>OZ038426.1:4673739-6108739 GCA_964036235.1 Heterorhabditis bacteriophora | reverse complement strand
GCGCTTGTATTTAACGGAACTGCCATATGCTGCCAAATTATTTTCACTATAAATACCGGAGATCTCGATCTGACGGCAAAACAGATGCCCCGAACCAGGATCGAACTGGTGACCTTTAGATCTTCAGTCTAACGCTCTCCCAACTGAGCTATCGAGGCCGACAAGCGCTATGTAATAGAAGCGTCTTTGATAGTAGAGAAGGATAAAAAGCATACAACAGCATAGCTTCGCACTTGCTAGAAAACCATTCGTTCGAAAACACTTTGTAACATTGCGCTTGTATTTAACGGAACTGCCATATGCTGCCAAATTATTTTCACTATAAATACCGGAGATCTCGATCTGACGGCAAAACAGATGCCCCGAACCAGGATCGAACTGGTGACCTTTAGATCTTCAGTCTAACGCTCTCCCAACTGAGCTATCGAGGCCGACAAGCGCTATGTAATAGAAGCGTCTTTGATAGTAGAGAAGGATAAAAAGCATACAACAGCATAGCTTCGCACTTGCTAGAAAACCATTCGTTCGAAAACACTTTGTAACATTCCGCTTGTATTTAACGGAACTGCCATATGCTGCCAAATTATTTTCACTATAAATACCGGAGATCTCGATCTGACGGCAAAACAGATGCCCCGAACCAGGATCGAACTGGTGACCTTTAGATCTTCAGTCTAACGCTCTCCCAACTGAGCTATCGAGGCCGACAAGCGCTATGTAATAGAAGCGTCTTTGATAGTAGAGAAGGATAAAAAGCATACAACAGCATAGCTTCGCACTTGCTAGAAAACCATTCGTTCGAAAACACTTTGTAACATTGCGCTTGTATTTAACGGAACTGCCATATGCTGCCAAATTATTTTCACTATAAATACCGGAGATCTCGATCTGACGGCAAAACAGATGCCCCGAACCAGGATCGAACTGGTGACCTTTAGATCTTCAGTCTAACGCTCTCCCAACTGAGCTATCGAGGCCGACAAGCGCTATGTAATAGAAGCGTCTTTGATAGTAGAGAAGGATAAAAAGCATACAACAGCATAGCTTCGCACTTGCTAGAAAACCATTCGTTCGAAAACACTTTGTAACATTGCGCTTGTATTTAACGGAACTGCCATATGCTGCCAAATTATTTTCACTATAAATACCGGAGATCTCGATCTGACGGCAAAACAGATGCCCCGAACCAGGATCGAACTGGTGACCTTTAGATCTTCAGTCTAACGCTCTCCCAACTGAGCTATCGAGGCCGACAAGCGCTATGTAATAGAAGCGTCTTTGATAGTAGAGAAGGATAAAAAGCATACAACAGCATAGCTTCGCACTTGCTAGAAAACCATTCGTTCGAAAACACTTTGTAACATTGCGCTTGTATTTAACGGAACTGCCATATGCTGCCAAATTATTTTCACTATAAATACCGGAGATCTCGATCTGACGGCAAAACAGATGCCCCGAACCAGGATCGAACTGGTGACCTTTAGATCTTCAGTCTAACGCTCTCCCAACTGAGCTATCGAGGCCGACAAGCGCTATGTAATAGAAGCGTCTTTGATAGTAGAGAAGGATAAAAAGCATACAACAGCATAGCTTCGCACTTGCTAGAAAACCATTCGTTCGAAAACACTTTGTAACATTGCGCTTGTATTTAACGGAACTGCCATATGCTGCCAAATTATTTTCACTATAAATACCGGAGATCTCGATCTGACGGCAAAACAGATGCCCCGAACCAGGATCGAACTGGTGACCTTTAGATCTTCAGTCTAACGCTCTCCCAACTGAGCTATCGAGGCCGACAAGCGCTATGTAATAGAAGCGTCTTTGATAGTAGAGAAGGATAAAAAGCATACAACAGCATAGCTTCGCACTTGCTAGAAAACCATTCGTTCGAAAACACTTTGTAACATTGCGCTTGTATTTAACGGAACTGCCATATGCTGCCAAATTATTTTCACTATAAATACCGGAGATCTCGATCTGACGGCAAAACAGATGCCCCGAACCAGGATCGAACTGGTGACCTTTAGATCTTCAGTCTAACGCTCTCCCAACTGAGCTATCGAGGCCGACAAGCGCTATGTAATAGAAGCGTCTTTGATAGTAGAGAAGGATAAAAAGCATACAACAGCATAGCTTCGCACTTGCTAGAAAACCATTCGTTCGAAAACACTTTGTAACATTGCGCTTGTATTTAACGGAACTGCCATATGCTGCCAAATTATTTTCACTATAAATACCGGAGATCTCGATCTGACGGCAAAACAGATGCCCCGAACCAGGATCGAACTGGTGACCTTTAGATCTTCAGTCTAACGCTCTCCCAACTGAGCTATCGAGGCCGACAAGCGCTATGTAATAGAAGCGTCTTTGATAGTAGAGAAGGATAAAAAGCATACAACAGCATAGCTTCGCACTTGCTAGAAAACCATTCGTTCGAAAACACTTTGTAACATTGCGCTTGTATTTAACGGAACTGCCATATGCTGCCAAATTATTTTCACTATAAATACCGGAGATCTCGATCTGACGGCAAAACAGATGCCCCGAACCAGGATCGAACTGGTGACCTTTAGATCTTCAGTCTAACGCTCTCCCAACTGAGCTATCGAGGCCGACAAGCGCTATGTAATAGAAGCGTCTTTGATAGTAGAGAAGGATAAAAAGCATACAACAGCATAGCTTCGCACTTGCTAGAAAACCATTCGTTCGAAAACACTTTGTAACATTGCGCTTGTATTTAACGGAACTGCCATATGCTGCCAAATTATTTTCACTATAAATACCGGAGATCTCGATCTGACGGCAAAACAGATGCCCCGAACCAGGATCGAACTGGTGACCTTTAGATCTTCAGTCTAACGCTCTCCCAACTGAGCTATCGAGGCCGACAAGCGCTATGTAATAGAAGCGTCTTTGATAGTAGAGAAGGATAAAAAGCATACAACAGCATAGCTTCGCACTTGCTAGAAAACCATTCGTTCGAAAACACTTTGTAACATTGCGCTTGTATTTAACGGAACTGCCATATGCTGCCAAATTATTTTCACTATAAATACCGGAGATCTCGATCTGACGGCAAAACAGATGCCCCGAACCAGGATCGAACTGGTGACCTTTAGATCTTCAGTCTAACGCTCTCCCAACTGAGCTATCGAGGCCGACAAGCGCTATGTAATAGAAGCGTCTTTGATAGTAGAGAAGGATAAAAAGCATACAACAGCATAGCTTCGCACTTGCTAGAAAACCATTCGTTCGAAAACACTTTGTAACATTGCGCTTGTATTTAACGGAACTGCCATATGCTGCCAAATTATTTTCACTATAAATACCGGAGATCTCGATCTGACGGCAAAACAGATGCCCCGAACCAGGATCGAACTGGTGACCTTTAGATCTTCAGTCTAACGCTCTCCCAACTGAGCTATCGAGGCCGACAAGCGCTATGTAATAGAAGCGTCTTTGATAGTAGAGAAGGATAAAAAGCATACAACAGCATAGCTTCGCACTTGCTAGAAAACCATTCGTTCGAAAACACTTTGTAACATTCCGCTTGTATTTAACGGAACTGCCATATGCTGCCAAATTATTTTCACTATAAATACCGGAGATCTCGATCTGACGGCAAAACAGATGCCCCGAACCAGGATCGAACTGGTGACCTTTAGATCTTCAGTCTAACGCTCTCCCAACTGAGCTATCGAGGCCGACAAGCGCTATGTAATAGAAGCGTCTTTGATAGTAGAGAAGGATAAAAAGCATACAACAGCATAGCTTCGCACTTGCTAGAAAACCATTCGTTCGAAAACACTTTGTAACATTGCGCTTGTATTTAACGGAACTGCCATATGCTGCCAAATTATTTTCACTATAAATACCGGAGATCTCGATCTGACGGCAAAACAGATGCCCCGAACCAGGATCGAACTGGTGACCTTTAGATCTTCAGTCTAACGCTCTCCCAACTGAGCTATCGAGGCCGACAAGCGCTATGTAATAGAAGCGTCTTTGATAGTAGAGAAGGATAAAAAGCATACAACAGCATAGCTTCGCACTTGCTAGAAAACCATTCGTTCGAAAACACTTTGTAACATTGCGCTTGTATTTAACGGAACTGCCATATGCTGCCAAATTATTTTCACTATAAATACCGGAGATCTCGATCTGACGGCAAAACAGATGCCCCGAACCAGGATCGAACTGGTGACCTTTAGATCTTCAGTCTAACGCTCTCCCAACTGAGCTATCGAGGCCGACAAGCGCTATGTAATAGAAGCGTCTTTGATAGTAGAGAAGGATAAAAAGCATACAACAGCATAGCTTCGCACTTGCTAGAAAACCATTCGTTCGAAAACACTTTGTAACATTGCGCTTGTATTTAACGGAACTGCCATATGCTGCCAAATTATTTTCACTATAAATACCGGAGATCTCGATCTGACGGCAAAACAGATGCCCCGAACCAGGATCGAACTGGTGACCTTTAGATCTTCAGTCTAACGCTCTCCCAACTGAGCTATCGAGGCCGACAAGCGCTATGTAATAGAAGCGTCTTTGATAGTAGAGAAGGATAAAAAGCATACAACAGCATAGCTTCGCACTTGCTAGAAAACCATTCGTTCGAAAACACTTTGTAACATTGCGCTTGTATTTAACGGAACTGCCATATGCTGCCAAATTATTTTCACTATAAATACCGGAGATCTCGATCTGACGGCAAAACAGATGCCCCGAACCAGGATCGAACTGGTGACCTTTAGATCTTCAGTCTAACGCTCTCCCAACTGAGCTATCGAGGCCGACAAGCGCTATGTAATAGAAGCGTCTTTGATAGTAGAGAAGGATAAAAAGCATACAACAGCATAGCTTCGCACTTGCTAGAAAACCATTCGTTCGAAAACACTTTGTAACATTCCGCTTGTATTTAACGGAACTGCCATATGCTGCCAAATTATTTTCACTATAAATACCGGAGATCTCGATCTGACGGCAAAACAGATGCCCCGAACCAGGATCGAACTGGTGACCTTTAGATCTTCAGTCTAACGCTCTCCCAACTGAGCTATCGAGGCCGACAAGCGCTATGTAATAGAAGCGTCTTTGATAGTAGAGAAGGATAAAAAGCATACAACAGCATAGCTTCGCACTTGCTAGAAAACCATTCGTTCGAAAACACTTTGTAACATTGCGCTTGTATTTAACGGAACTGCCATATGCTGCCAAATTATTTTCACTATAAATACCGGAGATCTCGATCTGACGGCAAAACAGATGCCCCGAACCAGGATCGAACTGGTGACCTTTAGATCTTCAGTCTAACGCTCTCCCAACTGAGCTATCGAGGCCGACAAGCGCTATGTAATAGAAGCGTCTTTGATAGTAGAGAAGGATAAAAAGCATACAACAGCATAGCTTCGCACTTGCTAGAAAACCATTCGTTCGAAAACACTTTGTAACATTCCGCTTGTATTTAACGGAACTGCCATATGCTGCCAAATTATTTTCACTATAAATACCGGAGATCTCGATCTGACGGCAAAACAGATGCCCCGAACCAGGATCGAACTGGTGACCTTTAGATCTTCAGTCTAACGCTCTCCCAACTGAGCTATCGAGGCCGACAAGCGCTATGTAATAGAAGCGTCTTTGATAGTAGAGAAGGATAAAAAGCATACAACAGCATAGCTTCGCACTTGCTAGAAAACCATTCGTTCGAAAACACTTTGTAACATTGCGCTTGTATTTAACGGAACTGCCATATGCTGCCAAATTATTTTCACTATAAATACCGGAGATCTCGATCTGACGGCAAAACAGATGCCCCGAACCAGGATCGAACTGGTGACCTTTAGATCTTCAGTCTAACGCTCTCCCAACTGAGCTATCGAGGCCGACAAGCGCTATGTAATAGAAGCGTCTTTGATAGTAGAGAAGGATAAAAAGCATACAACAGCATAGCTTCGCACTTGCTAGAAAACCATTCGTTCGAAAACACTTTGTAACATTGCGCTTGTATTTAACGGAACTGCCATATGCTGCCAAATTATTTTCACTATAAATACCGGAGATCTCGATCTGACGGCAAAACAGATGCCCCGAACCAGGATCGAACTGGTGACCTTTAGATCTTCAGTCTAACGCTCTCCCAACTGAGCTATCGAGGCCGACAAGCGCTATGTAATAGAAGCGTCTTTGATAGTAGAGAAGGATAAAAAGCATACAACAGCATAGCTTCGCACTTGCTAGAAAACCATTCGTTCGAAAACACTTTGTAACATTGCGCTTGTATTTAACGGAACTGCCATATGCTGCCAAATTATTTTCACTATAAATACCGGAGATCTCGATCTGACGGCAAAACAGATGCCCCGAACCAGGATCGAACTGGTGACCTTTAGATCTTCAGTCTAACGCTCTCCCAACTGAGCTATCGAGGCCGACAAGCGCTATGTAATAGAAGCGTCTTTGATAGTAGAGAAGGATAAAAAGCATACAACAGCATAGCTTCGCACTTGCTAGAAAACCATTCGTTCGAAAACACTTTGTAACATTGCGCTTGTATTTAACGGAACTGCCATATGCTGCCAAATTATTTTCACTATAAATACCGGAGATCTCGATCTGACGGCAAAACAGATGCCCCGAACCAGGATCGAACTGGTGACCTTTAGATCTTCAGTCTAACGCTCTCCCAACTGAGCTATCGAGGCCGACAAGCGCTATGTAATAGAAGCGTCTTTGATAGTAGAGAAGGATAAAAAGCATACAACAGCATAGCTTCGCACTTGCTAGAAAACCATTCGTTCGAAAACACTTTGTAACATTGCGCTTGTATTTAACGGAACTGCCATATGCTGCCAAATTATTTTCACTATAAATACCGGAGATCTCGATCTGACGGCAAAACAGATGCCCCGAACCAGGATCGAACTGGTGACCTTTAGATCTTCAGTCTAACGCTCTCCCAACTGAGCTATCGAGGCCGACAAGCGCTATGTAATAGAAGCGTCTTTGATAGTAGAGAAGGATAAAAAGCATACAACAGCATAGCTTCGCACTTGCTAGAAAACCATTCGTTCGAAAACACTTTGTAACATTGCGCTTGTATTTAACGGAACTGCCATATGCTGCCAAATTATTTTCACTATAAATACCGGAGATCTCGATCTGACGGCAAAACAGATGCCCCGAACCAGGATCGAACTGGTGACCTTTAGATCTTCAGTCTAACGCTCTCCCAACTGAGCTATCGAGGCCGACAAGCGCTATGTAATAGAAGCGTCTTTGATAGTAGAGAAGGATAAAAAGCATACAACAGCATAGCTTCGCACTTGCTAGAAAACCATTCGTTCGAAAACACTTTGTAACATTGCGCTTGTATTTAACGGAACTGCCATATGCTGCCAAATTATTTTCACTATAAATACCGGAGATCTCGATCTGACGGCAAAACAGATGCCCCGAACCAGGATCGAACTGGTGACCTTTAGATCTTCAGTCTAACGCTCTCCCAACTGAGCTATCGAGGCCGACAAGCGCTATGTAATAGAAGCGTCTTTGATAGTAGAGAAGGATAAAAAGCATACAACAGCATAGCTTCGCACTTGCTAGAAAACCATTCGTTCGAAAACACTTTGTAACATTCCGCTTGTATTTAACGGAACTGCCATATGCTGCCAAATTATTTTCACTATAAATACCGGAGATCTCGATCTGACGGCAAAACAGATGCCCCGAACCAGGATCGAACTGGTGACCTTTAGATCTTCAGTCTAACGCTCTCCCAACTGAGCTATCGAGGCCGACAAGCGCTATGTAATAGAAGCGTCTTTGATAGTAGAGAAGGATAAAAAGCATACAACAGCATAGCTTCGCACTTGCTAGAAAACCATTCGTTCGAAAACACTTTGTAACATTCCGCTTGTATTTAACGGAACTGCCATATGCTGCCAAATTATTTTCACTATAAATACCGGAGATCTCGATCTGACGGCAAAACAGATGCCCCGAACCAGGATCGAACTGGTGACCTTTAGATCTTCAGTCTAACGCTCTCCCAACTGAGCTATCGAGGCCGACAAGCGCTATGTAATAGAAGCGTCTTTGATAGTAGAGAAGGATAAAAAGCATACAACAGCATAGCTTCGCACTTGCTAGAAAACCATTCGTTCGAAAACACTTTGTAACATTGCGCTTGTATTTAACGGAACTGCCATATGCTGCCAAATTATTTTCACTATAAATACCGGAGATCTCGATCTGACGGCAAAACAGATGCCCCGAACCAGGATCGAACTGGTGACCTTTAGATCTTCAGTCTAACGCTCTCCCAACTGAGCTATCGAGGCCGACAAGCGCTATGTAATAGAAGCGTCTTTGATAGTAGAGAAGGATAAAAAGCATACAACAGCATAGCTTCGCACTTGCTAGAAAACCATTCGTTCGAAAACACTTTGTAACATTGCGCTTGTATTTAACGGAACTGCCATATGCTGCCAAATTATTTTCACTATAAATACCGGAGATCTCGATCTGACGGCAAAACAGATGCCCCGAACCAGGATCGAACTGGTGACCTTTAGATCTTCAGTCTAACGCTCTCCCAACTGAGCTATCGAGGCCGACAAGCGCTATGTAATAGAAGCGTCTTTGATAGTAGAGAAGGATAAAAAGCATACAACAGCATAGCTTCGCACTTGCTAGAAAACCATTCGTTCGAAAACACTTTGTAACATTGCGCTTGTATTTAACGGAACTGCCATATGCTGCCAAATTATTTTCACTATAAATACCGGAGATCTCGATCTGACGGCAAAACAGATGCCCCGAACCAGGATCGAACTGGTGACCTTTAGATCTTCAGTCTAACGCTCTCCCAACTGAGCTATCGAGGCCGACAAGCGCTATGTAATAGAAGCGTCTTTGATAGTAGAGAAGGATAAAAAGCATACAACAGCATAGCTTCGCACTTGCTAGAAAACCATTCGTTCGAAAACACTTTGTAACATTGCGCTTGTATTTAACGGAACTGCCATATGCTGCCAAATTATTTTCACTATAAATACCGGAGATCTCGATCTGACGGCAAAACAGATGCCCCGAACCAGGATCGAACTGGTGACCTTTAGATCTTCAGTCTAACGCTCTCCCAACTGAGCTATCGAGGCCGACAAGCGCTATGTAATAGAAGCGTCTTTGATAGTAGAGAAGGATAAAAAGCATACAACAGCATAGCTTCGCACTTGCTAGAAAACCATTCGTTCGAAAACACTTTGTAACATTGCGCTTGTATTTAACGGAACTGCCATATGCTGCCAAATTATTTTCACTATAAATACCGGAGATCTCGATCTGACGGCAAAACAGATGCCCCGAACCAGGATCGAACTGGTGACCTTTAGATCTTCAGTCTAACGCTCTCCCAACTGAGCTATCGAGGCCGACAAGCGCTATGTAATAGAAGCGTCTTTGATAGTAGAGAAGGATAAAAAGCATACAACAGCATAGCTTCGCACTTGCTAGAAAACCATTCGTTCGAAAACACTTTGTAACATTGCGCTTGTATTTAACGGAACTGCCATATGCTGCCAAATTATTTTCACTATAAATACCGGAGATCTCGATCTGACGGCAAAACAGATGCCCCGAACCAGGATCGAACTGGTGACCTTTAGATCTTCAGTCTAACGCTCTCCCAACTGAGCTATCGAGGCCGACAAGCGCTATGTAATAGAAGCGTCTTTGATAGTAGAGAAGGATAAAAAGCATACAACAGCATAGCTTCGCACTTGCTAGAAAACCATTCGTTCGAAAACACTTTGTAACATTGCGCTTGTATTTAACGGAACTGCCATATGCTGCCAAATTATTTTCACTATAAATACCGGAGATCTCGATCTGACGGCAAAACAGATGCCCCGAACCAGGATCGAACTGGTGACCTTTAGATCTTCAGTCTAACGCTCTCCCAACTGAGCTATCGAGGCCGACAAGCGCTATGTAATAGAAGCGTCTTTGATAGTAGAGAAGGATAAAAAGCATACAACAGCATAGCTTCGCACTTGCTAGAAAACCATTCGTTCGAAAACACTTTGTAACATTGCGCTTGTATTTAACGGAACTGCCATATGCTGCCAAATTATTTTCACTATAAATACCGGAGATCTCGATCTGACGGCAAAACAGATGCCCCGAACCAGGATCGAACTGGTGACCTTTAGATCTTCAGTCTAACGCTCTCCCAACTGAGCTATCGAGGCCGACAAGCGCTATGTAATAGAAGCGTCTTTGATAGTAGAGAAGGATAAAAAGCATACAACAGCATAGCTTCGCACTTGCTAGAAAACCATTCGTTCGAAAACACTTTGTAACATTGCGCTTGTATTTAACGGAACTGCCATATGCTGCCAAATTATTTTCACTATAAATACCGGAGATCTCGATCTGACGGCAAAACAGATGCCCCGAACCAGGATCGAACTGGTGACCTTTAGATCTTCAGTCTAACGCTCTCCCAACTGAGCTATCGAGGCCGACAAGCGCTATGTAATAGAAGCGTCTTTGATAGTAGAGAAGGATAAAAAGCATACAACAGCATAGCTTCGCACTTGCTAGAAAACCATTCGTTCGAAAACACTTTGTAACATTGCGCTTGTATTTAACGGAACTGCCATATGCTGCCAAATTATTTTCACTATAAATACCGGAGATCTCGATCTGACGGCAAAACAGATGCCCCGAACCAGGATCGAACTGGTGACCTTTAGATCTTCAGTCTAACGCTCTCCCAACTGAGCTATCGAGGCCGACAAGCGCTATGTAATAGAAGCGTCTTTGATAGTAGAGAAGGATAAAAAGCATACAACAGCATAGCTTCGCACTTGCTAGAAAACCATTCGTTCGAAAACACTTTGTAACATTGCGCTTGTATTTAACGGAACTGCCATATGCTGCCAAATTATTTTCACTATAAATACCGGAGATCTCGATCTGACGGCAAAACAGATGCCCCGAACCAGGATCGAACTGGTGACCTTTAGATCTTCAGTCTAACGCTCTCCCAACTGAGCTATCGAGGCCGACAAGCGCTATGTAATAGAAGCGTCTTTGATAGTAGAGAAGGATAAAAAGCATACAACAGCATAGCTTCGCACTTGCTAGAAAACCATTCGTTCGAAAACACTTTGTAACATTGCGCTTGTATTTAACGGAACTGCCATATGCTGCCAAATTATTTTCACTATAAATACCGGAGATCTCGATCTGACGGCAAAACAGATGCCCCGAACCAGGATCGAACTGGTGACCTTTAGATCTTCAGTCTAACGCTCTCCCAACTGAGCTATCGAGGCCGACAAGCGCTATGTAATAGAAGCGTCTTTGATAGTAGAGAAGGATAAAAAGCATACAACAGCATAGCTTCGCACTTGCTAGAAAACCATTCGTTCGAAAACACTTTGTAACATTCCGCTTGTATTTAACGGAACTGCCATATGCTGCCAAATTATTTTCACTATAAATACCGGAGATCTCGATCTGACGGCAAAACAGATGCCCCGAACCAGGATCGAACTGGTGACCTTTAGATCTTCAGTCTAACGCTCTCCCAACTGAGCTATCGAGGCCGACAAGCGCTATGTAATAGAAGCGTCTTTGATAGTAGAGAAGGATAAAAAGCATACAACAGCATAGCTTCGCACTTGCTAGAAAACCATTCGTTCGAAAACACTTTGTAACATTGCGCTTGTATTTAACGGAACTGCCATATGCTGCCAAATTATTTTCACTATAAATACCGGAGATCTCGATCTGACGGCAAAACAGATGCCCCGAACCAGGATCGAACTGGTGACCTTTAGATCTTCAGTCTAACGCTCTCCCAACTGAGCTATCGAGGCCGACAAGCGCTATGTAATAGCAGCGTCTTTGATAGTAGAGAAGGATAAAAAGCATACAACAGCATAGCTTCGCACTTGCTAGAAAACCATTCGTTCGAAAACACATTGTAACATTCCGCTTGTATTTAACGGAACTGCCATATGCTGCCAAATTATTTTCACTATAAATACCGGAGATCTCGATCTGACGGCAAAACAGATGCCCCGAACCAGGATCGAGATGTTTATAACAACTCGATGTGTGGTGGAGTGTTGATCTGTGTCCTGCCACGCGGGTCTTTTTATACGTCTCGGTGTTTGGCTTAGATGTGGTTAGCTCAGACTTAGGTAATTAAACCTTTATTAACAACGATATAACAATTCAATAATAAGCAACCAGTTATTGAAGGTATTGGTATGCTATGTATATAAGTATATAAATACTAGAATGCTTAATATATGAGGAATCAAGGATTGATCTTCTAAATAGAATTAGTTAACAAATATATTTAGATTGAGTTAACATAATATCTAGAATTAATAATAAAACAATATGAGAAGCAAAGGAATAAGTAAAAACATTAGCCAGGCATTCTTGCCTTTAACTGACTCAGTGAGGATAGGGCCTGCTGATATACCATTTTCTCAGACATTGCCATGAGCTACTTCTTTGTTCTATTCAGATGGTATTTCAATAAGACAATAAAATGTTATTATCAAATTCAGAGAAAAACAACCGTTCTCATCTATGTTATTCTACGCACAGTTATTTTTAACTACAAATTGTCTAGGAAAAACAAGAATGGTTAGCTAAGAATGACGCAACATCATAATTAACATTGGATACAGGAAATCTTACATAACTCTAACTTTGGATAGTGGGGAATCCACTATAGCATACATAGGCGTGTAAATGTATTGGAGACCTTTAAGTAAATGGTATTTGGGTGTAAAAGGTATTGAGAAGATAGTCTATGAAGAGGTGTCGGTAACCAGGTGATCAGGCTGGATACTAACCAATAATGTGTAGCGGATTATTATTATGTGTGAATTATAAAGAATACATCCTGGGTAATAAGGTTTATTAGATAGAGGGTTAAAGAATAGTTACAACTGCAGTATGTCCATAGGGTCAGAGCTCAGTACACCCGCATCTCCTCCTTGACTCCGCCCCGCGCTGCCCTTATATAAACAGCTGGGTCAGACACGCAGGGTAGACTAGAGATATACATCACAGGCGGAATTGATAAGAAGTAACAAAGAGTATAAAGCGCTAATCGGGACAGAAGCACTTTAATTAGAATGAAGAAATATTGTATTGCTTATTGAATAAAATATTATATTTAAATCAAAACTCTAACATTAGCTTATAGTATTTAATATTATTGCTGATGTGATTCAAAAAGAAACAGTTACAAGGTAGTTAACATGTGCAGTAAAATAGGAAATGCCTTAATAATAACAAATGCGGCAGAAAAAAAAATTAATAACCATTCAATTTAGTGATATACTTTCTTTGCATTTAAAAAAGAAAATCAGCATCTCCTTTAAGTGATGAAATCGCTAAGTCGTACATTTTTGCCAACTAGTGCATAGTAAGCAAATACCACTTAGATTCTTCATTAGTGGAAATTCTCCTTAAGTCACTTGATACGGAATACCAACGTCCAAATAAATAGCAATTTAAGGAAAAATGAAATACTAAACCAACAATTACCAAAACAATATTAAACATTTAAAGAAAATGCCACCATGTGAATGTTTTCCTAACGATTTATACAGTTGTGTGGCAAATTTTTCCATGGGAACAATAACTAATTCATAGGGAGTTGCTGGTGGAAGCCAGCGTACATAATCAGATAATTCAATAACTTTTAAAACAAAAGTTAAGCTACAGACTATGCAAATAAAAGCCAAAATAGGAAAACAACACAATATTCAAAGTTCACATAATTGAGTATGGGTATCACAAACGTTGCAGTCTTTCCACCACAGGTTTCTGGGTGACCAATCAAATCATAACCTTCTAGTATCTAACCAATATGTACAAAGAATTATCAAACTAATCTATTTATCAATTGTAAATAAAATATATGATTAGATTTTAGAATAATTTAGCAATTTTTATCACAATTGGAAATGAAGTTAACAAATAATTACATTTAATAGTGTTTTTCAATATTTTCACTAATCTTGGTAATTTACCCAACTAGAAAGGAGAAAAAGTAAATGAACTGTTATAAAATTAAACGTTCCAGGGGAATTGCTAAATATTAAACAGATCTAATTTGTTTATAGTGGCACTTGTTCATATAAAATCAGTGTATCGTAAAAATCACTATTCACTCAAGAACTATTGAATAGTTCAACAATAATATATGGATTTAATAGAACTTAATCAAACTATATATAATTCATAATTCACTTACGGTACCTTATTTAGATGTAATCAACACCAATAACTGTTGCATAAGCATCTTTTATCCACAAATAAAACAGCTATGAAGGTTTACGTATGAACGTTTATTATAACCTTAACTAATTCTCTCGTAAGACGGTTTATATAACCTTGTATAAGTATGCGACATCAAAACAAATAATACAGCAGACCGAACGATAAAGTTATTTAAAAAATCAAACCATGTCAGGGTGAAAATGATAAAGAGTTACATATTCTAAGACTAAACAAATTAGGTAGTGTTATAATATAATAATACATATTATTAACAACAACTTTTTCCTTATTTTCAGGAAGAATATTTTTTGAAGTTATATTACCTGGAACTTTGTTGGGCGGTGTATGCTCTACTCTAATTGAACGCTTACATTTATATAAAAACCAACAATATACAGCTGTTGAAAAACACGAAATCAATCACACTTATATTCTGTTATCTTGATAGCTGTTTTTCGTTTCCCAATAAATATTTATCCTTAAAAAGTAGAATAAAAAATAAATTAAATACTAAATTAAATGACGTATGAAATTGTTGGGAACAGGCGTCCCCTCTTTTTCAATACCTCAGAAATTATTACAGACCAAAGGTTAACTTAAACATAATCTAACACCACCATCTGTTGTATCTCAATTATAGCCTTACCTTAAGTAGTGACACCGCCTCTTATACTTTGTATATAAATGCCATCTAACATCTTGACATCATTTCGCTATTCTTGTATTGTTATTTCATCATCTAGAAGTCATAATAAACTTGCTTTGGTCTACTTACATTCTCTCCTCAGAAGGGATACAACAGAAACCACTTGATTATTGAATTTTCTACCACTCCAAATTTCATATTCTAGAACATAGCAATGCAATATATCCTTATTTTTACATTACTTATTTAATTAGTACTAGTTAATAGAAAATTATAGAAAAACGTAGTGTTCTGACTCACATTCCCTTTAGCTTGTATTGATCTAAACTCGTTATTGTCTTATTCCTTTATACATGCTGATCACTTTCACAATTATTGACTGTTCCGCCCTCACGGGATTAGGAGATGGGAGGTAGGGCGACTAACTTGTTGCTGTCTAGTAGAACATTGTTTTTGAACAAGAATAAAACTATAGCCGAATTAAGTGTCCAAACAGAACATGTAGGTTTTTTTCGTCTTGGATTAAATATGTCATGACCTTAAATATC
This sequence comes from Heterorhabditis bacteriophora, assembly GCA_964036235.1. Classification (NCBI taxonomy): domain Eukaryota; kingdom Metazoa; phylum Nematoda; class Chromadorea; order Rhabditida; family Heterorhabditidae; genus Heterorhabditis; species Heterorhabditis bacteriophora. The sequence continues at coordinate 6,093,214 of OZ038426.1, read as the reverse complement.
AAAATTTCTTTGCTTAAAACAGGCAAGTATATTTTTATAACATTATCTAATTCACCTCTTCCACGCATTCTGAAATCATTTTAATTTTGACAACACTTTTTACCAGCAGTAAATCTGCTAAAGTTCAGTATAAATTCAGTGCCGCTTTTAAAGTTTGATCGATTATTACCGAATCCACCAACTCAACTTCCGCTATCACTACTATTAAATGTTTTCTACTTCAGAACGTGCTGAATTCCCCTCGCTTGCTCAGCAAGCCGTGATTTTCTCATACGCTTGTCTTCATCTGTATTAAAACAACCTGTATAATTACTCTTTCTTCTAAATTTACAGTTTATATGATTTCCAATTCCATACTGGTCACCCTTGAATTCACTTCCACAGGATATCTGCTGATTACAACCTTAATCCATTTACTTTACTACATTCTAATTCATTTTTGTTAGTAATATTGATGGATATAAATCTGCCTATGGAACTGTTGCGTTTAAGGAATTCTACCACACTACTGTCATCCCTATTCTTATTATCGTATTTGTTCCTATAAGCTTCAATAATGTGGTAAAATCTAGTCATAATGATTATGGAAACTATTCAAATCGGTATACTCTTGGTTTCCAAAACCTCCGAAGTCTGACAATTACAACTGTAAGTCAATAGTATACTTAAATGATTTTATATTAGAAGTAATGTAGCAGCAATTCCTATAGCAAAATAATCGTTTCTTTAAACTACCAAATCTTTACACTCCTTCACCCTTTACGGATCCAGACTAATTTTCCTTACCGTTCCATACACTAATATTATTTTAGGTCATGTGATCGATATATTTCAAGTATAATATATTATATGACTTAAAATCTTCGAGAACGCGGTATTCTGATGAAATTACTTCAAAAATAGAGGCCTCTAATAATTCCAAATAGTTATCATGACTTTATAAAACTAATGAGATCTGTATTAAGCAGCACTTATCACTATGCCTAGCACTTCCAAAAACTACAAAAAATTCAATTATTTTAGCATAAAGATATGTAAAACCTTGTATGCCCTACAGAAACAGTCCAATATTAATAATAATCAAATTAATTGTGTATTTCTAAGCAATTATTACATCTAAAGCTTAACCTCCACTAATCAATTTTTCGACTTTCAAGACTGCCCAAACAGCATCCTTTTCTGGTAATGATGGCGCTAAAAACTTCCAACTCTTACATGCTAAATACATCTAAAAAAAACAAAGCCTATCATTGGTCGTGAAACCAAGTAAACTACATAATTTAAAGAAATTGTCGGTGATAATTATCAACATTTACCAGAATTGTCTTATTACATAAGAAGACGGTGGAAATAATGGGTTATAAGGTGAGATAAATAAATGTAATATAGTATATACAAGTTCTTAGTAACAATGTTCTATCAACATTTACTATCTTTTGATTATATAAAAAATATTACTATAGAATATTCAGTCATAATAAAGTGACTAAGAATGTAAACAAGATTCTAGGAACTCAAATCCATGATCTGTTTTACCGTAACAGAAATAACGTGTATATATATATATATGGAATTCCGAATATCCCCAATATTATTACCACACAACATGGCATATATATATATGAAATATACCAAAAAAATGTCATAAAAACTATACCACTATTAGTGACCACTTACTTAATCCTAGATGAAGAACATTGTAACTAGACTTATAAGGGTGGCTGTTCAGGACGTCTACCACCATTCCTATTTTTTTCCCTTAATTGAACTGTCACTTTTGGATCAACACCAGGAACGTCGAAATTGTCCTTATCATTCTTCTCGTTTTTTTCTAGCAAAGTATCCATCGCTGATGACCCCTAAGCGTTAAATGTAGCGTAGTTTAAAATCGAAGCAGAATGACCGCAATAAGACGAAAATATACCTAACCTGAGGTAAAATAGGTTCTTCGAAATGGGCAGAATCCATAGTTTTTTCCATAGCCTCTACGTGGTCCTCTTTTTTTAACATACAGATTACAGAACCGAGTTGACTGGGTGAAACTGATACGTCCCCGTGCTTTTCCAATAAGGCTATCACCTGTTAAATATTGAAAAATCTAATTAAATAATAACATTTTTACGAAGTAATAAGATATAGCTTATTTTTAAGGTTAAATTATATTCCCACCTCAAGAACTATGTCTGCATCAATAATTCCATCGCTATCCTCGTCTATACTCTTCAGTAATTGTTCTATCCTTTCTCTTTTACCTTCCTCCTCCAAAGATAGTTTTTGTAGTTTTGTAATCGACTCAATCAGGTCTTGCACGCGAACTTGCTTCTCCCTTAAAAATCATAACAATGACTAATAACGAATACCGTCCCATTTTTCTATAGTATATACTTATATTTGATTAGAAATTATGAATTAGTTACTGAAAAAATCTCGTTCTCACACATTAGTTTTCAGAATAATTCAGTAATAATTAAATCTTAAACTGCTGTTTTATAATAAATACTTATTATTTGATGGCATATATATATATATATGTATATATAATTCAGGGCTCACATCTTAATTGTGATTGCGTCAGAAACTGCGGGATCAACAATGCTTTCGGATATATTCCTTTTTTCTTCCTCTAATTTAGTTACCAGTGAATCAACATTTTCAATCATTAGATTTAACTTCGATCTCAAACGTTTTGCCACCTTGGTCTCAGCGAACGCTCCATCAAGAGCATTGATTTCGATAAGATCCTGAAATCATTAATAATAGCAGAAATAAGTAATAGCAGAAAAAAATATACTATTTAAATTATTTCATCTACATTCTCAGTGATTATTGCGTTTCTACGGAAATTACCAGCTTTACATATCATAGTGACATATATGTTAGAATATAATTTGTTATTCTTTCTCAATTGATTCATAATTCTCATAATTACTTTGTAATCGTTATATACCATCTAAATAAAATTTACAAAATTAATAAACAAATGAAAATTACTTATTAGTGCAGTATTACTGGAAGTCTTCAACAGACGTTTTTCAGCAGTCTTAATTTACCTCCAGCATTAGAATTTTCAAGTTATTTCATTATAGAACCAAATTGCTTACTAGATTGAACATATTATTGAAAAAATGCCATTAAGAATTCTCTTATCATACATATTCTCAGCATATGTAAGTGTATATATATAAATGTGAAAATATGCATTTGTAATGTGATATCTCGTAGTAGAATCTACTATGTAACTTAATACGTCAAACCTCAGTATGCTCTATGACTTTTTCTTTCAATCCAATAATGTCATGTTTAGCTTCATGGATTGGTCCACCAACTAAAATCTGTTCGATAGAAGAAAGATCCTTGGGATCAACCTAAAACTAATCCTTTACAACTCCAAAATATTTGCAAGATATGCCTTTAAGAACGAATCTATTCGACATACCTTTGAATCATCTGCCTTCGTTTTTTTCTCTTTGACATCTACTATTACTTGAATGGGAGTAGAAATCTCTTCCTAAAAAAAAAGTCAACTATTTGCAATACCTCATTTCTATGGGAGATTTCAAAACGTCAAAAAATCTTCATTATAAAAAAACTCATGAAAGAAAATTAAAATAGAAAAGTAATTACCTGAATACTATTTATGACACAATGCATTATAATGAATAAGAGTATTAAAACCTACAACCTTTACGTTATCTATATTCTCAGATATCGCAGTCTGTGAAAGATCTTTCGTAATCTTCATCCTTCCCATTTCTGCTATTTTAATTTCTTCAGCTTCTTTATTCTTCTCTTCTACTACTTTCTTTTGAAGTTCTCTCTGTTTCTAAAAGTATATTATTTTAGGAAAATTACTACAAAGGCAGCTGTTTTTACTAGTGGTATCATTAGAACAACAATTTCTTCTAAAACTATATATATACATGCATTATCCTGCAAAAATGTAGTTATATTTACTACAAAATATTAAATTCTGGTAAATAATATCCATTGGGATGGTCTTTTCTAAATATATTGGAAAAGAAAAACTTGCTTATTTTCTGAAACTAAGTTCTTTTAGTTAGCATAATATATGACAAGTGAAAAGGTTACTCTAGTTAAATTCAATGATAATGAAGGAACTTGTAAATTGAAACTGCTAAAATATTTAACCTCTTCCTCCTTCTTTTTTTCAACAGCTAGAGTTTTCTCTCTAGCAATTGCATCTTCGATCTGTTTTATTAATTCTATTCGGGCTTTATGATCCACTTGGCCACCTTCCATCTCTGTTAATTTCTGACGTGTTTGTTCAGCGATTCCTAGTAAATCAATGGTAATTTAGCATCTTAATTCATCTAATCATAACTAAAAAATAGAATTAGAGGATAGGAAATATTTACCGTCTGGAAGATTTTGAACAAGCGCTTTCAGTCTATCTGTAAACGATATATCCTCCGGTAGATAAAGAGCACGTGATAAAAGCAAAAGAGAAGGAGGAACTTTGTCACTTAAAGACAATTCCAGCCATTGTTTCAACTAGAAGAAAATTATATATAACCGTCTTCTTTCTTGAAAATATGTGAATGAATAAAATTCTTTACTTGATCCCTCAATCGGCCTTCACTTAAGCCAATGGCTCTCATTCCTCTTGCCCTACAAGCCTGTTGCAGATCTAGAATAGTCAAAGCATCAACTCCGCCTTCAGCTGATATTTGCTGAAAATAATAGGTCACTATTACTATAATACTTAATAAATGTTCTTTAAATTTAAATAAGTTTTGCACTCTAACTTTATCATCAGCTTTCAATTCTCTCAATTTCATATTAAGTTGAAATCGGAGAATCTCTGGACTACCAAGCGGTTGTATAACCATCAAACGGCATAGAGATCTAGAAATAAAAACCATTGGAATTCAAGAGATGCTATATATTAGGCATCTAAAATATTTCACGAACCGTAATTGACTCATACTAAGATTATCAAGCGTTAATTCATCTTCAAACAGTTTGGAGAACTTAAACAATTCCTCATTTGAAACATATCCTCCTTCTGAACGAACCTATAACCAAAGATTTTAACATCTACCAATTATTTCACTAAAATAATTATTAAGTTTTATATGCACCTTTTTAATAAACTTAGCGAATTCTAATGCTTTCGAGTCTTTTGGTTCGATTGCCTTAGTTCTTCTCTCTAGTGCAATTTCCTCAATAGTATCTTGAAGAAATTTAGCCATTTCTACTTTTACCTTGACTTGTTTACGAAGTCTTTCTTCCTAGAAAGTAAATTCAAGCATAAATTACCATATATTATTAATAACTACTAATATATAGGTAAGAAAATCATTAAAAAAATTACAATACAAACCTCCTTACTACTTTCCTGGAATGTACTGGGAAGCATGTTTGGGAATAATTTAATAAATATAGGAAGTGCAAGTTCCATGAATGGGACAATTATAAAAATTGAAAAGGGGACAAGGCGAAACAGATCAGATACAGTACGTACCTATAATTAACCACTTGAAAAAAATACAGAATAAACTGCACTATTATTCTACCTACTACATAGACCTCACAAGTTGCTGTCGCTCTCTTCTTGATAAAGTATCTCCACGTAGAACTCTCCACATATACTTCGTACTCAATTTTGTCTCAAGAGCAAGAAGTCGAAAACCGTGGTAATAGTGTTTCATTTCACGGACGACCTTTTCTACTATTGTTGGCTTTGTTATATGATTATTAGTAACGTGAACCTGTAGAAACACATAGTACAAACACCCTATTTATCGAATACTACTAGATAGAGTAATATCTAGAGCATAAAGCGAACATTCACCACCTTACCAGTTTTAATTTTTTGGCTTCCTCATCTTGTTGCTTCTGCAAATCTTCTTTGAGCATTTTGAGGGTATACTCAACCTTACTCCTATCAGTAGCAGCAAATCGAAGACTTGTATTCAATATTTGTAGATTTAGAAGTTTCGCATTAAGCAAATGTGTCCTACAAAATACATCGGTTTGATTTATGTCTAATATTAGAATAATTAGCAATATTATGAAGATGAATTCAATAAACAAACCTCATAGGAAGTAAAACCCTGCGACTGGTTAATCCACTATAGTGGTATGGTCGTTGAATTAGACGAAAATGCATTTCACTTATGTTGAGAACTAATAAATCCTTTAACAACACTATTCATACAGCATATAAATTAAGTGTTTCACTTCCAAGAAAAATGTGGTTAATCTTTCGGGATTATGCCTAAAGTGTCACAACAAAATAATGCTGAAAACAATGAAATAAACTAATATGTGCCAGGCGGAGTAGCTAGATGTTTACTGTTCAAGTTCACGGACCGCAGAAACCACCGTATGCTTGATATTTTAACTAGTATATTGACACTTTTGTCAAATAAATAAAAAAAATACATATCGAACATAAATTACCAATTTAGAACACTTCATATATTTCAGTAAATGTAGCATATATAATGCGAAGAATCTGTCTATTAGTAATAAAATAAAGTCCCTCCAAAATCATTAATCTTTTGTCTCATACAGGGTATATAATTGTATAGATGATTTTTAAAAAATCTGTATTAAGACCCATTCCACTTCCAATCAATAATCAATGGAACTATTTCTGCTGAATCATAAATCTCAACTACCAACTGCCATCTAAACAAGATTTTAGGTTCTTTGTAAAACACTTGCAATCAGAAATTTACTTATCAATACGATTGTTTTCAGGAAAACAATCCTTTTAAGATAACCAAAATTTATTAAAAAGAAAAGGGAAGGTGGATAAACATGTACTGTTCATCCGTTAGGAGAGAATATCACAAAATGAGACTAAAACTCAAAGCGATAGTGTGAATAATATTACTTGGAAATAAATATTAAAATAGTTGGATGAAGAACAGAAGGAACCCGGTAAATAACCTGTAGGCATGAGAGCATATATTTAAAACACTTATAAACTAAAAGCGATGAAAAGGTGCATGAATACAATTATAATAAAACCAACTGTTAAATTAAATTAAATTATCGACCATCTCCTAAAACATTATTTATAATATCATCAACCGAGTCTCTTTCTTCCTGTCTAGAAGTAGTGCACACTTTCCCGTTAAAATCTATTTGCCGACTATCAATAGTGTCCTCCATTTCGTAGAGATTATCCTCTTTACCGTAAAAATATCTAAATAAGTAAGCAATGAAATAAACACATACCTAGGTGGTTTAAGAATATACAGTAAATAAACATCATTAGAAAAATGACATACTTGTCAAGCACTTCATATGCTTTTATATGGATATCTATTGAATCACTATTTGTCAAAAATTCCAGCTTATCCTTGCCCCCCATTTCTTCTAGTTGAATCGCTACATCATTATCGAATTCTGTGCTTTATTACTCAGAGAAAACAGTTGTCTCAAAAGTCATATTAAAGTATGTGATATATTTATACCTCCTCGTTCAACTGCTAACTGCTCTCCAAACTGAAGAAGGTTAGCGATTGCATCCATAACATCTCCAACAATTTCCAGATCCATAACAGTGAGGAAATCGCAAAGTGGACGCAATAACTGGGCATCTAATACTGTACTCAAATGCTTCATACTGCGTGACATTGCTATATTGCATACGACATAGCATGCCTAGAAAAAAATCAGTCGTGTATACTGTTAAATTAATGATTAAAACCTTTAATTTCAGCATAGAAACATTTCGGATTGAGATCAGATGCATAATTATAAAATTTAGAGTAATTGATTTATTATCAACCTCTTTTCTTGTCTCATAATCTCCACTTTCTAGTAGTTTAGTGATTTCTCGCATAATATTTGAGTTAACTATAGTATCAATCATCTTCTCTCCTTCGGCTGATATATTAGCTATAATAAAGCACACATCACGGGCAATAGTACGAGTTCCGATCAGAGGCACAAGATGTTCAAGCAAACCCTGGTTGACGAGAACTAAAATGCAGTTGCAAAAAAATGTCACTAGTAATAAACATGTAAATATAATACCTTCAGTATAACACGAAGTATCTTGCGTGATATTTGCCATAATTCGTATAATAGATGGTCTCATAACCGGCGAAACAATGGGTATCAAATCAACAATACGTACATGAAGACCAGCCAAATACATAGGCTAAAAATCATACAATCAAATTATCAAATATTTAAGAAGATATAATTATATTAAAAGATGAGTATCATACCTCTATCAAATCAAAATATTCTGACATAGAAGTGCACGCTCTTATAGCGTCACACTGAGTAGTCCTATCTTCTGAAGAAAGAGCGGCAAGGACGATAGGGAGAAGAGGAAACAACGAAAGTAGCAATAATTATCACGAAAATTTCAACTAAAACCATTTGACCGGAAATAGTTAAACTAATTAATATCAAGTTGAAATACAGGTAATGAAAGTGGCATAATCAAATAATATAAATTATCAGTAATCAGCAGCTGATTTATAACAAATAATCGTAAACTGAATCTCAAACTACTTAATTGTTGTAATATAATTCTTTGCTGTCATTATTTTATCCTAAAAATGAGTACTATTACATAAATATAAAATTACTACATAATCCGTTTAAAATTCTTGTCAGTAAATTTGTTATAAATGTGTATAACTGCTTTTAAACAGATATCAAAACCCAAGCATGCCCGAGTAATACTGTTCCATGATTATTTCTTAATGTTAAATCTTATGGAGGGGAGAAAAAGTAATAAACATAATTATACTTATATTATATCTAAAATTGGAATATCTGCACTCATAACCACACCACATTAAATTCGAAAGTATTAAACATACCAAAGTGATATCAGGAGTGTATTCCGTGATACGCAGGAAAAGTTGAGATATAAGCCAAACAGAGTGACGTAGAATTTCTACGACCGAATGGCTAGAGTAAAATCAAACAAAAATTTACTTCTTGACATACATGTAGTAAGTAAATTACATAAATATGTGAAATAACAAACGAACCCCTCACATATTCGAATAATTTGTGGCACAATCTGATTTTCGATGACAAAATTTCTCCCAGCTACGGAATCTTCAATAAGTGATGCTAAACACCACAAAAGTTGGGCTAGTACTAAATCATCGTGTTGTTCTCTAAAAGATTACATTGGTAAATAAACATGTTTTATATATGATGTACCATTAATAAGTAAAATACGCATTTGAAAACTTAAATTCCCACTGACTTAATAAGATTACATAAAGCTGGAAGAACTGTATTCTTCACTTCACATTTGAAAGAATTTTTGTCATTGTTCATGTTTATGAGAATCCAAGCAGCTTCTCTCTTTAAGTCTTCATTATTTCTCAGATAAAGTTCAACTAATAGAGGGATTAATGAGGTAGCGGCAAGACGGTATAAACAAGGCTCTCCAACTAAAATACTTTAAATATATCTAATAGTTAATAACTAAGCTTGAAAGATAATAAAACAGCTTAACCTACCCTCATAGATTTTTCCTCGAAGATATTTTACTGCAGCTAATTCTTTATCACAGCTACCACTCATCATCATATCTAGAGTTGGTTTATCAATGAAATTATCACTGTCAACGAACTAAAAACATATTAAGTACATTTGTAAAATTAAATAAATATGCGAAGAAAATTAGATATGCACGTACTAGAAATATCATATATGCACTTCTATGTACTAATCATTAATTTACCTCAGTGACTTCCGTTCTTAATTGCCTTCTTATATCAAGTAATGCATTCCGTTTTTCTTTTCTTATCTGAATCTCTTTTAATCTCCTACGCTTACGCAGCTCTTCACATGTTATACCTAAAAATATGGAAGGTCTCAACAATTAAATGATACTCTATTTTTTTATTATATAATAACAAATATAGTTTTTGATACTCTTTAAAAAAAATATTTAGTTGGAAAACCACTTTTAATAGTTAGCTTAGTTACATGTATCACTAACCACGTAATTTATACATATATTCATGAGCATTATCTGTGGATGATGCAGTATCTTCATCAAATGATCGCTTCATCTTGTGAATATACAAGCCAATCTTAATAAAATATGATATTAATACCGCCATAGGTAATTAGTTCTTCATAATAACCGACTATAATAAAATACAAAAATACAGACATCAACAGTATGAGGAGAAATTATGCTCGAATATAGGACTGAATAAATGCTTATTTTAAGCGCAACATGGAAAAGCAAATTAGTCGTAGTAAAATAGTAATCTACAACAATTGTGAGGGAGCTTTCTAATATATTTATTATCATACGTAAGTTACCAGTGAAATATATGCATATATAATGATAAAAATTGAACCATGCAAGCCTAGAACTCTCAAACTACTTGAAATACTAAGCCATAAAGACAAAAAAGTCGAAGCCCAATATCCATTCATAATATGAAATAATTGATAACATACTTAGTAAATAAAAATAAATACAACATAACATTTAACTACGAATAATAAAAGTTGCTTTTTAACTATGTAAAAAACCATTTGAGGCGCTCTTTTCATGAGGAGAGCGCGAAAATTCAAATTTAATTCTTTCACAGTACTAGTTTTTTTAAATTATGTAACTAATTATTGGTGGCCTTACGTTTGCTTATTTGTTATTCTCATATATCTATTTGATAATTAGACAGGCGCTATTGAAAGTTAAACTAAGCATTGAATTCTTGTATATGATTTTGTCTCTTTGTTTTCTCCAGCATTTTAATGGACGTACTTTGGGCCATAAACGCTCGAAAACAGTGCTTCCGGAAATTTCCAGATAGTTCTTTTTTGAACTATTATTCACCGGGTGTTGCCCAAACTCCTGTTGGCAATAATGGATTAAACGTGAGTTAATATTTATTCTATTTTTGAGATTATATTGTTGTCACTAAATTTGCTAAAGTACTGGAAAAGCGCATAATTTCAGTGTCTTCTTGCATTAATTTTTATTTATAGATAAGAAAATTCATATTTACATATTCAATTTGACTTTATATCTTATACTAAAATATATTTTCATCTTTCCCTTATACCTATCTTTATTCCCAATAGGAAATGTAGCAGAATATCAGAGTAGCTAGTATTATCCAATATTAACAAATAATGACGCAATAAGAGTATCAGTAGAACTACAAAAACCTATTTTTAAGGAATAACGATATGCATATTAAAATAAAACTGGACTGATTACCTAGTTTGCAGTTAATTAAAACAAAAACGAATTTATGAAGCCGGAGTTATAATTAAGTTTATAGTAGCTTTTAGGATCAACAGCTAAGGTAGTGGTTACATTTACTTTAGGTGGTCAATTTTGATATAATAACCAAGTAAATTAAATTATTAAATTAAACAATAAACACCAAATTACATAAAAATAAAAAATCGATCGCACTTTATAAACACCACTTTATATAATAGACAAACTGTTGGGTTAGTTCTATTGCTTAAAAGTAAGCTGTTTCCGTTTTTTTAAAAATAGTTTCATGCTGGTAGTAAGTGATATAAATTTAGCATGACCTTATAAATCAAATGAAATTGGCTTGGCTATATACTAATCATTTTTAAGTAGTAAATTGATCGTCAAAAACTTTTTAAATCTGGTAAATTATCATCTCAAAATTAGTGAAATAAATATTATATAGTGCATTTCAAAATAATAACACCTTTGTTTTTTCTGTTCTCAGTTAACAGATTAATCTATTTTTCTGAAGTTAGGTGTAGTAGCCTTGGAAGTCTCCAGTACTAATTTTATTTTTATTTTTTCCTAAATAAACAACTCTTTGTGTCCTTGTCTCTCGAAATCACTAACGTTTCACTATATCAAAATGATAACACAATTAATATATTTTACGTTGTTTAACGAAAAATTTGCAAATTCAGTAATCCTGAACCAGCATAATAATGTGTCAGACTCCTAGGATAATTCGACACGAAAAAACTAAAATCAATGTACTGTCAGTTACAAGGTGAAGCCAATTGCCGGTACTGTCAAGCGATTCATGATGGCTGTTTCAAAATTTGCGAAGAAGAATGAGGAACAAGGAAGAGTAGTGCAAGATCTTACAAATCTAATGACCGACAAAAAATTACAATTTTGCGGACAGTATCGAATAGTACGATAAGTGTCAGTGAAATCCGCAGGACTCGTGGCATTGATACTTTAAAACCTACGATGTGTTGGCGGGGGGGTTTGAACAAGGATTAGAATATTATTCGATCACGGATGAAGAAGCATCCACAAAAAGGGAAGATTTCGCTTTGTCAGATATTCCATCAAACACGACTGGCAAAAAGTAAGATTTTTACGAATTTTTGGAAATAGTATCAATTCATTATTTCGAATTCAGGTGATTTTCAGCAATGAGAAGAAGTTCAATCTAGACGGTCTTCATGGTTATCATTTCTATTGGAAAGCTACGCAATGGAAAACGACACTTTTCAACTCGAAATTTCAGCGAGGAACGGTTATGGTCTGATGCGCGTTCAGCGCTATGAGACTGGACTTGGCATTTATGTCAATGAAGATGAAGAGTGCCGACTACTAGGGTGTCAGAGGACATTGTCTCGTCTCGCATCTCCAACGTTTTCCAATTGTTAGATTCGGATAACGACAATATTCACGCTAGTCGAAGCATTAACATGGCTGACGAATAATGATGTGCCCATTGTGGACTGGTCCACAAAATTTGAATCCGATGGCAAATCTTCGGGCGATTCTTGTCCGTTGGATTTAGGTCGATAACTGTCAGTTTGAGACCATCAAGAATCTTCAGTATCAATAGCAAAACGTGGAGCGAAGTTTAAGTGTTATTGAAAAATTTAGTTAACAGTGTGCCTGAATGAAATTGTGGGGTTAATGGTAGAATTGATAGTTGTATTAACTATTAGTTAATTGTTATATATATATATATATATAATTTATTATTTTTGTTGCTTATTTTAATAAAGTATGCCATCCTTTTTAAACGCTCTGTATATATTAGGTGGTTGCAGAAGTTTCAGTCCTTTTTTTCCAAAATTTCAATTTTATTTCCATAATATACAAAATGCAGTTCAATCATCAAAATATTTGTTCTCGCTTTCTATGACCTTCTGTCATCTCTCGAGTCAGTTTCGGATTCCTTCGTGAAAAAAGGACATTGGCTTGGAGGCAATGAAATCATCGGTCCATTTTCGTACCTCAGCCGCATCTTGAAAGCGCTGTTCTGCTAGAAAGTTCTACATCGACGGGAATAAATGGTAATCCGAAGGCGCCAAGTCCGGTGAATTCGCCGCGTGTGAGAGAACTTCCCAGCCTAAGCTCAAAATAGTTTTCTGAGTACTAAGAGCAACGTGAGGCCTGGTGTTGTCATGCAACAAAATGATCTTCCGACTTCCTTGTCCAGTAAATGGTCGTGTTTGTTCAATTGCATTGAACCAATCAGTCATTTGACGACCATAGCGTTCGTCAGTAATCGTCTCACCTGGTTGAAGGAGTTCATAACACAGCACACCCTTCATATTCCACCAGATGCACAGAAGAACTTTTTTGGCGTGGATGTTGTTGGCTATCCGGCGTCTACCCATGAATGTGTGTGTTTAGGATTGTCGTACATAATCCATTTTTCCTCACCTGTAATAATTTTCCACAAAAATTTCTTCTTGCATTGTCTGGCAAGCAACGAGATGCAGGAGTTGAGCCGGTAGCCAATGCTGTGTTTGGAGAGTTCAGGTGGTGCCTACTTTCCGAGCTCCCGAATTTTCCCCATCTCATGCAATCGTCTCGAAACTGTTGTTTGATCAACGCCCAACTGTTCAGCGAGTCCCTTTCGTGTCTGCGGCAGATTTTCATCTAATAATGATTTCAAAGCATCAGTCTTCGCCGTCTGTGGCATCCCAGAGCGTTGCCGACCACTGACATCAAAATCGTCAACTTTAAAACGTCGAAACCAATATTTGCAAGTACCGTGGGAGAGAACAGCTTCACCAAGTACAGAGCATATTGATTTGCATGTTTCAACAGCATTCTTCCCTTGTTGGAACTCGTAGAGAATACAGTGTCGAATATGCAGTTTTTAGTCGCTCATCTTATTTGAATTATTTTGTGAGGTTAAGATTACCATTAAGTCTTGACTTATGACTTTTCTCAAATTACAAACCCAACACTACAAAAACGCAAAAGAGTGGGAATTTATTTAGGTTTAAAATAATTTTACTAAAGCGCTGGAATAAAAGACTAAAACTTCCGCAGCCACCTAATAGTTTTTCTTCTGCAAAAAGTGGCGTATGGGAAATTAGGAATTTTGGCAGTAGACATTATATATAATATAAACGAGTAAAGTACAGTGCATTCTTTCTCATAACATTTATTTCATTGAATTCCTATTTTATGACATATATTATTTAATCGTAAATCTAGATTTTTCTGAGCTAATTTAGTATGTGCTTGACAATTAATACTCAGTTCTTCGTTTAGCTTATAATATTATTGTTAAGTATATGACTAGTTCAGTTATGTGTATGATTTTCAGATGTGTAGTAATACTTAAATCTATTTCACATCAAAGATATTTTTCTGAGTTAATTGTATACAGCAAAATTTAGTCTTCATGGGTAACTTGTCGCTTCTCTCCACATTCTGAACACTTGCTATATCTTGGTGATGATGATGGAAACGTAGGAATCGTTGATGTACGGAGTGTGTATGGATCTGCTATAGACGCCAAAGCGGGTGTTTTACAGTGTGAGCCTTTCGAAATTACAAATTTTTAGAATTATTATTCTGCTGATGCATTTTTTAATTCATGTTATTATAGATTTTGCTGCTCATAAGGGAACAATAACCGATGTAATGGGTGTACCACGTAGTCCTAATGAACTATTATCTATATCTGGAGATACTAATGTTCGGTTAGATATTTATAATTGGGTATTGAATTAAGTTTTCTTCTTCAAGGTTCTATATAAAATTATTATACTAGATTTTAGGATATGGGATTTACAAAGGGAGAAATCGACATTGTATTTTGGGCATGATATGACAGTTCGTTCGGCTTCATTTGCTCCGGATAATCCACGTTAGTTAACAATTGTTAGAAAATCTTTTAGTAGAAACTTAAACAGAAGCTATTTTAGCTTCTATTAATTTCAAGATACTTTTGTAACTGGTGGAAGAGATGGACAAATTCGTTTGTGGGACACAAGAACAAGTTATGTTAGAAACAGAGGACAGGAAGTGAAAAAACCAGTCAATGTATATCGAAATGCACATGTTACTAAAGGTAAGCTATTGGTTTTTAGCTGTTTTTAGTAACATGATATATAGCAATATAGCTCTGTTATTTTTTCATATGTTCCAAATACATTACGGAAGAGAGCTAATTCTCGTCACAGCACTAAACTGGAGAAAACAGACCCACCAAGCGTAACGAGTCTCTCCTATATAAATGATTATATTGTTGTCTCAGCTTCATCCAATGCTAAGAGGTTTCGTTTTTATCTGTAATCATCCATTCACAAGCTTTGTAGGCCCATTCTATTAATAAATAGAATAAGTGATAAATAGTTATCTAAAATTCTTGAGTCATCTATATACTTTAAATTTTCGCTTATATTAAAACGTTATTTAATATTTAATATGGCTACTTTTTTCTCTTCTATAAGCTGTACATCTTATCGTCAATATATTTTTTAGTGGGATTCGTATGTGGGATACTCGTAAAATGTCTATAAAAGAAGAAGGTCACGTCCTAAGTACTTTACACGTACCTCTCAGTAAGGATGCAGGTTAGATTGTTTTATTATTTTTTTCGTGGCTGAAATTACTACAGTATTGCATTAATTAAGATTTATGGTACCAAGTATAATTTCCATAACTATACAGGCGTAACAAGTCTTTGTCTTGACCGTTTTGGCAGCTCACTATTTGCGGCTGTTACTGATAATTATGTATACGAATACGCTGTCACTACTACTAATACAATGCCAAGTGAGTATTTTAGTTTTCTTTTAGGTGTGCAAATATGTGTAAATTTTTTTTAGTTCGACACTTCAGCGGTGCTACTATAGAATCATTTTATGTGCAGGTATTTTTCCTTTGCTGGTTATTGCAACCAACTTAAAGACTGTAAAAGTTTAATTATGATGAATAAATATTTCCATCCACTTACAATTTTTATAGGTGAATGCCTCACCTATTTGTGATCAGATAATATGTGGATCTACTAATAATCAAGCCGTTGTTTGGGATTTACAGGTTTTTTTTCTCAAAAATAAGTAAATTTGACTATTAAAAATTGTAATCTGAGAAAAAGTTAATATTAAATTATTGATCAAAAATTGCAAGTAATTGTGATAGCTAGAGATCTTAAGAGATCGACTTAATTATTCGTCTTTATATTATAGGATTTCCACAAATTTTTGGATGATTCATGCGATGTTAGTATGGAAAAAAAGTCACGAGCGCACTTACCTAAATTTAGTTTAAATGGACACAACAGAGAAGTTACCTCTGTAGGTTGGAGTGCTGGTGGAACGTTGGTTTAATCATGTTTTAAAACATTTTACTAATATTATATAATAAAGTGGTTTTGGCTTAATAGAAATAGATACTACTGAATAATAGTACTGGATTGATACGCACATTCTTCCATTTCTCTATGCGTTTATTATTATTACAGTTACATGGTTTCAATGGATGATGACTGTTTCCGTATATGGAGCCCAGGAGATGCTTCGAACGAATCTTATATTGAGAGTAGACTTATCCAGTTTGAAAGGATTGAACCATATAAGATGACCTGTTCAGAGAAAACTACAGCTATGGTGGATGGGTAGGCTAAACTTTTTTGTTGTTATTATTGTGATTTTTTTTTATAGTGATAAAACTGTTGTTTGTAATTCAAAGTATGTCAATAACATCTCGTCCTGCGGCCCGCATGTATCTATCTCCAAGAAAAACAATTTTGACTCAAGAATCCTTACGAAAGAGAAAAGAGCCATTCATAAGTCCGCTCAAGCAAATGAATGCTTTGTCTAAATCGCCACATCATAAAATTATCAAGTTAGTTTATAATTAGAGTTTTAAATTATGAATTATGAATAACGAATAACCGAGAACTGCTTATATCAGATTGTCTTCTCCTATATTGCCTCTTTCAAATGTTACTAATACGTCTCCACTAAATGCGGCGCATCATTGGCGGTCAACACAAAAAACAGTGTCTTCGTATAAGCCACTTAACTTTTTTCACAGCAGGTGATTCGATTTAAGGAAAACTTAATTTTACGTTAAATACAACTCAATCAAACTGCACTTTAAGTTTCTTTTCACTACTTCATTTTGATGGTGATATAAATTTTTTCATATGATTTTTAGATTCCCCACAACAGATTTACCAAATTTCGTATATGAACGTTATATTCAAAATCTAGCTAATAAGGATGAAGTTCGGCCTTTCCATGGCAGGGAAATTCTAGCTAAAGTGAAGTTTAATCATCGTTAGTTTTTAATCCTGATTAAGTTATGTTTTATTTTCCACTTCATATTAGCTTAAACCACTATTTATAGTTTATATTAATATTGATTCATATTGAAGAATGGCAAGAAGGTTGTAACCGTAGAGGACTGGTGGTCTCGCCATCACTGTGAAAATGGAAAAACTGAACGGCTAAGTAGAATTAGGTAGGGTAAAATTACACGGCACAATGGTAATGAAATTAATTAAGAAATTATTTATTTTCGTTTGTATAATGGCCTAATTTTGTGAAACAAAGCTTCATCTGGAATGATATATTATTGACTATGGTGAAATACTAATGCATCCCACTGACGAATTGTATTTTTTTGACAGATCTTATATTTATTTAATTATCAAAATTATTCATTCACGTTTTAAACTTGATATATAGTAATTCAAACTTTTAAAATGAAAAGTATGATTATATGCCAGTCATTACTGATAAAGGTGCTTTTAAACTTTAAACATTATTAGAATGTCTAGATGAAAGAAACTTAGAAATGATACTTTAAATGTCTTTAATTACATAAAAAACTAATAGTATTCATTTTGTGAAAACAATTATATGCCATAGAACAGGAGCGAGGCATTTGGTCTTCATTATAGCCTATTAATATAGTTAATAGATTGACATCTGATGATTTTTCGAATATATGCAGAAACAAGTTAGTTTTTATTAATATAATGATATACTGTGATTTCATAGAATCAAGCCTTTTTGCGAGAGCTAAGTGGTAATGGAGATGAAGTGAGATACTATGACGAACAATAGACTTGTATGATTTATTGGATATGGTAATTGTTACAAGAATAGCGCAGGTGTATTCAAAGAAGGTTACTTGGTAGCGTACACAGTAACTAGTTCATGTTATGTGAACTAAACGGAGTGCTATATTTATATAGTTGCTATTAGATCACTAATTTGTTTAGCAAATGGTTCTTCCGTCTCAGTGATTTTTGCTATATCCAGGTGCCACTGGATATTCTGGAAGAGTTATGAAAGTTCTTTATCCATTAGTATTTACCCTAAAACGTTATTGTCTTCGGTATCACACTCTAGTACGTTGAACACCAGCTGGCCTTAGAAATGGAGCGATTTGGTAATATTTCTATTTCATTGTTTCGGTAATCAGTAGAATATCTTGACCCCGTTTATTAAAATTTTGTTTTACAGCAAGACTTTTGGATGAAGAACAAAATATCAATCTATATGTTAATTTTTTAGGTTATGTTAAGATATAAACTAATAACTATTTATATCGTTAGATTTGTGTTGAAGTGAATATTGGCGTAACTTCAGTGTTCATAGCGAATATTTCCATTTCGGGCTAGCTTTAATGTGATGCCATCTATTTAAGATCTTCAAATGAAGTAAACGGTTTCTTCTGAGTAAGTATAAAAAGATATTCAAATGAAATTAAAGTAGATATAGTTTAGAATTTTAGCGCTTTTTAACGCTTGTACTAGGTGATTGCAGAAGTTTCAGTCCTTTTTTTCCAAAATTTCAATTTTATTTCCATAATATACAAAATGCAGTTCAATCATCAAAATATTTGTTCTCGCTTTCTATGACCTTCTGTCATCTCTCGAGTCAGTTTCGGATTCCTTCGTGAAAAAAGGACATTGGCTTGGAGGCAATGAAATCATCGGTCCATTTTCGTACCTCAGCCGCATCTTGAAAGCGCTGTTCTGCTAGAAAGTTCTACATCGACGGGAATAAATGGTAATCCGAAGGCGCCAAGTCCGGTGAATTCGCCGCGTGTGAGAGAACTTCCCAGCCTAAGCTCAAAATAGTTTTCTGAGTACTAAGAGCAACGTGAGGCCTGGTGTTGTCATGCAACAAAATGACCTTCCGACTTCCTTGTCCAGTAAATGGTCGTGTTTGTTCAATTGCATTGAACCAATCAGTCATTTGACGACCATAGCGTTCGTCAGTAATCGTCTCACCTGGTTGAAGGAGTTCATAACACAGCACACCCTTCATATTCCACCAGATGCACAGAAGAACTTTTTTGGCGTGGATGTTGTTGGCTATCCGGCGTCTACCCATGAATGTGTGTGTTTAGGATTGTCGTACATAATCCATTTTTCCTCACCTGTAATAATTTTCCACAAAAATTTCTTCTTGCATTGTCTGGCAAGCAACGAGATGCAGGAGTTGAGCCGGTAGCCAATGCTGTGTTTGGAGAGTTCAGGTGGTGCCTACTTTCCGAGCTCCCGAATTTTCCCCATCTCATGCAATCGTCTCGAAACTGTTGTTTGATCAACGCCCAACTGTTCAGCGAGTCCCTTTCGTGTCTGCGGCAGATTTTCATCTAATAATGATTTCAAAGCATCAGTCTTCGCCGTCTGTGGCATCCCAGAGCGTTGCCGACCACTGACATCAAAATCGTCAACTTTAAAACGTCGAAACCAATATTTGCAAGTACCGTGGGAGAGAACAGCTTCACCAAGTACAGAGCATATTGATTTGCATGTTTCAACAGCATTCTTCCCTTGTTGGAACTCGTAGAGAATACAGTGTCGAATATGCAGTTTTTAGTCGCTCATCTTATTTGAATTATTTTGTGAGGTTAAGATTACCATTAAGTCTTGACTTATGACTTTTCTCAAATTACAAACCCAACACTACAAAAACGCAAAAGAGTGGGAATTTATTTAGGTTTAAAATAATTTTACTAAAGCGCTGGAATAAAAGACTAAAACTTCCGCAGCCACCTAATTTTTCAATATGGTTGAAAGTATGGGTCTCTATATAGATTAATCTCTCGTAGATAATGAATTTTAAGCCCACAGGATGATTTTGGGCATAACCTTAATTGGTATAGGCTTTATTTGAAAGTTAGATTATACCATTCAGTGTGAGTTACAAACGAGGAATATAACTCTTTTAGGGTTCCAAGTGTAAGCGAATTCGGTGAATCAGTGTGTTCAAAGATGATAGCAGAACAAGAACGGGTACTGCGTAATTCACCAAGGAAACTCACAGTTAAACGGACACCACTTAAGAAAACTATTGAAATTGTTAAAGGTTCATAAAATACGGAATATCTTGTGCCCTTTACGGTATAATTCATGAAAGACGTTAAATATAATCTCTTTATTTCAGAACAAAACTGTGGTCGAAGGCGATCCAGCAGGAACTTACTTGATTATTTTTCAAAAAAAGATCGATAATAAACGATGGATATAATTATGTAGCTATAGTTGTATGCAATTATTTTCATTGTTTGGATCTGTGAACTAACTATACTGATACAGTTAACGAGTAATAATAACGAGTAGACATATTGTTATCGCAACTGTACAAGATTTGTTAGCATATACAACTTTTTCCTTGATTGAATTTATGTTTATATATCCATCTAGGTTAAAGTTTAATAAAACAAATATTTGTTCTTTCCAGGTGTTCCGACATTGCTCTTATTTATCTTGTGTTTATGTGAGTTATTCTGTTTGAGATATCTATTTATTCATTATCAATATTCTCCAGTATACTCATC
Source organism: Heterorhabditis bacteriophora (assembly GCA_964036235.1). Taxonomy (NCBI): domain Eukaryota; kingdom Metazoa; phylum Nematoda; class Chromadorea; order Rhabditida; family Heterorhabditidae; genus Heterorhabditis; species Heterorhabditis bacteriophora. The sequence goes on along the minus strand of OZ038426.1, from coordinate 6,072,204 downwards.
TAGATTACAATGAACTGATAATAAAGAATCTGAATTTTAGTTGGATTTTCCGGTAGAATTATGACCTTTTTTAGTGGGAGTTTTATAGTAAGTGGTACTAGTCAAATTGGTGATATCAGTACAGTCTGAACGTGGTACATTTCTTTCTGTTATCTATTTTCTATGCCATGTAATCGTAAGCGCATGGCTAAGAGTGATCTAGGTCAATAAATGAACTGGAAACTTCAATTTGTACTATTAACTTTTAGAATTAGCGTACCTATAATGATATGGCCTTATAAATACACAGTTAAATTGGAATTAGGGCAATCTAATCATGTATGAGATACAAAGTAGTGCGAAATGTTAAAGAGGGTAAAATCCATTTTCATTTGTTGAATTTACAAAATACCACATTTCCAGGTTTATCATTTGTTCATAACAACTCAAGAGAGGAGTTTTACAATTGTGTTGCGTCTTACGCCAACTAAATTAAAATAATATACATATAATATTCCAGATTTCAAGTATAGATTTGTTTATCTAAAAGTTCAAAATTCTCAAATGTTACGTAAATTCGTGATTACACATGTGGTTTAAAAATTGAACACTGACCGCTGTAGACAGTTTCCCAAAATGCGCTGAGTGTCATAGTTGAACTGTGCACCATTAGGAAATATGGCCTGTTTCTTTTTTACAAGTAGCCTGCGAAATGACTCAACATCATTTGAGACAGGTAGGATGGAGATATTTTTTTGATGAGCGACAACTTCTAGAGCCCAGTTATATCGATTATGAAGTAAAAGTCCTTTCTCTGTCGGGACCTTAACGAACGCATTTATATAATAAATATAAATCCATACAAGCAATTATATAAGGCTTTATAGTAATACAACTCTATGTGTGTGTATAAATATCGAAAACAATCACCTGTTTTGATTTCCAGTCGCCTTTAAATCTGGTGATGTGATGAGTAGAAATTAGATCAACTGTTGCAGAGCGAAATACCATCTAGAGTAACAAAGTTCTTATGATCTCTTAATAAAAATGTTCTTTTATAAATTCACCTGTGACAGTAATATTAGTCTAAAAATTTTAGATTTGGATGTGTTATAATAATATAAAAGGAACATTTATTAGTTTATAAAATTTCTTATTTTACGTCTTTTATAAAAGTTCTTGTCCCCTACAATTAACCAAATTGCGACGTCCATTGGAATAACATTAACGCGTTTTATATGACTAGTCATATTTTTTTCCACAAAAGTCTAGGAGATATAATTTTCGTAGCTCCGTGGTTGATTCAGCTCAGTAGATGGACGAATTTTGTGTAAATTGAAATTCAAACGTCATAACAATTTTTTGGTCAATGTTGGAGTAATCATTATGTTTCTAGGTATTTTCCTTCTTTTAATATCTGAAGACAAATTTCTTTACATATTGCGAATATAACCATATGTGTGCTGTCGTGGTACAGTGAAGGAATACTAATTTATTTACTAAAGGCTCTCATTATATATGCTTCGGAATGTTATTATAGATTCAAAATGTTAGCATTCTTTCTAAGGCGTTACTGATGACAAGGCTGATATATTAAAAGAACAAATGGCTCAGATATAAACAATATAGGAAAAGTACAACGTATAATACATGATGCATTATTAAAAATATGAGTATTCTATTTTAGCAATGTCCCTTTCTAGTATCCAAATCTTCTAGTATTATTTACCTGTTTATTGTGAATTTAACCGATAAACATTAGTAGCTTGAAAAATAAGATTATTACTAACCTTGGGTGGTCCTTTTTTAAGCATTGTGCACGAAGAGGTAACACCTTTATAATCAAGATCTTTAAAAGAGAAAAAGTGAGAAACCAATGGTGGATGAAAGCATAGTGTCTGGTGAGAAAAAGAAAGAGCGCCAAGACTTTGATTTGATCCAAACATATCCGAAGTAAAGTTGAGGAGAGAAGATTTTCTAATATGATTTATATTACAGTGATAATTTTCTACTAAGAAGAATACATTTTTTTATTCATAAAAATAACATATAATCAAAACTAAATATAGAAATCGGTTATGTGGTTATGAAGAATAATTTGTAGAAATATATCAATATAATTAATAATCGGCTAACCTAGGCACAATCATTTCGTCAATGTCAACCAAAGCTCCGTACTCTGTGTTAATTCTCATAACACAATCGTTGTGGGCTAGTGAGTGAGCAAGACGGTATACAGAGATATTAGGGTCCAAAAATCTTGTAGATGGAAAGAGGTGCCAGGGAACAATCTCAACGAGACCCTAGATTCAGTATTTTGAGTACTCGTCTTTAAAAATAAAAATAAATGAATCAAAATACTCACCTCCTCCTCATAATGTTCTAGTACTTTTCTTATTTGTCTAGTAGAGGAATTGTAGTAAATAATAATCCTGATTGCTCCATGTACTCGCCACGTCTCAACAAATAGAATCACTTTGATCCAGTCCGTTAACCTAACATATAAGATCAATAGTGGAGTTATGATATTGCTGTATTTTATTCTATAAAGTGAATTACGTACCAATATATAGGTGGTACACAGATCGTTAGACCTTTTTCTTTCTGCTCTGATATTTTCATTAGTACAAGGGAAATACTGCGGTTGTTTAGAAATAAGGTAAGCTGAAAACTACTAACATGGACCAAAACCTTTAGTAATCGATTGCATTGATGTCTTCATAAGATATTATAGGTATAAACATCAAACAGAATAATAAGAATCCACACTTAGATAGTAGAAAAAATTAATGTTAAATAGGCTCACCTTGTCACCATGCGTTGGATTTACATCGTTACATGTGGATTCCAAAATGTATGAGTTATATTTACAACCATTCGCCCATTTCCATGGGCAGTCACCCTCAATGGGATATGCTTGAAAAGTCAAATGTTTTTCACCTATAGTTCCCAAAATTGTTAAGTACTTATCAAGACATACGCTAATTGAGAGAACACGAATTCTTGCGGGAAATGTTCTGGAAATACTACAAGTTTAGTGATTTTTAATTAAATAATATTGATAAAACTTCTAACCTTTGATCAATATATGCTCTGTATAAAATCAGAGAAGATGGCAATATTTGCTTTTTTTTCAAAACATTGAAATTAGTTATTTCACCTTTTCCCCACACTTTTTGTAGGCTGAGTTTTCTAAAATACATAAAAACATATTCTAGTCGACATTGAAGAAGACAAAGATATAAACATTAACTATATAAGTATAAATATTTCATAAGAATTTAAATCTATTCCTCATACCTTGTCCAACTATTTAGTTGTCTTCCTATTTGAAAGTTTACGGGAAAATAAATTCTTGAACTCGAGAGATAATATGCGATGGAAATTAGTGTGATGAAAAAAATCACGAACAAATTTGTGCGAAAAGTTATTAACTTCATGGAATCCTCAGTGGGAGAAACTAGTTAATTTAGTAATGGGGAAAAAGAAGAGATTGGATGTTTAAAATAAATAAAAATAACAGTCGTTTTCTTTTAGTCACAAATTTTTCATAGATAAATACTGGAGCTAATAGCTGCGACCAAGGTTTATTTAGCTAACATCTGGTATATCGATGGATAATGCTCAGTGCTATGCAAAATAAACATTGGTGCTACTGAATGTCTCGCATCTAGAGAATGGCTATATTTGAAGAGAACATGGATTTTCTTAATTATACACCTAAAAAAATATATTACAGACAAGATGTAAATTTATGCGTATTTTAATATCACCATCTGCGGTTCCCCTAATGTATAGTTTTACCTTAAGTAGTTACGTTCCTTCTTTTACCTAGTATATAAATACTCCTTTAAGACTTATAAGTTTATACCAGTCACCGTGTAACTACCGTTATTTTCTATTCTATTACAATATTCTAATAATCGGTCTTCTCAAATACCATACACCACTAAGGGATACAATAATAATAAAAGTAGTTACTTATTATCGATGTTTATTTGAAAATAATAACAGAAGATAGATGTAAAAAAATTTCATTTGCTTTGCATAACTTCCTACTAATCATTTTAGCACACATTTTCTACGTAGGAAAAAAATCAATGCATAAGGCATGAGTAAAACGTTGATAGAAGCAAACATTAATGCAATAAAAGCCAAGAGGGAAATATCCAACTTTATTTATTAATGATTTTTGAAAACACTTTTGAGTTCCTATGAAAAGAAAATGAACTAAGAAGTACAGTACTGTGCATAACCCTGTCACAAGGCGCGTTTTATGCCCATACAGTCCCACCTTTTGATTTTTTTCGGTTATTCGCCCGTAACTTTTTTCAAAGTGGGAACTTTTAAGATCTAAATAGAGAGCCGGAATTAGCATTGAATTTCCGATCTGGTACACGCCAAACGTTCCTATTTTGATAAACAAAATTTTATCGTCAAAATAGGCTTTCTCTCATTTTTCTAGAGGAAAAAATGCAATTATCTATAATAAAGGCTCGTGACATTTACTTTTTATCGTAGCAAACAGATTTTTCAACAGAGAGAACAGCTACAAGTAGAGTTTTTCCTGGTGATCTTTATTTTACTTCACTTCAAACTTACTTGCACATCATGTTTCACGATTATCTATTTTGAATCTCTCATCCAAATAATCTTCTTCTTTTTGTCTCTAACTTTGAGTTGCGGAGTGGATAGGTTGTTGTGCCGAGTGAATGTAGGTTGTGATGCTAAAATGGCATCGACTGTTCAACCCGCGTTTTTCATTCGTCACTTTTTCCCGAGGATTTTGCTTTTCTTTTGTATAGCTATTTCTTTTTAATTTCTACATTATGTTTTCCTATATATTGTATTAGTTCTTCTCGATGCGAATGCCTGTATTAATATCAAAGAGTGAATTTCAGTTACAAATGTGAATTTCAGTCAGTCGCAGTTTTCATTTAGTACCATTTTTCGGTTTTTTGTTGTTCTCGCCACTTATGTGTCCCTAAACATCAGAGATGTCAAAGAACTTTATAAACTTCATACTTTTGCTCAATTTTGTCACACAATCCTGAAATATTACGCCTTTCAAGTCGACCCCCAATTTTAAAAGCATGGTTTCAATCTCCGACCCCCATTTAATCAAACCCCCAAAATAATGATCGCTCAGTTTGTCTTAACCTCCGACCCCCCAATCACTGCAGTAGTGTTCCGCTTAATAACTGCTTTGTAATAACAAATTAGTAACATTTGCTAAATAATGAAAGATATATAGCAAAATAAAGTAATGTACAGAGGCAACAAATATCCATAGCGCAATATTACAGCTTGATTATCCCACATTTGTCTCTACTCTTCGAGCTGTAGTTAGTTAATTTCAAAATACTGTTTCTACTCAATTCTTTTTCCGACCCGATCCCTTCAAGAGCGGCATCTCTTTTATGCTAGCAGGCATACCCGGAGGCCACCCAGCTGGTTTCTGAGTTGTACAGTGAGATGTCTTGACAATTAGAGGAGAGAGAACAATGTAAAGTTATTCTTTGATATGCCCTCCATAATTTTCCATGACGTCCTTCAGTCTTCCGTGCAACCTCTCGATATACGCTGAGCAATTTTTATGTGTCATTCTTGTTGACCAATATCGCTTGATGGCCTCTTCTAGCGCATCAAGTTTTCGGCTTGTCATGTTCTCTAAACGTGTGTTTTGCAATTGTATTAAATATAAATAAATATTATGGTTTACCTTATGTGACACTTCATAGCACTCCAAACAAGTTCAATGGGGTTCAAATCGGGTGATTCCGCTGGCCAAGGTATGCACTCAATACCGATATCGTCCATTCTTTTTCTGCATTTATTCAGTGCTAGTTGTTTCTTTAAAAACGAAGTTTGCCAGCTCTAATTGTCAAGACATCTCACTGTACAACTCAGAAACCAGCTGGGTGGCCTCCGGGTATGCCTGCTAGCATAAAAGAGATGCCGCTCTTGAAGGGATCGGGTCGGAAAAAGAATTGAGTAGAAACAGTATTTTGAAATTAACTAACTACAGCTCGAAGAGTAGAGACAAATGTGGGATAATCAAGCTGTAATATTGCGCTATGGATATTTGTTGCCTCTGTACATTACTTTATTTTGCTATATATCTTTCATTATTTAGCAAATGTTACTAATTTGTTATTACAAAGCAGTTATTAAGCGGAACACTACTGCAGTGATTGGGGGGTCGGAGGTTAAGACAAACTGAGCGATCATTATTTTGGGGGTTTGATTAAATGGGGGTCGGAGATTGAAACCATGCTTTTAAAATTGGGGGTCGACTTGAAAGGCGTAATATTTCAGGATTGTGTGACAAAATTGAGCAAAAGTATGAAGTTTATAAAGTTCTTTGACATCTCTGATGTTTAGGGACACATAAGTGGCGAGAACAACAAAAAACCGAAAAATGGTACTAAATGAAAACTGCGACTGACTGAAATTCACATTTGTAACTGAAATTCACTCTTTGATATTAATACAGGCATTCGCATCGAGAAGAACTAATACAATATATAGGAAAACATAATGTAGAAATTAAAAAGAAATAGCTATACAAAAGAAAAGCAAAATCCTCGGGAAAAAGTGACGAATGAAAAACGCGGGTTGAACAGTCGATGCCATTTTAGCATCACAACCTACATTCACTCGGCACAACAACCTATCCACTCCGCAACTCAAAGTTAGAGACAAAAAGAAGAAGATTATTTGGATGAGAGATTCAAAATAGATAATCGTGAAACATGATGTGCAAGTAAGTTTGAAGTGAAGTAAAATAAAGATCACCAGGAAATACTCTACTTGTAGCTGTTCTCTCTGTTGAAAAATCTGTTTGCTACGATAAAAAGTAAATGTCACGAGCCTTTATTATAGATAATTGCATTTTTTCCTCTAGAAAAATGAGAGAAAGCCTATTTTGACGATAAAATTTTGTTTATCAAAATAGGAACGTTTGGCGTGTACCAGATCGGAAATTCAATGCTAATTCCGGCTCTCTATTTAGATCTTAAAAGTTCCCACTTTGAAAAAAGTTACGGGCGAATAACCGAAAAAAATCAAAAGGTGGGACTGTATGGGCATAAAACGCGCCTTGTGACAGGGTTATGCACAGTACCGTATATATTGTACTACATAAATAAAACCATACAATATAACTATAGTTTTAATTGATGTAATAAAACGAACACTATTATAGCAGAAAAATGTGCTATAGAACTCCTGCTTCAAATATTTCGACGTATTTCCCAAAGATTAATTTATACTAGCCACTCCAAAATGTTATTTTTAAATTAATGCTAGTAGAGTTCAAAGTGGCACAAAGCTGAATGGTTTTAAAGAAATGGTTCGCTCATTCATGTCATTCCAGTAATGTAGTAATTTTATCGAATTTATAGTTAAATTTAGAAGTCGCTCAAATAAGGGGTAAGTATATTTCGTCATAATTTAAAAGTTATATTTAGCATGATATTTTAAAAACTTAACTATCAGCTGTGCTTTTGATTCAAGATTAGAACTCCTATAAGTTATAGGAAGTGTAACCCTATTATAGTATGTTTAAATAATTATATGATCAAAAGATAATTATGTTTAGGTTCATCATCTCTACTGTTCGTTTTCATCCAAATCTCCTTGTTTCCGCATCCTCTTAGTGTAAAGGAGATAACTTCAAAATGATTCAGTTTATTTTCATCATAATCTTAGGACTGGTAAGTTAAAAAGGCGAAAATTTTGTCGTGCATCAAAAACATGCTAATAATAGTTTTACGGAAAGAAGAAATAGTTAATTTAAACACTCAAATCAATCGTTGGTATTTTCGTTTGTAATCCAATGATCGTCTAACCAAAAAAAAATCAGAGTATGGTGCACTCTACACGCGTTGCTGTTGTGGGAGCGGGATTTGCTGGATTGTCGGCTGCCAAAACTCTAGAAGAGCATGGTATAGAGTATACAATCTTCGAAGGAACAAATAGAATTGGAGGCAGAGTCTACCCAACAACTTATGGTATGAATTCTGGATAGTAACATTATCTTAGTTTTATTGAATGTATTAAAAACAAAATAATGCAGGAGACGGATTCCTCGAGTTTGGAGCCGAATTTATCAATGGTAGGGAAAATGATATCTACCGAATGGCAAAGAAACTTAATCTGATCGAAAGTTATATCAGTGACTTTGATATGTTTGAAGGAAATGTTACGTATGGAATGGGTGGAATTCATCTACATCAGTTAGTTATGATTCTTATAGACCTAAAATTATAGGGCGGGGGGAGAAACAATAACCAAAAACCGGTTTGTAGAGATGAACTAAAGGAGTGGATGAAATTTGTTGGTCCCATAGAAGAACAATTGGAGCAGGAGGCTTTGCAATTCCCTGGTATGAGTGTAGGGGAAAACTTCCAGAAAAAATATAACCAGTGGATTTTGGTAAGTTACTAATAACAATATTCTTGAGACGTAAATAATTGTAAACATTTTAAAGTGCTACATTTACACTGTGATCTGTATTTTGTTCCGTATATTCCTTATAAAAGTATTTAGGATGGCCATGAAGATAAGCACATTTTATATGATTCTTTGGCAAGCTTATATCGTTCTTACTACGAAATTGAATGGTCTTCACCTATCAATGAGGTTAATTTTCTTGAAAGTAGGATAAAATTAATGAAAAAATCATCCATTTAAACCCCTAAGATGAGGGTAATTTTGATTATAGCTTGCTTTACAAAATTTTGAACAATGGAATGATCTAACAAACGAAAGCGCTTCTTTCTACCTAAACAAGATCGGATTTCACGCCATATTAGAAGAAATAAAATCTGTCGTCCCTCCTTCAAAGATTAGACTTAACTCCACAGTCACTAGGATCGACTATGAAGGTTAGGTCTAGATATTAGTCTAAGAAATATATTAAAACTACAGATATATTAGCAAAATAATTTTATGAAGATTATAGAGAAAACCGAGGTTGTAGAACTCTTCAGGAGACGATGTCCGAATGAAGTTAGAATCTGGAGAAGAGTTGTCATTTGAATATGCTATAATCACTTGTCCACTTGGGCATCTAAAGAAATATAACAGGTTTCTCTTCAAGCCACAGTTACCAAAAGAAAAAATTGCCGCTATCAAATACCTTGGTAAGTTTAATAGATCCAATTGAAGTTCTTGGGAATGCCTGAGATTCTTAACCTCGGATTACTGATAGTACCACTGAACTTAATAGTTATTCTTTTAACAGGATTTGGAAATATGATGAAGATATTTCTGGAGTACGAAACTCCTTGGTGGCCATCTAACTCTTCATCTATTATAACACTCCGAGTTAAGGGCAAGTTGCCAAAGAACAGACTAAGGGATACATTGAAAGTGTTTCAACCACTATCTTGGAATAACAATGTACTTAATAAAGAAGCAATTACTATAATACAACTATTTAATATATAGGAATCAAAATTTATCACTATCATTAATGAGTACCGTATTAATCGTTGCTTATTATTATCATCAGATCCTTGTTGCATGGATTGCCGGTCAAGGACCAGAGCTTTTAAGTAAAATGACAAATGACGAGGTGATTGAGGAGATCACAGCTCACCTAAACGAAACACTTACTGGTGTTGAAATCCCAGTGCCAAAGAGGATACTCAGGTAGCACCTTATGGAACAATAAACGATAATAAGAATTATATCTGTAAGATTTCCTATAAGTTTAGGCATGATTGGTACTCAAATATATTTACACACGGCAGCTATTCATATCTTACCCCCATGTCCGTGCACAAACTTAACAACGGGTTTGATCAAATGGCTTCTCCAATAACAAAAAAAGGAAGGTGAGAAGACTAATAATTCAACAGTATCTCAAAATATCAAGTTAAATAATAATAATCTTATATAGACCAATACTCTGTTTCGCTGGTGAGCACACACATTCGACCATGTATCAAACAACGGTGGGGGCTTATGAGTCGGGAAATAGAGAAGCACTACGTATACTGGCCAGTTTACGAGATTCAACAAATGAGAAATAGAGGAGCCACAAAAAAATTAGTCTCGTGATACATGTGAAATAACTATTCGTGAATAAAAGAAGAGCAAAAGCCTTTCGAGAAAAGCTTTTATTAAACGTCAGTCATTACGCTAATAATTTTTCACTAAATAATTTACAAGGAATAGAGACCATTAATTTAAAAGGATAATAGGATATGCTGATAAACCATACGAGAAATATTGCTATGCGTTATAATAGAAAGAGTTATTCGTAAAGTGTCGAAATAGGTGTGTTCATAAAACAAAAATTAGATGTAAAGAAATTAATAAACAACATCGAAAACAGCCTATAAGCTATAACTATTTTTACGACTTTTTTAGTCTTTCTTTTCATTATTCGAGTCTAAATCCCTTATATAAATCCATAAACCCAAAAATATGATTAAATTCCCAATCTTATAGGATTTGTTCCCTAAATATTCAACTTCTAAGAAGTAGTTTTTTACCTCTCCAGATCTGAAGTTGGCGTAGTCACATTCTTGTTTTTGTGCCCTATTAGCACGTATTTAAAAATCTCCGGCTCTGAAACCGATCGTATTACTACGACTATTGAACTCCCTTTCATGCCAACTTGATATGACCATAGCTTTAAATCAAGGTATTCCCAAAACCAAATAATTGTGAGTATCTCCACGTTATGATTGCCAAGTTTGTAGCAGTCCTAAAATTAATTCTAAAATTACTACGATCAGTTAATCTTGAATCAAATTCAAAGATTCCACCAAAACTAGAACTAGTAGTTCCACTATTGACTGTAATATTAATGCTCAATTAACCAATCTGGAGATTTTTGTTTAACTCCATACATGATCCTAAGATAAATATTGTGATACTTTATAATATGTTAATAGGATATGAGTAGTAACTAATCTAATTTACATGCAGTTCTAACTTTTACTAAAATCTTAGCCACTTTTCTATTGCTACTCTTATGTGGACTAATAACACTTATGCAGTGTTTTTGTATAGAAACCACCAGTATGACCTATGTAGGGAATACAGTACTGTTCCATACTTGTAACTACCGCCCCTTTAGACACTACAGGGCCTATTTTGCCTATTTTAAGTTAAGTGCGTATAACTTGTTTTAAAGTGGATATTTCTGAGAACAATCGGCACTACTTTTTTCCCTATCAAATAGTACTGAGAAACTTTCGTCCTTTTATTTTTTTTCACAAATTTTTACAAGTGCATCACAAAGAATGTTTCATATTTAGGCTTTAATTTTTCCGAAATAGTGTCACATCTAAGTTGAAAAACTACCAAATTGTGAAGAAAATGCGTTAATCTACAAGATTAAGTGAAAGAGTGCTTCTAAAAGTTAATAGTTTCCCTCAAATACTCCTGCGAAAATTCATGATCACCATGTCAGCAAACTTCATCGTATCATAACTTGCTTCAAACATGACGACTGACAACAGAGTTATCATCATCGTAGTCAGTGTGAAATACTCTATCGATTGATAGGGACTATGTGGTTTAAATAATCAATAATTATTTACCTGTAATTACTGTAATGGTCTGCTACATCCTTTGTAATCGCATCATCCAGCCGACAGCTTGCTTTGAAATTGCCGCGCATGCCTTGAGGGCGCATAAGCCAAGCCTATGTAACCGAGACTAAGCATCTTCCAGAGCTAGAACCTTATGGGAAAACTGGTCAGAAACTGTTTACAACAAAACCCAATTCTTCTTTTCCCGTTCTTAATTTTCTTACTCCAGTTTTTTTTGTTGTTATTAAAACATCTATTGTACACAAAAACAGTATTTTCAACACTTTATTGTCGAAATTCTCTTACAAATAATAACATAAATGTTTTTTGTTCTTTTTTTACCCGTAGGTGGGACTCTGTACGCCACCACACAAGTTCACCCCTCGCAAATTTAAGTACGGTATGTTTTCTAGGATTTGCTCAAGAATTTATGCTGAGTACAAACACGATAGTTGTATTTCTTCAACTAGTTTGTCAGAATGCATATCTAGGAATTGTGGTACGAAAATAAGTAATAGCTACGTGCTTAAACTACGGAAACGAATTTAATTTGTTAAAGCCAATATTAAATACTGTCATCTCAAACGGAAAGAAAACATGGAAAAACGTGTTCTATTTTGCAGGAAGATGCTGGATGATAGCGAACAGTTTATGGATGTTTGCTCTTCCGACGAATATACTTTCTAAGTTGACTCTAACTCAAGAACATTTTTTGTTACAAAGGACGATTATTTCGGGAGGTTGAGGCAACGTGCAACACATCCTGCTAAAATTCATGTTTGGGGAGGAATTTCAATGCGGGGTGCGACAGCACTAGCGATATTTCCTGGAAAATTTCGTCTGGATAGTGAGAAATATTGTCAGATAATACGTGAGGTTTATGTGTCATTCAACAATTTAGCATACAACGGATTTTCACGCCTCGTCCAGGATAATGCACCATCTCATAAAAGCGCCTACACAAAACGGATGTTTGAGGAAAACAACATAGTATGTCTTTCGTGGCCAGCCGAATCTCCAGATCTGAACCCTGCGGAGCTCGTATAGGGTATCATGAAGAATCACATAGGGTAATATTTAAATTACCTTCTACTATTTGTACACATATATTCTTTTTAGAAATATTGTCAAGCCGATAAATTTGGATGAATTGATAGAAAGTGTATCATGTTATTGGAACAAAGTCATGACACCTGACAAATGTTCCGCCTACATAAATACAATTCATAGAAGAATAAGGGATGTAATTGCCCAAGGTAGAAAAAACATTAGAGAATGAGTGTAGTATAACATTGGGTCTCACACAAGATAAGTTAAGCGTAAATTTGTCATATATCTGTAAGAGAATTTCGACAATAAAGTGTTGAAAATACTGTTTTTGTGTACAATAGATGTTTTAATAACAACAAAAAAAACTGGAGTAAGAAAATTAAGAACGGGAAAAGAAGAATTGGGTTTTGTTGTAAACAGTTTCTGACCAGTTTTCCCATAAGGTTCTAGCTCTGGAAGATGCTTAGTCTCGGTTACATAGGCTTGGCTTATGCGCCCTCAAGGCATGCGCGGCAATTTCAAAGCAAGCTGTCGGCTGGATGATGCGATTACAAAGGATGTAGCAGACCATTACAGTAATTACAGGTAAATAATTATTGATTATTTAAACCACATAGTCCCTATCAATCGATAGAGTATTTCACACTGACTACGATGATGATAACTCTGTTGTCAGTCGTCATGTTTGAAGCAAGTTATGATACGATGAAGTTTGCTGACATGGTGATCATGAATTTTCGCAGGAGTATTTGAGGGAAACTATTAACTTTTAGAAGCACTCTTTCACTTAATCTTGTAGATTAACGCATTTTCTTCACAATTTGGTAGTTTTTCAACTTAGATGTGACACTATTTCGGAAAAATTAAAGCCTAAATATGAAACATTCTTTGTGATGCACTTGTAAAAATTTGTGAAAAAAAATAAAAGGACGAAAGTTTCTCAGTACTATTTGATAGGGAAAAAAGTAGTGCCGATTGTTCTCAGAAATATCCACTTTAAAACAAGTTATACGCACTTAACTTAAAATAGGCAAAATAGGCCCTGTAGTGTCTAAAGGGGCGGTAGTTACAAGTATGGAACAGTACTGTATTCCCTACATAGGTCATACTGGTGGTTTCTATACAAAAACACTGCATAAGTGTTATTAGTCCACATAAGAGTAGCAATAGAAAAGTGGCTAAGATTTTAGTAAAAGTTAGAACTGCATGTAAATTAGATTAGTTACTACTCATATCCTATTAACATATTATAAAGTATCACAATATTTATCTTAGGATCATGTATGGAGTTAAACAAAAATCTCCAGATTGGTTAATTGAGCATTAATATTACAGTCAATAGTGGAACTACTAGTTCTAGTTTTGGTGGAATCTTTGAATTTGATTCAAGATTAACTGATCGTAGTAATTTTAGAATTAATTTTAGGACTGCTACAAACTTGGCAATCATAACGTGGAGATACTCACAATTATTTGGTTTTGGGAATACCTTGATTTAAAGCTATGGTCATATCAAGTTGGCATGAAAGGGAGTTCAATAGTCGTAGTAATACGATCGGTTTCAGAGCCGGAGATTTTTAAATACGTGCTAATAGGGCACAAAAACAAGAATGTGACTACGCCAACTTCAGATCTGGAGAGGTAAAAAACTACTTCTTAGAAGTTGAATATTTAGGGAACAAATCCTATAAGATTGGGAATTTAATCATATTTTTGGGTTTATGGATTTATATAAGGGATTTAGACTCGAATAATGAAAAGAAAGACTAAAAAAGTCGTAAAAATAGTTATAGCTTATAGGCTGTTTTCGATGTTGTTTATTAATTTCTTTACATCTAATTTTTGTTTTATGAACACACCTATTTCGACACTTTACGAATAACTCTTTCTATTATAACGCATAGCAATATTTCTCGTATGGTTTATCAGCATATCCTATTATCCTTTTAAATTAATGGTCTCTATTCCTTGTAAATTATTTAGTGAAAAATTATTAGCGTAATGACTGACGTTTAATAAAAGCTTTTCTCGAAAGGCTTTTGCTCTTCTTTTATTCACGAATAGTTATTTCACATGTATCACGAGACTAATTTTTTTGTGGCTCCTCTATTTCTCATTTGTTGAATCTCGTAAACTGGCCAGTATACGTAGTGCTTCTCTATTTCCCGACTCATAAGCCCCCACCGTTGTTTGATACATGGTCGAATGTGTGTGCTCACCAGCGAAACAGAGTATTGGTCTATATAAGATTATTATTATTTAACTTGATATTTTGAGATACTGTTGAATTATTAGTCTTCTCACCTTCCTTTTTTTGTTATTGGAGAAGCCATTTGATCAAACCCGTTGTTAAGTTTGTGCACGGACATGGGGGTAAGATATGAATAGCTGCCGTGTGTAAATATATTTGAGTACCAATCATGCCTAAACTTATAGGAAATCTTACAGATATAATTCTTATTATCGTTTATTGTTCCATAAGGTGCTACCTGAGTATCCTCTTTGGCACTGGGATTTCAACACCAGTAAGTGTTTCGTTTAGGTGAGCTGTGATCTCCTCAATCACCTCGTCATTTGTCATTTTACTTAAAAGCTCTGGTCCTTGACCGGCAATCCATGCAACAAGGATCTGATGATAATAATAAGCAACGATTAATACGGTACTCATTAATGATAGTGATAAATTTTGATTCCTATATATTAAATAGTTGTATTATAGTAATTGCTTCTTTATTAAGTACATTGTTATTCCAAGATAGTGGTTGAAACACTTTCAATGTATCCCTTAGTCTGTTCTTTGGCAACTTGCCCTTAACTCGGAGTGTTATAATAGATGAAGAGTTAGATGGCCACCAAGGAGTTTCGTACTCCAGAAATATCTTCATCATATTTCCAAATCCTGTTAAAAGAATAACTATTAAGTTCAGTGGTACTATCAGTAATCCGAGGTTAAGAATCTCAGGCATTCCCAAGAACTTCAATTGGATCTATTAAACTTACCAAGGTATTTGATAGCGGCAATTTTTTCTTTTGGTAACTGTGGCTTGAAGAGAAACCTGTTATATTTCTTTAGATGCCCAAGTGGACAAGTGATTATAGCATATTCAAATGACAACTCTTCTCCAGATTCTAACTTCATTCGGACATCGTCTCCTGAAGAGTTCTACAACCTCGGTTTTCTCTATAATCTTCATAAAATTATTTTGCTAATATATCTGTAGTTTTAATATATTTCTTAGACTAATATCTAGACCTAACCTTCATAGTCGATCCTAGTGACTGTGGAGTTAAGTCTAATCTTTGAAGGAGGGACGACAGATTTTATTTCTTCTAATATGGCGTGAAATCCGATCTTGTTTAGGTAGAAAGAAGCGCTTTCGTTTGTTAGATCATTCCATTGTTCAAAATTTTGTAAAGCAAGCTATAATCAAAATTACCCTCATCTTAGGGGTTTAAATGGATGATTTTTTCATTAATTTTATCCTACTTTCAAGAAAATTAACCTCATTGATAGGTGAAGACCATTCAATTTCGTAGTAAGAACGATATAAGCTTGCCAAAGAATCATATAAAATGTGCTTATCTTCATGGCCATCCTAAATACTTTTATAAGGAATATACGGAACAAAATACAGATCACAGTGTAAATGTAGCACTTTAAAATGTTTACAATTATTTACGTCTCAAGAATATTGTTATTAGTAACTTACCAAAATCCACTGGTTATATTTTTTCTGGAAGTTTTCCCCTACACTCATACCAGGGAATTGCAAAGCCTCCTGCTCCAATTGTTCTTCTATGGGACCAACAAATTTCATCCACTCCTTTAGTTCATCTCTACAAACCGGTTTTTGGTTATTGTTTCTCCCCCCGCCCTATAATTTTAGGTCTATAAGAATCATAACTAACTGATGTAGATGAATTCCACCCATTCCATACGTAACATTTCCTTCAAACATATCAAAGTCACTGATATAACTTTCGATCAGATTAAGTTTCTTTGCCATTCGGTAGATATCATTTTCCCTACCATTGATAAATTCGGCTCCAAACTCGAGGAATCCGTCTCCTGCATTATTTTGTTTTTAATACATTCAATAAAACTAAGATAATGTTACTATCCAGAATTCATACCATAAGTTGTTGGGTAGACTCTGCCTCCAATTCTATTTGTTCCTTCGAAGATTGTATA
The DNA here is from genome assembly GCA_964036235.1 of Heterorhabditis bacteriophora. Taxonomy (NCBI): domain Eukaryota; kingdom Metazoa; phylum Nematoda; class Chromadorea; order Rhabditida; family Heterorhabditidae; genus Heterorhabditis; species Heterorhabditis bacteriophora. Next base: position 6,055,428 of record OZ038426.1, on the reverse strand, counting down.
CTCTATACCATGCTCTTCTAGAGTTTTGGCAGCCGACAATCCAGCAAATCCCGCTCCCACAACAGCAACGCGTGTAGAGTGCACCATACTCTGATTTTTTTTTGGTTAGACGATCATTGGATTACAAACGAAAATACCAACGATTGATTTGAGTGTTTAAATTAACTATTTCTTCTTTCCGTAAAACTATTATTAGCATGTTTTTGATGCACGACAAAATTTTCGCCTTTTTAACTTACCAGTCCTAAGATTATGATGAAAATAAACTGAATCATTTTGAAGTTATCTCCTTTACACTAAGAGGATGCGGAAACAAGGAGATTTGGATGAAAACGAACAGTAGAGATGATGAACCTAAACATAATTATCTTTTGATCATATAATTATTTAAACATACTATAATAGGGTTACACTTCCTATAACTTATAGGAGTTCTAATCTTGAATCAAAAGCACAGCTGATAGTTAAGTTTTTAAAATATCATGCTAAATATAACTTTTAAATTATGACGAAATATACTTACCCCTTATTTGAGCGACTTCTAAATTTAACTATAAATTCGATAAAATTACTACATTACTGGAATGACATGAATGAGCGAACCATTTCTTTAAAACCATTCAGCTTTGTGCCACTTTGAACTCTACTAGCATTAATTTAAAAATAACATTTTGGAGTGGCTAGTATAAATTAATCTTTGGGAAATACGTCGAAATATTTGAAGCAGGAGTTCTATAGCACATTTTTCTGCTATAATAGTGTTCGTTTTATTACATCAATTAAAACTATAGTTATATTGTATGGTTTTATTTATGTAGTACAATATATACGGTACTGTGCATAACCCTGTCACAAGGCGCGTTTTATGCCCATACAGTCCCACCTTTTGATTTTTTTCGGTTATTCGCCCGTAACTTTTTTCAAAGTGGGAACTTTTAAGATCTAAATAGAGAGCCGGAATTAGCATTGAATTTCCGATCTGGTACACGCCAAACGTTCCTATTTTGATAAACAAAATTTTATCGTCAAAATAGGCTTTCTCTCATTTTTCTAGAGGAAAAAATGCAATTATCTATAATAAAGGCTCGTGACATTTACTTTTTATCGTAGCAAACAGATTTTTCAACAGAGAGAACAGCTACAAGTAGAGTTTTTCCTGGTGATCTTTATTTTACTTCACTTCAAACTTACTTGCACATCATGTTTCACGATTATCTATTTTGAATCTCTCATCCAAATAATCTTCTTCTTTTTGTCTCTAACTTTGAGTTGCGGAGTGGATAGGTTGTTGTGCCGAGTGAATGTAGGTTGTGATGCTAAAATGGCATCGACTGTTCAACCCGCGTTTTTCATTCGTCACTTTTTCCCGAGGATTTTGCTTTTCTTTTGTATAGCTATTTCTTTTTAATTTCTACATTATGTTTTCCTATATATTGTATTAGTTCTTCTCGATGCGAATGCCTGTATTAATATCAAAGAGTGAATTTCAGTTACAAATGTGAATTTCAGTCAGTCGCAGTTTTCATTTAGTACCATTTTTCGGTTTTTTGTTGTTCTCGCCACTTATGTGTCCCTAAACATCAGAGATGTCAAAGAACTTTATAAACTTCATACTTTTGCTCAATTTTGTCACACAATCCTGAAATATTACGCCTTTCAAGTCGACCCCCAATTTTAAAAGCATGGTTTCAATCTCCGACCCCCATTTAATCAAACCCCCAAAATAATGATCGCTCAGTTTGTCTTAACCTCCGACCCCCCAATCACTGCAGTAGTGTTCCGCTTAATAACTGCTTTGTAATAACAAATTAGTAACATTTGCTAAATAATGAAAGATATATAGCAAAATAAAGTAATGTACAGAGGCAACAAATATCCATAGCGCAATATTACAGCTTGATTATCCCACATTTGTCTCTACTCTTCGAGCTGTAGTTAGTTAATTTCAAAATACTGTTTCTACTCAATTCTTTTTCCGACCCGATCCCTTCAAGAGCGGCATCTCTTTTATGCTAGCAGGCATACCCGGAGGCCACCCAGCTGGTTTCTGAGTTGTACAGTGAGATGTCTTGACAATTAGAGGAGAGAGAACAATGTAAAGTTATTCTTTGATATGCCCTCCATAATTTTCCATGACGTCCTTCAGTCTTCCGTGCAACCTCTCGATATACGCTGAGCAATTTTTATGTGTCATTCTTGTTGACCAATATCGCTTGATGGCCTCTTCTAGCGCATCAAGTTTTCGGCTTGTCATGTTCTCTAAACGTGTGTTTTGCAATTGTATTAAATATAAATAAATATTATGGTTTACCTTATGTGACACTTCATAGCACTCCAAACAAGTTCAATGGGGTTCAAATCGGGTGATTCCGCTGGCCAAGGTATGCACTCAATACCGATATCGTCCATTCTTTTTCTGCATTTATTCAGTGCTAGTTGTTTCTTTAAAAACGAAGTTTGCCAGCTCTAATTGTCAAGACATCTCACTGTACAACTCAGAAACCAGCTGGGTGGCCTCCGGGTATGCCTGCTAGCATAAAAGAGATGCCGCTCTTGAAGGGATCGGGTCGGAAAAAGAATTGAGTAGAAACAGTATTTTGAAATTAACTAACTACAGCTCGAAGAGTAGAGACAAATGTGGGATAATCAAGCTGTAATATTGCGCTATGGATATTTGTTGCCTCTGTACATTACTTTATTTTGCTATATATCTTTCATTATTTAGCAAATGTTACTAATTTGTTATTACAAAGCAGTTATTAAGCGGAACACTACTGCAGTGATTGGGGGGTCGGAGGTTAAGACAAACTGAGCGATCATTATTTTGGGGGTTTGATTAAATGGGGGTCGGAGATTGAAACCATGCTTTTAAAATTGGGGGTCGACTTGAAAGGCGTAATATTTCAGGATTGTGTGACAAAATTGAGCAAAAGTATGAAGTTTATAAAGTTCTTTGACATCTCTGATGTTTAGGGACACATAAGTGGCGAGAACAACAAAAAACCGAAAAATGGTACTAAATGAAAACTGCGACTGACTGAAATTCACATTTGTAACTGAAATTCACTCTTTGATATTAATACAGGCATTCGCATCGAGAAGAACTAATACAATATATAGGAAAACATAATGTAGAAATTAAAAAGAAATAGCTATACAAAAGAAAAGCAAAATCCTCGGGAAAAAGTGACGAATGAAAAACGCGGGTTGAACAGTCGATGCCATTTTAGCATCACAACCTACATTCACTCGGCACAACAACCTATCCACTCCGCAACTCAAAGTTAGAGACAAAAAGAAGAAGATTATTTGGATGAGAGATTCAAAATAGATAATCGTGAAACATGATGTGCAAGTAAGTTTGAAGTGAAGTAAAATAAAGATCACCAGGAAAAACTCTACTTGTAGCTGTTCTCTCTGTTGAAAAATCTGTTTGCTACGATAAAAAGTAAATGTCACGAGCCTTTATTATAGATAATTGCATTTTTTCCTCTAGAAAAATGAGAGAAAGCCTATTTTGACGATAAAATTTTGTTTATCAAAATAGGAACGTTTGGCGTGTACCAGATCGGAAATTCAATGCTAATTCCGGCTCTCTATTTAGATCTTAAAAGTTCCCACTTTGAAAAAAGTTACGGGCGAATAACCGAAAAAAATCAAAAAGTGGGACTGTATGGGCATAAAACGCGCCTTGTGACAGGGTTATGCACAGTACTGTATATGCAATTGAAAATAGTACTACGTAAATTACTACAATATATTGTAAACATTGGCAGCCTAAAAAGATTCTTACCTGTTTTCTATTGAATTTCCTGATGTTTGAAGGTCCTAAGTATGTATTTATAAAGTTTTCTTATCAGATTGTTATTTTCTAGTGTTATCGTATTTTTGCGGTAGACACTTTATCGCTCCCATTCCTTTGATGTATTTTTACAATGTCTATTCTAATGCTTCATAGACATTTTCATCAAACGATATGCAGATATGCGTTACGTTTTACAGAAGATTTACAATATTACACCAGTTTCACTTAAATTAGAAAATGCAATTTAACCTTTTTTTTTTGAAAAATGGTGATAAGCAACGCACTCCTGATTACGAGTATAGTTTTATGCTTTTCTCTTTAATATTGTTAATATTTTCGTCTTCTGCTATTTTTCAGTTATACTACATTTTCTAAGTATTTCTTATTCCAAATGTCCTAGACTTCACTATAGGTACTGCCAAGAGTACTTTGCTTCCTAGAGTACAATCCAGATTTTCTTATCACTTCAATTATCGCATGCTATAGGCATTTTTAACACTTTACTATTAGTGCTGTGACCAAAACTCATTCATTATCGGGTTCTATTCATTTTTCTTAAGCCAAATAGAGTGCGGAAAGTTATTAATTCATCTAAATCACATATACATAGAATACAAAATCCAAACTACCCTTTTGTGGATCTATTCTCCTAAAAAAGTATACCTGATATATCCATTCTATTTCATAATATTTTTATTTAATACTTTCTAAGCAGAGCATAAGCTTTATGTTTACAGGTAGGTATTTAGTATGCAGGGTGTCTACAATAAAATGACCCATTCAAAAAGTTTTATAATTTTCTTCAAATTCAACAGAAGTTCCTGTTTATAAGCGTTTATGGAAGCTTGAATATCCTGCTTTTCGACCGTATTAACTTCATTACCATATGTCACACGTGACAAGAGCAATCATCGATTTTGAAAGAATTCATTTTTTGTGTTCTTCACACGTATTGGCCTTATTTACCTCGAATTTTTACTGCTTTAATATTTGAAAATAGTAGGGTTGGCATTCGGGAGTAAAATGTCGAGTTATCGGGTTATCAGGTTTTCGTGATATTTTAAAATTCGGACATTTCCCGAGATTCGGGAAATCGGGGGTCCCGGGATGCCAACCCTAGAAAATAGCTTTATATGTGTTTTTAATAGATAACAACATAATAGTTTATTGTTCCCAAATGCAAATTGTATTGTATAGCAACTTTATTATGTCCTTATTTTGCAGCAACAACCATCTCGATTCTTCTTTTGAATTTTAAGCACCACTTTTTGCACATCTTTAGAGTTATTTAGTTGCATACTTCAGTAATTATTTGGTTGAGATCATCAATGGAGGTAAATTCACCTTCTGAACAAACTCGGGATTCCAGAATCACCCATTATCTGTTATCACAAGGATTCAAATCAGATAAATTTTAAGGCGAGTGGGTCGGGTTTATTGATCCAGATGCTTCTTTCATGAAATATTCCACCATTTTTTGAACCCTGCACAAAAAGGAATTAAATTAGATATTAGGATCTGCAGTCGGAAAGAAGGCAGTCGTTTAGAACGACATTGATGTAATAGGTGGAATTGATTTTTAGTCCAGGTTCCACAAAATTTATAAATGTTTTTCCGTTAAAAATCATCTCTGCAATTACCATCACACTTAGAAAAATTGCTTCTTGGAACTGTTGGAGTCGATTTTCCTTGTGTTCTTCTCCTAAAACAACATCATTTCTGTAGTTATAAGAAATGGATAAGTAGTTTTTTTTCCATCGAAGAATAAAACATTTTCCAAGCGATTACAAGTCAGCCTTATAATTAGTTTCCTACATTTGGTGAGTCGCTGATTTTTCATTTTCTCCATTAACAGATGAACTGGAACTCTAGTAAATCTCTGAAGTTGCAGATCAAACTTTACGATGTTTCTTACTGAGAATTTATAATAACAGTTTTCTTGGAGAATCTTATAATAGATTGATGAGTACTGGGCTCATCCGGATCACTGATGATGCGTTTCAAAACAACGTTCGCATTGACAAATATTTTCCCGATCTGGGACGTCCCCTACCTTGTTCTCTTTGTATATTATTACATTTTTCCTAGAAGTGAAATTGGGACAGCGATAATTATTATTTTATTATGAATCACCTGAAATTAAAACTTCCTATAATATGACTGATAGCTCGTGCAATATATCGTAGTAGTCGATTCCGGTATTTTTGAAGATGACACATAATAGGAGCATCAAATCTAAGAACATCGTGGTAGTTTTTCATAATAATAGCTAAGTCTTTTACACAAAAACCATTTTTTGTTACTAGAGTAGTGAAAATTCAAGATAAATAAGGCCAATACGTGTGAAGAACACAAAAAATGAATTCTTTCAAAATCGATGATTGCTCTTGTCATGTGTGACATATGGTAATGAAGTTAATACGGTCGAAAAGCCAGGTATTGGATAACTTTGAATATGAAAGAACTATCAATGTTAATTAGAAATAATATAGTGTCTTTGATAACATATCTAGTTCTGTGAAGCACAACTGTTAATTTCCTATGGAAGCGATATAATCACATAGAAAAACTATGATTGCCATTAGATTACTTTACTTTATTTCTTATCTTTAACGAGTTCGGAAGCATAGTGATAGTTATTGCCATAAAATATTAATCTCTTACCAAGTTTTTTAAATTTTGGCTTATTTTCTTACACTACATGTCAAATATCATAAAAAAGATGTTGACTGTTATCATAAATGCGAAGATTAATGTTTATCCCACATTTGGAATAATATTGACCTGGTATTATTTATTCATATTTACTTTTTAGTTTTATTAGTCTGTTTGGGAATAATGGCTATTTCTGTTTGGCAGTTTTGTTTTCGACTCAACTACTAGGGGTATTGGTATAGAGCCAACTTATAGCACTTGTGCTAAGGACCAGAGCTCATCTGATCCTACTATATATCAACAATACGGTAATCAAACAAAATTATAAATGAGAATTTACACATACTATTGTATAATACGTAAATAAAGCCATGATAAAATGCAATAATATAGTTCTGTGCTGGACAAAGTGCTTAATAAGTTTCTCATGTTTTACACTTAACATTGTAGTATGTTGTCCGATTGGCAGTTTTACTAACCCCTTATTATTGCGTGTCAACCCTATTTGTGTAATCTATCCTATTCCTCCGTGTTTTTCCTTTATCTCAATCTCTGTACTCATTGACATTTCTCCAAACTGTTGATGCTATTTTGTCCCGCCTACAAAACTAGATATATATAAGACCAGCTTGTAGTAAAGTCAGTCAGTCTGTTAGTTAAAGGATACTGTTATTTTTGGTTTGTAGTTATTTAGTTTAATAAAGTGGTTGGTAATTGCGGAAATTGTGCAATACCTAACGAGCCCAAATACAACTTGACCAAATCGGGACATATGTGTAATAAAATTATTTTATGGAGATCATGAAGAAAAAGCAGAATACCATATAAGACAAGGAATCAATTGAGCTAGCTTAAATATAGTTTCCAGTCATTCAAATATACATTTTTCCTCTAAAAATAAGTTTTGAAATTGTGCTTAATAGATTTTTCTATAGACACCATACACTGACTTATGTATTTTATTGTTAAATTCTGAACTACTTTATTCATTTCCTTATAAAACTGATTTATATGTAAAATCCTATCATTTGTAATGGAAACTAATACCTAATTTCCTTACAATTTAGTTTATAACCTATATAGGAAAATATATTTTACGTTATTTCATAACAAATTTTTGTAGAAATTCTATACTAAAATGTGAAAAAAAAATCATATTTGAGGTATCTAAGTTGTTCTTTTTATTTGTAACACTAAATTTATATTTACTTTTATTATTATAACTAGAAAATTCACGCAGTTGAAACGTCTGAAAAGATTTCCATCGAATTTTTGTGCTGCATATGTGAGTTACATTAGGTACGAACAAAGAATGAAAGAAAGTATAAAAACGGCACGGCTGTACATCTCGATAGAAGGGACAAATATAAAATGTTTTAAAATATATGTTTCTTTGTCATAAGATTATTTTAAAGGTGATAAGAGCCTCAATTATTAGATGGAAAGTAGTGATAAATACTATGTAGGAATAAAACGATGATCCACGAAGAGGGGGTAGATGTTATGTACGATGTTGAACTACTCCCAAGGAGATAACTATTTATTAATCATATAACGTTACGCTTATAATCCTTTTATAGCAACTAATATTCTATCTGCTATTGATTATATGAGTATATCGGGTAAGAAAGTAAGCAAATGCTTTTAAAATAGAAATTTGAAGCAGTATTTGAGGAAAGTTGGAAGCTATAATCAAATAGATCTAAAGTTATTAAAATTTAATGTACCAAAAGGAAAAACAAAGTGTGTATTATTTTAACAATTTTTATGTATTCTATGAGTAAACAAGTTAATTGTGCAGAAAGTACTTCTAAAAAATATTTTTTTCATAAAGTTTTTATCTTTTAATTTTGCATTTAGACATTAATTTGTTTGTAGTACTTTAAGTCTTTTGTACCACTTTCTCACCTTTAAACGCTAAAATATTTTAGTCAAATTAGTTATTACTACGCTTTACTAAAGTGAAAATAATGTATACATGCACAAATGGTGTTGTTTTAAATTTCTATCTAGAAATAATAACAAATATTATGAAATCAAAGTATCGTAGTTTCATTGCCTTTATCCATAGTATTTGGAATCTAATAAAGAATCATTAAATTTAACTATTCACAATTTTTAAGGACAAAAAAGGTTTTACCTTAGGAGACCGATGAAAAAGAAACAGGTTACACTTGTCGTTTACCTGTGTTGAAATCAACCCACCATGAGTACTCAAATGAATAGGGGTTTTACTGGTCTATCTCAAAACCCCCATCCTTGAAATTAATGACCTACTATGGCTCTTTGAATCACCAAAACACCATTATTAAATAATTTAGGTACACGTACAGTGAAACCCATATACTTAAGGCACTACCTATCGCTCAGGCTCAATGACGTATGTTACGAACTACGTCATCAATTTGAATGATCCAAAAGTGGAGAGAGGTAGAAGATGTAGTATGCTTCCTAGTATAGATTGATTTTCATTGATTCCGCTGTTACTTTCTGAGAAAATGAGCTTGATCTCAAATCAACCCATCTTCGCTGCGGCCATATACTTAAGGAGCCCCTTGATGTAAGTGATTTAATTGTTTTTTGCGTGATCTTTTCTATGTTCAATATTAAGATTATTGTATTTTAAGTGTTTTTATATCCATGTAGGTCTGTTTCCAGATGAGTAAAGGAAAGAATATCACCTCAAATCAACGAGTGATGATTAGGGTTTTGCTGCACCAAAACTTGAGTCAGGTGCAAATTACGAACAAGTTAGAACTCTCTCGGCATGCAGTTCTAAATGTTATTAAGTATATTAATAAATTTGGGGTACTAAAAAACGATTCTCGTGCTCCAAGAAAGCGAAATGCTATCGAAAGGATTAACCGAATAATTGTTTGGCTAAGCGAGGGCAACCGTAGATTAACTGCCAAGGACATTCATAACGAAATGAAAGCCTATCCAGAATGCTCACTGAGTGTCAGATCAATGTAACGACGTTTGGTAGAAGATGGATTAAATGGAAGAGTAGACAGGAAGAAGTCACTCTGTCGTATTTATGTTCAAATAGACAAAGTAATAGAAGAGCAGAACTTAAAATTGGAAGTATCCTCACTTTAGAGAAGACTGTGTTAGACAGACCTAATCTCATGTTGGCCATTCGTTTATATATAACCTATACATCAATTAATTCTCCTCGGCTATCGGTTGGTGGTTTTTTGTTAACCTATTCTGTGGTGATAAAAATAATAAACTTAAGGCTAAGAACATAAACTCCTGCGTAAATAAGACTAATGTATGTGCTTTGCATGACACACTCGTTTCTTTGAAGAACCGAAGGGCACACATGACATTTGCGAGAGAGAAGATGCTTTATTTATATTCTGTTCTAAAGCCACCTAAGGCCGCTTGTTAAGTAGATCTCAGAGCAGAGATATGTATGAGTGTGAAACAGATGGTTAAAATTAAGTTTATTAACACATCGATGATAATCATGAAATAAACGATAAATGTAATTAAAAGAGAAATGTCGGAAATTAAATGTATATGGTGAGGCTGATTACTCATTCGGAAACCTTATGGTTGATTGTAGGCCTGTAATTTTAAAAGATCTATCCTTCACTGATAATCCATTATGGCTCGTTCGTCATCTAAGTTTTAATTAATTTCTCACATGCGATTTCTAACATGCGTGGAAATCGTACAGTAGTATTTGACTGACAAAGGATTACTGACATAAACAATAATGTTATTAAATATCATTAAATTTTACGAATATAAGGATATTCGTAACAATGTCCGCCACTGTGTATCAAACCACATACGCCGTAGGCGTGAGATTAATAGGGTGGTTAACTTACATAACTAATATATAATTCAGTCCATCGAGATAAACAAATTGATGAGTCGTTTTATAAAAATTACATATGTTTGTAACTGAAAATCGCAGTAGATCAAAAGTTTAATGACTTCGCATAATATTCCTATGGTTCTATTATTGTTATTATTCTTATTCCGATCATAACTCTGCATTCACAGTTATGCTGAATTCTATTTATTTTCAAAGGTTTCAGTTCTTCTTTTGATGTTTAATAATGTATTGGATTTCATCTATGATCTTGGACAAATGATCACTTTCCAATCGGGTTATCAATTATACACAATTGCTATCGATGAATCGACACTATATTGCAACATTATAGTGATAAACACCATCTCACCATGTGTCTGATTTAATTACTTATATGTATATAGATTTCGTATGTTTTTCTTAATTAATAAAAACTGAGGGGAAATGTAGGCACACACAAAGACTAGTGAGTTTGAACAATTTAGTTTAATCAGGAAAGACCTCTTTTAATATGGTTTTAATTGCCCCATGCTTTCTTTCTTTAGGCATAAATATGATTAAAGAACAGGTAATGAAGATGTATTTAATAATATAAAGTTATATGATCCAGCAGGGAGCCGTTCATATAATTTCCCTACTCCAGTGTCTGATGCCGTTGAACAAAACAATCACTAATAAAATATTTTAACTTGTAAAGGGTCATGAGACAAGGTGTAACAGACGTGTATAAATTTCGAGGTAAGTAATAAACAATAGTGTCACATTTAAAAGCTGCCTAGGTTTAGGAAAATGAACGTGTATTAAACTACCGTATGTGACAGTAAAAATTATTTAATTGTTTTAATATTACTCACAAACATAACTTTATAATGTTAAATAACTTCAAAATCTTAATATACAAATTGACATAGTTCCATATACAAGATTATTACGAAATTATTTAAACGTTGGGTTGAAATATTATAACTATAGACAATATAAATTCACTAAATACAATGGTTAACAAGTACTTGTTATCATGCGTTTTCGGTATAGTATTTATTGATAAAAATATTCAATGTAAATTAGGCGAAATAAAAAACCATCCTAGTTTCTTTTCTTTCTTTCTTTTTACTTATATTAGATGCCATAAAGACTAACAAATTTTTAATACTATAAAAGTATGACTAAGTTAGGCTAAATAAATAAATATATATATATATATATATATATATATATAAAACCTTTTACAGATTAGTTATTTTACTATAAAGTTATGTTAAGACAATGGTGTGAGACTCCTTAAGACGTATCATTGAAATCTATATAATTTTGTAATATTAATATATATATATATATATATATATATATATATATATATTAATAACTATTTTTGACGTATTGTTGTTGTTCGTTGGATTATTAATCGGTGTTAAATAAAGATTTCAAACAAATATATATATAAAACCAATGACTAATCTAATATTTCTCGATTAGCTTCGTATGAATTGAAATTTTTGCTGATTACCACGTCTTTATGATATGTTGATGATCAAATAAACACTTCCGTTCTGTTTTGAGCAATCTATCCTGCTAACTGTTCATCGCAATATCGAAAACAGTCGGAACTAGTCGGCGCATCGTTTGCCATCAATCCAAACATTTTTGGATTTGGCTCGCAATCGTCCTATTAACCTTTCGTTCGGATTGTTTTCAAACGTAGTTTAGATTGTTTAAAAGAAAATACTGAAAATCACTGCTGGTTTCAAACACATTACAATTTGCTACAAATAACATTTATTAAAAATATACAATGTTACTGTAGTCAGTCTCCAACTCATGCTTGATTTTGTTGATCTCAGTAATATTACTTTAACATAAGTATTATTCCACAAAATTCTATCGATTTTCTGGAACATATATATATATATGTAATTCGGCTATATATAGAATTAGACCTTTAAGAGTGATGATGTTTTTCGGCATTGAGATGAGCGGAATGTGAACATGTATCTTTAAGAAATTAAGTTGTTAATGCGTTTACCTTTATTGCAACATATATATATACTAGTCTACTTAAAATAGAAAATTTAAAAAAAAAATCTTGAATTTACTATTAAAATCTCTTTAAAAATCTAGATTGTTATAACATTAGTAATGCCTATGTATATAAGTGATAATGTACTAATTTTCTACATATTAATTGCATATTTGTGTTTTCCTAGTTCTTGATCACCTCAGTCTTTATTTTTGCTACATTTCTTTTCGCCTTTGATTAATGACCTCATAGGCCATTTCGCGCACGTTCCACACCCAGTTTACGCTTACAATCTGTTGCTCCGCCTCGTAATTTTTCCCATGTTTAAATCTAACTCCAGCCAGTGGTTGTCATGCTGAAGAATGCCTGAGTTTAGCGAACCTTCTGATTCCGAAAGTGACGACTCATTGGGTAATAAACTAACGGTGACTGAATCCCTTCTACTGGCCACTCTTCCATCTTCTGCTATTTCTCTCACACACTTTCTAATGCCACGTCATAATCGGGAAAAGATTATGGAACTCTCAAAGACAGTAACAGTGACCGAGATTGTCAAAGCCGCTCCTGACAGACACCCACGATCCTGTGAGGTTACCGTAACTAATGTTGAATCAGGAAATAACCATCCAATTTCAGTCAAAATAAGTCATCTTCACGGATCAGATAACCGTCAAGAACAACAACACGACCATCGATTACTTTTCATTCAAACATCATGTCCACCAACCAATCACCAACCGGTTCCAATTCAACCCAACGAATTCAAAAGGGATAATCCATCTCTGAGTATTGTGATCAAAGAAGATCAGCCCGATGCAGTTTCGCTAAACTTCGATACTCACAGAAAGGCCGCCATGATCAAATCCAGCTATAATACTCATGTTGAACATAGCAAAAGTATCACCAAAATAAAACCCGAGACCACGTTTAAGCAAATAACGGATAATATTATTGATCTTGAATTTACTCACCCTATTTTATTAGAGCAAAAAACAGAAGAGAAAGAAAAGCACGAATTCACTAGCTTTACTAATACACAGCAACCTACAGTCTTATATTATCGACCATTTCTTGAGGATCAAAAGAAAAATCTGCCCCTAACGGAATCTTTTATTGACATTACGTTTAGTTGTTCTGTACAAAGAAAAGAGGAGGACAAATTACTTAAGATAATATCTAGCACTAGCTTTGTAACTCTCACTTTAAAAATGGAGGAAAAGAACAGTAATGAAGAACAACATTCTGAAAGCAAGCCTCAAAAGCAAAGTGATCAAAACCAGAGTAGGTGAGTTCTAGTTTAAGTTTAGATAATAATACTTAGTCGTGCTCATCGAAATCTTTTATCATAATATCAATTAAATTTATTTGCTTTTTTTTAAGTGCAGTATAGTTAGTTTAAACAAAAATAATGGAATTACATGGGCTTGAAGTTCGATTATTCCTAAAATATAATATTGTATTATAATAATTAAATGCATTTATAGTTATAAGTACAAATCACTATGATTGCATCGATTCCTATCATCCAGTTTTTAGTGCGATAATTCCTGATGGAACGCATTCCCAGAAAGCGACAAACGAGAGAAAAACGAAAATCGACAATAATATAATCGGTAGGTATGCTGAAAATAAAGATGATGAAAATAAACAATGGTATTCGGCAAAGAATATCACACGTACTTTTACAAAAACTAGAACTTATGATAAGTTAATTGTAGATGAAACTCTGGTATCAAGAAATTTAGAGGTTCCTAGAGAAGACACCAGTTCAGCAATTATAAACAAATCAGCAGAGATACCCCAAAACCATAGAAGTGAGGCTAATGTGTATACTGATCAAACACCAAAAATGCAGGTAGTTTATGATATTAAAGATTCAACTACAATCCCTTCTATAGCATCTGATTTAATGAGTCAGAAAGAAATTAAGGGGAAGGTAGTTGTTACTAGTGAAGAAGAAGCACCACCTAAACCACCACGAAGAGCGGAATACTTGATGGGACATATAGTTGAGTGGGGAAAGGATTCGGCTGAGTTTAACTCTCAAATTCCTTCTGTTATGACATCAACACCACTTACAACATTAAAAAATGTAAACAAGAATGACGGGGATTTAAGAAAACAGGATCAGATAATTCCGACAACTACGACAACAGAAGAATCAACGGCTCTTCATAAGGTAAGTATCACAATTTTTATAGATAGAGCATAAGAATATTCAGTCTATATTTCATTTCATAAAATCAAGCAGTGTTTACCACTGATTTATTTCAGGATAGCTTATCTTTTGGATCACCTCGTCGTATTCCCTCTACACCTATTATAGTGGTTAACCAGTCAGAAAGAAAGAGTAGTGCTGATCTATTGGATCAAACATCCCGTACACAGAGAAAGTCAACGGTGACCGATATCGACTGGTTTGCAGCATTTAACATGAAAGTAATTTAACGATGTTATTTTCATAATTTGTAACAGTAGTTAATTTCTTATAATTTCTTTTAGGAGCCAATGAGTCCAAGGTCCCCAAAGAGTACTCTTCCTATTGATGCTTTAAGGGAAGATGAAAACATAATCATTGAACGGTCACCACAAACAACTAGAAGGTAGATTTATTTATTATTAAAGATAATTTAATATTTTTAATTACAGCTTAGATTAAACTTAAACCATTCAGATCTTATGCGCTATTTACATCACTAAATACATCACAAATTAACTTGGATGATGTATTCTCATGTTTTAATGTGGCAAAGGTAAAAAACAAGAAATGTCGGTGCAATGCTTGTCAGATAGTAGCTCAGTCTGATGAAGTCCAAGAAATCATTGGTAAAAGTGACCAACACTCAGAGAAGGAAATTATATCACGTGAAGAAAGTAGAACACGTTCTATTGAGAATCCTACACCTGTGGTTGATATTAATCTGGATGATATATTCATTCTATCTCTAGCAAGTAACGATTCGCAGAAGGTCAGTAACACTGTTACGACTTATAAACAAGAAGACCATAAAAAGAACAAGAATTCACAAAGCAGTCTCGATGAGAACGTTATAGTAAGAATATTTTGCATTTTTTACCATTCATTTTTATAACTTTTAAAAATAGCTTACTTAATTTATATTCTGTTAATTATTACTATCGAATTGTCTCTATCTTAGTTTCATCTACATTTTTTAAAGAGAATTATTAACACACTGCAAAACTCTTGAGCAGTTAAAATGCAAATGTGAGGGCAATTAAGGAAATAATATTAGTAGGCGTGGAACGTGATTTAATGCGCTCTTTTTTTTGGCATTTTGGTTTCGTAACAGCAGAGTAAAACAGACTAACCAATTTTAAAAACTACCGATTGTCTGATGAACCCAATTGTTTTCATAGTTAAGAGATCTTCGATTTGAATAAATGATTCACTTAGTAAGAAAGGCAATTTTTCCAGTTTGCACCTTCAAATAAGTTTGGTGTGAAGAACGAGACTAGGACTCTGCGTGAATCAAACTTATTAGAAGAAAAAATCACAGATTCTTGGTTGGCGGGAATTGTAGCTACAGATTTAGCACATGATATTAGTCCACATAAATCAACTGGTATTATAAAAGAACGACTTTTAGATAATCAGCTAAAAGTGGATTTTATTGAAAATCGTATAGATGAAGAAAGGATTCCTTTAATATCGATATACGATCCTAGTATAGAGGATCCTCATTTTCCAGTATCTAATAGCAATTCTTATTATACTGTGGGTAAGCCTAAGACCATAACTTCAGATGCAGTACTGGACGAACATTGTGATAATAGAATATCAGTTAGTAGTGTAGTTACAAGAATAGAACCATGCAACAATTATGAAAATGCTACAAAAAGACACAGATCGACTAATATAGTAGAAGAAATAGTGTCTAAAAACACCACTGATTGGCTGAAGGAATTAGTCAATAAAAGTCCAGTAGTATCTACGGATCACACTAAAAATACAGAGGAAGAACACATTTTAGAAGAAATAAATGGATCCTATTTGCTAAAAAAAGATGGAAATTTATCCAACGAATCATTAGATCTGCTGAAATTTGTCTTTGATCAAGATTCAATCAAAGTTCCTGAAAGAGGAAAAGAATGTGACTGTACAGCTTGTTTGTTTTGTAAGATACCTGATGAGGAAGTAATACCTATAAGCCAACAAATTCAAGAGCAGAACGGGCAATTAGAGGTTTGAAATGAATTTATTAGCTTCCTAACATAGCTGTTTTATTTATTTTCCATTTTCTATCACTTAGCTTGAATAGACAATTATCTGGTATTTATATTTATGTAATTAGTTCCAACTTATAGGTTGAATCTTTTCGTAAGAAGTATTTTGAACCTGCTGCTATTGGTGCTATGAAAAGCCGAATGAAACTGCCAGAAACATTAGAGGGCAATGGAAGATATTCGTCTGAAATGTCATCAAGTACTATTAATCAAAAAGAACGTCCAAATATGACAATTGAAGTAGACGTTGCTTGTTCTGAAAATGTTAACGACACTAAATTAAATGATCGAACATGTGACGTTTCAATTAAACAGTGCAATAATGACCAAATGCAAAACATCGCGGTTAATATCAGCATAGAGAATACTTCCTGCAAGTCATTACAAATTAGAACAACATCTGGAATCCAGTATAAAGAGAAGGTCAGTATATCAAAAGAAATTCCTTTGGACACTAAATCTAGTGACAGTCTTTCGCTTCAATCACGTGAAAGCAGCGTATGTTTAAATGAATCGTGCCTAGAAGTGATTAAAGGACATCACTCCATAAGTCCTACACCAGAGTATGTTGCCCTTATACCTTCGATAATAGATGTTGAATTTCCCATGGTGCCTCACAACGATGGATTGAATAAAAAAAAGGATTGTGACACCAATGTGCATAGTATACCCTCATATTTCGGAGATGAACATTACCATAATGAACCATTTGAAATACAAGGAGGAATTTACAACGAAAATATTCATATGCAAAAAAAACAAAAGCGAATACATATCAATGAATTCTATGATGAGTCTCCATATAACAGCGGACCAGATGAGATAGATGTCAAAGATTTTGTTGATGATCTTCTAAGTAAATCTATGGATGAAGCTGCTTTTTTTTCAGCATCACAGGAATTGCGAAGACAAATGCCTAATACGTTGAAATTTTCTCACACAGACACTTCCGCAGATAGAGAGATATTACAACATATATTAAGGAGTTCTGATCCTAATGTACAGCTAAACAATCAAACCCAACATAAACAAAACAATCTATTATCGACTACACAGAGCAATTCAAGGAAGAATAAAGAAGAAAATAACCTCAAGATGGAACAATCCGTTTTTCGCTCAACTCTACTGAAAAACGAAAGCCTCTTGGAGTCGATCATTTCATATTGCTCATCGTCATTACCATCAAGGAATATTCCTGATGAGACAATTTTGGAGACCAATCCTGATGATTTCAATGAATTTCCTGTAAACACAGCGAACACTTTGAGCGGTTCTGAAGAATCAGATGAAAAAATAGAAGACGTTACGTTTGTTTCCCGTGCAAGTGTAATAATGAATGATATTCAGTGTTCATCAGAACGTAGCATTGAAGACAACGAACTTTTAAATTTCTCAGATATAACTAAAAATAAAAAAGTTGGAGTGACAAATGAACTAATGTCAGTTCAGCATTCTGAACCAGTCGTTAACCTTATAAGGTCAACAGAACAAATCAATGATACAAATGTGGAGAGTGGAACAGTTGTTTCGAAAGATTCTCGTAGCGATAATGAGATTCTTGAAGTTGAAATTGGACCGGAGTTCTTTGTCATTAATGGAAGTTATTCTGTAGTGATCAATAGAGCGGATCCTCTTGGAGAACTGCTTCAAAAATTACAATACGACACGGATATTGCTAGAGTAGATTTTTCTATTGCATCAAAACTGCGGCAAGTTCTAAACCAGTGTATTAAAGAAAAAGTAATGAGGAGAAAAACAAATGGTGAGCAATCGAAATATAAATTTCCTTTTAAATTACCCTTAAACTAGTGATTAAATAAGAATGGATTTAGGACAAAACCTTTCAATTCGTGCTCGCAGTCTTCTCGAAAGCAACGACCCTGCAGATGAGATACACTGCCAAATGAGCATGAACAAATACAGTGACAATAACCCACAGGTATCATTAATTCAAATCGTAAAAATGACTTTTATATAATCAACTATTGAATTAGTATTTGTGGATACAGAATACCTGTCTTATAAGGGTAACGTGAACTTCTGCACTGGCGAGAATAAGCTGTGCAGCGATTTACTTCGGATTCATTTTAAGAAAGAGAGCAAATTGGTTTGTTCTTGGAATGAACACATAACGCAATATGGTCCAGCAGGGGGATACGAGAGGTTAGAAAGATTATATCAATTACTTTTGATAACAAAAAAATAAAATACTGCCTCAATCATATTTTCTATATATGCAAATTTTAGCATGTAATTTTCAAATAAATTAAATGCAGTACCCTTATAAAATAATTTGTTTTTTTCGGTCATGCAATTCTCTAAGAAGAATATAGAAAAATAAATGTTATCTTAGGCTACGTAACCTAAAGATCAATATGAGCTTTGTTTTAGACATCGTGAATCTAATATTATCTAAATTCCATCAGGTCTTGGATATTAGACTATGGGTGTATGAAGTTCTCTTCTAAAGAATTGTTATTCCTAATTAAGCACTATTTGTATATACATAGAATGAACAATAAATATTCAGCACGAAAGCTGCTTTACGATGCTACATAGAAAAATTCATGAATGCCTCAGTGAATGAAGCAGAGATGGTCATACTCCCTTCAATAAATGCAGCTTATGATATGATATCTCATTGCCTTTTCGAAAGTGAAGGTAAAATAAGATTTTCAGGTTCTCTTAAAAAAATAATTATTTATATTTTTATGATTAAAGATGTAATTATGACAAGCACTCCGACGTATGCTAGGCTTATCACTTGTTGTATGGAGAGGGCACAGTGCAAAGTTGTTGGAGTAGAGGTATTTAGCGGTTATTTGAAGTGAGAGGATATTTAAATAGAATATGCAAGAAGTAACAGAAATAAGGATTAGTAATAGAATTTTAACTATTTTTAAGTTGAATTTGGAACGGCCTCAACTTAATATTATTGATTACGAGAGGATATTGGATGAACAGAAGGAAAAGGTATTCCAGTCTTCTTATTCAATTTATATATTGCAACCAAATAATACAATTGTAAGTACCAGCAATTACGAATAAGCCTAACAAAAGAATTCACTTATTTTAGAAATATTATATCTTTTTCAATTATCATAGACTTTGAAATATTGATTGCGGAAAATAATTTAAGTATTTGAGATAGCAATATATAATGCCCAAAATATCTTTTAAAACACTCAGATTTTCGTAATTAGTAATATAATTACCACAAATATCGCGTAATAGAAGTTTAATTGACTACGATTTAGTTTTAAACTATACATAACAGATAATATTAAAACCACTTATTTTTAATTCTGAAGTGAGGAGTGACTAAATAATATAGTGACTATATTCCAGTGAGCAGTTCATAAAGCATCATAATATTCGAAAATAAAAAGAACATATCAGGGTGAAGCAGTACGAGCAGTTGTCCTTATCAACCCGCACAATCCCCTCGGAGTAGTATTTCCTGAAAATGATGTTGTGAAACTTTGCAATTGGGCCAGCAGGTATTATAGATAAATGCACATAATATAGATAAAATTCATATTGTTAAAATTATCCCCAAGTATATTCATTGAAATAGGTTTTCCGTATTTTAATGTATCATTGAGTAGATTTTAAAGTCTATAGTTATTTCTCAGTTATTCGAATCGGAAAATCTCGATAAGTTTAGTTTCTTTATAGGAAGAACTTAAATGTGCTGGTGGACGAGTCCTTTTGTCAGTGCGTACATGGTACCAGTTCCTTTCGCAGTTTTCTTGCATATAAAAATCAGATTGAGAATACTAATAACATAATATACATGTGGAGCCTAAGCAAAGTCAGATTTAAAATTTACTATTTCTAGTAACATTTGTTCTATATGTGTAATAGTTTAATCATGGTTACAATTTACCAAGAATTTCATAACACAATTTGCATAAATCTAAATGGGTACAATTAAAATGGAAATTTAGGATTTCGGTCTACCAGGTGCAAAAATCAGCATGATTTATTCTTCTAACAATTCTCTTATACGTTCACTCTCACGACTTGAGCTCATTCATCCTGTTTCTACTATCGCTCAGGATTTTACAGTAAAACTACTTAGCGACCATGGTGTGTTAATTATTAAAAAAGTAGTAAATATTTCAACTACTGATGTTTGTAATTATTATCTACAAGAAATTGTCTCTTTATATTAGGTGTATGCAGGTTTTAATCTTTTATTTTCGCACTTGGGCATAAAAATGTAAAAGTAAAACAAATCCGCACCTTTTCACACTTTTGTAGTGTTGGTTTTTTAGTTTGTGAAAAGTCGTAATTTGTGATTTAATGGTAAATTTAATCTCACAAAAAGGTATGAGGACGATGAGTCACCAAAAGCTGCATATTCCACATCGGATTCTCTACGAGTTCCAACAAGCGAAGAATGCTGCTGAAGCATGCAAATCAATATGCTCTGTCCTCGATGAGGGCTTGTGCTCCACGGTAATTGCACATAGTGGTCCCGACGTTATAAAGCTGGTGATTTTGATGTCACTGCCCGACAACGCTTTGGGACGCCACGAACATCGAACACTGATGCTTTGGAAGCACTCTTGGATGAAAATGCGTCGCAGACACAAGAAGAACTCGCGGAACAGCTTGCGGTTGGTCAAGCAACAGTTTCGAGATGATTGCATGAGACAAGAAAATTTGTTACAGGTGATGTAAAATGGACTATGTACGACAGTTCTAAGCGTACACAATCATGCATACACCCCGACCAACCATATCATCCACGCCAAAAAAGTGCTTCTGTCCATCTGGTGAGACATGAGGGTGTGCTGTTTTGTGAGCTCCTTCAAGCGGGTGAGACGGTTACTGCCGGGCGCTACGGTAGTCAACTGACTGATTTGTTCAATGCAATTGAACAAAAACGACCATTTACTGGACAAGGAAGTCGGAAGGTCATTTTGCTGCATGACGACATCAGGCCTCACGCTGCTCTTAGTACTCAGCAAACTATTTTGAACTTAGACTGGAAAGTTCTTCCGCACGCGGCGAATTCACCAGACTTGGCACCTTCGGATTACCATTTATTCCGGTCGATGCAGAACTGTCTAAAGGAACAGCTCTTTCAAGATGCGGCTGAGGTGCGAAAATGGACCGATGATTTCATTGCCTCCAAGCCGATGTCGTTTTTTCACGAAGGAATCCGAAACTCACCCGAGAGATGGCAGAAGGTCATAGGAAGCGAGAACAAATATTTTGATGATTGAATTGTATTTTCTATATATTATGGAAATAAAGTGGAAAGTTCGAAAAAATTACTTAAACTTCTGCATACACTTAATATAATGAAAATACTATACAATTTTAGATTGGCTGCGCTCATTCCACTCAGAAAAATTGAGTCGACTTCGTGCGCATTACCATTTCACTACGTTGAACCTGCGCGAACTAGCCTTGCCTTTCATAACTTCAGAAGCTGGAATATTTGTATTGGTCGACTTTAGAAAGGTTAATTAACAATGTTTAGTTTCTTTTTCATAATATATTATCCATTATTAAGAAAAGAGATATTAAACGATGTTCAGATAAAATTCACAATATATTATTTCTTTACTTAATTTGAATGAATTACTGTTCAGCATCTTACTTCATCTACACACCGTGAAGAATTACGCTTATGGAAGTGGATTAGTGACAATGGGCTATTTCTTACTCCTGGATTTCACATGTTGTGTCAGCAACCAGGGTGGATGAGACTTGTCTTCTCCTGTACAAAAGATGAACTTATTGAGGGTACGCATGCAGTTTTTCACTTAAATATAAAAAACGCTTCTAAAAATATAGATTTTCGAGACATAGATTTTTGCTTTTACATTCTTTGTCATTTATACAGGATTTACACGGCTACATAAGATGCTTGGTAGATCCTCTTCTGTCATAGGGACAATAAAATATTAACGAAAGTATGTTTACTTTTAGACTCAATTTTGGTAATAGAGTGCTGTTTTTTAAAATAAATATTTCTTGCTAAGTGATTTTACATTGAAAATTTCAGAGCTCTAGTTATCTTCTATATTATAAAAGGTTCAGTATAAATAATTGTATTCATTATCTTGCTTATAAATAAATATAAACAATATGATGGAGTTCAAAAACTACTTTTCTTTCACATGCGATAATAATAACTTGGTCGTCAGGAGAACACATTTGATACTTCTTACGAATGAATATGAATACTTTTTTTTGTACACTATATATAGAATTATTACTTATCGAAGCTTTTCGGATATATTTGATGACAAATATTGGATATATATATCGTATTGTTATGTTAAATACTAGTATGCAGAGGTAAATCAATAGCTAGTGGAGTTTGCAACTGAAACCTATAAATTTTAAAAGCATCTAAACTATAAACAATCCATATGGTTCATATTGATTTCAGTGTAGTACATAAAACAATGAACTTATGGTAATTTCTTAAAAGTCTTATTCTATAGCCCTTGTTGTCCCTTATTTTACTTCCTGAGACCTTTCAATTGTCATCTCAACAATTGCTCAGCTCCCTTCTGTCACTTCTGTTTGGCTATCACTGCACATTGTTTGCGCCAATTACTGAGATACTCGAAGCCCGAAACTGTTTCCTCAAGTGTCTTATTAGGGTGCGGAAAAACAAAGTATCTCAACAATTTACTAATCTCGCAGCTCTTTACAAACGTTATAAAATCAGAAGGAGATACTAATTTTTAAGGGATACCAACATTTTTCGAGTAATGTATGTTTCTTTGTCATTTAATTTAATTTATGTATAATTTTAAAAATGAAGTTTAATTACCCATATTTAAGAGCAAATATCCCAGAGATAATGAAAAAACTTTGGAAAATCAGTAATATTAAGACGTAAACGATTTATGCATCATATATTATTATATACATGCATATGTGCTTATGTATTCCCTAGAAAGCACCGAAAATGCTGCCAGATCTGAGGACTATCACATGCTTTAACCTCTCCTGAATGCTATGGTAAAATTCAGTGAGGTATTTGTGTCCACCTTATCTTCGTACACTGTTGGTAAACCATTTTTATCCAGATTGGTTCCTGCAATTAGCGGATGAGTATAATGTGGTTGAGGGGGCTCAATTTCGCTTTGCCGGTCGGTCAAGTACCGAATTGAGAGGGGACGAGGTCAATTCCGATTAGATCATGGGTACTATAATTGATATTGTGCTTAAGAAGCTTTTTTCCATTCAGAGATCTTCTTATATAAATGTATTTATTGCTGGATTATGGTTATTAAATGTTATTTTTAGCATATTTTAAAAGAATAATGGCTTATATTTAACGTTTAAAAGGTACATACGTTTGAACATTTAGAAGATATTTTGAAGAATATTTTTTTTAAAAAGCAGTTGAAATTTATATATTCATAAGACTAAAAAATTAAAAACTTAAGTATTTTAATGAATAACTAAAGGAAATCTACATTTTCTATTAAGTATATACTCAGGGATCCCATAGATGATAATATTTTCTAGAGTAATATCCTTGATAGTGCGTCAATTACTGAAATAATAATGCAGCATGATATATGGAAAAATAGATTATCTTAAAACAGTATTCAAAAGTGCTGTTTAAGTCAGTGACGTACTGTTAATATAAAATAGAGATTGACAGAGCACTTTAATTTCTGTCAAGATAGATAAAATGACAGCAATTTGTAATTTATTTTGAATAAATATTTATCTCTAAAGTAACATTTGATATTCAATCAACTTGTACGGTAATTTAACAACCTATTTTGTTCAGGTGACCGCAGATTCCAACATACTAATCTGCAAATTGCAGCATATTGAGGCTGAACGCGATCGACCGTAATCTACAGAACAGCTAATTACTAGGTGTTGAATCAGCTACTGGCTTTTATGATGACTTGAGAGAACTACGACAAAGTTCCAGCTCTCCCGAACAACAAACGAAAAATTTGGTTAAACTATGTCAATATGCACGAGCGAATTAAATAAAATCATCTAACAAAATTTTCTGCTATCAAGTTAATAAGAAAGATGTGTAAACGATTTTTCAAAGGAACTGATCAGAGGTCGTAGGATCCACTGTTTATGAATGTTATGTCAGCAGTCTAAATAGTTGCAAATTTGTGACATAAGTATACAGCATGGATTTATATCAATCCATATAATAATAAACTTTCTGCTTTCCACAGTTTTTGAAGCTAAAACTATGAACTTATTATTATTACTATTATTAAGTGTACTTAGGATTTGTTCATTCTATTACATAATATAATCGTCTGTGTCAAAATCTTTAAAAGCTTAGGAAATCTAAGTTTTCTCCACTAGTTGTTAGTTGTTATCAGTACATTTAAACCCTTTTAATCTTTTGATGCCATAATTGGTTTTCTTAGTAGTTTATTTTCAATTGTTTCCCACTAATTAAACCACTGAAGTCCGCATTTTGCATAAAACTATTTTGGTCACTTAAAATAAAGAAGATATAAAGCACTAGCGTTAGCAGGAAATAGAGCAAACATATAAAAATATAATAAAAAATGGAAACAAAGAGTATCAGTATGTGATGACTCCTTTCATCCTATATTTCGGTTTTGGGATCTAAAACGTAATCAGGATGCCTATTGCGCTAGCCGTTTTTAAGCATTTATCCTAGTACAAACGAGGTTAGTCCCCATTCAATCGCGCTAAGTGTTGCGCCTTTTCATTTTTATGGCCTATTCTTTTGAGAACTTCTTCTCAAGAATTTAAAAGTTATCTTAAAATCTATATAATTGAGACTAATAAATAAACTTACTCTATACTATATATATAAAAGCATCTAAATGTTTCTTTACTATTCAAAATTTATTAATTTATCTTGCATGTATGTTTAGATTTTTTATTGATTCACTAATTTTCTTTGATAATAACTTGCTAAATTAATAAGTCTGTTTCATTTCTGTGTATTAATTAAAACTGAAAATATTTGTAACCACATAATTGTTTTTTGCTACAAAAATATATTCCATTTCACCTAGTACAGCTATTAAGTAACTGGTTTTACCAGCATGGTGTCAAGCGAAGGCGGAGTGTATTTATAACGTGGTAACAATGAGGGCGGAGCAACTCTGACTATTTGCACTATCTTCTCAATACCAGGTCATTTTTGCAGGATGGTCACTGCGAATGTATTCCTCAATCCTCTTAGTCATCTTAATTTTTGATAATACTATATTTCACGTTTATTCCTCACATACATAATTTTAAT
This sequence comes from Heterorhabditis bacteriophora, assembly GCA_964036235.1. Taxonomy (NCBI): domain Eukaryota; kingdom Metazoa; phylum Nematoda; class Chromadorea; order Rhabditida; family Heterorhabditidae; genus Heterorhabditis; species Heterorhabditis bacteriophora. The sequence goes on along the minus strand of OZ038426.1, from coordinate 6,029,627 downwards.
GTATCTATTCACTGACATCTTTAAGTTCCGCTAATTAATTGTTAGTTTCCTTTTATCTAGAATTATTTCTCCATTAGCTGTAATTTTTTTGTTTATTATTAGTACTTCTAGGATTTATCCATGTAACAAAAAGGGCCATCTTTGTCCTTGGAGTTTTATTGCTACGGGGACCTTGCCCCAACTTGTCTCAGAATCTAAATACAATTATACCACCTTAGACCTATGAATACCTAGGAGAATCTTAGTAGAGTTTTTTGAAGTTTTGCAGAGGAAATAAGACATCAAATTTGTAACAGCAGGTTCCATGGTATTATATTTGTAGATTAAATATCTTTAACGTCAACACGCCACTCTTTATGATGATATATTTTATAGGTGTAATTTTTATTTATTCGCATGTTTTCTGCTCCGCTAGAATCTAATGCTTGTTTAGAAGATTTTTTGTAAACAACAATCTGATCTTTTGTCAGGTTTAAGAATGATCGTACTCATCTTAAAAAGTGGATTTTAAAAATCTGTTACTTAAATAATTAGAAAGAATCGCCATTTTTAGTTGGTTTTTCTTAAGTTTCTCCTATCACTTTTCTTCTTCATCTGTTTCCTTCCAGAACGGTAGGAAACGAATATCAGCTAATCTGCCTAACTCGTTCCATTATTGCTTGCGTAGCATCTGTCATATTGTCTTCTGCTTGCTAATTGGCTCTAGTTATTAACGAAAAGTAAGTGTGGATCTTTCTTCTTTGATTCCCATAGTATTCCTTCACTCACAACTATCCCGGCCGGTCATTTATCATATAGATGTCATTATTCCGCCCTAGCAAATGTTACTTGACGTGTCCCCATGGATGCAGTGCTATATCAGTTACGAGACTTATCAATCTATAACATTCATCTTTTTTATATTAGCAAAATCCATTAAATAAATAGATTTAGTGGAATGTGCATATTATAGTATAGTATATTTATTTGTTCTCTTTATTCATACCTGAAGTGCTTGCCTCTATGTTTATTTATTTATTTCAGCTGTGGACACATAATCCTTATGATGACTGCGTCATGAAACGATCTCTACTTATTCTTGCTACCTTCCTAGCTGTCCATGGTTAGTTTTATCGAACTCATCAATACTTTAATATTTAGTTTTTTTAAATTTCTACCACGTCTTTTTAAAGGTGTTAATACCAATATATAAAGCCATAATTCTATTCGTGCAGAAACACGTATTGTTATCTAATTTCTGAAAAGAATTATAAATATAAAATTAAAACAAGTCTGTGGCTTCTGAAACTACAAACTATTCCTTCATATTCACAAACGACGTAAACAGAATATTTTTCCATTATTTAAATGAATTCTAATACAATTAGTAGAGCGAAGGTTACATGTCTGTAACAGATCTGGCAGTTCAATTTCGTTACGTGCTAAAAATGTGGAGATTAATTTTACAAATGCAATCTAATAATCCATGAAGTTGATATTTTGTAGTAAAATTAAGAGGTCGAAATTCCTTCTGCCCTGTTATCAATTTTAAAACCCGTGATCTACATTGTTTGTTACTCCTTTTGCTTGTTATATTGAACTCATCGTTCCGTCTTCTCCTTTCCTAATTGATCCAACTCGTGCTAATGACAATCGAACAATTAGTCTCTGGATTGTCTTTCATGGGATAATGCACAGCTCGCGACAATAAAATTAGATAAGATTTAGAATTTTCATCCATTTTATATTAGATGATCATTAGATGAATGAAGAAGTAGATAACAAACTATTATCCTAAGTTCTTCTATATAGTCTATCATTTTTGAAAATTATGAGATTGATTATTGAAATATTTGTTATAACTTTCCTTATAATGAATGAGGTGGGTGCAGTGTGACACGAAGCATTTGATTTAGGTGAAGTCGGTCGAGAAATGCGTGCAACGCGAATGTCGGTGGTTGACTTTTGGAAGAACGAAACACTAGGTGATGGGTTGAATATTCGCGTAGCTCATGGTGTAAACAGTTGGCCAGATCTGGTAAATCAGCTGCATGGTGAGTTTCCCAATCCATTTATTGATAATCTTTCTTTTATAATAATGAATATTTGAACTTGTCCTCTTTTTACGTTGTTTTCAGCATAATTAGTATTTAAGTGGGGTCTTTTGTGTGGATTACATTTTTTTTATTATCTTACCGACAGTAATTGCAAACGATTGACATATTAATATATGTCTATCATTACAAGACCACACCGCTCCATCATTTTAATTTAGAACGTATTATTTTCCTAATCTCTAAAAGTCCATATATGGAAATAGTATCTTTATTTGAAGATCTTCAAACTAAAAATTGTAACTTCAAGAAAATTTTCAGAGCCATTTCTAAATAAATCGATGATGATCGAGGGTGATGTATTTCTACAGGCTCATCGAAGACCAAGGCATAGAACAATTCCAGTAATGCGAGCTAGTACTCGTGTTGCTGACAGAATCACGTTCAAGGAGTGGTTACGAGAGGTTGCTAATTTGAGAAAAGGTGAGCAGTATTAACTACTTTGACAAAACAGCATCCATTACCATCCCACATTATTTCCAATATACTTTAAATGTTTCATGATAATTGTAGATTTAATGCTATTAAGTACTGCCTAGTCCTAGCAATCTTTGAAATCTATGGCTACAGTTTCTAAATTCTTTTCGATTAATGTCTGCTGAGTTATCCAGCAGGGTTGCGGTGTGTAATGACAACAGGGGACACCGTTACAATTCGCGTCCCGAAAGGGAATGATAGATTACAGTATGGCAGACGGTTTGTCGGTAAACAACGGTTATGAATGAACACTAATTTGAATCTTTTCGAGTGAAACACATTTATAAAACAAAGGGAATGAGGCAAATTTAAAAAAACCAACAACTTTCAGCAATTAAAATAAACTTCCGATCTACCGAAGTGGTCCGTCCAGTATTGCAGTACTTATATGCGTCACAAGCTGACCCCAATTCACCTGTTCTTCAATATCCGGTTATTCTACATGCTAATGTGTTCCGCTCTCCAAGAAGCATTGAAGTACATTAATTAGTTTTATTTGTATTCTTAATCGTTTTTGCATTATATGAGATTTTTCTCAGAATGCCGTTGACCCATCATTCTTCGTGGAGCGAACTAAACTGCTTTTTCCTGATGCTACTTTATCCCTTGGATGGACTAAGCAAGCTAACTTTAGCCTTCTTAATTCAACATTTAAAAAGTAAGCTGCTCTCATTAAAAATTAATTATTAGTGTTAACTAATATCCTTTGATAAATTTCCACACACACTAAACAATTAGAAATGAATCTATTATGTGATCTAGTAAATTAAAAGAAGAGTTTAATTTGTACAGGTTATCTTGGCGTCAACTATTTCATATTCTCGAATATATTACTCGTCTTGATCAGCCAGTTATGCTCTCCATAAGGCTTTCAGTGGTGTGTCTAATATATTTCTTGTAAGCTCTTGTTGAAAATTTTGACAAAAAAGGTTTAATAAGATATTGCCACTTTGCGAACTTTCATATAACAAACAGTAATTTCTATGCAAATTGAGAGGTCAGACATACAAACATTTAGTAATCCGATCCGACCCCTGATATGAAGAGGGTCTGACCCTCATAGGAACAAACATGAAGCGATTCCTTAACCTTGAATCTAATGGAAAATAAATTTAAAGTATGTTGGCTGAATATGATGTTATTATCAGAATCTCTAGGCAGCCAATTCTAAAGACCAACTATTGTGGCTACTGGGGATGGATAAAACCATTTCACTCTTAATCTGGAGTGATTCTGAAGACCAGGTAGTAGATTATATTATATTCTGTTCTATATCTGAAAATATTACTAGTAGTATTGTTATGATCAATAGCTAACTACATAAAACCATTATAGGTACTAGATTGGCAACCTATAGTTGAATTGCGGCGTCTTACAACAAAAAATCGTGTACTGTATGATCTGGAACAAAATCACAGGAAGATACTTCAAAGTGTGTCGAATGAGTCAGTGAAGGTAATTGTATAGGAGTTAACAATTAAATTAAAATTAAACGCTTATAAGTAATTAAATATTGCCGATACCTTAGATGATTCATGCTTAATTATGCGAAATGCATTTTAGAATACCACAGTGTTTTCTGTAGCAAGTTGGCGAGTTGTTGAATTTGCTATTGCTAGTGATATTTTATCAACTGTCATACGTAGTGAAAGAGGACCAGCATTCTTAGGAAAGCCTGCAGGACTCTTGTTTTCACAGATACCACCACCTTCCTTTCCAAATACACAAGAAGTTAGCGGCAAGGTATATAAAGAGATTTATTTTTATATGTTCTAGTTATTCAATAGTTGTTCAACTATATATAGCATATTTTTCTAGGTATACTTTCTACCGAAATCTATTGCAAGAGATGTTAATGTGGACGAAAAAAGTGGTCTTATTATATATCTTTTGGATAAGGTGCAAGAAATTGAATCACCGGAAATTCAAGATTCACTTCAGGTTCGAAATAAATATAGATATTTGCTAGTACAATATCTGCATCAAAAGTGATGGACGAAATAGAGAGATGGAGTAATAGATGATAGCGTGTTTACAATATAATTATTTTAAAAAGTCGCCGATCTCAAAGCAACTGCATATTCATATAATTACAAAAAATATATTTTAAGCTGGTTTTTATACTGCTTATGTGGAATAACAAGAACAATTTATTACCAAATTCCTATAAAACTTTGTTTAGGTAATCACTGTATTAAAATTTAGTAGGTCTATTTTTAGTTTTTCATTGGATTTGATGGTCGTATATTTATCAAAAACAAACAAATGGTCGAGTCATTTTATGAGTCAAAATCAGTGGGACAGTTACCTCAATCAGATTGCTACGGATTTAAAGGCAAGAATTTCCACAAAACTAAGTACAAAACTTTATTAATGTTTAAACTAAAATAATATCTACCTTTATTTGTTCTAACTCAAGAATACTAATGATTTTTTAGACGTCATTCTCCAAATGTATCTAAAATATAAGTTTCAAGGCTAGTTCTTATATCATTGTGTTTGCAGTAACTGATAAAGGTTGGCGAGTATTAGCAGATGTATGGACTACTGGGTGTGAAGAAAATAGTACACAAAGAAGACGGAGAAGTACTATGCAAATACAACTTGATACTCCGTTTCATAAGTAAGCAGTATATCTTTCACTTTAATTACCACTACTAAGACCTACTCGTTCTAGCCAAGGTGCACTTCGGAATATCGTTGTGGCAAAAACAGGCGATGGAGCCATCGATTTCTTACTAAATGAACTGCATCACAATTCTTCTTTTAGTGCAAAAATAGCCTCCACTTTTTTGTTGATTCTAGTTCAATTATTTCGATTCATCAGTTGACTACTATTTTGAGCATTAATAATTATGGCATATATCTGTGATACAACTTATTCTAAAAATCATTGTATATTTTTACGTTGCTCGATTTCCTGTTAGTTTTATATGTGATTAGTTACTGTAGCTCCAATTTCACTTCGGAATTTACTATTCAACGGTTGGCGGATTTACCTATATTTTAACCCGTTGAGTGCTACATTTTCAGGTATTATTTCAGCATATAGAAACTATTATTTTCCTTTGTCGTCTAAATAAGCAAACATAAACCAAAGAGTTGAGAACTGTTTTAAATAGTTCTCTCTTCGTGAATAAACACAAGAAACTAAATTCCTATAATATATTCTTAATGTATGATGTAGTGTTCATATCTACAACCAACGATATAAAGTGATAATGTAACAATATATTGAAGTTGATCAACTTTAACAACTTTTGAACTTTTCGAACCTGGCTAATTGACATTAGCAATTAGCACTATATTATTAGTGTAAATGAATCTTTTAAGTGAATTTCTGTTTGTCCCAAACCTATATCATCAAAGTTACTTTTCACAATAGTTAATAATCTACAACACTTCCATAGTTATCCAAAAAGTTCCATAACCTAGCCTCTAACAAGTTTCCGTTTTGCCCATGAGTGTAAATTAGAATAATGAATCTGGCTGGATATGAATAGTCTCGGAACCAATTCTTCTTTTGTGTCACTGTATAATTATGGATTACAGTATGCATCAGGTACGTTGCACCAAGTTTGTAGGCAACCCATAATTATAGGGTACAACACTACTACAATAGTGTATAGCATGAAAAAAAATAGACTGAACTCTGGGAATGACGACAAGTGACTATTAAGCTTAGAGCAGTTATACAAATCACTTATCTTGAAAACAATTCTCTTAATTTCATCATTAATAACTACATGCCACTCCGAAACTTAGTCTACAAACAAATAATATGGACTAAGAAAAAATATTTATTACTTGATCTCATTTTGACAACATTAAAACGTAAAATATTGGAAGCATTTTTGGCGCAAAAGATAACCAAACAACTAATACCCTAAAGTAGCTACGACAATAAATTTTTCTCCCTCGTACCATTTTCTCCATTCAAAAACTACCAGGATATAATTTATGAATTCAGAGATTAGTTTATTGAGTGAAAGTTATTAGGATTCATTTAATATTTCTTGCCTAATAATGTATTCCAATATGATATTCTAAATGATCACAATAGAGACCACATGTATATTACATAAATTGCATAAATATATGTGAAAGAAGACAAAGGAGAGAATCAAAATCACAAGAGATGATAAAACGAAACTACTACTAAGCGATTGTAAGCACAATCTAAGAATCACTGCAAGCATTCAATGTATGTATGCAATACCCATTATAATATTGAACAAAATTCCATTATATATATATATATATATAATAGAAGTTACTAACTTGATTACTAGCCTTTTATACAAGAATATTTGATATTTAATTCAAAAGCTAGAATCTGGAGAAAACGCATAACTCCTCTCTAGATGAGGAAATATTAGTATTTATGTTACATATATAAACGTGCTGATATCATCGTCTTTTCTTTCGATGAATCTGAAAAATAGTACTAAAAATTAATTAAAAACTTTTATACTATGTATGAGCTTTGTGGGAAAAGCAAATATAAAATGGACCAAGTAGTAAACATGACCTGTTTTCAATAAGCCAATCTATCTGTTCCTTGATAAGTTTACGATTAGGAAGAAACATTGGTTTAAGCATTTCTACAAGTTCGGTCTGGAGTTGGGCACATGTTATAGTTTTCCGCATCTTCATGATCTAGAGAGTCTTCATTATATTTAAATTAAATGAAAACAAACATATTTATTTCATGAGTAATAAAGGAAATAATCCCACAAACCCGAACGGTGGCTTCTTGTACTCTTAATTCTCTAAGAGCTAAAATGTCCTCATGCTCTTTTGTTGCCGAGGGCTCTAATGATAGCTGAAGACGACCGATCAAATTTATTCGCCCACGATTTTGGGGTTTACCATTCTGAAACAATGATTGAAAAATTACGAATACTTAATAATTAGTAGATAGTTATTTAAATTTCTTTAAAATCTCTTGATAACGTAAAAGAGATTTTCAGCGCTAACGCATTTTGATAAAATTAACCTTTATTAGGTGAAAATTATGATTTATATAGAATAATGTTGAATCCGTAAAATCCCTGGGACTGAGTAATTGTGAAGCATCGCATAACAAAATTTGGGAACGAACTTTCGGATAGCAAACGAGGGACTGAAAAAATAACTATTTTAAATTGTTTTTAATCACAATTATGATTACTAAAAAACAGTAGTACCACTTTTTAAAGTAATAGTGAAAATAAAATAAAGAACCAACGAATAATGTCCTTGCAAGTTCGGTATCCGGTAACTCAGTCGCTAGACGAAGGGCTTCAAAAGAAATTTTTTCATGTGCACGGTCATTCCAAGCAAACAAAACAGCCATTTGGAACGTGGTAACATCTAAATCAAATCGACCACCACTTGCAGTTCCGAAGATTACCTGAAATTACTACAATATCTACTGACACAAAAATAATTAAGAAAATAATATTAACTGTTCCACTACTCCAATGGTGCATCCAATTAAGTTTTCGCCCATTGTGCTGTTTCTTATAGAAGCCTTCAACCTATAAAAGATCGAACATCGCAAATTTGTTGGAATAAATAGATTATAGGAAATTATAGTATATTATAACATAAATATAGTAGACCACTCCTACTTCTGGTACGAAATCCTCCAGCTCCCTTGGTAGTGACACCCTGACCTTCTCAACTCCGCCTCCGCGACCCCAAGCACCACCATTTAGTACTTTTATGTTAATTAGATCTACAATTCCTATTGATATACAATATTGTTAAAAATTCTTATTAGAGGAAATTTGCATATTGAGCAACGCTGTCATTATGTAAATAAATAAAACGAAAACAATAACCGTTCGATCTGTGAGTGAAAATTCATAAATATAACAATTTCACCTGATAAAGTTTTGTTATTATTGGTCCCAATGAGTGTTTTCTTAAACGATAGGTTTAGATCTTTGTTTACTTCAATATCCTGCAGCATTCGAAATAACTTATTTACGTGATCCGCAGGCATACCACACTCCTTAAATATAACTGTTAGAAAGTTCAAGAAACATTTATTTCAGTATGTTCTCAATATTCAGTAGGCTTTAAATTAAATATACTGTATGATAGACAAATATCATAACTATTTGTGATAAAATGAAATAGCTCAAAACTTCATACTCGCCCTTAGTTTGTTAACCATAACTTCTTCTTTTTCTTGATCAGCACTCATGTCCAATATCAGTCTCCGCGATAGATGAGCTTTATGAAAACGCATGAACACATCTTTGTTTGCTACATATTTTAACACCAGTAACTAAAAGAAGTGAAATTATAAAAAAAATTAACAAGTAGAAGAAGCAAAAGCGTTAAAAATAGAGTTGAAAACACTGACAAGGTTGCTAAGTTTAGCATCAATCTCCTCTGATGTTAATTTCTTACTAAGTTGTGTTTTTCGTAGGAGTAGATCGCAGTAATTTGCTAGAAGCTCAGGACACTTAGATTCTACCGTCGTTGGTCGTCTAGAAAAATACTAATAGTGTGGAAAATAACTAAGCTGCAAACCAGATAACATGATTAATGAAACAACAAATAATATTTACGGTTTTCGTCCCTGAGAGAGCTCCATTTTAAATATGGTTGTATCATTAACAAGTTCACGAAAAGCCTGGAAAATAGCGTTATTGAAAGCACAGTATGGATGATACTAAATATTTTTTCAAACAAAATTAATTTAATCTTGGTGATTTTCTACCTTATCACGTGCAGTAAGAAGTCTAGCGTCGTCGTAGAAACCTTCTTTAACTAGTGCACTAAACCGATCAAACATGCCTAGCAACTGCGAAACATACTTCTCCGGATCCTTAACGAAATACTCTGATTTTAAAAGTAATAATATTGAAATAGATTAATATATAAACCTAAAATGAAACATAAATAAGTAATAAACTTACAGTTGTTATGATATCAACATTTGATATCATGTCATTCAATCCTTCTGTTTTAATGTGCTCATCAATTGATTTCAGTACTACATCAATACCGCTAGGAGTCCTCTTGATTAAGCGATATAACATTCGAAGTTCTAAAATGGAAGAAAACTTCTACAAAGCCAAAATCACACTTTTTACTTGCTGATATTTATATAATTCAAAAACTAAAGTCTAAATATTAAACATACTCTCAACATCATTCTTAGCTATAAGGCCTGGGCATTCAGCTAAAATCTGTTCTTCAAATTCCACGACAAGAACACGCACACAGCTTTCCACTAACTAAAAATTATAAAAACAGATACCATATAAAATAAAACAAATATCATTAAATCTTGGACTAGTTCGGAAAAATACAAATAAATGAGTTAATTACCCGTTGAACACTCTCCGGATTAGGATTAAGGTATTTTCTTGCTCGGTTTTCTTCTTCTTCCAGCTTCCGATCAGCATAAGCCATGTAATTAATAACACCGTTTTGTGCCAGGTACTTAAACGAAAGATACTTAATGCTACAATTTTCACACAGAAATTAATAAATATAAGTGAGAATAAATGATAGCACACAAAGTCACTAAACTAAATGTAAAAAAATTAGTCACAAATGTTATACAACAAAAAAATTATGATAGGTATGCAAACCTCAGAAGCCCTATCTTTATAGTAGGCAACAGTTTCTTCCACAAATTCCTTCTCAAAAGTTTTCTTATACATATCAAGTACATCTTCTGAGTAGCCATCTTCATTTAAAGCCACTAAAACGTTATTTAGAATCCTTAGTACATAATTTATCACTAGGGATCAACACAATTAATGATAAAATTGTATCCTACCAATTTTACTTATATTTAAATTGATTACCATAACTTTCCCTTATTCCTACGACTAGACGTGCATCAAAAGTCTCCCCATTACGTTCAGCTTCCACTAACTTCAGAGCTGCGGATAGCAATTGAGTATTTATTGGCATAAATGCTGATACTTTCCAAAAGTTTAGCATTTCCTAGAAGCTCATATACTTTAGATCAGAGTAAAAACCTAAATGTTAGTGAGTAATATAAATAATCATATACAGCATGGAGTACCTCACGAACAGTTTTCATGCGATGCTGTCCATGTCTACTACTTCCAGTGAAATGATGACGTGTTTCATATGTTTGACCAGAAGTCAAAATTTTATCATCGGGGTCTATTACCTTAAAATTATAGAGGACTATATTTTTAGTATTAGAAGTTAAAATAACAGAAAGGAAGTGATATGACCTTAAAAGGCAAAGGAACAATGGCTGTCTGCTTAAAGTATCGTGTCCATTCCCTAATGTAAGCTTTAAGAAGAGCAAGATCACCATCTCCAGCGTGTTGGTTAATACGCTGAAAAAAATATAACTATAACATTTATTAGCAATAAAAATTGAAAGTTGCAGGAATTAAATGCTCACATCACGGGACTGTAGAACATAATCATGAATATCCCCGTCAAGTGCAAGATGGAGCTTATCTGATCCTTGATCTACCCATGAGTGCATATTGTAAACAGACATAAAGAGGTCTTGCCACTCTAATGGAGTTACTGGCTAAAATATAAAAAATATCACCTGAATAACTCATATTTAATATTGCTTAGGCCCATCTACGTTAATTCTTCGTGTCATATTTTAATTCATGCCTTATAAAAATCCATAGAAGACTTTAAGCAGATATAATTTTTAGTTCTCACCTCTTGTCTAATAAGGGCTAGTACTATATGGTGCACTTTTCCCCACTCTTCTTCAAATCGTCGAGGAGGTTCAATTTCTGGGTTCTTATAACAAACACGAATTAATCTTTAGATACATTATATTACAAAGGTAAACGTTAATGAATCTCAGTACATTAAGGGAAACGAATAGAAATCTCAAAACTCACATGTAATAATGATGCCATCTTCTTTTTAATCCGTCTATAATACTTTTCAATGCGTTTGAGCTTAATTTTGAAGGTTATTAGGTGGTTGTAAGGACAACCTCCCAGTTTAAATCCGATGTTATTGATAAATATAGAGGTATCGGAAAGTAACAAAGTTAATAATTCCTTGTGATGTCTAATTAGTTATCGAATTAACTTATTCCTAAAATATTGAAATTTTCAATAAACGTGGAAACGTACTCGATACACAAAAAAATCCACTTAAATAATTGGACAAATTGAACATCTTAGGTGCCTGCTTCTAAGTTAGGAAGATAAGTTAGTGGATAATTTCCTTAAAATCCTAAGCTAAATCTTGGTTTTAGTTTATAATACTACTAAAAAACAAAGAGGCAAAATCATTAAAACGATAATATCTGAATAAATCGTATATAGAAGGTTATAATTCATATAACAAACAAAATTAAGCAGTGGATTTCAGTAAATCTCATCTTTAATTTGGCTCCGCCCCCGAAAAACTGGTGAGAGTGCAGACAGCAGAGTGTAAGGAAGACAGAAATAGTTCTAATTCTGCTTACATAATTATTCATGATCTATCATTTTTTCAGTGATTAGTCTTGTTGATTTTTTATGATTAGTGTGCCATTCACGTATTAACGAATTTGTTTGTCTGCTACTACTACCAGTATATAATTAAGAGGAAATGAAGTGGAAAAACCCTTTATTATATTTTCAATAATTTATACAAACATTTGATATGAGGTTTGATAAGATTTAACACATATAAATAAACGTAAAATTATGTATGACTCAAAATTGAATACTCTTCGATAATTTCAAAGAATTCCGAACAGGCAGGAAAGTGGGTTTCTTGCTTGTCTCTTGATAAGGTTAATATCAATGATTCGTTATGGTTTGCGGTTCCAAAGGATCAATATCATTTGAAAGATACCTTCGAAATGGAGTTATCTAGGCTGATTATGTTGATGTGTTGTTCTTGGGAATTGTACTTAGTTCTAGTATGGAGTTCTTCATTTTGTGTAGGGTCTCCGGGTTTCATAGTGAAATGAGATCCAGTCTCAGTGGCTAAAATGAGGAATATCAGTGTGAAAAATATATTGTTAATGGTCATCTTTGGTCTGAAATTATATCTATATTAATTTGTTCTCTTAATATTTCAGGAATACGTGTTCTCATTGGTTAATCCAGAAGATCGAATGTCAAGTGGGGTGATGTTGGAATAGAACGACGGGAAGTCCAACAATTAAAGGTCTTGACCTTGATACTCCTTATTTTTCCATCGGAATATAGATGCACGGCTACGATACAGACCAGTTTCCACGGTAGATGCATTATGTTTGGTTTTTATAATAAGACGACTTCTCCAATCAGGCTCTCTGAGCCAGAGGTCTTGGCTGTTTCAGTTCGTTCTTCTTTCTTTCTCTGAGAACCATTTGATAGTCTGTCTTTCACAGGTACCAAAATTTAAATGCTTTATTCTTGGCTTCGATCTATAGGTTTTCCACGTTAGGCGTATTCATAAATTTGTCGTCTTCTTCAGAGTATGTAAGTAGAACTTCTGCTTTAATTCTAGGACATATTAGGTATATTAGTCTGAGAACGGTGGCATCTTTCGCTGCATATTTAATGGGACGACAATTAACAACCGCTTTCGCGTTTGTGACAAATGTTGCTATTTCATCCACAGTGTGAAGGGTCAGTTTTATGGGGTCGATCATTCGTTCGTGTACTCCTCCATTTCAGGGGACAGTGCAGGTATGGAGTTACAGCGAACATCAAGTGACTTAGAGTAGACAACTTTTACTTTAGATTTTCATATTTTCACATGTTCATCGCTCCTTTGAAGTTAGTTCCGTTATTTGACCAGAATATATGAGTCCACATCATGCAATAGATTTACAGATGGCAGTGTGGATTGCTCTTGATAATAGACATGTAAAAAGTGCAATCCAAATCTTCATTACGTCTCCACAAGGTATTTTGATGTTAAATGGTCCGGTAAGATCGACGTACACGTGTTCTTGTCAACTTGAGGTTCTGACAAGACAAAATGAAAAGCTAATTTTCTTTTTTAGTGAACACAGTTACTAATAATATTCTTATTAGTGGATCATTCATAAGTGATCAGATATTCTTATTGTAATTGGACGAGAGTTGTGGATGTTGAACTATGACCGCAGATCGTGTGCATCTTCATTATCAGTAGCTTAGTTAAGAGTTACTGTCAGTTGAGAAAAAATGACTGTTTCGCGTTAGTTTCTAAATTAACATTATCAATTCGTCGTTTATCTAAGCCAAACTCTGTGGTTATCTATAGATAAGTTGAGACTTCTTATCTGGTTATGAGTTGCTGTATAGAGGTTCTGAACTTCCTTTAATAAAACTAACTTTGCGCGGTTTCATGAGTTTCTGTCATTTATTTTGCGACAGTTAGTCTTTCTAAGAAATATAAATACCAGTATAATAGTGTTAAGTAACTTATCAAAAAATGAGAATTTTTCTGGGTGGATAGTATCTTCTTGTTGGGTCTGAGGGATAGCTACCGAAGCAGCTTCATTGAGTGTTTTTGTCGTATCATGCTTGATAATGACAGTATTTAGTCATTGATCGTGAGGGAAGACTAGGAATTTGGGTGCGTAGCTATGTTTGCTGGGTTCTTGAAAGTATAAGTGTATCTAAAATCACAATCTAATGCACGAATTACCTCAAGGCGTTTTTAGTTTAAACATAGTACCATTGATTTTTTGTTATGAATCCAGTGCATGACGATAATCGAATTCCCAGAAATAGTGATGCGTGAAGTCAACATGGATGTTTGCTCCCTGTTGAAGCAGACAAGATGAGCTCTAATTAAGGCTGACAGTAGCTAGAGCTTTGCTATGGTACTTCCCTTCAGTGGATAAAATCTTCCACGACACATAATGAGTCTAGGAATTTTGTTAGTAACTACAAATATACGATGGCTGCGAAATCATCTTTACTTGCGTTGAAGTAACGGTTTAGATTGCTTAGCATATTTCTATTTGTCCCTATTGGCGGTTTATTCTCTCTATGTTACTTCTTATCAACCCCGTTTATGTAAACTATCTTATTTTTCCATGTTTTCCTTTATCTCGGTCTTTATCCTCACTCCACTATCTCCAAACTGTTTAAAATAATGTGACCCACCTAGAAGAAAGCGTATATATATATGACCAGTTTATAGTGAAGTTAGTAGGGATAGTTGAAGGTTTTACTATTTTTTGTCGTATTGTTAAATTGTTAATTAAATAAAGTGGTTGGTACTTGCTTCAACTGTGAAATACCTAACGAGCTCCAAATACAACTTGACCAGATCGGGACACTCGTCACCAGTTTTCATAGTGCAAAATTGTCAAATTTAAATATTATTTGATCGCAATTCGTGATCCCAGTAACTTCAAGAAATGATTATAGACGAGAATTTCGTTTCTACAGTTGTTATTATTCTGAGGAGTTCATGTAATATTTTGAAAGACCCATACCAATACTCATTTCGTTTTTCGCAAAATCCATATTTTGTTGGATTTTATCAGAATATTTTCCTCTGATTAACAAATTGTCGACGTAGCTGCCGCGTAATTTTTCAATGCCAAATAGAGGGTATTCTCGAAATAGATCTTGAAAGTTCCTACAAGTAAAAATGGACTACAGACGAGACCGAAGTTGACTCTGCAGAAGCGAAAATGTGTGATGCTGGAATCTGTGATTGATTTATTCTATTGATTGGGGTAAACAAAGCGTAATACATCACCGTAGGACATCTGAATTCCAAGTTATAGGAATGCCTTGGTGACGTATGTAGTGGCGACTATATTGTTTTCTGAATCCTAGCATCACCGTTCAAATTCGGTGGTATTACTGATCGGCAAAAGGTCTTTTTAAAGGACGATACTCCTTCAAGAGAAGCAGATAATTTGTGTACAAATCTGTACGGAGTTAATTTCCTATATGGTTTCCGTATTAAATAAAATGTAGAATAAACGATAATGGTTACTCCCGGATGTGCGATTTTTTCGTTAGGTATATTTTCCATTATTTCCCTTTCGGTCCATTCTTTGAACTTACGAGAACTACTCAGCTCAGAAGAATCGCTGTTTTGTGTAGCGTTAATTGACTAGTTCTCCTATTGTTGACTCAGTAATTTGAATACTCTTCTTCTATGGTGTATTTGTTTTTATCTTTGTTTAGACAAAATATTCCTACCAATATTTAATCATAAGATTTTGTTATAACCATAATATGTCTCCTATATTCACGAGTGGACATTTAACCTCCATTGGCTTCCTATCAATGTAATATTTCCTATCTATTAACCGTAGATCCACCATAATTGTTTTATATTCCGATAAAAAGTTCCAATGTATGTCTGAAAAAGAATTTTGTTACTTATTGTGAGGAATACTCATCTAGATGAGAGTGCACATAATTTAATTCTATCACAGCAAAGTCATGTAATATATTAGTACTTCACTTATGATTTGATCAAGGTGTAAGAATATAACGCAGGGAGATAGAAATATTATATATTTCGTATTTTGATAGAATATATTAGATGAATATAACTTCTAACATAAAGAATTTTTCACCGTACACTTTTACTCTTTTCTCACTTAATTTGAGATTTAATCTTTCTTAATTAGTACAAATCCATTTTGCTACTAGATGTAGTTATAATTTTGAACATTATATAACATTATTTTCTGTTGATCATGTGAATATTAATGTCTGAAATTTCTCTGAATTTATTACTTCAAATCTTTTGATGAAGTATCTGTATTTTCTTCCATAATGCTTCTAGTTTTATATGCACGCTTGTGTGTATTATAGGGGAAACGATCACGGAATTATTTACCTATATAAACTTCTTTTATTTTTAAATAGAAAATCAAAAAAATAAAGTGATTTTACTTTTTCTACTTTACTCTCCTATTTCTCTTTGACGACATGAGAAACTTTCTATGCTTTTCCACATTTTAAAACTATGGCTGTAATAAAGAAATGTATTTATTTAGAAGGAAATATAATTTTTTTTTAAATTATATCCTTATTTTTTTGAGCTTCCGAAAATTTATTTATCTACCTTTCTGAATTTTATTATTTTTCCCGCGCAATATTTAAAATTAGTTTTTCTCTGAATTTAACTAATCGGCATGGCATAAATGAAGATTTCTTCCGTGCCTTCATCGTCGGATAAAAAAGTTGTTCAAGTATTTATCTCTTTTTTATAAGAAAATATTGTAATTTCCTTTAATTTCAAAAGTGAGATAATAGGTATTTATTGACAAAATGCTACTTTTCGGTGAATAGCTTGGGGTAACATACTCTACGCAACACTCAAATAAGAGCTTCATGATGAGTGTTTTCACTGATGCCGAGTGGAAAGTCAGATGCCCTATAGTATTAGTATAATTGCTAGTAATCCAGTGTTTTTGATTCAGATAAGTTAAACTAATTAAATTATCTCATTTCTATTCAGTGAAAATGCTTTTAGTTCCACTTTGTATAGTGAAAAATTTTGGAAAAAAATCAATGTTCAAGATGCTTGTAAACCCAGTGGAGAATCGCGATGGGGCTCACTTACATCCTGTAATGATATCACGAGACATGTCAGCTCTCGGTACACAAACAATCCACCCGCGCTCCCTCAAGGTACATAAGCTAGAACTAACACTTCGGGCAATAGTTTTCCAGAATTTCAAATATAGTAACGAACAATCATGAATAGTGATCAGGTAAGAATAATCATAGAATAAATATTTGCTGCTACCATTGTTCCTTTGTGTTATTGACTTTATAAGTTATTAGATAATAGTATGATGTGTATTTTACTATAACAGTGTTGTAAAATAACTAATCTTTTATCAGATTATGCATTGTTGTTCAGTATTTCTTCTCAATAATTTATTTTTCAGGTATTCGGTGTCTACTGTGATGAATCAAATAAGATCCACTATTACAACTGTGCGCCAATCAAACATAAACAGTCAAAACTAAAGCCCTGGAATAATCCTATAAGGAAGATATTTTATAAAATTTTTAACAAGGAATCTTCGGGTAATAACTCGTGCTCGGATCTATCAATAACCACAACTGACTCCAAACAGTAATAATTTATTCTTTGAAATTACCGAATATCTATTTAATTTTAAGTGCACTTTTAAACACTTTGTTTCTATTAATTTGAAAAAGTTGTTTCCTCTTTTCTGAAATACCTCAAGTTGCTTTCACAGTTGTACATATAAATCGTAATAGTTATTTCCCACTAATGCCTCACATTATTTTCTCAATATTGTCATTTTATCACGAGTATTATATAGTTTGTCTTCAAAAGTAACGTATGTTTAATGTTAAGCACATACTACAAATTAATCACTAAGATATTAATTACTATGGTTATATCCTCTAATACAGAATGTGTAATCATAAAAACTAAATAATAAATTTTTTTCCTCAACAAATGACCTCAAATATAAATTTACTAATTTGTGATTCAAAAATTTCAAGCAAGCATGCTTTAATATTATGCACTTTAAGGTTAAAATGTAGTTCAGTTAGTTTTACATAATAATATATACCGTAACAAATCCTAACGTATGCTAGGGTCAATATGGAAAAATTATGAGAAGAAATGTATGCAAGCAGAAAAAAACCATTTTCTAGAGTACGCAAGATGTTAGAATTGTTGTTTAAGCATTTCTTAAATGCTGATTCTGATTAACTGTTATTTGCTGGTTTTTAAGACAATTCATAGGTCTTTGCAGTGAAATGCTTGCTGAATCATACCATTATATACTGGTGATATAATCAGAAGACTTGTTCAATCCCTTAGATATAGCTGGGAAAGCGCTCCCACATCGATCGGGCGCATAGGAGGCGCGGGCATCGATCCCCACTCTGACGGGGGCACACGCCACGGCCCCACGATAAGGTGAGCGGCCTGCGAAGGCTTCCGCAGCATAACCATTTACCTCTATACATCCTTCCATTTCACTTCTTCATTTTCTACACTTATTCCTGTTCCTCTCTTGTTTCGTTATACTTTTCATGTCATTTCATTAATCTGTTCGTCATCTTTGTCTTTATCCTTTACTATCCTTTCCGTAGCTACATCTTTCGTTTTTCCGTGGTGGTTTTTAAAAGAAATCTAATGGTAAAAAAATCAGAAATGTTATATTCTTTTAGATAAAAATAAGTCTGAAAACAAAGACACCTTACAAAGTGCTTACAAGCACGTACTTATGCATGTCGAGGTGACATTCTCAAAGATTCACTTTTCACTGTGAACATTTAATGCGTTTGAGAAAATTCTCGCGTTCCGTGTTCTATATCTTCTATGATAATTACTTCCGCATCCAAAGCTACATATAATGATACATGTAATAAAACATCATTTGCTTTTAGTTGCGATTTATTGATAGCTATTCAGATGAAGGATTAACATCCATATATTAAGGACATATTTTTATTACATCATGTCCTCAAATATAAGACTTCAAAAGAAAAGATTTCACTTGCTCTATATGAAATTACTTTTAAACCTACGAAGAGATCGCTCATTATTATATTATTATGTACAACTGAAGCATACGCCTCCATATGGGTTCCATCGCAAGCAAAACAAATAGAGAACACGCACTGTGGTATACTGTAGCTTGCACGGAGAAAATTGATCAGCATGTAAAATATATAACGCCTTTCACCAATTTTTTTTTAAGATCGAGTAAATTACTTCTATTATTATAATTTACAAGTATTTATTAAGATAACAACGCTTAAATCAAATCATAAGTTTTAATCTAAAGTTATTCAATAATACCACTTTAAACTTTAGTTTTTCTTTCTACTAATTCTCATTTATTATTCTAGTTTTACTATATTTGTTTATATGTTCTATTTAGGCAGCAGCCAATCATGTGATTCTGTTGCTATGACGCTACTTTGAAAGATAAAATTCCAAATTTTGGTTATATTTAATTGGATCTTATATTCATTCCTTCATACTCATATATACATTCCTTATACAGGCTGTTTTTATTCTATATTCGTTCCTATAAAAAGGTCTTTTATAAATACTATATAAATATTAGATCACATACTTTTACTATACATTTGTGGACAAGTACTTGGTAAATGATAAATTTTAACCAAAAAATTCTATAAACCTGTTTCCAAATACAAGCTATAAAATTGTTTTTAGCATAGATAGCATAAATTATTTATACAAGGCTTTCTAAAAAATTAAATTTGATTACACTTAGCCGTAGATTAATCATTGAAACATATCGACGTGCATAAATTATCCTTATAAACAATATGCCAATAATGAAAATTATGAGCTAATTAAACAGTATTTTCATATTTAAAAAAGTAGTATTTAGCTCGCTCAGCATATTTTCGATAAAAAAAGAAGTATGCGACCTTAGAAGAATATTTACATGTTAAAACTGAAAGATCTATGCTCATGAGCATTAGTTTATTTAATTCCGAGATATTTGTTGGAATTCTGACACATTTAGTAACTTGAAAATAATATTACACTAAGAAGTTGAGTATATTATGAAAAATTGTATTAATCCGATATATTCAATATAATCTGTTCTTAACACTTGCTCCTCCTCTTTTCTTATTGGTTTTTCTCCTTCTATTCCCTCCTCCTCCATCTTGTTTTTGAATCTCTCTTAGCCTGCCCTAGACATTTAAACGTCTCGTGACAAGCGCTAATGACGTACGCTTCAATTGACTCCTCATTAGAGTAGCGCATCAATGATAGACATCAGCTAGAGGTGATGTGAAAGCAATTATAATCCTATTCTATACCTATAGCACCCATACTTCTTCCTGAATTATCCCTTTATTTTCAATTCAATTCCTATTATTCAAAATTAATTATAGCTTTTAGGTATGATAATATATGGTCGGGATGTTTCCTGGCTGAGTATCATATTCGTGGTCTCACTGGGTGAGACGCTGGAGGTGTATACAAATCACTTCCACGTTCACACAAAAGAACCTGGACTGGAGAACGCACACAAAATTGCTAAAAGGAATGGATTCATCAACAGAGGAGCGGTGAGTAGCGACTAGGGAGAAGATACACAAATTAGCTAACTTTATTGCTAATTATCGATCATAGTCTTCTTCTGCTATTTCTTAATTGTAATTTATATTCTTAACACAATTTATTTATTTATTTAGTTGATCATTATTTCTAATTACATGTTTTCAAGGGTTCTGAATGATTCACGCTGTTCCTAGATGAATGTTTTGTGGAAATAAGAAATTGGAAAGCATTTCATGAACGCTTTACTAGGGATAAATATTAGCTATTTGTTACTTTAATAATTCTGGGAATACTGCAACTATACAATATTTCATCAAATAATAATTGATGTCATGCAAAGCATAGACTATAGTACTTTCTTTAAGTAGTGTTTACAATTAGGCACTACGACCTGTTGTTTAACTTTCTCTGTGTAGCTTAATCATTAACGACCAGCTGGTAGAGCAGCATTATTAATGAATCTAGAGTTCGTATACGAGAAGTATAAAAACTTGAGACGAAAGTTGATGGTCCGTACCCAACTGAACTGATTCGAGCTGCTTCTGTCTAGTGCTGTCTAGTCTTATTCTATATTATTGCTTACTCTCTATTTATCTGCTAACTATTTAAAATAAAGTTATCTGGATCAGTTGTTATGGTACAAATGCTACCTATGACTATTCACTCTGATTCAATACATTATATCATTCAGCACAAAGTTTATTTCCCTAAAATTATTGAACTAGGAAAATTTATGATCAGAAGTATTAGGAAAGCACATTATTCTGTCTATTTCTACCCAAATACGACAATTGATATATAAGATAGTAAGTAGCTGTGGTATTAATGCATAGCAAATACTTTCACTGATAGTGTTTTCCATAGCTACTAATTCAACGATTAGAACATTATTCCATCTCGCTAAAATACTGAGTGAGATTATTATCAAATTAATTATAGATGAATCGATATAATGAGATATGAGTAAATGCTATGGATGGAGGAAAATTAGGAAAAGATGTTAGTAAATAATGATTAATTGGTTTCAGGTGCTTGGATCTGATCATGAATTCCATTTCATACAGCCCGCTCTTTCACACGCTAGGACCAAAAGATCGATAGGCCACCATGCAAAGCTTCACAACGATAATGACGTAATTCAAATCTTATTATATCAATTTAAATTCATTGTATTATTGTGCCTAAATTTGCATATTTTGAGATATTTGATCTGACAAACAATTAAGTCACAATATATATTGTACATTTTGCTTTCTAAATCATATAATTGATGTCTGAAATATGTGTCTTTAACTTATGAAAATTCGAAAACACTGGCAAAATTAAATATCAAATAAGGATGCATTTTTCGTTCTAATGAATATCAATTAGTATGAAGTGCTTTTGTAGCAAACAGAAGTGGATAGAATTAAGAAATAATTTTAGATTCTACGCGTGGAACAGCTAACTGGATATAAGAGAACCAAGCGGGGTTACAGGTGAGTATAAATACAGTAATAAAGAACTAATAAATTAAAATCTGAACTTGGAAACATATAATAGAATGTGCATTGTAGACCGCTCGTAGAGCGACTCCAGAATCAGCTTGACTTTTCTTCAGTTCAGTCACCGACAGATCCGTTATATAATTACCAGTGGTACCTGGTTGGTTGATTGTTTTATAATGTACTAGTACTCTTAGTCATACATCTTCATCTGTCTTCCAGGATAACTCCCTACATCTTTCCGTTTATATAGTAATTATCTACTTAGCTTCTGATAAGTTATTAATATAAAAATTGCTTCTAAATTGACATTAACTGGAATTCATTGAATATTTCCGATATTAGAGTATATTAAAAGAACTAAGAAAGATGAAAAATGAATTAATACAACACTTTTTGAATTCAGAGAAAGAATAATGAGTATTTTTTAGAGCAACTTATTCCTATCCTATACATTAAGTGTATGCAGAAGTTTAAGTAATTTTTTCGAACTTTCCACTTTATTTCCATAATATATAGAAAATACAATTCAATCATCAAAATATTTGTTCTCGCTTCCTATGACCTTCTGCCATCTCTCGGGTGAGTTTCGGATTCCTTCGTGAAAAAACGACATCGGCTTGGAGGCAATGAAATCATCGGTCCATTTTCGCACCTCAGCCGCATCTTGAAAGAGCTGTTCCTTTAGACAGTTCTGCATCGACCGGAATAAATGGTAATCCGAAGGTGCCAAGTCTGGTGAATTCGCCGCGTGCGGAAGAACTTTCCAGTCTAAGTTCAAAATAGTTTGCTGAGTACTAAGAGCAGCGTGAGGCCTGATGTCGTCATGCAGCAAAATGACCTTCCGACTTCCTTGTCCAGTAAATGGTCGTTTTTGTTCAATTGCATTGAACAAATCAGTCAGTTGACTACCGTAGCGCCCGGCAGTAACCGTCTCACCCGCTTGAAGGAGCTCACAAAACAGCACACCCTCATGTCTCACCAGATGGACAGAAGCACTTTTTTGGCGTGGATGATATGGTTGGTCGGGGTGTATGCATGATTGTGTACGCTTAGAACTGTCGTACATAGTCCATTTTACATCACCTGTAACAAATTTTCTTGTCTCATGCAATCATCTCGAAACTGTTGCTTGACCAACCGCAAGCTGTTCCGCGAGTTCTTCTTGTGTCTGCGACGCATTTTCATCCAAGAGTGCTTCCAAAGCATCAGTGTTCGATGTTCGTGGCGTCCCAAAGCGTTGTCGGGCAGTGACATCAAAATCACCAGCTTTATAACGTCGGGACCACTATGTGCAATTACCGTGGAGCACAAGCCCTCATCGAGGACAGAGCATATTGATTTGCATGCTTCAGCAGCATTCTTCGCTTGTTGGAACTCGTAGAGAATCCGATGTGGAATATGCAGCTTTTGGTGACTCATCGTCCTCATACCTTTTTGTGAGATTAAATTTACCATTAAATCACAAATTACGACTTTTCACAAACTAAAAAACCAACACTACAAAAGTGTGAAAAGGTGCGGATTTGTTTTACTTTTACATTTTTATGCCCAAGTGCGAAAATAAAAGATTAAAACCTGCATACACCTAATATTTTTCTCTGCCCAAATATTTTTTATGCAGTAAATACGCCTAGGCTACAAATTATCCAGTAAATTGCAATCTAACTAATACATTACGAACGAGATATCTCCCTAGAGATTTAATATTTGCAAGCAAACACTGGTCCAACAAGTTAGGCTATAGATCTATAACATAGGAGATGATGTGTGTATGCATATAATTTTATGTTAGTCTCATACGAACGCTTTTAGAAAAATACGGGCCAAGCTGGGGGAAAGGCTAGGCTGGACCTCAACGTTGAAAAGGTATGTAAATAATTATATGGAATGAAGTATAAACATAAAATAAATATTTCCATAATAATTAATGGTAATGTACTAGTATATAAAGTTATTTATATAATTTATATAGGCTTGGGCACTTGGATTTACTGGAAAGAACATCACAACTGCGATCATGGATGATGGAGTTGATTATATGCATCCTGACATCAGGAACAACTTTGTTAGTAGCGTTAAAAGACAAGTGAAATAGTAAAGATAAAGGAAATAAAGCATATTTATGAAATATTTTAAAAATTGAAAGAGCATATGTGCGATTGAATTGATGGGATAATTATAAAAAAAACTTTATTCAGAATGCTGAAGCTAGTTACGATTTTTCTTCTAACGATCCTTATCCTTATCCTCGCTACACTGATGATTGGTTCAATTCACACGGAACAAGGTATTTTACATTATAATTAATTTCAAAAATAAGTGTTATAAATTAATATGACAGAACTAAATGTAGGATTCTTTAGATGTGCGGGTGAAATTGCGGCAGCTCGTGATAATGGAGTGTGTGGAGTGGGCGTAGCTTATGATAGCAAGGTAGCAGGGATTCGAATGCTTGACCAGCCGTATATGACTGATCTGATTGAAGTGAGTTGAATATACAACAATAAATTGCGAGTTAATGATTTAAATTGCTATATGAGTCATCTCATATAAGTGAATAAATTTGTAGGCTAACTCGATGGGACATGAGCCTAACAAGATTCACATCTACTCGGCCAGTTGGGGACCTACCGATGACGGAAAGACGGTCGACGGACCAAGAAATGCAACCATGAGGGCTATCGTCAAAGGAGTCAACGAAGTCAGACTCACTCTTTGTGGTCCCCTTCCCGTACAGTAGAAACATTACATGGTATTGTCTCAATTCACATATGCATTATGTACCCAGTTCGATACATCCCCTTATAGGGCCGAGATGGTCTTGGCTCAATTTTTGTATGGGCTTCGGGAGATGGTGGTGAGGATGATGATTGCAATTGCGATGGATATGCTGCTAGCATGTGGACTATATCCATCAATAGCGCAATTAATAACGGAGAAAATGCGCATTACGATGAGTAGGTCATTGGAATAATTCCAGAGCAAATTCTAACATGTAATGGCTTATAGTCTGAGATAACTATATTCTAAAATTTATTGAAACTTGGTTAAATTTTGCATCTAGTAATAAAAATAAAAGTGACTCATATCCGAAAATATGAGTTATACTATATCAAAGCAAGAACATCTTATTAATCGTTCTATTTTAAATAAAGTAAATATGCTTTAAGCACTTTGATACATCATCAATTTCTCTACTTAGGTCTTGTTCTTCTACCTTAGCCTCGACTTTCTCAAACGGCGGGCGAAATCCCGAAACTGGAGTCGCTACAACGGATCTGTATGGAAGGTATAATTCTATAAACATTCTAAAGGTTAATTGTGAAATTCGGCATAGAGATAGCAATTATAAAACTAAATAGACAATGCTAGTGTATGAAAACGTAAAACTTTAAATTATTTTTATTTAGATGCACTCGATCTCATTCTGGTACTTCTGCTGCTGCTCCAGAAGCTGCTGGGGTATTTGCCCTTGCCTTGGAAGCAAATCCAAAGCTTACTTGGTACAATTAAATAATATAGACATCAAGATTAAATTATTCCCTATCTTATATGACATCTTATTTTTCAGGCGTGATCTGCAGCATCTCACCGTGCTAACCTCTACCCGCAATTCTCTTTTTGATGGAAGATGCAGAGATTTACCTGAACTTGGATTATCGGTCACTTATTTTATCAATAAAATATTAACATTTTCATTAAATAGGTCACAATTTCATAATATATATTTTTCAAGCGTATTATTTCGTAAATATTATGGAATTATACAGGCTATTTTGGAAAAATATTAATCCTCTTTAAGACAGCAGACAATCACAAGAAGTCTACTGGTAACTGCACGCACTTTGAATGGCAGATGAATGGAGTTGGTCTAGAGTACAACCATCTTTTCGGATTCGGAGTTTTAGATGCAGCTGAGATGGTAAAAAATTTCTTGCAGTATTTTAAAAGTATTGATATTATGTCATTTAATTTATCATGATTACGAAATCCTAAATACATATAATATCTAAAGAAAATGTCTTTACTTCACATTATTTATAATTTGAAGTTTACTATTAGGTAATGCTTGCCATGGTCTGGAAAACAGCACCCCCTCGCTACCACTGTACCGGAGGCACTATCGATTCCGCCCAGTTAGTCATCATCAACGATCTAAATTTGATAGCTTGATTATAATCATTTTTGATGAAAACAATGTCTAAAATTTCTAAAATACTAATATAAACAAAAAGTGATTAATTAGTTAATTTTTAATTCAGTGAAATCCCTGAGGACGGGAATTTGGTGCTTGAGTTGGATACAGATGCATGTGTTGGGACAGCCACAGAAGTAAGATATTTGGAACATGTACAGGCCGTTGTATCATTCAATTCTAGCAGAAGAGGAGATACTACTCTTTATCTAGTATCTCCCATGGGAACAAGGTATGTATTTTTTGTAAATGCTTCTAAATTATTATATTGTTCAGTAATTTTTTTAACAACAGTGTTTATATTGAAGAACAATGATTTTGTCCCGTCGACCAAAAGACGATGATGCAAAGGATGGGTTCACTAACTGGCCCTTCATGACGACTCATACTTGGGGAGAGAATCCAAATGGAAAGTGGAAGCTTGTAGCTCGTTTTCAGGTTTGAATTGATGTTTATAGACTTATTTATATGATGGCAATATGTTATATTGAATTAATGTTATCTCTTAATTTATAATAGGGTCCTGGAAAACACCGTGGGACTTTAAAGAAGTTCTCTTTGATGTTGCATGGCACAAAAGAGCCACCATATGCCGGCATTGAACCACTGTTGGGCCATATCAACTCCAAGCTGCAGGTGGTACAGACTGCCCACAAACGAATGTCTCCATGAGCCCCGCCCCTGCAGGGGTGCGACTATGCCCCAGATTTCTATTTGTCTATAATTATTCTATCCGGGTTGTACCATCCTCCTCCGTACGAGGTGCCCCTATCCCTTTCTCGTTCTTCGACATAAGACCTATTATTGTGAGATACTGTATCTTTGAACTAGCCTGTGCGGGCGGTGATGTTGATCTCTATCGTGTAGTCATATGCGGTGAATAAATGACTATCTGTTAATCTAACTGTAGATGAATGAATCTATCTGCCTGTGTTACATTTTATAAGTAATAGTTCCAACGAGATTTAAGTAATCTAGAATGATTAAAGCCTTAATATATTTTCCGTATCCTGACTTAGACTTTCATACGACTTTATGATTTGAAAAATGAGACATCCCGCAAAAACCATTCATTTCTCAAAGTACTGCGCGTAGTAAAACATGTTTTGCTCTAGGATTACGAATTTAATAACAAAAGAGCGTGTAAACAAAACCATGATAAACATTGCTAAAACTACCATCTTGCTACCCCGTTAATTTGACAATCGGTTTCTGCTTCTATCATTTTTTTTACGTATTTTACTGTTCAAAGAGATCTTCCCATCAGTCTGCGGCTAGTTAATCACTAGTTTCATTCGTATGAGTGCGGCACTGCACCATCTATGTCCTTCATCCTTCATTTGCCGTTACCATATGTCACTGGTAAGTGATAGAAAATGCACAATCTTTCATATTCATTGACGTGTTGAGTGAATACTAATTTTAAAAATTGTATTTTTCAACTAATCATCATATATAAAAGGTATTTGTCAAGAAGTCCTATATGTTATTAACAGTTCAATAATAGTGCAATATGGCCTTTGCACTGTGGGAAAACCTGTATAGAGTAGTTTTTACTTCAAGCAAAAGAAATTTATTAACTGCTCTACGCCTGAACATTCAATTGATCGCACACTTATGCTTTTTTAATAGTGAGCAGTGCTTTATTGCTTTTATAATTTATCTTTCATTTTACTGAAACCGATCATCTATCGATGACTTTGTGAGAAAAATCTCCACACTATCTATTATTACTGTCGCTTCAATAGCAAGCTTTTGATGTTTTACTGTTTAATTAAATTATTCTTCACCTGCTTTCTGGCGTAATTGTCAAACATTCTATGGTGAGTGGTGTCTGGCTGGGAACTTATCAAATAGCGTCTCCCATAGATGTTATGACTGAAATTAGAACGTGTACATGAAAAGAAATTATAGATCCTCGCCGAGATTTCAAGGGCGGAATATTGAGTGGACGACTATATTTCTATCCCACTGATATGTAATTATTAGTCAAATACCACTGAGTCTAACTCCCCGTCTCTGTCTGTCTGTATGCCTCTCTCTCTTTCTTACTAATCCGCTCAACATTATACGCTACAAATGTATAGTAAAACAATGAATGTTTTCGAAGCACTACTGATTCAATTTATTTATGTCAAATCATCTATTGTTATGACACAGCATGCTGCGAGTTATACGTAGTTAACTTATTATAAGCTTGAATAAAAATTTTTAATTGTATTCAATAAGCAATCAGGTACTAATAATTATGTTCGACATATCGAATATTAATTAATTAAAACATTATATGTATAGTGCGTAGACCGATAATATTCAGAGTTCCCCATAGAATTATTCCCCATTATTTATCCTTTTCAGCTCTCATCCATCACCTAATTGAAAAGGTACCCAAAACGGAAATCTCTCGTGTCATTGATTTATCGACGAATTTCTTCGATATTAATTGATTAGTTTGGTTTCGTTCCTATTAATTGTCCTTTCAATGCATTAGTGGTTGATGTATTCAGTCTTTTCTTATCGTGTTTATGCTCTTACTATACACACAAATATTAGAAAAAATATACGTACCATATAATTATATTATTTTCGTATAAATATGACAAGTTATTCGTACTAATTATAATTCTTAAGTCGAACTTAAAACGAATATATTTATCAGCACATAAACTCTCCAAATGAATGTGGAATTGCATTTGGATGATTTAAAAGTCAAAAATGACAAGAGACCATTTTTGAGAGCAAGAGATACTCCTAAGCCCATATTTGCCCTTCTATATGGATTCCAAGTAAGCATAAACCTCCACAGAATATGTCATTTAACATTTTATAATACTGTTTATCTAGCAAGTGATGGTGTGCGTTTCGGCCCTACTCACTGTCCCCTTCGTATTAGCTAGCGAACTCTGTCCTGGTGCAGATCTAGGTATGTCTAATCAAAAATATCAACACTTACAAATAATTTCTCCAATTAAATGTATGCTTTAAATTAAGACTTTTTGGAAGTTCATTAGAAATTTAAACATAAGTATCATTAAAACTGTATAAAATCACTAATTCTGTCCGTAATATTGCACTATATGGTTTGTACAGCAAAATTGCGAAACGAATTAATCAGCTCAACGTTTGTGGGAAGCGGAATATCGACAATAATACAGACTATGTTCGGAATGAGGTGAACATATTTCGCTTGATCTATAATATCTTTCACTACATATTTGCTCAATATTCCAGATTAGCACTTCTGCAAGGCACAGCATTTGCATATGTTCCTTCTGTACAAGCTTATGTCGGATTAAATAAATGCAACTATACTGAGAATGATATCGTACCAGACTCAGCATATTACAGTAAACTGGCGACGGTAAATAAAGGAAAATCAACGCTGATTCTTACTCAATATTTAGAGTTATAGCATTATATTTCTCTTATGATTACAGCTACAAGGTTGTCTGATTGCCTCATCATTCGTTCCAATGATCATCGGTAGTACGGGACTAGTGGGATTATTCACTAAGTTCATTGGACCACTGACAGTGAGTAATAATTCGGTTGCTAACTAAGAATGAAAATAGCAGTCCTTTCTTCATATTCAGTTCAGGTGTCACCTTTAATGCTACTACTGGCATTTTCACAAGTTGGTCTTATGGTGGACAGAATCAGCAAGCACTGGGTGGCAGTAGTGTGTGTTGAAAATAACTGAGAGAGAAAAAAAAGAGATAAGGGAAGGAGAGGTGGAAACTGAGTTGAATACTAGATGCAAATAATACTATTTCTATTTATTAGATGTTTAGCTTGAATTCCCTATTAATATAATATTATGATGCAGATACTGAGAAATAATGCTGACAAAGGTTACTAGCATAAATATAGATAACGACGATTAGTACTAAACTAAAAAACAGATATAAAAAATTCGAGTTTTTAAATAATGAATAATTTCAAAGGAAAAAGTCCATTGAAAAATT
Source organism: Heterorhabditis bacteriophora (assembly GCA_964036235.1). Lineage (NCBI taxonomy): Eukaryota > Metazoa > Nematoda > Chromadorea > Rhabditida > Heterorhabditidae > Heterorhabditis > Heterorhabditis bacteriophora. Next base: position 5,999,446 of record OZ038426.1, on the reverse strand, counting down.
GAATTAGTAACCAACACATTACCACAAGTGAAAATTGAAGATATATTAAAAATAATTTGGTCCATAAATTAACAGACATTGTTTTATTACAGTCAGGCGTTTACTTTATTTGCCACTATTCTTTATCTCTCTGACGTGAAAGTTCCCCTTCCTGGAATTAAAAAGGGCCGATTTCATTGGTACCGTACAAATCTTTTCGGGCAGTATCCGGTTCGTGATTGTTAAGGCAAATACAGTTAAAAAAGAGTAGTTTAAATAATTTAAAGATAATATTTCTCTGTTGTGAACTTAAAATAACTGTCACTGCTTCAGTACTTGATTGCTATTCTTACGGCATGGATATTCTGTACATTCCTAACCATAACTAATCTTGTTTCCGAAGATAGCGCAGCCAGAGTGGATAAAAAAAATACTATGGAAGCAATCAGTAATTCAGCATGGTTCGCTGTACCTTATCCAGGTAAATTTCATATTATATTTTATGCCCATTAAGTTTGTTAATAATATTTCAAGTATTCAGAATATTTAAAGGAAAATTTGGAACACCGAGGTTTGAAACTGGACTATTCTTCGCTTATCTTCTATCAGCGATGACTTCAGTATTCGAATCGGTCGGAGATTATCATGCGGCAGCTAGAGTATCGAATGAACGAGCACCACCAAGCCACGCTATTAACAGAGGTATACTTGCTGAAGGTAAATAAACAATAATTTAAGAAGTACACAACGCATAACTCACTAAAATGTATGAGTTCAGGAATGGGCTCGTTCCTATCCGGTTTATTGGGACCAGGAGTTGGTATGACTACTCACACAGAAAATATTGGGGTCATTGGCGTAACACGAGTGGCTTCACGGTGGACCATGGTTGTTGCTGGTTTGCTGCTTATTGTACTTGGAGTGTGTACCAAAGTGAGAAAAAACCGATCGGTAGACCAATATTTTACTAGTATCCTATTACCTTTTAAACCTTCTTATTATAAATTATCAGATGTGCGCACTGCTAAAACTCTTTTAGCGACATACACACCAATAAGATGGGCATAGTAATAACAACATATTCATAACCACTTAAGAGCAAGTCTCTTATTTATCCTAAAATCATTTAATACTATCTATAGAAATATTACGTTGTTGATAATACGAGAAATATTGGAAATAAAATATCCTAACAAAGCTTGTTTCTTTTTGCTAAGGAGCTCAGGTCGGCGCTATCCTATCAACGATTCCTGAACCTCTGGTCGGAGGAATTCTAGCGTCATCTATGGCTATGGTTGTTGGAGTGGCAGTCTCAAATTTGCAAACAGTATGTCACTATATATTTGGATTGAATTATATAGCAGCCAGTGATATTCTTTTTGTAATTGTTACAGGTGGACATGACCCAATCCCGAAATATGGGCATACTTGGTTTTTCTATGCTATTCGGGATGATTGTACCCCAATATTTCAAAGAACACAGAATAATTACAGGTAAGAAATCACAACAGCCTCCACTAAGTTATAACAGAACATTACTTTTCAGCTATAACGGGAATCGACAATTTATTGAACGTTCTTCTCACTCTCCCCATGTTTGTGGGGGCTATGTGTGCCTGCTTTCTTGATAATACTGTTGGAGGTTAGGAAAATAAGTAAATTGAAATATAAATAACTCTTAGACTATATAGGAGCGAACCGTGAACAGCGCGGATTACGCCCAAGAGGAGAGAGCTATGAGATTAGCATGGAAAATGATGTGTATAGTTATCCGCCTTTCGTGATGAAGATATTGAACAAGGTCAGCAGTTATTACTAAAATTGACATTTCAAAGCAAGTAGCAATTTATATAGCAATTAAAAACCATAAAGTGAAGGAGATAATGGCATCCGCAGAATAACTTACTACCAGATTCCATTCATCAACTACCTTCCTTGCATTCCTAAGGAAAAGAAGGCGACAAATAAGGTGGCTGAACGCTTTAGCTCGCCTCAAAAGAAACATGAAATAAGACTATAATGAGGACATCGTAAAATTTTGCTTCTAATTAACACCATAACGACCTTTTTTCTTAATCGAACAAATAGACATCTATATTACCAATTAAATAATAAATTGATTTGACATCTTATATTTTGACAATCTTTTAATAACAATAAAAATCTATTCGGATTCTACAATAGGTAAAATACGGTACACTGTCTAAACTCGAGATAAATGCCTAAATATTAATACATGAATTTACAGACACAAAGGTTATAAATACGATAATAATAAATACTTCGTAATAGTTGGAGAAACACAGAAATTCCACTAAAAAATTTATATGCAAGTCAATAAGTCAGGATAAGCAAATGTAGAGCCTAAAGATTGTTTATGGAACGATCTTACTCAACAAACAAAACATTTTATGCTTAATTGAGTTATTGGCGTAATTGTATCCAGGAGAGCTAAGCATCTCAGACAACAGGCTAGCTTTACAGAAATAGTCTAACAAAAATAATACTCAGAATTTACAAGAAATCGCAAGATAGGCTATAGTTGTAGAACCATATAACGGATACGAGTAACAGAGTAAAGTGAGATACTAACAAATAAATAGATAATGACACACAGACCGGTGGTTTATTATGGAAGTAGAGTATAAACTACTTGCATAACCTTTGTTTTTCACACATATATTCATTATATGAAAACCACACAATGAATGTGGTAAAATGAAAAACGAAAGAGTGAACAGAATATTTGTTTGCCTATATAGCAGAGAATGGGAAAATCAACGAATTAACAAAAAAGATGCATTTGTATTCAAGTAGATAATTATCTAGCATTTCAAATATAGCTAACCAGGAGTTGTCATAACTTGTCTAGGCCACCCAATCTTAGCATCGTGTCTTTTATAAGCAAAAAGATGCGGTTTTCCTGCCTGTCTTAAATCATCACGAATAGCGTCAGGACATTCCTGCGGCATCAGACATGTTTCATAACCATTCACAATAAGATATCTGTAAAATTGTAATTTTTAAAATATTTAAAATTACTACAGAACAACAAAACTGAAGTATTGCTTACAATCCGTGGTCTTCCGGATTGGTAATTCCTTGTTGATGAGCGATCACCCTGCAAAGCTTACCAGTTGTCATCTGCGGCACACCAGGAAATGTAGCATACCTTAATTATATAATTATATCAAAGTAGTACAAACTGTAATAATATCTCACCGTATACATCCTGCTGCTTCGTCAGGAATTGCAACTTTTACGAAGGCGTCAGAAGAGGATGGTGATGGAGAGCAACACTGACGTGCTAGATCCTAAAATACGTTAGTAAATTATTTAATAAGGCTTAAAAGGTGTTTAAAACTCACGATACTTGTCACCATGTCATGGTCCTTTTCTGCTAGTTTTTTTATCGATTCGATACTCTTCAATACATGAACAGCAGAGAATAAGGCAGTTAAGTAATAAGCAGCATCACCCTAAAGACAAAAACCTTTCTGATATTAGTGCAAGCATATAATTACTACGCAAATAAATAAGGACAAATATATGCAAATAACAATTGACCTTGGTCAACATTTGTTGAGGTAGTAGTTCCCACATATACCACGCTTCCACTTCACATCCAACAGTTGATGTACGTGCCAGAATGTATACAAGCCAACGAACAAGATCTAATAAAGAGAAATCTATTTTTAATACCTAAAATTACTAAGTTCTAAAGTAATAAATAAATCTCAGTGGTTATACCATCAGCAGGCGGTAGCTTCTTTAGTGGATCAGCATTTTCTTCATTCTGAAGAGATTGTGAAGCCAGAACAACACTAACAGCCCTTGAAAATAAAGGATATATAAGAAAAAACATTCCGTAATCCGTTTAAAATGAAATATCAACGACTAGCCTTAACAAATTCTCAAGTTTTTTAAGAGGAGAATAATGATGCTGCATCTTTCGTAAGCATGCCTTTATTTGATCCAGTTCTTTGGTGGAAGGGGTTATGATCTGAAAGTTCACAATGTCGCACATTTCAATCTGTAAAAACAAAAAAATGTAACTTCATATGAGATAAAAGAAACTTCCCATCACGTACAAAAATATTTACTCGAACAACCTTCCTACAATAGTGGAATTATCATTATTTAGAAAACACAATTTTTTTAAACAAGCAATATTGCTTCTTACAAATTTCATCATAATACGTTTTCTGAGATAAATTAGTTCTAAATACTGAACTACTTTTCAGTTCTAAACAACTTTCGTTTTAGAAAATTTTGAAGATTAAATTGGAGTTCATAAAACCAACCTGGTCAGAATTAGAAAAACCGAGATCCTTAAGACTGAGTCCTCGAACAAAAACTATATTTGCAGACAGCGCTTGCAAACCACTAGCACGAGAATGCTCACGCACCATAACGTGATACAAGTGAGGTTTAACTCGCTCTGTAAACATTTAGTTTTTCCTAATAACAAACATAAATAATAATAATGAAATACGGTAAAAAACTTACTTAGTAAAATTTTATGCAATGCTGACTCCAGAATAGCATCAATGTTAAGTATTTGATTAGCATTTAATAATGAACTTTCCTCCGCTATCATATTATGAAGTTCACCTAAATTCAAATATGAAGTCTAAAACAAATTATAGGTAAAAATGTAGGTGACAAACCTTCACCGTGTTTCACCAAATAATTTTTGATGCCGTTAATAAACTGTCGGACATTTCTTAGAACAACACTGGGATCTGCCTCTTCACTCTCTACAGTACATTCGATGAATCGCTTCAATGTAGCGCCAAATACTGTGGTATCGTCCTGTGCAAGCCTGGAAATTCGAAATCCTTAATTTTGTATTAAAATATGATTAAATTCTAATAACCACAAAAATTAAACATTTGATATATTATAATATGAAGCTTAACCTTTCTACATAGGCTTGTATAGAAGCTCCTGACTCTTGCACTTGATTATTCTTTCGTTCCCCGCTTATATCATGAGAAAATAATGGTAGAGAGAGTGGAAGATCATCCAACGAACCAATGTGTTGTGAGTAATGAGAAATTGCACGGGGGAGCTAGAAATAAAAATAAAAATAAAGTCATGGTATCTCAATTCAAACTAAACTAACATGCAAAATAGTCCCTACAGAATTCAAAGAGTGAGGCGGACTTCGAACTCCTTGTGCTTTCTTCATTGTCTCAACTAATAAGCCTTCAGTCCGACTGTCCATAGTCCCACACCCACTAAAACAACGTGATAGTAGAAATTATATATTTAGTAAATATAACAATAATAGAAAACCAGACCTAGCCATATCATCATGCTCCCATGCCTTATTAGTTATGCGGTCACTTGGAAGTGTCCTACGACCATTAGTAGACAGCCAATGTTCATCTTCCAATTCATCCTCCGATTCATTCATGCGAGTAGATCCTATGGTCCTATCCGAATCCGAGTCCTCTTCTTGGATAGCCTCCGTTAATTCTATATTTTAAGTAATATATTTCAAAGTCAGAATAAATATTCTATTAAAAGATTTGAGCCAAAACCCACTTCTTCCACCAAATCCTTCATCTCCATGACCTGCCAAATCCAATAAGTTTTCCCAAACATTCGAATCCCATGGTTCATTGAATATAGTGCCCGCAACACTAACATTATCCTCTTCATGGGTAAACCCTGAAATCCAAATGATATATAAATACTAAAATAACAAAAAAATTTTGACTGCTTACCAACACCATTTTCTTGTTTCAACAAATCTATTCCGGAAAAGTCGCTTAATTGTGCATATTCAGATGGTTTTTCACCAGAAACAGAGGGAACAACAACAAGACTCCCACTAACGGTCATCTTCGGTGGTGAGAGACGATTCTGAGGAGTGGGACGAACCTTGAATAAAACTTAAACGTTTCAGGAAAAGATAACTTTTAAATCACTTATACTATATTATACACATAATAAAATGATCTAGAGGAAAGCTGCATAATCTGTCACGGAGTTATGGACACAACGCGGTCAATTGGTGTCGTTAGGTATGCTCGAATGCGTAATTAACACAACAATAATGATACCCCGCTGGTATAATCATAGCGTGGATTATCAAGCGAAACAAAATGATTCTTTGCTCATGAGGGAATTCTATGAAATTAAACATTTAAAATACAAAACGTCAAAAATCCACCTTTGCTATTTTTTGTTTCGTCTTAAGCTCTGTGTTAATTACAGACCAGCTACAACTGGGTTTGTTGATGAAAAAAGATGATCCTCTGTTGAACGTAGTAGTACTATCAATTTCTTTCTTATCCGAACTACCTTTAATTCTTCGCCAAGCCAAGTCACTTTCACGCCCTCCACGATTTCGCTCACTAGTGCACCTGAAGTATAAGTTGATTGTAAACGATTCCAACGGAAATATATACAAAAAGAACTAACATTGTCATATTTTACAAAGTTGTGGCTTAATAATCATATTACACTACACATATTAGGAACTAATAAATAATCAAGCAGTGAAAAAAACTGAAATCGAATTCAATGAAATCACGGCTATTACTAATAGAAAAAAAAATCATTTTTAAAGCTTGTGCAATCAAATTTATTCTATTTAAATAGCAAAATATTAAAGAGAATATATATACTAGAAATACGCAGCACTGGGTTCAAATCGCTTCCAGTAATCGATCAGTGCTTGCAGCGACGACAAATTATAAGTTACTTCCTCAATCTCAGTAATCATGATGGATTGTTTGCAATAAAATATAATTTTAGAATATATTTAAGGGACAAAACACCAGTAAAATACTACTACTATGTATATCTGCAATCACTTCTGTGAGAAGAAAAATTCGGCGGTCACCCCATATCCAATAAAGGATTGACAAATTACTGCCGATAGACATGTCATGGCGAACGATTGGCCGATATCATAGATTAAAAGATTTTGCAGAACTACTTAAGATAACCCAAGATAATATTATTTTGTATCACCTTATCAAAAAAGAGATTTCACTGAAAATCTAGTCAAAATAGTCCAAAGGTTTAGGCATAAGAGAATCGATTCAGGCACAAATGTGCCATTGGAAATTAATGGTATGAACAGAGGTGCCAGGAGAGATTAGCAATAGAGGACAGCGATTCGATTACTCGTGGTGAACAGGATCTAAGGAAAATAGTGGAAAATATGGTTAATGCCAAAAATATGACAAATCATCAAATAAACTATTTGAAACAGTAAAGAAATTACAGTTATAATAAACTAAGCATCTTATATCCATGCAGATATCGTATGAATATAGGACGGGTAAAAGATGCTGGTAATAGGACACCACTAATGGAAAATAAGAGGTCATTGAAAGACTAATGAAGAAGGACAACAGCCATATGTGAGATACGGAAATTCAAAAGTTAAAATGAATAAAATAATGTAATCACAAAATCATAATCTAAAACATCGAGTACTGCGCAATTTACGACTATTGACCTTGCATCAAGTTATTAGAGTGAACGTGCCACCAGCCCCCTTCCATTAATCTATAGAAACCGACAGATAACGCATTGGTTGAACGTCCTTTCCATCTATGAATCGTTACGATGTTTACATACTAGGTCCAACACTATAAATAATCTCTAAATCAAAACAATCAAAATAAATGAAATACGCTACATTAAACCAACATAAATGCTAAGCCTAACAGTAATTATTCCTAATTCATAAAGCAATTTCTATTAGAAAAATTGCATACCAGTTTTTATAACATTTATGCCAAAGGCATATAGCGAGCTGGTTTACCTAAAAGGAAATACACGTAATTAGCTATGCTGAACGGAACACAACAACTATGGTAATTAGTTGCAGGAAAAGAGACACAGCCAGTAAACAGACAGGACGAAAAAAAGAGCAAAGAAAAAGCTAAGTAATAATGTAGAACACAAAAATATTATAAATTATTTTAATGATAAGATAACCGTATGCGGCAAACGAATAAACGTAAATATACATTAATTTCGGGAAAGAATGGTATCCAGCCAGAACTAGTGTTCGTTGCGATAGCTTAGAACCGGTTGTTGGAGGACTAGTGCGGCAAAGATATTACATGAAAAAAAAAACCAAAATATTTTGCGAGGTACGAATCAGTATATATATAATGATTTTTTTACCACAACTTTGTTTATATTATGCGATATTTTCTTATAGTTAGTAGGATAATGCAAAATTCTAACATTATGTGCACGGATTCGCAACAAATCACGTAAAGGCTAGACGCACATGCGATGAACAAATGGCCATTTGTCAGCTGATTAACACACGACGCCCTTATACATCATTTAAATAGAAAGCAAGAATGACATGTGATTTTAAATGTTTTACGTAAATATTAATATTACCAGCATCAGCAAATATTTAGTGTCAAAAATGTTTTAAGTCATGAACATAGAAATAACTCTTGTGAATGAAACAGAATAAAGGAACAACAGAACTAGATATATTATTGACGTACAACCGTAAAATTAGAATGAAAGATGAATAAAAAATAAATAGGTATTAGACTCACTCATACTCTATTTTCAATAAATTTGTACATTATCTGGTATTCAACGCTCAAAAACAGGCTAGTGTAAACTTTACCGAAACTTGATGTAAATGCGAATGCGCGCATTGTGCAAATAATTATGAATTTTAATATACACAGGAAATCAGAAATTGCTACGTTGGATAAAATTATAAAAATGGTTAAATATATTACCTCCGTGATAATTCACTTTGATCGGTAGACTGCGAAGGCCTCTGATCAAAAAGCGCAACAAGGACATCTCTTCCACGTTCTATAGTACCACCAGTAGCAATGTCTCCGGTCCTCTCTCCATAACTTGACTGCGGTGAAGAAGCTAAGCTAACTACTTGTTGCATTTGATTGAATTGCTTGCGACGAATCACCGGAGTAATCAAACCTTCGTTTATAGTCTGAAAAATGCTAATCTGTACATGATTTTCCAAAAAATATTAACAAAAAAGTTTAGTAATAAATAAAGAAAATCAAATAATTATATATCTAACCGAAAGTTCACCATCTCCTTTCCTTCCAAGTTTTTCCTTAAGTGCCTTAGCCGTTTGAGCGATGACACTTGCAGATTCGGAAGCAAGATTGGGCACTGACATCCTATGTTCACGTCGCAAATTTCCTTCTTGACTCCATAACGTCCAGTTCCGTTGTCTAAACATTTATAGAAATTAAAAGATCATAGTTTCTAGAAGCTATGTTCTGTATATTAAAGAACATTAGAAATTTTAAGATCTAATAAAAATTTTAAAACCTCATAGATATTTCCTCTTGTCTATTCTCCGAATCTAAGGAATTTAATTGTGCATTTAACATTTCATTCGTAGACTGTAGTCTGAAATAGTATTTTAATACTTCAAAATTTATTTGTATAAAAGAAGTCAGAGCTTGTTATTGAACTAACCTAACCCATTAATGGGATCAAAAATTAATCAATATGCAACAATTAGCCGTAATATGTTTCATGTAATAAAATTATTGCATATTTAGCCGACTATTTTGAAGACATACCTTGTGATGTTAAGCATTTCAACTGCTTGAATAACTGCAATTTATTCCCACCTTTTTCTTCTTAGCTCGTCTACGCAGTTTTTCAGTGATTGCGGATCATATGCTGACTGAGGGGGCTTCATTGGCTGTCGCATGGTTGAAGGACCCGGACTCCTCTCAGTATGCTTTACCAAGCGTACTACCGACGAAGCACATAGGTCGCTACGTTCTCGACGCATGGGTAATGGACAAACACGTGCAGTCGTTACGACTAAATTAGAGACTTTCTAATAATAAAAACAAATCTAACTACGTAAATTGCGGTATATATACATTGAGAAAAATGTATAATTAATGGAACAAAGTAAACCTTACAACCTTCATCATATCCAGAAACAGGTTTGAATGTTCTCATTATGCTAGTTGTATTCTGATGATTCGTAGTAGCTTTAGTACTAGAGCAGTCTTCACGTCTTAGATCTCCAATATTAAAAGCAGATCGAGAGCTATAATAGTAACATTTTCTGAAGGTAAATAATAATCACAGCAGGAAAAGTGAAAATCATAAAAATATTTTGTTGTCTTTAGTTTATAAAATGAAAATCTCACCTTTTAACCTTATCCTTGTCAAAAGGAATAAAGTACTGGCATTGTGCCAGCTGATGCGAAGCAGATTGCTTTTGTTGTCCATCATTTCCAAAAAATAAATTTTTCAGGAAGGATCGACGGCCAGTAGAAGAAGAACCAGATACGGCAGAAGAATTAGCTTCAAAAAAACAATTACAGCCTATCTGAATTATAGAAACTACCTAATACACATATTTGACTATATGTTACAATTAAAGAACTTACTAATTTAGTTACGATATTCATTAATCCTAATTAAAGATTAGTAATTTACCTAGCAAGGAGATATAAACCGAATTCTACAGTAAATCTACTTTTCATAAATCCCGAAGCAAATAATAATAGATATTCAAGGAGTTATGTTAAATTCTTTTATCACGTAAATTGGTTATAAATTCACGGAATACCTTAAGCATATATAATAGTGCTGTAAGCGTATTGCGAAATAAAGAAAGTCAAAATATAAATCCCCACCATTCTTATGGGAACTATTTCGAACAGACTGAGAACGACGTTCTGAACGTGTTAAATGGAAACCTACAATATGTATTTAATATTAAAAATGGTAATAAAAATTACAATTAATAATGCACTGTAACTTGAACAAAAAACTAACTATCTTGTCGATCATGCTTACTGGGTGGAGAATTAGTATCACTGTCACCGTTCGTCACATTAGCTGAGGCTTTAAGTTCACCACGTATGAGGGAAACCCGTAAAGGATCATTACGTCCAGAGCAGACACGTTTCTTTGTCTGCCAAAGAAGATGACAAACATTCGTCAACATGCAAGTGGTAAAATAGTAATATATGAACCAACAAGTGTTCGATTCCTCGGAGCATCATTGACTGCGTAGTGGCCTCCTGGATAGATATCTATATCACCTTCTGCTTGGCTCTCCATGAAGGATGTTGTTGATTCAGATGTTATATGAGATATGCGAGAGACACTTCGCGGAATCGACATCTCACTCGTCCAGAAATCTGCAATCATTTTTTTTAAACATATAACACTCTTAGAATGATTAACCTCATTTCCTTGTTCCTTACATAACTTGTACTTATTTTTGTGCACGTCCAAGAAGTATCTCAAAATTGTTCCGGAACAACAACTATTATTAGCTGCAATTTAAATTGGGATTTCCCTCAAGAACTAATAAAGATGATTTTGTCGTTTGTAAAAGATCTTAATTTATCATCAAAAGAGCGGTTTTAGTGCGTGGAATATTTGAGATTCGGTCACTAATAAGGTATATAGGTCTAAAAAATTAGGTATCAAACTGAATATAAAAAGCATTCAGATTTTAGTACCTACCATGTTCATCCACAACATGAAATGTGTCACAAAAAGAAATCGATAGTTGACTTTTATGACGATTCGGCATAATAGCGCGAAGGAAGCTACGTTATCTTAGCTATACACTGAAATGCGGCAGAAGGAAATTATATATCCTCACCACGAGCAGACAGCCGCACACTTAGTACTAATTGACATTTAATGCAATTATAGATAGTTATACTTTATAGTTAAATAAAATTCATAAATCACCACTTCGGACACTAGAGTATCTGATAGACTATATATGCTATCCAGTTTTGGTTTGACGTTGCATGTGTGGCGGGTAGCACTTATATGAATGCTTTACGGTAATGTTACGAAATTTATCGCCATTTTACAAGTAGCATTAGTAGACAAATAGAAGTAAGAATTTTTAGAAAAAATATACTATTGTTACCTGTTCCTCTGATTAACAATAAATATGGCGCTTGTTTACCAAAATAGCTGGAAAATGCTGGAAAATCTACGAAATAATTTTTTTTTACTGAACTTACAATATATGATGATTCAAGATATCATTAGCACTAAATGGTCAGTTTATCGCTTATTTCTTTATAATAATGGATAGCGTTGGTAACGAGTCTAACATTCCATAATACTGCATAAATTGTTAAAATTGTCAAACACAAAGGTATTGTCGTTCATCCTAAACTACACTACCGAAATTTTAGGACTAGAATGAGAAATTCAGTACAGTGAAACATAAGAGAGTAATATTCTGCAATTTGAATTATGAATAATGTATGTTCTGTTTAGATTTTTTTTAAAGAATACCATACATTTTATATTGCAGACATTAGATTATTATAATAAAACGAACCATATGTAGTGAAACTGATCCAATAGTCCAGTCGCCGATAGGATTCTCTAAGAATTTATCGAGGTCACGGCTAAGGGAACCCCTTTCAAAACAACTGACCGTATCCGCCGACAGTCAAAGCAACTTACTGACCAGGGGATAGAAAATAAGAGGAAATCATCAAAAACCTGTTACCACCTTACATTAATACTGGATTAGAAATATCAGTTTATACTATTAATATTTTAGATTCTAATGTGATCTAATATAAAATATAACCGTAGTTAAATTATTAGTTTTGTGAAAAAAAAATTAAATTCGATGTATATTAAAATTTCAAATAGTCAGTCAGAAATGGTTAGGTAATAGTAAATTTAGAAAAATTAGAAAACGTGTAAAAAAGTAAGGGTGGGCAGCAATCACAATAATACACTACGAAATCAGGAATTGTAAAACAGCCAAACACGATGGTTAGTGGTTCCCGACACATGTCATTCTATGTAGCAACAGATTACACACAATGTGCCACATCCTTTTCTTATTTCACGAATGAAATTCATCATTCCTGTTACTATATTAATCACAAATAAATACTACTCTGTGCAAGATATTATGCATAAATATTTACAACTCGAAAAGTAATAGAATATTTTAATATTCCATTCATTCAAATATACTTTTCTCATTTTTGCTTCTGGAAGATGTCGATTGAACTACTTCGAAACTCGTAAAAGAAATAAAGCCTACCTTGACCTAAAAGGGCTATACTTTGTAGTTCCTTAGTGGTCTTGCACGCAGTAACTGCCGAGGGAAGACGAAGACCAATTTGCAGTTCCTCACTTGAAAAAAATATAAGCACTCAAATTTGTAGTATATATTATGCTTTATTGTTAAACACCATTAATTAGGACTTGGATTTGTGTGCAGATTAGTATACTATTCAGAGAACATTTTTACAAATTTCAACTATAAGAAACATGAGATTACAAAATAGAAATATTTAAACAAACCTATGGATGCAATAGTGTTCCAGGAGAAGAGGAAGAGACCTAAAGGTGTTCGGACTGCATTCTAGTCGAACCTAAGCTATTATTATAATAATATTATACGAACGTGCAAAAATATGTTATTTACCGCTTTTCCTTTTCCATTATATTCGACAACATAATGGTCTGTGTCTATGTCAAAACCTTCAGGAAGTCGAACAGATATAGCCATGCAACCTGGGCGAGATGATGCGCGCACAATAAAGTTCTAAATATGCGTAAAAAAGTAATAAACAGAATGCTTAATATATCAAATTAGATAAACTCAATATAAATTAAACAAACTAAGTATTTGCAAAAAAAGGGAAAAGAATAACCCCAGCTTCCGTATGTCTCAGCATATGAGTAGCTGTTGGACGACCAATATGTTGCAGATACCTTGAAAATAGAACTTCAATAAAACTAGCAAATATGTATATAGGGGAAACAATAGATTTTGCCAGTACCTTCAATTTCACATATATCAGACTAACCATATAGGATGACTCCTAATTATTTGTTCAAGAAGTGTGACCTGTTTATCCGCTTGTATAATGTAGTTAGGACTTCTAGATGATATAACAGAAGTTATAGAGCTACCATACTGCGAAGACGACGGGGGACGGGGACGCTGAAGAAATATGCTAATATTACAAATATAAAATATAAACACGTGCAAATCCAATAGCCACTATCAATTATTAAGTTATTCAATTAATATTACTATTAAAGATTTATTACAAAATAATTATTAATTTCACCTCTTCAGCAGATTCAGCAAGTTCCCTCACGATAGGACTACTTGAGTACTCTTTGGGAACAGACCATTCTGGTCCCATTCTAATCATGCTGTCTTCCAGTGAATTTTTTCCTACTTCTTGAATACCTCTTTGGAAACTAGCTAGAACGATATAAAATCTTCTGATATGGAAAAACCTACTAACCAATACAACTATTAAAATATTAGAACTCATTTTAAGAAAAATCCTTATTAATATATGTATATAATTAGTTAGGAGCGCAAAAAACTAACCACAGGGAATAACGCGCAGAAGAACTGAACGCATACGAAATGAGAATCAGATCGATCACATCACAAAATTGCTCATAACAAAACAACCACAGTACAGTTCTTCATATCGATAATTTTTACCATAACAAATATATTCTTTGAGATATTCTGCATGAATTCAAATAATGGTACGCATCGTTTCAATAAACAGTATCGTAAATTTAGTAATCTACTTACACTTAGTTCTATCAATGCGTACGAAAATAACTAGCCACAAGAATATTAATAAAACAACATGCTAGTATGCATGAGTTAGCTACACATGAAAATGTTAGTTGAATTGAAGTACAACAGTCTTATTTGCTTAAAAATTAGTCCAGTTAATCACTTATTACAAGTAAAAATAGTTTTAATTACCTATATAAAACAAATGATGGGAATATTCATGGATATATTTAGATAATTGTTAGATATATTTAAATACTTTATTATTTTAAACTAGATTTTTAATTAAATGACCTAATAGAAACTAACGAATTATTCTCTTATATATAATAGGTAAATTTAGAATAATATACACACGACAAATTACTAAATGAAATTGTAACTAAGTGGGTTTCTTTCTTTTTCAAGCTATAGAACCATTGTATGCGTGATGAATAAATATGATAGTTTAGTCCTAACCTAGTTAAATTTATGTATAAGACCTACTCATGTAAATTTAAAATTTGAAATCAACTAGTATTGCTTTAACTTCAAATTGACACCTAAACAGAAAACTAGTATTTTCTACCAAACTAGTGGAACTGGGGCTCAAGCACATAATTATAGCACGAAACATCAAAACCACAAAAGTAGATAGTAGTCTAGAATAAAGAATACACTAAATGCCAACTTCAATTCTAAACGACTACTGTATACATTTTGCGATATAAATTTTAAAAATTACTTTAAACCGCTATTGAAATGACCGCTGCAGTAAAACGTCAATATGAACTCTGAGCAATAGTTCTATAGAAATCGGCAATTCTTTGATACTGCTACGTCTTGCGACAAGGAAAATGAAATTGTCAGTCATTCTTTAATGACGATGGGGAATAAATGCAGCCCAACGGTTCGCAGCAGTTACCGACAAGCACGACAACCAACCATACACATTTTTAGGCAGAAACTATTACAAGTAAAAGCTAAATACATTTGTCGTAGTATATATAATTTTAAAAGTAAAGTGATATTATCGCTATTCCAGGTATGTAATATATAGCTTAAGTTTATTTGTAAACATTAAAATCTAACTCACTAGATTTATTTGGAGTTATATCCTCCATCTGAACACGAATTAAGTCGTAATCAGGGCTTGGTCTGAAAATAGTACCAGGTGAAGTTGAAAATCACCAAGATATCCGTATTAGTATCAAACACTTAACGCAAAATACTAGCGTGGCTACAAACTATAATTGAAATACAAAAATATTATTGTATTCTTAATTATACATAATAGTGCT
The DNA here is from genome assembly GCA_964036235.1 of Heterorhabditis bacteriophora. Classification (NCBI taxonomy): domain Eukaryota; kingdom Metazoa; phylum Nematoda; class Chromadorea; order Rhabditida; family Heterorhabditidae; genus Heterorhabditis; species Heterorhabditis bacteriophora. Next base: position 5,983,609 of record OZ038426.1, on the reverse strand, counting down.
GTAAATAAAATTCTCAAGAGATGCTTTTAGGTTAAAGTAGTCAATAAAACAATTTATATCAGTGTATTATCGGATACTTTTTCACGTTTAGTCACCGCCAGAAATCAGTCAACGAAGAATATGGGAGACAAATGAACGAAACTATGTACGCTGGAGGATATATGATCATCCCTAACTTCCCATGCAACGCCATTATTTATTACTTCATATACTTTGTACAAAAAAAGTACTCATAAATAACTGATAGAGCCATACCTAATCTTAGATAACATACGCAGTTATTTGTCTTATTATCCTGTACAGATTCGATACACAAAAGTATTACAAATATCACCAAAAAGAAACATAAGATAAAAAATTTCTGACAGATATTACACCAGCAGTCAGTTGCTAGAGTTGAAATTTTCGTTCCTAACAAGCGAAAACAATATTTCCTACGTTTGATTATATAACTGAACTCTCCAGCTTGCAATGACCAGCTATTCGCCATAGAAATGATTCATTCCCATGCAAAATATAACCTATGTTCGCTCCCATTGAAAAACTTCTAGAAAGAGTTCGCGCCATTTTACCCTGTTCACTCAACAAAAATAAAGCAATTGCGACAAAAATTTTGGAATATTAGCAAAATTACCTTCTCATTTTAACAAATATTAGAGAAAACAAATAACTCGCAATTTAGCCATAAAATAATATAGCGGTATAACTAAAAAAGTGGATAGAAACTCACACTCTTAGGATAAGATCCTTGCCACAGGTTCGCAATGTGCCATGAATATCTTCATTTCCTCCTGGATCCTCTACTTTAATCCCCGTATCCTGTTCCATACCCGGATCTTTAACACTTTTATTATGAGCATGGTTTGCAATAGAAGCCTCGAAATCGAATGTAAAGATAGTCTTTCGTTCTGGTGGATAACAACGCAGTTTCACATGAGAGCAAGCACCAGTCAGTGACTTCCGGGGAGGAGGTATTGGTTTCTTCTTAGGAGTATTTTTTAATAACGAATTATAATAATCTACGTTCATCATCCTTCTAGATGTAAAAATGAGCCTATCAGGTGAAAGGCTGTTATTTATGAATTCCAGATACATTAGAAATTAATTAGAACTTTAAAATACGCATAGTAGATTAGCAGTGCCTACTTGGATGATTCAACATTAGTAGTTAGTCAAGACACTGGTGCGTACAACCAGCATCCAACTGAAAAACGGCGCCTGCTCATCAAAAGCGAATCATCGCACAATAGGATCGCGAGCTGACAGACCACCAGACGCAGACATTAGGTCGCATAGCAAAATAGTAGGATACAAAGTGTTATGAAAGAGGCGCAGGCAATGAAACGAATCTAGAGGGACTGGTACAGGTGAACGGTGCGCGAAATTGAGGTGCGCTTGCAGATGATTGCAGACCATAGCCGTTGATTGTGATTTATGCTAGTGAAAGGGGAAGATTCGTTGAAACCGTGACTAGATTAAATACTAAAAAAATAATGAACCAAATTATTAGTATAGAGAGATAGATAACGTAAATAACTATAAATGCACTTTTCCTAGTGAAAAAATGTTACAGGAGATACATGTTACCACATAAATTCCTCAAGAGTAACAATTTTATAACAAAATCTGTGGAATATTTTTTATTGCTTTTTACTTATATTATTATATACTACGTATTAATTGTATAATTTGTGCGTATTATTTAAAAAATGACGTATGCGTACGCAAAATTTAAAAAAAAACCAAGTATTTAGTTCGCAAAATTAATTAATACTAAGTATCCGTTTATTAGAGGCTAAGTACGCTAATATTTGTTCAGAATTAAGGATAATATAATATACATGTAACAAACATGCTGAAAATTTCAAGGGAAATTAGTAACGAGTAAGTAATATATTACTGAAAAATAAAAGCATAAATATATTAATGATAATAATTGATAAACAGAACATCGTTGGAGAATTTTCGATAAGACAAACTCTAAAATTAATAACTAATTATAACTCTGGACGTTACTGCCGAGAGATCAGGTTTGTTCACTGCAGATAAAATACAATCAAGAGAAAAGTAGCTAGAAAATCTGGTGAATAAACAGTATTCGCTTGCGAGAGTCGCTATGGCTAATCGCTGGCACAAAAGTATCACAGGTCGAGTGACCTTGCGCAGAGCCGAAATTGAATGGAAAACATAAACATACATCATATATGTAATACTGCTTGAAAACAATCAATTGACACCTTACATTTATAACTAGTTTGGTTAATTACCAAATAAATACGAAATAAAATTTGAAAAGTGAAATAAGTTTCTAGGTAGCTATTAGTGCAAAGTTAACACATTTATAACCTGAATAACTAACAAAATAATTAAATCTTTTAATTACATAATAGCCAACATCTTGGCACCATTTTAAATTTTGAAGAAGCTCGAATTTGTGAGGACTGGTTAATATTTATAATAATAATTAAAAGTATTAATTGTATCAAACAACGTTCACAAATAACGCAATTTACGGAATTAACTGCAGATCAACATACGAGTCACCAAGAATAACAAATTTGAGGGGTCGGGCCACAACAGCCGGTCAATTGAATCCACACATTTAAGATTACAACAGGGTTCACTGTGCCATCTCCTAGTATCAGTATAAAAACATTAATTATCTTTACTCCTATCAAGTAAAAATAATGAAAAAATTGCTATGAATGAAATATCCTAATAAATGTATATTTTAAAATGGGATAAATTGAAAGTGATAGAAAAGTAAATACCGACACAAAATACTATACTGTTATATATTAAAAATTTGTTTAACATTACCATTAATTCAATTTTTAATCAACCAATTTTAAAAGTGACGCATTAAACTAAAGTAGTAGCAAAAAAAAACACTTTTCCATGTTTAAGAACTTAGTTGAATTAGTATTTAAAAAAATTAAATCTAGACTATATAAAAAAGGCTATATCCATTAACGGTTCAGAAAGTACTATGAAAAGTGATCTTGCCGCCTCGTAAAATCTATAGCGCTGACCTCTCTTTTGGCCCTAAAGAGACGCAGAGGAACAATGCTGGGATATGAATCAAAGAAATAATTGGTCAACGTTCTTTCACATGCGGCTTTTAACAGGTTATAAATAAATATGTGATATTCCTTATATCATTGTTTTGGGTTTATTAACTAAGATACATTTTTGAGATATATCTGTTAATTGTTCACTTGTCTGACATGAAATAGGCAATGACTATTATAGTCCTTAATTTGTCAATAATGATTTATAGTACCAATAACTTTAAGAACTATTTTTTTTATACCTTTGACATCATTCACAATCATTTTCGCAAGTAATTATCCATATTTCGTGAAGCAACCTCGAGTTAGTATCTTTCATATAAATATGCAGATTATAATTCATCTATTGATAGACCATAGGTGAGATACCTAAATAATGTTAAAGAAACTCGTTCCGTTGTGTTGAGTCAAAGAATGCTGTTTTAGATCTAAACAGCTTATCTTCGCTCGCAATTACTGAAGCAACGAACCAGACTGATCTTTTCGAACAATCACATGTCGTTCTGGAATCGTCACTTGTGATATAGTTGTAGGAACATTGATCTAAAAGTGTGATTCCAATCAGCTTAGAATAGGTGCTCAAACAGCTGATGTATTTTCGGCTCTGAGATGGTCTTAATGACTATTTTAGATACCCCAATAAGATGTTCAATAGGTGTCCCACCAACGTTGTCAGCACTCCAAAACCGCAGTACAGTAAAGACATCACCAGACACTACTACTTCTTTTGTCCAGAATAGGACTTCTCAACGTTCTATATGACAACTAATATGCTTACGGCAAATGCAAATGTAATGTTTTTTAAAGTTTTATACTTAGTAGGTTGAAATCTTTGATGGGAGGTTTTGGTGTTAATTCATTAGTTAATGGATTAGTTATATGATTATCATTTATTATTTAAGCTGTTATAGTCTAGAGTGCTTCCCTCTTTTGATTTTGTATGTGTAAACCACAGAACACTATTTTTTGTTGTTTTGTAATAGACTATTGACGGTAACCTGTCGTTATAACCGTATTGATAGTTTCTAAAGTTAAAATTTGTTTGCTTGTTTAGGTAATAAAAATTTAACAGCAAACATGTTTTATGTTATAACCATCAAAAGTAACGAATCTGAGAAATTTGGTCTATGTATAAGCTACATTTCCCTAGGCCTCATTTTAAATGTTTACTATAGAACTTACAACTTGGCAGTAGGTTTAAAGGATAACTGTGAAATTAAGTGCAGTGGTGATTTATTCATAATTATCTAAGTAGATCTGCTAGCCAAACAACTAAAGGACATAATTATAATAGCAATTAACCGTAGCTACGATCCAAATACGTGTCTCACCTCACTAGTGCCATCAGCGATATTTCGTGTTACTAACAATATGCGAAAGAGTTTAAAATTGATACTTAGTAAAATTATTTGTCTGCATAAATATAGTACTATCTTGCATCCTGTATATTACCTTCACATTCTCATAAGTAAAATAATCTTTTCGGCTATCTAGAATATACTGAAATAAATTTTCGACTTAAATTAGGTTTAGAACGTGATCTACATCTTAAACCTAACTTTAAGAATCCTTAGTTTGTGAATAATATATTCTATTTTTTTATACATTTTAAATTTCATTTCAGTATTGTTAATTGAAGATTTACTATTATATATTTCACACGAAAAAAGATTTGGTCTAAAACCCATAATAGATTTGAGATAACTATTTAGGTGATGATTTCTTTGTTAGAGATAGCCTCACTTAGCTAATAAAACTTTTAATAAGCACTTTAAAAATGAACATTATAGGTAAGCTAAATTTATTCATTTTAATGAAATTAAGACTTATTAAAATAATAGATAATCATGGTTAGTGTAAACGAGTTAAACTATAAAATAAATAATATATTTGGATAATTTCATTCTCCTTAAAATAGTACAAATATCATTAATGCTTATTTGAAGACGGATAACATCTATTGTATAAGTCCCATTCCAAATTCTCACTCACTCATTTTTGAATTGAGTTTAAAATTAGCTAAAATACTGAAAAATAAATTCTAGAAAAGTAGAATAAGGTATTTATACTAACAATGATTTAAGATATTAAATTAAACCTCAGATATATTCTGCGTAACTATCCAAACTAAATAGCAACAACTCTCACATCAAAGTCACTATAATTCAATATCTACATTTAGTTTCTATTTATTTTTTGCTTCACTTCTTTAAAAATCACCTCTGATTAGTTTTTCGTTAATGTTGAAATAACATTTATAGCTAGGGACTTCTTTGATTGGCCTGTATCGAGTGATACTTCAGAAAAATCAGACCAGGTATATGTAGATCTGTTTCTCTAGTACTAGTACAACTCGATAAATAAGAAAAACAATATTAAAGAATGAAATTATTTCAATTTGACACTTTGCATACACTAGAATATACAGTGGAAGTTTAGATCCTCAGCAAGACAAGTAATCGATCAATATGGAAGCCTCTCCAAACAGTTCTTCAGCGAATGTCTAAATATAAAGAAACAATTATAATAATGTATATATTTAATACATATAGATATCCTTGCATAATATGTTAAATTATCTATTTGTCAGCATTAATAATAACTAAGTTCTTAAGGCTTTTCTTGCTATTTGTAGTTGATTATGGGGCAATTCTCTTTTAATAAAGAAAAATATGCTACAGATTAAATACTGATGGGATTAAACAATTGTGAACAAAACTTTATCTAGTGATAGGTTGGATTTTTTTCTAGTGTAATTTACTCTTTAGTATATATTAAAATGGCTTTCTAAACTTATGTTACCCATGTACGAAAAAATGTTTCAGTTTTTTATTACAAGCATTTACTAGAGTTATTAACATATAAATTATGATGCTCTATTTCTTTAATAATGTTCCTATGCTACTATTATTTCAAGTCATTATTTTTATCTGGATTAAATACTAAGATGACCCGAGCATAATCACGTTTAATTTTGTCCCTTCTGCATGCTAAGTACTATTTCTAGCTTAGTATCGTCTAGCAATACAGATATGTCAATGAAGCATTTATTATTATTATGTCTTAATTAACACGTCGATATTAATATTGTTTTTAAACCTATGGAACGAAATACTATTTTAATTTCTAGCAAACAAGTATAATGATAATTAGGAAGAGTGAATTGACTTTTGGTGATATCGTTTTGCCTATTTTTATTATTATGATAATGATATAATTCACTTCTTCGTTAGAAAAACTGATTAAAAGATAACTTTATTTTTCATTATATTATTCTGTTTCTGATTATTATATAGGGTTCAAATTTAGTAGTTTCCTATTCTTTAGGTTTGATAATATACCTAAGTATTCAAAAAATTGAGTTTCCTTTATATGATCTCTCAGTAAATTGATAACAAAATCAGTTGACAAAGATGGATTTTTAAGAATTTCATATAACATATATTCTTATTAAATATAATAATGGTATAATGAGCCTTAATGAATTGTGGTATAAAACTATTTTTTCATATCAGGACGTTCAGCGCATCATGTATATATATAAGTGACTTACTGTATGGGATAAGGGTTGGCGACTGCTTGCCAAGATTCCTTTTCCTCAAACTGCCAATATCCTTGCTTTACCTTAATTACTAAGATCATAAACATTGTACTAATAATGCCTTAGACAGTTTACCGAATTATATCACCCTTAAATTGAGAAAAAGTTTCAAATTTATATTTATATTGATTAGTCTGTTCTTAAATCACTATATGTGATGGCACCTATTTGAGTTATAGAGATCAAGCTTAAGAAAATAGGTCTTGCGTGTTAATGCATTCACTTTATTGATATCGTTATTTGGTTAATGTTAACTCTTTATTTATTTATATATAATGCATCTATTTATTCCTTATTTTTATTCTGTGGGAAAAACTGTTAAGAATATAGTAGGGGGATGTGAACAAACCACATCTAATTTTCAAAGTATGATATGACTCAAATACTTATGTATGCTTAGTCAAAACTTAATTGTTGACTGACTACCAATACTGAAAATGAAAAGTTTCGACATTATCTAATTTTTAAATAGAAAATAATTCATTCTTAAATTATTTAAAACTACCTCAGGAACATTTTCTCTGTGCGCAGTCTCAAACAACCTTTGTTCAGCTGCGTCACTTTCTGGGTCATCAACATATGAGGTTCTAGTAGTTGTAACCGTTTTTCTAAAATGATGGAGATGAACCTGTAGTACTCCCGTAGTGTACAGTATGTATTATTTTTAAAAAAAATGAAAGGACGGCTTATTTGCTTAATGTGAAAATTAAAATCTAAGTTCTTACTATGCAGTGTAGAACAACGCATTAAGGAAGAAGTTGGTTTTGTCACACTTACTTGGTAAGTATTTGTCCATTGTCATCTAGCAGATGAGCCGCCCAACCACAATGGAAAAGTAGTAAACCGACTATTATCAGAATTAGAGCCAAAGGTACTAATGCACCAGCACTTAAATATAAATATTAGAGATTTATTGTTAGTAATGAAAACAATTATTTTTGATAAATTTTTCTAGTAGATTTAGTTCAGTCATAAACTTGCGTGAAATAATTCACATATTCGTGCACTCGACAGCAATGCATGTAAGGAGCATTGCAAGAAGTATCATCACTCCAATGGCAAATAGTACAGCACCGACAATGAGGACACACTTTCTGGAAGGCAAAAACTTATTAAACATTGTTTACTAATTAAGTGTGTATTATTATACCTTTAGCTGATCAGTTGATTGGGAAACTTATAGGGTTGCCATAAACGTTATAAAATGTTTACTTCAGTATCAATTGTATTAAAACTAGGATTTTGGAATTTGATCAGTTATGAATAGATGTATGATTGTTCTTTTGCCATTACCGGGCTGGCCAAATGCCCATATAAGCAGGTAGACAAGGAAAACAGAAGACTGGACAAGCACGACGGGAGTACCACGGCTGGTAATCACCTTCAGTGGTAATGCAAACCATCTTTTCGACATGAAAAATAAAGATTGACAAAGCGGAATTAAATTTTGAGCATGTATGAATTAAATACTTGGAACATTCAAATATAAATTGTCTATGGAAAACAGAAACTTTAACTAAAAGAATATTTATTTAAAAAGATTAGATAGTAGATAATAATAGTTTAAGAGGATTAATTCCATCAAGAGCTGCACTGATCCCGATCGAACGCGCCCCCACTTTACAACGTTCGAGTGAGAAACACGGAATAAATAGCGGTGCACAATGGCAGATGGAGAGAGGAGGAACAGTAAAGAGGCAGCTCAACTCAGGGTATCTAGGGAAAGAAAATACTCATCTACTCAGTATTAAATATTAAAAGGTAGACGGTTTTTATGGAAGTGCTTCAAATGAACGACGTCAACTATATACGAACGTAACTTATTTGAGAAGCGTAAGAGTAAAATATTAGAATCATTGTCAATTAATTAAAAACGACTACCATAACTTTATTCAACCGACTTTTTCAGAATTCTGTTCTTCAAAGAAGATAGATTCATTTTGGAAACTAATGATATTATAAAAACCCACTCACAACACAACCACACAAATATTTGTCAACTACATGTGCATTACAAACAGACACTAAGCTAGCCAACTAGACTATTTATAAAAGTAGTTTCCTAACCGGAAAAGAAAGGCAAACAATGCTGATTCAGTGAAAACATGATTCTCATATGGTGACATATGTGAGATAGACTATTTTGTTTAGAATCCTATAGTACTAGGAAATGATAACTTAATAAAGAAATGTATACAGCACATACAGTTAAGAACAACATTAATTACGCAATGTGGTAAAATGAAAAATTTAATAAATTAAAATGGCATAAATGCATGGATTAATCGAAATATCATGAAAAAAAGCATGCAGCATCATTTATATCTAAAAACATAATATAAAATTTCCATACATGAAAAAAAACCAAAATCTAACAGTTCATTCAAAAATATTCCTTGATGCTATGATGATGTCTTCATCTAGACTACCAACTGTTTCTTCGTTTAAGTTCACTTGTTCTTCCGTGCTTTTTATCGACTGGTCATGAAATCGAGACAACATGAGGTATAGAGCCAATTATGAATGTAAATGCTACTTTAGTTTTTAGAGATTCAAATACATAAGTAGCACTATTCATACAATAAATTAAATGTTTGATGTCTCCTCTCATTGGTAACTAAATTTTATTCTTACTGTAATTTCCTCTCTTTGAGACGAATATTCAATATTAGTCTGTGTCTCTTTCTCGCGTCTGTTAAGTTCTTCTTCCCATTCACGTAAATTTTCTAGTTCCTCCGTCCACTTGAATGAAGTAGCTTGTGGAATGACCTTATATTAATAATAAACTATGCGCTATCATACTTTTTCGGGAAAGACCAATACTTTTTAGTAAAAACAACTGGTCGAAGATTAAAGTAGTATTCACCTGAGTGAATAATTTTTCATGGCTATTCTCCTTCAATTCAGCTGACTGTGGTCCTTCTATATTACCAGTCTTTTGTATTATTTTAGTATCATGATATACTGTAGGAAAGGAACTATTTAGACCACTCCACCGACATAGCAATAATTCTGGATGATCTTTGCATAGGGTCCATTTCAAAATATTTTCATTCTTGTCAGTGGAATGAGATATCTGAAATGTTATTTATTTAAGTTATTTATGACATAGCAATTCAAATTAATGCACTTTTCTTATTATATTAACCAACCACTTCAAGGTGACAAATGGCAAGGTCTCCATGGGACTCGCACAATTTTCTACGCAGAGATTTTGGCATCAACCCATGTCTATCGAAAGGCGGAAGGCCAAACTACTGAACGAACTTCGGAGAAGAAAAATTACATTATTGAAGTATGTTTCAGTAATGTGAATTAGCCATACTTACCAGTGTAGTCCATATGATTTGGAAAATAACTATTGATCGCATCTGTAATAATTGCATTCATCAATATGAATTTAGCTATTGCTTAAAAAAAATATTCCTACAGGAATATGGTGAATAAAAGATATCATCTATTCATTAGATTTTGAATTAATTCAAGATTTAAAAGGTGTCATGCAATTTAATGGGATTAATTTAAATACAATACCTCTTTTCAAATTTTTCGAGGTAATTGTTCAATATGCATTACAGAAGTTGATAAGGAAGAAAGTTTATTATAGCTTTCAATGAAGATAATAGGTGCACTAGTATTTTAGTGGTCACCTCTCAATAGCTCGTCCAAACAATGAGCGAAGATCTCAGAGAGATACGTCAAAGCGTAAACAAAGTACAGTAACTGAAGCACTGGTGATCAAGTTTTCTTAAGCTAATGAACTATAAAGAAAAGTGAAAGTAATAGTTAACATAGTTCTGTTACTAAAATGTTTATAATAATACTACACAACAATAGAATGGGAAATGTCATGATTGATCTAATACTCATAAAGCATTAGTTGAGATGGTCATATACTATCCAATTGTAATAATTATAAATTAAAAGATTCGATCAAATAACAATTATGAATCTTCAAAACTATGAAAGCCTTTTTGATGGTGGACTCGGAGATGATAGGAACAAGGCAGAAAATGGCTGTGATGAGCGATCCCGTTCCTTGTGGGGCTGCTATTATCAGCCGCGATATTCGATCCTGATCGGCGAAGATGGGTTAGAGAAGGAAGAAAACAATGACAATGGATAATAAATATTTCTGGAAAAAGTCTCTGTGTTCTAGTATAGTATTGTCACGAAAGAGAATGTTTAAATGTTTTCTACCTGTTAAAAATAATCGAACAACACGGATAATTCAATTCATGTCGATTTATAGAATCTGTACATAAGAAGATGACATGGATAAAGTTATAGAGCATTAAGAAATGTAAAACAACAATAAGATATCCGAGTATACACGGATATTTAACCGGGATTGGTTTTATCCTTAATTTTTCATTGTGATTACATCAACAAATTTCAAAACTACATTGATATGGATTGAATGAAAGGAAAGTGACTATGCTATATCTTAGTTTGTTTAAAACAACAGAAATAACAGAAAATAATGTGCATGAATATATTTTCATGTAAGTCCGGCAAAGCCTATACTTGTATGTGAAAGAGATCTCAATTGATCGAGGGAAATATTCCCGAGGAGGATATGTGGAGAACCGTGTATGACTAGTGAACAATGGGAGAGGAGCACGAAAAAAGGATAAGGAGCAGGTTGAGTGGAAATCTGGACAAAGGACGCTTAGAATGAAATGAAGAAAGAATGCGGATTAAATTCGAACTCAGACGTAAACCGGAGTTAGGTTATGATCCTTCTCAAATTCAGTCCACCGTGCATCATCACTTTCATGAGTGAGGAATCGCTCACCAACCGCCCTCTCGAGGAGACGTAAGTCCGACCAAAGCTCATAACTCTGAAATTAACAAGATAAAAGTACAAATTAAGCTAAGGTGTAGTTCAATGATTGGATAATATTACATTGATTAAATATCACAAGTGGAAATAAATTACAAGAAAAGTGAACAGAAAAAGTGGTCATTAACAATCCTAGATTTACCTGCATCCAGATGTGAGATAATGCCTTGGATACAGTAAATCGTTTACTCATTTTCACTTGCAGGAGTCCATTAATAAATTCGATGGCTAAAAAAAAAGTTAGAGAATTGAAGAAACGACTTCAATGGGATAAAGCTGCATACTTTCAAATTTAATAGAACATTTTATCCTACCTGTTTCAGTTATTTCTTTCCAAGGATTAGGAGGATACATGAATTCCGCATTTTGTATCTGATCATGAATATCCTCATCCTCATTAAATGGAAAAGTACCCGATAAGCTGGAATAAGTGGTATACATTTCCAAAATGTTGATTAGTTTTCGTTGGTTTAATAATTAAAGAATCTCTGTGGAAAGAAATTATAGATTGATCTAACCTAACATAAACGATGACTCCTACACTCCACATATCTAGAGAACGATTAAATCCTTTATTGCGGAGGACTTCTGGAGCCAGATAAGCAGGAGTTCCAACGACACTCCGTCGAAACGACTTTTCCCCGATAATACGCGCGAATCCAAAGTCGCATAGTTTCACCTTAACAAAGATATTACTCAATATTTTATCGAAATAAAAAGTATAATAGATATACCAATTTTTACTAAAAATTTCATTTTTATTGAAATATAAACGATTTAAGGGAAAAAATTTGAAAATAAAACCTGAGGGAAATCGGAATTGGAAGTAAGTAAGATATTTTCTGGTTTCAAATCACAGTGGACAATATTGAGGTTGTGTAAGTACCGGAGAGCGACTAGAATCTGCAAATTTTGAAGTAATATTAGATAGATAAATGATGTTAGCAATAAGCAATATTTTTTTAATCGAAAAAAAACATTGAGTAGATTATATAAGTACCTGTGCGACTAAAAACTGTGTTATTCGTTCACTAAGCCTTCCCTTTTCACTGGAGAGAATCATTTCTAACATGTCACCCTGCAAAAAACACTAGTTCAGTATTCACATTCGTGTAATACAGACGTTTATAGTTATACACATTAATTATAAGTATAAGAAGTGGTGTCAGTGTGAAGTAAATAAGTAACAAATAAACGAATAAAGCAAAAACTAAAATAATGACGAAATTATCGTAAAAGTAAAGTAAAGAGACATTTAAAAATTAAACACTAAATACGAATAATTTCCTGCCTTGAGTTTTTCCATGACAACAAAGATTCGATCGGGGGTTTCCAGCATCTGCTGGAAATCTACGACTCCAGGGTGATGAACTTTCTGTAAACATGTTATTAAAGAGACAAAACAAGCTAAAAAGTATGAGCATACCTGCAATATGTGAACTTCTGTTCTCAGAAGATCTTCTTTATTCGGAGGAAACTTTAATTTGTCGATTAGTTTCACTGCTACATGTTTGCCCGATTTTCGATGAATTCCTCCGTATACTGTACCAAATTGACCCGATCCAAGGATCTATTGAAAAAAATTATAATTAAATTACAATTAAGAATAGAAGATGGCAGAGGAATGAAGATAACAAACTTTTACATACATTAGAAGAGATATAGGAAAGATATGTTGTGCGGAACAATTTACCTCCTCTGCGAATATCTGATACAATTGTGAAAATTCCTGCTCGCTTTGTATAGAAGAACCAAGGTGTCCCTTCTCGCCTTTAATTAGAGTATATATTCTATATTAAGCACAGTCAACGCATAGAATTCTACCATCCTTAATCTGGTTGTTTTCAGTTTCCGTAATGCACTTAAGAACAGACATGGCCAAGGCTATTTTGAATGAGATAGATTCCAAAATAGCAACCAGTTCGTGAAAACAAGTTGAGATGACAATTTGGATATTTTTAAACCTCCACTTGCATGCATGATTAAATATATAACAAATAAAATTTTACTGTGTTATAAATATACCTTCATTTGGCACTTTTAGTTTAGCCATATCTCTTTTTTGTCCGGTGCTGGACTGGGGAGTTACGGGCATTAGAGCGGCCTGAATAGCCGCAGACCATGACTGCGCAGTATCGAGAGATTTGTCCTCAGAGGGTGATCCTGCTGAAATATATGTTCAGAATACTTTAGATTATGAAACAATGATATTTAAACTTACTTCGACTTCGAAATTTACCATTACTTCATATTTTACAACCTTGAACCAAAAGCTGATTTGATGTTACAACCATGGGTTCATCACTTAATTGCAGTCGTACAGCACACAGTGTAATAATAATGAAAGGAAATTCAAGAAAAAATTCTAGTGTTCCCATTCGTTCTGTAGTTCCTGTTTCTACGATAATTTGACAATCTTTATCTAGAACAGGAATTTCTCATACAGATAACATTAGGTTAGTACAGTTGAACTTCCGGTATATAAAACAGCGAAGAGCATGCAAATGTAGTTAAGAATTTCATATAAATGAACCTAAAGAATTAATTGAATACGTCATTAATCTGTACTCTGGCACTTCATCAACCAGTCGATCAGGCTTGAGGCTACACTGACCTCGGCTGGTGGATGGCACCTCAATATCGTGAACGACCAGCATACTGTCATGAATCTTCTTTTGAGAAGAGAAATGGACCAGTGGCAAGTCATAGGCTGCTAAGTATGCAGTATCCAGAAGCATGCTAGAAAGATGTCCAGTGCCTGCGTCGGAATAATGTGAAATAAAACGATTGATAAGAAGAACCTATTGTTTTACTAAAACATGGCAGGTGAAAAACTAAGACAGACAAATAAATAATGGGGCAAAAACAGATAAGAGAAAATCACTTCTGTGCATTATGTTGCATAAATCTGAACAATGGTCTGACAAGTAGAATAATGCGTCTATTCAGTAAGGCAGGTTTCACATAAAATATTGTAGACAAAGAAAAGAGGCGAACAATTCTATACAAAACCGGAATATGAGAAACATATTACTATATTATTTCTTTTCAGATGCATAAAATATCAGAAAAATAATGTTACTAAAATAGATTTGAAAACGAAAGTGTTACGATATTAGTAATCAATTATCACTTGATGAAGATCATGATAGCAGTCATAATTACCTTATGTCCTAAGGCAGATTATTAACGAAAACAATAGGTTATCATAATTACCATATTTAATAAGGCTAAGATATTACTTATTAGTTTTCAAAATCTGAAATTGATTCTTATTTAGAAATACTAGCTTGAGGAAATTTTAATACTCGTGAATAGGTAAAAATTACTCTGAAATATTTTTTCTTCCAACCATTATGTTCGCAACATTAGGAAATATTACTAATAGTAATAACAGTAAATATTATTATAATAATAAATTATAAACTCATATTTGACTCAAAGACAACATTTGAGTTTCTAGTGAATAGAATTTCTGTTCTAAAAGAATGCATAAAAGTAATGAATGAATTGTAGCACTTATGGTGGATTTTCTCTAGCCGAGTAGATGATGGGTACTAAGAAGATGATGTTCAACTAAGAGCCAGCTAGGGAGAGAAAATAAAAACATCTAATATTAACGGAAGTGATAACGACGATAACTGAACTAGAAACATTGGTGAATAGCCATACTTAAAGTCGAAAGTCTGCTCAAAAATGCAGTAAAAACTATTTTGTATTTCGTTTAGCACGTAGGGGAAATGCGATCAAAAAGGATAAGGAGATGTACCGGAATATCTGATTGTACTCTAAACCGGTTTCTAACGTTGAAGCAAAGTGGAGAAGTTACGTATCAGAGAACAGACAATCGGGAGTCTGCTTGCAATGCTTCTCATCATGAGACTCTGCCAACTAGTTTGCCCTCACGAAAACCGGATTTCGCTCAAGAATGCGCATAAGCAACCACTAATCTTAGGTTCACGAGGTCATTAAAACTTAGGACAAACTATAATCCAAGATGCATACGGGTGTAGTTTAGGAAAACCATGCGTCGACATCGCTTGTTAAGATATATGAAACATATAAAAATACATAAATACTTACAACCTTATTTAATTTAAGGGTAAAAAAACGGAGGAAATTAAGCAGACAAACGTGTTGAGATTACCAATTATATAAGTGGCAGAAGCTACAATGGAATATGATAATTAGCCCATTGGCGCCATATTTCAAATAAGTGAGGAAACAATAACTCCATGGAAAAAATAAACGGGGAAACAGTAGTACATCAAATAAAAATCTGCTTCAAAATAAACTATGCATATATATTTAGAAAATAGAAATAACGAGCAAAATGACGAAATATATTTGCGAAGAAAGAAGCGATTAATGTCTATTTTCAATTACACAGATTTACATTAAGCTACATAGATAAGTATAAAAAGGAAAATACATAATCATGTAGAAAACGGAAATACAGATGAGTAGAGACAATGATAAGACAAGGAAGACAATAATCTACTACAATATCTACTATATCTACAAGTATGGAACAGTAAACTAGATTAGATTAAAAGAGAATCAGCAAAACGCAACGGGTCTAAGAACATTTAATCAGTTGTGGAGATAAAAAACTTGAAAGAAATAGATTTAGATAAAATGATGGATATATAAAAAACTCAATTACGTGTTCAGAGTAAGACAAAGGAATTTCGCAGCTACTATAGTAGAATAAAAAAAATAAGATTCAAATAATCACTAGTACCCGTAGATAATCAGAATTAAAATTTTCACACCGTCCAAATATATGTGATTACTGATATCTGAAGATCTATCCATGTAAATCTAGTTATTTTTTAACAAAGTGGGACTGAAGAATTCGAGACAAATGATCACAACACGGGGCATACCATTAGATAAAAATTGAAACGTGGCTAACTAGCCTTTGCTGTAAATGAAAGGGAAAGAAGAATTCACCCAGTTTGGCAGATTCTACGCGCCACTGAATGAGATAAATGCATTGACAGATACAGAAACTCTTCAGCTGCTCTACATTTCTCATTTTTACCAACACCGATGATATTTGAGAATAATAGCGAATTTTCTTCAATATTAAATTAATACACATCGTGAAGAGAAGTTATTGGCATATATAACACCATTGGAGTGGGTACAGTTCTAACAATAACATTTAGTTACCCCACCCAAACACCTCACCTACCGATATAGTAGGTGCAGTCCTGAGTTTTTATTTCAAAAAAGTGAGTAGGTGTTGTTTTCAGGGTTTCATGGTCCATAGTTTTAAGATCTAGCACTTCGTTCAGTGGAATTTCCTGCAATTCGAGCATTTGAGCTTGTATATGAGTGGAAAATTTCATAAAAATTATTTCTAAAATTCATTACAGAGAAGAACACATTTAAAACAGTTTAAGGATATTTAAATGCATGATTAATGAATAGACTAAGTATAAAAAAACACTCTACCTTTCTGTTGGATTTTTACAAATTGGCCATGAATATACAAGCTTACCTTGAAGTATCTCGTTGATGATTCGTCTTGATACATTATGATACTTTTAGTATCCAACCGCCAGTAATGTTTTTTTCTCTAAATCAAACAGAATGAAGCTTTGATAGACATTAAAAAGTAGTTATGAGCAAAGTGTAGAGCCAAAGTTACAATGCTATCCGGCTGTTGTGATAAAATAAGCATAAAATACAATAGTATATAAAGAAATCGGACGGACCATATTCATTTGATTCGTATAGTGCACCATCCAGCCCTCCTTAAGCACCTTGTTGTTTTTTCGTTTCGTCTGTTTCTTCGACATTACTACCCGCATTAAAGGAATATTCTGCAAATTTGCAACATTTTCTCAATTCACTCGAGAAAATTAATATAATACAAGAAGAATACATGCTCCTCTGCTATTCTAAAAATTAAAATAATGTAAATAATTATACACATAAACAAACTGGAGATAGATAAATTAAGGAGACTTAACTTCTTATTTTTCAAACTTTTAATATAACCGCTTGGCACTGAATTATTATAATTATTAATTACCATACGGAGTACATAAATTATAAAATAAATATTGATGCTGGAAATACGAGGATTTACTAACTTGGCTCTCTGTGTGAATCATATCATCATCAGGACTTGTCTGTCCATTGAAGCCACCGTCTGATCCTTGCAGGGGAGCACTAGGAGTATTTTGGGCTTTTTTGTGCGTTCGAGGAGAGAGCTCATCATCTCGTTCGTCATTTGTGCCTTTAATGGGGAATCTTCTTTTAATAACAATTATGAGGAGGCTTATTCCAATTATCTTCATATAACATAAACCACATGGAATATAAAAGTGGTTGTTAAAGCATTGTGTTGTTACATTAAGCATTCTATTTATGTGGGTTATGTTGATTCTAAAAGCAGTGAAGCAAAAATTGACGTAGAATTAGATCACCGACAAACGGTGTGCGAGGGAGGCGTACAAGGGTTAGTTTTCAGTGAAGCAGTGAACGTGCATCAGTGGGAACTGTGAGCAAGACGTGATTGAAGAGGGTAGGCAGACCAGAACACTCAAAAAAAAGCGGGAAAGTGTTCTGTAATCCTTAGAAATCGCTGTATACACCACATTTGAGTAATGCAAACGATATGTTCAAAAATAGTAATGTGAGTATTAGCGATCTCTTGGAGATTTGGGTATTGCTTGCAATTTGATCTACCCGCTGATTGATCCGTATCGTACGGGACACTGCACATGCGCAGGTTCTCCATACTGCCGCAGGGACTCCGACCTAGAGCAAAACGAGAATAAAGTCGAAAAGCAAAGAAGTTCAGCCTAAGTCATTTCGTGTTGCAAGTGTATAATTTAACACTTCTTTGTGTATTTAAGTTGTATGAGTGATAAAATCTTGAAATTCAAATTGGACAGTTGTGATAAAAATTCGGATGAATAAGCATCTGAAGGATCCATTAAAGGATCTGGTGTACAAGCAACAGTTTATCACAGACAACGGTAACAAATGGAAATAAGAGTTATGAGCAATATTATGAACGACTACAGCATTGTACAGTAAAATGATCGTGGTCACATCTAAAATCCGATTTAAGAATATTTTACTCACCATCATCAGCCGTACCAAGGAAGAATTGATTAGATGATGTGTTTCCTGGACAGTCCTTAGCCACGAATTCACTGCATTTCTTATGACAGTTGTATTTACAATCTGAAAACCTATGAATGTAATAATTTTTCTAAAACGCTTACGATAAAATTGAATTCGTTGAATGGGTCTATATTTCATGTAAAAGCAGATTTCCATGTCATATTTACCTCCTTTATCCCAGTTACACAACCCAAATACATTTATTATTCAAATAAAGGTTGAAGTATATTACAAAACGTTTTTTTTGGAGATCACGAAATACCGTAGTGATTTAAGGATGGAAGAATTATATTCGGAAAAAGGAAACATAGTATAGGTGATATATTAGAGGGTAATTTCTGCATTAACTATCTTCTATGATACAGACAATATTTACGCAACGTGCACAAAACGTATATATCTGATTTACTTAGTCGGATTAGGATTACATTAATTGGGTTATAAACACAGAGCATCGAATACACATCAACCCATTTACTGGGACTCATATTTTAAGAACTGATATATGAAGCTCAGCTGTTTAAGTAAATTGGATAATAATAATAATGATAATGATAACGACAATAATAAATCATTTGATTATAAAAACAAACTATAAAACTACAAATAATAGCTACAGTTTAAACAATATACCAGCACTTTTAGCATAGATATTCTGGAATTAAATCAGTACTAAAATCAGTGGTCTTCTAAAATAGCAAATTAATTATATAGGTCCAATTTTTCATGGGTAAATTATTGTCTACCCCGTTTTTTAACTACAAATTAAGATTATTTCCTTACCTCTACATTGAATTCCTTGACGAATGAGTCCCTTCAGCAGTTTTTTACAATGTTGGCATACAGTCGGCCGCTTATAGCTATGCACTTGAAATGTATGTGGAACCTAAATATTTTTTTAAAGTGAATATTGTAAATCATTTTTGAAAAAATACAATTCAAATTAGAATATTCAAGAAGTATTTGAAGGATTCAAGCTTCTAAATCTACCTTAACCCGTGTAGCCTCGGCAACCTCCATCCATAGTGGGCGACCACTCCATGAGCAACTTCGATCTTTACGTGGCATTTGAAGAAACTGAAACATATTATAACAGAACCTCATTTAAAAAAATCTAGGAACAGATAGTATCCTATTTAACCCACATTTCCTCCAACAGGATCGCCGCAATCACTCTCTGCTGTGATGAGGATGTCGGGAGCCAGTTGTCCGCCCATCATTGATGATGGTCGTGCAGCATCCAGAGCCTCTAGACATGAATCACGTCGCGACTGCTGTAGTGAAAATTTTACAAAATGTCACGCTAAATGTCAAATAGCATCACACAAATCATAAATCCTTTATCAATCTAAAATAAGAATTTGACAACTTTAATCGAGAAAAAAGAGTAGATGAGAATAACTCACCCTCCTGTCACTGAGACCTGCATTCAACATGTTAGAGTTACTAGGAGACAAGGGAATCGCGCTCGGTCGTCGTTGTCGTGATCCATTACAGTTATTTGGGATTTTTGAAGCGCATCTTTTATGATAGTTAAGACCACAACCTGTACAATGAATTAAAAATTTTGAAGCAACAAGCACTAAAAGCAGATATTATTTTATTATATATGATAAATATGTAGTAAACAAATAAGTGAACTGACCATGACATTTGAGACCCTGTTTGACAAGTCCAAAAAGTAGTTCTCCGCAAAAGTCACAGAATGTAGGAGCTTTGTAAGAATGAACGTATAAGGTGTGCGGGTGTACCACTAGACGCTCATGTTGTGGACATGCTGAAATATGCTTGAATGATAAAGATATGTAACACAAAACAAAAAGTGAATAAGAGGTAAAAATATGTTAAAACTATGTAAAGGGTGTTATATTTAAAAAAACATACTAGTTATACTTAAATAGTATAACAAGATAATGGAAGCATAATGTAGATACGTAAAAAAATTAAGACGTGAAAAAATAGAAGGTAGAGACAGCCGTACAGATGGTGCGGTGTATGGAAAAGAAAAGTAACCACCGAAACGAAAAAAAATACAGAGACAGATATAGCGAAAAACAGGATAAATAGAATACACAACAAGAAGTGCAAATAATGTAACATTTTAAAAAAAGTTTAAGATTAAGACTAATGAGCTGTATGATAGAGAGTTTAAGTATATTGCTGATATGAAACGTACCAGCTAGAATTATGGTTTTCCCACTAGATCCAGGTCTTGTATCAAAGCTGAATCCCCGAAAAGGGGGCGTACCCACTAGGGGTTGGGGGGGAACAGACATTATACCATTGAGCCACGATGGCACCTAGTTGAGAAAGAGGGCACGATAGAACGAATTAGGTGTCGATCTATAGAAACGAAGCCTACTAGAGGCTGATTAGCAGCGTATTAGGAAGATGCGAACATTGATCGGAAGGGGGAGCGATGGGGGATTGCACCGAGGTAGCTAGGATACGAGGATGAAAATGGCAGAGGAAAGGAGGAAGGGTATTCGGGATACTGAGTGAAAAGAGATGAGATTAAGTGGTTGGAAAAGATACTAAAGAAAAGTAAAGCGCCGATTGACGTGATTGTAAGATTAAAATCCCCTATTTAGTAAGCTTAATACTTTTATGAAAGGAGAAAACTGAAACAAATCGAACAATGCACAAAAAGAAGACTAGATGAACTGAGAAAGTCGAAGAAAAACATATTATTTACAGCTGATAATTACGGAAACCTATCACTCACAGCTAATCACAATTTCTATGAGTGTTCCTTCTGTGATGTCAGCACTGGTCGTAACTAATTGAAGAATATTTATAGACCGAAGGTCGTGTTTATATAGCAGAATATGATCTTGAAGCGACTCGCATGAACTGTCCGGATACTGTAGTGAAAACTGAATCAATTAAGTATAAGCGAAAAATCAAAACTATGTGGAAAAAAGTACAAAATAAACGATTGAAACTCACTGTATCCTGGATAAATTTGAATGCCTCCGTTCGTAGGTCTCGTAATGATATCTCTGGTGAGTCTATCGTCATGGTGCGTTTATTAATGCCGGTCTAGAGAGCAATCATATGAAAAACAGCATCTATACGACTTCAAAATAAAACGTCCACCGACCTGTAGTTGGAACGTGAGCCCATTCATGGCTGTGGACACTGTAAAGTCGAGTGCCGAATAATAAAGATCTGAGCGATCAAGTCGTTGGTCAGAATAACATCCTCTGGAAATCTAAGGAATACTGAAGAGTGGCATATGCATATATACAGGGTATGTTCCACAGAAAATAATAAAGTGAGCGAGAAATATGTATTAGGTGAATAACAAGAATAATTTAGAGATGCAGCATGGAAAAATCATATAGCTAAGATAAAGATAACGAAATGGCCGTAGTAGTCGAATAATTTAGTTGCCTAGGATAGCTATAACAGTTGGGCTAAGGCGCGCTGCACACTTTGTGTATCCCAAATACACACGAGAATGGAAAAATCAATGACATTTGTTTTATATAACGTGGATATCGTATATTTATTTTCTTTGATCTCGCCAATTATATAGTCCAAAACAGAAATAAATGCGCAGATTGCGAGAATATAATTACTAAAAAAAACAAAAATATGAAAAATTACGGTCATAGTGTTGGAAGGAAGTTAAAAAAATGAAATAATAATAAAATATATAAATTTTTAAAATGGAGTATATATTGCTCAAAAGCAGTATTTTTTGTTTGTATTTTGCACTTAACGTCATACGTTTTTGCACACTATTGATTAGTGGTGGCAACTGTTTGGAGACAAAGAATAGCAATGGATAGCTCATAGCCCACTTAGGTATCAAGAATATTTTAGACTTCGCCATAAAAAGCAACGAAAGTCATTATAGGAGTGCTCAGTGAAGATTTAGTGGGAAAAGAAGTGCTTGAGAATAAGAGTACAGCTTTATATCTAATATACACCTGCATTTATATTTAGAAAATATACAAAAGATAGCTTTAAAAATTGACATTACAAAGTAACATTGCAAAACCATTTATTTTTGAAATCCATTTATAAAAATAGAATATTATTTACCAACACATACAATTAAGTTACTTCTATTATGATTTATATTGAAAAACCACTTCAATTAAACTCACTAAGAAAAATCACCTTGCATAAATATAAAATCTAACAAAGTTAGAGACAATGTTAAACATTTATTTTTCTAACATCTTAAGTTGTAGTTCTATCAAATGTATATAATTAGATTTCTTGCATGGATGAATACATACAGAGCTTTCCATTTAAAGCTAGATATTAAACAACATCACACACATATAGATAACTACTTTTTAGATGCTCTTGAGAATATTGATTTTATTATCACTTTCATCAGGGGATTACAACGCATTTGATCTAGAGAAATGTGGAGTTTAAAAACAAAGAATGCTGCCCACAGTTAATCCAATTATATATTGGGAATCAAATACTACTGAGAATAGAAATTTGAAGAGGGGAGCCAAAAATTAAGTAGGCTTGGAACGCGATAGGAGCGAGTTGGAGCGCAATTCAGCAGCTACTAGGTTCTGTGAGAAATCGAATTGCGCGCCAGAATTATGCTAGAAGCTCATGAATGAGATAAACAAGTGAAGAGAGAAGATGGGAGGGTGGCGGAGGTGGATTGAAGGAACGACAAGAATGCTGCAGTAGCATAAATGAGGATGTCCATCGAGATAAGCACGAGTATGAATTGATAGAGTGGATAGAGAATAAGCAAGAAGTCATCAAATATACCGGCGAGATTTTACAAAAAATAATTAAACGTTAGTGATTTAATGAAACTACCACAGAAGCCGGAACGATGAGCTCACAATGTGAGCTAACACAAGGATGGATGTGTTTGTTACACTGAGGCGTTGGCTCAGACCTACCCAGTTGTTTGCCGACAAAGATAATAAAGGAACTCATAAGAGAAATCTATATACAGAATATAGAATCAACCGTCTATATGACTAGCCCATTTTGTTTATCCAAACGGAATATATAGAAAATTCTCTGTGGACTTAACCAGTTGAAGATTTTGTAGCGTTCGCATAGGAAAAGCAATTGGTCCTATAAAGATTTCCCAAGTGATTGGGTGGTATGCAAACTAAAAAGGAATCTAACTGACGTCTTGAATATCCGGTAAGCGATCAATTCATGGATTATCACACGGAAAGTATAAAAGTGCAGACAGCGAGATAAGCTGCAACAATGTTTAATTTTTAACAACGCGATTCTGTGCGGTAAATAAGATTATAAACATACTAATATCAATAACCATGATATCAGCATCCACCGCTTTTAACTAAGTTGATGATGTGTACTTTACTGATGATAATATTCACTTATTGCTTTTACAAAGGCAAAAATCACAGCATGAAGCCACGCAAATAACCTAATGAAGACGACTTGCGTATTAGGGTAAACAGGCCCCGCCCATGTTCCCTATGAAGGACTAACTTGTTCGGTGGGATACAGCAAACAGTGTCCGCCTCTAAGTGGGCGTGGCCTGTTCTGTAATGTAATCTTGACTGTGACTAATGGTAATTTGAACCACTAATATATGAAGACAAAAACAATAAAAATGGGAAAATCGG
Organism: Heterorhabditis bacteriophora; assembly: GCA_964036235.1. Classification (NCBI taxonomy): domain Eukaryota; kingdom Metazoa; phylum Nematoda; class Chromadorea; order Rhabditida; family Heterorhabditidae; genus Heterorhabditis; species Heterorhabditis bacteriophora. Next base: position 5,959,342 of record OZ038426.1, on the reverse strand, counting down.
GTGAATAATGTTGGTTGTTATGGATATTCTGAATAGCTTTCAATTTACTGGTGGTTTAATGCACGCTTAATGAATAGATTTAACAAAATTACTATAGAAAACAAAAAAAATATGACTTTTTAAATGTCATGTATCAAAATTCCCGTGCGATTCAGTTCAAAGAGGGTGCGGTCCATATTGCCCGCTCGATATCTCGTAGCGTAATTATATTAGGCGACACCGAATAATATTGATGGGCAGAGATCCTTTGAATAACTAATTTAGTGGACGATTCAAGATATTGAAAGTTTATATTAACGCAAAATTACAATAAAGTGACGACAGACGAAGACGAAAGTTAAGAAATGCTTAATAGTCTTATTGAACGGGTTAAGTTTAATAAATCGAAATTGAAGGTGAGAACTGATAAGAGGATCACAGTGTTCGTAAAAAAACTAGGTAGAATAATCCAGTTCTTAAATTCCAATGTATTAGATAAGTAATGTAGACATATAGGAAGGAAGAACAGTAAAAACCATCAAAGGAGAGAAAAATTCGTATAGAACGATTAGCTGGCGACTTGATCTAATCTTCATGTTATTAATCGCCGAAGAGGTGGCTAAATATAGGACAAAACGAAAGAGAGGAGGGGAGAGAGAAGGTGAATAAACGGATATAAATATTCTCCAGAACGCATGAGAACCACACTGCCAAAATCTATAGTAGCAAATTTTCTCACAAAAAGTACGTGGTTTTCACTGTTAAGGTTCGTGTCTTAATGGAGAAAAGGACGTGAGAAAATATATACATAAAAAAAACAGATAAACAGAGAAGACAAAATCGAATGTTGGTTGTATATATTGAAGAGAACGAAATCAATAGAGTTTGAGCCTTTAAGCTCTCGCATCTTCCCCAAGTAAATATCTGTATATTCAAACGAATCAAATGGAGGAGAGTAAGTGCAATGAAATTAAGACTACCCTGTTAACTCTTCCGGATGCTGTAGGTAAAGTATCTGGTATTTGAAGAAAATTGAACAGGCCAATAATGGGAAACATTAGAGTCACGATTGAAACAGTGATGAAATTTCTAATGGTCGACACCAGTAAAGTTTGTTGACGTTGTTATTCTCGTCGCTTGTGCTAAACGTTGTTATTTTTTATGCTGTCACGCATAAAATCGAAGCAATGCTGAAAGGAGAAGAAACACTGAATATGTGAAGGAGACAGCTGGTACATGAGAAGAATATCGTGTTGCAATTTCTAGAGAATATTGTGAGATGGAGTGTAGTAGAGCATAAGACGATAATCAATCGAGCTTTAAAGGCATGGGTATAAATGGAATTATGCAAAAATTAATATCTAGCAAATTGCGTTGAGTAGATTATGATAGGTAAGGCAGGCTATGGACGTTGAGAGCTCGAATGAGAAACACGGACGAAGCTGGGTGTTATTGATTGGCAGAGGAAGATGAGAGAACATATAAAAAACGGAAACCTAGAGGACAGGACCTCGTTAAAAACTGAAAGACCACAACGGGATCAGAGATATACACTATGCGGAGGAAATGAAGCGAGGCCAGACTATGCATAACCAAGAGAGAACTGCTAAAAAATATGTACATCATCCTTTTTCATTTTTCAAGAAGCATTTCCAGCTAAAGGAAAAAAAATGAAATTTGTCTTTTCCAAAGCAATTCAATTCAAGAGACGACAGCTAACCAATAAAAGTCAACTTCGATTAAATAAAACAGCTGAATAGATGAATCTAAGTGTTGAATGTAGATTTAATTTGAATAGATGAGTTATTATAAGCCTACGGTACTTTCAAAAAACATCTTATAATTACAAATCTGAAGCTACTACAGTAATATAAAATAATTATTAAGCTCAAAATGTCAAGCCAAGCTGATGAATTATAATAGTATATAAAATCATATTGAGATAATAATAGGACAGGAATAAAAACTAACCTAGGTGGTTTTGGAGGTGGTATAGATGAAAAATCAGTGAATATACATGCTCTTGAGGAAAAAGAGAAGTCATCTGAGCTGTAGAAAAAGTTGAATTCAGGAACTGTAGGCATCTACAAGTAAACAAGCATAGAATGCAATAAATCCACACAAATATTTAATATAATGGGCTAAATTTAGAAACAGAACGATCTAGCTAATTATACTTCACATGTTTTTGGTAGAAATTCTTATCATCGATTATTTTTGTGACACAAAGAAGTGACATCACACCATGTGTAGCAGATCGGAAAAGATCAAAACTATGGAGATCGTATCGTCCATATATATACTTTAGTTACAAAAGAGAACAATTATATAATCTGTCATTATACTGTAGCTAATTTACAATTTCAAGCTGTTTTAAAATGTTATCGGAGAGATTAAAAATCGCACTGCATAGTTTATGGAAATCGTTTTTATTAAAGGTAATAATTTTTGGATGGTTCATTTTAATGATAGCAGCTTATTTACGAACTTAGAGAGCAACTTAAAGCAAGCATGAAATTCAAACAGCCAACTCACCTACTGTTTTCGAAGTAGAGTTACGACTTACAAATGTTAACAAGATTTGTTATTTATAAAGTAAGATTACGTATATTTCTGTAATTTCATCCTATATTTCCCTATTTAAAAGTGCAATAGAAGATTGTATAAAGTGAGATAGCATTGAAAATATCTATACTAGAAGGAAATTAATTTTTCGAAAATAAGCAAAAAATATAAAAATTTGCGTCAGCCGCTGAAATTGAAGGTATTGGTGTAAATGCATATTAGATGGCCTTACTAACATCAGATTTCAATTTTATCTTTGCAAAGTATCCACTATTTAAATTTGAATATCTGTAATAAAAAAGTAGTCAAATAGAGACATATATATTAATAAGGATTCAGTAGTTCATTACGGTTTCACAGTAGAATTTATTTCTTAAGGAAGTATTTCAGTTATCCAGCTGTATTTTTACGGTAAGTCGAAATAAAAAACGTAACACCAAAACGTTTTAGCGAATTACTTGCTTTTCATACACATTTAAAATATAGCTACTGTTTGGTAATTTATATCACGCTCGTCAATAATACATCCACTTTTCTCTTCACTTATGTTGTTTATAAATTTATCAGATATAAACAGTTACAATTTGTTAATTTCCTCGAAAACATCGGACTTATTGAAAATATTTTGATTTAGCAGTGTAATTAGACTTTATGTTTTGAACTCCATCATGTAAATAGGTAAACACTCATAAATAATAGTTGAAAACTCACGAGTGAGTCGTAGGAGTCATTGTCAAAGTCGGCGTACATAGCGACCTGTGGAATGTGGAACTACGCTATCTAAGAAGATAAGGGCAGCGTGCCTTGCAGAATAGTAGATGAAACAGTCTTCAAACGGAAAGGCACAAACATTTTTAGTACGCCTCATTTAAAGAGTAGAAATTCATAATATCGTTCCCTACTGTTTTCTTAAAATTCCACTATTTTATTCTCACTTTTCCTCAAAATTCATATTATATTGTACCTGTTCCAGATTGGTCAAGTCGCAGTGCTATTATAAACAAATGTTCATAGATGATAAATGTATAAAAAAATTTAGAGAAAATACAAATACAAAGCATAAGTGACAAAGTTTGGTATTTAGAATAAATTACGAACTTTGATTATAAATATTTGAGTCAAAGAATCAAGTATTAAAGTAATAATTTGTCTCGATAGAGACATTTTTTTGGATTCATGTGCAAACAGTATCTAAACTCATTCCAAATTGCTATAGAGCAGGAATCTAGTATGGTCTAGTTTTTATTAGGTGCAAGATTTTTATTAACATAAATTTTTATGCAATTTTACAAAATGTATTGCTAAATTACTTTCATCTTTTGTGCCACTATTCTTTCTCGACTTTGAATTAATTGTCGTACTTATACCTGTTTAATTTGCAATTCTTTTTGAATCATACATTTGCTTTTCGCTGGTGCTCATTTGCATTGAAACAGTGAGAATGCATTATCCTAGTAGCCTTCGAATTTTCTATTCTCATATTTCTTTGAGTCTGTTAACCTGACTGATATTTTGTCTCGTTTTTAATCCGTCAAGTTTCTTCAGAATCAACCTCCAGTTCTTTCCTTTGCGGGCCGTACGTTTACATTGCACTCTCTCCACTAAATTATAACTGCACGGACTGGAACACGCTGGAAGCCGGTTGATCGATATCCCAGCTGATCGCTTATTGTCGTAGAACTCACGCAGGTTGTCTTGTAAACTTAGCGCAGTGTCCATTGTTCACATGAGCTGTGTAGATTGAAGAATGTGGATTATTCCGGTTTTGCTTTATATGCCACACTATGCACTGCTGCTTCACCAGTTCCCTTAAACAGCAAATATTCTTTTTGCTACTTTTCATTTTATATTTCTTCCTACATTTACATAATTTTATTTTTTTTCCTACTTAAACTTGCATAAATTTATTTTACGTTCACTTTTGCCTACAGCAAGTTTTGCCTTCCTGTTTACACGTTTTGTCAATCCTTCATAGTGATGTTGAGTAGGTGCGTATGCATAAATTCGAAATGAGAAAACACATGACGAGCACTTTTTTTTAGTAGTGGCATTTTTTCTGGTGATGATGTCGCAGTGAAATAATGGGTAAATATTTATAAATGTGGAAGCGCAAATCAAGTGCAAAATTTAATGAACTAAAATTATATTTCTATTAAGTATGTAAATAACAAGCTAAATATACTTTTATCAATAATAAAATTATATTACTTTTCTCACCATTCTTTTAGCAGACTATTCAAACATTATGACAGGAGTCGACTATTTGTTTGTATATGTCATTTCCTCATACTAAGAAATCTACTGAACCCCGCTTAGTTGGCAAACGAACTAACTTAAAAAGCGTGATAAAAATCATCATTCTTGATTTGCTATTTCTCGTCCCACTCCCACCGCTTCCTTTTTATGCGACCTCTTGAGTGTAATCTCTCCACGAAACTTCTTAAAGGTATCCTTCACATCGTTCTGAATATATTAATCATGCTAACAGTAATAAAAATACTATTTACTTAGAGTTTAATTACTTTCGAAAATGGTTTCAAGGATTAGAGAGGTATTTTGATCTCTTTCTCGTACTCTTTTTTTTTACAATTTTTTAGTTATTTTTAGTTATAGGTTTAGAATTTGTCATGACTCATTTTCCAAAAATCTTGAACATCGTATTGTCCCCTAAATAGTTCTTCCCTAATTTTATAAAATTATATTTTTCATTATTTCATGATTTTCCACTTGACAATCGATAACCGTCTGTCAGGATGACCTTTGCGCGCGGCAGCTTTACAGCTAACATCTGCGTAAACATCGCGATAATATATCCACCTCGATCTAGCTCAAGGAAGATCGAAGTGCCTCTCAACTTCCTTTATTTTGTATTTCCTGGAATAATGATTAAAGTCAACTATAAAATATAGTTATCTGATGTAGTTTACGTATATTTACTTTGATTTCTTTATGGCTCTCACTCATCACAGAAAGAAAATAGACTTTTTGAAACTTTTAAAAAGTAAACATGCTTTGAAGATAGTGGATGGAAGAATTAAATAAGAAGAACTAGTAAGAAGAACGGAATGGAAGGAAACAGCAGAAGTGGCACTAGGTGGAAATAGATAAAACGGTGAAGAAAGAAAGAATAGAATGAGGTGCAGATGAAGTTGAAGATAAAAGATAGCAAAAGATAGGAAGAGTGGCTGGTCACTGATTGGACGTTCTCGTTACACTAGGGTTGCGCCTGCCTATGCTAGCGGCAGAATCAACTAAACTAGTGCTTGCTCTCAGTTTTATACATAATATTAATGAATATATATGGATATCAAAAAAAAAGCCGTATCTGGAAGATAACGTTCTTAACAACTCAGTGTTCAGTTATGTTGTTCTTAGTAACCAGTTGAGATTTATTGTGTATTATATCACTACCATTGAATATTGTAGTTTTTCATAAACTACAAATTTCTTAGTTTAATAGCCATCAACTTTATAGAAATAAATGAGAAGATTTTGAAGATCCATAAATTTACCACCTAAGATATGAGTTTTTCATATTTGATTATATCTGACATTGTAATTGTAGAAAAATTTATGTCCCTAGAATCTAAAATTAGTTTTCCTTTTATATTTTAGTTGATTCACATTTTTCAATATAAATCCACTCTTATTATAAAATGCATGTAAAACGGGATTTATTACAAATCCTTTACGCTGACGCGTTCCACACTGGCGTTTACCACGAATTGTTTAAGGTGTTTATATCTAAACTTGTCTCAACCTTTATTTTTTGTATTTTTAAAATATAAATGAATGTATAGAAGCATTTCTCATTTGATCACTTATCATTCATCACATCTCCAATCTAAACATGTTCTTATGACGCTTGCTCTATGATTAAATGTATTCTGGAATGATACCACACTTTCTTTATTTCCATTCCTTATAATTTAATAACATTTTTTTCATCATTTAACTTAATTATTACTTTTCTTTAACATTAGTACATACTTTGCAAGTAGTTCCGATTATTTCTATTTTAACGTAATGCCATGTTCATATTCAATGGTGATTATTTAGTTGTAATTAATAACCTGCTTTCAAATAGTCACATTTAGTTATGACAGAAGAAGAGTCACTCTCAATTCCGGAAGGTGTAAATCCCGAAGACCTCATGACAGATGAAGATTTTGTGAAAGCAATTGAGGCGATGGGGGGTGAAGAAGATGGCGATATTGGAGAACTACTCAGTAAGTAATCTACTTCTATGCTAAGTTTTTCGATGGACTGATCAATTTACCAATAATAGTTTGTTAATTACCTTAATTCAAAATTATTTAGTAGTAAAGTTCTCTTTTATATAACTATAAGAATTAACAGAAATAAAATCATAAATATTCTAGTGATGATACTAATACTGCGTAAGAGTAGAAATAATTAGTTTCGCTAACAATAGTAAGTTATTTATTGTATCTTATTATGCGTCTTTATGTTGTTTTTATTTATATTCTCAGATATTGTTACTAGCATAACTAGTTTTTATAATTGAAGCTTTATTAATGCATTTACTTGATTGCAGTTATCCAAAAAATTTAATGTGTTGACTAAACTGATTCCAGAAGCAATGAACGAAAACAGAATAATATCATGGGAGGAAGCTGAGAGGATTTTAAGTGACACGGGAACAGCTCCGGTGAAGAGTAGTCTGCCAGAACAAACGCGGCCAACGGAGCCCGATAACGACACAGATGTGGACAAATGTGTCCAGCGACTGCTTGATAATGATCCTACCCTCAAAGAGGTTAACCTTAATAACATGAAGGTTTGTCAATCTAGTGAAATAGAATATTTATTTGTCCTACCTAACTAAAACTACTGTCTTTTATTCATGGTTCCTATCAAATAATTGTTTCAAGATATTGATAGATTTATCGACATCATTTATATGTAAATTATATCAATGAATATATCAAACGATTTGGGCTAGAAGAGAAAAAATATATTACACAGTGATTAACAGTTTTTATTGATACCCACCTTATTTCGCTTATATATTATCCTCTAAACATCTATAAAATCTCGAATTACTTGTTAAATGTTTTAAGTGCTAGAAATTGCCTGTTTTGTACAAATATGATTCAGCGTACTCCAATTCCACAAATACGCCGTCTGATCGAGGCACTAGCTTACAATGAACATTGTGAAAAACTTAGCCTCGCCAATATGGGACTTTACGACAATGATGCCATAGTGGGTGTTTTAGCCACACAGTGGATGATTAATAACGACCACTATTATCTATTGGATTTAACTCTTAGAATTCGATTAATTCTATTATATTAATATTTTTTCTTCTCAGGTGTTAGTGACGGTGATAGAAATGAACTCAGCTTTAAAGAAGTTAAATCTTGAGACTAATTATTTGAGTGGAGAATTTTTTGCTAAACTTTTCAAAGCGGCACTTATCAACCAAACATTAGAAGAAGTTAAAGCTGTAAACCAGGTCAGTAGTAAATTAAAATATCATACAATAACCGTGATTTTAACATAATAGCTCTTTTAATATTTATATTTCTAGGGTGTTTCTTTCGCTACAACGGCGGAAAAGGAGATCATTGACAGCATTGTGGCCAACACTGGGCTCACCAAAGTACATTTATTTTCCCTAACAACTTTTTTTTGATCACTAATATTTATAATGATTTATTGTACAAATGGGATTAAGGTATCTGTAAATCTTCGATTGCCTGAGGGGAGACACAAGATAGAGAACGCTACATTACGAAATGGAGAATACAGTAAATATTTCATAAAATGGTTTCCATTTAAGGATGTTTTATAATTCGTGTTTTAAGTAAAATATATAGCATAATATCACTATTATTTAGAGCGAATTCTTCGTCGGGAGGCGGCATTGAAGGCTAAGAAAGAAGCGGAAGAATTAGCAGCGAACCCAGTGGTGAGCTGACTGCGTTCGTCATAAGTATCCTCACATAATTCACCTCCCGCTCTGAAGCTTCGACGACTAAAATATTAATAATCAAACTGAATTATTTTCATTCATTACAAAGCGTTTATGATATTCCTTCTAGCTTGAATATCTTTCAGCCTAAACTTGTCAAGGAGCCAAAAGTGGCACCTAGACCTGCTTCAGCAGCAAAACCAGTTGTTAAGGTTCGTTAGATGTAGCATGTGCATGTAGTTATGTGATCTGATGGTTTCAATGATTGTGATACATTGATCAATAAAGTGTCTAAGTTTTTTTTTAAACTTTTATTTTATGCGTGACTTAGTTGGCATGGTTTTATTAACGATGCGAATTTTATTTATTGATTATTTTGTTTTCATTTACAGATGTTTTAAATTGTCATCCTGAGTTATTTTCGTTTGTCGTTGCTATAATTTGTAACGTACAGTTCACCTTTAATTACATTGCGTTTACTAATAACGAAGGAAATATATTTTGGAGAACTGTACGTATATTAGTGATCTGCTTCAGTTGGATGATTGAGAAGACGAAGGTTCATTTAGGAGCCAACACGAAAGGTCGCGAACGACACAACAGAAACAGCTCCTAAAGTGGTGCCTAAGAAGCCTGCGACTAAATCAAAAACTCCATCCGTTGCTAACCCAACCATAGCATCAGCCGCAAAAGAAAAATCTAAAATCGATACCAATGTCATCAAAAAACCACCATTGATACTTCCTGAAAATAGTGAAGATAAAGAGAAAAATAAGAAACCCGTGAAATCAGCTACTCTTTCTCGAAGAACGTCAATTGCCGACAAAAGTGCCACGCCAGTTCTAAATATAGCTACCGGCGATGTAAGGGCTACCAAATTCATGGACAGTACAGAGGAAAAAGCCAAAAAAGAAGAAATGTTATTAAAACAAAAGCAGAAAACTTCATCTCATGATGGGGAGAGTGAATCTTGTAAAATAGTACCAAATAATGCAAAAAAAACATTGACAGACAGTAAGAAACTTCCAGCTGGCAAAATTGAGAAACAAACGGTTCCGAAAGAAACAAAAGCAAAAGAAGAGGTAGTCTCAGCAAATGGAGCAGAAAAGGGAGAAAAATTAGGACAACCTAAGAAGCCTGCAGCGAAAAAGACGCCTGCAGTAAAGTCTGCTGGAGAAAAACCATTGGAAAAAAAGATTTCAACAAAAAAGGTAGTGGGAGATGTCGCTTCAAGCGAGTCTGTGTCCACTAATAAAGCTTCAAAATCTGTCGTTCTTGAAGATAAATTATCTGAAAAAACAATGTTGGGAAAAAAATCTACAGATACTGATATCAGTACTGAGAAAACAGTCATATCAAAAACAACAAAATCTGATGCAACTATTCACAGTGATGCGCTACCTGAGAAAAAGATTGCAGTCAAAAAAAACGCAGATGGTGTCACTGCGGAGAAGGGAGCCGGAGCCAAAAAGACAGGATCTTTGAAGTCTGATACAGAACAGTTGGAAGATAAACCATCGGAAAAGAAAGCTTTACTTAAACGAAATACAGATACCAATGTATGTGTAGAAAAAGCGTCGGTTACCAAGAAGTCTGTAAGCTCAAAATCTGATTCTGGATCACGAGAAGAGAAACCTCAAAAGAAGATAGGGGCAAAGAAAACGACTAATGTGGATACAGCTGCTAGCACAGAAAAAACAACTGCATCAAAAAAGGCCACATCACCAAAGAAACCAACTTCAACTAAGACCACTCCTACACTGAATTAAACAAATCGTCCTCCTTCATGCACTGCTCATTCATCATGCGTGTATTTTATGCTTGTGATATTTTGCGTGTATAGTTTGTATTGCATAGAACAAGTATTATTCTCCATTTAGGACTCGTCAAAGAAGGAAGACAAGCCGATGGCCGTATATAAACTAAGGAGAGGTCCCTCCAACGACGTTGAAAAGTGAAGTCGTATTAATGAATTTATTTCTTAAAATATTTTCTTTCAACTTGACTTTAATATCAAACGCCGATTTTGTGTCATTTGATGATGATTTTTTTGTTATTGAATTGTTTTTCACAATAATGATATGTATATTAGATTATTTTTATTAGTAACCCGTATTACATTATGTCAAAGGAATGATGCTATCACAAATAGTACGCAAAGAAGGCCTTCTCGGTCTCCTTTTGGCTGAAAAATATTTCATACAGGAATTACAGATTGATATGGATGTAAATAAAGAGAAAATGATTTAAGAAGTAGAGATCTAACAATTTTTGAAAATTAAAGGAGAGAGTACTAATAAAAGGTATAAATAACAGTAAGTGAGAAAATGTATAAAGTTAGAGGAAAAAGCAAGAAATCATAAAAGGCAAACACACCATCTATTGCTAGAGTCTGTATGCGTGTGAATAAACTCATATTTTGACTCTGTTATAATTCGTTGAATAATCAGAAGACAGTAAACTAAAATCCATAGAACTCCGGCAATCACTAGAACTGGAATCATTTCATGCAGACCCATTTCAAACAGTTAGCATAAATATAGTCGATCCTGCATTAATGCCTGAAAACAACAGCATCATGTTTGTAGGTAAATGAGTGATAATTGGGAAGGAATTAAACGTTAATTGAACGAAAGAAATAGTAGATAAAGAAAGTGGTGTAACAGTGGAGGATGTCGGTGGCTGGTGATGAGTTCATTGAGTTACTACAGAACAGAAGACGTAGGAGATGTATGAATTTTTAAAGGACATGAGGATCATGATCTGTGTCGGAAAACAAGCAGCGTGTTGCATTGTTTAATTATATGGCGATATTGGTGAGTGATGAACATCAGGACAGGATCGAAAATAGCACATTGGATGGAGAGGGTGGAATGGCAAACAAGAGCAGAAATCACTTTGTTTCGTAATCATAATCTATACACAAAAGCAAAATAAGATGACATACAGAATTTTTCCCAAACTATATGTTGTATATGAGATTATGAGTATTCTCACAAAAAAAAAATAATAGTAGCGTGAAACTTTACATAGTTAGTATTCAGGTATAAGAGCTCATAAAATATTTTTCGTCAAAAATTTCCCCACGAAATGTTCCATAATAAGTTGAAATTAAGATGAATTCGAAATAGTATACTAAATAACGTTTTATAAAGGGAGCAATAGTCGTCCGGAAGGAACGCAACTAATTATTAAGAAATGCTTCTTAGTGTATTATTACTCCTATAAAGTTTTATTCCACTGTTGCATTGTTTTGAAACAACACAAAATCTGCCAGCTTACTTCTAGCAAATTAGGTTAAATAAGAAATGATTTTTTTTGAGAATTCCTCAACCTTTTTAATTATTGAATATGTTTAGACGCCAAATATTTATCGATGGTATTTATTAAACAAATAGTATGTGGAGTGAAATAGAAGCATCTTCCAATTAGCTAGAGATAACTTATATTTCTCTAAACTTAGCCATTGATCACTGATGGCACAACTTATTTCATATGCAACAGAATTCGACCCAAATATGATAGTAGTATACAAGCCTTTAAAAGTAGCATAATTCTCTCTATAACCGAGGTATAAGGCAACAAAAATTGTGGTTGAGGAAGTATGATATTATATAGTTCTATATTTAATTGAAGAATAAATATACAACATAACTGAATAAATCCAATTTAAATACAGCAGTAGAAGCGATCTGGTTGTTACTATTCCTAATGTATATCTTGCCTTCCGTTGCCAATGGCTGTTAAGCTTGTTATTTAGCGATAATCGGATTTCCGCAGATGGCACATGCGTGTCTGCAAGCAGAGTCACTTGCGCACCTGCTGCCACTCCCCAAGACATCTTACATCGTGTTCTTGACGACACAAGACTAAAACAATACATATGAAGCATTTAGTACACTTTCTCGGCCTTCCAAAGAGCGCTAACCAAGAGTGGTGATTGCGATTGAAGACTTAATTCACGGATCACTTCACTGGAATCTCCCGTTAGTTGCGCGCATTTAGGCAACTCGGCTCAATGAACCAAAGTATACTTCATTGCTGATCAATGAACAACAATAATATTAATAGTGTCAATTAATAACTTATAGATAAATATAGTCCTTTCTTAACGTTTTACTTCTGATTAGAAGCAACTTTAGAAATTACCGATGGAATGAAAAAAACAAGGAAAAAGTTAATTGACAAATTAGTCTGCTTCTGATATCCAACTGAATTGCTGCATTGCGACTATTTGTCGTATGAATAATTCTGTGCGGCGATTTATAGGCCAATGTTGTAGAATATTCTATCAAGTTTAATGTTACTTAAGATGCGTCCCTTTCCTATAGATAACAGCCATTTAGAGTCAAGCAGCACTTTGGCTGTGTTAAAAACGTTAAAATAATTTGATTGGAAAATGTATGAATGCAGAGTTGGTCTGCTATCAAATTCTAATGAGTTTCGTTGAGAACGGTCATCATCTCACACTCGCCGAAGTGTGAAAGGCGGATTACTGCTGCGCACTCTGTTTCTTCACTTTAGAGAATTGTTACAGATTGAAAAAATTGAAAAAATGCATTAAGTGCCGGGAATGTCGCTTTATTTACATGCTTATTTGTGTTCGTAAATTCAAACATATAACGTCTCTAGCGTAATACACGGTTAAATAGAACAAATTTATGCGTGCCATTTGTTTTAAGCAGGAAAGAAAAATATAACATGTATAATGGAAATAATTTGTTGATTATTTTAATGGTAACAATGGGTTTTCACTAACATAACGAAAGAGAGACTTCCGTGTTTAGAACATTATAAATAATCTTGTAGTGAACATGAAAAATTTGGAAAAGAGAAGAGCCAAAACCCAAAAATCGCAGCGGATTTACTCTTGAGGGTGTTAATGGATTCGACATGCAGATTTACGGTCAATTAGCATTTTACGAAAGCTTCGAGAGAAAAGAAGAACAGTGAATAAATAATAATAAAACTGTAGTCCAATATAAACAAAAAGTCAAGTAAATAATCAAAAGGCTTAGGCTTGGACATGTTTTTAAATTTACAATTGTTAAAAACAATGGGGATAGAAATGCAAAATGTGAAAAATAGGTTTACTGTGAGGGTAATCAGTTCAAATAATTCCTTACAACCAATTAAATTTTTGCCATTGAAAAAATTCTAGAAGCAGAAAAAATTAACAGCTGATGTTATCGTTATCAGCTCTTAAAGAACTTTTGAGAGCAACATGGGAAATAGCATACAGAATTGACATAAGTTAATAAAATGCGTTAACTGCATAGACTTCAATATATTTTTGATATATATCGTTGTCTCAAGTAATAGCCTCTATTACGCCGGTTAGGGTGTTCTATTCAAGTTTTCTGTAGTTGAGGTGCGCCACTTAAATTAAAGGCGATATTAATTTATAATTTCCTATAGAATTGTACCCAATTGAACGAGAAAGTGGGGAGGCATCTGTCAAAACATAAGTTGTCAGCGAGACATGGGACGGGATACTGAATACCTAATTAGTAAATAGGCTCGAGTTACAAGGAAGACGAGAAAACCGCGGCGGTTGTGCTCTAGGATAATCCTTTCTTCTTTTTGTCATTTTGCAGACTAATTTATCACCCGATATTCTCATGAAAAGACAGTTCTCATTTGAGGGAACTTGGCATAATCAATAGACTTTTTTCAATAAGAGTAACCTTATAACCATAAAATATTTCTTTAACTGTAACTTTAGCATCATTCTTTGATAAGAATTCAGTAAATAACTCCATATTATATTAATACAAATTTGTGCCAGAAAATTGTACTAAAATAGTTAGATATTACTACGTATATTTTCACACTATTCTTATTACAAAGTAGATCTCTGTACTATCCAATTCAATTAAAGTAGATTAATATTCTCACGTTTAGCTTTACTCTTCAGTTCCAACACCAACAACAACAACTACCCTCGTACGGTACCTTTATATGCATTAAGCAATAGAACATCTTCATAATTCTATAACACAAAGTACTCCTTTAAAAATAATATTGGATAAGTTTAGATGTATGCTATAATATTTAAAAGTACATAATTTTAGCATAACTTTATTCCTGGAGAATTATTTGGTGATTCTTTACATTTTCGTACAAACACAGGTATGGGATTTTAATATTCATAGCAATTGCATATATTTATTATAGATTTTTTTCAATTTTAGATAAATTTTAGCGATATTGATAAGTTTTAGACACTTTACATGCTGAAAAAAGGATATGTTAACGTGAAATTTGGTTTAATGACAGAAAATGATTTGGCTGTCGGGACTGATCATGATTTAAATGTGTTTACAAAGTAATATTTCAAAAATTCGCTACCTTTAGATTTTTGCGAATTTATTAATGTATTTTGATGTGCATGAAAATATGGCCATTAGCAGAAGTGTGTTGTAGAACTTCTCGATACAAATATATCATTGAATAGTATGGAACAAATGTTAGCCATAAATGGACAATGAAAAGCTATTCTTTCCTATCCTGTGGCATACATATATACGATACTTTATGAAAAAATCTCATATTTTTAATGCTTTTATTTTTTATATTTTTTCTTTTAAGATTTTCATTTTTGTTTTCATGTTTTATATGATTTTTAAAAAATTTTAAAAAGGTGGAATTTTCAATATCTTTTTATTAAACAGGAGGTTGCAAATGCAGTTTTAGCTGAAAATATGATCATATAATAAAATGTATGGCTCCCAGTAGATATAAATGGAAACATGGTTTTTCCATCAATTACTAGAACATTCCGCCTTTATGACAATAAGACTAAAGATACGTCATTCAACATTAATGCATGTTTCAATGATTTTGTTGTAATAGAACGAAAGGATACAACCATATTTTCCTAATGCTATGAATCTCAAGAATCATTCCCTCATTGTTTATTCCTCTAACGTGATAAATTTGAACTAAGACATTATCAATAAATTTAAAATATTTAAAATAAAGCCTATAACTAAATAAGACCAAAATACTATATCTAAAACATCTGGATATACATGTTTTAAACATCCATTACAATAGCTGTAACTACTTAGATTTTTCGAACTGTAAAAAATATCCTTTCGCTGCTACGACTGAACGACTTCTTATCCATATGGTGTACCTAAATTCAAACAAATATTATTTCAAACGTTTGCTTGTTTTCATTTGATATTTAACTAACCGGACGTAATATCTCACCTAGCTGTCCATCCATTTTCGTATCCAACCATATCTCTACCACTAATATTTTCTACCAAACCTCGAACTTCGTCTTTTATCACAAGATTCCGTGTATCATTATGTGTTAACAATTGAATATCCCTTTCCTTTGCGAATTCTACGAGTTCAGGAGGAACCTAACAATAAAAATAGATAATTAGTGTAAGAAAGTCCTAGCAGATTTTAAGATAATTGTGTTATGAATTCGGCATTTTTGTTGAAAATAATAGTTATTAGTAATGAAAATTAAGTAAATTGGTAATTAAATGAGATATATTTGTTTAACAATGTACTATACACACATTTCATTTTAATAATTAAATTCCCTAGAAAATGGATTATATAACTGACTGTGCAACAGCCATCGATGCTATAGTGATTTATTGTTGGTGGATGACTGATTGCTGAATTGCATAAAAGACGTAATCGGTCGACATCTAAGTCAGAGACACCTGCTAGTGGAAAATTTGACTAAAACTAGTAATTGTCCAGCAATCTTTTTTCTTCAAACATCACATTATTAAACACAAGACTCAAAACATTGTTTAGTTTGATGCATTCACTCTTTAAGAGGTAGCTATTCAAGTAGGATTTAAGTATGTTTATTTTATATTTAAAAGTTTATAATAGCATTAGAAAATATCACTTCCTAATAGTTACAATTAAACCAGGAAATTTTCTTAAAATCACTGCGTCAAGCTTATTAGAGTGTTTTAATAAAATCCGGATTTCTCGGTAAAATAACTTAAGCTGATAATAAGTCAATAAACAGAATGACATGTGTGAGTGCACACCTACCTATAGTGTGCACACTTCCGCTACTGACCAATTCCTCCATGGCAGTCCATATTGGACACACCTTATCCAGCCATTCAGAATCAGTCAAAGTCTAAAATTAATAATCACAAGGATTCCATTAGAAAACATTATTTTAATAAGTATAGTGCATTTCTGATTATATAACATTCGAGTTTCATACCTCAAATTCGTTGTAGGGAAAGGCTACAATAAGCTGTGAAAGAGCATCGAGGGAGAGAGATTTCAGACAAGTTCGAACTGAACTTATTATGGATTCCACAGAATAGTAAGAAAGACTGACCTACAAATAAAAAATAACGTAATGAATAAATGATTTTCGACAAAATAATAATTTTCACACTAATTCCACAACTCACCTTCAATGTAGTCTTCGTGTCTTCTTTAGGAAAGTCGTTACTAAAAATTGAATTTGGCGAAATTACCCTATTATAAATAGTAGTGGTAGAATTTGCCACTATCTTGAAAGATGCAAAAATTTCCTCCGACGAGTTCTTATACCTCCGCACAACCATCTGTGAAAATTTAAAACCTATCTGTTTTCGCTTTGTAGTAGAAAAATATATTCTCGTTAAGCTTCCTTTTGTTTTATATTTTCCACTCACATCTTGCATCTGGTTCAGATTTCCTGTATGGATTATAAATGAATCGGCGGTCTTCATCCCGACAACTTCACTAAACTTTACACATTCGTTTATATTTTAAGAACGAGAGAAGCATCAAAACACGTATGAAGTAGTTGATGGTGAAAAGCTATGAAGAAATAATGCAAAACAAGTCGTAGGATGTGGGCAATTTGGTGATAAAGTAATAAAAGTGAAGTGGAATAGAAACTAGAAAAGAAAAGGAAATAACACTAAACTGTTTCCAGAGATAAATTACTACTATTGCTTTTCAGCTAGCGATGAATGTCAGTAGATTGTGATCAATGTTTGTTCTAAAGGCCATCGAAAAAGGAAGTCTGCGATCATCGAAACAAAACGTGATCCTAAACAGAAGATCAACAAAGACACGTCACTTCAAATATTTAATAAAATATTTTCTCTTTATTGCGGCTAAACTTCATTAGATAATTGAGAGAGGGGGTTGAATTTCTTCCTGGAGATCACTTTTCTGATGCGATTAAAATTTCTAATTCAGATAATGTAACTGTAACAATAGGATTTTAGGTGATATTTAAGCAGTATTAAATAAAATATGAGGAGAATTTTTCCATATGAATAGTTCATTATAGAGAAATGTAATACGATGCTCAAGAGAAAAGGTGAATCTAACGTATCCAACTTTAAAATGACACGACAAACAATACGGAGCTAAAATAGGGCGTGCTGAAATGAGCGAAATTCTACAGTTTAATTCGATGACTAGTTATTTTGGTTATTATCCCATCTCTGTTCTTGGTTTAAAAAAAGATAATTTTCATTTCTATTTTGCAAAAACATTTAACGGTAATTATTTTAAGTTGTTATAACAATGCTGTTGACAATGATAAGGAAATATTTATTAATAATCTAAGCTGAAGCATTCGAACCTGTAATGATCATCCGTAACCATGTCAACCAGTGAAAATACAAAACTAATTACATACCCAATGTAAAAAAGAAAGATATCACTAGCAGCAAATAATAGAAGACGACTTGTATAAGTAAACACGTAAAATAAAAATCACACAACATTGATACAATGAAGTTTAATTGAAATTAGTTTTAGCATAGAATCCAAAGTAAATAGAAGAACACGATGACATCAAATAACCAAAAATCATCAAAATGCTAAACTATTACACCATAGTTGTATTACTGGAAACAGTTTCCAGTCGTTTGAGCTTACGAAATGAACTCTTCCACTCAGAACACGTTTTTCTGAGTAAATCAACGAAACAAGGATTAAGTAGACCATATAAGATTGGGTTTCCGACATTGTTCACCATGGCAACACTGAAAGTAAATAGTAAATCTGGTTACAAAATAATTTATAGATATATGGATAACTTCTAGAATAATAACGGAAGATGCATTTTGTTAATTTTATTTGGTAAAAACTAGATTTAGCATCCTGGTACCCCCGATTCCCCAAATCCCGGGCAAATACCCGACTTTTCCAAAATCTCGAAAACCCGGAAACCCGGTAACCCGACATTTTAGCTTCGAATGCCAACCCTAGTAAAAACATACTGTAAACATTTTAAAATGTCTTAGAAGGTAATCATTGAATTTAAGTCAAATTTGGATTGCTCACCAGTGTGCAGTCAGGCTAATAAGGTAGGAGTAGTCTTTTTCGCTAGATATGAACACACTTCCATCTGTGAACTCTAAGGCGACGGAAACGATGTTTTGAGGAAGCCAGGCTACTCCAAAAACGACAACCATAGATACCAAAACTACTGTATTTCTTCTTGCTTGTTGGATCAGCTCACACTTTCTACGACACTAAAAAAAATAATTCTGCATGTGGATTATATTGATACAACAAAATTCCTAGCTACTACGATACGATATCAGATAAATTGCAGCTGTTGTATCTAATTTTCACCTGTGTTAAGATGTCGTCTTGTGGTGGCAATCTTTTTTTCATAGCACTCATAATAGGCATAGACGCAGCCAGTACAAGCGAGCGTTCATTTAATTTCCTATAAAGTGCAAATTAATTATTTAGATCAGGTTTTATGGGAAATATAATATATGTACAAAAGATCCAATCGATAAAATTTTAAAAAACATTATTTAATTTGCATGGAGTATAGATAAAAAAACATGAAAGAAGGCATACTTGATCTTTTCTCTGGTGCGCTGAGTTAGTTGATCAAAGATCTTGTAGTAACAGAAGAACATTATGGTGAAAGGAACGAAGAACTGAGCAATTAACACAAAAACTGTATATGACCTGAAAAACAGATATTTGAAAAGATATTATTTAATTCTAAAAATGCATCTGTATAGTTCTTGTATTTCTAAAACCAAATCCAAATAGAATTTAATGGTATCAGATATACCTTCGAAGCGGGTCACTAGGCCATGACTCAGTACAAAATTTCCCGCAAAGACCGTCATACTCGACGAGTGCCATAAACCAAGAATATGGTAAGGTGATGAGAACAGATGAAAGCCATAGCGTCAGCATGATGACTTTGGCACTCTAAAACCAACAATTTGTTTGTACGAAGGCATTCATTTTGTAAAATGAATGTTAACATCCCAATAGAGCCTATTATGATGCTCACATTTTTGGAAATTCTTTGCCGATGGGGCTTAACTATCATGAAGTATCGATCAACTGCTATGGATGACAAACTGAATGTAGCAATGAATACACTTGCACCCTGTAAACATGTATGGTATTTTCAGAATTACTACCGGAGTTAAAAGAAAAATATGCACTTATGTATATAACTTCGAAATTATTGAGTACATAAACAACCACAAAGAACGATAAACAAGAACCAGCATTTCAATTAAATTATATTTATATGTTTAGCTAACCACTGCTGAAAAAATATAGGAATCATTCAACTGAAAAGCCAATGAGCAGTCCAATTAAAGACACATTGCTCATCAATTCATTACCACTCAATCATAATATTTATCGTTTAAATAATTTTTTTTAACAAAAGGAATACAAACCTGAATCCAAGGAAGTGAATGGCACATGTGATCTCCGAAATACCAATTTTTGTATATGTTCGTAATAGGTGTAATTGGAAGTGAGAATATGCAGACAATTAAGTCGGCAATGGCAAGGTTTAGAATGAACATGTTCTAAAGATAAATTAATTTAGCTGATATTCAATATTCTTTAGACGAAGACATATCCCACGTCTTTTGAATTATGAAGTTAAGTGTTTAAGGAATGAAATTACAATATAAATTATTTGATGCAAACAATCTTAACTTCTAGAAATATTCTTATAACATTATCTATCACCTGTACTGTTTGTAATCTTCTATTCCTAACTGTCAGATATAGAACTGCAACATTTCCTGTCAAACCTAATAAAAACTGAATGCCGTAAACAATAGAAAAGCCGATTATAGTTGGAATTTCCATAGAAGGATCCTGAGCTCGATCTGTATAAACAGTACATGATTCGGGCAAGGACGTCATCTATAATAAAATAGATTATAGGGTAATTTTAAGAGATTATCCAGCAATACCTTCTAAAAATGATTTCTCATGTTAATATTAGAAACATATAACTAATTACAACAAGAACACTGGGAGAAATACATTTTATATTTACTCCCACAGTATTATTCAAAACAAATGATTGAATTTATTATCAGGGTTTCTTGTAATAAATCACCATTTGTATTCAGAGGTAACTAAAAGACTTCCAATGTTCTAGAGAAAAATAACTTCTACGATAGTTTTAAGACATAAATAGTGCGCATAAATTAAATAATAAATTGAAGGTTTGGCTTAAAAATCCTATATTTTTTCTCGAGGAGTTTAAAGTGCGAACAAAATTAAGTATTCAGAATCAAGACTCAAAAACCAATAGCTTATGGTATGTAATATAAATACGTAGGAGGTGGATGAGGCTAAAGGTAGATATGCATGTGTTAGTGAAAACTAACTCTAGTAGCAAAATGGGACGAGTCAACAATAACTATGGAAATAGATATCAGTGTGACAACGGGAACTATTGGCGAGAGTATCTGCCTATTCACGAAAGGTTAGCGCATTTCAAGAATCTTGTATTGAGCGAAAAGTGGTTTAAACATGTAAACTAACAGGGACAATAGTGATAATTACGTATTAAGTACCGTGAAGAATTAATAGCTGTGCCTATACGGAATTTAGATGATTTGCCTAAAAATAAGCATTCGCTAATGCTTTGCTAGCTCATGTGATTGTGTTAGATTGGGGTTTAGAGGGAGTATAGTAAAATCTCGATGTTTAATTGAGTTGCGATGGGGTTTTGAACAGCGTTAAATAGCGTGACGACCAACGAATGCAACGTCGATGATGCGGTAAGGAGTCGTTATGTAGCTGGAAGCAGCATCGATAAAGGTCTTCATCAGAGAGAAATGCTAATACAACACAAAAATCGAAAAATAATTTTGCTTATTCATCAATTTTCTATTGCCAGACACGAAATGGTAATTTTCCCTCTATTTATTTTAAATAATCAACCTAACAGATTCAGTACAAAATTCATCACAGATATCATAAACTGACTATAGAAATAGGTCTGCTGTACTAGTTTTTCGAAATAAGAACCTAGCTTTTGCACATATATAATTACTAATATTCTTGTCATTATACTAGCACATAAAACATGAACTTAATTTTCAAAGCGTCCTAGTCACATACTTCTTTAGAATCACTTATCTGTTTAGAGGGATTAAGTCTTTTTAGGAGCTGTTTGTTCTGCAAAACAAGTACTTACCAAGGACCCTTTATCCCCAATCGGGCTATCGTAGTATCTAGACTTGTTTTCTCTACTACTGCGGAGTATTTCTCCTGCATAATATCTGGCACAAACGGAAGACAATGCTTCGGAACTAATTCGCGAATGCTAAACAAAGCAGAAAAGGAGATTAGCAACTATAATTTACAGGGAATTTTGAGTCTTATTTTTGTTTATATGTATCTATTGTCAAAGATAGCTTATGGTCCCATTATAAGAACCATTAGTGTTACTATATCACAGAGATACCCAGATTAATTAGCCAAAGATGGAAACCAGCCAATAGAACGTTATTAAGAAAAATAATAACAGCATCTAATACAACAAAAGAAACGGACACTAAGATGCATGTATTAATTACTCTAGTAGTTTAAATGATTGAGGTAGTTGAAATAAAGATGGAAAACAAAAGACAGGAGGAGATAAAGAGCGGAGCAATTAATTGTTCATGTGACATAATACCAACTGGCTTCTAGATGCCTTCAATGCTAGAGTGTGGTGCTAATGTATAAAGATGAAAATTTCAGGACGTAAACAGATTTAAGGTGTACATTTGAAAGTAAAAAATGATTAGTTGCGTGAATTGATAGAAAGTAGACTTGACCGTGATCTCTAGAGTATTAAGAGTTAAAGCGAAACATCTGAGAAACAATAATTCAACTATTTTGCTGTAGAAAAGGGATGAAATAACAAATGACAATAATGTATGTCTGATGGAGTAATGTAGTGGACAGTATTAATCATGTCGCTAGGCAAAGTGATTATGATAAGGTTGTAAAACACAATCACTTCTTGGTGGACGATTTTCATAATCAGGATGTTTGTACAAAGTAAGTCGGCTTCCTTCGAAAATTAAAGGATTTCAATATTTTTTGAACTGCCGGTTCTAGCTAGAATTGTAACAAAAAGTAGCCATTATTAAAAGCAGCAAATTTTACTTCAAATGTGAAAAATGTTTGACCAAACAATGATTAGCTTTAATACACTCAGTTAACAAGTTAGAACTTTTAAATATTATGATGTTTTTATGAAAAAATGGGCAACTTTGCACAGTAGTTTTTCTTAATTCATAAAATTGAATATATTAATAAACTGCTAAGCCTATCGCCCTACGAAATGATTTATGAGCACTTAATAGCATTATAAGCTTTAATGAAACTTCATGAACTTATGGAATAAATAAGGTTGGATGAAGAATTAGTGCAAAATATGAATATAGTAAAAGGTTGGGGATGCTACACCCATCTCATTACTTTGGTAGAAGTCAAAAGTTATATCCACGACACCTGATCTGGAGGCGGTGAGAGTCCAAAGGACAAGAACCTTGTTACACTACCGGATGTAGTCTATCCATTCATAAACCGAAAACATGAAGTAGTTCAAGTCCGTGAAGGAATCGATTGTGTAAGAGCATAGCCAAAAGCTCTCTGCGCAAATTCCAGGATAGTTCTGTAGAATGTTTTTTGAGATAAATGGTCCGTCAACGGCCGAAAATGTTTAGTTATAATCAACTAATTTTAATTTTTTATTTATTTAGGTGCGCTTAATAGTAATTTTAGATTGAGATAGCTGGCTATTAACCCTAAACTAGCAATCTGAAGAAGAAATGGAATTTGGCGAAGGGGTTGGGAAGTAGAACTACTTCAAAACAACTATTGGATAAATCTGAGTGTTATCACAAGCGTCTTTGTCAATAGTATGCTGACATAAACCAATTTATAAACTCTGTGCAAAATCAAATATAATTTTCTTGCCTATTATATGTTTGATTTCGTCCAATTGAGAATATCATCAACAATCAATAACTCACGAAGAATCACTAAGCCGAATTACAGCGTCCTAGAGTTTTATTATATCAGAACAAAACCCAATTCTCCTTTTGATTTTCTGTGGTTGTCGAAGATGATGAAAAATGTATATCCTAATTAAATTCATACGATCAGTGAATAAGTGTATCTATGAGATGCCGACGACGAAGGGTTCACTCTTCAACTCTGCATTATATTTGCAAAATTGTGAATTAAATAGCCTAGACAATGAGAATGAATCAGATAACTGAGGAAGCAATAGTATGAAAATAATTGAATGGACACGTGCTTGGTGTACGGAAGTAAATAAGATAAGCGCAATTGGGACGGAAAAAGAAAATACATATATCCTATAAAAATACATTTATTTAACGAAAATAATGAATACTTCATATACTCGGCTGTATAAAGAGTAAAGCGATGATGGATGGAAGTTAAGAGTTAATGTAATGCATCAAAGAAATCTCGATGTGCAATAATAAAGGAAATCCTCCGATGAAATCCTTCATGAAAAGACGTTCAGACTCATGCTATAATCCTTTTATTTTAAACCATCCAGCTTTGATTTTAACTAGCATCATAATTCCTTGTCACAAATCTCTTCTAAAAAATAAAACCTAATAGTTAAAATAACTATGTGTAGAAGCGTCACAATGCATAAATAAACAGATTACGTGGGCATTCACATAGCTCTATAGAAATGGGCACGGAAATGTTCGGCTTTCTTCCGACTATATAGAAGCCCTTGTATAACAGGTAGAAAAGTCAAGAATGACTGTTAGGATCAAATACTACTGTTATAGAAAAAACAAAGATCTATAGAAGACATAAGTGAAGGAACTATAAGGTCAAAATAGCATTGCACTTGCAGAAGTGAACGTCTGCATAATGTATATGAGAGGTTTCATCTGTGATAACATTTTCAATCACTTCTATATTACTTAGTAATAATAGGGAATTCTCTTGTCTGTGCTAATTAATAATGGATAAGTTTTAATAAGTTAATTTTATCAATCAAACAAATATATTATGCTTAAACAAAGATTATTTAAAATATGATTTAAATAAATTTTCGAATAAAATCTGAAGAAATTAATTGTTCTACGAAACTATTAAAATTGGTAGCTCAATATTACACTATTTCGTTATTTTATGGTCGTCTAATTATGATTTTGTTTAAATCAGAATAATATTTATACATGAAGGCTAAATAAAATAAGCTTTTAATTATAGCGAAGTAATGATTTCAATGGAGTAACATTAGTTTTGCTGTAGGGACATAAGCAAAAATACTCATTAACGAGGAGCATAAAAGAAATGGTACTGTATTATATTATGTTATAAGTATTTAGAAGTTAGGAATTATGAGGACGGAATAATTATCCCACGTTAATGGTCATAAGTGGGTGTTACGATGATTATGCTAATCGCTTAATTTGTATATAAATCAACATCTTCCATTATTTCACAATTTTATCATTGATTAATGCTAATAACCTGCAATCTCATCTCTTGAGACAGTGATCAGTTCCTAGTGGATCTTTGTTTACCCATGTACATACCTCCTCTGTGATCCACAGAGTTTATTTCTAGTGATGAGAGCAAGCTTATGGACTTAACATGAACAGCTCAACGATAATTTTCATTAATCGAAATCTTAATTCTCTTGGAACCTAGACAGTCTGAAATCCAATATTAATATGTTTAGCCCACATTTAAACATTTGTCAACTATATTAAGTGGCACATATGTAGAATATTTGGAAGTATTGCTTTTTGTCCTTATCCAAATAAAAGATGCAAAAAAAATATTACTGGAAAAGTTCTTCATAAAAACCTGTATATATGGTAAGTGACATATAAAGTATATTTGAGAGCAATAATTTTGTGATTTTTAAAAATATGAGATATGGCCTAATTATTCATTCAACTTATTGCCGCTTAAAATTGAATCAGTTGATTTCTGAGCACTTATTTTAAGTTAGCACTACTTAATAATAAGCCTAGGATGGCGTCTGGTCCCAGCTAGATGTGGGAGAATCGAACTGGATTGGTGTGTGGAACAATTGCTTCATTCCGTAGACTAGCGTAAAAAGGCTTTCGTTAATTTAAACCTCGTAATGAGTATAAGTGCATAATTGGAATGTTGGGTTGCGAGTTAAAGCAGCTAAATTTTCCACATAATTCGTGAAAAACATTCTACATATCATACTAGATATCTTAAAATGTTTTAGAAATAATTCCCGAAGGTATTCTGATCACTAGTGTGTCTAAGTGCACTACGCTTTCCCGATTAAAGTCTTCTTTAATTTTAGAAAAAGAGCTATTTCTCTAATTAAGTCACTTTTTTCTCATGCTCACTATGCTTTTACGGCTACAATACTGTACCTTTAAAAATGTTAATTAATTAATATTAATTTAGTATTTTAAGATGACTTGAATGTTACTGTATTGTTCAAGTATTTAATGTATTGCGTGAAACTCCTAGACGAAGTTGTAACAATTGAAAAATAGATATATCATGTTACGCACCAATGATTTGATCTACGCTAATATAAGTGGTATGATCTACTGTACTTTGTACCAATTCGAATTTTATATTAATGTCATACATTTCGTGAAGAAATTAATATGAGTCACTTTCAAAACTTTCTTTTTTATTGCTTTGTTAACGTGCTTGTCATTACTCGGCGAGATGAATCATGGAAAGGAGAACTTGCTAATTCACCGATTTTATTTTACCTTAATTCTTTTTCTCACGCTTGTAGAAACGAAAATATTTGGTAGCTCAAACCATTTATAAATTTGGATTGAACATCATTAGGAGTATTGGCTTTCCAATGAATACATTGATTAATTAAATAGTTTTCATCTCTTCCATGTCATTCAATGAAACCGCTTCATGGACAACTACATTCACTGCTACCATTGCAGATTACAGATCTAAGGTAGTTTATTTACTCTTGTTACCAGCTAATAAGTATTAATATAGGAAGTAATGTTTTGTATAAATTGAGAAGAGGGCTTTCTATAGATGTAGTTTAGGTAGAAGTTGTTTACGGTAAACCAGGCATTTGTACTCCAACAAATGAGACGACATTCCACTACGAGTTGGGAGAAGGAACTCCCCAGACATTTGAAGTGGATAATATTATGATATTTCTTTGCAGTTAAAATTAACTTGACATTTTTTCATTATCTAGTATTTAAACTAGTGGTAACTTCTTGATTTCTAGGTACTTTCTTCCAGTTTTCGATCTGATATTTCACTGTATTCTCTAGATGACATTACGACTCGAAATGAATCCATCATTAGCCAGGTAATATGTCGAATTGTGTTTGTAGATTATATTGTATTGTCTCACTCCCTTATTCTTCCATTTTTCCCATACTCAGACTTTTCAGCTAGGGCGAATTGAAACGAATTACTCCCTTCGGATTGAGCGCCCTATACGCCACGAAGTCTTGCTTTAATTACATATCTATAAGTTTTTCACTCATTATTATAATTGGTATTTTCTTTATAGGAACTTTCGCTATCTTCCTCTGAATCCCTCTTTATACGACGTAGACCAATCGATGACAACTGGTGTGCCTATGTGGCTGAGACTGTATCGACAAGCCCAGTAATACACAGATATTATTCGGAACAGAAGTTAAGGATGACCTAATTCTTTCATAATCCCCTATCTTATCTGATTTCCTAATCATTAAAAATTTTGTACTAATTAAATTATTCATTTATCCTTTTTACCAGTGTTTTATCGTTAGAAACTTGTAATATGTGATAATTGTGGTGTTGACAGTTTATACCATGCATAAATTAATATAAATATTTGTGGCAGAGAGGTTGTTTAGGTTATTTTCCCATTTATTTCGTCTGTAACTCTACATAATACGACAGCATATTTTCAAATGTGTTTGGCAAGTTGTTTTTAAATTTATAAGTTGTTTCAAATGAGCATATGACCATATTTACTATAATGTGTTCAAAATAGTTATAAAATTCAAAAGGTGATTGCAAATAACTAGTTAAATTTATTTTCAATTTCTAACTCTTCAAATCCTGTATCATTACTATACATAGGAAGTTTTTTTCACAAATTAATTGCTGATTCAACACACCATAAAATACAACTTTCTATTTACGCCAATAAATATAATGCATATATTTGAAAGGATTTCGTATACGTTATCCATATAATATTTATACATCTTATGATTTAGTGTTACCAATAATTAACAGATCATAAAAAAAAACTTAGACATTGTAAATATAAGCGTATGTCTAAAATTTGGTTGAATGATGGAATAAGCTTTAGAAATACATCAATACTGAAAAAATTAAAATGGCTAGTTAAATTTTTTCTATTGTTTGAAAGGAAGCACGTGGACCTAATTCACACTCAAGGTCGCTACGAGAGCAAACCAAACGGTTTTCTGCTTATTTCGAGAGTGATCGGAGTCAAACACAGATGTGTAATCTGCAGCTGAACTGCTAGTTTTAAGTGTGAACAGTGGCAAATCGGAAGAGAAGTTTGCGCATTTATCTGTGGTAACACGTTATAAATCGTTCTTATTTCTTGTACCCTTAGTTTTCTGAAAGATTAGTTGTTTCCCCCACACTCCGTTCATCCTCTTAATAACCTCATTTCTCTATCTCATTCCATTACCCATCTCATTGCTGAGGATAGCTAGCCGCTGGCTTGCTAAGTAGATATTTACATTGTCGACCCCAACGAGTTACCCCTCCCTACTATCACTCATATGATCTTCCACTCAGAAAGGAAATGCCTTCCACTTTGTTTCTCTATTTCCTCATTTTTAGTTTTTAGTACTCCGTCTCTCATTTGTTCAAATACATTATTTCTAAGGTAGTATTCCCATATCGAACGATAGAAGAAAACGTGAAGAGGAAATACTATCATGTATATAGGGGATGATATCAGTTATCATCTCAATGTACTATCTCAATGTCCAAAAGTGTTTAGCCGGCCTACTTCTTTCTTTTATCGAGGTCATGTATAATTGCAATGCACTTCCCCCGTGAAGGACTATTTTTGCCTCTTACTTCTGCATTCATTTACACATACATAAATTTACACATGCATCTCCCTACTTATCCGTCTCCAGGTCGTTCATACAAAAATATCTACTTCAAAGGAAGCAACTAATGTGAACAGCATTTCGTTCATATGTACAATATTGTGGAAACTGGTTCAACTATCCATTACGTACAACATAAAATATACTAAAAATATAACACGAAGATCTATGGAGCATGTATTACTTGATTTATGAAGACTCATTTTTATTTTTAGTGCAGGTTCTTAATTCTAACTGCATTTTTATCATTATTTTCTATCCATGAGAACTTTAATGTTACTCTTCTTCTCCGAAAACAGGAATTAAGTGCCGGCGTCTGGTTTCTTTCAGTTAACTCACAATATTCATTATTATTTAGAAGTTAAGTAATATTATAAATAATGAAATAAAAGTTAGCACCTTCTAAATTCTATATTAGTATAAAGTCTTCTTCTTTATTTATTAGTTTCTTGTTAGTCATTTCTTCCTTCTTCGTTAAATTCCACGGTCCATATCTGATTCGAGCAACTAGTTGTGTTCAAACATATATCACTGCTGACTCACTGCTAATACCCTCAAGGACAGTTGTGCCTCCAAGTTTAGCTTTTTTATTTTACTATATGGTTATCTTATTTGTATGACCTCACTGTTATTTTTCTCCACTGCTCTTTCTCATATCATGTTAACATTATTCCTTGCGGACAAGCATGTCTATTTGACTATGACAGTCTTTTTAATGTAGAACTAATAGATAATTGCATATGTTTGACTGTAATGATCTCTGTACCTTGACTAGGCTTGGGTTTCTATTTGCTAAGAGGGTTAGAGGTAGTGAGAGAGTGAGGAGGCGTTGCTAGAAAATGAAGAAAAGCCGTATTCTAGGCTCTAACGGACATAATAACATAACTGACAACCTATTTTATTTATTTTTTTCACATTTGCTATTACTTATTTATTGTCTTTGATAGCTCTCAAATTTTCTTGTTATTGGTGTTATTTTCTCCAATAGATCTTACTTAAGGTATTTAAATTCCTTTAAAATTTATCTTGCAAAGTAATATAAATATATATGTTTGTTCTAGTTCCATTACATACAAATTCAATTTACTGTTTTTCCAGAGTGATAATGTGTCTTCCACAACTCGTGCCACAACCTCTTCATAGGTAGGTGACTAGACCTTTGGTTATTTCCGTATAATGTGTAGTACAATTTATGGTCATGCTTCCTAAAAGAGCAAGAAAGAGAAAGCGAGCCAATAGTAGGATATTTTGAAAGGTAAGAGAAAAAATTGTTTGCTCTAGCAACGCTAATACTATTAGTGAAGATAGTCCTATTGTTAGATAGAGGCCAAATGGCACTATAAGTGTAATTATGCTATTACTATTAATAATGTAGCGGCCAGTACTGCTCACCGTCCATCCTGGACACTATATCATATTCTGGCCCTCTCTATTTTGGCCGCAATTTGATATATTTGTTATTGTCGTCCACGCGGTGCTTGTATACAATTATACCATTGCTTCCAACAGATATTTATACCATTTCGCTCAAATATAATTATTCCTGCTTTTTTATTATTGCGTTGTCCGTATCGACTTTTGAATAGACAACTAGGCATAAATCGTTATGTACTTCCAATATTTTCTATTGAAATTTTATCTAAAAAGTTGAAATCTAACCCGAAATATTGCTCACAATTCAAATATACTTTATGTGCCAAGTCTTAATGTAAAACTATCATTTTTTTAATACTCATGCTACTTTTCCACTCTAACTCCGTAATTGTACTTCTAGTGGGTCAGTCACAGTTCATCACATATATATATAGATGATCAATGATATAACACCACTGACAGATAACGGCACACATCCTTACCGCGCGGTAAACACACGAATTCTCGCATCGCCTGTACTTCAATTATTTGTTGATGCATATTTCTTTCCTAATTTCTGTTTGTAAGAGATCCCTTAAATCAATCTAACAAAGCCAACAATATACAGAAGCGCTACCAAACAACAGGTTTTTCCTCCTAGGCCTCGAAAGACAAAGGTCATCGCTACCTTCGTTTACATTTCATTGCTCTTCTCGAGAAAGATAGAATCATCTTAAAAACAAATGACGGTACACCTTAAAACAGCCAATTTTTAGCATTTATATTCTCTTTAAAATATAACCTGAATGTGATATTGGAAATTTTATAGTTTTTATTCAAACTCCCCCTTACATAATCATTAGTTTATATGTGCTTCCCACTTTTGAATACCCTATTGAGGAAGTGATTCTATTGTTAGTGTTTAATGACGAATGGGGAAAAACGCTTAGCCGAGTAGCATTCAAATCTGTACTCTCTCGGTCAACATCCTCATCATCATTTGATTAAATATACTTAAGCAGAAAATTTATCAACGAGAATTAAAGTGTCATCAAGTGATGTATTTATACATTTATCACCGACCCTTTACTGCCATGTTCGGTCTATGACTTTAATTCAATCATTGCGTCTTGTTTTTATTTACCTGTCACCTTTTCTGGCACAGTAGAGAAGTTGTCTTGCAATTCACACCCACTCCCCTTTTGAAATGTTGTCTGACACGCCCATTCAAATCACGTTCCGCCAATTAGTCGTTTTCTCTCATCTGATTCCAGTTATGTCGTTTTATGACACTAGTTGCTCTGGTCAACAGTTACCCTAGAAAATAATATTTGGTGTGAGCATTTATTTTCTATACTAGGTTCTATAGCCACTAAAAAAGACAGATTCAACCATTAATTCGTGTTTTTGTAATTGCATTTCTCCGCCAAATAGGCACTCTTGGGAATGGATCGGCATTCTATGACTATCACACGAGGACAGATCGTATTCACCACACGCTACAATTTCACCATATTTTTCCTAAGAAAATGTATAATAATATTTCTTTAAACATAAATAGAAAATGCATTCTCTCTTTCTCTCCTCCCTTTTCCCTTATTTCATCTAATTGCTAATATAAGCCTACAACATTTAAATACTGCACTAGCAAATCCTATATAGTTAGCTAATCTAATGATATTGAAGGATAGTAAAGATGACCCTTTTGTAATGATTTCGAGAGTATTTTAGGAATACAATTGTCTATATATGTTCTTAACAATACTATTCTGTAAGACACACTACTGGTGAAGTAAATCCTCCGTCGTTACGCTCATCACGAAGAAAAACAGACTGCTTTGTTTTGAATCTTTGTGCGCAAGTGCTGGCCGTTACGCAAATCATTACGACTCAAAAAACATCACCATTTGATGGGGAAATATGCTATATATTTATATTCGCTTCTAATCTCTATTTTTCCATTCCAAAGTGTAGTCTTTCTTTCAAACGATAAGGTATTAGCATCAGAAAATAAAAGCATTTTGTTCTAGTTATATGCTCGCCTTTATATTAGCAACTAGTTATAATGTATTTTATTAATTTATATTATATATTCGTCAATAAAACGACATGAACTTTGGTTGCAACAAAAAGTGTTAGCCTACTATAGATTTAATTTCAACTTTCTTCCCATTTTTTGGGCATATTTTTAGCACATTTTATGTAATTTTTATTAACATACTAATTGAAAGTAAAATATAGTGAGAAATTTCTTTTCGCCATTTACTCCGTTTTCATTAATTCTTTGCTGATTTTTCAGTGAGATGGGATTTGACACATCTCTACTAAAATCAGTCCTAGAATCTTTCGTCGAAAACATCGATGAGGAGTCAAGCGAATTGGTCCTTGAAAGACCAAGGTTCGCGTATGCCGTCGTCGTAGTAGCAGATGAAAGAGAAATGTGTCAGGTGGAAATTTTTTCCTTACAATCATTCAATGTTTCACCATAAAGCAACGTTCAATGTAACGACTAGTCAACAAAACCGATATTATAAATGTTATATCCTTAATAGAAAGTATGGTTTAAAAATAGTTCTGTTCTTTATATAATAAAGTAATACCTGAGATATGCAAAAAGTGGTGTTGAGAGTTCAAGTGAAAAATCCAAATTGTTGCTTCATATGGAGACATGTACAATTACGATACAACAAAATTTGAGAAAGTAAATATAAAAATTTTTCTCAAAAATCTACTCGAAAAGTAGTTGTTTAAATAAACCATTTTCAATTATTAGGACAGTATAATAATAAGATAAAGGAAGTGGAACACCTTTGTAAAAATCAGCAATAGCACCTTTTACGTTTAACATACGCTAATAAAGTTAAAATGGTTGAAAAGACAGATAGACAAGCTTTCAAAAATGTATTTAAACAACGATTTTAGGTTATTATTGCCCTGCTTAGAAGAGTTTGTAATACCTTCAAAAAATGTATCATTGACCAAAATGTAGATGTTCTTCACTAATGTGCGAGTGTTTAAGGAATTTGAGAATTTGAGCTCCTAATAAAGACGTAACTATTATTAAAAAAATAACTAGCATTTAGAAAAATAGCTGATATACCTGCGTTTTTTACCGAGCGTTATACGGATGATAACTTGAAAAAAATCATTGTAAAGCAGGAAGTAAGATAAAACCTCGAAAATAAAGAGTATTAGGGAACCTATCACAATGACTTTATAAATGGAAAGTAATTAATTTTGCGCCTTGTTTTACATACATTATTGTGCGACACTACGTATTTGTGAAATATTTATTTCAATTATTTCTTTTAAGGCTTCTTGTGTTCGACAACTTGATTACATTGAAGTGATGCAAACGCCGAATACTATAGTGTTAGTTCAATTGCTTCTTTATTAATTTAATTTTCCGTTCATAGATTGGTGATTTTTAGAGACCTTGATCCCATAGATGCTGATATTCAAAGAGCACTGCGGGAGTTGTCAGAGTCTAGAGATCTACTAGAATCGCCACGACAAAGCATTATGAATGAAATTGCACAGGAGGTAAAATATAGTAGAGGATAAAAATAGATGATGTATGTGAGAAAAACCTGAAGAACAAGAAAATGAAGTGATTTGAGCATTCGTTTAACAACAATGATAAGACACCGTTATCAAATGAAATGACGAAGGAGCTGATTAAGGAGATAAATCGATCGGCGAAAATGATTAGCAGAAAGGCAGAGCAGGTACAATAAACACCATATATAAGTGAGATTTAAATTTGGACCATAATAGTGAGAGAAAATATGGAACTATAACAATGTTTTAAAAGTAAGTCAGGAGGTTTAATTATATTTTCTTTTTAGTTTCCATCTTTATCCCGACCGCGAAAAGAGCAGTAGACTACGAGTACAAACAGAAAATGCAGGCTGTCGTTTCTAAACTTGATTCAAATTCTCATTATACTATCTCCATTACTACTCTTTCTATGCATGAGACAACGAGACATGTCCTATTATCTGTTAAAACTTCCATCTGTAATTAATTATTTCTTGTGTTGTTCTTGGGGATCTCAAACAGAAATAAATGATTTCCAGTCAATTGTTTAGTTTTTTTTTAGCTCAAATCGATACTAATTATAAAAGTTTTTTATATCTTAAATAATTATCTATGCTTGCTTAGTAATTTCTTGATTATCAGCACCTATTTTAACCGTTTATTTTACTTTTATTACAAAACAGCAAACTAAGCTTGGTTTTTTCCGTTCTCAGTTTTTGTCTTCAAGTTGGTTAGTAATGTCAATATTGAGTCAAGACAGTGAATGTGCATAAGAATATATGAATATGGCAAAAATTTAGTATCTTTTAAACGAATATTTTGTTGTGCTCATAAAACAAGTCATATGGTTCTCATTTGTGATTTCGATTGATTCTCCACTGGTGCTTTCTATTGGCTAAGATATGCTCACCGTCATGCTATTTTTGGGTGCTTTTACGGTGAGTACTCTCCTCCACATGAGAATAAGTCTTTTTTTAAAGTATAATTATGGCTTTGTGTCTTCTTTCACTTAGTTTCTAAAAAATAATTATTCATTCGCTAAACTTGAACGCACAAAAGGATATCAGACAGTACTATGAACTGTACTTACTAACCTATGAGATATTCTGTTCACAGAATGAGAAAAGGCTAGTAAATCAATAATAAAACAAAAAAATTCCGAGAGTATTATCTATTTAAGTCGTCTTTCTAGATGATAAATTGACCACCATTCATGAATAACTTCCCCAAAATGAAAAATTACCTAAGCCTAAAAATGCAAGTTATTTTGGTCAACAAGTCTATAGTAAAGTAAATTTCCATTTTCATTCATATGTTCGACAAAGTATTAAGTGCAAAATGCTGCTAATAACCGCATAAAAATCAAGATTATACAAAATACTGGCATTTGAGGCATATTTTTGCCTTTTATAGTTGTGAATGAATCGTTTAGTGATTATACTCAAATTTAACTAAGGATTTACTTGAACGTTATAATGTTAGATATAGTATTTTCTTCAAACTGCCTTATTTGGTCAGTAGTTAATAATGAAGTCTGCTCTATGAGTTAGACGGGAATCTCTAAGTATCACTCTGTAGAGATGAAACAGCATCCAACTCCTGTAGTACATATTAATTTCATGAAACTTAGTCATAAGTGGAGAAATTCTTCCACACAAACCGATAAATATCTGAAATTTACTAGAATTTTTTAAATTAAAAATTCCTAAAATTCATTATATAGTCTATTTATCAAGGTTGCACTAAATCAAAAATTCGGGTCCTGTATTCAAAATTTAGAGTTTTAATTTGTACGATCCTAGTGTTCTTGAGAACTACTACCCCATCCTGCTGTTTTTTTTTTTCACTTTATATTAATTGCTTTAATTTGTTATATCCAGAAGTAGTCTACAGTAACTGAATGATTCATTAGTTCCTTCATTCGGCGCCTACCGACGTGAGTGCGAAGAACAAGTGTGAATTCTTTCTGCAGAAGATTCCTGGATTTAATCCTCTTGTGCTTACTGATATGAATGGAAAGACTTGTCGTGGTAGCATTGAGTTACCGTTATGTAGAGGCTTCTGTAAAACATCAGAGGTACTATAAAAAAGTATTTAAATTATACTTTATTCATTTTAATGGATATAGGTACTTTTATCTCTACTTTTATTCTTATTTTAGACAATATGTTTTTAAGTTTCAGAGTGGATCTTACATTTTTCCACACAGAGTTCAAAATAGTTCTGCTTGTACTTTAATTCCAACAGGAGTGCGGGTAAATCCAACTTCATAATATCTTAATTGTTTAAGAACTTTGATAAATATGAGTTAATGCAATTATTTTAAATAATGATACTATTAGATAGCATTTCTTTTTACAGGAGATTGCTCTAACAGACTGCGATGAGGGTGCGAATGATTTAATCAGGACAGTAAAAGTACCTTCTGGCGAAAAATGTGGTTGCAAAAGGTTTCCGCTCGACTAATATAATTGCGGTTCAGTAAACACTATAATTGTGGCTTATTTATGCAGCAATAAAATTTAACCTGATTTCATACATTAATTCCAATCACTGTTACATCTGCACCTGTGTTCACTTAAGGCTTGATTTCCTTTCCTAAGAGAGTAACGATGGTAGAAGTAAGATTTCTGTAAATCATCTTTATGCAATTGGCTGATGTTGATTGTTTATTGTTATTGCACACTGTGCAATAGCTTTCTTTATGTTCTGACTTTTTACATTTTGCACATGTGTAGTTCCTGAAAGAATAATTTTACTTGAGACCTCATCGCAGTATCTGCATGGATATTCTACTGTTGATTTGTCCTTAGGAGAATTCCTAGGTTTGTTCTTCCTTGCTGTCTTGTATGCCACAACAAGTATACGAGTCTGCTTCTTCACTAATTTTGAGTCCTGTTTTAGTGTCGTTCAGTGGTAACACTCAATAGGAAGGTCATTGAGAGCTATTCTCTTACCTGCCTTTCTGCTCTCTAATCCCTGTAGTGCAGAGGTGCGGATGTCCGCGTCTTGTAGGGAGTTTAGGCCAGCCGCAAAAATAAGGCACTTCAAATCGTGGGATCCCGTTCTAGCTAATTCAAATCGTTCACATCGAAGGTTTACAGTTACTACATATTTTATTCTCTTCTGACGCCTTCTGTCTCAGTTGAAGAAAAGCGTATCGGCAGCTGAACAGGCTTAATTTTTTTCCAAACATTGTCTAATGCAATCACTGTCTACTTTAAATCGAGTTCCGAAAACTTTTTTGAGAGTACATGGCCAGCGTATCTATAATACGATATCCAATCAAATTTTGATGCGAGCAAACGTATTGGAGTATCCTCGTCAAGTGTCGCTCCTCTTACACTAATGCAGTCTTTGTAGGGTTGGTATCATGATTCTAATGTTTTTTCATTTTCCGGTATCACGGTATGCATTAGTTAGGAAACAAGATTATTCATCATGTGTATAATGGGAATATGAGAATGTAAGTAAAAATATACTTATAGATAAGTGTCGATTAATACAATATATGTTGTGAGAACAAGAAAAGGAATGTCATGGAGGAATAGTATATCAGAAACGCATTGTATCCTTTTAGGAGTCGATTTCATAATATGACTTAGTTCACTATTATAACATTTGTCTTGTTACTTTTATTGTTACTTATTGTTGTTTAATAAACCTAAGTTTATTTTATCTTGTGTTCACATTTAACATCCGCTACACCTTAAACGATTAAATACTAAATACAATACCGGGTCGTAGATAAAGCCAGAAATATAAGAAATAAATTGAATAACGGGTTCAGTTCAATTAAGTTCGGAGCCGTTATGGGGGGTGTGACCTGGTGTTACTGCTATGATTGTCGAGAGAGTGGCATTCAGGGCTGTGACTAAATCAGCCAAAGTCTTAACAAGGAGCTCATATCAGTAGCCATAGTTTGGAAATGGGGGTGATCGTGGGTCTTGATCGCCAGTTATTGTGATGGCAAGTCACTCGAGAGAGGAATAAACTTTATTAATCAGAACGAAGGTTTATATACAGGAGAAAAATCAAAAGTCAATATGTGATCTACCCGTTAGGTAGAACGATATGGTTGCGGGTAAATTAATACCAGTGTTGTAACACTTTGATTCATAGTTTTATTTGGAAAGATAAAATTGACAGGTTAGCTCAAGCAAGGACTAGATGGAGTTTGGCATTGAGTATATTTTAACAAGTAATTTGGTGAATTGTTAATTGCATAGAAAAATTAGCCGGTTATCCTATCATGCAGTATGCCTAACTAGTTCAAATTTGCTCCAATTGTTAGATCGCACTAGAATTTAGATAATTAATTAAGACAACAATAATTTTTGTATGAACTAAATAGCACACGCTATATTAAAATGCAAGTAATATTAGAATGAAAAACTGATATGAATCGAAATTCCACTTTGGGTATACATACTTTCCAAAGAAAAGATAGTTACATATTTATTTCAATCTACTGAAATAACTAATCAGTATGTCACAGTTTAAACTTCCGATTGTTATTCTTTGTATTCTGATTTCGCTGATATAGAAAAGTTAAAAAGAATTTTAGGTTAGCAACATAAAACATGGTTTAAAAAACTCACAGTAACTTATAAAAACCATTCAGTAGATATTGCATTTATCGTTATTCACTTCATAAGATCTATTCACGTGTTTGTTCCGTAATAGAGTTGGTAATCGGGAAAGTAAACTTTTGGAAGACAAAATCTAATCTAAGGTATTAGTGGTAAAATGGCATTCTATTTTCTTTCATTCCGTGAAAGCAAATAGTTCATGAAAGTTATGCTTAATATCACAACATAAATTAACAATGAATATTATTGTTGCTAACTAAGACCAATAACTAATCTGCACATAGTGTCCATTCAAAAACCAGCTACCGTGTTTGTTAGTTATTTATATGCTATTATTAGCTACTATAAAAGTTATTGTGCTGACTGGCGGTGCGTTTTATTAAATAAACATTACTTAATATTAATTATAAAACTATAACACCAGCCAAATTTTAGTGTTTCCCCTACATTTGTATAAAGGAAATCAGTTTTTTTTCTGAGAAAGTAAGAACTATATCTCGACGGTTCATACCTAAATTTTTTGAGTGCATGAAAAACGATCCAGA
Source organism: Heterorhabditis bacteriophora (assembly GCA_964036235.1). Lineage (NCBI taxonomy): Eukaryota > Metazoa > Nematoda > Chromadorea > Rhabditida > Heterorhabditidae > Heterorhabditis > Heterorhabditis bacteriophora. The sequence continues at coordinate 5,920,449 of OZ038426.1, read as the reverse complement.
TATACTTTAGAATTTTGGATGTAACCGTATTTTGAATAATAACTGAGCATTATGTTATAGAATTCATATCGAATTCAATGGGATCATGTCAAAAGCTTAGCAGAGACGCAACCGCTTCTTAACAATACATTGTAGGTGCCAAGCAGATCTTTAGCCAGTCAGCGTATGCTGCACATAGCCGCTAAGAAAATAAAGCATACCATGCTTTATATTTTTCTACTATCTGTTATAATGTAAAATGTACTTCTTAGTATTTTAATATTGTTTGGTAATGGGAAGTAGATAAAAACAAGAGAAAATATATTCCCCTCTTCTTTTCCTGCGCCAAGTTAACTATATTGCTCGCGCGCCAATCTATGTGATGCGTTCACACTTGCATGTGATCCCACAAAAAAAAGTAGAACCATAAATGTTTTGTTATAAGTCATGCTATTAGCAGATTAGTCGTATTTATTGTTTACTTAATAAAACACACCATCAGTTAATATCAATAAAATTACCATACTTTATTTGAGATAAATTTCATTTTTCTTCTAATTTGTTTGTTAATGATGGTAATCAAGCAATAGATTGTTATCTAATGTGTAATGTAGAGTATGAAATTTCATATATTAATAATCACTCTTTACGACATTATAATTGAGACAGAGTATGATAGAAATACCTCCAAACCATAATACAGGGTGAAATGGTATTTAGATTACTATGGTAATTTATAAAGACTTATATAACCTAGCAGTTAAGCTTGTATATATTCTTCTTTTTTCCTAGTATCTGATTATATTTCTGGATGTTACATATATTTTTAGGTAAATGAGCGGAGAACAGTCGTTATATTCTATGGTTACAGAAGAACCTGGCAAGACATGTGAAGTAATAATAATAGTTTATTGATCTAGCTAGGTAACCATAAATAAATAAGGGAAGAACTAGTGGTAAATCAAGTAAGCAGTAGTGTAAATAGCTGTTAATCTATACAGTAGTGAACTAATGAATGTTCAGCACCATTGTATGTTTCGATGTCTAGTAGTGATATCATAAGCAAAACAAAGAATATGAGTAATATTTGTAATTAGGGAATTTAGAATTTAGAAAATAGAGGAGCATTCTCATAAGGCTTCGAAAATCCACAAGTAATCATGTTCTGTACCATATTTAACCATAACCAATCCAAGTGAAATGAGCTATTAATAATGATTAAGGTGGTCTAAACTGGGTTGTTTAATCACATCGTTCTTAATTATTGAGTCCAAGATGTGCTAACTAAACAAAATAAGTCATTCAGACCCCGAATCCTAGTCATATTGAAGAAGATAGAGATGAACCAAGTATAAGTACTTTTCCTACTGCTTCAAGCTGGCTAACAGCGGGTACGTCATGGGGATCATCCTGGTTTAACTCGGCAAAAGAAAAGGTATGTGATAGCCATGTAATTTACGAAAAATGCACAGTATAAATGTACAAGCAAGATATTTGGTAATTAATACGCAGATCTTTATTCTTGATTTAGTAATACGATTCTTTATTCTACATTTTTCCCTTCCTTCATGTTTTATTTAAAGACTATGAGTACACTCGATCTCGTGAAGAAAGATTTATCTGAATTTACTGAGGCTATGTCACAAGAAGTAAATGATCTAACTTCTGCTGCAAAGGGAGGTTAGCTGTTGATACAATTTCTAGATATGTCTAAGTATTATATTCATTGTGTTCAATACTAGGTATCGACAATGCTGCAAATGTTGTAAAAAAACAAGCTCATTATCTCGAGAAGTTAGTTGTACCAGAACAAGAAGATAGTAATAGTCTAACAGATATGAAGGAAAGAGATGCATCCTGCGATAATATAAAGGAAGAAGAAACTATTGCAGCTAAGGTAGTCTTCAATATTATAAATACTATATTATTTTATGTTTTTCCCGAAATTTTTTGTAGTGGTTTAATGATATCGTAATGTAGTACTGTATAATTCCAGGTGGAAAAGAGTGCTACAGTAGGTTTTGAATGGATGATGTCTATAGTAGATTCTGTTGCTGACACTGTAAAGACTTTTGCTATTGAAGAAACAACTCAGGGCGAAGATGAAATTACAGAACTTATTAATCCAAAACTTACTAGACGAACACGTATTAATCCAGTTAGTTATTCAATCATTAGTTCTTTTGATACTTATTTTACGAAGTTTATTTAATTTCTTAAACAATAGTCATATTACAAATCAGATTTTATTTAAATGATGGACAAATGCGAGAGATGTCTAGTAATGTTTTCTAGTTTTATATAATTATGTTTCATTAACATCGTAACACAATTATTAATCATTATGGTTATATCAGACATCTAATTTCCAGGTAAGGCTCTCAGAAATACAAAATTCTGAAGTAACATACTTGAATGAGCCAGAAAACAAAGATGCATTTGCTCAATGGATTTCAAGGTTCAGCATGGATGAACATGATGGTGAAATCAATATGCTTCTGGGCAATAATCCTCATATGAGACAAATATATTCGACTTTGGTACGTTTAACTAAAGTATTCATTAAGTTTTTTAAACTATATTACCTTTTTGCAAGTTTTAAAAAGATGTATGGGTGTTTTAATATGATATGGTTGACATTTTATTATTTATTTGAACACTTGTTGATAACCCGGGAATAATAACAATATGTGAGAAGTAATTGTATTATATCTAAGGAATTTTGGTGAACAAGAACGCATGATTGGAGACTCTTGGACTTAGTTAAGATCATTAATAGGACGCACTCGTTAAATACAGCTGTCCATAAATTTAACTAATTATAGTTATTTGAAAATAAAATACAAATCAGTAATCCTAACAATTGCGGTTTAAAAATAAAAATAAAATATTATGTATTTTGCAACATATTTTATTACAATAAATTTCTCTGAGCCTCTTTATGGTAGTGCATAGTTTGGAAAAATAGTGATAAGGCGACATAATCTTAATTTTAAGTATTTGTGTAGTGTTAATAGGTTATATATAATTAAAACTCAAAATATAACGAAAAATATTTTTCATATATTTGAGGTACCATCCCAATTAGATGCCGTAACGTTTTGGTCTCGTTACTTCTTTACAGTGCAATTAGCTGAAATGGACGAGGAAATGAAACAGCCGTTTATATTGCAAGATATTAGCGTGAAAACAGAGCAAAAATTAACTAGAAAAGGTTAGTTTTAAGCATAGATTTGCATCAATTATTTTGTGTTGTATAATTGCTTTATTTCTTGATTGTATTATAGATCAAGATAATTTTTTTATAGATAAAATGACTATTCTAGTAAATAAGATAAAGTGTTATGTATAGCTCAATCTGCATCGTCATTATCCTTAGATCCTTCACCAAAGACCGAGTCTGATTCTGATGGGTCAATGACAGTTTTGGAACAACCAACTAGTCCTGCTCAGTCAACGGATGACTGGAGTGTATGCAGTGAGAAGAATGACGTAGAGGTATGGCTAATTCTATTTGAGCTTAATTAATATTGATACAGTAAGATTTATCTTTCAAATTAATATAGATTCGTTTTTGGTGTTTTAGTAAATTGTTTGTTATGTGTAGTTTTAAAGGAAGTCGCTAACAACAATGTCGAGACAGGACCGGTAACTCCTCGAGCAAAGGATGACTTCTGCAACGAATCATCGCAAAATTCAAATAAAAAAGAGGATGGATGGGTTAACTGGGATGAGTAAGTACAAATGACAAAATACGTTTTTCACTTACTCTGTCCTATCTTTTGTTCCATCACGGTTATACTAGTCGGAGATTGGTAAACATATTTGATAAATACATTAAATAGTATGCGTGACGTTGTTCATTGAATATACTAGGACACTAAATTTTATTTCAAGTATTGGTTCATCTATTGTAACTTTTTGATTGCTGATTATGTAACTTCCTTTTTTAGCACTCATCATGTACAGTTAGATTTTTTTTTCTTATGTGTATAGGGGTAACATGATAAGCAGTAACGTATAATTAATGTTTATTGTACATTATATGCAAAAAAAACCTTTATAATATTGTTTTATATGTCCTAGATATTACATACGATTTAAATCACCTGAGAGAATAATTTATTTTAGAAAATTCAGTGGCGAGTAAGTAGCATGCAGTTAAATGTTGAATGAAATTGGTGCTGAAAGTATGTATAATGGTATTTGTAGCATCAACCATAACCGGCCAAAGTTAAACAATACATGCATATTTGTTTGTTTTTATATTTATCTAGTTATAGTTAACTCTACTAAGAAGTTTCTATAGGAACAGCGCCAATTATGCATGTAAATTGGTAATAGTAGTGGGAGAAGTTGCACATCACGTGAAGAAAATAAAGGCCTAGGGCTAGCTTTGTAGCTATGTAAAGTAGTTCTCATCTAGGTCGTGTTATTTTAGTGTTTTAGTAGCACACAGCACTACAGTTTTACTAAGACAATAGGTCTATGTCTCAAACTAACAAATTGCATGCGTTTTATTTACAAGTAATTTCAAAATGCGCATTTATTTATTATAAGTGGCCTATTCATGTACGCAAAATCCTATACATGGTTTCATCACGAAAAGAGATCTAAATAAAGTACCAACGTAAGATACAATTTAAAGGCAGAACACTAACTTGCAAATGTAAACAACGTTTAAAAAAGTGATAATGCGCAAATATGACAATTAATTTCTCTATTCGTATCCAATCTGACATTTATATTTAATCTAGGCCGGTTGTTACTTTAGTAGGATTACTGTAATATTGTTAATGTTCACAATGGAGTATCTTCAACCGCCGCATGCACTGCGACTTTGTTCAAATATATAATTTTATTGGATTGAATTTATCGTAGTTTTTAGTGTCATGCCATGAGTGCTGGACCTGGATTTGTTGGTATCAAATTTTGCCCAGAATGGTGAGTCAAATTTTTGTAGCATATTTAATAAATGAAAAATTTCGTTGTTTTGAAGATATTGTTATACAAATTTAAACAGTGGGAAATTAAACGATTATAAATAGTCAGTTTATTCTATAATTTTAGTAATAATATGTTGTATCCTCGGGAAGATAAAGAACATCGGCAACTTTTATATTCATGTCGTAACTGTGAGCATAAACAAGTTGCTGACAATCCGTGTATTTATGTCAACAAGCTCATGCATGAAGTCGAGTAAGATTTGGATCTATTTTATTATTACTATTACTAGTTATGGAAAAACGAAGGAGAGCTATTTTGTATGTTAAACCATAGAGGTGAAGCTGTAATTATTTTTAGTGAATTGACGCAAATAGTAGCGGACGTTGTTCATGATCCAACACTTCCAAAAACGGAAGACCACCCGTGTCCAAAGTGTGGGTACAATCAAGCTGTATTCTTTCAAGCTCAAACAAGAAGGGCTGAGGTAATTTTACATACACATTATTTTTTACCTTTCAAATACATTATTTCTTAAAGAATGTGTTATAATGAAAAGTGTAAAAAAAAAACACTATTTTCCGTAATTATCAGGCTAATTTTTCTTTCTTTATTTTGTTTTTGTTGTATTTTATAGGAAGAAATGAGGCTATACTATGTATGTATGGACAGTACGTGCGGTCATCGATGGACTGAATAAATGATGTCTCGCACTTATCTTTTTTAAAATTCTTAATCATTTTCATTTATAATTCATGCACCTCGTTATATTATGTTTCTCTTACGTTCTGTTTATAAATATATACTGAATTAATTATTGTTCTTATATCGTCGTTGTATATCAAAGATTACCTGATTATAATGGTTTGTTCTTACTATCAGCAAATCAAGGGTTTTTTTGCAGATGCTTCGACAGAAAGCTTTAGTGGAGGTCTTAGGGCAAGTAAATACGGCTGAGGTTTCTGGAGCTCTACTTTTTAATAAGGAAGGTTGGTTAGTCAAGTTTCCTATCAGTTGGTTAAATATTATTTTGCATAATTAGGCAAGTACAGGTATAGAAGAATATTTATAGGATTACTTTTGGCCTACAGTGGCTATGGAGATGGGAAGGACTATGCAAATGTGTCTGCAGCCCTCATATCTAGTATCTGGGAGTCTTTCGACAAAAAAGGTTGGTCAAATACAGTACAGTTTATAGAGTTATTTTTTGAAAAGTAAATAGTGGTTCCTGTTTAATCACTTTTTTCTTTTGTATGAAAAAATATCTGACAAAAATTGAAATTTAGTTTTAAAAATATTTTGCCCATAATTTCTTTGTTTTCATGGATATATTGCAGGAGGTAGAGAAGATCTTAAAGAGACATTGATTGTATGCGAGGATGGTGTAATGGCAGCCACCCGTGTAGCCAACATGCTCTTAGCGCTTAAGGTTAGAAGTGAATAGCCTAAAACAAATATCTCAAAATTTCAACGGAAGCTAACCTATTTATAGGCTTCTAAGAATGCTCACTTGGGTTTAGTAAGGGCGAAGCTTCATGCTTTAGCAAGATATCTTGATGGCCCAATGACGGTAGTATCAAAGAACATCTAAGGTGCGTTGAACATTGTTGCTAAAATCTCAACAAAGGCAGTAAAGTTCGATTCATGAGAAATCACATGCCTATGTCTTTTATTCCAGTGAGAATTTCCATATTTGTATAGCAATTTAGATTTTGTCTTTGTATTTATCGTTAAGTGAAAACATCCGTTAACTGTGTAGTTTTCACTAAGCTAAGCTTGATTTCTGCACTAAAGATCATTAATATTGTAGTATTAATATAAGAGAATACTGTTAACTTTAAAAGACTATAATCTACTCTATGAGTGGTGGTTGTTTTAATGCTTAAAAAATTTGCACCTACTCTTTAGATAAATTTTCTGTGGAATTTAAGTTATTTTGTAGTTGGAAACTATTTAAAAGAATTTCGTAAAGATAGTAGATGTTTATGATTCAACATATTGATTAGATTAGGCTACATGCAAGAAAACACCAGCATAAGCTATGTAGCATTAAATAGGAAGACCAAGAAAGTTTACTTTTGTCTTTCTTGTGCACATACATATTATTTAATTATAGAAAATGTTTTTATTTAACCTCTGTATTGGTGTAGTATTTTTCTAAAAGAAATATTTAGTGAAAAATATGGAACCTATTTGCATAGGATTTCGAGTTAATTATTACCAAAATATATTTTCTAAAGAAGGATAAAATATAATGAGTCTTGATGCAGATAAAGTTAATACCTCCGCTATTAAAATTCCGCTGTGATGTGTTAATAGATAAACTGCAGTATAGGTTTCCTGTTCTTACATTTTGTTTTCAAGAGTATCTTATGTCTTTATTTCGCACCCTGATAATGTTAACCCTATAGTGCTTAGTTGTTGTCACTGGATTTTTTCGGCGTTACAATAATTTAAATTGCACAGTGCATGTAAATCTCGTAATATACTTATTTAATTCGAAGCTTACTCATTAGATCCGCAATAAATTTTTTTAAATTTTTATGATGGAATCACCCTTAAGTTAGCCTTATCAAGGTGAAAGTGAGGAGATTATTATGCTAGATTATTGTTTGCTTCCCATTCTGATATGAATTTGTCAGCTGTTTTGAGTGGGCAGTTTATACCGCCATTTGTTCGTACTCTCATGTGATGGAATATTAGGTATTGGTTCTACGTAGTGAATAATTTGAACACTGCCCCATCTTAATTTTCTAACTTATTGATATTATAGTGAAACATGGAACTGGGTGACTAATGTTTTACCACGTTTACTTCGTGTTGTTCTTATAGATCAGAATAGATTAGGTTATTTTAATCATTATTCCAAAAAACCGTGATAATTTAATGCTTTGTTTCTACTTACATAAACTAGTTCAGTAACAAATCCATAAAGCATGATCAGTGACGGTTTATAACGGTGCTAACTCTAGATAACTAAAATGCTTTTATAGGAACTTTGGTTTTTTTTGCAGTTTACGAAGGTTGTAGTATATTCTGTTTTACGCAGTTCGGTAAAGTCACCACTTCTATAAAATTTCTCCCCTTTAGTTAATTTTTAACGAATTTTTATCTAGATGGGAATGATAAACCTTCCTTGCTTATCCAGTTTCCTTCATCATAGATTAATGACTAGTAGTTTTTTCCACTTGTGTTTTTCAGTATATTTTGAGCGACGAAAAAGCCATAGTATTGAACATCCAGGTGTGGTTTATTTATCTGTAGGCACGCCGTCACTTTCTTATGTAAACAAAGGAACTTAGTATAATATGGATTTACGTGATAGAGCAAATTTTAAGATTAAAATATTCTAAGTCTTATTTAGATAAGTTACTTAAAATAATACATGTATCTACTATTTAGCAAATTGAATTCTTTTTAAATATGTTAGCAGTTTATCGTTATAATATGCTCTGCCTTGCACTTTTGTATTATTTCTATTATCAGTGAACTTAAATAAGTATATTATTCAGATTTTGTGACTAGCATCGAAAGAAGGATACTGATATTCTGTTTAGTGTTTATTATATTCCTACTCTTTCTTTTTAGTAGTTTGATGCATCTTGAATAATAATGTAATGGGTATTATGTATATTATATACCTGGAAATAACGTTATATTTATATAAAGCCCTGGATTTCTCGGGCTAGGCTTTCTTAATCGGGGTGTTGATATTATAGAAGGAGGCGATTATGAATAGTGAGCAGCATGCCGGAACAATAATATAGTTATTTATCCAGGGTTGATCAGAAAACTAACCACTTATGTCATGCTAAAACATGCTTCAGTTCAAGTGTGAGGGGTGTCATCATAGCTGTTTTCACATGTGTCCGGATATGGCGATGGACATAGTTATCCGCATTATGGTGATTACAGGAAACGCAGTCTTCCATCCTCTGATACCACCATCTTTCAGAACATATGAACTTATGTATACCAGTCTACAGCAATGTTTCAATGTTGTTATTTTTTCATGTTTTGACTTCAATAGTTAGTGGCTTAATATTCCTGTTTTTAAATGAATTTGGGATTAGTTTGTATTAAGTTTATTTGATATACAGGTATGCGTATTACCATAGATTAATTATACGGCACTTAGTTTGTATTCTATGCCTCTTGTGAATAATTCTACACTTATCTCGTTTCAACACGTTGGGATTACCGGAAATAAATAATTTATGACCTTTTGGCGAAAGTGGCGTGCTAGGATTAGAATTTTCTTTGAACACATTTTAGTATTGTAGAATTAAATGCTGAGATTTTTCATTATTACAATTGATATTACTCTATCAATTCGAAGTAGGCTTATGTAGATTTAATAAACTTCTTGTACATCGCTTTTATACATTCAATGATTGCTAAGTAAATCACCCGTAATATTCAGTACAAAATGGAACAATGGGAAAATAGTTCAAAAGATAAATTACACTTTGGAGGGAACCCAGTATTAATATACCGTAGTTCCCTGGGGTACCCGATGAGAAGAATAAAGATAACAGCCAGAGGCCTTTTCTCTTCACTTGTAGTGAAGCGAATAGAAAGAACAACAGCATCGCCTAGTGGCGTCGTCCTAAGTGGAAGGAAATATGGCTACCACTGTCGAAAGACAGGAATATTAATTTCAAACACGGACGCATTCATCATATCCTTGGAAAGGTGATTCATCTTCTTCCTGAATAGTAGGCATTGGTTCGATATGCGAGAGATGAGATGATAATGAAGACCTGGAATAATCAATTTTGTTATTTTCCTGTTATTTCAAAGAATTAGATCAGTGGTGAAGACTGCGGTACCTTGACATATGTCATTAATTTCGGTACACTTATGGTTTGTTATAGTTGAGTGAGAAATTCTAAATATACCTTTGCCTTTGTCTTTTGCGTTCTTCGTAAATCTGGGCAAGACAAGTTTTTGAGGACTGCACTTGATCTGAAACAAGGAACTAAGGATCTTGAGAAAAATAATCTTTATCATACATAGTAATTGTATTCATCTTGAAAACAACTAAATTTCCTTATAATGGATTGAAGTGTTTGAAAAATCTTTTAAGCGTCATTTATTGAGGAAAATGTCGTTAATCTTCGACTAGCGAAAATTTAAAATTTATAGGTTGTAGCAAGATTACGTCATAATCAGCATAATTTCTCAGGAAATAAATGTGATGGCTGCCAAAAATACTCTAGAATGGTGAAATAGTACCAAATGCGGGATGTGTTAAAGGTATAGAGATGTTAATCGAACACATATTGGTAACAGTTGGATGACCGTCTTCATCTTGTTTATAAAATTTTAGTAAACTTGTTAGTTCTTTTATCTTTTGAGATCTTAATATAGACGCTGCGACTGAGGCGCGATTGTGTATTCTGTGTCCATTTGCGCTCATTCTTTGCAAGAACAAGATGAAAACGAGTTTCTCATAGGAAATGATATCACAACAATCAGACACCATACGGTTTAGAATTCTGGAGAATTTGTAGCAAAGTCATAGAACTTAGGGTGTCGATATTCTAATTGTGCGAAAAAGTGGCTAACACATTAAATTATTTGCTTGAAGACATGAAATGTGAGCTTATGTTTGAAAATGAGAAAAAAATTACTGTAGGATTAATCACAAAATAGATAATAATATTATTAACTTACTCCCTTTGCCGACCAGTTTCATAAGCTTGACGAAAAAACTTTTCTTCTTCATAGACATACTATTAGAATTCAGAATATAGAAATGAACGCTATATTGTCGATAGTCAATGGGCAATTGAATCTGCTAGGTAACACTGTTTCGACGTGCTGATCAGAAGAGGCGGGGCTTGGCAACCGAAGTCACGCCCACTTGAAAACACGTGGAGAAGAGAACGGACGATAAGTAGCGATCAGCTAGGACAAATACAAAATGAATGATAGGGCACAAGATAGCACAAATGTAATTATGTATCGCCGTCTATGACTAGCATCTGCGCGAAAGAACTATAATTTGTTGTTGCTAAATTATTTAATTTTAGAAGTAATTTATTCGCGCAGTGGTGATCTATTTTAAAATGCATTTATTATACATTCCTATTTTCCATATATTGTATATTAATGCATATATAAGACTCTTTCTTTGATTGTCACAACTCGTGATACCATGATTTGGAAATTATTATACTGTATGTATGTACATCCTTCGCATAAGACACCATTTCGTTTTAACTAACTAATTCTCAATTTCTTTAAAATATGAAAAGCATTTAAGAATCTTTAACCTAGGAAGGTTATGTTAGTCTCACACCAACACTTCCGACTTGTTCATCAAATGAACTAACGTCATATGTTCGTATTATATATTTTGTTTTTATTCTGTTGATATCAAACATTTTACAATAAGAATGATGAAGCAATAGAATTAATTTCTTTCGAATTTCAAAGTGTATTACTTCCACTCATTACTCGTACCATATGCTATAAATTTAAAATAGGTAATTCCAACAAACTGGGTTCTCTTACTTTTACTTACGATAAATTTAGCACCTTTCTCTTAATTCAAAAAGAGAAGGAAACATTAATTTTTCAAAGAAGAGCGGGAGTTAACAGTTTGTCCTTTTTGATGATAACAGATATGTTGACAACGTAATGCCCATAATAGCATTTCGTTTACAGCATCAGCTTAGGTAGATGAGAGATACATGTTTACTGACTCCTTTTACCAAATCAAAGAACTAGAAAATCATACTCACTATTAATACCTTTCCACCTATATCTCCCTATCTATCTCTCTATCCATAATACTCTTAACCATTCACTTACAGAAGCTCCCATTGCAAGTGTTATTGAATTGCTAATTGTATACACATAGTATTAGTCACCGAATGAAAACAGTCCCAGGTGAGTCAACCATAACCGGAGGAAATTAGTGCGAATTAAAAGACAATATGCTTAGAATTCCTGTTTAGGTTGTATAATTCAATTTCGATATAAGAGTAATTAGACATATCCTCTTCAACTCATTTACTAATGTCTTATTGTGAGAATTTTTCGATGAATTTTATTTAAATATAGTTTAGTTCTGGGAAGGGATATTCTGACAACTAAATCCATTCGAAAACCGAAACTTATAAGATAATACATATTATGTGCTATCCAATATTCTTGTATATCGGGCTAGCCATGTTTTTCAAGTGGTGAAGAACTAACGCGATGTTTTAGGCTGCCCTCATCCGTCACATCTCCCTCTCTGCCTTTGTGTCCTGTAACTAATCGGCTTGTCTTGTTATGATCACTACATAGTGTCTCTCATTTAAAATATTGAAAAGATAGTAACTTTTACCTGCATAAGTAATCTGTTAAGCCTAGACATATTTAAATTATTTTCTATAACAGCAGAAGGCGGATATATCGTAAAGGTTTTGCAATAAATCTCATCTAATCCAAATTCAATTGCTAAATAAATTAATCAAAATAACTAGCAATTCTAAATATTTAGAAAACAATATTCCAACAAATTATTTAGATCAATGGAAATCATAGATTACCGCAGTGTTTATTTGAACAGGTATATACCAAGTCACGTAATCGAACTAGTCAAGAGAGTAAATGAGCAGGTGATGGAGAGAGCAATAACGACGAAATGGTGCTTTGAATGGTGAAAAAAGAAAAATGAAAACGAAAATGGCAACACAGAATAAGTCATGGCTTGGAAAACATTTTAGTTTGAGTGGTATACCTTGATAAAAGTAAGATTTATCTTATACATAATTAGATTTGTGAATTGTATTGCAAGATATGCATTATTATTGCTATATAATTGATAACAAGTCAAACTCGAATGTGTGCTGGGAAAATTGCGCATACTGTTTAGCAAAGGATCCTCTGTTTATAAATATAAACATACAACCATGCAGATGCTCAGTTGTTTTATTGGAGTAGAGTACACTGATTATTATCATAGCTCATAGATGAATCTCGACAGTTGACTAAAAACCTATGACTGAACATATTTGCACCGGAGCAATAATTGATTAGATATCCTAACTCATACCTTTCAATGCAAAATGTTTGCTGAATTGAACAAAGACAGCAAGAGGACAACAGAAGGAAATTATCACCGCAAGGGCAGTGCAGAAAGAGCGAAAGCATGTGTTTACAACTAAAGGACATATTTGATTGATTTTCGTGGGACAACATCATCAGTGGAACAAGAAAAGAGAGGCAAGAGGGACAGGATATCGAGGAAATTTGACATTTTTTGAAAACAGTTCTTGACATAAACTTCCCAGATGTAATTTTAAGCTAAATATATCTTCCTGTTCGTTACATCCTATACTGTTTGTTACTGTTGTTTACCACTTAGTTGTCTGTGTTTATTTATTTTATTTGAAATTTTTATAGATATCTTTGATAACTGTCTTTAATATTTTGAACTATATGAGCATAATGGTTTCAACATAGTCTGACGAATACATTTAAGAGATTATTTAAGTGAGCCACTTAATAATGTGAACTATCTATTTGGAAAAACCAATGAGCTATAGCACTACAGAGATTTAAATGAATATATTATTTCATTTTCAATTCTGACTAAGTGATATATGTTTCCATTTTTAGCTATTCATCTAAAATCTAGTAAAAGGTAACTAAAAATATTCAAGTAACTTTGATGGTAAAAATTTTACCGTATCAAAACACTGACGCATACATTTTTGTGACGGCATTGCATAGTATGTCATTATTCTTACATTGTTTTCATTATAGGCACAACACATATGTACTATTAATATATAATTGTGATTTTTAATCATTTTTTTTACATCACTATTCTATAAATCTACCAGACTTCACATTTTATATACCAAGAAAATTTTTATAAGAAAAGATTTAATTAGTGTTTGTTAGAAATAGAGAATATTTGGAGTACTCTTAAAAGTACATTTAACAAGATATTGTGCTAGCCAAGAATGCGGAAATTATACATTGCCTTTGTAAATGTATATTTAAACAACTGTTTTGCAGTTAATCTTCAAGATTATATAGACGAAATGCGTTTTTTTTCTTAGGGATTAGAAGATGATTTTATAAAGAAACTTATAGTGTGCCAATATTTAAAACGAATATTTGTTCTTCTTGAATTTTAAAAGAAATAACATTATAATGGTAATGCATAGCATTATTTATGGATTAAGACATAGAATTTAGGTATTTGTCCATATACAAAGATCACAAAAAAAGAAAAATTTTCATTGTATCACAAAGCATAGCTTGGCCTTTCTTATCAAATACTGTCCACACAAAGAAAACAAGTATAGATCGAATTATTCGTTGTTTACATTAGCTTTGTCGAAATTTAGATAGATGGTGGTTGTAAAACTATATCGCGAAACACCTAATTTCAGTAATACGAAACTAATTGCAACAATGCTAACTAGGGAAAAGTTTAGATGTTATGAACCCGTCATAATATTAATAATGTATGAGTGATTAATAATAAAAATTGGTTATTTTAGCCTTTTCAGTCATAAAACCAATTATTATACGTAATATCAATCTAAACAGCTAAGTTAACTATCCGGATGATGAGTTGATGAATGTTCGGGTTGTTAATGGATTCCGGTATTCGTAGCCCGTCCTTCATATTTCGATCTTATCAACGGCTATTTCTATGGTAGACACATACTACGGAACTATGACTAGAATTTCGCCCAACACCAGTAGAACCCTAGTTGCTTTACAGCGCGCGTCTCGAAGGGTAAAGATTAACTAACATATGAGGGTCAGGAAGACCGTATTATCTAAATAATTACTTTTTAGATAGATCATATAGTAAAACTAATAAAACGTATACTGATAAATCCGTCGAAATTAAATACATTTCATGAAACTCGATTGTTAAGTATAGACATAAATTTTACATTGAATAGACAATGTTGTCAACAAGTATGTAGGAAAATTTCAATTATACTTTGATCATACCGTTTTTGTTATAAATGTGTTTATTAGTAAATTGTGCAAGAAACTGTAAAATCGTAACGGAATCAGTAATTCAACTGTTAAGTGTGGCACGACAATGGACGGATTGTAAACCGGTTGGTAAAGAAAAGCTTTAAAATGAATACATCTTTAACTGAGACTTTAGATTTCTCTTAGCATTATATCATTAATTTTAAAGCAAATGATGACATGAAATCGTAAATTAATATTAATTGTACATTTAAAAGTATTTTAGTTACTTACCCAAACATATTGAATATATATGGTCATTGTTGTACTTTTGAGAAAAACAATATAGGATGTGATTTAGTATTTAAAACTATTTTACATAGGAGTATCTGCTGGTTCGTGAACTAATTTTACTACTTGGACAGTTAACCTTCGCTTGTTTCAAAAACGTTGAAAATTGGGTGGTTCCCTTTAGTAAAGTGCAAGAACAGATTATGAAAGAAATTGTTTCTTGAATAAACACTGCTTTTAACGCTATAATATAGATTTAGAACAAGCGAGTGGCACGAATGGTCTAATATTTTTCTATCTCTTCATTTTTCGACCGATTCTTCCACTTGCACCTCACATTTTTTAATAACAACTAGTATCAGACCACATATTATTTGCATTTTTTTTAAATAATCAAACCAGTGAGTGAAATAGTGGACGAATATATTTATTGTTTGGATTATGGTATGTAAAAATTACCAAATAACCTTGAAGAAATCTAACTTATGGTGCATATGTCAGATGAAAACGGCAATCACGAGCTCACGCAGGTAGACCAAGTGCATTCGAGACGACCTAACAACCAATTGTAAACGATGTGATTTTTAGTGCATGTACTTCACTCCCAGTCAAAATAAAAAGTCGGTAATGTTTCAATTACAGTAATTTTTATTGGTGCACCAATTTCTGTCAGACTAGCCCAGTACAAATTCCAATATATCTCCTTAACTATACTACACTACTACTACAAGATTTAAAATTTCATTGTCTCCATTTGTTTTGAAGACCAAGCATATAGTGGAACAACCATCCCAGTCATTTGAGAAGTAATGGTCATCTAACCATATAATCAATGGAAAACCAGTACCGGAGATAACAGATGACCATGCAACTATATTATGATTTAAATGAATCTTTGCAGTTTGAAGGACACATATGTAATATATTCTGGTATAATTTCCACCAAAACCATCGGTTTTGAAGAATTGTATCAAGGTACTATGAGTAAAATATAATGTTTATTTACATAGCGATTTACCTCATACGAGAGATCGAAAAATAAGTATTCCATGACATATTTATATATTGGGATGGAATTATATGAAAAGACGAAATGCATGAATCAAGTACTATATACTATATACAGTCAAAAACAAACAAAGACGAGATCTTTTGATAAACAAAACAAGACCTCGGAACTTAGCAAAAACGTGTGATTTCTGTTAAATAGATTTAAAAATTAGAAACAGGTTAAACAAAATCTTAAGCATCTTTTAGTAGAAAGATGATGACTGATAACTAATAATATGTCGCATAGCTAATAATCATTATATGTAATCTGAATATATGGACAGAAGCATAATTCAATTCGTTAGAGGCTTCGGCTGCTTTTGGCTGGAATTAGAATAGTTTACGCCCCAAAAATGCATGAGATTTTCTGTATTATAAAAAGAAAGAAGTGTTATTCAGTAAATAACGCATGGAATTGTAAGCTCAAATACCTCTGACATAACAAACTTCTGCTCTAACTCCAAGGCTGGTAAAATAGTGCAACCACAACCTCTGCTTTGTAGATAGACGGTCACCAGGACCTTTTACCTCAACCACCTGCAACCATAATGGTAAAATGAATTAAATTATAGATAAAACTGCACTTTAACAATAGATCCCAGTATTATGCATTCGACGAATTTATCACATTATGCAACTTGTTTGTCCTCGTGGTAAACATTCTAAGTATAATTGATTCTTAAGATACCGTTAAATATACGACCAAAATATTATGAAATAGATCAAAATTTCATTCTTCCATAACAACACAAGCTTTTGAATATTGAAAGCAATGCACGATTGCCAACATGTTTTATTATTATCTCTATCCATGATTATGGGACTTAGAATAAAACTATAAATGTTCCTACTAAAGCCGAAACTATTTTTAAATGAAGTGGCGCCCAATCAAATGTTTTCCATCATGAAAATTATTGTTAGTAATAAGTGGTTTTTATTTTAACAGCACAACCAACAACCAGGACCATAAAATTTTGTGGTTTGCATAAAGATCACTTCGTTTCATTTCTTTTTCAGGACAACATATGTGGTAAGTCTATGGTTACTAATCTCCCAGCATATGGATAATCGAGATGTGCTTTTACGGTGTTTACCAAATCATTATACTATTTTTAACAGCTACAATTTCCTCAAGATGTCAATATGAGCCTACTATGTACTTCCTTTTGATTTTACAAACTGATTTGTGTAAAATACTGGGAATAAAATTAAAATAGTGGTATTTGCTGTTTAAATTGGTTTTGTTGTCACAATAAATTATGCTAAATCAAATAATTCTTGCAGAATTTACTGCGCAAATTGAAAACAGCATTAATCATAAAATAAACAGTGATAAAAACTTACGGCAATTTTTTGAGTACTAGTGTTCCAGAATGTTAGATCAGGAAAACCACTGCGGCAGTTACGAAAGTCAGTAATAAGGCGAAGGAAGACTCCAGAAAGAACGCTGCGTGGACAACAGGTTAGAAATTGCTAAAGAAAAACATTACGCTATTGAGTTTATCATAACTAGTCGCATTACGTTAGACTAGAAATTTAAGATGGTTATTTAAACATTAAATGAGGTCACAGTATACAGTGCATTTCATAATTATAGGACAGCCCTCATTTATCATTTGAACACGGGACCCAGTGCTTAAAATTGTAATTTTTTTCATAAAACTCCTGTCATACTATAAATATTATTTACACTTTTCTTTCTGATAGTCTATGTAAATCTTTTAAAAACACAAAATTTATTTTTTCACTATTTCATAATTATGGCCTACTTAGGATATGCGAGTATTAAAATTAGAATATCATGTGATAAATGTGCTTCTTGTGGATCAGTGTAGAAAACGCAAAATGGCTCATAGTCCCTTTCTCAACGATATCCCAAAAGGAAAAATTCTGGCGTTTTCTGATGTCGGATTGAACCGAACAGAGATCGCAAAAAAAAATCGAGCGCTCCAGAAATGTCGCCAAATTCCTGAGAGCTCCTGGTGAATATCGAATCAAAAAGAGTGGAGGAAGGCCAACCAAGCTGGCGGAGCGGGAAAAAGAAGAATTACAATGACGGCATCAGACAAAACGGCCAGTTTGAATAGAATCAGGAGCGTCTACTGCTCGACCAGAAACAACGGTTTGTAGGACACTGAAGACAAATCCATTCATCAGGTAGGAAAAAATAATGAAGTGCCCCTTATTGCAAAAACTCAGGAAAACTTCATATTTCAACAAAACAACGGTGTCATCCATGGGAATTGCAGCATAAAAGATTGGTTCCAGTACAGGAACATAGTCCTTATGAACTGGTCATTTCAGTCATCAGACCTAGACTGGAGAATACTAGTTTGCAAAGTCTATGCTCACGACAGGCAGTTTTTCTGAATTGAGGATCTGAAGAAAACATTTTCAGAAGAGTGAAGCAAGATTGACTCAGCCATTCTCAAAAAGCTATCAACGAGTATGATAGAAAGCATTTTCTAGGTGATCAGTAGAAAGGGTAGTTGTACCAATTATTAAAAGTTACTTGTTACCTATTATGAATTGTTGTATTTTAAGTATTTTTCCTAAGTGGGTTTTAATTAAATTATAAAACGGTAAAAAAATACTTTTGTCCTTGAAAAAAATTAGTATAGACTATCCTAGAAAAATATATGATATTGACGATGTGACAGGATATTAGGATAAAAATTTCGTAAATTGTTAAACACTAGGTATCAAGTTAAAACGAAAAATGTGGAATAGTCAGTAATTATGAAATGCAATGTATAGTATCAGTGGAATTTGAAAAAAACAACACTGTAACGTAATTTAATGCACTTAATTTCTCACATATGATTAAGAAACAGGAAATTTTAGGACTAGCATTCACTAATTTTTTAATATGTATTATTATGAAAACAATACTAATGGATGACTTATTATTATTACTAATATAAACTTCCCATACCTAAAATAAAGTAGATATATAAACAAACCATAAAGTCCCCAATTTCTTCGAAAATCCCCCAGTTGATCTCAGATGTAACCTCTCCTTTCCTATCGTTCCACGTTTTTACTACTTTTTCTTTCATTTGATCCAGTGTACATGACTCTATCCACCTTAGTCTTGCATCCACAATTGTTTTTCTAATAATATAAAGATCGGTTGAATTGAGATCAATCGGATTTGACTGAAATCAATAGATTGGAGATAGTTTTTAATTTCAAATGTGGGAACCAATATTAAATGTGTTTAAAATGTTGAAATTGGCACCTGCAGTTCACTGAGCCATACATAGGGATAATCGTGATCGTAAATAACATCATAAAACAAAATACCAAAAGCGGTATGCCAAATGGAGCCTTCGCCATGAAAACCTATAACCTTAGGTAGACTAAACTGAAATTGCACAAAGTTTACTGATTATAATACTAATTTAATATTTTAAGTAAGCACAAAAATAACCTTGATTGAAATCACTATGTTCTAAATAATGCCTGCGGACCACCTCTTCCACTGAACACTCAAGAGCGGAAATTTCACCACTCTTATCGATAAGTGTGAAACGATTCACTCGCGAATCTCCAAGATTTTTTGACAATGTCCAGGCTTCTATCTCTATCTACAGCATCATATTGTACTATCTTGAAAAAGAGACCCCATGTAGTATTTATTATATTACCTTAACAGGTTCTGAAATTACTATCCTCTCAACAAACTCTCCATGTGTTATTCGTATTGCACGATCCTATAATGACTTTTTTGATTCCATTGATTATTGTTACTATCTTTCCGTGTAACAAACCTGCAAAAGCAACTTATCCTTGTCTTTTACTATCTCATCCTTCATCCCCTCTATAATCTCATTCATTGCCTCTTCTCTTTCTTTCATATGAGCATCTAGGTTTAGTGCGAGGCGATCCCATAAAGTACCACGAAGATCCATACAAAACGACTTCAGCTCTAAAAATACGTCTATTTGCTGTCAAAAATCTTAATTTTTAGTTACTGTTTAAGATACCTTCTGTTTTCAATAGAAACCGCTGCCAGTTTATCGCGAATCCGTATTTTTTTTGTTTCTCAAGTATCGTTGCTCCATGTGAGACACAGCGCACAAGAATCCAGTGCTCCGTGAAACGACGCAAGGTACCAGGAATTGAGACGGACCTAGCCAATCTGAAATTAGTATACATTAATTATGTCTACTTTTAAATAAATCAAGCTTGTTATTAAAATTGTTAAATCATCATACAATGGTAATGTCACACTTTGTTAAATTTCCTAACCTGACATTGTTCCCATTTAAAAGTGCCTCCCTAGCTTTTAAAGCAAATTCGAATGCCTTATCAAGCTTATTGTTACTTAACAAATTAACTATGGCGATCTCCATTTCTTCGGCTTCAATGTAACTGCAATAATTCATTAGAAACAAAACCAGCTAAACTAATCAACGTTTAAGTTTTATGGTAAGAAACAAACGAGATGAGCTCTTCCTTGGATTCATAAATACTGATAATATATGGACAAGGATTAGGAGCGGGAAAACGTATCCGGCCTGCTTTCATCTGTAGCATCGTAAAACTAAATAGGACGTAATTGTTTAAATAAAGGCAACTTAATTTAATAGAAATCTATGTATTAGAAATAACATAAATTAACTAACAGCAAGTTCTGAGGTATATTTATATTTGGTTGATCAAGTGCCAGAGATGAGCTCATTTCTGTAGGAGCATAAAGAGTGAATATGGCCTAGAATAAATACCTGAACATTGAATCAAATCAGCATTTACCATACTCACTTTAAATATTAAATTCGCCTTCTTGTTGACTCGATAGCATGGTCCTAGTTCCTCCTTAACTCTGCAATAACACAAATTATGGGTAAATTTCAAACAGTTTAAACTAGAGCCAAATAGAAAGTGCAGCAAAACAATTACACACGCTTTAAACATTCGCTTAGCTACAGTCTCCGTCCATCCGAACAATCCTTTTTGGGTGGAGGCAAATGAATTCAGATCAGTAACGAGATCTAACTTACTCTAAATCGATTAAACGTAATTAAGATGATAAATTTACTGGTCATAAGGTGGAAAGCATAAATCACTTTAGTGATATCAAGTTTAAATTTCTTAGCCACCACCCGAATGCTGTTCAATGGTGTTATTTTTAAAGCCTCTTCGAGATTCGTCAATTGCTCCTCTAAAGAAGAAGTGTTTAAAATTCGTAGATGACAAATTAGTTCTTATAGCTTATTCGTAAAAAAGTATTTACGAAAATCAAATGATATTTATCTTCCAATAAATTAAAAATTAGGCAATAAAATAACTACTCAAAGAATCTTACCATTATCAAGGAAACCTCCTTTGACTAAATCATCTAATGATGAATTTATATAATTTGCCAATTCTATATACCTAAAATATGCACTCTTTTTTTCAGAAGAAAATTATAATAAATTAACCATAACTAAGAAAACTAACCTTTCTTTGAGTTTTTCGCGAGTTAGCCAGGCACGTTTCCTGAGGAATATCCGCATGAAAAGATTACGTGATTCTTCACTAATATCTAAGAACCTTTTAAACAATTCCATGTCTGAACCCCAAAAATTCTCATTATACAGCGAGCCATCCTGTTTTGCAGTGGAAAAAACCTGTCATATCAACATATTTAGAAATATGATAAGTTAAATAGAAAGCAAATTAACTATCATTTTAGACCAAATAAGAATTTATTACTAAATGCTTTAAAAAATCTCTATTTTAACTAAAAGAAGCAATGCATATTACACACTCTCTTCAAATATCTATCTGCAAAAATGGAATTTAAATGTAACAGATAACAAGAATATATTAGTAAATATACCTTATGCATTATTTTGAGAACGAAACTGATAAAGTACGGAGACCCCTTGTTCATCAATACATCACTATTTATGATATTTTCCATATGTTCAAAAGATCTAATTTTATGAGAAAGAAGAACCTAAAGCATGAATTGACTTTGCTATACCACAAATTTATACAAAAGGTGAAAAATGATCCTACCTCTATTTTTTTCAGTAAACAAGAAATATTAATTGGCTCATTCTTAGCTTCTAACAAAACTGAAGCCATGTCAAAACGCTCACTATCACTTTTTTGAGCATGACTTCCAGTAATGTCTTTTGAAGAGTTAGAAACATCCAGTAGGGACAAGGCTTTTGATTGTTGAATCGATGAAATTCGGAAATTTAAGTGATTATCAGAGAAAATCCTAACGGAAAAAAAATTAAATATGAATTACCGTTTCTTCTTTGTTCTTTCTTTTTGGCTAATATAATTTCTGTCATCAACCCGATAATTATTTGTTTCGCAGGAATCATGTACTTTAGGTATTTCCGGGTTTTTTTCCAAGACGCTTAAATAATGAAATATAATGAATTATACCTCCAAAAATGCAATTATGACACCCAATTAATAACTTCATTCTAACATTGACTCGCATGTTCCTCTTTGTATTTGTTCCTCATCATTAATAATTCCTGTCTCGATGTCCGTTTTTTTCAGTATTCTTTTACTACTTCTATGTTCTATATGTTTCAATACAGGAATCTCATAATCTAAAATTGCAATGAAGATGTTTTCAATAGATATAATAAACAGAAGCGAGAGAGAAAGGGAAAACAAAAAGAGAAAGCATGTTCTATACCAGTGTTAATTCCTATAACTTTTTCAGGGCAGTTTACTGCATCTATCGCATTATCATCATCTAGTTCTATGGGTGAACCTGCACGCAACGCACGAGATTCTTCCCCAGTTAATACTTCGATTATCTAAACATTATTTTTTATAGTAACTTTAAATATAAAGTAATAAAACAGGAAAATTTGAAATCTCAGCGCCCTACAATCTATACTAACAGTTGATCCATACACAGTAGACGGCCGACCTAATGGAAAGCCATATGACAACTAAGAACTGCCCTTCTATTCAAAGAAAATGAGTAATAATAACTGGTTAATTTATTACAGGTATCACAATTAATGCTAAGATGAAAGAACAATGAGACTAATTAAGAAAGGCAGTAGTTAGTATACATACATTTTCTATTCGAAAAGCAGGAGAGTTCTATCCAATTTTTATTGCTGAAAAACGTTTTGTTACTTATAAAACTAAAAATATAGTAAAAATTTAGTATAATCAGAACAAACTTCACAATCACTATCAGAATGTATCCTACAACTGTCAAAATGTTCTCGATAAAGAGCAATCTGAACACGGCATTTGCAAACTGGACATTTCTAAATTAAAAATATTTTTCTCAACAGAACACCATACAACTATTCATTGAAGGAATAGAGACGATTATGCACACCTTGCCCTTAATTTGCCGTTCAAAAGCTTTAAAAATAGTTAAATGAGATTTAGAATTATTCGAAAGTGTTGATTGTTCAGCAACTTTTTCCTGATCATAGCACAACATCCTAAAACAGAGCTGCTCGACAGTAATAGCCAAATTTCAACATGCACAAGTATTGTTCTTAAAATGGAGTATAATATAAGTAGAATAACACTAGAAACTAAAGATAATTAGAATGACATATGATATATTATTCAATTACAAGAATAAAAATATCCAAGCTTTTAATTGTCTATATAAAATAATCAGATTACAAAAATAAGAAAGTAATATGTATAATACAAAATTGAAAAATGTGAAGTGTAGTGATAGAATAAACTGTTAATGCTTATTAATACAATTACGACAACAGATACAAACATTGAAAGATATGAAAATATGCAATATGAAGACGGTAAAATAGTGTACAAACATTGAAAAATATGAAAATATGCAATATGAAGACGGTAAAATAGTGTACAAACATTGTAATATATGAAAATATATAATGCAATGGCAATATAGACAGTTAAATATCTTGAATAAAATGAAAATTGCAAGTAAAGAATATGTTAGAAAGGAAACTCAGAAGCTTTGGTGTCTGCATAATTTATGAAATCCTTCCCATATGCCATACAAATCTTAATAAAATGTAGTTAATCTATTATTGAGAAAAATAATGTAGATACTGAGCACTAACCTGAGGAAGGGCATAACAATCCTCTTGAGCATAGTGTGCGTCAAACTCGTCCTTGATCACCTGATTATTGGAGGTTTTAAAATTTAGATTTAAAGTAATTGATTCAAATAATACTGGTTATAAAAAACATAAAAGACACAAAGAGAAGCTTACGCTGTAGTATAGTTTACTAAGACTATTCTGGCTCATCTTTTCTGATATGCTTTTATTAAAATTCCAGTAACCACTAGGTCGTTTGCTGAATTAAAGAAAATTTGCTTATTTATGTGCTTAGATTTTGAAACGCTATGTATTAAAATAATTTATACCTAAAAAATTCTCCTTTAATTCGTCTCATCTTAGCGGGAGACCAATCATCTGTGTTAAGAAACAATAGTGGGTGATCTTCTGAGGAAATTTGAAAGAAACGACGGCGACTGTTTCTGATAAACATTAACCGTTTTAATGGAAAAAAAAATTATATATAGACTGAATAAAATAAGTAGTTGACAAAACCAACAATTTCGTAGAATCCCTTGCTTTACTCATTTCAGAGCTGACCTTGGTTGGCGTTTTCTCACAATCTGATGATTTAAAAATAACAAAGAGAATGAAAGTACCATATTTCTCTAGTAAACTTTCTTAGACATTATGTGATAATAAGTACCCAGTTTACTTTGTGCATCTTCAGGATTGCTTTTAAGACTCTCTCTTATTCCTGATGGGCTATTGTTCGAAGAAGTGGCATCATTTTGTGAAAAACTATCCGAAACTAAAATTTGTGAACTACTTTTAATCTGTAGAATAGTCAATTTCAAAAATGGAATGAATCTACTCACTTAATCTCCAATCAACCAATTCTGTAGTCTGCTCCATTTCCCTGCGGTGATTCTCTTCAATTTCACGTATTGCTAACCAACTATCAATAAACATTACCTAAATTTCCAGAAAATCTTAGCGCTTAAAAAAAATTTAGTAGCAAGCATATATAACAAGAATAGCTTACTCCATCTGGAATTCCCTCCTTAGTATCATTGATAAATCCAAATCTCAGCAATTCTCCATATAGTACGCGAAAATCGAACCACAGCCCATTGTGGGCAACTGAATAAAGATATTAATTGGTACCAACCATATTATAAAACCATAGTTAAATCAACCAACCCAAGCATGCTGGTTTCGGACACTGTTTCAAAAACTGGATCACACTAGGCCATTCTTGTGCAAATGTGTTTTTTAATAGTAAATCATCGCGCGAATGAACAATGGCTGGAAAATAAACATAGATATAACATACATGATATTTAAATCTTCAATCTCTTTAGCAACAATAATTAATAAACCAAATTACTTGCGTTATCCCTTCTGAGTGCTTCATATTCATTCCATTCTTTTATACTCATTTCAGGATTAAGCTGTCGAGTATGTACGTTACATGGGAAACGTACCTTCAATGAATCTTCATACGAACTCTGAAATCACTTATATTTAAAAAATGTATTTCTTACTGTCATAGTAGAGAATAATCACCTACGCTATTGCTTTTCAATTTCATAGCTGTCTGTCCTTTAATGAAAATCTCCCGTGGTACACTGATGAACGACATCTCAGTTATTTTTGGATACTCTGAGCGTTGTGCTACAATAAATAGAAGTCAGTTATCAAAAAATATACACAAACTAATGTAATAATTATATAAATGACAACGTGCTTTCGAGAATAAGTCGATTAAGAGCACTTGAAAATTCGTGTGGCTTTCCCATGGGGTGAATAGGGTACTGCTGCCCGCTACTTCTCGGGAAAATTCCAGTTGTCTCAAGGTCCATGAATATAAAAGTACGAAATGGTTCCCCATTGAATAATCTAAAAACCTATTCAAATTATTGGTAGGCATATTATAAAGTCAATAGTAGAAAAACTGACTTTTTCATCATCTTTTTGGGACTGATGGATATATTCGAAGTTCTTTTGAGTCCACATTTAACAGAATTATCAGAGTTGGTGGAACTGTTTTTTGGCTTTAGAGGATCATTAACAGCGGATGCAATTGTAGGATTTCCATTCGTAAGCCCCATTAAAGTAGCATATTCTTGCATCTTTTTAAAAGTAGTTGAAGTGGACTCAGTGTCAGAACTCTGCTTTTCTTGGCGCATATAAGATGATGAAGAAGGATACATATTCCAATACTACTTTCTATTAAATAGATCTGTAGCTTCCTTTATGACTTCCACGCTGAAATAAAGTATACCACACTAGTGAGACCACTATCACTATCGGTATTCAATTCCGTGGACAGTATCACTGGGTTAAAATGTAAGCTTACTTACGCTTTAAAATGTGTAGTTGAAGCAATTACTTAATTCCGTGGAAAATATAGTTGTAATAAAATTATAGAAGAAATCACCATTAATTTTTCCAAATCTATAGATTCCGAGTATAATGCATCAATTGCTATAATTAATAAGTTTTCTACAAACTGTAACTGATATTTTATGAATAAATAATTTTTTAAATGTATATATAGTGATGATATACATTATAAGTAGCACAGATAAAGAAAAATAGGAAGTATTTTATAAAATAATATAGAATCATAATGTAGCTGGTTTACTAATACCTAAATTTAACATAGTCCTATTTAGTGTTACATGTTAAAAGCGTATGTAAAATAAATAGTCTTAACAGCTATCATAACACATATTGTATTTAAAATAAGACTACTAGAATTAACAAATATAACTAGAAAGCTCACTAATGTGCATGCCTACATAATATCTCTGAGATACGGAATATCTCAATAATCTGTTTAAATCACTGCATACATAGCTCCATTTTTGCAAATAATCATACTAAAGCCTATCTAACCATCCAGTGAATTATTAATTCCTCAAAGATTCATAATAATAACACGTGGATCTTCTACTGCGCTCTTTATCTTCTTAAGGAACGTCACAGCTTCTCTGCCATCAATAAGACGGTGATCATATGTTAGAGCTACTTGCATTATAGGGCGTACTTCGACCTGTATAAAAACTATATTAGCAATCTACCTAAAATTTAACAAGAAATTACTAGCCTTTCCATTAATAGCAACTGGTCGATCAAAAATCCCGTGCATTCCGAGAATAGCGCTTTGGGGTGGATTGATTATGGGTGTACCAAAAACGGAGCCAAATACTCCACCATTAGATATAGTGAACGTGCCACCCTCCATGTCTTCCACAGCTAACTTGTTATCTCGGGCCTGAATCCAACAAAATGAGAAGAAGTAGTTCAGTATCAATTTCAAAGTTGTATTAATATAACCTACCTTTTCTCCAAGAGCTGCTAATTCCAATTCAATCTGGGCATAGTTCAACAACTCAACATTCCTCAATACAGGTACCACCAAACCTTTAGGTGTAGCTACAGCAATTGACATGTCCACAAAATGACGATAAACTATCTCATTATCATCAATCACTAAAATGATTGCTCTCTGTAGAATTTATCAAATACGAACATTACTTAGAATTAAGTGATGTTGATCAATTGTGCAAACTCCCAACACCATTTTATGCGAAGGAAGGATCGAAAGATCTCACAATATCCCAAGACATCGGCTCAACCATATTGAATAAACCACATGATTGGAATTTGTAGTCTTGGGTGTGCCCGCGCTGGATTTGAACCACGGTCTACATGACGGGAAACATAGCAACTGACACTGCGCTAGCACACTACATGCAACAGTACTATTCTAAAGCTATGAACAAAGACTACTTACCAGCGTTTACAATTGGAGACTCAGTTAGTGCATAAGCAGCTGCACGAACGAACGGAGACATGAGACCTAATTTGACACCATGTTTCTTCATGAACTCCTTCTGATATTTACTACGCATTTCAAGTACATTACTGAAAATATAATTCAAAAATAATTTCTAATAATGAAAAGAATTAAGAAAAACTTAATACCTCATATCAATCTCGTTAAAAGTTGTCAACATTGCATAGGTATTTTGGGCATCCTTCAAACGAGTAGCAATTCGCTGGCGCATACGGTTCATTTTAACTCTGATCTGAAAAAATAATTCCGTAAATTATAAACAACTGCTTGTTGATTGTAGTTTATGTCGCAGTAATAACTCACCTCATTACGAGCTCCTGTTATTGCGTGCTCAGGATCTACTCCTGATGGAACAGCAATCTTTTGCACTGGAATTGACGAAACTGGTATTGATGAAAGAGGTACTTGGGGAGGCTTTGAAATAGGAGGAAGCGTCTTTGGAATATCACCTAAACATAAGAGAATATTCATGACAAGTTAGCACTTTTAAACCCCTCTAATATAAAACATAATTTTTCGCATACCTGCCACATTCTTATCAGCAGAAAATGACGGCATAGATGTTTTAGGTTCTTCTTGCTTAGGTATCTCAGAAGAAGTAGAAGTAGTTTTTTCTTCCTTAGTTGGAGCCTAAAAATTAAGAAATTGTCAGTGACATAATAATTAAGAAAAAGTAATACTCTCCGATATATTTTTATGGTTACTTAAAAAATTTCAATCACAATTACTGAGATGAAGATAGATTATCTAACATTCAAAAATCGAATATACTTTCTGTATTTAAATTTCACTAAAAACGGGATATATTTCAGATTTTTATCAAATATGTGGTTCTTCCGATTAGAACTTATATGAACAAATAAATAATAAAATTGTCCCGAATATAAATCATTAAAAAATAACTAAGTTTAACCAACGGGAGATTCGCCGCTGCTACCCGGTTGTAGTTTGTAAAGCTTTTGTTTAGCAGTGACTTTTGATCCATCTTCAACTAGCAATTCAACAATAGTACCAGACTGAGGGGCAGGAACTTCAACAGATGTCTGAAATAACATTTAGGTAGACTTGCGATGGGATTAGAAAGCATTAATTCATTACTAATACAGAAAAGACGAGTTTTTGGAATTTTATAGCTTTCTATTAGTACTATATAATAACACCCGTCAAATGCAATTTTTATTTTTTCATTAACAGACCTACTATTAAATACTATTTACTAAAATAAAGAATCCACTCTTATGACAATAATGCATTTCTAGATATTACTGAATTTGTTTTCATGGTGAATTGGAAAATTACAACTAAAAGTTTTTCATTGAATTAATTTAAAGTATTCCGTAAGATATATAATTAATATACTTAGGAACAACTTGTAAATTAGATTAAAGCCGAATGATTAAAATTATCTCTATGTATAAAGAATATAACTTATATAGCTCAAATGGTACCTATTATTATAAATATATTAGGTGGTTGCAGAAGTTTTAGTCACTTATTTCAGCGCTTTAATACAATTATTTAAAACCTAAATAAATTCCCGCTCTTTTGCATTTTTGTAGTGTTGGGTTTGTCGTTTGTGAAAAGACATAAGTCACGATTTAATGGTAAACTTAACCTCACAAAATAATTAGAATAAGATGAGCTACGAAAACCAGCATATTCTACAGTATTCTCTGCGAGTTCCAACAAGAGAAGAATGCTGCTGAAGCACGCCAATCAATATGTTCTGTACTTGGTGAAGGTGTTCTCTCCCACGGTACTTGCAGATATTGGTTTCGACGTTTTAGAGCTGCTGATTTTGATGTCAGTGACCGACAACGCTCTGGAACACCAGAAACGTCGAAGACTGCAGCTTTGGAAGCATTATTGAATGAAAATCCGTCGAAGACACGAAAGGGACTCGCAAAAGAGCTGGCAATTTTTCAAGCAACAGTCTTCAGGCGACTGCATGAGATGGGGAAAATTGAGAAACTCGGAAAGTGCGTACCGCATGAACTCTCCGAAGACAGCATTGGCAGCTGACTCAACTCATGCATCTCGTTGCTTGCCAGGCAATGCAAGAAGAACTATTTGTGGGAAATTATTACTGGTGACGAAAAATGGATTATGTACGGCAATCCTAAACACACACATTAATGGATAGACTTCGACCAGCCAACAACAGCCACACCAAAGCCAAACACTCACGCCAAAAAAGTCCTTCTGTGCA
The DNA here is from genome assembly GCA_964036235.1 of Heterorhabditis bacteriophora. NCBI lineage: Eukaryota > Metazoa > Nematoda > Chromadorea > Rhabditida > Heterorhabditidae > Heterorhabditis > Heterorhabditis bacteriophora. Next base: position 5,890,175 of record OZ038426.1, on the reverse strand, counting down.
TCTAGCGGGATATGAAGGGAGTGCTGTTTTATGAACTCCTCTACCAGGTGAGACGATTACTGACGAACGCTATGGTCGTCAAATGACTGATTGGTTCAATGCAATTGAACAAACACGACCATTTACTGGACAAGGAAGTCGGAAGGTCATTTTGCTGCATGACGACACCAGGCCTCACGCTGCTCTTAGTACTCAGCAAACTACTTTTAACTTAGGCTGGGAAGTTCTCTCACAGGCGGCGTATTCACCAGACTTGGCACCTTCAGATTACCATTTATTCCGGTCGATGCAGAACTGTCTAGCGGGACAGCGCTTTCAAGATGCGGCTGAGGTGCGAAAATGAACCGATGATTTCATTGCCTCCAATCCGATGTCGTTTTATTTTGATGATTGAATTGTATTTTCTATATATTATGGAAATAAAATTGAAGTTTAAAAAAAAAAAAAACTAAAACTTCTGCAACCACCTAATAAATTCCATCAATACATTTTTACTTAGTAGGATGTAGAAATTAGTATAACTTAATTATACAGATTTTGTGGTACTCAAATTTGTCTGTTTATTATTGTTCTTCTATATTTTTAAAATCTCTGATTTTCAGAAAAATATGCTGAATTATACTACTAATAAAAACACGTAATTAAACAGTTTAAATACACATGCTCATTTTGTTTGTCTACCTCCTGGTATCATTAGTTACTAAGGAAAATCCATTCAAATATAAATGGAAGAAATGCGCATTTAATGTATTAGTAAACTTACTTTATCTGTCTCAATCTCCGCTACTAATTCATCTTCATTAACAAATTCGCCCTTTTCTGGAATCAATAAATCTAAATGAAAATACCAATTAAATATCTCAATTGTCTCACTAAATCTCAGAGCTACAAGGAAAATCTATATTATTTAATAGAATACACCATGCATTATTAATTTTAACATTTAATTATCTATATCAGATAATATATCCATACATTATATATGGAAATTAATCTAACGAATGGTAGTTAGAAACACATTATGCCATTAATTGAAAAATAATGAAATGTGTATGAAAAATAAATTGCATTATAAAGTGAAATAATAGAAGTTAAAAAATTATGAAAATGCAATAATCTGCGCAAATACTTTTCCACAGTTTTTAAAACCCTTTATACCATGTCTCTTACCACTAATCTGTAGAAAAAATTCTTTGTAAATCAACGCTAAATTTAAACTTCTTTCTGATTTATCGAAAAAGAAATCGTAAAACCAAAGCATCATTAAACCCACGCTTGATCCAACGAATGTCACCTTCCGAGATAGATTCAGCAAATGCTGGGCCTTCGACTACGATAACATTACTAACTAAAAAATATAATTTAACTGAAACTTTCGCCTAAACATTATTTCGTACTATAGAAATTAGAATTAAAGTTCGATGGCATACACTTTATTCCACTAGCATGGAAGGCTCGAAAATTAGAGGAAGTTTGAGTAGAATTGATTAGACCCGTAATAGCCACCGGCTTAACACATCCTGCAATATTCAATATTCATTTTAGCACTAAGGCGAATAAATTAACTCACTTGGAGATGAACAGCAATTAGGAGATAGAAATGAAGCAAAACGCTGGAAAAAAATAATATAATCTTACTTCCCAATAATTGTCTAAAACCTTAATTAATTACTATTCTATTGAAAGAGTCGCATAACGTTTAAATAAAAAGCTATCAAAGTTTTACATACCTGTCGAATTACGCTAAATGCGTAACGTTGAAAATACGGAACACGATGAACAATCATATTGGTTTTGATTGCAAATTACCCTGTGAATACGGAATTTTATCGCAGATACAAAAGCAAATTTAATTTCAGATTACATATTTATTCCTAAATAGAAGATGGAGGTTTGATAAACAATTAACTTGAAAAAACAAAGCATAACGGGCCATATACATACTGTGAGTATCATAGATCTGCTTAGCAACTGCAGATTACTTCTACTGGTAAAAGTTAAGTGCTGGATAAAACGAATAAACATTCACAAAGTTACCAAATTAATTGATCAAACTAAGCGCTTTAAAAAAATCTATAAAACTTCAGTTCACAACAGTTTTATGAGAAAATAATAAAAATAAATTTAAATCTAGGTCATGGCAGAGTAAAGGCCAACAATTAATGATGTTATCGTTTTAAACAGAAAACGAAGTACAGCAAAACCGATTCCAGATAAAAAATTACGGAGAACGGAATAAATAAGCAAAGCATATTAGTTATAATAGAAAATAATAAGTAAAAACTAAAATGAAGGGAGACTTCACTCTCAAATACATAAACGAAGGGAGGGTGTGGAACTAGAAATAAGACATACATTTATTCCAGAAAAGAGCAGTGGACAAGTATATAAAATGCAACATTTTTTATGCGAATAACTAGTATTCTTACCAATGCTGTATTTTTAAAACAAAACCCACCAATAAAAATTTCGTAAATTATCGTATACGATCAATCACCATACTAATGAGGAATAATTTTACCAAATGTCGAAATCTTTTGTAGCATCGTTGCTTAAAATACGTGCATATTTAGCAATTACTTTGTTGCAATAGTATATTATAGGGTTTGTTTTAAGTACATGATAGATATTTATTCTAAAAGGTATTAAGGCTTTCCAAAAGGATTTTGATCTATTATAATCTTAAATTATTATTTATTATCCAAATTTGAAAGATTATATATGGAAATTATAAACGGTGTTTTATATACTAGTCCAGGAAAGGAAGGTGCAAAGGCATTGGTGGTGACTACATTAAACTGAACTGCAAGTGATGGATGCTGCATATTTCAATAGGCCTATAACTTTATAGAGCTTACTGAGAAAATAGTAGAGAGCATACAATTTTAATTTGTATGGTTGTCTGTATTTTGTAATTATCAAAGCGAGCAATAAGGCACAGCTTCACTTGGGTTCCGTACAACCTGTCCACTTGTCTAGTTGTATAGTGATTTACTTTTGAGTTTTCGAATTAAAAGAGGTAATTATATCCTAATACTTAATCTTGACTATATCCTATAGAAGTTTTAACAACAATATTAAACATAGTGAAATAGATTTAGTCAATATTAATTGATCTCCAACCGATTTTTTGATGAATGGGTTCCACATGCTACACTTTCATAAATAATTCACCAAAAGAATTTGTCTTCGTGTTTGAATAATGAGGTTTTATCTAGAAAAGCTTATTACGCACTTTTGAGAAGAGATCAATGTTGCATGTGAATTTATACTGTGGCAATAATTAACTTCATACGACGATGAGTGGATGGATTTTTTGTTAATGAACAATCTTGTTCGTCACTATGAATTGACAAGAGTGATAAGTTTTTCTATTGAATACAAATAATAGTCTTGGGTATAGAATAGATTAAATATATTTTCATTAGTGGATTTTTATTCTTTATATAATATACAAGCCCTTGGATTTTTTAAACGATATAAACATTCCGATAAATTGACGATTTCGTTCGTGTTTATGATCTCTTGTACATGAATATATATTATCACTAGTATTTTGTAATTTGTAAGATATCTCCACGTTTAAAAAAGTATTTTAGCTCCTAACACTATTAAAATTTTAGTAAATTACATCATGTGTGATTCAGAAGTCCCATGTTGAGCTCCCTTCTATATCGTCGGTTTTCATGCATTCGATGCGGATCATTACCTTCTAGTTCTAAGAGGTAGGCCAAATAGAATCATAGTTCAATAATATAAGCATTGTTAATTTTCTCAATAAAACAATGCCACTAATCAAATATTTTCCAGATTTGTTTGTTCCGTTTCTCGATCACCGTTGCTTCTAAAGGCAAACCTACTACAAGTTGGAAAGAACGTTTTAAATAAGCCTGTCACACGAAATGTGAATTGAGACAATTTTATATATTAAAAGTAAAATAGTAAGCTGATGATTTTAGGTGACTGCAATTGAGACAAAACGAGCATCGGTGAAGTTAAAAAATGCTACATGGAAAGACCTCAAAGCAATTTTTGCTCTAGCAGGGCCATACAAATGGAGAATAATGTGTTAGTTAAAAACTTTCTATGTTTAATATTTTTATTTACTTGCGTTTGTTTTTTGTTATTATTTATGTATTTTATGCATAAGTTGTTGCGTGATTTTAGTGGGACTATCATTTCTTGGAATAAGCAGCTCTATCTTCCTGTTGACTCCCAGAGTTCTTGGAAAATTAATCGATGAATTTGATGATACTAAGAAATCGGAATTAGGGAAGGAAGATAAAAGTCTTCAATTAGCAAGGTAAATTTTGCAAGTTTCAGAGTACAGCTAATTGTTTTATTAACTACTTTAGGTATCCATACAGAGACAATGCGATTAATTTTTTGGTTTATATATGCATATTATAGGTTCTTCAAAGATAATCCTGTTGCTCTCGTTGGTGTTCTTTTTCTGGGTGCAACCGCTATCGCTGCAAGGGTATACTGCATGCATACGGCAGGTTTGGGCTAATGATTTTATTCTTTAAAAAAATCCTTTTGTTAGATGATATGGATATTTAGTTGTTTAGGTCAGCTGATCATAAATGATCTCAGAAAATCAGTTTTTAACTCAGTTCTTCGACAAGACATGACGTTCTTTGATAAAAATAAGGCTAGTCCGTTTTTACTTATTTTTTATGTTATACTTTATTATAATTGAAGTCTGTTTTAACCATATTCCTACTTAGGTTGGAGAAATTGTGTCACGTCTTTCTACAGACGCTTTAATTGTGGGCCACTCTGTATCAATGAATTTAAGTGATGGTGCGAGAGCATTGTTAACATGTATTGGATCAGGTGGACTTATGGTTAGTAAATATTATAAATTATTAAAGTGATTGTAATTTTGCCTTTGTATTACTTATTACATCACGTTTACCATATTTTTACTGCTATCAGAATATCAAACTATTTGTATAAATTTTGAAAAACGTGTTAATAGGTATACACTTCTCCGGCCCTCTGCAAAGTGATGTTTGTAGTAATACCTATCATGGTTGGAACATTTGCAGTATTTGGAAAACTTCAACGAAAATATACACTACAGATGCAAGAAGCGGTTGCTGGTGCAAATCAGGTAGTAACAATTACGTTAAAAAAACTACTTTACTTTGAGTTTAGTTGTCATACTTCTTATTATTGTGATTCTTGGTGGCCACTGAAAGATTATCAAATGTTCGAACCGTGCGCATGCTAGTAGCTGAACAAAAGGAATTAGCTGCATATGGTGCTAAAATATTCGATATTTGGAACATTTCGAAGAAAGAAGGCGTTGCTAGAGGAGCTATGTATGGATCGGTAAATGTGAAAATTATTTCAGACTGTGAACAGTGAGAAGTGGAACAGTATGCAAGACATTATAATCGGAATAATTTTTTCAGTTCCAATTTACGGGATATATAGCTCTATCTACTGTGCTTTTTTATGGTAGTAATTTGATCAGTCAAGGTCTATTAACATACGGTATGTTTCTTCATTATTACTGTGAGAGAAAAAAGTAGAACTAATGTTTATTTGTATGTTATTATCTTAGTACCTTTGCTTTCTAAGTTTTATGGAACGCATTATTTTTAAGTTATTTAGTTTCCATTCTTATTTATTATATTTAAAACATTTATAGTATATTTAGGTGAGCTGTCATCTTTTTGTTTGTATGCAGTGCTATGTGCAGCCAGTCTTTCAAATATATCGGGATTTTTTATTGAGATAATGAAGGTCATTCTCAGAAAACACTTTTAGTAATGCTCATTGAACAGCAGTATATTATTTTTTATTATTTCGGGATTAAAATCTTAAATTATTAGCTATGTAGTATTAACTATATTTGCAGGGTCTCGGAGCCAGTTCACGCTTATTCGAATTGCAGAATACAAAGCCGTTAATTCCTCTAGAAGGTGGAGTGAAAAAAGGAAATGTAGTGGACGCTATCAGGTTACTGGTAAAACTTTTGGAACACTATTCATAGATTTGAATTAATTAAGTAAATCACGTAAACATATAAATTAGTAAAATTTTAGATTTGAACGTGTAGCTTTCGCCTATCCGGAGAGAGATCCGCTTTTTCACAACATATCTTTTGAAGTTCCAGCGGGTAAGATAACTGCTGTTGTTGGTCCTTCTGGTAGTGGGAAATCGACTATCGCCAATCTTATGCTTAGGCTCGTTATGTTTACCGTTTTATCTATGTGAATAATGTAATTTTTGTCTCTCAGTTGCAATTTTTTAATTTTTAGGTTATATGATCCTGAGCGTGGTCGTATTTTAATTGATGATATAGATTTAAAAGATGTTGATCCTTCGTACTGGAGAAGGCAAATAGGAACCGTTGGACAGGTGTTAAATAAACTTTATGCATAAACCTATATTTTCAAAATTTTCTATTCATAATAGTTTATGCCCATTTTACATATATTTGTACTCTAGGAGCCTATTTTATTTTCAACTACTCTTCGTGAAAATATCGCGTATGGCGCAGAGCATCCAGAGACGATCACTGAAGCTCAAGTAGAGCAGTTGTTACCTTCATTGTTATAGTGGAATCAATTATATTCTATATTCTTAATGGATATGTGCATCTTTACTTTTATATATTGTTAAAAATGATTATTAGATTTTGTTATTTTATTTGTTCCTAGAATGTATGCGTTTTTGTATAGATAGAAGCAGCTGCAGCCCAGTCCAACTCTCTCGATTTCATACAGACATTTCCAGATGGATTTGATACTGAAGTTAGTTTTGTGTTTATCCTTTTACTGTACTCGTATCTATGTGTATCTATATAACATACCAATTAACAGGTTGGTGAACAGGGATCAACTTTGAGTGGAGGACAAAAACAGCGCGTTGCAATAGCTCGGGCGTTAGTTACAGTCAGTTATCTATAATCACTTTTATCCTTTGTTACAGTGTTTTTTTCCTGTGTATTGTTTACTTTCAGAATCCCAGGATTCTCATTTTGGATGAGGCAACCAGCGCATTGGATGCTACATCCGAGTACCTTGTGAGAATGGCACTTAATAAGTTGTTAGATAACAGTCACCAAACCGTACTCATAATTGCACACAGGTAAGCATTGCCTTATGATTTATCTAGTTACGTTTACTGCGTTAATTTTGTTACATTTACTTCTTTTAAGACTTTCAACAATCAAGCATGCAGATCAGATTGTAGTTCTTGACAAAGGAAGTGTTGCGGAGAGAGGAACATTTGAGGAGTTGATGCGAATTGATGATGGAATATTTAAAAAGCTGGTGGAGAAACAAACTATTGGTTGGAGGAACGAGACGTTTTGAGTGCATATTCAGGAGTTTAAGTATTAATGCCTAGTTACGAAATTTCTTGAAGATGTGATATAATTAATATAGGTATTAAATTAAATTAACCATTTCAAAAATTGAAGACATTGAATATTTTATGATGTTATGTTTTTCATGCAATTCTTCATAATTTACGTGATTTTTTTATAGTCTTGAAACATCACACGCGAGCTCATACTACTATTTAGCTGGTATAATACATTTCTTGAAATAGGGTTTAGACCACTGTACAGTGCAAATTTTAGTGCGATTTTTGTGGCGACTGTTTTGTTAAGCCGACCGGTGGGTGGTTAATCCACGTTGTTATTTTTTCTATACTATCACTTGTAGATGTGACTGTTGATGACCAGTGAGCTCAAACTTTCTGAGTTTAAATTCTTTATGAACGCTAGATTTCACTCGTGAAAATTTTCACATGTAATTTTTTGATAAGGGTATTTCCACTCCAAATTAAATGATTTATGCTGGAATAAACAATACTAATCTTTATGCATCCTTGTGAAACAATAGTGGTTTGTTGGTAGATTATGATTATTTTCATAGGCGCCCGAAATTGCAAACATCAAGGAACGTGTTGGAGATGTGTTTGCTGTTACCCAACTCAATGCAGAGGTTATTGAGTATGTATACGTACTTCAGGGCATAGTCGTACTGTATAAATGAGATAAGAACCATTGTGGACAATTAATTGATGTATTACCTCATTGAAATTGATGCATAGTAGGTGGAATATTCTAGTAACCGAGTCGTGGCAGCCTAGATCTTCGACAATATTGCGCTCTTCCAGTATGCGTCGTCTGTAACAGGAAAAGTACTTGTAATAAAGATCAATAATGGTATTTGCGAAGTATCGTCACCTGTCAATTGGATCACTTATTAAAGCATCAACTACTTTATAGTACTGTGCTTTTACCTTACGACGGTCCTGAAAACCAAGGTAAATTAGACAAAGTATGAGTATGATATAAGTAATATGCTAATTATGACTTCATATATTTCTTATGTAGCAGCATTGTACCATCACTTACTATTTTTATAAAAATTGCTATTATCGAATGTGTTCAATCATGTGAGTGGTTAACTCACATTAATTAAAAACGATATTTTCATTACCTCATGAATTTTTCTGATTTTCTTGTTGATAGATTTCGTCTCATAGATATCATTTGTCATTTCTTTTTGTCTATGTAGATACATCAATTCGATATCGCGAGCTGGCCAAGAACCATCTTTCGCCTAAATTCAAGATGCTTTTTAAAAAAATAATTTTTCTTCCTTTACCTACATCTTTATTAGCGCTGATTCTAAGTGGCTTCGTTTTCCGTCTTTGATCTCCTTGAAACCATCCAACTGGCTCTTTAGCTATCTTCAAATCTCCAAAATGCATTACATGAGATTTATCCGTTTCTTTCTTTACTAGTTCATACTGATCAGATAGTGTCTCTACACCAAGATCTTCCTGAAACAAAGAATATATTTGATTGAATTCATTTATTGAGAGTTTATTATCTTTCTATTAAATACCAGCAAAATATACTTCATCAGAATCATCCATCCAATTTACACTGAACAAATCCCCCAGACATGGTAACTCCATATCGTTGTCGCAATATGTTCCCCATGATGATTCGTGACCATTCGCTGCGGTTATTGCATAGACTGAAAATACATTATTATAGAATTCATTGTAAGGTAGGATTTTAGGATAAACAGTAGTTTTATACAGATTCTTATACGTAATCGGTAAAGCTTAGGTTGAACGGATGCAAATAGTCGATCGGTTCCTCCCTTTGGGACGTAATTCGCACCTATTTCTCGGTGAATGTTTTCGTTTACTATATTTCCGTTTTCCATTTCAAACGTTTCTCTACTTGTCTAGTGCTTATAATGTTACAGTGATCTTAAAATCTCATTGGTTTTTCACTAGTGATAGTTTTCGTTTTCATTTGTGTTACCTTTTGCCAGCTTTTTGCTGGTTGATCCTGTTTACTATTCCGTATATTTCTGGATGGCTTCGCCATGTTTTTAACTTCTACCCTACTTATTAATGTTACTGGCAAGTTGACTCTCCAGTTGGCCCCGCAATTTTGGTCGTGTTGTTTTTTCCACTGCCGACCAGCCTACCTATGCAGCCGCGGGGTATTCTTAGTATGATATCTTGTGCTATGTTTGTTGCTTATTGTTTACTTGATTTATTTGTAATAAATTCTTTTCTTTTATTAAGTTTCAACATTAATAGCTATCTTTAATCCTTTTTCACTGTCAGTATGAAACTACAAAATACCCGGCGGCTGGATAGGTAGCCTAGTCGGCCGTTTATTACGTTCGTTTACTACACGAAGTAATCGCTAATACACGTAAATCAGGGAATAAGAGTTAGGACAAGGGTGAAAAGAACAAAACGTTTATATACAGCGGAAAGGTACAAATAAATTAACAATTCAAAGACAACCTTCTCCTCAATGAAAATGCAGTTCCCCTTTTATATCCTCTACAAGCTCAGCCTTAGATAGCACGTGCGAATATTTCTTAAAAACATTCTTCTTATTAATGAATAGGATACAATACGTTGAAAAAACAACACGACCAAAATTGCGGGGCCAACTGGAGAGTCAACTTGCCAGTAACATTAATAAGTAGGGTAGAAGTTAAAAACATGGCGAAGCCATCCAGAAATATACGGAATAGTAAACAGGATCAACCAGCAAAAAGCTGGCAAAAGGTAACACAAATGAAAACGAAAACTATCACTAGTGAAAAACCAATGAGATTTTAAGATCACTGTAACATTATAAGCACTAGACAAGTAGAGAAACGTTTGAAATGGAAAACGGAAATATAGTAAACGAAAACATTCACCGAGAAATAGGTGCGAATTACGTCCCAAAGGGAGGAACCGATCCGTATCCACTCAATCCAAGCGTTTTGCAACTACACCATGATAGACACTGAGGTTGCGATGGTATTATTAGTTAGATCTTCGGTAGAAAATATTTAGTGTTGTCCCGATCTGGTCAAGTTTTATTTGGGGTTCGTTAGGTATTGCACAGTTGAAGCAATTACCAACCACTTTATTCAATAAACAATATAACTATAGAACAAAAAATAATAATATCCTTTAACTGACCGTCTTTCACTACAAACTGGTCATATATATATGTGACCTTTTGTAGGCGGGACACAATGTTTTAAACAGTTTGGAGAAAGGTCAATGAAGATAAAGACCGAGATAAAGGAAAACACATGGAAGAATAAAATAGATTACACTGGTGGAGTTGATACGCAATAATAAAGGGTTAATAAAACTGCCAATCGGGACAAGTGTATAAAAGTATGCATTAATAAAATTATGCACAAAACACATCCATGAAATGCGAAATTTTACGCTGATTCCAAATCCGTCTTTAAATTTGGCATATTCCAACTTTGAAGTGAGTTATGACATCTAGTGCAGTGTAGTGCACAGGGTGAACTATCACCCCTCCGCCCCTTTATCCGCGACGCCACTACATGTATTATTTTCTATTATTAATCCTATAAAACTGCACGTTCTTTTGTTTATTAGAATTATAAATAGTCTTAACGTCTTGGGATAGGAGTTTGCTAATTAAACAACATACCATTAATGTTGTCTCTAACTACGTCAAACATGGAGCCGCTCTCACAGGCTTCGAGATAAAAAACGAGTTGTTTGTAACGTCCGTTAGTGTACATCCAAGATAACGTATCATCGAGCATTTTAACCGTTAGCTAAAATTTTGTTAGGAAGATTGAGGAGGAAAAAATACAGTTGATTTTAAATATTAAAAAAAACTATTCGCACTATGTCATCTGGGAAAGAGATTAGACCAGTTGCTCCATGATCGGTGAAATAGACAAATATTCGATCATCAGAAGAACTATAAAGTTTTTCTACAATTATGGCAGATGATTTTTTTTCTTCTTTTTTTCTCTTTCACACTACTTTATCTTTTCGCTTTCTTAGATTAGCTTGAAATTACCTGTCAATGAGTTTTCCATTTCCACCAATCACACCACTTGCATTTCCCTTTAAAATATTTAAGAAGTTCTTCGGATTGACGTCTTTTCCCTGATGTAATTCGGATTTATCCTTGACATTTGTCTTTATTTGATACCCATTTTTTGTCAAACTATCTGTGTCAACTTTACTTGGAAGCTACTACATTTTATAAAAACCATATCTAGATGATACAGTGGCAATCATATACTTAAAGCACCCCCTCTCGCTCAGGTTCAATGACGTATTTCATGAACTACGTCATTAATTTGAGTGATTCAAAAGTGGAGAGAGGTAGGAGATGTAGTCTGCCCCCTAGTATCGATTGATTTTCGTTGATTTCGTTGTTAGCTTCTGAGAAAATGAGCTTGATCTCAAATCAACCCATCTTCGCTACGGTCATATACTTAAGGCACACCTAATGTAAGTGATTTAATTCCTTTTAACATGAACTTTTCTATGTTCAATATTAAGATTATTGTATTTAAGTGTTTTCATATCCATGTAGGTCTGTTCCTAGATGAGTAAAGGAAAGAGTGTATCCCCAAATCAATAAGCAGTGGTTAAGGTTTTGCTGGACCAAAACTTGAGTCAGGTGCAGATTGCAAAGAAGTTGGAAATCTCTCGGTGTGCAATTCAAAATGCTATTAAGCATATTAATAAGTTTGGGATGCTAGAAAATGCCCTTCGTACTCGAAGAAATCGAGAGACTACCGAAAGGATCGATGGAATAATTCATCGGCAATGCGAGGACAACCGTCAATTAACTGCCAGGGACACTCAAACGAAATTAAAGCCTATCCAGAATGCTCACTGAGTGTCAAGTCAATTCGACGACGTTTGGTAGAAGCTGGATTAAATGGACGAGTAGCCAGGAAGAAGCCCCTTGTTTCCTTGAAGAACCGGAGTGTTTGTGTTGGACTTACGCGAGAACACCTGACATGGTCAGCAGTGGATTAAACAAAAGTGATATTTTCTAATGAGTCCAAATTCAACCGCTTTGGATCAGATGGGAAGAAATATGTTTGGAGTCGTCCTGGAGAGGAATTTATGCCAAAATGTACAATTCCTACCATTAAACTTGGCGGTGGCTCAGTGATGGTATTGCGGCTTTCAATAGAAATGGACCGGGACCTTTCCATATCGCAGAAGGTATATTGGATAGTACTTCTTACGTAAGAATACTAGAAGACAACCTTATACTATATGTTAGAAGTCAAAGGTTGGGTCGAAATTGGATATTCCAACAGGATAATGATCCAAAACATTCAAGTAACGCCACGAAACGTTGACTCCATCAGAAGAGAATCACCAAAATGGAGTGGCCGTCCCAGAGTCCAGACTTGAATCTCATATAACACCTATGGAACGATATAGAAGAGGAGGTACGGAGGCAAAAGCCATCCAATATTAAAGAATTAGAAGCAGTTATCAAGAAAGCTTGAGCTCAGATTTCAGTCCAACGTTGTGTTGCAGTTATCAAGAATTTCGGGTATCCTAAGGAGTATTAGTTATGTACTAACTTATTGTTATTGTTGTTGTTAATAAAATTTTGTTTTCATCAAGTTTTATAGTGTTTTAAAATCAATGCTCGAGGGTGTCTTAATTATATGGCCGCCACTGTATATCGAATACGTTTCGATGTTCAGTATTGTTGTCTAATTTGAGACTTAAGGATAGTAAAATATGAAATATCATTATTATTTCAACTTACTGAGTAGTCTATCTTTAGTCCATGGTATACATCTTCTCCATTGGGGCTGTTGAATAGTTTTCCAGGGAAAGGATTTCTATAAGACCAAGAATCTTTGGAATTAAAATACGAAAAATGTCTAAGTTAAAATTGAAATAATGTAGACAAACTTTATGTTGTGGGCAATATCGTTGTACATCATGACAATTATATTTTCTTCTGGAATTCCGTGGTTACGAAGAGTGTGAAAAGCATGACCCACGTCTGCCTCAAGCATACGATAATGACAAAATTAATGAGTCGGCAATTAAAAACTTTAATTAAAATAATATTTTAAAAGCAATTCGTACTTGATGTCTATAATTATACCATCCATTTGATCCTGCAACTAGCAGCGCATATATATCTCCAGTTTGAAAAGATTCCTTTATCTGTTCATTGAATTTTGACCTTAATAGTTTTTATACAGACTTGAATTCAAATTCAATATAGAATATTATTAGGTTCTCACCTATAAAATTTTCTATTATTTCCATGAAGAGTTAGAGAAATGCCCACTAAGGAGATTAATACCAAAACTACTTGCACTTGAGACATGATAACTACGCTGACAAAGAAGTGAAAAACGGTCTTACTAGTAAGTCGACCGTTGTGTGATGCGATTGCTTAGTACTCATATGATAACACCAACTACAAATAAGTAAACAGCTGATAAGCGTAAAAGGGTCAATAGTAGGAAAATCTAGAGAATTAGGGTGCAGGACTTATGATCAAAAGTGGATGATTATAAGTGGAAATGGAGCTGAAGAAGACATTTGAAGATAATTTGATTCATAAAAGTAAAGGAAGAAGAACATGATGAAAGTGCTATTTTTTATCGCCTATTGTAACAGCATCTTTGTAGCACAAAATATTAAAAATATGACTTAAGTTTATTTGGGAAAAATGCTAATTGTGCTAATCGATATTGGTATATTATTTTTTATACAAGATTATCAGTCCTAATTTATACCTATAAGGCTCACTCAAAGTCATTTTTAGATATTTTAGGCTTGAAATTAACATTTTAATTGGTGAAAATTGTACCGTTTCTAATTTTCGTAACATTTTGCATTATATACATTATGGGGCCCTATTTTGCTTTTTTGCTTCAAAGTTCATATCTTGGTAAAAAGTTGGTATTTTAAAATTTAAATGAAAACGGTACATTCTCCAATTCATTTATCTTAATATATGTCATACATGGTTAAATGTCTATGAGTCACTTTAAAACCGCATTTCTAGCGTGTTTTTAAACTTGCCAAAAAAACCATAGGTTTAATTGAAAAAAATTCCTATTTTGTATCTTTTTATAATTGTTTATTTAAATTTCCCATATTGTTAATTTTACTTAGGTTTTATTGTGTTTCCAGTTTTCATGTGCACTCACTTGCCAGTGCAAATTCCACTACCCAATGAGAAGAAGAACCTGAAAAAATCCAGAATAAGTTAAAGATGTTAATTGTTAAAATATCGTTTTATTCGGGACAAGCTGAACAGATTCAGCTAACACATTCAGGAGAAAACAATTGCATGCAATTTAAAATTGAATTACTAAGGCTGCAAATTTTTGCCTGTTATATATTTCTCAACTGCACGTTACTCTTCAAGGTATAAGAATAAAGGTATATTTCATCTACTCGCAAAATTATACTTCTATTGTTTATGAAATTATTCCTTATATCCTATCATTATACCTGATCTTGTCATATGTTGTTGGTTTTTTTGCCAAGTACTCTTATTTGGTGGTTTTGACTGGCGGCATCCATCTCTAGGGAACGTGGGTGAGAAAAGTCAAGAGAGAGATATATATTTCATTGAATTCGATGTCATCATTCTGCTTCGTGTGAATACTGGCATGCATATCCTACCATTTGAATTTACTAGCAACGACTCATTCATATTTACTGTTTCGAATAGTTATTCACATAATAATTATTAGAATTTTCAAGAGTCGTAATTTCCTTTCCATCAAATGAGAATATGATTTCCTCATAGTAATTAGACGCAGCTAGGTCAAGTGGAATTCTATATTAATCATATTTAACGGCTTAGGTTCGATTCATATTGCAGAATTGTTCCTCGTTTGCTAAGCTGCGTGTTAATCTCTATAATGAAATGTACTTAATTGTTTTTTTTTAAAATTAGTACATTTTGTTCCACTGTAGTAGTAATAAAATTTTTTTTTCGGAAGAAAAATGGATACTAGTAAAAGTCTAACTGGTGTAGCTCAACTTATGTTGCCAGCTTTGATTGAAAGGGAAGATAGAGGAGATGAGAGAAATCGAACACAGGGTAATCGTCTTCTTCAAATTGCGCACACTCAAATACGACGAGGAGCAGCTGGTGTAAAAGACGTAGGTAACACTCTTTTTATATTCTCCTATTTTCAAGTATTCACTCTTCTCTCAATTTTTTCCTTGCATCTTGGATGATCTGTCGTAATTTCTTCATGAGGGTTAGCATTCCGCTGATTGCCCACCCTACTCTCAACTTCATTTATACCCTTTTACACTCTTATACAATGGTCTCAAGGAATATTTTTGATTCTCTACATACGAACTAAATTATATAATAAATGTTCGACAACTGGAATGTAAGATAACACAAATATCTATGGTACTTATGTTTAAAGCTAAAAATGACTTTTTATACATTAATTTACTTTCGTATTTAAGATTGCTGGTCGTGCTCATTCTGCAGGGAAACGACAGGTAGAACGCTTCCAAGCTAAACCCCCATTGTGTTTCATAATTCTTAATAGAGCCTACCATAAATATGGGCTCAAGGTATGTTAAGGAATAAAACAATAAAGAAATGGTTGGAACTTTAAATAGAACATTTAAACAATAGAGTTAGGAAAATTGAGAAATACTCTTGACATGAGCAATTTTTTCAGCATCTTGTGTTGATTCTTGTTTTTCTATTCTATACCGCTTTCGGAGCTTTTGTGTTTCTTGTAATTGAAGGACCCTATCAGAATGATCTCAAACAACAATGGACTGAGGTAGGTCTAAATAGGAATAATTAAATAGTAGAAATAATTTAGAATATTTATCTCTTCGTTTAAATCACGTACACCGGATCATTACAAGTGAATATTATTTAAGCGTGGAAGTAAATATAAATAATAAACGGTAGTAATTAGTAGACAAAAGAGAGTTGTGGATTGGATAATTTCAGCGTATTTCGCTCAATCGTTCTCGTAGAGTCAATGAACTCATGATAAGAGTATTCAACAACTCAGATTATTTGATTTACGTCAAAGGAATAACGACAGAGAGACTGAGATTTGTACTTAATGAGTAAGTACTATTATAAGATAAATCACTACCATTATTTTTCAAATATTAAAAATGATAACTACACGTTCTTCCTTTGTAAATTTATTGCATTTTCACCTTCAAATAATTATTATAAAGCAACATAGATATAAAAATTGAAATGCTTCAAAACACGTATTGATAAATCGACGGCCATCCATCCACCCTAAGCGGACATGGCACGAACACCTCTTGCTGTCCCTTATCTATCATTCATATGCCTGTTCTCTCCAACCAATCAATCCTCAGTTTCAGTGAACACTTAGAAAAAAAGAGCTGCAAAGAAGCATGATATTGGCAATTTCAAAAAAAACATGGATAAAACAATTAAAATTAAAATGGGCTGTTGTATATTTTCAAAGCGATTATTATATTTTCCTTTCGTTCAATTTAGGAAGATTAATAGCATTTAGGACATAATTACTTTAGAGAGCTTTCTTCATATGAGAGGCAACTGGGCATTCGATGGAGTGAACAAAGGATGGAATGGGACTTTTGGACGGCACTTTTATTTGCTGGGACCATATGCACAACAATAGGTTGAAGTTTAACAGGAATTCGTTTCATATTTTTAATTATTCACTGAAACTTTCGTTGCAGGATATGGTCACATATATCCAATCACGAATGCGGGGAAAATCCTCACTATGATTTTTGCTCTTTTTGGAATTCCACTAATGTTGCTCGTACTACAAGATTTTGGAAAATTGTTAACTATATCAATGAAGTATCCTTGGTTTCAAACTAAACGCTTCACTAGGAGGATCCTGAGGTTATTCGTTCTCCGTTGATTGTCAAGTGCGTTGATGTAAAAACAAGTAAATTTTGATTGTAAGAGTGCAATAATTTCACTAATGAAATTGTAAAACTTCTCATCTATATAGACATATATAAGTAATTTAGATGTTGCACAAAACAATCACTTCGAGAAATGCGAGAGATTGAGGCCAACGAACGTAGGAATTTAGAGATATTTGACTTGCCTCTTGTTGTAGGAGTATCTCTTATCGTTCTCTGGGTCAGATATTTATGTTTGATTCTCTTGCTTTTTTATTATATACAATTTATTTTTTTCCATTTCTCTTTTAGAGAAACAATTTCTAATTAAGGTATTTATTTGTTCTTTTGTTCTTTCGGTATGGGATAAAAACTGGACTCTGCTCGAATCATGCTATTTTTTCTTTATATCCCTCAGGTGAATTTTATGTGTTCAATAGAAACAATGGTAAAATGGTTAACAATTATTTATTTTTATTTCTATCTAATAGGGAACATTTACTTGGTATATTAAACTTTTATCTAGAGAGATTTTTTATATTCAATGCATTAGTAGTAAATGAAATGAAATTTTCTTAACAGCACTGTCGGTCTTGGTGATCTTGTTCCCTCTTCTCCTCGTCTTTTGATCACTATGTTTGGATTCATCTTAGTCGGACTTTCTCTTGTATCAATGGTCATAAATTTGCTTCAGCTAAAAGTAAGTCTTATTAGAATTGTAATTTCAGCTGTCTAACTAGTTATTTATTGCTGCAATAATATTTACATTATCACAGATGAAAAAAACTTATGAAGCGGGAAAAATAGCAGATGAGCCAACCACTACAACTCTGGGAATTATGCAGGCCTGTGATGCAATCGATAATTAATTCCAGAAACATATTCGATTTCCAATATTTAATTTACAGTGTTTCGATGATCCTGAAGAGAAAAAATCTTTGTCAGAGCAAAGCCTTAGTCGATCCACTCAGACAAGTCTCAGCCTCCCAGTTGTTAAGCAGGTATTACATACAAATAAAAAATTAGTTTCTTTTTTACAATTTAATTCACTGTTTTTAGGTTGTTCTTAGATCGGATGGAGTCCATTGGATAACTGGAGATTCACCTATTAAGAGTCCAGACGAGGTGTGATTATTAGCATAAGCATATAATGAATCGGAAGCAAATACAGAAAGATATACTAAAAAAAATTTCAATTCAGGTAACTCGTCTTGTTGAGATGGAATCTGGACTGCGGGTCTGTGAACAGATAGGTATCCCATTTGCTTCCTATTTCCAAGTCATATAATCATAAATACTTGTTCGAATATTCTCAGGGGACAACAACGAGGATGACGACAATGCAGACAATCTTTTGGAAGAAACCAATGTACTTTTGGAGAAAGAAGAAGAATACAATTGACAAAGGGTTCACTTTTCTCTTGAACTAACAGATTTCTTTTGTTGAATTTGTTACTTGTATCCACAACGAGTATATTAGTTAGAAATGAGTTTGATATTGGTTATTAAAGCCACTAAGTCGTTTTAATTAGAACAAAAAAAATTTCGTTTTTAGGCAACAAATATAACGATAGACGAATACGGAACGTACAATATATCAATCTTTGAGTCTTATCACTTTTGATCGCTAAAGGTCTTGAAAATTTAATTACAGCAATTTAAGGTTTAATTTAAACAATAAAAATGCTTAATATTATTTCAATTTGACGAACTCTAACAATAATTTATATGGAAGCACCACTTAGTTATTATTGCTTAATCATCATACATTTTATAGCTAATTTTGTGTGTTAATTAGCATCCTAATTAGAACCGAAATATTTGAGCTTAAATAAGGTGTTCCATGAGTTTCATGCAACTTAAATACCATTCCGTGTATATTCTAAGAAAACAACAATTTCTATGAGAATTTCCTATGCTTTTATAAAAAAATTTAAAAAATTAAAAAATTATCATAAACATTAATAGATATATTATGTATTATGAAAAATTTAAAATACAATAAGATTATAAAAAATTTAACTCTATATCTTTTTTAAAATTTCATGTACACTTATAACAAATCCCACTATTGGATCAGTGAAGTGCCCATTCTTGCAAAATATCGTTTTACGGATGATATTTCGGAAGAACTAAATAAGAATTGATTATTAGATTTCTTCTTATATTCTAAACAAAGTGTGATATAGTTGTATAACATAGCTGAAATGTCATTGCTAAATATATATATTTCTAAAGACGACTTACTGTCATAGTTTTCTTTTTTGCCTCCCTATCTTTCCTCTTATGAATGAATCCATAGTGTAGATATTTGGACCTGGACAATCAGTTAATGGGATACAATGGCCGTGACGACTGCGCACCAACCCCCTCGCGGACAAGCACTCGCATCGGGCAGGCTTGCACGTCGGAGCGCATGACAACAAATTAACCACATATTTTTGTTGAAACCTTTCAAATATTTTAATGAGTATTTTTTGCCTTTTATTTCTAGCCGTAATATCAAATAAAATCATAAAATTATCACAGTTCAATTAATGCACACGACGACAAATGAAATTTATTTTTCGATCCACTTGTTTTTATATGCTATGGTTACAAAAAGGTGTAAACGTTAAACTAACAATCACTGGATCATCGCATGTTGCTTCACACCTCCCGCAAAAGATGAATAGTTCGTTCTCTTGACAATCATCTTGGCTTCTGTCAGCCAAGCAAGGTAGAGAGAGGAAAGCCATCTTTAAATAAAACACTCATTTTGACATTACAATTTAATAACTGCTAAATATATTTTCAGATTGCTTATTTTACTAGTTATAAAATAATAGCATATTTAATTATGTAATAATGGGAAAAGAAACAATACTAACCATAGCTAGATTTTTTAGAACCATCCCCATGGCAGCACTTGTACTCTTCAATTGTTTTCCGATAGGCTCTAATATGAAAGGTCGATACAGATCTTATCTGATTTTCTCGAAATGGGTTTAAAGAGAAGAAAAAGCCAAGGACGAAAAAGAAAATAATAATAAAGTCAGCTAGTATTTGTTCTAAATTCTCAACGACAAATCCAACAAATATTAATCATATAGCACTTTTATATAGAAATGATTGGCAATACATACGTTCTTCTTTAAATTTGAAAATGGAATCGGTAGCTACTTCCATAACATTAAATGACGGCTGTTTTTATAAGTTGCAAAGCAAATTTCTAAGACAATCGTTAGAACAGGATGTAGTTTATTAAACAGTGTATTTAAAACGCTCCATGGAAAGAGTAT
This sequence comes from Heterorhabditis bacteriophora, assembly GCA_964036235.1. Taxonomy (NCBI): domain Eukaryota; kingdom Metazoa; phylum Nematoda; class Chromadorea; order Rhabditida; family Heterorhabditidae; genus Heterorhabditis; species Heterorhabditis bacteriophora. The sequence continues at coordinate 5,869,686 of OZ038426.1, read as the reverse complement.
CATTTTGATTAATCATATAATGTTTAAGAAAAATCGTAGCACATTTGTTTTCTGTTTCTTGACATTATGAAAGATTTGAAGGACAATTTTATTCCTTCTAATTCATATTTTAAAGTGGTTTACTATGAGTCTGTAAATCAGATACTACTAGAGACTGGGAGTTCTGTGCACTTTTCATCCTTATAGCATGGGTTATATAGACGTAAATACCACTTACTTTTTTGTATTCATCACATATTTTAAGCTGTAAAGATTTCCGATAGATTTTAGATAATAATTTACCCAATAAAGTAGTATTTTCCTATCTTTTCAAGTTTGTTTTTAATTAATATACATAGTTGATAACTTATTTAACAGCATTTCTCAACTTATAATCTTATTATATAAGGTAATTAGTACAAAACACTTCTTAATGGTAATAACTTGAATTTTGCACAAAGCAAACAACAACTTGTAGTTTAGTCGTAGTTTCCCACAATGAAGCGACAATGCGTATGCCAAGTTTTATTTATTGCTTTAATATATATATATATATTATAAACAGAATTATTAGTGCTTTATAAGATAGCATAGTAGCATATATCAATTAGTATCAAAGATAATTGCCCATCATCAGAAAAAGTTCTGTTTCTAGAAATTGAACTTAGACACTACAGTTAGAAATTACGCTGGAGATACCAATAATAACGCCAACTTTTCAGCGCAGCTTATTTTCTTGTATAAGGGGAACTGAGCTATTGTCATCTTTAGTAAAAAATCTATTAGATGTTAAACTAATAATTAATGTCTGCTTTTACTGACTTTATCGCAGTATTACCAAAAACGAGTACTCTACAGAGAAACAGATTAATGCGGGAAATGCCTATTTTCATTACACGGTTATGGACATGAAAGAAATATGTATTTGATTATATGAGAGCTACAGATGGCAAGAGGAAATGCATAGTCGAAAGAACTTTCGAAACAATAGTACAATCTTGGTATACATAAATATGATATTTTTATCTGTAATTACATTGAATTAAAAAATGTGTTTACGTTAATCTTACTGTGAGCTTGTGCTAAAACATTGTTGTGCGCGCTCCCTTCTATTTAATGCTCTTCACGATCCACTATTTTCCCGCCAAATATTTTAAATACGCGCCAGCGCACTCATGCATGTCGGACGCCTCTAATGTGCGCGTTAGTATAATTACTGTGTTTAATAACGTTTTACAGCCTAATTTCTACTATTAAAAGTATATGAAATAGACTTAGAAAAGTGCTTTCAATCAGATGAAATTCCTCTCTCCTCAGTCATCGTTTGAGTTTCCTGATCAACCACTGACCATGTTCTATTCTAAAGTGCACCCACCTAGCCAGGAGAGGCTCAAAAGGGAGGAAATTAGGTTCAGAGATGAACATCAAGGAGGGCGCTTTTTAGTAAGTCTAAGCCTATATATATATATATATAGGGATAGATCGAAGTATTTCGCTACCAATATCTTGTAACTTTACTTATTGCTTATACAGGAAGCTCCATTTGTTCCTCGTCATTCTATAAAGTCACAATCAACCGTAGATACTCGAGATCGAGGATGCGGGGCAAAAGGTGTGCTAGTTTTAATAATGAATATAGACTATTAAAGTTATTAGTGAATTGTTGGTAAGTAATTCCAGCATAAAAGTACGGATCTCAATTTGTGAAATATACTGAGTTAAATGGGCATAAATTATATAATTATTTCATATACATAACATGTTTTTAAGGCGTTTTAACTCACATATATATATATATATATATATATAGCATAGTGAATTGTTTACTTTCCTCATTAATATTTTAGAGTAATAATTCAAATCATACTTTAACTAATAAAAAGTTTGTTTTAAGGTTGTTGCTGCAGGTCTACAATATGATTTTTATTTAATACGTGTGCATTACAGTAGTAAAATATGATAAAATATCTAGAAAAAAGTTTTATCATTGTAATTGTTTCGAAAACTTGAGAGCTTAGCGTTAATATATTGGAAATTTGTTATACTCTAGGTAGTAAAATGCCATAGGAATTCGAGTCTATAGTTCTGAAGTTTCTTCATAAATGCAGTTAATGCTCAGTATGTGTGAATCAAAGTAGATTATTTCAATATCTGTATTTATGATAATGGATAATTTCAAAAATTAGAGTTATTCATAGTTTCCTGTCTATGGAATTGGATTATTAGTACATTTTACAGTTATTTATGTTTAAGAATTCGTTGGTACGCGTCGATCAGTGAGTTGTCCTGATCTTGATGAGCCTATTTTCTCTAGGAAGGTGTTTGTGGGTGGATTGCCAACGGATGTTCCACGAGGTTTTCTTACAACAGTACAAACTTCAATTATTATTGATTATTAGGAGTGGCATAGTCAATCAGTTAATATAATATGTAGTTGCGAAGTAGATTAAATTATTAACTGCAAGTCTACAATTATTTTTATTTATTTATTGTATTTGTCAGTTACTATGTGATGTTTTTAGACCATATTTAGAACATGTCGAGCGTATTTTCGGTGATTTCGGCAATGTAATGGTTGATTGGCCTAGAGAAGCTATTCATCCAAAAGAAGATAAAAGAAATGGTTCATATTAGTTATAAAACGGATATTTATTTATTATAATAGAGTTGGTTGATCTATATAGTTTTTTATTTCTTTGAATATGTTATAAATAGCTCGCTGCCACCTCAACGGATACGTTTTTCTGGTGTATGACTCCGAAAAATCTGTCCAAAAGCTTGTTTCTAAATGCGTAGCGGACGAAGGCCAGTTCTATTTGCCAATTAGCAGTCCTACCGTTTGGAATAAATACGTTAGTACATAACTAGTTATATTAATATGTATCCTCTATTCATGAAGAATTATATTTTATGAGTAATTATCAATAGAGTAGTGAACTAATTTTAAATTCAAATCTTGTTTTAGGCACAGGTCCGTCCGTGGATTTTATCAAATATCAATTTCTGTCCGTTTCCAAACGATATGATTGATCCAACCAGAACTGTGTTTGTTGGTGGAGTACCCAGACCAACTACAGCCAGTAAGATTCTCTTTCATTAATAATCACTGAAAATTTAGAGGTTTTTTTTTTGCTCATCTTGATACTTAGAATAATTGTTGGAAGTATATATTAGCTAGTAGATTATATGTGTTTAAAGGAGAACTGGCCCTATTACTGGAGTCACGCTTCGGTCCTGTTATTTATGCCGGAGTAGATATTGATCCTGAACTTAGGTACCCTAAGGTAGAAATTTAATTACTTTTTTACGTTTGTAATTATTTGAATTTACGGCTTTTGTAAATTTGTTTAGTATTTAGGGTGCAGCTCGTGTCACTTTCGTTAATAACGTGTCATACTTGAATGCCATTAAGGGTAGATTTGTCAAGATACCTCACATTGAAACAAACAAGCGAGTATGTTTTACAATTACTTTCTCACTATAAGATATTTCCTATTTTGCTATACTTACTGTTAGTAAAATCATACCAAGGATTTTTTTTAGGAAGTTGAGATTAAACCATACGTTATGGATGATCAAAAGTGTGACCAATGTCAAGGCTACCGTTGTGACGGAAAAGCAGCTCCTTATTTTTGTGGTAATATTAGCTGTCTTCAATATTACTGCCGCTTTTGCTGGGAATTTTATCACTTCGGACCTCATTCTCACCGAAGCCGTGCTAATCATCGTCCACTTGTCCGACAGGGAGATCAGACCAAGGTTATTATCTACTTTTAAACATTTTTATTGTATAGCATTAATACATATTTTATTGTTTTCATATGTGAAATTGTGTACTATGAGATGTACATGTATAATCTTCTAAATGTTATATTTTACTAGGAATTGAGCGAATTACCACGTCTTGACTCTGATTCCTCATTGACAATTCACCACTTGGAAAGTCCATTCCGGAACTTGTTCAGTGATATATATTGATAATTTGACTGAAGTAACGGCAGAGAGGTTTTTCATATTCAAATTAGATTTGTTTAGGTTTTAGTTTCTGATATAATATATTTACGAGGACTAGCCGAATTTGTTAAATAATTCATATCTTTTGCCATGTCTTTGGCACATGTATAGTTCGAGTGAATTCAACTGTATATTTAACCCTGAGCCCACTTGTTTTCTCTTCCTGTATAATCTTGTTTGTTTTGATATACAAAAATACATATCTTTTAGTTTAATGTTACGTTATTGGCCTTATTCCTTGTGTTACTATTCTTATGGAACTCCAACTCATATGTGTCTGTTGATTAATTAGGTTTGATATTTCATTTCTTATGAAATTCCTGTTTATTAACCAGCAGTGTACATGTTGCATTCTTAGTTTTTCCACCTGCAAAGAGTTCTGGAAAGAATCCTTACTTCTGTACCATGTTGCCTTACTTTTGCTTACTTGTATAATATTTGTGGGTACTGCGTTATTTCGAAATAGAATGTTCAGTTATATTAACAGAACCATATTAAAGTGTTTTTTAAGTTTATTTTTCTCCTAAATCCATGCATATAACATTCGATATACAGCGAACTTAACCAAGAAATATACTTATCCCAAATTGGTGAAGTGGTAAGAAGTACACGTTTATGTATTAAGTATAATGATTAGGCTTTACGGTGTTAGAAACATGGCAAGTGTCGGCTTATCCGCTCTTACACTTGCACGATCGATGCGGGAAAATTCAAAAACCGTGAGTGTAGGGGCAACGATTGGGAGAAATCGTATACATTCACGTATAAATGACTGTCCAAAAATTCACTTCTAGTAAGGACCAAATAAAAATACGGTGATGTAATGATAGATTTCGCATCTGATGAGTCAGATTTGCTTATTTTCAGGGAATGGAAAAATGCAATTTGCATTTTTGGGTACCCGCACTTGACGCTGTGCCCTTCTATGTGGACAAATACATAGTGATAGTTATATAGAAAGACTACGCCCGTTAAATCATTAATGCTGTGCGATCGACAGAAAATTCTTGAAAATAATGAAAAGAAGTTGGTCATGGGTTTATAAGAACTCGACACTCATAACAAAAAGCGCAAATTTTGTTCACGCCTCGACAAGGGCACTCTGCTCATTTGAGTCTGCAGTTGGAGAAAAATCTTCTAAATACTTGTCGCAATAATTACAATATAATTAACGGATAGTATTAGAAAATTCATCTCAAATATCTAGGATCTGCGAAGCCTATATATCCATTACAATGCCTACTTTGCTGGACAACAAACTTGCCACCAGCAGTTTGCCAAAACAGTGACACGCAAAAATAGTGATTGTTACGCTATCAAGAAAATAAAAATCTAAACCTGTCAACACTTATTAACCATTGTCACAATACACTCTGTGCAACGCAGACTTGTTGAAGATAGACAACTAAAGAACTAATACGGCGAAATCCTCAAGGAACAAGAATGAGACAAGACTATCAAAGTTAGATTAATAATTGAGACTAATCAACTTATTAATCTGGAGAAATCAAAAAAAGAAAAAGTAATAATAGTAAAAAGGCTCATTTGGATATATGAATTTCTGATTAATTTAAATAAATATATCAGCATTTTTTTGCACGTTTAAATCTATGTAGGTAGTATTTTTTTTATTTTCTTCATTATCTAATACAATGATAAGTATTTTAAGTCATTAGAATCGATGTACATGTACTTTATTCTTTCTAGGGTAGTTTATTATGGACAATAAAGCAGGAAAAAGAATGCTTGCTCCTAAAAGAGAAATGGCGTTTAGGGCAATTAACATGGTCCCAACCTAAAAGAATTATAATGAGGTCTGGTTTTAATACACATTTTGCGTAATATTAATTCCTAAATGTAATAAAATACTTCTTGAAAGGCTGCTGTATTGGCAAATATTAGAGGAAGGCCACAGGTCATGGATGACATGGTTCCCAATAGGCAAGCTTTGCCCGCAGATGATGAAGACAGTCTGTTTCAGTTTAAGTAGATACAAAACATTCATTATAACATAATTTAAATCCTTAAGAATGTAATTAATGCAATATCTAACAAATATTTACCTAAACGTGAGATTATGTTTCTTGATGTGAAGAAAACTTACTTGATTCTATCTTGCATTGGTAGGGATAAAGTTCCACGAAAAGCCACCGCATAGTGTAACGTATAATCAAAACTCAAACCAATAGTAAGCACTAATATTGTTGATTCAATAACGCTAAGCTCCCAACCTTAAAAATACATAATAATAATAATAATAATAATAATAATAATAATAATAATAATAATGATAATAGTTACGGTAATGAAAATAAAGGTAAGCTTACCAACAAGAATCAAAGAGGCAGTTGTCCATAAGATGACAGCAGATATGACAACTACGCTGAGTACTGATAGAAAAAACTGACGAGTATATAGAACTACAACTGTTAAAGAAACAACGATGGAGATAAGAATGGAATAAAAAGTTGATTTGTAGAGGTGAGTAATAATATCATAGTATTTTGTTACCTCAGATGACGATAGACAAAGTGTTGGAAGGCCTAAAATGGAACAATATAATAATATAAAAAACAGGACGAGCTTTTGTTATATCTAAATACTTCTAAATTTGCCTGTTTCCATTTTTATGGTTTTACAGTTGGATTTCACTGTTTCGAATGCCTTTTCAATGGCTGTAGAATCAAGTACGAGAGTGGTATTGGAAGGAATGGCAATGAAATACCTATGATAATTTATATTCAAGTAATAATACGAGTTTTTTTAAAGATTAATTTGAAATATCTTGCCCTAGCAAATCAAGTTGCTTATTGAATATAGGCCCATCACTGGGGATAACCGCAAGATCCTCGGGAAAAGTGGAAGGAAGAATATTGTGGCAGAATCGGAGAAAGCATGATGATCCAATAAACTAAAATAAATAAACTGATACAAATAAGTGTGACAAAAGAGTTGCACCTTTTCTTGAAGACAAGTGACATTAGAGGCAAGAAACTGATTTATCCAAGAGGAATAATTAAATTTTTCTTTCTCCTCCATCATGTTGTTAACTGCAGCCTAAAATAAATTGTTGTTTCAGGACTTTTAAAATAATGACATGAAATAGGCTCTGATATACACCTGGATATGCATTAAGTCGACGATTGTAGGACGGAAAATATTTTGTGCAATCTGCTCTTCGCCATAAAATCTCAGACTCCAGGATTTTTCTTCCCTAAATATCACTAAATAATTCCTGTGTTAAAAATATGACATTGTCACATTAAATAATTTGTTTTACCTTATGGTGTTTATACCGATCATATAATTCTCCATAATTTTAATCTTTCTTTTCCATTCAAAGTTAAAAAAGTGAGCATTATTATCAAACCATTCATGTGGTTGAGTATTTACAAGCAACTGAAAGCGAACAGTGGTTAAAACTTATTAGTTTGTACCATATTTTTATGAATAATCATAAACGTATTTATCAAACCTTTGTTGGATTATAATGCGGCATTGAGAGACCCGGAGAAAAAAATATGATGAATGTCGCAGCTACAGTAAGAAACAATCCTCCAAGAACTATGGCAAACCGTAATCTATATACCCACTGAGTGACAAATTTAGAAAGCTCATATGAGAACATAGTGTTAGCACTATTAGAAGCACAAGTGAGTATTATTGTACTTGGTAATAAAAGAATTACAAGGACATAATTGATCACTACAGTGATAGACGCAAAAATTCCGAAACATCTGAAATAAAGCAATCTTATTTGTTATTAAAAACTGGAAAACCAGCAAATAACATAAATTAGATGGGAAAGACAGAATTTCATGACAAATGAATATGTCACCTAAGTACTATAATTTCGCTGCTAAGATTCGATAGAAAAGCAACAGCAGTGGTGATGGAAGTTACAAACATGGAAACGAGAGAGTGACTTAAGGAACAGCGAAGTGCGTGAGCCACGCGGTCACTTTCTCGGTATAATGGATTATATGGATCTCCTATTCTCCAAGAATTGATTTTCACCTATAAAAACCTAGAATTTCTATATCGTATTTGTTATTCATATTTCAAACCGTTCATCATTAATGCACTTATATGTAATAAATAATTTTACCTAAAACTTACCATTCTCTCTCTTTTGAAGTATACTAGTAAAAGAAAGGCATCGTCAGCACCGATGGCAATCATGAGAACAATAACGAGAAGATTAATGAAAGGAAAGAAGTCGATGCGTAACACTACCTTTATAATAAATTTATATGATACAAACAAAATTTCAAAGTGAATTCCTTAGATGAAGTCTGTTGACTTCAAATATTATACTATTCAATATATAATTGAAAAGGAAACTAACAGCATAGAAGAAAAAACTTATGCCCATGGATAGAAAAATGATGGCGAGAATTATCGTTGTAAAGAAGACACTGCGGGAATAAAAGAAGAAACATAGGAGTACCAAAACAGCTGCAAGTGAGAGATCAGTATTTAAATGATGACATAAGCAAGCAAATAATGAAACTAAAACGGTATGAACATGTGGTATATAGTGGTATTAGAAATATTTTTCTGACCTGAGCCGCAGGCTATTATTGCATCTTTTCTTAGTGCTAGTTTGAATTCTTCGTTCTTTGTATTAAAATAGGTTCCCTTAAGTTCTACTTTTCCTGTAAAGTGTCTTTCTAAGGAAGTGAGAACAGCTGAATAGAACGTCTGGCTTCCTTTACCATTTCCACTTAGCGTAATCTAAAATAATGACACTGTACCGAAAGTTTAGCAAATCATTAGATTTATTTTCCATTAACACCATTTGTTTTATTTCGAATCATAAATTTTGTAATAATTACACTTCTTGATGTATTTAAGTCACCAATATATAAATGAGCTATCCACATGGAAAAAGGTTCGTTCATTCAACTGAGTTGTTCTACACAGACATGAAGACCATTAAGTTGAATGCGTTAGTGGTTGAGCATTAGTAATAAAAATTATCCATTTGGATAAATCATAGCATGGTTTCAAAAGTAACTATCTTAGTTTAAATTATTAATTTGCCACTGTTCTAGAATAATTTAAAGGGGAACAAATTATTCAAGTTAATACTTACAGGAAGAATAATGGCAATGACGGCTGGAGCTTTTTCCGGTTGATTAGGTGTTAGATAATGCAGTACTTGTTCTATCATTTCGTTTTGGCAAGCAACATCCTTAGACCCAGCTTGGCATTTTTCAATAATAGTTTGGAAAAAGCTAATACTGAAAAAAACTTCAAAATTATTAAAAGAAGAACAGAATTTTAGTGGAAAATCTATTATGAGATTATCTCAATAGAAAACTATCGAATAAGCATGCGCACTCATTTTCATTCAGGGAAGCACAGTTGTTAGGAGTTGTAAAATTGAGACACGTTGAGTAATACGGGAGATTGAATGAATGTTTGAATTGAGTAGTAGCCGCTTGATAATTCGTGGTATTGATCACTATTCGGATGACGTCATCAACAGCGCATAACTGACGGAACACTTCAAGGGAGTACATCTAGAAGATGAATGATGTATATGAGAATAACTATAATTTTTATAGAAAGTCCAAAAGCGTTGAAATTAGTTTATGTAAAACAATAAAATATACCCACACTTTCAGCGCTCTCTAACTGGACTATAATTTTTGCCAGATAATCGATGTATTCATATGGAATTTTTCTTCCCATTGACATGTATTGTACACATGGATCAGATATATCACTAGCCATGGGATCAGAATTGACACCGTAATCATCATAATCAATAGAAATAGGTTCCATGGTTGTTGTTCTGAGTATGGATTGCTAATAGTAGTATTCTCACTTCTATCTATCTTCTCACCTTAAGACGTTTTTGACCTTAAATTCTCTCCGTGTAGTTTCTTTATATTTATTCTGCACATTCCTCTTTCTCAGTTGCGACCTTAAGATATCAGTGGGACTAGCTGAGTTCCTTTGTATGGCATCAATAACTAAGCGAGCATCACTCATATGAGTTCCTCTTGTTTCAAATCCCTATACATAATATAATAAGACATGATTAAATGTATATTATACTGAGGCATATTTTATCAATTTCTAATCATATACGGGCTAAGTAATTCTAACTTTAATAGGGTCAAAATCCAATATTTGGTATCGTTCATAAATTGAATAACAGGTTAAATATGTAGATAATATCAATGTGAAAAAAATAACTTTTCGAGGGTGGTTGAGCATCAACGAACAATATCTGAAAATATAATGGAACTGTGAGGAAAAAAGGTAGTGTATAAAGCAGAAATATGCTTAAATCGGGAAAAAATGAAGTAGGTATTTACTGATATCAACCGCAATGAAGAATTCAAAAAGTTACAGACGTGCCTACCTTTCAAAGATAAAATCTGTTAGTCGGTTGAAAGATATTCGTACTCTTGCTCTGATCGACGATTCCATGGTACTGTGAAAATTTTTCGCAGCAAATTGCCTGTCGTACCATAATCGTAAACCACAATGGACACAAGCACAATAATGCTCAAATATTTTCCTTTAGATCTCTTGCTCCCATAACACTCAGGTGCACACATTGGATTAGAACTGAAAGCTAACAAATTGAAGATGCACATAAACAAACCACCAATTGTACGGCACTCATCCTAACAACTAATTCAATACAGATTGTCTAAAATACCTCATTCTTAATTTCTAAATTTGATATAAATGCTACATTTATTCTTAAATTGATAACTATAGAGAGAATATAATTGTAGTTTGGATTTTAAATGGAAAAATATTTACTTTTCCAATAAGTATTTTCAATTCTGAATCATCTTGATTTTTGTGAATTTACAAGATTCTGGTGCATTTCTAGCCGGTGAAAAACCAAATGGTCACCCCCTTCACACTTCCTTGGAACCTAATGCGTTTATGACAAGTATCTTTGCTAGCATCCTCAAAGACAGCTTTTAATGGAGATTGAGCAATGCTTTTCACAATGAGATGTTTATAGGCATATTTATCAAGACAATTTTCAGCCAATTTCGATGACCTAAAATGAATTCATCTACCACTTTAGAGCATTAGGAGGAAATTGGCGTCCTTATCCCCCTTATAGTAATTTATGGTCGATTTATCAAAAGGCGTCCTACTAGTTACAAAACGTTCTTTTTCAAACCATGCATTTTAAAAGTAACAAGCAATATGAATAAGATGTTTTACTTATTTAATTTATTTCAACGGAAAACATTATTTATAAGCCACAGGTGCGTTGGTTTTCATCTCCTTCTCCCAGTTGACTCCATTGAAATCCAAGAACACAGCAGAGTCCACCGTATTCGAATCAATGCAGTGCGGCATAATTGCTGGAAGCACAGTATTAAATGTTGTTCTTGAGAGTTTCTAGAAGTCCTATGTCCACTAACCGACATCGTAGGGGTTAGAGCGAGGTATGTAGAAGCTCTGAACTCCACACACTCGGCAGAACATGTGCTTCGCCTGGTGGGTGTTGAATGTATAAGTTATGAGACTATCCTCACCCTAAGTATTCAAAGTTATATTTAAAAATATAATTTAGAAAACGTAGATATTTTTGGACTCTTAATGATTACTTTTCCATATAATCAATTATATTCAGACTGGCCTTAATCAAATTGAACTTGTTACGCGAAACAATGAAGTGATCATTGCTCTTTTTCTTGCAAACGGAACAGCTGAAAAGAGGTGAAATAATTCTACAGAAAGAACAACTGAAAATGTGTGACAAATTGCTTTCAGCAACGGAGATGAGCCCTAGTGATAAGAGAAGTATGTACACTGCGTATTGTTTCTCAATATTTTCCAACGATAAAACTTTCGTTCTCCAATATCAAGGTTTTATTTAAATAATTTTATCAATAGTTGAATATTTTTTTTCCTTCTATTTACATGAAGCTTTTTCATTCTTTTGTATTATTAAGTATTTACATAGATTGATATTACATTTGTTTTAGAAGACTGAGATCAATGACGCAAATAATAAGTTTCCTGCTTAGCAGAACCTAGAAATTTCAATATTTTGAAATATTAATTATTATGCACAGGTTTTATTTTGTAATGAAGTAAACGTATACTCTTAAATTATTATCTTTATATAGTTTTTTTGAGTCCTTTCATGCAGTCGGAAGAAGTTCTTCACAATGGATCTTGTCATTGTAATGCTGTTCAGTGGACTGTCCAAGCTCCAAAAATACTGAACTGCATCAGATGCAAGTGAGTCGAACCTAAAGAGGTACTGTTCTCGGATATTGAGAAACAATACGCAGTGTACATACTTCTCTTATCACTAGGGCTCATCTCCGTTGCTGAAAGCAATTTGTCACACATTTTCAGTTGTTCTTTCTGTAGAATTATTTCACCTCTTTTCAGCTGTTCCGTTTGCAAGAAAAAGAGCAATGATCACTTCATTGTTTCGCGTAACAAGTTCAATTTGATTAAGGCCAGTCTGAATATAATTGATTATATGGAAAAGTAATCATTAAGAGTCCAAAAATATCTACGTTTTCTAAATTATATTTTTAAATATAACTTTGAATACTTAGGGTGAGGATAGTCTCATAACTTATACATTCAACACCCACCAGGCGAAGCACATGTTCTGCCGAGTGTGTGGAGTTCAGAGCTTCTACATACCTCGCTCTAACCCCTACGATGTCGGTTAGTGGACATAGGACTTCTAGAAACTCTCAAGAACAACATTTAATACTGTGCTTCCAGCAATTATGCCGCACTGCATTGATTCGAATACGGTGGACTCTGCTGTGTTCTTGGATTTCAATGGAGTCAACTGGGAGAAGGAGATGAAAACCAACGCACCTGTGGCTTATAAATAATGTTTTCCGTTGAAATAAATTAAATAAGTAAAACATCTTATTCATATTGCTTGTTACTTTTAAAATGCATGGTTTGAAAAAGAACGTTTTGTAACTAGTAGGACGCCTTTTGATAAATCGACCATAAATTACTATAAGGGGGATAAGGACGCCAATTTCCTCCTAATGCTCTAAAGTGGTAGATGAATTCATTTTAGGTCATCGAAATTGGCTGAAAATTGTCTTGATAAATATGCCTATAAACATCTCATTGTGAAAAGCATTGCTCAATCTCCATTAAAAGCTGTCTTTGAGGATGCTAGCAAAGATACTTGTCATAAACGCATTAGGTTCCAAGGAAGTGTGAAGGGGGTGACCATTTGGTTTTTCACCGGCTAGAAATGCACCAGAATCTTGTAAATTCACAAAAATCAGAAATGTACACTATTGTCTGCAATAGACCAATCTTAGTAGTGAAAGTCTGCATGAAACAGTGGTTATAAAAATTATCCTATTGTGTTCTTGAAGGACACTATTAATGTATAAGTCAAGGACAGTACAACGAAACAGTTTCGCGGAGGTGTTTCAAGGAAATAGAAATATGCGGGGAATAATTTGTTCCATGCTACAGTATTTCTAAAATCAACTTTGACAACCGTTGAAAATTGTTTTTTATGTTTACATTTCATCTAAATCTAATCCCTTCTCACAAATGCAGTTTCTAAATTAAAATCAGTGTACTTGTATTTTGCTCAATGCTTAATATCGCATCTTTAATGTTACACCCACTTGGTAGTATATTTCACCAAATAAGAACTATGTTAATAATTTCTCGACGTAGAAGAATGTGGCAAATTTATCTTCAAATGAACGACATTGTGAGGGTAATCTGAGGGATTTATGCTCATAATACTGCCGGTTTTCCTAGGTATTTTCCTCGCGTCCTTGGTTTCTGTTCGTCGAATACCTCGATCGTCCTGGTAAAATGTCTATCAACAAAACAAGTTCCTCAAAATAAATACCTTCCTCTCACGGCGTCCTATAAATTTATTTCCTAACTATTAGACATGAGTACTTCCGTGACCCATATGTTTTATGTTCTTTCATGAAATACGGTTTTCATTGTTCAAAAAGTTTGATTTTTTCAGCGATATTATTAAAATTTTAAAGATTGGTGATAGAATTGATTTCAGATGAAAACCTTAAGCATATTGATTCTGTTTTCTCTCCTGTTCTTTAGTTCAGCACAGTACTTTGGGTACGGTTATCCTGGTGGGTTTCTACCAAAATTAAACTCTAATAAAAAGGTATCTAGCATGTGTTAAGATATTAGGAGAGTTTTTATATGTCTGAAAAATGCGCAGATTTTTCCTATCAGTAGGTTGGCGTAAATGCTTTCTAAGGAAATTACCGAACTAAGAATAGACTTGTTTGAAACAGTTTATTTCTAATCAATTATGTTGGTAAAAGCGTGATTTTCTGACATCTAATAGAATTTTAAACGCTGCATCATAAAATATTATTAGTAGAAATATAATTCATTATATTATATGTTAAGTAGATTTATTGTTATTAAATGGGGACATAAGTGTAATATTTAAATTTATTTCTGTTAGATATATAGTTGTTGTTTTCTTGATTTCTATTAATTTAAAAACCTAAAAGCGGGTTGAAAATCAGGAAAATATTTTCAAATTTCATAGGCAATCACATTCCATTGAAATCAAAATCTTTGGAAAATACTAGCATTTCCAACGTATTTAGTTGAATAATCAGGATAACATTTTATTAGAGAGATTAACTTATTTTAAATAAATCAACAGCAAAACAACATTGAGAACTACAAAAATATGATTGCTCAACTGTTGGTGCAAACAGTTTTGAATGACGTATCTGATGTTGACACCTCTATTCATTTCTGATTGTGGCACACCAATCGCCGTATAAGGACGTTAAAATGTATAGTAGAGTTGGATTGTAATCTTTTTCTTCTTAAATCGGCTTTTCACATATCTGTTGCACTATTTCTTGTGCTAGTGACTATCTGATTTCAATAGACTCCTTAGTGCTCAAACATTGCTTACAAAAGATATGTTAACAATTTGAACAAAAATTGATCATATGTTACTCGTTCTTAACCTACATGAGAATAATAACTTGTATTGCCTATGAATAAGTTTCAAAAAACAATTGTCACGAGTTCTTGTAAAACTATCCATCAATATTTTATATAATTTTTGAAATATATCAGAAGTTGTATGAACAGTTAACAGTGCGTCTGATACAATTACGGAAAGCATTAAAAACATGTTAGAGATTGAAATCTTTTAACGAAAGTTGAATAAATTAAAAAGTAGTTAACGTAATAAAGCGTCTTTATATCTGAATAAAGGTAATTGCCTTTATATATTATTTGAACTTAGAAGACAAATAAAATACAGTTATATTCAGGTTTAGCTTACCCATATGGTGGATACGGTATGCCTTATGGAGGCTCTGGATACCCCCCATATGGAGGAATGGGATACGTCCCATATGGAGGATATCCCTATTATGGATACGGTTATCGTCCGTGGGGGCAACGATATAGCCCATTAGGTGGTGCTCTGAAAGGTGCACTGGTGGGAGCTACTTTTGGTGCTTTAATGGGAAAATGATTATTTTTTCCACTTTTTCAATTAAGAAATGATGTAATATTGAGTCATTAATACACTTGATTATAATGCTGTGTATTATTAATGTAAGAATAAATGCAAGTAAATATAATAATAACGATAGTAATAATAATAATAATAATCATGGTTATTAATGTCATTATAATCACATACATACTTTATTTACGGATTTTTTTATAAAAAAATTTATATATATATATATATATAATGAAATTGTCGTATCAGACTTTGTGTTATTAATAATACAATCATATACATATGTAATACAAAGATTTAAAAAAACAGGCATTCCGCAACTATTCTAGGAAGTTGTAACAATGCGGCTCCAATCTGTTTTAGTTTATTGTTAAATTATACAAATGCCAATAATTTAGATTGCTTAATATCAACTCAAAGACATACAATTTGTTAAGTGGAAGTATCTTTTTCTAATTACAATAAATATTTTTCATAATTTCACAGAGGGAAAGTCAGTGCATTTTCCTCTTATTTCTTCCACTCTGTTATCATTCATACCCTCTATGGAACTCTAACACATTGACATTAAATTATTACATTTTCCAGCAATGTAATAAGCATATTTATCAGAACATATTTCTTACGTTCATCTACAATGTCCTTTAACGGACCACTAACAATTACCCTCGTAATTTTCATTTAAAGAACATTGAATGCCCTTTAGTGTAATTTTGCACCAGCGCACAGTTCATTTTGAGACAAATTATTCTCCAGTAAAATACAATAAGGGAAAGATTAGCTCGTAAATGACATCATAACATAATAAATATGACAAAAAGAATCTACTAAAAGATGCTCTATGAATATCTAAATGGTGTCTTTTTATCAGGTGAATAGATGATTATGAGGCAATAGAGATCTGGTTCCTTATCCACATTATCGTACAAATTAGATTTTCCGGTGTTAATATAGACGTTCATTGGTAGAAGATGCCTTAAAATTTGTCCTTCTCTTACAGACTACCAATTAGTTCGGCGATTAAATCACAACTCTTTTACCTGCCTTTTGTGGTGGGGTTTTCGGCGAACTCCACGTGCCGATCATGGTAGTATAAATAAAACTATTATTATACATCTTCATTACCACTGTTGTCTTTAAGTTATACTTGTAACGCCCTGGTGTAATTGAATATCACAGTAACCTATATGTATAATCTATTCTCATCATTTTGTTTAATATTATCACATATTATGCAAATGTAACAAAAGTTAATTGTAAGCCATTAAAATATATGCCTACAGTATAATATCTTTAATAGTATATGGTCGTGCATAACATTTGGTATAAATGTCTCATAACTTTATTCGGCTCAGAATGCGTAGTCTTCTGATTGTATTTGCTATTCTGACCGTTTTCGCCTCTCACACACTGGCATATGGGTACGGATACGGATACCCTTATGGTGGATATGGAGGGTACGGGGGTTATGGTGGCTATGGCTATCCTGGATATGGATATGGCGGCTACGGCGGATATGGATATGGCGGATATGGTGGATATGGTTATGGATACAGTGAGTTTATGAGCGTGTGAAAGTATGATAATGAAGAGGTTATTTTACAATCAACTGAATTAAGAAATTCCAAATACATAACTTCTTATAAAGAATACTGTTATTTCCAGGCCCGTTAAGAGGTGCCCTTAGAGGAGCTTTAATTGGAGGGATGATGGGTGCAATGATGGGAAAGAGATAATTTCATCATTTTCCTCTAAATCTTCACTAAAATAAAATACGCTTTGTATAATTCTTCAGATATGAACCATAAGAATAATAATAGAAATTGTTCAATTTTTTTTATTGCGAGTTATATAAATATGAATTTCTCATAACCTATTACACAATAAATCATCCTCCGCTAGAGAACTCTTGAGCCTAAACTCGAGTGCTATTTAGAGGTCGTACGCTCTCATTTATATTACATGACTAGGATGTGCCTCGTTGCTATTGTTCTGCTGATTGCTGTAGCACCCACAGTATGCCAACTTTACCCACCATTATTCATACCGAGGCCTATATATTATTCGCCACCCATCTCTCCACATATGCCAATGGCTGCTCCAGTACCCATGTATCAGCCTGCAATTCAGCCTGCCCCAATGTACAACTATTACGGTGCATACGGCTTAGGATATGGACAGACTCAACCATACTCCATGCATCCTGCTATTTATGGATATGGGATGGCACAACAACAGAAAGCCGATGGACCTATCAAAAAATTCATGAGAGGAGCAGCTGAGGGAATGTTAATTGGTAGTATGGGATGGATTGGATGACAGTAATCTCCTCTTTTTTTTAGATTAATAAGTAATAAGATTTGTTTTATTCTTTTCAATCCCATATGATTTGGCATATTTTAAAAAATATGTTGGTAATTGTTATTAAAAGTATGTTGTATCATTATTATAATTAATACTAAACATTTTTTGCTCGTATTATATGCATATGACATTATCTAGCTCATTTTATAAGAAGTTATATGAATCTAACTAATTTTAGTGTAGCTGTTCAATAGTTTCACAATGTCAAATGATGTAATTTTGAGACTTTTTTAAACAAAACAGGTTCTGAACGAGAATGTTGGCCTATTATAGTGTAATAATATACACAAATAAGAAAAAGTTCATTGTGAAACCCATGTGATTATTCTCAGATGAGACAGCAGCAGGATACTAATATGGAGGTAAGTAGGCCTTTGCTGTTAGCGACGCGTGTATCCACGACAGAAGACACACCTGAGATCAGGCTCATTAAGAGGAATCAATGTACATATATCCTAATCTATTTAACTGAGCATAGCTCAAAAGCAATTATGCGTAAGATAAATATGACATTTATAAAAAAGTGAAAGTATCAGCTAGAGTTATTAATAACTTTTTAGTATTTTATGGATAATTAAATAACTTGCTTTCTATTCATAGTATCTGGCGTGATCTGAACGTGTCGTGGCATCGGAATCCATACTATGTTTCCCGAATCCTCGTCTACGGTGGCTATTCCCTATAATATTTAAACGGCTTCTCAGAAACTTATATCGAAAATATGTAAGATTTGAAACACAATTATAAACGATATTTCTAAATGCTATTTTTTATAAAATATGAGTAAAATGGCATTCCATTCTTCATGAAAATCTTTAGTAATTATTTGACTTAATTTCTCTACATCAAAATAATAAAAGATTTTGAAAATGTAATGACGCCACTCAGAAAATAAATGAATCAGCAATCTTGTGAATAACACATGAACATTACTTCAACGCAAAAATTATGATGTTTTAAACCAGAGAGCTGGCTAAATATTAACTGATGCAGAAAGAATGTGTCTAGTGGATATGTGAATAACAGATATAGCAATAGAGAAAAAAGAGAGAAAAAGACTTTCAAAACTACAAGAAAATGAGGAAAAAATACTTACTCTAGGTGACGATCGAAACATAGCTGAAGTTACAGCTACAAAACCAAGAACAAACAAAATCACATAAAAGCAGCGCATTTCACCCAGTGCTACCTAAAATAAGAAGATCTGCCAAATACCGTAATGTATCAAAACGAACCAACTTATTTTTAAGAATAACAACTAATAGCAGATAGTTTCAAATCTGGTCAACGTAGCCATATATGAGAATATGTGAAGTAGTAGCTGGGGAGAGCGAATGAAGCAAATTAGGATAAACACTCATTTGTTCACAAACTATTAGCCTTCGGTCGTACAAAGATTGAGACTTTGATCATGTGAAACACTCTAAATATCTTTGAATTCCAATCTTCCATGATTTAACATTTTAGATAATTCCGAATTATTTAACTATTATTCCAAAGTATCCATTATTAGAGAAAATGATTTCACTAGAACCCTAAACTATGAACAACTAAAAACAAACGATGGAAATTCATAAATTCCATTAGAAATTGTTTGTCGAATAGTCTAAAATATTTAAGTGAGAAAACCTTAAAGCAATAACCGCTTTCCTTTGACTTAAAAATAGTTTCAGATGCGTATTCTGAACAATATGGTAACCTTGACTTTCACAATGTAAAATAAGTTCAAGGAACTGAACTCATTGCTGAGATTGCAATATTTGTAGTATCTACAAGGGTACTGGAGATAATTGTTACAATCTTCTTAAATGATAGAGTGTGCTGGTGTATAGTAGTCGTTAATGCTAAGAAAACACTATGTTTTGTCAAAAAGTTATTGAAAAAGAGATAGTGATAGTCTAGTAACTATTATTGTATTCAAGTGAATTTTGAGCAGAATTAGTTTAAACACATAGTTGGGGAATAGAAGAATCATAGATGGTTGAATGAGCCAAAACAGAGAATAGCTGAGAACTGAAGCAGTGACTCGAAATAGAGCAACACATTTGCGGAGCGGGGGTTGGAATACCAAAGAGACACGACAAGGTGTATAGGAAATAAATTATACACTGGATGTGTTAGAGCAATTATATTTACACGATTCGGAATAGATTACTTATAACATCAGTGTATTTCTTGGTGAAAAGTTCAGTTGTACATCTGAAAACTTTATTGCATTATTTAAATTAGTTCAAGCTCCTACACCCTTTGTATATGTCGGTATTTTTAAGTAGTAACTAATACGAGAAATACCGTTGTAACGCATTTCCTATAAACACATGTCAAAGCAACAATCTTCTCAAACTATTAACTAACTGATAAAGTACAAAGGTAACTATTTCATGTGGAATATGGAACGAACTTATAAATCTTTTCAAAGCGCAAACTTTTTCTGGAAAACCTTCAGATAAGTTGTAAAAATGCATTATAAATATATATTTCTCTGTCAGAGGAGGGTTAGACATAAATATACTACTGAAAATGAACTACGAAATTAATTCTTTATTCATTGTAGTGAATTAGTAATACCGCACCAAAAAGAGAAATCATATTAATAGGAGTATATGTTAATGGGGAAAATGATTTTTATCAATTCAAACGGCAATAATCAAATACAAGAACAGAAGGAAACAAACTAATATTGGCAGTTAGTTATTTCTTATGTATCATGGAATAATCACATCACACTGAAAGGCAAGGGTTGACAATTACTTTTTATTAGTTCATTTCTTGCCCAGTAATCCCATTCCGCCTGAGTACAAGGGGTTGTAGCCTCCCAAAAGGCTGAAAAATTAATTATTTCGAAGAATGCCTTAAAATGAGATATTTTTAAAAATATTCTGAAACCCACTTCCTACACCGATAATAATTTCCATATCCATAGGGACTGTACAGGGAACCTAACCCCCCCATGCCGCCATCAAGGCCTAAGCCCATACCCATTGGATATGCTGAAAAATAAAGTCTAATAGTGTATGTCATATGATGATTAAAAATCTATGAAAACAACGACAAAATTGAAAGTAGTGTATATTTTTACCATTGTATCCAAATCCATATGGATTCCCGTAGAGACCACCAAGGCCTAGTTGGCATGTAACGAATGTAAATGATAAAATCATGAGATTTAGTACTCTTAACATAGTAATAGGTAATAAATAAAAGGGAATAATAGCTTTGGTATCAGCCGATGATGCTTGATAATATAGTGTTTATGCCGGTACACAGCTGTTTTCTCCTTTGAATCGAGGTCAGAAGAGGATAAACTGGAGGAATGAGTGATGGTTGATCAACCGTCAATGCGAATAATGTGCTGGAAGGACTACGTAAACCGATCATGCGCATATTCAATCAGGGCGAAATGTATTTTATATTACTTTTAGCTTAGGCCATCACATGATTTTCCAAAACGGATCCAGCATTGGTTTTTTTTCACACCATTATTAGTGTTTTCATTGTTTATATTTATCCAATCTCCTACATGTAATGTCAACTTACAATTTCGCTCTATAATATTTCCTAAACGATCTGCTCTATAATGTTTTGTATTTGGTTAGTCATATTAAAATGACTTTGTAGATAGTTGTGTTTAATATATGTTTATTTACCAAGACAATTAAGAGCAAATTTATCTAAATTTTCATAATAATACGGGTAAGTAAATACACGTATAGCTGTGAGATCTGATAATTGAGCTAATCTTAGAAATTCAATATATGAAACATAAGCATAATTTACTAAGTTAGGAAAGAAAAATGACGAGGGGAAAATCATAGGAATGGAAGACATCATAGATGTTTTGATAAGCGTATTTAACTTTCTAATACGAAAAAGTCGAACTAATGCTAGTTAGAAACATTCTTTCTGAATTTATACACAGTCAACTGTAATTTTACTCTTCATTTTTTCTGTGGTATTGAACATAAATATCTGCTGTTCTTACATATTCATCATACGTGGGGGGCGGGGTCTCAATATCTTCGAGGCTCATGCCCACTGTCCTAGAAGAGAAGCACTGAGGACGATAGAATTCGGAAATATGCAAAATGTAAGCCATATATCTACCTTTTACCATCATCTAGTGTGTAGTAGATATTCTTCTTAAACTTTCTTATCTGTTTATCAAATCGAAGGTCGAGTTCCATTATATAATTGCAAATATAGTAGACTAGATAGACACAGAAAATATTTAAGAGAATTACCAGTATTATGAGCATAGTATAATAAGTTAGCTCCAGAGGAAACTGGAAAGGCGTTATCTGCATTTTTTTTATTTAAAAAAATATTTTTGACACATAAAAGACGGGAAAAATAAACTTACGTTACGAGTTATGCTTGTTACATCTGATTCTATCTGATTCACCTGTGCAACAGCTGAATTCACCTAAAATCAACAAAAAGTAACTATCACATATGTATCAGTAGGCAATGTAGATGAAAATGAAAAAACATATCATTATAACATATAAGATAAATAAGTTTTTTCCCACGTTGTTGTCCACAGAATCCAGAACCTCACTCATTGTTTTCAGGAGTCCATTTAGTTGGCTATTGAACTTATATAAAACAAGATGCACCTTAGCAATGCCTTCTCGAATATTATCAATTTCTTGATCTATAGCCATCTAGAACACATTAAATGTGGAAAACACTAAATAACTAAACAAGGCAACGAAATACAACCAATAATATAACCTTTGAATATTCGTGAATAGTAACAATTTTAATAGAACGAATAGGCGTCATATGGGAGTGAGATGAATATCTGAAAGTTTGGAAGAAGTACTATAATCGATTATCAAATATGGTCTGGGCGTCAAGCTTATCAGCCCACGGAGTGTGTGCAAGCTGAGTCAGAATAGAAAAGTGATGGGTAGAAGAGCTCGGAGAAGAAGAGGCCAAGCTGAGCACATAAAAATTTAATACGGAGCACTCATATGAATGAGAAGTAATTCCCTTAAGGCTTGTGGTATACCTGCGTGACTCCACCAAAATGTTTAAAAAAGTGAAAAGAAGACTAAATACTGAGTGGATCTACACTTGAAATTCGAAGATGAGTGACAAGAAAACTACGTCAAGCTTAGTGCAATTATTACATGGAAAGTAAGTAACGACAAAAAACAAAAATATAGAGATTAAAAGTAAATGGTAAATCTGCTGTAGCAGTTAATTTCGATGGAACGACTGCCCCATCGCTTCAAAAACAAACAAACATCGCAGGTTGTGGCGCGATTTTGTCGCGATGTGTCCGCATCGTGCTGAGGTATTTGTATAGTGCATTATTAAAAGAAATGAGATACTGTAAAGTAATACTACAGTGAAAAATAACAGGTTTGGTTTGGGATGAATCAGATTTATTGAATTACCTACTGTGTTTCTTCATGTATAAGTCAAAATCTACCGTATTGGAACGATATTTAGAACTTTTATATTTATTTCAACGGCTTGATCGCTAAAACTGTTATTACAAAAAATTATATAACTGTATCAGTGCTATTTTTAGAATAAAACACTTATATGAGATTAATTAATAAATATTTATTTTCTCTATTTGAAAAATCTTTTGAAAAGACGCTGAGATCAAAATAAATCGGCACTTAGTGAAAGAATCGAGCGAAGACACAAATCAATAATAGATGGAAACCAGTAAGACTTGAGCCTGAAGTTCTAGATAAGTTGAATACAATACGTCTAATCGTCACCTAGCTAAGAAAAAGCATTATAAAAGATGACAAGGCGACATATGCAATAATACATCATATAGATAAAGCTAACTTAATTACTATTCACACTTAAAAAATTAAGTACACTTGTAGATTTGCAAATGGAAATTTCTGGTGAGAATAAAGGATTAAAGTACGCTAAATATGCTATACTTCTAGACTTCTTGGATACGCTGAAGTAGTACCAGTTTCAGCATTATATTTGCCAGAGTCTTCCAGACGCCTTTGATACGGCCGAGGATCGTCCGTCATCGACTGATCTAGAGAACGCATATCTAAATTAACTGAATAATCACTAGGTTAGACGAGTAGGATGGGTGAAAGCTAAAATACATTCAAAAAACTAGTAATGAGCATGCCTGACGAACCTCTTCTGGGTGTTATCCCAACCCTTCGTGGTTCCTGGTCCATGGGGATGGACACATGACTTTGAAACCCTACAGTGTTAATAATAGGAGTGCATTGTGAAGCTTGGCTGTACGGTGTTGAGATGGCAGTAATGTGTTGTGACTTTTCAAATGAATCATCTCGAGAGGAAATCAAAACCCTTTCAGAGCCTGGAAAACTAGTTAAACAAAAAAATTTTAATCTTTTAAACACAAAAAAATGATAAATTACAGTTATAGTATGTCACTTTAAGTGAAAGGTAGAAAAGAAACAACAAGCAACAGATTAGTGACGCTCGAATAATTCATTAAATGCATGTTATTCGTGAATTTTGAGTAGAATTTGACTTGCCTAGAATAAATCTAAATTCAGAATGAGGGTTTTACCTTCCTTATTCTTTATTAGTCTCCATATTGCGTGGACTTTAGTGATAAGATTCAGAACCAGAACGACTGATAATAAGATGAATACAACTATTAGAGTGATGAATAAAAGGTAAAACACCCACGAGTTAGGCACCTGAAATATATAATTGTAAGAATAGTTGAATGAATTTATATTTAAAAATAGAGGACAATTAAGAACCTGTGATACTGTGTCTCCCACTTGATACGTCACTGAACCAGCATCCTTTGCTATATTCGCTACGGCCTAGAAGAATTTATTCAGAAATTAAAATATTATCTGGAATAAACATGGACATTAAAATATATTCAGTCATGCTAGTATTGAAATTGGTTTATCTTATGTGCAAAATAAAATTAAAGGTTTGTCGTTGTCTAGAATAAGAAAATGTGGTAGGAACTCGATGAAATTTGATTTTAACCCTATTGACAACATAATTTTGTGGTTTATAACATCAGAATTATTAGCTTTTAATTTGCCATGAACAATTTAAAAATATTTCATTTAATTATATGGTGAAAATAATGCTTATTTTATAGAGTGCATATAATAAGGATTTTTTGAGGGTGACCAGTGATAGCATTCCTAATACATTAATTAAGTTGGGTCTCGTCAGTTTCTTTTTAAAATTGAAAATAGGCTTCTCTATTATTCGCATACTTTGGTCAAGCATTCCTCTCTGCGTAAGTTCCTTGATATTGCTTAACAACTCCTTCCTAACTAAGTAGTATGCTACCAAATAATAGTATAGCATATGAATATTAAAATTAAAATCGTAGCTTTCTGAATTTCATTGGAGCAATCTCAAAAAAAAAATACAAATAAAAATACTTTTTGAAATATTTCAAAAAATTAGGAAGTGCAACTTCATAAGATTTAATAAAGAACATAGGAAATGAAACTTACCAGATCAAAGTTATCAAGTGTCTGATTTATTCTGCCTGTGATACCAGAAATTTGGCCATTAATATGGGCAACAAGAGTACTCAACTGTGCTAGAGTTCCGCTGAGCTCTTGAATTGTCTGGTCTACAGACATCTAAAATAAACAAAGGTAGATAAAATGAAAAAGTCTTGTGGGAATGCGAATCTAAAGCTACACATATAGTATGATATTGTAAATATTGGAATGGAATTTCGGAGAACTTGCTGAAGAAACGTTGTCATAACAGCTATGTTGTGATTCAGAAACTCATCGCTTTGTGAAAATACGAAAATGGGACCAGGAATGAACCTATGAGTCATTGTAGAAGTTACGGCTAACAGAGGGCAAACACTGACTGAAGATGTCTCAGACGGAGCAACTATTCCTGCTTCTTTTTCAGAATAATTTTATCACTATCGGTGAATCATTAAATCAACGAAAAGAATAGCAGAAGCTTTCATATTAAGAGCCTTTAAGTAATCAATAGTTTATATATCGCATAAAACTTAGCTACATTTCATAGAATAAGTGCAAATTATACAGGGGCTGGTTAATTAATTACAGAACGATTTTATTTCATTTGAAATAAGAATAATAAATGACAACAACTTTAAAAAAATTGTACAGGAAAATAAGGCATCTAATGAATATGAAAATATATAGAACAGATCGCACGATTTAGCTATAAGGAATCTTAGGGTTTGATGTTGATTGCTCAACGGGAAGACAAACACTTTGCTTTTATAAGAACGATCACACAAAAGAAACAACCAAAATTTACGACATTTTAGATAAATTTTCGTGTGATAACTATTTTGAATAATGAAGAATTTTCTATAAAATACTATGAAAGATACTTTCCCTAACAAGTCTAGCTGCATCGTATAGGTAAGAATCACATACAATGCTCTAGTTTGCGCCTACTTTTATGAATGCTGTTTTCGTCTCTTTGCTGCTTTCTATCAAAATATATACAGTAATGCTTTCGTAAAGCTTTAAACACTAAGGTCAGATACAATTTGAATTCATATCTTCAACAATGCTAAAA
The DNA here is from genome assembly GCA_964036235.1 of Heterorhabditis bacteriophora. Taxonomy (NCBI): domain Eukaryota; kingdom Metazoa; phylum Nematoda; class Chromadorea; order Rhabditida; family Heterorhabditidae; genus Heterorhabditis; species Heterorhabditis bacteriophora. The sequence continues at coordinate 5,843,315 of OZ038426.1, read as the reverse complement.
TATCAGTTGGTAATTGCGTATTTTGTCGAAAATAAGATAATACACAAAGAATGGCCGAAATATAGTGGACCTGGTAGCGATGTCATCGAATAACTTATTGTAATAATCAGTTTGATAATACAAAAGATAAATATTTCTGGGAATTGTGATATGGTCAAAGTCAGAACATATTTCACTGTTTAGCACTAAATTATAACATGCAAATCATTACTTGACGTTAAAGTTCAAATGTGGTTGGCCACCTGAGATAGAAAATGGGGCCTATTAAAGGTTAAAAAAATTAGATAATAGAGATCCAAGATTTAGAGACAGAAATTGAAGCGTAGGTGTTCTAACGACACCAGTACATGTTCTGTTACGGGCGGCTGTCAATCGATGGGCGCTTAGTTCAATACCGAGCACAAACAGGAGAGTCATTTCAGATGCTGCACAAGAATTACAAACGTAAAGGTTATTACGATTTAAAGAGATTTAATTATCCAAGATCTTAAAAATACGTGTTTTTGAGTTGCATATAGTATCAGTGGAAAGTTTGTAGAAGAATTGCTAATTTCAAGCGTTTAGAAGTACTGAGGACAATTAAACTATAGATTAGAATTGCCTAATATCTAATATACTCCTATATTTTGTTATAATACAAGCATATCAATTTCATCCTAAATCGGAAGTATTGTTATCTAAAAAGCAAATACTAGTACATGCATAACAAAAATTGATATTATTTAAAACCATTAGAATGAACAGCTAAAATTTGAGTAAAAGGAAAAAGTACTAAGTGTTGGTTATATAATGTAGGTGATCAGATTACATCTCAAAGGTTAGTGACATCCAGAATAAAAAATGTGCTGAATTCAGTAAAATTATGATCGTATAAAACTAGAAGCAAAAGTGAATGGAGGAAATAGAGAGAATGAGATAAGAAAAGGGTGTCAGGGTAACTTGAGTGGATGTCTAGAAAGACAATCGGTTCGTACCCGCCAGCCGACTGCCAGGTGAATATTTGTTCAAGAGCATATTGAATAGTAGCCGCTACCAGCGGCCGCTGCATATAATAGGATTAGGCCAAATGACCACTTCAATGAAAGTCTGATCTTCCATTCTAGCCATTCTCCACTAATTGTAGATACGAGTAATGGCTGTCTTCACTAATTATCTTTAGCAGTGATAGCAGAAGAAGAGACCATCACAGGCCACGATCAGTATTACGACTAAAAACAAAAGATACTTGTAATCACTCAGCTGTTAAGAAAAGATTTTGAGGCGTGAATTCTCATATATTCGCCGTTTTTTTCTGCGAAACTGTGAGAATTCGGAGCTACTGACCGGTTGCGGCTGCTGCTCATGACGTAACTAGATCAGGTAGACGGAACAAACACGAGAAAGTGATAGCGAATTAGAAATGATAGAAGATTAGAGAACTTGAAGATTTAGAGAACTAGAAAAATGACGATAAATACACCTTCTATCCATACCAGATTGCTTGCGTAAAGCAAACACTAACATCAAAATCGGGACTGTAATCATAACGAATAATATAGAAAATGTAGTCATAAGACTGACAATTGTGGGAATGAGAATATGACAGTTTCCATAATTCAGTTATGAAAGGCTAAATCCAAAAGCTGACTGTAGTTGAAATGTAGGTGGAATAGATAAAAGGTGCAGTTAAACAAAGAATGATAAAATAGATGTTTCTATATCCAATAATCGTTTGCTTTCTCAGCTATTACTATTCCTTTTCTTTAGAATAGGTCAAGACAGGAAATGTTACTTCAAAGTTCACTATTACAATAAATCAAATCAAATTTTTTTCCAGGATTCACAGTAGAAAAAATATTTAACTCGAAATGTTTCAGGATACATAATCGGTTCGTAAGCTTCCAAATTGCTATAAAATAACGAACAAAACAATATAGAACAGCAATTTTCGTTCGATAAAGACCTAGTGATTCTACTTATATGACTGTTTTATGCATTTGTAAAAACATCCATAATAGTCTCGACTAAGTTTAAAAATGTATAATCATGATAGAGGAATATTGTTATGAAAGATTTATATTTAAAAAAATGAAGCGTTAAATATATATATTTGAAATATTTACATGATTTTAATTGAACAATTTGTAAGTTATTTTATATGTACATTAAGTTATTTTTCCTTATAACCTCTCAATATCGTGTTTTGATAATCTAATTCTCTTCCTATATTTCTTTTGCGCTATTTCCTCGCCACCTTTCGCCAAGAAGAACAAGAACTGAAAGTTATAACGTAACTGATCGAAAATTGAATTTTTAAATAGGGAAATACTGAGACAAATAGAGTGGTCCAAATTTTAACGCAAACTTGCCATTACAACAATAAGTATTAAAGCTGTGATTCCGACAACTATCAATGAAGTGAGTGGCCAATTGTGTATCTTAGCAGAGATCACACGCTGAAAGTGAAATTCTGACTGGAAGTAAAAAATTGAATTGCCATGTAATTAATTAAAGATCTATTGTATAAAACTATCTAGATTTACTCGTATATTAATATCTAACCAGCATTCTCTTCACATGTTCAACGGTATCCTTATTGAAGTTGTTGGTAAGTGACGAGACAGTCTGTTGTCCGCGAGCGGACATTTCCTGTATAGCTTCGTCGATCTGGAAGCAATTAGTTTGTTAACGAACATAAGGATATTTGTATTTTAGTCTTTAAAGCTGCGACTTTGGAAACAATTGTAGTGAAAATTTATACTAGTGGCTTTATAGAAAATATTCAAGGTATATTAAATTAATACAAACTCTGATAGAAACGATGTTGATTTGTCCAGATAACCTTTCAATTTGGAAGACAACTTTGTCAAGAGAGGCATTAGAAGTTGAAGGAATATCTGTGGCAATTGGAGGATACATCTGGTAACAAAATCCTGCAAAGTTAGGTCGATGATATGAGATTTTCTAGCCATAACAATTAAACGAATGAATATAAATGCAAAATAACTAAAACAACAATGTTTTAAGATAATACATTAAAGTTTAGCTTCGACTAGCTTATAAATGAGAAAATTTTAAAAAAATAGGTAATAGTGATGTAATACTATGAAAAAATTGTATTTTAGTAGCTTCAATGGATCAGTGAAAGTGGAAAACAATAACTAGATGATAAATATTCGTGGTTTTCAGACTGAATAATTCCCAAGTGGGCGATCGATGGACGACCGCTAATATCGCTGACTGTTTGAGCAAACATTGCCTGCGTATCCACATAGTACATACTATTCCCTTGAAAATTTGTGTGCGGAAGGATCGACATGACTTTGGCTGTTCATCTACGTGCTCTTGAAAAGTACTTTTTTGATTCAGCAATATGTCTGGAGAGGGGCCTTCAGAAAACAGTCGTATACATAGGGAATCAACTATTTTCAAGAATTCTTCTAATAACAACTTCCAACATAATTTTGAGTGGTAAGTATTAACTTAAAAGTTTATTCTATTCTGTAAACTGATTGCCTTCTGTTATTGCCTAATATATATGTCCTAATTATATAGAAAAATACTACATAGAATTTCAGCAGAACCAAACAAATATTTTAAATAGAATATTTAAATACTTTCAGTATTTGTCATATTGGAGCCGATCGCTTTCACTATCAAAATGACCGTGTTTTTTTTAGATATAATGCTGCTAACATAGCAGTAATTTAAATGTTTTTCTGAGCGGCTCTTCATCAAATTTCTACTATTCTACAATTTTTGTTAGAAATGTTATCTATTTTTGAAGTTGATAAATTGTGGTACTTATAGAAAGTATTGATACATTGAATCTTCACAATAATTTACGTTTAAGATCAGTCTTCTTAAAAGTGGAAGGGATTAAAATAATATAATTCGAACTTTAAATGATTAAGCATAACGAACTAGTTAAGAGAGTATGAATTTACCAATAATTTGATAGTCTGTTGAAGTTTCTGAAATCCGTCTTTCAGTGGTACCCTTTATTGTTGTTGCGAATGCATGCGATTGTTATCTCGCGTTGTAGAGCCAATTGTACAGCTACTGGTGTTTAGTACTTTTAATATGAAATCTCATGTATTATGACATCATTGTATGCCATTTTCTGTTTAGTAGATTTAAATTATTTTTTTCAAACTTCTATAAGGAAAATATAGAAATGCCATATTTCCTATTTTGGTGAAGTACTAATTTATAAAAATTTTATGTGAATGCAACTTCTATCTTGCTTTTACTCTCTCCCTCGCTTAATTTTGTTTTTTTCCCCAGTAGGCTTATCAGCTTCTTATATTCTTGTGCTGACGATACATCGATTGACAGCCTATTGCATTCCACTTATTATTAATCAAATTCAGCTTAGTCAGACCGTATATTGTTATTATTTTCCTGTCTGGAGTTCTTGGCAATTAATAAAATTTAGTATCAAATGTTTCACATGCTGTCGTCAATTTTAGCATAGGGATGTATATGAATATTCTGTTCTCAAACTTACCTAGATACCTAGATAATCTATCATTATTGAACAATGAATAAATGACAACACCATAAGCCACTAACAACTTGTAGTTCTTTTTTAGCATTAAAGAAGAAAAATTGGCTATATTTATTACAAAGATGTCGTTAGATGCGGTTAGTTTATTTGATTAGTTACTTTAGTGCTAAAATTAACAATATCCCTTTTCCACATAGAAATATAATTAAAAATAACTGTTTAGTAGAAATAAATTATCATATTTTATTGTTACTTTAGACCTTAGAAAATTTGAACTCAACTTTGGAGCAAATTTCTGGTCTTCTCAAGGCCATTGAAGTGGCTATTCTAATAGTTGCCTTTGCACTCTCCATTCTCCTCATCGGTTAGTTAATTTTTGTTAACGATCATTATTGCTTACGAACTCATATGGAGAAATGACACTAGTTTATGTATTGCTAATAAAGGTCCTTACAATTTGTGAAAGGAAATATAACCATTATGAAACTTCTTGAATTCTTGGCACAAAGTGCTTACAATTTTCCATATTCATTCAGTAGATGGAATAATTATTTATCACTTATATATATAGGCCGTTCAGAAAAAGAACTAATTAAAACTTTCTCATAACTCTTTTCAAACTCAACAGAAGTTTCCGTTTATAAGCTTTTCTGAAAGATTGAATATCTGGCTCTTCAACCGTATTAACTTCATTAGCATATGTCATACGTGAAAAGTGCAATTATCGATTTTGAAGGCGCCCATTTTCGTGTTTTTTCACACATATTCACCCTCATTTATCTCGAATTTTCACTACTCTGGTAACTGAAAATGGTTTTCCTGTGCCTTAATAAAAACTGTATAATATTTCAATGTTCTAAATTCGAATTTTATTGTATCGCAGTTGTACATGTCCTAATTTTGCGACAACGACTTTCCGGATTCTTTTAAATCAAGAGTTTATTCTGAAAGTGGATTCACTTCCATTGATTAACTCAAGAAAAGACTCATTGAAGTGTGGGACGGACTGACTCCGGAGATGTGCAAAACTAGTGCTCAGAATTCCGGAGAAGCATCGAAACAGTCGTTGTCGCAAAATTAGGACATGTACAACTGCGATACAATAAAATTCGAATTTAGAACAATGAAATATTATACAGTTTTTATTAAGGCACAGGAAAACCATTTTCAGTTACCAGAGTAGTGAAAATTCGAGATAAATGAGCGTGAATATGTGTGAAAAAACACGAAAATGGGCGCCTTCAAAATCGATAATTGCACTTTTCACGTATGACATATGCTAATGAAGTTAATACGGTTGAAGAGCCAGATATTCAATCTTTCAGAAAAGCTTATAAACGGAAACTTCTGTTGAGTTTAAAAAGAGTTATGAGAACGTTTTAATTAGTTCTTTTTCTGAACGGCCTATATATTCAATCTTAATTTTCAGGAATGACGGCTATTTGCTACTACTCAAAATATAAAAAATACAGCCAGTTACGGTCGGAAGAGTCCGACAAAGAAGCTTCATACGCCAAAAGCGTATACCATCCCACCGATATTTGACATTAGGTGTCTTGTGGAAAAGTATTATATCTGGAATTGCTTTCATGGATCTACAACACCTACTAGTCAGATTCTGTGATATTTTTGTTGTGCTCAAAAATCTTTTGTAAATAGTATTTAAAGTTGGTCATCTTACTTCATAATATTTAATGGAAAATCTTGTAGCACTAGAACTTTCAAAAATCAGGTTTAACGTTTCTAGAAACAGATTCAACGTTTCATTCGTAGAAAGTTGTATTATTCCCAAATAATGCCGGCTAATTATCTAAGCTTAATGAATTATCTAAAAAAAGAAAAGAAACTGTTAATGATAGGTAATTCGAAGAATTACGTTAGGAGTTTAATAATATTTTTTTCATAAAAATAATCCCCAAATAATGTCATAGGTACGAAAGGGCTTGTAGTATTCTCAGTTATACAAATACCGCAATCTAAAACAATACAAAATAAATCAAGAAATAAATAATCCTGTCAGAAATGTATTTGAAGTATCAAGCTAAAACTTAGCTAATAATACTTATAGATGAGTCTTTAACGTCCATTTTACTCTCTAAATATATAGTTACTAATATGCGTTTCATTTAACTTTTCGTAACTTCTTAAGACAATAAGATGTGATGAGGGTGTTAACTAATATGAATTTATTTAAAAAGAAAGACTCTGAATTATCATTTTTTCAGAAGTGCTAGAATGGAAATCATAAACTATAAAATACAGTATTTGCAAATATTTTTAAATGCTTTATCCATCTTTCCCATATATTAGTGATTAGGTTTCCTTCTGATGGTTCATTGATAATATACCACAGTAAACTATAATTCTTTGAAATATTTCTCATAAGAATTTCTACGCTTTAATTAACAAAAGTTTAAAAAATAATAAAACACTTCTCATTTGTTTTGCTCAAATTGTCGTAGAATATAAATTATAATGTATAGCATTATTAATCATTACAAAAACTTTTCAAGGGCTACAATTTAGCATTGGCATCCATTCCTCTTTAGTAATGATTTGTCACCAAAACTTTCTGAGGAAGAAACATGAACCAACTTTTTATGACATAAGTACTATATGCACATTAAAAACGGAAGGTGGGCAAAACTTATGAAGGCATATATCAAGTGCATATATTACTTCTTAATTTCTTTCACACCTTTTATTTCAAAAAAACAGCACTATCATAAATACGATAATTCGAAGCAATGAAAGCTGCTAAGTATTTAGGATGTTACTGTATAGCAAAAATGTTTACAGCTACTGCATAACTTATGTCTTCATGTCATAGATAAACATAGATTTAAAACCTATTCGAGCCTTTCTATTATTAAAAAGTGAACAAAGTACTTTACTTGGTCGTATTTCTTTCTAAAGTCACCCAGTTCATAAAAACAAAATCAAGAGTGCCTTATAATTATGACACAGTAAATACAGTACTTTCTTCCTCCTCTCTTTCTGTTTAATTATTTCTATGATTATTCTAGGTAAAAATGTAATAAATGTGGATTAAAATGATATTGGCAGAGACACTTAGAATTCCGAGGAACATATAAGTGTGGAAGGTGCGAAGTAGCCTTCTTTGCTATGCAACTAAATCTCATAGTATCAAAGTATTCGGAGTATCATTCAATCTTCAAATGCATCTTTGACCGACAGCATCTTTTATTTCTAGAATGCCATAGGTGGTAATCTCTTTCACTTCACAGCAGTGGAGATTGCAGAAAATATAGCTGGTTGCAAAATGACAATTAATGTGATAAGCAAGAAGGAATTATAAAGTAGATGTAATATTTTTCAAGAACACCTGAAAGACAACTATATAGTATCTTTGGCTTTGAAATTACAAAAAAACAACAACAATAATTTGCAGTTGCTTAAATACTAAATAAATACCACTTCATGAAAAACCATTTTTTAATGTGAATGTTGATGTTTACATGAAACTAACTAAGACGTTATTACGCCATTTATTTTGAATATGTTTTAATTTTAATATCACACAGATTCGTATGGATAGAGTACCTATTAAGAAATAAGAAATTTATGGTTATACCTCTGATTTAGGCAAACTTTACATCGATATTTTTCATACTACGCAAATATGTTGGATAGAAGTAAATATTTTAGAAATTTATATACTAATATAAAAGATCTGCTTTCCATGCTTTATTATCTACTATATCGAATGAGATGAACAGAGCTAGTACCAATTCTTTCTCTCTCACATTATTTCTGCCTGCTCTCTTGCGAAATCATTGGCCCTTTCGCAATGCGGTTTGCGAACTCGCTTAGTGATGGTGAATCATGATGTCTGACCGTCCACAAGGGTGTGATGCTTTCGTTCTAGATATTAGATTTTAATTATTCTCTTATATTATTCTTTTTTTTTTACTATTTTCTTCTTGCTATGCTATTATTCTCTATTTACTTTGTTTCTCTATCTCGTATCTATCATCCTATTTAGCGAACTACATTTTACTTTTAGTGCATGTATTAAGTATTTCCCAATTAATTTGCTTTCTATACAGATTTTTTATTTTATTCTAATACAATGCATTTATATACTAACATTATTATAATATTGTTTGTGGGATGGTTAAATGTTGGAAAAGTATCAATGAGGGAAAGAGGGAAGTGGTTAGTGAAAGATATGTGCTTTCTCTCCCTCTCTTCTCTTTTATTTCGATATCGTGCACTTTCAATGGTATACCCGCAAAGTGTTCTCGCTGATCACATGCAGTCGTTTTGATCCTATTGGGCACACGTCATTCCCCAGTTCGCCGTTCTGCCGATATCTTTTCAAGGATGCGCCAGTAGCCACTGATTCTGATCACTGTTCTTCGATTTCGAAGTTGTTAATTTACTATTTTTCTGTATTTAATTAAATAACTCGAGTATTTATAATATTTAATAGTAGTATTTTGCCATAATATTCTGATTTTAGATACTATTATAACCGTATTTATAATTGAATATTTCCTAGCTTTATTTAACCAATATTAACCTTCTGTCAATATATTCCATATTTTTGTTTTTACACGTCGTCCCTCCTATTTTCTCACCCATTTATGAACGGTGGAGTCTCCTTATAATTAGAGAAAGAAGTTTTTTGCTGCTATATTTTTTCGCAAGACTTCTGCATTCCTTTTTACTACCATATATTATAATTATTTCCTATTCTCTTTATTAATGATTACTAACTTCTATTTTTAAAATGTCATTCCCGCTCATCCTCTGTACCAGTTTACAACTCCTTTCTATTCAAAGTCGATCCTTCTCCCTCTTCCTCTGGTTTACCCTAAAACACTGTCCTCCCAGCCCGTCGCACGAGCCGGTTTTCCTCTGCGCCTACTATCGAATAGTTTCGTTTGCGTTTCACGTCTTTCCACCTGTGTATACTGTGCTTACCTTCCCTATTATATCATGACGTCATTTACAGGTATAATCGTGCTTCGTTTACAATTTTCTACCATTGTTATTCAAATGAATTGCGATATATGTTGTTACATTCAATTAGTGACAATGAGACACATGGTATATTAGCGGAGCACATTCTCCGCTATGATGTTTCATAAAGTCCATAAGTGTAACATAACTAACAGGAGTAATGTGTTTGTCAATTGAATTTGCTCAGCAAATAATATCGAACAGCCCGCTATTTCTGATAATCTCATGAATATGTATAAGATTCGACTAGATGAATAGAGAATATTCCTGTCCACATTCATTTATAGAGAGAAGTGTGAGATTGTATGTAGGCTAAAAAACAGGGGATCTGATTACATGTAGTAAGTTCACATTTGTTGAAAGGCATATTTAACTATAGAAAAATATATGTAAAGGACTCACTTATTTATAACATCATTAACTTTCCTGAGCCACTTTGTTGATTTCGTTCTTATCAGGAAGGATAGCGGCGATGGAAAGGTTCTGATAATATGGATCGCTGTTGTTCTGCCACGCCTTTGGTTATATAGCCATTGATTGAGTATAAAACTGAAACAACAGATCCCTATAATGTCTCGGTAGATTTTTCTTTGAGCCATATCTAGTAGTGATTTAAACGCACTCCACTTCTAAGCACATGACCGGATTTAGAATTTATTCAAGCTGTTTATGTTCTCTTTCTCATTCACCGCTCTGTCCATTAGTCTAAATTTCTTAGTCTCTTGTTGCCATCCGCGCGGGAATTTGCCATGCTTTCTGTCGATCAATCGTTCTGTTTTGCTTTCAACGATCGTTTTGGATTTAATGACGCTTGCACACGATGCATCGTCCGTTCTGCCTGTTCGCCTTGCTATTGATTGATTCTGATTAGGTCGTATAAAAACTCGTATTTTCCTTAATTGAAAATGGCTCCTCGCTCTTTCTGACCCTATTCCCATTAATTCACTCGAAGAGTATTAATCTATCAACCTAAATAAAGGTATCATTTACATGCTGTATAATATATGAGTTGTTGGAGTTGTATAACCTTTAGTTAGACTCACTTCAGTCGAAGTCATTGAAATGAGTTCATCCGTATTTTCGACACTAATTATGTATTTAGGCTTAATTATCGCTCCTCAATTGCAAATAGTTTTCCTCTTGCGTTTTCTTCTTTAGAAGGACTTCTAGCTCGTTAAATTGTTCTTTCATACTTGCCCTTCACGTGTCTCTCTACGACCGCTCATCTCCGGTCTCTAGCCGATCTATTCGAATTCTTGCTCACTCACCGGGCATTCTCTTGTCGCCATATTTTGGCGGTCATTTTTCTATGTACACATGAATATTTCTTAGCATAAAAATGTATTCATTATGTTTTATCAAATACTTATTTACCCACTCTTCCGGCTAATCGCTTGATATTTTATCATTATTTGGTCTACTATGTGCTAGCATTCTCATAATAATATATATAATATAAAACAATGCCATTTAAATATTGCAACTACTAAATTAGATACGAAATATTGCTTAGAAACTGATGAATTTAATATGCTCGTTTATGAATATATAGACATGAATATTTAGCATATAATGGAAAATTTAAATATAAAAATATAAAATCAGCTAAGTTGAGACAGATCATAACGTGATACACAGCCAGGAATGTTATGTTTTATTGTGTCTTGTGTCGGCTGATTCCATCAACCGGCGGCTTATCGATCGAGGGGTCGCGGTTCCCCGCGAAACATATTTCCGCCTGGAAATAGACGGGTTCTTCCTGTCGATAGTGACGTCATTATTTTTATCCCACGTACTTTTCAATTATTACTACATATTCATAGTTACACTATACCAATATTTATTTTACTGCCAACTTTTAAATTGTATTATATGTATTCTCACGCTACATTGCAATAAATAAGCATCTCTAGCAAATCGTGATAATTTTCTGGACGTGAAATATTAGTGCTTTTGGAAAAATAGAAAATAAGCATGATTCTCCTGTTTATTTACCATCTAAATACTTAACGACATTACTTATAAACTGACTTGGTCACAAATAAGGCATATTTCTTTGCGTTACGTGCTACAACAGTTATCTTCTTTTTACAGTCTTTGCTTTCTGTCGATTTATTTGCTGTTTGATGCCATATTCTCTGTTTATTAGAGTGATACCTCGTTCCAATAGTTTCTTTTTTCCTAATAGCTTTATATGTAAATACATAAATATGTACCTTGTTCTAATAGTCGAACTCACTCCTATCGATTTGCCTTATTATTATAACAGAAGGGCATACTTATTGCAATAAAAAAAGTACCATATTAATATGGTTGATTTTATAGTACATAAGAGAGTAATAGTCACGATGTTACAAGGAATGTTCAAGTATTTTTTTCATTTACTTAAAATTTTCGATATATTACGAACTCTTTTTATTCTTTCTGCTGATAATTATTTCTGCGTTCAACTGGGATCTAATTCATTTTAATACATATATAACTTGCTAAACTGTTATGATAATGATATTTATAAAGTGAACGGTAGTGTGACCAGTAAATTTATCTTGAAAAGAGTTGGAAGCATCTATGGTTTTCTGTTGTTTAGTCTGCTATGAATAAAGACCTGCTTGCTATGTTCATAGTTCATTTTCTTTTCATGTCCGTCTGCATGCCTGGAACATTTCGTCCTTTCCTCTATTGTCCTCTATCCCAGCTGTGCTTAAGCGTACGGAGTGCCGAAAATTCACTATTTTAATAAGTCTTTATGTGAACACCATAATTCCGTGATTTTGGCACTAAGCTGTGTTCTGTTCCCTTTTCTCTTATCAGTGGTAAATTGCGCCTTTTCTGTCAACAGTTCTATCACAAGATAGCACTTTTCACCTTCTTATCCACATCTCCGTTCTCGTATGTTCTTTCTACGTTTTATTTATTAACTTGTTAATCTATCTAAACCACTTTCATACTATTGTTAATTTATGTATAAATCTGTTTCCTTATTTGGCAGTAGTTTCCGATTTGTCCTTGTCTCTCTTCTCTGCATATAATAACTGCCGTTAACTTAGATACTCAAATCCTTCTTTTCGTTCTTTTTCTACATAATTAGGTTTCCCTATGATATTATAAGAAATATTTTTAAAGAAATAAACTACTATTAAGAGAAGTTAGTCCTAAACATCATTTCTTTTTAACAAATCATATCTTATTCATAGGTAAAAATCAAGACTAATAGTTTTATAGATATAAGATTAAACTATAGTTGAATAATATACTTGCTAGGGAGTTATTTTTATCTTAGTAATACGTATACATCTGGAACATTTTCCAAGTTAATTTAAAATATATTTGATTTAAGTGATGCTACAAAGTGCTTATGTTTTAATTGTTGACAATTTTCATTAAAATTAGTTATACGTATATATCTAAATTCTGTAGTCACAAAATTATAAAATTAAATAATATTTAAAGATTTTAGGGGCATTGGGAATATTTTACCTGTGCTCAACAGATAATTTTCCTGTTACTTTTAGCATAGCACTAGTATTTCAAGAACTAGGTAATTTCGGCTCTAAATAGCGATTGCCTGTATTATGGACATAAATATGGCCATGAAATAGAGTATCGTAATAATCATTTTTATATTTACTTATGAAAATGATAGTTCCGGAAATTTGTTGAATCTGTGATAAGATATTTGGTTTGGAGTGCAAGTGTTGTATAACTTGTGGCACATAGCCAAAAATTGCTAGGTCGCGTATCCCTAATCGTGCCATGATTGGAATTCAAGCAATTCTTTACTAGTTCATCACTGTGTGTGATTTAGGTAGGGTTTTGCTAGATTGATTAATTGGCTGAACTCTTTTGGAATTTATTTGTACTAGCTATTTATTTGCTTCTTTATTTCCACATATTTCTGTAGATAGACAGAAATGGTCTAAAATAAATCTTATCGTCACCCTTAGTTGTCATTAAATATAACGGAAGCATTAGCTAAATTTACTTTTCTATTATTTATTGGCAGAAATTAAAATGAAACAAAGCTGTAAGTCGTAATACCCTCTCTCCATGAACACTCCGAATTTCAATATTTACTCGCAGTCAAGAACGAAGCGGGATAAAATTGTGGTCGGCCAGTGTACATTTGCGGAAATCGTTTATAAATATATAGAACATTGCTCAAACTTTAAATGCAAACATTGCTAGTGTTAATATACTCAAAAACTATTGAAAGACTAACTAACTTGCATAATATAATTGAAGGGATTTTTAAAAACGAGGATTTTTCCTGTTTTTGTTTTGCAGCTGCAAAAAACTGAATAGAACTCCATGTATTTAATATCTGTTATATAAATGTGAAATTTACTACGTATTGAGCACCCTTTTCTTCGGCTTCGTTTGATACGGTGACAATTTTTTCCCAATTTTTAATTTTGATTTAAATCTTAAAAATTCATCTTCGACTCGTTTTACTTGATGCCGATATTCGTTTTGCTGCAGTTATATTTTTTACTGTCCTTCTGAACTATGCGTTTAATCTCTCTAATGGGTTTACATTATTCGTTATTTTTTCACTTGAATACTTCTCTTCGATTGCTCGTTTCTATCTTTTCTCCTTCGTATTTGCTTTTCCTTTTGTAAGCACAGTTGGAGTCGTCGTCTCGTGCTATTATGCAATGATTCTCGTCCCTCGCCGCATTTACAATTTCGTCCAACGACCTGCCATCGCATATTCCCAGTTGTACAGCCTTAGAATTATTTATAAGAGAAATTATGATTATACTAGTAATTCCCATCTGAATATGTGCTATATGTGTATAGCATGGATATCAATTTACGTCTTATCATTAGTTAATTATGATTGATTACGCTTTTTTGAACGAAAACTATTATTTACAATATCGTCCACACTGGTTATTAACAGATTCTAACACAGCCATATGTAAGTGAGCAATGAGACTTTGAATATCATCACCAATCTTCTATTAATAGTTCAATAATAGTTCGGATAAGGTCTGCTGCCCCTTTGATAGTGCTCGTTTAACAGGTGATTATTTCACTTGGTATTTTGTGTGGTTATTTTAAAATTCTGTTTATATAGTAGTAGTACCGTAATTATTCACACCATCGATCATCGAGCCAATTGTTTTTTTACAGATGCGTTTATAATTCAATAGTGGTCTTACGTAGTATATAGTTACATGTATATATTATTTTATTTTTATGGTGTCGAAAATGTTTCATATTATATTATATTATATTTTGCAATAATTGATTCCGAATGAACTATATATGACTAAAAGTATAATTATATTTTCATTATGCATGTAAAAGTTTATAGTTTGTACTTTTTTCAGAAAATCGCATTCACGCCATTATCCCAAGCAACCACAACTCAAAGAGTATAAATAGGTTAGTTGGACAGGTGTTGTAAGCCAATGTAGAGGATAAGAGATCGTGATAAGGAGAATCTATTGAGGTTTGATAATGACATTTTTAATGTCAAGCACCAAAGTAAGAAGTTTTTTTAGCTAGTGCGAAGTGGCGTATAGTTATGGTTAACTGATAACTGTTGTTTTAAAGCGAGTTATTAGCACTTATCTTTATGTGAACAACGAATTAACTTGGTCTTAGAACGTGTTATTAGTTTTCTGTACTAATTTTGTGTTGATCTGATACTGAACTTTAATTTGATCACTTATAGTTCATGAGCTGGATATTACATTATGCTATGCACTGATAATTAGAAATTTTTCACTTAACGTGATGTTTTCCGGTAGAATCTCTGTCAAATACATATCAACATCCAATCTTCATGTTTGTCAACTCTCTAATCGGTCATCTCGCCTCTCTTTTATCTGTTGAGTTCACGCCCTCCCCAAATATGCACAAATCTGATTGTATTCTGGCTTACCAAACACTAGGCACGCGCCTTTTGTACATGACACCAGTGAGGGAAGTGAGTTCCATTGAGGGAGAGACAGAAGAAACAGCAATGAAGAAAATGAAAAGTCTCAGAGAAGGTAATATCAGAAGAAGGAGAAGAGAAGAATAGAGGAGAAGGAGAAGTGAAAGGAATGGGCAAAGTGAGTATGATGACGAGGGAGAGTAAACAAGTAAAAAGGATGCAGAAATTCTGAGAATCATTGTTATAAATATGAAATAATATAACAACAGACAATTATTTGATCTTCTGTTCGTGCTTTTTTATTCATATGTGCATATTATCACCTCTAACTACTGTTTCTTGTTTCATAATCTGTCCTTGTTTTCAATCTTTTTAGTCCGATAACCGCTACTATCTTAGCTGTTTTCTGCATGTGTTACTTCGTTTCATATGTGATTTGGCTAATCTGCTATTAATCCGAGACAGAGTCTACGCAAAAATGTGCCGATTAGAGGGAAAACAGCTGACTCATTGTCGATTATTGAACACGAGAGACAACTTGGTCCTTAAGTTATCTGTTGATTAACAACTTAAATTATGTTCATCACAGATAAAGTGACAATATCTCTTGTCTTTGCTATTAATTTTTGCCTATTTTATAAGACAGTATTAAAATAGTTAGAATTCGAAATCGACACGAGTTATTATGAAACGCTAAGAAATATTATTTATTTTAAATTAACATTAACCAATTACTTCTAACAGGCATAGTTGGTTATGTTTTTATCTAAATTACGGTAGCCAGCATATTCTGCATCTGTTCACACCGGTGCTTGTTTTGATTCTACAAGACCGTGGTATGGCTATATAAGGCTTTGCTCCGCCCATCGGCTCAGTGAGATATGAAATATTGTGTGATTAACGGAAACTGATCAGCCGCCGTCCCTCCAGGGCTACTGTACTTGGCTGTCTCGCCATTCGCAGTGCAGAAAACTTCTATAACAACATTATCTTAGTATAGTTCTATCTTCGCTTGAAGAAGACTTCCTGAACATCGCTTTAAAATTTTCTATATTATCAAATTATTCTAAGGCGGTTTGAGCCATATAGTTGTGATCTATCATCAACTACTACCATGATGGAATCGTTGCAATCGCTTATGTTTGCCGTCAACCACGCTAGACTAATGGGATTTGGCGTTGATTCGGTAAGAGTGCGTCGATTTTTCTAAAAGTTTACTATTTAAGTAGTAAAAATTCCATATCTCTATGTCTGCATCGCACTTCCGATTTTTCCTACGCAAATAAATTAACAAATAAATAGGATGTAATGATTGATTTAATTACATATCCACTTTCACCCATCTATTTTGAGTACTACCTCTCTACTTTTTTATTTACACTATTTCATTCTCATCTCATAACATTAAGTGCTTACACCTATCATTCGAAATATTTCGATATTTTCACTTTTTTAAATTTTTGTGCATTTTCTTCCTATTTACTGTATTATTGTATCTTATGGAAGAAAACAAGCAAGAATACTTTTGCTTTGAAATTTATAAATAAAACGATAATACCAAATTAATAACTGTCCAATGGAGGTGAATTAAAGTATCGTTCCTAAAAACAGAGCTGTTTATTGATTCTGAATTTCTGCTGGCATATTGTACCGCTTCACTGTTATTTTCTCTTCGTCGTGATGTTTTTCGATGCTGAGGGTGAAATAGACAGCTAATGACTCACTCATCGGGCATAACTCAAGAATATATTGAAACTAGGTGCAACTAGGATCAGTAAAGAAAGAGCAATAATAAGAATGTTGATATAATTATAGTTTTAATATTAGTAGTTTTTTATAGTGTATTCATTCTTTTTAACTTCTACCGAAAATTGCAGGTAATATCACATTAAATCAGCTGTTTTCACTTTACGTCTCAATTGTTTACTGTTTTGTCGTTGTTTATCCCTAATCCAAGTTGGTTCCGTCAGTGACGATGCCGATCAATTCCGTTGTTCACCTACG
Source organism: Heterorhabditis bacteriophora (assembly GCA_964036235.1). Lineage (NCBI taxonomy): Eukaryota > Metazoa > Nematoda > Chromadorea > Rhabditida > Heterorhabditidae > Heterorhabditis > Heterorhabditis bacteriophora. The sequence continues at coordinate 5,825,946 of OZ038426.1, read as the reverse complement.
TTTCCTTATTGTCAACAGAATAAGTGTCAAGAACAGAAAAAACATTTCTTTCATAAAAATGAAAATTTAATTTTTATACATCAGAATCAGGTCTATGATTTAGAAAGATTATTAGTAATATAATAATTAGATACCATAATTGGTAGTAGACTTTAAACAATACTATGTTGTTTCTAACTGATATCAATTTCTGCCGTATTATCCTTAGAGGAATTATTAACCACTTAATAAGTACGGTATAAGTGCTATAGTTATCAAACAGCCAGTGGTAAGGCGTTCGTAAAATAAAGCAGTTGCAAGATAAATGGTAGATAAGTAAACGACTGCCCAGTAGATTTATCATCATTATTTTCGAAAATCAAATCCGTTGTTTTGTTATTAATTGCAAATTCATTCTGTTACAGTTCTCAAATACATTTCCCCTGTTGATTAGCAAGCATGATTCGCACTGACGTGTTGTTTGTTATGAGGAGTCTCAGCTGCTTCTCTCATTACTTAGTAGTTATCACTTATTCATCCATATTAGAAGACACTAATCACAAAAACACCATACATACACCTTCCCCTATTTCCACAAATATAACAGGGAACGAGCGGTTTTCAGAATTTTAAATTATATCCGCCTATTTCATTGAAAATTGCAAAGCTCTAAGATGTAAAATTGTCCTGAGGCTCTACTGTACATAATGTTCAAACATCACCGGATTTTAATGTTCATATATGTATTTTCACTCAAATACTGATAAACGAATTGTCGTCTAACTTGTCTAGCACAAAGAATGCATAGGTTTCCTTTCGTTAAATTGTGTCTTCGTCCTTCTGTTTTTGATATTCCTAATGGCAACGATACGTTTATTGCTCCGCCATTCTTAGATTTGTCTGAGTAGAATTTAGTGCAACACAACTCGCGAGTGACGATAACTGTGACAGGTCTATTTAGTATGGGGAGAGAATCAGGGTGGTGCGGCCATGATGGAAAATTCGTGATAGCTTACAGGAAAAACAGAAATGTAAGAAGTAAAGGAGTTCTTTCGTAACATTAGATGAGAAGGTTATCTAAGTACTTATAGCTCATGTACCGGGAAATAGGATTTTCTTCTTCGTTTACTTCAAAGTCGAAAACAGTCTTAGAAAATAATATCAAATATGCACTTGTTTCATATTCAATTAGCTTTGATTGCTGCATACTATAGAAACATATATTTTTAAAATATAGTATTTTCTTAGTTTTCCAGTTTCTGCATGCTAATTTTCTTGTCGCTATCTTCACTTTCTACCTTCCTGAATTTTTACCTCGTTTTTTGTTACATTCTATCTATTTACTTTCAGTTCATTCCCTTTGCACACTTCATTTCAATAGTACTTTATGGTTAAATCAGTTCTATGCTAATCAACAGCCTGGGAAATTTCCGTTTTTATTCCCTAACGATAGCGAATGAACTTTTTAACTAATAATTAGAGGCAATGTGCCTATTTATTGTCGATTAGTTACTTTGCGGGTTTTTACATATCATTAGCGTAAATATCTCTTTATGACCTATCTATTGCTTACAAATACTATCATAATAATGAAATATGAATCAGTGAATATTACGAAATGAGATTCAACACTATTACGTATTGCTATGAAACATTATGCAAGTGGGGTGTTATCTTGGCGACTGTTAACTGTTATTGATACGGGTTAATAGAATACGAGCGGCACAGAAGCCTTTAACAGGAAACAGTTTTGGTACTGATCTTATTAATCGAACACATGCCTAATTTGTCCCACTTTCTCATTGCTTACTCTAGTTCTCCAGTTCTTTTTTTCATACTTTTTAAGCTTATATAAAAACCTGGCAAGCGCGTCTTTTATGTTGTTAAAACAAACGCCGCCAATCAACGTCCCGCTTTTTTATAGACATTGAAGCAAGAATCCTAGTTCGAATATGAAGGAATATGTTTTGATTGGCAAATAATCTGATATAGTAGTTATTAAGAGATCATTTTTTAAGTTCTCACAAGAACAGCATGAAATATTCACTTCTCAATAATTGATATCATCTATCTATAACATTTAGAAGAATAAAAGTTTTAAATCTTACCTTAATCTTATATATTTTTCTTTACTTTTTCTCGAAAGCAATAGCACTAGAAAGAAATTATATCTCAGTTCTTAGTCGAATCAATGTATACAAATACCGTAGCAAATGCCACAGAAGGTGCGCATTTGTTCCGACATTTGCTGGCAAATGAATCAGCTAAAGTCTCACCAGTGCCCCTTCCAAGTGTCCACCAACTGTATGTGTCGTAGATGAGAATTGGACTATGGATAGTGATATAATCAAATGAAAGGCATGATTCATAGTTTATTAGATAATCAAAGCAACTAATGAGCTCTCCAGGGAGTTTCCTGACAGTGTTTCCAACCACAAGAATTAGCCCACGTGATGAGAAGAAATAAAGGACTCAGTCTATCACTATTGTTAATCATATCAACTACACTGATGCTAGAGGAGTCCGCCCATTTGCGGTTCCTCGGCTTATTCAGCGAAAACTATTGTTAACTAGATCAACCAAAGCCTTGACAGTGTGACCTATCAGTCCTTAGTATTTGTTTCCTTTTTGTTAATCTGAGAATTTTCCCGCCTCTGATCCTCTTTCTCTCTAGCCCTTTCATCTCACCGACACTGTATCGCGTCGGAGGGGCGTGGCCAGGGTACGGTAGGTGCTTGTGCCAGCCGATCAATCTATTCTCGATCGTTATCGATACCGATTAGCTGACTCCATAGCCCACCTCGTATATAGTCTGCAACATCCGTTTGTCGATTTATTCGTCCTGTGTCTGCATCCGTCATCTCCTCCGGGAGTCCAGTCATCTGCGCGGCCATTGAATCGTCAGGCAACGCGCTTGCTGTATACGGACTGACTGGCTGACTGCGTGGCACCCCAGTCAGATTCCGTTACTCACAGCCCGTTACTCAGCCGGTGAAGTCATGTTTGCAAATAGCAACAACGTTGACCAACAGCAGTTCTATGAGGAGAGCGGACATCAGAGTGTGATCGTACGACAGCAACAGCCGGATTTACCAGATGAACCTCCGGAAGAAGGTGGTTATCCTGCTGGTCCATCCCCGTACTATGGGGCTATGGGAGGGGCCATAAGTGGATACAACATGAGCAATCCATATAATGTGAATATGCAGTTCCCTTTTCTTTTTGGAGCAGATTGGAATCAAATAGGAATGGTATGTTATATTTTTCATCGCAGTTAATTTTCTTTTTTTTTCCTTTTTAAAAATTGAATTAGTGCATGTAATTTTGTGTCATTATTTTTTAGTAATTGCTAGTGTAGATTTCAACATGTAGCTAAATTCGTAGGTATACATGTGCAATTGGATAGGTGTTTTTAGCATAATTGCTGGACAAATCTGCATTTGACCTAAACTATATATAATACATTACACTTATTCTATAGCTATATTATTCAATATAATACCAATAATATTGTTCTTTGAATCTATTCTGTCTCTGCTGTCATTCATTTCTCCAATCTTTACCCTGTTCTAATGTCCGCAAGTGTTTCCTGACGCTTTTATGTTATTTGCCATTGGACTGAGCGCAGGTCGTTACTGTAGTTTATGATGATCGGACGATTAGCCTAGTGGTGTACTATACTTCTATAGAATACCATCACTCGTAATTTTTCTTTTTTAAATAAAGTATTTTATGAGTGTATTTTTAAATTCTAGTTCAAAATTGAAGTATTTATAGAATACTACATATAAATAAATCTCTTTATTTAATTAGTATATCTAATCATTTTTTAAATACATCATTCCTTATTGCCGCATAATGAAATTTACGATTAATCTACTATAAATATGACAATAGTGTTTATATATCGTTCGATATGACTATAAATTTATAGAAATAGCGTTATATACCCATTAAAATCTCTCCAGTTTCGTTACATCTTCGTCTTTATCTAATCTTTATCAGTTCATCTATCTGCTTTGTAGATACCGCCTTATGTTCTCGCAAACCACTTAGCTTGCGAAATCTAAACAATTCTATTGCTGTAGCTACCGTACACCTCTGTTTCTCCTCATCGTATTTTTATTGTTTTCTTCTTCATGTGGGTGCGACTGTGAGCGATATCATTTCTAGTCAAAGAGAAGACCAATTGCATGCTCCGTTTGCTATGTCTACAAGTGGACTGCCCGTGGGGATATTCCTTTGCTCGCCTGTAACGTTCGTATATTTTTCCCCTCTGACGTCACTTAACACTTAACTAGAACTGAAATAATATTTGCTTTTATTTATAGACCACTCGCAAACTTTTAAGCTGTACTTGTTTTTGCATTATCATTTATATGGTTTTAAAATGCGCTGAATTATCCTTCATTCTAATCACTCTACAAGCATTACTGTTGAAGTTTGGAAAGCGAAACTATGAGTGACAACAATTTCGAGTTCATTACAACTGTATCTGTCCATATTTTAAACGATTATTTATGAACACAGAGAGGTTCTCTTGTTTTGACATTTTTCAAGCGATTTAATTATTATTTAATTGTATTATCACTTTTTTCTTGTAATTTATTAGTTTTTTTTATCATATGCGAGAAAATTGATTATTGAGAATAATTCCCCAGTTATGTGATGGTCTATCAACTGTGTGCGATAAGTAAAAAGTAGTACCAACCTTGTCACTTAGCGTATAAAAAATAGTGAATAGAAAATGATAGATAGGGTGCTAGGAAAAGTGAAATGAATGACTGAAGATGAAGTCTTGAAACTAATAACAGTATACATTAGATGGGGTGCTGATGTCATGAGATTAGAGTTAGTTATTTTTTCAGTGCGACTGACAGTGCACGCGACAATTTCTGATAGCAATTGACCCGTACTCGTTTCGTACGCGCTGGCGAAACAAACGATATGTAGAGCCGGACCGGCTCCTGACTCATTCTTCTCTGCGGTACCTCGGCATAATGCCATTCTCAGTCTTTAATTACTCTCTAATTGCTTTCTATTCTTATTTAGCATTCTTCCCAACTGTAATACTAGTAGATATTTACCTATTCACCATACTCGCAAATTATGTAATTATAAGTTAACAATTTTAATTTATAAAGATGAAAACAAGATCCAAACAAAAAAATATGCTTAAAAATTGCTGTATCGATATGACTGATCTTATCGCGAGCATTACTTGCAATATTTAAAATGAATTAGATATTTATTGACCAATCCATGCATTGCAACCGCCCACATATATAGTATTTGTGATGACTCATCAGTACCAGTGTCTGACGGATCTTTCCTTTCCTTAGATTCAAATCAATAAGGTTGTATTTGATTCGATATTGTTCAAATTTGATATGTCGAATCAATCCCATTGTTATTATGGAGAATTACCCAGCTGCAGTTATCATCACCAGCAGCAGCAGTCATGCACAGTAAGTAGCACGACTCTGATCAATTTGTTATCATTAAACACTTCACTGAATTCATTCCAGAATCTGCTAATAAATATCTCATTCATATACTAGCGCTCAATTACTAAAATTTTTCTTACATCTTTCATACATTCATTCTCTTGGTGTTTTTCTTAGATTCAGTAATTACTGTTTTCTGCTTTTATTAAATTCTCTTCATACAGATTGGATAACGCTTTTTTTGCTTTTTTCTTATTGAAAATATTGTACCAGTGTTATAGGATTAAATATGTTTTGTGAATTTGTCTAGACACGAAACATGAAGTTGAGGAATAGGAACAGCGAGGAAGAAAAGTGTGATAGAAACGTTTTAAATAGTAGTATTATTTAGTTTATTTAGTTCACTCAACCATCTCCTGCTGAATCTAGCTGTTCTTCCGCTTTAGGACCATCTCTACAGTCACCTATTCTTGGAAACGCCGCAATCGGTTATTTTATATTCCTCTTCTTATTTCGTTTTTTTCATAGTTATATTTAATATCCCATTGATATGACGTGTAAACTAATTTGACCTAGTAATTGTCTATAGGCACCCGGCTGAACCCTCTTGCTCAGCCTAGCTTTGGAGCATACACTCGTCCACAGATACCATACGACTTTAACGCTCCGGGAGCCCAGTTCATGGGCGGAGCTAAGAAAAGCGGAGGACGTAGACCCAGGGAGATCGAAATGGTAGATAAATTAACAGTTTATAGTCATATTCCAATCTTCCATTCTAAAAAAAATTTGACCGCTGTAGTCCCTTGAGTGTTTGCTCTGCATGGGATGAGTAACAGTTTGTATTCAAGATATCATCCTATTTATACAGAGAGATAGAAGGGGGATCAATGGTTCATCATGGAAGATACCAACCGTTGCTCAGAACATGCTTCGTATTTTACTTACTTAATTTCGATTTAGTTTCTATTGTTTCTCTATTATTGGAGATTTGGCTATTTTTAGGTACTTTCATATAAGTATAGAGGAACATTTAAGCTATATTCTAGTTAATCAAATATTTTTCTATATATTTACTGTTTTTAATAATTGCTCTTTCCTGCATTTTCCCGCTCTTTTGTTTAATCGCCTTCATACTGTATCAGCTCCATTTTTGTATACTGGACCAATTCATAACTAACACCAAATTTCATCGAACAAATAATTACAACTAATCTAAAACAATGAATAGAAGATGAACGGTATTCTTATTATAGTATTATAATTGCTTATGAAACGTAAGTAATTAATAGGATAGGCATTATTCTATACTTCGGAGAAATGAGTAATGTCACTGTTATTCTCATTCTAAATATGTTTCGATCTATTTTTGGGGTAATCAATATATCATTGGGAATGGAATTTGCTATACGCAAAATCAATGAAGAGTTCGCCGAAGAACTTTCGATTGTTGTGACAAGAGAATGTTATTTCTTTACAAATATATGAAAGAATCACTAGTTAAGTTTCAGCAAACAAATATATTGCTTCAGGGAGATCTAGACGATCAGGATGAGATGGAGAAGAAACTGAAACGACGACAGCGGAATAAGGAAGCCGCTGCTCGCTGCCGACAAAGGAGACTAGATCTTATGTCAAATCTGCAGGATGTGTGTCTTATTTTATCCAATTGTTTATTTGTCTGATTGTGTGGACTATATCTATAAAATACTGGTTATTCAGCAAGTGGACAAGTACAAACATGAAAATGAACGAAAAGGCGAAGAAATACAAGCTCTGAAACTTAAGGTATTATTATGCGGAAATGTTTTTTTATTTATCTGTATAATATTTCATTAGTAATCCTTTAAAATGATGTTAACATTGGTCTCAGATGGAAACAATGGAACGGTTCCTTCGGACGCATGACTGTAAGATGTCGACTGACGAGCGTGCTAGTCTATTTAATACTCCTTTATCTATGACACGCACACTGCCTCCTCATATTGAAGGTGTTAATATTATGCTAAATTAGATTTTTTGTTCACTATTTTTTAAAGTGGCCTAGTTATTGGTGGAAAAGTTTATTTACAATCGTTTAAGTCATAAAACTAATAATCTGTTTCATTTACAGGTATTTCTTCACTTTCTGTACCCGTCAGCGACTATCAACCACAATCGGATCGAGTAGATAGGAAACGAACTCTGCCAGCTCCACAGTTACCGCCCACGGCTGATGATATGCTAGAACCAGATATCAAAGTTTGTTATAAATGAAGATATCATACAATACATTTTAGCTTTCTAGATTTTACAATTACTACTTGTATTCCAAGTTTTTCAGCAACCGAAAATAGAAAGTGATCGCGATAAGAACTTGGCTCAACTAAATGGTGTAGAATCAATCCCGCATCGACCTAGTACGCTAGACTTCGATGGTCAAGGGATGAGGGTATCACACACCATTCCTCTTTCATCAACTCCATCGAATTTTGGCTACCAGAATTCGACGTTCAACTCAACTGGTCCAAGCTACACTTTAAACTCGTTTGGATCCAACAGTTAGTTCTTCATAAAATAGGAGATTTCTCTTCTAATATCAGTTAAAACTGGTTAGAATGTATCCACTTTTTTTGCTTTTATTTTACTTTCGTTTACAGTGGGCGGAGATATGTTCCTTAACCAGTCTACCGGCCTTACTCCTTCTGGTCATCCATCAATGAGTTTCGTAACGAGTACGGCTACTCCTCTACAGAATTCGGATGCTGATTTAAGAGCCTTATGAAGTTAATTAATAAGTGTAGAAGTTTCGAAATTTCTTAAGCATCCAATAAGAACATAAGAAACGCCGAGTTTCTGTGAAGCTTTGAATTATCTATGAAACCCAATTTCTCTGGTCCTCCACTATCTCCATCATTTCTTCTTAGTCGTCGTTTAATTATCTGACCCCGAGTGATTCTTTATTGAAGTAGCCTTATTCCGAAGTCGCAGTGTGCTTTGACGCAGATTATTGATCGTTTTGACAAGATTTGTTACTATTAAACATTCTGTGTGTAATACATACATATCGATTGTAGTTAAAAGTGTAGACCTCATGATTCTAAATTCTAACCGTGTAAGCCTTGCACCGTTTCCAATCTGTATAGGAAATAAGTTGTTGCCGTAGTGTTTGTAGTTTGATCACTACACTTGTGTGGTGTGATCACCATACATCTCTCCCCACTGGTACCCAAGTGACTTATTTCTTTTGTTCCTTACATTTTAATGAGGCAATATTTCGATTTTACCGGCTGTCAATTTTCTTATTTCAATGGAACGAATATCCGAACCAACTCTCCAACTGAGCCACTGTCTCTTCTTCTTTCTAATTGTAACGATTCTTGCTATACTTCCATGAAGAGAATTCGATATTCTGTCCATTGTCAGTCAGTTTCCGTTCAGTCACGATTTCAAACCTTTATGTGCATTTGTGTTTCTGCTATTAATATCATGTGGTGATACGTTGTGACCTTTGTGTTCATTTTCCCCATTTTGTCTCTGATTTTTCTCAAGTCAACTTTCATACAATTTGGCTACTTTTTTATTTTTAGGTTGCTGTTGACTGACAGACTTGTTTATGAACAGTAGTCGAACGTCAAGAAACGTTCTCTAAGAAGAATCAGAGTCATTTTCTCCACTTAGCCCTAATAAACATTTATCGAAAAATAATGTAACAGCAGTACTGTAAGCAAGAGAAAATGTAAAGCCTTATAATGAATAAAACAAGAAAAAAGCAGGCACCTTTTTGTTTGTGATATAGTATGTTATTGTCGTTTTAAATAAATTATTCGCTTTACAACTATGTTAGTGAGCAAATAGCTTTAATTAATTATTTGTTCCACTCGTCAATTAGGCTATTTTAAATACGGTCATATAATTAAGAACAATTATAAAACTACTTTTTACCAATTAAATTCTTTTTAGTTACTTAAATAAGTAGTACATATGGTTTGCAAATAAATTTAGGTAAGAATGTAACCAAATGAAAAAGGTAATTTTGTCCCATAAAAACTGAATATTAATTAAGTTGTATATCTCATTTGGAGACCTCATAGTATCAAAAAGGCTATTGGTAAATTATCGACAGTTTAAAATTACAACTTATTATTAAACAGGTCCAATAGCAGTTTTAGCTAAGTGAGCGAATTAGCAAAAGAAGTCGAGGAAGCAAGAAAGGCGAGAAACGCTTGAAGGTTTTTAATCTCTGCTCACTTAAAGGATTCTTTGATACAAGGAAATTCGAAATGCGTTATGATTAAATGTGTAGTCATGTGTAAAGAGTGTCAAATTAATGTTTAGTTTTATTGTCAAGGAAATCTTTTTTCTATTTTATCAGACTAACCTTTGGCAAAATAATATATAAAGTCAGTGCTAATACTTTCTCTCTCGATGTAATTCACATAAAATTCATTTCAATCGATTTCGTTCCTATACTCATAACTTCGATTGTGAATTTTTCCACAAAAATTGTAGAGTGCAGAAAGGGACTTCGCTACAAGATATCACAGCAAATTCTTAAGCAACAATGTGAAATATTGTACTTATTGAGACGTGCTTGTTCAGATTTATCGTTTCCTATACTTGTTATTGTCAGTGGTCAAAACATAATAACTATGACAGCATAAGCGGAGAAGAAGAGTGCTTTTCTTGAAGAAATGAAATGAAACGATAACACAGGCAAATTTCGATCTACACATGTTGCTCTATTATATTGACCAAAAGTTATGTAAATTTCATCTGAATTGATAAAGTAGTTCTTGACATTATTGAATGCAAGCCACTGGTTTTTAATGTTTCGATTGATTACATTTGCACTATTATTTCCACAGAAAATCGTAAAAAATTTCCTCACTTTTATCAGGGCAGTTATAAGAAAACTATCAACGCTATAAACCTACATTTACGAGGAACTTACCTAAGACAAATACTGCCTCGTTTTATTAACAAAATTCGAAAATATCTTTTTAACAAAGATTCTGTTAAATAAAGTTCTGTTAAGCATGTAGGAGATATGGCACTAATAACAGAATATAATAAGCTTTATGGAATGTGAGATATGTGTATTAAATATGACTTATAGGAATAATCAGCATTATTTAATTACAGAAGTTATTAAATGAGTAAACAGATCGAAATAAGTAACATAGGTTTTGTATGAGCTTAAAATGGATCAGTAACGTTATTAATACATTCTAATTATTACAGGTAATTTACTTAGAATTATCTCAATAATTCATAGTTATTATCATAATTATATAATCAAAATTCATGTTGGATGATGTTTTGTTTAATATTCATTTGCTAGTTATTCACTTGGCTAGCGGTATGTGTGACCCTATAATTAGATTGTACAAAGACGAGACAACTGTAAAAGAGGTCAGAGCACTCCATTGGCTCCCATATAATTTTTGCTTTATTTATACTCTTCTAGCAATGTCCACTCTTTCATTGTAGGCAGAAATGTATATTCTGGAAAATTTGAGAGCTGTAGGCCAGCAGAATGTGGGTGAGATGATCATTAAAATGGGTCGTTCAACCCAAGGCATGTACATTAAAATGGACTTCCTACCCAAAGAAAGCCCTATTTATCGCAGCAAGGGAACATCGAAAGGAGTCAGTGTCAGTTATCAAAGCATTTCCACCTATTAATAGTTATATTTTGACTCAACATATTTATCACAATGATATATATAACGCGTCACTTAATTGGTAAGCTAGTCACTTTCCTCTGACCAAAAATCAAAAATTGATAAATATATTTGATTATAATGATATATAATAAATGACATTTTGATATAATATAATAATAATATAGTTAGAGTTATTATAATTAATTATATTAACAAGGTACGGTCAGTGTTGTTGCGATTTTGCTGTACCTGATGAACCTTTGGTCTGTCTTGGCATTCAGTATGAACAGGAGCTCAATGGAGCCAGGCACTTGGCTATTCAGACGGGACGGACTTTCCTGAAGTAGAAATCGTGAAGTTTACTAGAGCATATGAATATGTATATTTTACAGAGAATTCACTGAACCTTCTTTATTCTAGTCTTTCTCATAAGTTCTCTATTTAATACCATTTAGAAAGCATTAAACGTTAGTTTATATTGACAAGATTTATTGTTTGCTAAATTAATGAAGTTTAGATAGTTAAAGCATTTCCTTGAGTAGACTAGAGTACTTACGCAAGAATTTTAGATTGCTTATTTAAAAGAAAGACATTAAAAATGCGATTATTTTATTCAAATTGTAACATTCAAATTTTCAATTCACCCTGCACTGCTTTATTACTAGAATATATAAGTGAAAAACAAGTGAAAAGAACATTCTTGACGCAGCACTTCGCCCATTACACAGGCATCTTTTTACAACGTGACCAATGTGTCCTAGAGAAGCTAATTGCTGTGGAGACCTTTTCTACATCAAAGCTATGAAATTCGGCACTTTTATGCGAGTGGAAAACAAGAAAGCATTTCTTCATAAACTCATAAAACGTCTCTCAGTACGAATTTTTGATGACCATTTCAGTGCCATACTAAACCAGATTGCTTTCACTTTTACATGAAGGCATAGTTGTTTAAAAATATTGTATACAATTTATTATTCTGGTCATTTCATACGATAGAAGGTTTTATTTGTGTACTTCATGATTATTTTTACGGGCAAAGTCGTTAACTCTACAACAATTTTTTACTGTTCTTGACAAAATAAATTTAGTAAAGCAATCTAACGAAGTCTTCAGATTCTAATATTTTTCTGATAAAAATATAAGATAATCTAAACTCATATAGTTTTGAACATTTAAATTCAAAAAACACTTACAGAATTAGTCAAATTACTCAACCAATTCGTAGTTGTGAGAGTTTGCTTACCATAAATTTAATCTTTAAAAAGAAGGGGTGAAAAATGAACTAAGGCCCATTATATTTTTACGTTTTTCTTTACAAATTTAATAATATGGTATATGGAATTCTAAAGAGCGGAGTTATAAAAGCTAAAAAATGTTCTAATGCATAGATGAGTAAGAAAGAGAGGGAGGTGCACGCTACTTGTTCCTGTTTAAATTGTTGTGATGACATTCCTTGCGTGTTTTAGCTTTCCATTTTCTTCGAGCAGTTTTTAAGCATATACAGAGATAGTTCATTTAATCTATTTAATTTATCTGGTAAAATTATTCAAATACTCTTTTGACAATCACTGAAAAATCTCGGTTTAAGCTCAAAAAAACATGAAAAATTAAAGATATTTATTTATATAATATATATTCAAAAACACTACACTTCGTCTTCTCCCATAGAATCACATCATCAAGGGAATGTTTTATGCGTATAAAGAAAATTCGTAAATTCAGAGAGAACATGAGGGCATATTTGAGAGAAATAGATAAGTGTCTTTCAGTTAGTTATTGTTCAAATGTTGTGGATTCCGCTCCTACTTTTATGGACATTTAATGAAAACAATTGCCATAAAGACCACAATGAGTAAATATTCGAAGATGGATTTTAAAGGATCTCAGTCAAGAATGATGTGGAATCACCTCGCATATGCCATGACATATGTCATCAAAAGGCACTCTTAAAAACTCGGTTGGCTAAGTTATGCTTACCGAGTCGAGAACAACAGCTCACTTTCGGAGTGAGAGTTTGCTTTTTGGTCTTGGCAAACAGGTCTAGGTGGAAATCTTGGCATTCCAGCATACTTCCTGGATTATTGTTTGTTATTCCCTAGTGCTGTAACCAAAGCAGCTATTAAATAAATTGTATATCATTTAATTCTCTATTACTATCAGTCACCAATGCTATATTCATAATGTGCATGTGTAAACGTCAGTTGAGCACTTATTCTTAGAAAATAGATTTACAGTAGTTATAACTCACTGATCAGTATCGAATTTCTTTTCAATCACTTGTGTGCCTCTTTCTTCTACCAATTCTGTGTGACTTTGTTTCCACTCAATGCACTTTGATCCGTTCGTTTACAGGATCTGTTTGCCTAATCGGTGTCTTATAAATTGTTTATTAATGAATGATTAAATTGAACCGGATTTCTGTTGTCAGCTGTAGTATTGGTTTTCTCTTTTATATCGCATTATACCAGTAGTTAGTCTATTTTTTTAAAAGAATATTCTGATAAGCATTATATGTGAAAAACATGGTCGTGCTGTTAATGCTAACATATTTTATATTTAAACCTTATTAAATAAACTCAGTATGATGAACACTACTCAATAATGTGTAATCACTGCAAAAATTTGAACTATTCATGGGATATCTGTTTATTATTATCAAAGCAAAAGTACAACAACCACCTGCTTTCCTAAATCTGAACATAACACTGTTACAGAACCAAGTTTTAACATTTTTCTGAGATTAATAACTTTGCTCAAGCCTACATTTATTTGAAATTTGCTTTAATAATGATGAAGTAAGCGTATATAAGAAAATGAGAGAGCGATGTTCGATACTGTTTTGTTCTCTTTTCCTAATCCCAGAGACCCGACGACCTTGCTGTCTATAGTCCATTTATGTTTATCACACACCCGGCATCAGAACACTATTTCTGCATCTTCTGTTAATGTTTTACTCTGTCAATATCTCAACTAAAAAACTATCGGCATAATATTACTAGTTTCAGAATAACATTCCAAATTTTGCTAAAATGACTGAGAAAATTTTTTACTGATCTGTACGTATGAACTAAAGAATTCGCATATCGTCTGATTCTATCAGTTTAAACACTAAATGGCCTATAAAAATGTAATTCTACCAAACTTCGTTGTTAGTTTAATGAGGTTTCGGATTCATAAAACTAATGATAAAATCCACTATTGAAGTTTGACATATATAAAATATACCAATTTTTAAATTTTCACATTAAACTCCAGAAATATTACCATAGAAGTATGCTTCATTTTAGATTAAATATGTTTGTCCAAGTAGTTTTAAAGAACTTATAATATATAGTGCTTTACAGAGTATTTTTTTATATGATACATATCATAATTAACCGTTGTCACTCCAATTACTTTTTTTGTTTTGTTATTGGTATTATTGCTTTTATCATTAGTAATACCATCAGGATCGTTAATGTTATTAACCTTATTGGCATAATAATCATTATTATTGTCGCCATTATTTTTATTATTTTTACTGTCATAATTGTTGCTGTTTTATAAAGTAGAATTTATCTGTGAGTACTATCATCTAGGAATATCGTCTAAGTGACTGCACACGTCTTCTATCTGCTGCATTCCTGGCGTATTTCCTTTTTGATCTCAATTATTTTCTATGCTTTCGTTGTCATCTTAAGTTTGTTCACAGTCAATCAAATCATGCTAAATTTGCGAAGACAGTGCGTTCTGTTTGTATATGATCTTCTTATAGGACATGATAAAAATATGCGGTCATTTCAGATAACGTGCAGTCAACAGAAGTCCAACGTTTTCGTCATCTACCGAACTGACCTTCCTGAAATACCACTTCCTGTCTTCGTTTAGTACAATCTCATGGGTAAGCTCATAAGTGTCACTTATAATCCATGTCCCACTATTGGCTACATGGAATTCCGAATCCGTCGTTATAATCTGTTTGTGTTGTCATAATTATAGTTACTGTGCATTCGTTCGCTTGTCCATATAGGGAATTATTGTGTCCACGTACTGTACAATAGAAGAACAATTAGTCTCGTAATGACCTCGTTGCTTCCGAGCGGCACCTGCATGATTATGAATGAATTTGATAGAAGAAATAGAATAATTAAAAATTATGCGTTGAATTTAGGTATTCTAAATATTCTTTAATAGTAATTATTCAAATAGTAGAATAACATCGAAATAAAATGAAAAGTAGCTTATTGTTGTTCTCTGTGGTGACCTCGCGTGACAGTTGAGAGGTACCAACACCTGCCCAAATAGACATGGATTTTGTTTCCAGATGTAGCTAATATATACATTTTTAGCATAGTATTACTTACCTGCTTTACCACGAATAATACAACCACACATTTTGTCTGATTTTTCAACTCTAAGTCAAATATGAATCATTGCACTTACCGACTTATATTTGGCATTGATTATTTACCCTCACGTCCACGTATTTTACTTCAAACTATCATTTGTCCTTCACAGATTACTGGTTTAAACTATTATTCGTTGATCTTGAGGTTTTCTGTTCAGCATTTTATGCTAAGACCGTGATTTTAAGTAGATCGTACGTCAAATTAGCCGCTTAGTCTCGATAATCCAGAAATTGTCACAGGAAGGACGTTAAAATTAAGAGAAAATATGGTAGGAGCACAGTTCATTGGTTTCCTTGTTATTTGAATACATCATCTATTGGCTTTTCTAATTTATACAGAATATAGTAATAATTTCCTATGCAACTGTTGTAAAGCTGATAAGTCCCGATCATTATTTTATCTTTGACAGTAGTTTTTGGTGATCAAATGCTTAAACTATCTTCCCTCGGAGCGAACACTCGCGCTTTTTACACCATTGAGACGAAATAAAAACATTGATAAAAAGGCGCTGTCCAAAATGTTGACAGCTTTACAAACCTCCCCGTTCGAATGGCAAAGGGCACAACCCGCTGTACTGCACCATGTTCGCTATAGTTGGTGAGTTCCTTGATTATCTCCCTTTTCTTCTAGACCAGAGATTCAATTCAGAAGTTAAATTCTATCCATGTCAGGTGAAGTTAAATATATGCCTGTAATTTCAAAATAAAGCAGCTAGATAATTAATTCAAGAATTGAATTTGATCTATATGTAGATAGATCTTATCAGGTATAAATAAAATAGAGAAGCGTATTAGCTTGACCTCAGGAACCCCTTATTTATCCGCCCCTCCTATTTGCCCAGATGGCCAATCCCCTTATAAGACCATTGACAGCCGTTGCTTTTCTTTTTCACTATTTTTTGATTTTTTGAATATATTTCCAAGAAGTGTTTCCATTAATTATTTTCGCTTCTACCTCAGTATAGTTCCTCATTTCTCCTCTGTAAGAAGCACTCAGTCAGTTACTCAATTTTTTCAAAGATACTTAACCCTCAATATTTTCTGCTTCTCATTGTCTCATTTTTCAGTATGAAAATAAATTGGAGCTTTATAATTCACTAGTAGATTAATGAAATAGTCGTTTCAGTAGAATTAGGTCCTTCCTCTGAAATATAGTTAGCTTTTGCAATTGTGTTCATCCTATGAGATTCAGTCTGTTGAATCAGTTATAGTGCTCTAGCATCTTTGTCCTTTTGCCTTATTAAATTATTTTAACTGTAATATACCCTTTTAAATTAAGTAAAAATAACCAGTCGCATTTTCAAAATGTTGCCCACTTCCAATAACTAATATATTAAACCTAACAACTTTTCTGATTTTATTTGGAAAAAATATCCAGTATTATTTCTTTGTTTTCTGTGTGACTATAACATATGCCCATTTGAATCTAAAGTTTAAAGCTTTTTAACATAGCATCCTTACTCATATTTAAATTTTTGTTTAAATAAAAATGTACTTCGTCTGTTAGTAAGAATTCCTTAATATTCACTTTTTGTGATACCTACATTTTCTATCCTCTGATTCATGCTTATTCAAAAGTTTGCGAGAGAACGTGGAACCCTCATGCGATTATCGATTGTGTGAAAAATTTGGATAAAATCCCTTTTTCATGGTTCTATCCATAAGCATATTTTGTTTATTTCTCCTTCCATATCGTCTGTATTTATTTATTTTCTTCTGTTCCGTATTTGGCTAACATTTCCAGCACTTCATTCACCCTTATCTATTCCGGCTATGTCGTAGTTTCCTACATGACCTCTTGGTTCCGTCGACGCTTTTCTTGTAATGAAGCATTCTTTGAAAAGTGTGCAAGTGACGACGATCCCTCTATAGTTCTTAAAGGTAAGTATTAGTTACCAATCATGTATGCCATTAAATAATGACATATTTATGTTGATTTAACCTTTTAGAAACTTTGGTAAATTGGAAGTTATTATTAACAAATACGTCAAAATCACTGTTTTACATATATATGTGCATCGTACGATCTATATCGTCTTCTTATTTTTGGCTTGTATAGAATATTTTACTTAAATGTATTATCAAAAGGCTTAACTATCTGATATTTATATTGTTTATTTGCACTGAGAGAGATGATACTTATTCAAACAACCGATCGCAAGTAAATGTCGGAAGAGTTCTAACAGTCCTCCACTTAACACAATATTTTCCTTCTTTTGTTTATCGTATTTAAAATTCTTTTGTGAGTGCCTTTGTCGTACGAACTTAGTCATAAATAGGTGCTGTTGGTGATGACATCTGTAGTGATATATCTACTCGATATTTGCAAATAATTCTTTCATGCCTTCGTTTCGAAAGGAGTTTATCCAATCAATTTCATTGCAAGTAGATTACCTCTGAGAATGCATGTTAGCAACAAAGTAGCTTTTCTTTCCCTTTTCGCTCTTTTCCATAATTAGCTTTTATTTATATTTACAGCAAACCGTTGTTTCTTTATATGCAAATATTTTCTTTTAGTGTTCCTTCTCTGTTCCTCTTTCGCTGTCAAATTATCCATCTTTCTTGTTTCGCCGTAAAATTTTCGTCTTGATTAGACTGGTCAGCACATTTAATTCCATTTATCAATTACACGCTGTCAGTGAGATTTACCACGGCGTAATTTGCATATGGCTGGATTTAAACCATATGTGTCGTACGTTGTGATGGTCCTAAACCCTTAGATCCTCCTTCAAGATTTGTTGGCTGTTTATTACCTTTGCTATCAATTCGACAAAATTCAATCTCTTTCTCAATCTTTTTCTCGCCATTTTTCCTCCCTCTTCCCGTCCCTATCTTCCTCATCTTAAATCTACCACCTTTAGTTATTATTCTCTATCACATAATTCTTCGCTATTCCCATCATATATAAATTCCTCTTTGTGTCCTCTATCGAACTCTGTTCCACTTGATTCCCCCCATAGTGGTCCGTTTTTGTTTTCATGTCCCGAATGGGCACATAATCCAGCCGCCTTGCTAACAAATTGCTGAATTTGATATAGTTTTCCGTCGTCTGCCTTAGTTACTCAAGCTTAAAATTGAGTTGGTATCTTTGTTCTTTCAAAAACTCATAATTTATCTCTAAAAAACGAGTGTATTTTCATATAAAATTTAATAGTGTGAGAGACGTGCCTCCGGTAATGGGAACCTCAGATAGTGCCAAATACGGTTTATTTATTTTAGGCGATTATTTATTGCAATCTTAAATCCCGTTGATCAGTGTGTAAGCGAGATGTCTAATAGTATTCGTAGTGTTCCTTTCATTGGCAATCGGATCCCATGTCAGGTGTCGTCTCTTCTTCTCTCAACCCCCTTTCTATTACTCTTAATCTATTAATACCATTGTTAAAAGAATTATACCCACTATGTTCTAGAATTATTATGGTTAATTAGTATCTGTAAGTAGCATTGATTTGAATACTTTAACTATTGATTTTTGATCGATAAACAAATAAACAAATAAATTTTTGGAGAAATAGAATAGCTTAATATTCGCAAATTAAATTGAAGTCTGTTTTTATTAACATGAAACATCTATTATTATTAATTTTTTTAAATATTTGAAAATAATCTTTTAATTAAGGTATTAGAGAAAAGCAAAAATAATGTGGTGCTAAGCGAAGTAGTTAAATATGAATTAATGATTTGGATTGCGCAAAGAGACGAGCGGCTGTTAAGTTGCACTCGTCTCGTCACAGATAAAGGAAAGCCAAACTTATCTTCTTCGTATCACCAATAACATTATTGCAGGAAGGAGAATAAGAGAGCAACTTTAAACTATTCGAGCTAGTATATTCTCTATTTTTAATTAGCCATATATTATATTTTCATAAATCCTGTCTCTCCTGTTCGTGGACAAAAGTACCTACACATGGTTTGTTATGCATCAAATAAACTAGCTGCTTATTTGGAGAACAAGTCCTTGTGTGAAGTTTTGTAAACGTTTACACTACTGTCAGTATCTATCTAATTTATTAGTTAACAAGTAGTAAGAAAATCATGCAGATGTTAGTATGTTCAGTCGCTCCATTTCGCAAAATTCTGCCAAAGAAAAGTGAGTTAATACCATTCAACTCTACTTTTGCTCTAACTTTTTGATTTTGGTTTTATCCTTGATAGTATATTATATTTTCCTAGCCGTATGAGACTATTCTTTAGACGCCAATATCATTTTCTTAAAGAATTGGATCAATGTGTGCCCTCTAATTATATACCGCCATCCTGTGGTTACGACCCCAGCAGAAATTCTCTCCGCCCCACCACCTATTCTGAAATTTTTTATGAATATTATAGATCATTCATTAATATAAATTATATGTCATTATTTCATTTCCTCAGCAATTTTTGAATTTTTATAGGTACTAAGTTATAGAAATGAATTCCCATGATAAGGTTTAACCAATCAGCAAAATGTCAGGAAAGAATATTTTAATAGAATATTTAGCATGCTAAATGGAACATAATAAAGTGTAAAATAGTACACTACTATGCTAATTAAAAATTGTTGTTTAAAAAATATTAAATGTACAATAATCAGTAATTTTCAACCCATCTTAAAGCATGACGTAGTTGCGCAGTAGGTATACTTTGACAGTTAGGTCTTCATTGATATTATATTATGATGGAAAATTGGAATTAATTCTCGGCCTTAGCCACCTTGAAAGGTCTACTATTAATATTCCGTATATGAGGACTTATATGGGACTGGCAATAAATCCTAGATCAGATTACTGGGATGAAAGGTACCGCATACTTACCATTCCAAACACTGGCCGTGAGGTGTAGGCTTACCAATCACTGTATGTGGCATGTGGCGAGTAGTGGATTTAGTCAGATATGTATTCAGTGAGTAAAATCCTTAATCTATCATTCATCTTCAAGAAATCTCTAATAAACACTCTTTGCATGAACAAACTCACTTATCTCACACTGTTTTTGCTCTATTACAAATCGCATTCATTCGACATTATTTTTAGCTTCTTCAGCTCTATCTTTTTTCTTGTATTCAAACGATAATGGCTGTTTACTGGCATTATCCTCAAATTTCTCCAGTCAATATTTTCTGATGATTCTACAAAATTTGTCGTACTTTTTAGCAGACAGAAAATTTCTTTACTACATGACTAGATTATTATATTTTTTGTAAATAACAAATTATGCATGTAGATACCAGAAAAATGTTCACATATAGTTTTGTAGTAACCACCATATTAAAAGTAGACGTTTATGAGTATTTTTCGTATGTTTTTTGATTAATAGATTTAATTTCTTTATGAATTGAAAATAAACTTATATAGATCTGCTAAAATTTAAATAATCAAAAATGTTGTGTAGTTTTAAATTATGATAACTGAGAACAGGAGTTTGGCAGTTGTTTCAACGACACTACTGCGTTACTCTAATGACCACAATCTCTTTCCTCGTAGTGATCGACGGTCTCTAAAAAGTGTGTCGAACAAAACTTTCAAGCTTTGCAAAACATTTGAGACTTGAGTGGCATATAATTCTCATGTTTATTGTTCTCAAATTGTTGACAAATGATCACAAGATGAATAACTCCCGATCCGTTCCATTCTAACATCCTTTTTTTAGTTAACAGCGTAATTCGCTGTTAATCTAAAAGTGTAAACCAGCGCAACTTTTCTATGACCCGGCGATTATTCAAAAGGCTGTTGCAAAACGTTGTTCATCCAAACCCCTGTTGCAACAGAATTCAAGTCGTACCAGAAACGGCTTGAGACGCACCAAGCTTATGAACTCTTGTTATCTTGGTCCTGCTGTTTTCCGAGAAAAGATTTTAGAAGGAAATGCATATACAATCTACAAGTCCCTAAATTTTCACTAACTCGAAAAAGAACTTTTCTAAAATTGTTATATAAATTGTTATAAATAAATCACTGATTAGTTGTTTTGAAGTGGTGATTATTATTCTCGGACTTCCCCTTATACTAAAGTGAAATATATATTTTAGCTACGAATATGCGATGCCGATTATTGTTGGATAATCCATGCATATTGTATGTGCAACAAAACTAATATGGTGTCAGCATAAAAATATTTGATCGAGGGATACTATCAATAAACACTACTTAAATAATTTTCGTCTAACTTTTATAATATTTCTAGGTATTTATTTAATAAAGCTAGGCGAAGTAACTTAATTATTTCAAATCCCTTCTATTGCCTGAAGTGTTGAGTGATTTGCAACAGAGGAAAATATATTGTAATCGACGATTTTTCATTCGTCTGATCGATGCTATAGCGTTTTAGTGTACAAACGCGCAACTTTTTCTTCCACCAACGGCTCTTCATGGTTTTCCACCGTAGATCACGTAACTGCTGAGTTTACATAGTGGACTTTAGCTGGCATTAAAACTTGGCATAAGGTTCTTTCGTTTACGCTCATTATACTTGGTCATAAAAATCTATTTTCGCTCAAAACATGAACTGAATACGTATTTATATAAAATTCAGGTTATCGAGCTCGGCACGACTTCGTAAATTCGGAGCAAGAGAAGTATAATGGGTCCGACTATGAAAATTTGCCGAATATGAGCGAATATATAGAAAAAATGTCTAGGTTTGTGCATTTATTTATATTGACAGTTTTTGCCCCTCTTTATTTCCTCATCATCACTTTGAATTGCTATTAATGTAATTTTATACAATATTATAATTATAAAGTTCGTCCTTCGATGTGAGCATCGCTCTGAGTGAGGACTCGAAGGTGACAGTAATGGAAAAAGAGGTGACACCCACTCCGGAGAAGGGAGTAATTATTACCACTCCTGTGCTCAGAAGAAGAAGAAGTCATGTTAACAATCACATGAGGAGAAACTATAGGCGGGTGCACTTTTGAATTGATAAATTATCGATATATTCATGAATATTTCCTCAATTTTTGCTAATATAATGTATGACAATCAAAAATGTGCAAAATTTATTGTTGTAGTGTATTAAAAGCATAAATTTAAATCAAAGGAATACAAGTACAAATCAGTAAATTATTATAGAATCATGGCCCCAGATGAATCATTGTTCATTCTAAAACAACAAAACGCTATATTAGAGACTTATTCATCAAAGAACAACAAAATATTACGAAGAAGAAGCAGCAGAAGAGTGAAGGAAGTACCAAAGTGAGGGTCGTTAAAACAAGAAAACATAGATAGAACTAATACGACATAATGAGAAATGAATGAAAGTATAAACTTTTACTTCAGTTTGCCTATGGTAATTACTCCTCCTGTCCTGCTATCACGAACTCAGTCTTGTTCAATATGCAGCAGAGAAAAGGGGTGAGCTTGAAAATTTTAAAAATACTACGATTTATATCTTTTTTCCTACATAATTTCCAAATATAGATATAGTTGTATACTATTTAGTTTTTCTAGGTCAAAAGCTATATAATTTTTAAGTCTTACCATTTCCTATTTGACCTACCACTCATTCCATTATTATCAAATGATCAATGACTATAGCTATACGCTTATTGATTTTTATTTTGTTCAAATTGTTCACTGAACAAATTTGATGACGAACCTAATTATCACAAATCAATATTTCTTCTAGGTCTAATAATTAATTAGTAATTTATCACACTGTTATTTAGTAGTAGTTAAAGTTATAAGCAGTAGAATAGGTTTTCACTTTACAGTCATCATTTTTGCAAACAGGAATATTCGTGTTATGTAATTGAACTTTTTCATTGTGACTCTATCTCGGCCTTGGCGTCCGAGTAATTTTTCCTTCCTTCTGAGCTATTTCTGACCCACATAGATGAATTATTCCGTCTGTTTTGTGTGTATCATAAATCATTGCCGTTCACTGCCTCTTTCATCCAGGTATACAAACCTCCGAGCCATCATTCTCTGTGGATTTTGCATTTATAATATTGACTATTTACTTATTTTCTTTAGAACCCATAAACGCTTCTTGTCAGTATTTTGTCATGTCGATTTCCCCATCTTTCTAACTCTTGTTTTCTTTCCTCATTTCTGCTTGTTTTCCTTTTTCTTCTTCAGATTTACATTATAGTGATTTCTATCAAATTTTATTTTTTTCTCGGTTGGCTTTCGCCTGACACCTTTCGTTAGTCAAGCGTTCATAATCATTCAAGGCTGAATGCGATGCTATCGGAGCTCAGCAGCTATTTCCGAATATAACACGAAACAATTATTAACTGCACTACTGCTCCAATTAGTTTTTCCATTTTTTCGTTTCATTTCTTTCTATTTTTTTCTTAATATTATATTTTCTACCTTAAATTCTTGTCGTCTCGTAAGCGCATGTTTTTCTTTTAGTAGTGGATTTGTTTAACCATCAGACGCAGTTAATAAGATAATGTTATCGCATCCCTGTTTAAGTATTTGTATTGTCGCTAATATTATTTTTCACTCTTTGTTATTTTTGCTTCTTGAGAGATGATGAGTATTGTGAACCATAATAATCTCGTCCAGCATGAATTTTTGAGGTATTAGCTCTCTTTTTTTTTTTGACCGATGCTTGGTTTGATTTCTCCACAACGTGTTTTCGTCGCTTATCAACAGTCCACTGGTTTTGATAGGAGTAGTTCTGTGTTAAATGCTTTAGTTCTGATATACAAAAAATGATTGAACCCATGACCTCGCTGTATTCGTACGGGGCTTTGTCATGGCTCGTTAGTCGTGTACTCAATCCTCTCGTGCACTAATACGAATGAACCAGTCCATCATCATAAGCATTGTCAACGAGCAGCCAATCCTAAGCTTATTGTTATTTACTGCTTCTGATCATATTAGTATTCTTGACGAGGCTTTGTATCATTGTCCTCAACTGCACATCATCTAATTCATATCACTCCACTCGTAGTCACTAGAATAATCACAACTAATCCCGAGACAAATAACGTGCTGCAGCTGTAAAATTGTTTAGCGTGTCTGTGTGTATGGACATGTGAGATTATTTTCCTCATTTGTCGTTAATTCCACTTATATCTAATGACGTCTACCGCTTTGCAAGTAAAATATGCAAATTAACTCAATTTATTGGATTCATGCCGATATCTAAGAACGACTCTCGTGGTTCATTTCAATTTGAGAGTGTCACGCACGCGTTTGTCCGTCATTATACTACGCGACCCTTGACCACAGTCGAGTTGTATACACCGAACTACATTTATAACACGGCAGTGCTCTCGGCGACTACATCTTCAGACCTTCTCTGTCCCCATTTTCGCTCTATAGTTCCTCATTGTTTTTGTTTTCTCACAATAAGTGTAGTTCATCGAGGTTCCACTTTCTCTCAATATTTAGATATCACACCATATTATTAAAAATCTTCTCCACACACCTATCGACTAGGATAGAAGCCAGTTTTGTGATCGGAGTTTCACTACAACCGATAGTTGACAGTCCAGAGACATCAACTAGTCTATAGTTTCTTTCTCTTTGTTTTAGTACAGTTGCAGTTATGCTTGGATAGAAAACTATGTATTCTTCGTCCCTGTAAGTAATATTCGTTCTTCCAACAACTGGATAAATCAAGTAATGTGCTGTGCACAATTTTATGAAGTTCGTTTATAAGTTTAGTTGTACTACTGTTGATAATTCTCGAGTAGTTCATAGTTCCAAATTACAGGTTCGCTAATTGGGTGCCGCCACAACTTGTCCATATTAGCCACATTAAATACCCTTTTCTGGTTCTTCGGCCGTGCTAGAAATTACGCTTTCACGCCTTTTTTGCCCATGTTAACCCCGATTATGGCATTGTTACTTTTTCAAATCCCATTAGCCACCTTGATGTTATTCGAAGATTTGTTGCACACTGTAAGAGTTGCTATATACTACAATCAATTCCCACATTGAGATGCAGGACAATACTGACGAAGAAATAGAACTGTAGCTGTCTCAGTGATTTACTTTGCGGTAAAAAGGCTCAGTCCTAGTTAGTCATCTGAGAGGTCTAATCGCAACCAGTCACCCCAGAGTGATCGCGCATAATGTGGGCATAATGTACATTCCTCTTTGCATTACGCCATTCTTCGCGACCCGTTCTCTGCTAAAAGCTGTTCAGATCATTTATGTTTGTTGATTTCCATTGTTTTATCTATTCGATACTCCCTATTTTAGTCCCATCTAATTCGTATCCTACTTTTTCGTTGTCTGCCCTTCCAAACCAAGACCCTCTATCATGCACCCTGGGGTTCTCCGCTTTTATGCCGAATCACTCTTCGCTTCTTTCTACCGCTCGCGACATTTCACTTGTTGTCATTTATTCAGTGATAATTTTTTTCTATAATCACATGACTTGCTGAAACATTAGTTCCTCTATAGTTTTTTCTTCAATGTTTTTCAATATCTCACTAATTATTTGCTATTTGTAAGTTTAGCATTTTTTTATCAGATTTGTTAATTTGTACCGTGTTATCCAATTATTTATCTCGCCTGCTCTTCATCGCACGTTTTTACCCACAGTTGTTCCATCCGACCAGTTGTCTTTCTCTTTTTGTACATTCATCCGTCCGTTCCTAATACCTCCAATCTCCCCTTTGATCCCTCGCTACGTATTCCCCCATGATTGCCCCTTCGATCTTGTTCTCCCATACATTATCCCTTCACTCCATCATTGTCAACGTCGTTCTTGATTTGTAAATTTGAAAATATTTTTTTTTGCTTTGAAAGAAGCGGTCTTTTGGTCCTGTTCTCTTAAATCCCAGTTCCCCAACCTTGTTTCGCCGTCCAATTCCATTACCATGTACCGGTTGAAGTTCACTTGTTCACTCCGCTATTTTTCCCAAATAGCATCATTTACCTTGACTCTGATTTAATTCTCGAGGTTATCTAGAAATTCTATTTCGGCTTTTTGAATTATTCTTATAGTATTTCACATTCAAAATAAGGAATAATGGAAAGCAATATAGCAATAATGTGTGTTTTATGAAATTTAATCCCGCATGCATAACAACTGCTCGGAAGTAGCTCTCTTTTACGGCTTTAGACGTTACAGTACAACATGAACAGCTGTTAAGAAGTAATTTTGAATAATATTCATGAGAATATTATACATGAATAGTTTTTAGAATATTGACGAAAGAAACGCTAAATACTAGAAACTAAAAGTCTCTAGAAAATGGCATGCGCGAACAAACACGACATTTTGGGGCTATAGGAGGAGAAGTGAAAATGGGGAGGAGCCATATTCATTTATATCGTAGGGCGGTGTTAGGCTTTATGTTAATGGAGAACTCGTTTCGACCGCTGTTATTGCGTGATAAATGCTTTCCGACACTGCGTCTTGAGGTCAGCTACGTTTTTAGGCTTTAGTGTAAATTTTTGGTCATCAAGACCTCTCGTTCTCCGCTATTCTTAGCACGATAATTTGTTGCATCTTAAGATAAACACTCCTTACCTTCACTCTCTTACGATGATAAATAAACAACACTTAACCCATGATGATTAATTATGAAATTATATTATGTTCTGTTCTGCAGAGTATGCGCTGTTTAGTATTAATTAGATCTTAACCTACTTTTTCTCGTAGACGTTAAAGGCTTGAAATTAATCTTTTCCTTAATGATATTTGTGGTAACAGTTTCATTTCAATATACTTATCATTTTACGTATATTCCTTGTATCACTGCTATTGTGTTTTTCTTTTAGTCATCCATCATCCGATGATATGCCTCCCACATCCATGAATTCGACTCATCTGCCGGAGGATGTAAGTAAAATAATAGCTAATTACAATTCTTTACTTTCATGCAGTGCTCTTCTTTTATCTTTTGAGGATCCTGCTCGCTTATCATTCGTCTCCTCTTCTACTGGCTATAGTTCCGCTCGCTCGTCGTTAAGGAGCTCTGATGGAGGAGAAGAAAGCCAAAATAGTACCAGTAGAGACAGTGGAATTGTTAGGTAAATTCCATTAATTAAACGTTACCTAAATTTAATTTATAATATCTAGATATAATTTCAGGGTAGTATAGAAAAATTGTTAATATTTCAAGTAAATTATTTCTTTGATATAAATTTCCTGATGTAGTTAACTCCCCTTTGCAGCCATTCTTCCCTCTCTTCTCTGTCTTCTTCTCGACGTTCCGCACTTCTTGCAAAAGGTACTCTTTCACACCTTGATCGGATAGCCATTGAATTACTCGACACCGAGAGACTATATGTTGATGATTTGAATGGAGTTATACAGGTGATACTTTTGATTCTTCTCTACTACGATGGATACTTATTACTATTATTGTAATATTTTCAGTACTCTTGGTGAATACACTTTTTATCTTTTTTCACTCTTATTTTACATATTGACTCAAAATGCAAGCTTTTCTAATAACAATTCTCATATTTGATTAAAAACTCTAAATACAGTCCTGTTTTTTATGATTGATTAGTCAATACATTTTGAAATGAAGCAAATGTTCTTTGAATCCTCTTTGATTGATTCTGTTTTAAATTTTCTAATAACACATACTTAATGTTTTAACTTCTTATTAATTCCAGCTACTCCAATTCCCTCTCAATAAATTTCTCATAATGGATTATTAAACAATTTAGAAAGCTAGAGTTACATTTCTTAATTCACAGACACCAGCCATGTTGAAGTATAGCAAAAAAATACAATTTTGCAAGAATTTTAAGGCTTATTCTTATAAAATGCTCTTTTAGTTAGTGCAACTTAACAGTTATAGGCTTAAATTTATTGTACTTATTGATATGTAGCCCGAAGTGCATGACGTATGCCACTTACCATATAGGAATATGACAATATTAGCCCAATTGAAATATGAAGCTGGCTACGTGCCATATTTGTTTAGTTCTTAAAATGTTCTTAATGTAGTAAAGAATATCCTGGAACTTATTTAGTTCTTGTAAGCCAGTTTTCTGCTATACAAAGCCTATTAATTAATGTAATAGTCCCATCTTGATGAAGCATTTTACAGCACTTATCGTAAATATTCTAGACACTTTCATCCTTTTAATTACGACAATTCATAATACAGCTTCCAAAAATCAAAGTATAATAAGATTTTTAAGCTTTCAGGGTTATCTCAACTTCCTCGTAGACCACCGAGATGAGTTGAAAGTGACCCTGGATGAAATATCGTCATTATTTGGATGCATAGAAAAAATATGTGCATTTAACAAAAAACTTCATCAGCAACTGGATGCCGCCGAACTGGACTGTGTCAAGGTAATAAATTCCTTGTATTGATTACTTTTTTTAAAAGTTTTATTTTCATATAATGTTCCATTCATTACATTGGTACTAGATATGGTATACTCTTCCCCCATATAAAAATATGATTGGTACAAATCATAATTTTCAGATGTGTAGGTGTTTTGTGGATAATGCTGGCAAGTTCGAGGATTATATCATATATTGTACTAACTATCATCGGTAAGTTTTGTTAGTTTCTTTTTCTCTTTTTTTACCTGATATATGAGAATTTTATGGTTCTTTTAAGGAATCTCTGTTGCTTAAAATTATTTCAATTATTGTTGTATTATAGAGCCATATTTCAGAATGATTTCAACCCTCTCAGCCCTTCAGCAGCAGCCACTGGTGTTAACTGCTCTCTGTCAGAGGCAGAAGGCTCTCGGACATGCGTTGCCGCTGAGTGCATACCTGTTGAAGCCAGTACAACGAATACTAAAGTACCATCTATTCATCGAGGTAACTGAATATTGGTGAATAACTTGCTTACACAGCTCACAATATAAATGTTATTTTCAGAATATGCTTAAACATTTTCCTCATTCCCTTCCGCCGGATGAGTGGTCAGTGGTGAAAAAAGCTCATGAGGTGATGACATCTCAAGCGGGTAGAATTAATGATGAGAAAAAGCGTGCAGAGCATGCTGAACGAGTAGAACAGCTGCAGATGGCCATTCAGAAGTGGAAGATTGATCAGGTGAGATCCAGAAGTTGAACTGTTTTGTTAGATAATAATTTAAATAAGCCCCTAAGCATTTTTAGCATTAAGTGATCATTTAAGAAAATTAATTTTAATATCAACTAAGGGCTAAAAAGTCTTAAGAATCAAATGGTTAAATAGAAATGAGGAAAATTTAAATCTATGTACAGACTACCAATCTTTCTGCCTATGGCGAACTGCTTCTGGAAGCATCGTTTCGACAGGCTGGATCGAAGACTGTCCGACTTCTCTTTTTATTTGAGGAAATGTTGTTAATTGTAAAGCAGAGAAACACCAGTTTTATATGCAAGGACTACATTATGGTAAATATTTGCCATAAAATCATCTATGTTCACTTATTTATAATGACAATTACACAGTCAAAATAGTTTATTCTTTGAAGTGGATGATAAATACATTGAAGTTTTTAACAAATAATAATTTCAGTGTTCAAATCTGATGCTAAATGAATCCATTAGTCCAGAAGACCCTCTTGCTTTCCAAGTTCTTTCATTTGATAATCCGAAAGCACAATACATTTTTTTAGTGAGTTAATGTAATAAACTAAAACTTCTACTCATTTAATACATAATTTGTTCAGCCAATAATTCATTATTTTAAGTAAGAGCTGTAGTTAGAAACTATTTATTGTCATAGTTGCTGTTTAGGCATCATCTACTGATCAAAAACGAGTTTGGATGACTGAACTTAAGCGGATGATGCTGGATCATTATGGTATCGAGATTCCTGAAAAGACTAAGCAACTAATGCTGAGTATGGATAACACCCAGAGGGTTGCTTTTGGAAGGCCAGAATTTGCTGAAGGTGAAAATTTAAAGGAAATTGTTCTTCTCGCTTGGAGGTATTTTTTATACTATCCTTTACAGTATCAGCAAAAAATCATAAGAAGATCCCCAAGTATCTCGAAAAGCGACGAAAGAGTATGGACCAAAACCAAGAACAAAATAGGAGGAGAAGTCTGTCGGCCTCTAGATTGCTGAGTAGTAGTAAGGTTAGAATATTTATGCGCTTTAAAAAATATGTGAAGAGTAGAGAATTGCTTAGATGAAGTTATTTAATATCGTTTAGACATCACTTATATCGGACACCTCTCGTTACAAGTTATTTGGTGTAATGGATGACGCCCCTAAATGCACTTGTCATCTGAGCCCTGGAACAAGTGTGGAAAACGTTAGTGGAATATTTCTAAATTAATTTTAAAAATATAGCATTTCCTTGTAAGGATTTTCATAAGACTAAAATATAGAATATTTGGAATCTTTTCAGCGTGGAGTAGCAAAACCGCCAGTATCTCGAACGCTTTCCGCCTCAACAATAAACTTCCGTTTGCCCATAGATTCTTCAAATCTTGATACATCTACAAATGAAAATGTCCTGTCTTCAAGAAGTAGATATCATATGGCCAGAAACAGACGCAATATATTACCCAAATCAGAGGTCAACTTTTTGCATTGGAAAATTACATAATTCATATCATATCAGAGTATGCATATTCTTTTCGCCATTAAATAATGTACAGTTAATATTTTAGATTGTCTCAGCACGTTCCTCTTCGACTCGGCGCATAGAAAGCGAAGATATTGCTGAAACATTCGACCAATTATACAAAGAACTTGTATCGTTCGGAGGCCAAGATGTAAAATTTTGCTTTATCTTGTGTCATTCCTAATTTTTCTAATGTTGCAAATAAATAGCGTAATTTCTATATTTTAGATGCCTCCCACTAATCGTCACTCATCGCAGGAAAACGCTTCAAAACGACTTGATGCTCTCGTATGGCGAAAGGAAACTATCTTACCTATCGCTTTCAAAATGCGGTCAAAGTCTTTAACGAGATTGGATGAATACGCCTCTTCGGATAAGCAAAAAGAGTTATCCACGGAGTTGAAACCGTCAGTACTGAATAACTTATATCCCCTTTTTGATTTTTTTATCCAGCTTATATTTCACTTATACTATCAATCAGTTTCACTTCACCCCGATAAAAGCTTAAATAGAGCAATTTATTGATCTAGCAATAATTTACCATTTTACATTATCGAAACACTTGGTTACTATAGTAATTTTGTCATGTATTTAAGTGTTGAACGCCGTTTCTCTAAAATGGAGCAATTAAAGCGTGTAAGGATGAAGAAATACAGCATGGAAAATGAACCTAATGAGGTTACATTTTATATTCAGTTGATGAAATTATAACTTTTTATTTGGTGTTGATAGGATATGACTATTTATGTGTAGACGACAATAGGTATATATTATACGACGTGGTTTTCTTTTATCTTATTGCGTTTACTTTTTTCCCACTTTTAAATTTTAAGTTATAAGGAATTTATTTATGATAGGCCCAAATAATGTGTGATCGAAAAATATATAATATTTAGACTTTTACATGGTTTTCAAGGTTGAACCCCTGCTTCCCTCCTGTGGCCGTATTTCTATTATGGATAAGAGCACCTTCATAAGTGATCCACGGCGGCAAACATCTCCATTGAAGTCCTACCATCAAAGTTCTCGGAATATCTCTTTAATAGAAGACAACATTTTACCTCATCGACCACTTTCCGCTCGCCAACGTACTCCGATCACAGTGGAGCAGGCAGCGCAATTGGATTCTCTACTTCCCAGCAGAGGTGTCGTAAAATCAATGATCAGACAAATTGAGAACCCCGTCAGGTCTTAAAGTGCGCTTATATTTCCTACTTGCTCTCCATTTTGGAACTCCACTCATCTCAAGTATCAGTAATATTTTCGTGTTATTAATCATAATATATATTCATTTACCATGACCATTTAATTCACTAGTTCAGTCAGTAACGAGTTCATTTTGTATATTACTATAAAATTTGTAAAATTGTTAAAATGACTAGCATACCTTCATGCGGTATTTGCTTAGTGTCGTTATGAAAGTCCAGAAATTACTTTTCACTTCACTGCTTGACAAAAGCCAAATACATTTATGGATTAATGAACCCGGTTCGGAATTCAGATATGTGTATATATAATTCAAATATTCCTACTGATATTTATAGATCACATTTAAGACACCTGTTTTACCTGTTTGATCATGTTTTCTATGTATAAAGTTATATGTGGAAACACTGGAAAAGTACATCTTTATAGTTTTGCTGACACAAAATAAATTATTACGAGAACGAGGAATAGGAATGTAGTTATGAGTTTGAAATAATGTGACTAATGATAAACGAGGGTATTTCTGGAAAAAATATTATTAAAAATCGTCTTACTGACGAGACCACTGTTTGGAAAACTATTACACAACATATATGAAACAATTATTAAGCTTTCTGTGGAATTTCTCCGTGATCATGAAAAGCTTGTTGCAGGTCATATTGTAATTTTATGTCCTCAAGAGTTGTGCTAATTACATCGAATGAGCGACATGCTGCGACAACAATTATAAGAGAGAGAAGGACCTGAACAAAAGAATAAACGAATGCTGAAAATGACGTGAAATAATAATATCACGAAACCAAGCCGATAGATATATTTGGTCACCTGTATAAGTATGACAAGGCTAAGGCCGAAATCTAGCTCCAAAGGCTCATTTTCGTTCATCCACGTAGCTGGAATGGCTTCGGTAAAAGTCCATGGAATTGTTGGAAATAATCCTGCAGATAATATTTATACATTTTTGTTAATATAAATATTTGGGAAATATTGTAATAAAGTTACCAATGACGAATGGCGGAATCGCTAAGAGTATAGTAAATGCTGTTATCATGTAGGAGAGACAGGACGCTGCGTAGCTTCTGCGTCGCACTGCGTAGATGCCAGCAAGGCTGGCAATCATCACACATACGGCATACGCTAACTCGATGCCAATTGCCCACTTGGCTCCCTGCATCATTCTTCCGACACCCAGGCCAAATACTCCCAGTGCACAGAGAACCTATTATAGTCATTATTTTCGAAATTAGAAGTTTCTTGGTTTTGTAAATTGTCTTCGCCGAGATCTTACATTTATTATCTACATTAAGAGAAATAGTTTCGCGAACCTGCATACTACAGACCAGGCTGAGCGTATTCCAGTTTACAATTTCCCTATCGTTTCTAGGATGAGGACCCATAGGAATGGTAGGTGGAATGAAAGTAGAAGGTGGTTGAACGTAATCAGAGGCCATTCCTGGTACCATTGGTATTGTTGAAGGAGGTCGAGAGACAACCTGCAATCAATAAAAAGTATAGATTTATAAGTGATGTTTCAGATTAGTATATAATTAAAATAATTACCTTTGGAGGAGCTTTTCCATAATATGAGTGCAGATTAGAATGCATTTCACTCAGTGTTTCTGGATCAATTTCCTCAGGTCGAGGTAATGTACAGTAGGAATGGTACCGCGAGCCGACACCTGCTTGTTGAGAATAACTCAACTTAATGTATGTATATAATTAATCAATGCTAGTTTGAAGAATAATTTCACACTAGCCGCTGACAATATCAGCTTGAGTAACAATAGATCTCAATTGCAGTGGAAATTTGTGAAAAATAATGTGATGGGCGAAAGATACGAAATGGTTGCATAGTAGGACGAAGAAACTAGACCAACCGGAGATAAATGTGGAAAAAGTGAAATCTGTTTTTGGAAGGAAACAATTTAAAGAGGGAAAAGAGTGACAATTAATTGTTTAATTATAAAATTGATCATGTGAATTACTACGAGAACAAATTGGCAGTAAATGCGTACAGTGTCCAATGTCAGCTTCACTTTGCCTGCTCGATGGTCGTCCCATGGTCATTGACTGCCCCATAGCAGAAACGGATCGGAAAGCAGGCTGGGAAGGTACTATAATACGATAAAGATTTGTTCCAAATTAAATAACGAGTACTTCAGTCATTTTTTGCTTCTAGATTGCATTTATTATGAAGGTCATTTTAAATATAAAATAAGGTAACATACAACGTCCCCATGTTAATTTCTGATCCTTTATCATATAGTTAGCACTTTCAGGTCGAATGTTCTGATGATGGGTCGCTTTGGGTGTAGAATGGGACTGTGGTGGATCTGGAAGAGTAAGTTACTCAACTATTTAAACTTTAAACGAATCTTTTCTCAATTACTTAAAGTATTTAATATGACGTACCACATAGAATTTGCTGCTGGGGAAAAACAAACGGATTCTTATTCACTGGTTTCAGTGTGCCATTATGAGGAATGTTTTCAGCTGAAAATGATTATTATACCTAAGCATTCACTTCTATTAAAGTATATTTGAATTTCTAAACTTAATATGGTTCTTAAATTTTAATAATTTCTATGTGGTTTTCTTCAGTCCATTACTTTTACACCTAACAAAAACCACTTACTAGGTGTGTTAGTCCTACCCAATGTACTTGATTTGAAAGGAGTATATGAAAGAAGTTGTTGTCCGCTACCCTGAACTCACTATTCTCAAATTTAATTAATTAACTTTAACGATAGGCAATTTTTTTAATGAGTTACCAGAAAAATTAAGCCTTGCCTCTTTCTTTTCCATACGCCATGTCTCATTGCCTTCTTTATATTTTTTAGGTTGAAATTGTTTGCTAACTCCCTCCCTATTGCCATTCCCATCATTAACTGGATGCCAGTATCCTGGCTGTTGGTTCATACTAAATTATTATGCTTATTTATACTTTCTGCAGAAATAGCAATGTTATTTAAAATAATTTGTTTTTTTAGGTATCAAATCTCTTTTTAAATCGATCATAGTTGACCTAATTTTCCGATTGAATATCAAGACAGTGGTCGTAGAGAAAGCGGTTTTAATTCTATAGACATTTCAAGAATCTAACTCCTAATAGGAAATGACCTTCAACAAAGGTTAGTAGGTATTGATAGTGGCATAGTATAATTAGTACATGAGGAAAGAGAAATCTAGTTGTCAGGAGGGAAAGAAAGAGAGTATTATTTATTACAATTCTAGTTTCAGCAAAAGCATACCGATGTACTGCTTTGATGATCAATCAAAAAGAAAACCACTATCGCCCTAGTAATCAGATAGTGATGAAAAAGAAGGTATTTTTGGTGAGGGGGTAAAAAGTACATAATAAAGAGAAAGCGATAAAGATAGAAAGTGAAAGAGTAGGTGAGATAAAAAAGAAGTTTGTTATTACTTAGTTAGTTAGAAGTTCAGTAAAAATAATATTATACATGTGTTCTTGAATAATTGATCTTTTGGGTTAGGCTTATATTGAAAGGTATAGTGTTGAGGAATGATCTTCGAATGACAGTAACAGACGGAAAAAATGTGGATCAAACGATAAGAAGTTATGATATTAGTGAACTCGGTGATGAGCAAGGAATGATTTGCTCCATCCGCCTTTCTCTAGAACAGCAATGGATCTCGTTATCAAGCTAATATTGCGTGCTCTAACTCAGGATTAATATACTTAATCAATTTAAAACTTGAAATTATTCTTCCAAATAACTCTTTTTAAGTTGGCGTTTCAGGCAATAATTTTACTAAAAAATAAATAAGAGAAGACATAATAAGCCATAGTAACATAAATATTGTAATTAATGGCGTAATCGTAGATGTAATATGTAGCATTGCTGACTGCGGAGAGCGGTATTGGGGAATGGGGACACTGTCGAATGATCAACAGATGGAAAATATCGGTAACACGGAGAGAAGAGAGAAGGTGAAAGAAGTATGGATACTACAGATATCCGTAAAGAAAAGATTTTCGTGTTTTGAACGAACAAAGTAGGTTTGAGGTGCACCGATATTCGAAATTAAACAGAAATACAAATCTATTATTATTTATACTACTAATATTATTGTTTGTACTACTATTATTAGCTTCCACTTTCGTTACATTATTATCATTATTATTATTATTATTATTATTTTCATTTTTGTTAATATTTCTGCTATTTTTATTCATTTTTATCGTTTATGTCATTGATCTCTTTGTTTTTATACTATTATAATATCAAAACAACTCTTCTGATAGTCTCAGTCGTTTAGATAGTTTCAGTATATAAATTTGGAGAAACACTGTAAATCACCTTCAAAAGGCTACCTTGAGCTGCGATAAAGAAATTAACACCCTTCTTGAATTGCTACGTTACGTAATTGGGAATTATTTTATATCTATTTCATTTTAAACAAAACACTTTAATTAAGGCATATATGAAGGGCTCAATCAACTAAATGTAGTTCCAAGATTACTATAGAAGCACGAAACTTCTACTCGGTCAGTAGTGTCACTCTAACTCAATTATAAAACATCGTTCTTTTTAAAATATTTATAACATAATAGATACAATGAAATTATCCACCACACTTTTATATACGGCCTTGTAAGGACCACATACTATTCAATCAGCCAAGCCAAATTAAGAAAATGTGTTAACATAAAGTTGTTGTATTTGTCACGGATACGATAGGCGGTTTGGTATACATGGAACGACGCAAATACAAGCACGAAAAACGGAAAATCTTTTCTGCCTCTGATAGGCTTCCCTCATGCATATCTAATTAATGTTGTGAAGTTGCTTGATCGTATTGTGCACTGTCATGGTATTATCTTCTCAAATTACTTTCAGATATACTAAGACTCCAGATTTAGCAAATCATTGCTGCGATCTTTTCCCCCTAGTGATTTTCCGCACTGTTATCGCAGTCATATTCTTTTCTTAAGTCTAGCTTAATCGTTACATGCCATTTATTTATAATGCTCCTAGTTCGTGACTTGTCGACGTCAATTTATAGAAATAGGTATACTTTTAGGTAAAGCACAAACTTCCACTGAACGTGTTGGGAAAACAGTAATTTAATGCTTAAACAAACAGTGCAGCATTTAACCTCCGTTTATCATTTAGAATTAGCTAAATAAACTACATTTGCTTCTTATGCAAGCAAATCGTTAACATGATGTTCACATCTTGTGTGACTTATTTTCTCACATTTCTTAGAAGATTAGCATCCTATTATATTCCAGTTACTGTTTAATCGAGCTTCTCTATTTCTCAGAATTTAATCGGCTGATCCACTTATCCCGACTTCTCTTTCGCTCTATGT
Organism: Heterorhabditis bacteriophora; assembly: GCA_964036235.1. Classification (NCBI taxonomy): domain Eukaryota; kingdom Metazoa; phylum Nematoda; class Chromadorea; order Rhabditida; family Heterorhabditidae; genus Heterorhabditis; species Heterorhabditis bacteriophora. Next base: position 5,788,504 of record OZ038426.1, on the reverse strand, counting down.
TCTGCTTCAGTTTTAGTTCAGTTTATTTATAATTCTTAACTATAACCACTAAAATGCTTATTTAACTTGGGATGAAGTGAATAGATTTTTAAGATGATAAGTTACTTTTCATAATACTTAAGATAAATCGTTGTTTTAAAAAATTACCCATTATGAATATTATTTCTTTAATAAAAATAAGTCGAACTAAATATGCATCTTAGTTTTTCTTATGTCTTGTTTCGTACAACTCTATTTAAACCATAACAAACAAAAAGTGTCATAAATTTCATTACTGTAGCAATCAATTATAGACATTTTAGAAATATAGAAATCATAAACAAACTGTTTTTTTAAAACTTATCAGCCACTGAATTTTATAAATAAATAAAGATGCGTATTTGTCCTAGAAAGTAAATGATCATAACATGTAAAGCGGAGCTTGGAGCATGATCTATGTTGTTAGTTATAATTGCTTGTCTAATTCGACAGTATCCTATTAAATCTAAGTAACAATATTAGTTTTTGTTTCGCTCCATTAATCGAACTCATAAAATCTAAAAATACGTAGAAAAATGTTTTCGGACACAGTGTGGTGTACGTCTGGTTCATCACCTCGGCTACGGCCACCGGTCTGCACACACGGTGGTTTCACTAATCTCCTACATCTTAAAACGCGTCTTCTCAAGGTCGTAAAAGACTTAACAGTAGGAGTTTGTTGTTAGTAGATCAAAGAATGTAGATGTTGTCCTAACTGGAACCATAATCCCATCCAGTCGTATTTTAATGTATATAAATCATGAATGCATTTTCTAATCATCTTTCAGTTATGAATTGTTATCCGTTAGTTTCCTAAACAGTTTAATTAAATTCAACTGTTCAACTCATCGATTAAATACTTAATGAATATTATTTCGTTAATGTTAATGTATCAATCGTTTTTAAATGTAAAGTTCAGGTATATCTATAGATTAGAAGACATTTAGTTCTTAATTCTAATAGTTCATTTGTAACTATATAGTCTTATCTACTATATTTTTTATGGCAAAAATATTTGCTAGAAAAATAATAGTCATTGTATCACAACTGAAAAGTGAATTGAAACACTAAAATCTTTAAAAATTTGAATTATTTAAGAGTTATACATAATTCTCATGGTCACAAAGTATCTTCATCTGTATCATATTACCATTATATCTAAACCTAGCCAAAAAGTGTATGATGCGGATAGAAAGTTATGTAGGTGAATAATATTTGTAGAAGAATTGAAGCATTATACCAGGATGTGACTAAAGAATGCGATGATAGTGACTTTGTAATCATGAACTGCAATAAATACTTGGACACTTTCAAATTTTTATTATTTTTGCTATAAACAATAAGAAAATGAGTTTTGCCAAAGCTTTTTCGTCGTATAATTAGAAACCGGTTTGGCAGTATCTAACACCGTGATTATAAGGAACAAAGTTATAACTTCACAATTTTCTCTAGCTTCAAAGCATGAATACTTATGTTAGTGAAATATATTTTTCAGTAAATCCTAGCCTATTTCACTTTGTCTTATCTTAAAATCTTATTCAGATTTAATTGTTTGTGTTTTATATTTGCTCGAGTTTTATGAAATGGAACTGTTTTTGGAAAGAAGAGTAGTGATAAAGATAGGCAGCCTCTATAATTCTGAAAAATGCATGAAATTGAAACATTTAAAAGATTTAAAATTTTTATTTTCATGGAATACTACATGCAGATGTAGATTTTCTGAGCCTAGTTTTTTGATTTTCAACAATATATAAAGAGTATTAGTCATGCAAGTTTTTACAGGCAGACAAAAGTGTTTAAAAACTTTAAAAAAAATGAGAAACAGGAAAATATTCTCGCCTAATTTTTCGCTATGGCTTTTCGATTACAATAGCTCAACAATTCCTGTACAGTTCTCGATTAGATCTGTTTTTTAGTGTGAATGGCGAACTGGATCTTCCTCATTGACAGGCAACTGTACTTGCTGTTGACCTGTCCTCTTTTGTGGCTGAGTCTCATGTTTTCTACAGATCGAAAAACTCACAATTGCTAGCAATATGATCAGTTAATTATAGTTAAATACTTATTAATTTGATTAATTTTAAAGCATAAGAGTGCATTTCAATCTATTCAGAAAATAATGCTGTTAAGAAGGGATTTTGTTAGTGGGGAATTCCTAGATTTTGTCATCTTCCTCCTTTTCTTCATATCAGCGAGTAGCGGGCCGTCCAATGTATTAGTTTGCCATGCACACATATAAATAGACGCCAATTCATACACTATTGCAGTTTTTGTTTGGCATATTTGACATACCTGTGGACTATGCGAGTTGCTACCTAAAAGATCCCTAAATATTCAGCAAAGAACGCAAGAGAATTGCCCGCTTCAGAAACCTACTTCACTATTCACGGCTGTCAGGTTGAATAAGTTGCTATGCAAGAGTCAAACACATAATACTCATGTAACCACTTGGCCGTAAAACCAATTATTACTTGCTCCCTTCAATCGCCATTTTACATCATTCTTTGAATAATATAAAAAGACGATTCGATTTCGTTTTGATGTTAACAATACGTAAATGATGATTCCTTGTTGTTAGCTTATTTCCGCTTATGTCTCCTTTTGCTTGTTTTTTTTGCCTGAGAGTCAATTCCAAATATGAGAACTAGCTTATAATTGAAGGATTTACTATTACATGCTTAATTCTGCGAATTTAACTCTGGTGATTTATTCGTTTTCGATTCGTTCTCGACCTTGACGGCCGATCAATGACTTATATAGAGTTTCTCATGGTTTGGAGTGACAACAATGCATGCCTATCTTTCGCAATAATTATTCAGATTTTAACTTTCAATTTAAAAACCATGATAGTATTTTTATTTTATTTTTATATTTATGCATTGTCAATCTCAGCGCATTTGAAGAAGAATGATTTTCAAGCATTGAATATGTGAAACTTACTCACTTTGTATGTTATATTTTAATAGTTCATAGAGCTGATAATACATTTACCTCTTAATGTTCTTAATGTCTTTCCTCGTTTGCATATTAGTAACGAGGAAATTGAAACAGTGACTTATAAAAGTACAGTTTTGTAACAATGTGATTAGAGTCAGTGGCGCCAACATCATTTTACCCAAGTACATTGAGCCTGTTTGCCCTACTGCAACGATTGCTAATTTTCTTTCCAATTTAATGTGAAGTTGTGGCCGTTTCTTCTGTTATACCTATTTCATGGCGTTGTACTACTGTCCGTTGCTGTTTGTTTTATCCTTCGATACGGTATCCGGCTGTGATAGCATCGTCTTTAGGAACCCGTTCTTCTATCATTTCTATTGATTTCTTCCGACGATCACACAGTTTATTATGGAAACCAATTCAAGCACCAACAAGCGCGCCTCTCATAGATCAAATCTCTTCTATTATAATTATATTCATCACCTAAATACGTTTATCATTTTTTAACTTCGAAATCTTATTATATTTAAAAGCATCGTAAAATAAATGAATGATTTATGCATTTTCTAAGTGGTATTGTCACTGATTTAGCATGCATATTTCGCCTCCAATCGCTTTCCATAATTTATCTACCGTAATCCATTTTATCACCACATTTACTTCGTATGTCGATTTGCGTAAAACCAGCCAGATAACCGCGACTCCTCTTAAATGATTATCTATCAGATTCGGATGACTATTTGAAAAACAATCTAAAGTCATCTATTGATTCTAAGGCGGTTTTGGTACTGGAACGCATATGGAAACACATTTCTAACTAATTTATCTCCTCACACTTCCCTAGCTGTTTAGGAATTTTCCGACTTTGCTAATCACCATCATACTTATAACTGACTCTGATTCCAGAAAACTTAAATTTATCGGTTTATGGTGCGTTCTAATAATCATATAAATTTGATTATTTCTTTTCAACATATCAACATCGAGTTCTTGTTAAGAAGACTATCTTCAAGAGTAGTAACACTCCAACTGCTCTACAACCTCTTCTTAAATTAAATTCTCCGCCAGATTTTTTGCTGAATTTAATTTACTTTCGTCTCGCATTCCTTTTTAATATTTGTTTTTTACATTTTATCTCTCTTCTCTTAAGCTATCAATTTCTTTTTAGATTTCTCACTTGTTTTAAACGAACATTCACAGAATTTTTAAGATAAATTGACTACCATTATCTGTAGAAATTCAACAGTTCAAATATCTCAAGTCAACCGTTTTTAAAACTCGATTAAATGCACTAATTAAATTATTAATATTAACTTTCGTCCTCTTCTTTGTCTTTATATCCATATGTTAAACTGAACATTGTATTATTTAGGGGGTTAAAACGATATCCGTTTCTCCATTTCTCCTTCAGCTCCCCAACTGACGTGAGTGGGGCATGAGCTCGAATCTGCGCACCGACTGCTTCTTTAATCTCTCGAATGCAGAAAGAATAGATTTATTTCGGGTTTGTAATTACTATTTCTTTATTTTATTGAAAGATCTTAATCATCTATTACACTCTTCGATATTCATGAAATTCTTCATCCTTTGTATGTTTTATGTCTATAAAAATCATACCGGTTCGCCTTTGACCTCTTCTATTCTTAACTGTTCACATATCACTAATTAAGCAAAATGCGATTCAACTCATAATTATCGTTCTCTATAGCAGAAGTGCTACTTATGTTTTCTTACTATTGAAACGAAAATGATTAACTAGTTGTGCAGTTATATTAGAGTTTATATATAAAACCCATAACAGCATTCAATAGATTCTTAAGATATTTATTATTTAAAATATAAGTGATCAGAAATGAATCTTTTGGTTATGTCGGCCGAAAGACGGCTCTATTCGTTTAGTTCGGCGAGAGTGGACACTGATCTAATTAATTTAGATATCGAACACAGTTGTTAGTATCGCTGCACTCATTACAATCGTCGAGCGAATGTACTCAGCTACCCTCACGTCTGTATCACTAAACATCACCGTAACTCCATCTCCACTTCATTTGATACAATGCTTTTTAAAGTCGAAATAGGTCCCGTATTTCATGGATTGTCAGCAGATATGACATCATTAATCAACGATCCGCAACGCCCATTTCTAGTCCCTACGCATGACACTCACCCGAAGGTCACGCCAAGAAAGCGCAGCCACCAGCCTGAAGGTGATATTGAGAGAAACAATGACTAAAATATTCGAGCAACGAACAAATTCTATCTACTTTGCAGATCTCAAACAGATTTTTAAATATTATAGATCACCACCGCTTATATTTTTGCATAAACTGCTATACTTGAGGTGCTAATTCTTTAAAAATTCTTTCTAAATATTGTTTTCAATAATAATATATATTTCACATAAAGGAAATAATCTTGGTTTGGACTGGAATAATACTTAAACTGAAAATGGTAGTTTAATATAGTTCTGAATTATAGACTTAATGGTTGTATTAGTAGATTCTGTTTAATCGAAGTAACGATTCTCCGCTTAAATGCAATACAGCGTTTATTATAGCAAAGGGGCCAGCAACATTTATCTTAAGATCTTTTTAGAAATCTATTAACACTTTCTTGTTCATAGAAATGAATTTTGGCGTTTCCATGCAAATAATCGAAATATGAAGTTATTTATAATACAGCGTCGACAAGGATTACGAATAGACAATGTCTTCCGTACGTATTTTGGGTGGATGGTGCTCCCCCTCGCACTCATAGCAGCGTTGTTTACTTCAGTGTTTATTGTCACAGTGTATCAGGTAAAGTTTAATCAAATAGTTTAAAAAGAATTCATCAACTTTCACTTTGTTGTGCTTTTAAATAAATTGTCGATATATACAGGCTATCAAGGCTAGGAGAGTTAGTAGAAAATGTTATGTTCTACTTCTAAACAGAGCCATTGGAGACCTACTCTCATGCTTATGTTCTCTGTGTGTCGTTGCTTACGTGCTGTTATGGCCCGAAATAAAGTTAGTTACGATCATTTATTTTCAATTTGGATTTTTTCAATAATATGGTGATCTTACATTAGATATAAATTTTGTAATACTTAGGAACGTTTATCTTTAGAATGTCATAGGTAATTATAGTAAAAATAATAGTCAAAAAAGTACAGTAGGTTTAAAACTTGTAACAAAGTAATTGCTTCCAATATCTTTTAAATTTTTTCATTTCTGATAATTCAATATTATAATTATACGAACCTATAAACATAGAATGTGATTTTACATTCCTAACAAATAAATGCAGTAAACATAGTTACTTTGCTTAAATTAGTCATCAGTATAGTTCAAGTTTATTGAACACTTTTTGCATTTCTCAAGCTACCACTTATATCACCTTTTAACATAAAGGATAATATACCTTTTATCAAAGTTCTACAATATCGATTGGGATATTAGTGCTAAATGCTGATAGAAAAGATAGCAAATAGTGAGCAAACAAGATAATTATTGCTTATGACTATGTTTAAAATAATTTACCTAACGACACAACCTACAAGTTATTAGCTGAACAGTTTTAAAATATAATGTATAAAAATATGCAGTAAATCTGAAGTTTATTCAGTGAGAGAAAATCCTTTATTAGCTATTCTGTAAGCGACTAAATGTCAGTTTCATGACCATTGATCTCCAAATAGGCTTAGATCAAAATGAGTATATTCTAAACTCAGAGCACATATTATACCAACTGAGATTTTACTAATTCTATTCTTAGACCTTTTTGCAGAGATTTTCGATATTTTAATGACAAATATTTTTAAAAATAGCCTTATCATATTTCAAAACAACTTCGTTTCAGTCGCAATATGGTTATTCTCATGGAATCATTTTTTATCGGATCTTTCTGGTCTGCTATGGTTTCATATGTTTCTTTATCAGTCCTAAAGGTCAGAATCACCTACAATTGATTTTAACAAAAAATAATAGAATAGATTTCAATACATGGATTTAATAAAACTATAAAATTCTCTTTCTTTTTAGCTATTTGCTGTATGGAAGCCTTTTCACTACAGGAAGTGGTTTACAATGAAGCGATGTATTTACCTTATTGTATTCAGGTAAGTGTTATTAGTATATTGCTATATTCATCTATACTATTTCCCATATTCTATTAATTTCGATGAATACCTTTAAATTCTATTATTTCCATTTCATGAGTAATCCTTTCAGCTGGATAATGTTCATAATTATGGTGAGCTACACACTTGGTGTGTCTGCCTTAGTAAGAATTCCTGCACTCAACGAGTGGTCGGGGTGCAAGATGGAAACATGCCTTAGAACAATGTACAGGTGTGTTTATAAATCTCGATAATACCATATTCTAAAACCGTCATACAAAGTTTGATACTACAGATCACGTAACTCCGTCACTGTTTTTGTTTATTTCTTCACACTATTTGTCTTCATTGGCACCGGTAAGTGGATAATATATGAAAGGAAATCTTGGATTCTTATAGTGAAATAATATCATTCTAGTGATTTTAATTCGACGAGCTCAGAGATTTGTTGATTCATTCAAGAAACGCGATTCAAATAAATCGGAAGGTGGTAGATTGAACCGTATTCGATTCCCATTGTGGAAGTTAGCGCTCAATGTGGCCACTTTCGCTGGTCTATACCTTTTCTACGTTATATGGCAAGTTATTCAACCATTTGGTGGTGCTCTTTTTTTCAAAGCACACTATAGACATTTTCCATTTCCCACTAAATATCCTATTACAGGTGTGTTGGTCTACTTTTAAACACCGATCAATGTTTCTTTCAACGGAATTACCCTGAGATGATGCGAATACTTGCATTCGTCCGTTGTTCTCTTCTCTTGCGCATACTTGTTGATCCGATTTTATCCTTCATCACAGACTACCAGGTTAAATAGTTAGCAAGCAAATATTATAGTTGAAAAAATCTAATATTACGTTTTAGTTACGTCGTGGTCTCTTAGCACTTTTCGGAGTGAATCGAAAAATAACATTTACATCCTCCAATGAAATCTTCAAGAAATCCACATATAGTGACTCCTCTGTTATTGAACATCCTCCAGGAATTGAGCGAGTACCGCGCTGTCAGACAGCACCTTAAATATTTAGCACCACTTTGTAGGGATTTTTCCATAATTGTTATATTGGTGTATTATACTTGTCAGAAATCTATTTTCATTTTAAAAACCTTATTAAGGTATATTTCTTGCTTTCCTATATCTGCATAATACTTTGTTCACTTCTAGAGTTCAGTTATATCCACATCTTGCTGACGTCATCAGTGTTTGATTTACTAGTTATGCTCACGTAGGGTGCCCTTTACAGATCTTTGACGTGCTTCCTTGCCATGAACTCAAAAGGATTCATTTTATTAGCAATTAAGGAAGCTAAGTTTGAATATTATTTACTTGTCGTGTTGTTTCTGAATCAATGTATTTTGTTCTCTACCATAATGCTCAAGCGGGTTCATGTTTTTTCACGGATATAGTCACATTATGAATCAGTTACAATATTCGTATTTGACACTGGAATAAAATATAATTTGTCCTCATTATTAACGTAATACATAATGTTTATATTGTGTTTTACAAAAACCGATTAAATATTTAGGTAATTTTTGTGATACTGGCTAACAATGTGCATAATAAACTAGAATAATGTGGAAAAACAATTGATATAACTTATACTCGTTATATAATATTGAGAAAAAATGTGTCGGCGTAGTGTTTAAATAATTTTCGCTAATCACCTATTAAAAGATATTGCATAAATAAATGAAAGTAGAAGTCTTAAAGACTATAAACGTCTATTAGATTTAGTATTTAAGAGGAAAACTTATAGATTTAATAACATTTGTTGTATTTGAGTAAAAGTAAAAGATTAATAAACTCAGAAATAACTAACAGCATATTTGAAATAATGAAAAATAGAACATGATCAGCCTTTATAAGTGATAAAAAACTAATACTAGTAAGTATAACAAAAATACGAAACACGTTTATTCATAGTTTTATATTTTCTTGAGAATCGGAAACAAAACTATATACTAGTTTCCCATTTTTAAATTACTTACGCAACTTAGGAAATCATAAAAAGAACTAAATTATGTAGTCAAATAAAGAGTTTACTAAATCTTATAGCTAGTAAATTTAACGTTGTTAACATAGTTAACTAACTGAGGAAACTGTAACTCTAGTCATGTTTTACTGGCTGCTGTTTATTTTAAGTATTATTCATACTTTCATCCGTTTATCTCAATTAATATTCATGGAAAGTTTATGGAAGGTGGCATAAGGAATTTAGATGTTAATCTTAATCTCTTAACTTCTCTATAAATTTCGTTAAGTGATTAAAACCTACTTTCAATGATACTTCTACTAATAATGTATAAATTGCGTTTATCTTAAGCCTACTTGGTTTTTATATACATAATTCTAACATCAGAAGCTAAGAGAGCCTAACCATCTGCTAACACTAAATAACCACACTATCTATTAAATGACTGTGCAATCAAAGGCCAGGTATTTTCTGTTTCCGACTTCCAAATAATATTGACAAATAATGATCACTAAAAAAGATTTGAATTTTTTTGTCATGATATTAACTACTCTTATCACAGAGTATGATTTCTTTGCTACATATCATTTTTGAGCAGTCACAAAACATTTATATACAAAATTTTAGACAATATATGTAATGTCTATGATTAATGTATGGGAACACAGTTGTAAACTACATCACCATCTAATGTATTACCAGCATAAGGAGTCAGCTTGAAGATTCTGCAATGCATTACGGTACCACAGAATAACAAATCCACATAATCTTACCTCAGTTACATCCAAATTAGAGTATTTTCCTATGGATAAAAATTTATCCTGAATGTTATTGGAAAGTTGTATTACTTCACTCAAATTTTCTTAACACTATCTCAATTTAATCAAAATGTAAATAAACAAAAATGGGGCCACACAACTACTTTACTCATGCATAAGCAAAACATTCTTCATAGGTAACAAAAGGAAAAAACATAATTGTTTATAGGTATAAAAAGTGTTTTCGGCTAATTGTATTTTGCTGAAATTTAACTAATCATTAATTCTTCTTAACTCATGAACACTCAACGAGCATGTACTATTAAATTTTGACTTCAAATCTGGATGGTTTTAGAAATAAAATTCTTTCCGAACTTTTCTTGAATATATATGTACAAAAATAGAAGTATTCTCGGTAATTAGGAACTGAATGATGGTTAAAACACTACATAGAATTGGTAATACAACTGTTTAATTTGTTAAACTATACTATGCTGACACATAAAACGAATTCCTAAACTTATTGTTTAGCCACTTTGACATAAAATTAACAATCAGTTGAAAAGCAAACTGTACAACCTTATACTATACAGATAATAGATGTTTAGTTCCATAAATATTTGTGTAGCTCTTAGAAATATTCCTGATTATTTCAAATTAAAAGGGAATTTTAATTTGTGATTTGGAGAAGTAACAACTCGGTTTAAATTATTCAGAGTAACAATACCTTTTTATGAGATCCAATAGTTTTAAAATTATTGTAGCAAAAATATGCAAGTTTTCTTTAAATATTGAATAATTCAATCCTATAATTAAAGTTCTATTAGATAAATGAAGCTAAAATAGACTAGGTAACAAACAAATATGTAGTACTGTGGCAAAATGTGTTGCGATATTGGTCGCGTGTTGGCTTGTAGTGACAGGCTTTCGCTATTTAAGCACTATACAGTGCACTGTCCGCAGGTATTTCCTTCTCTAGGTGTTATTACTTGCGATACATGTAGCATATTAACATAAATTGCAAACTTTTGATACGTGGTATATTTTATTTTGGTATAATGTATTATTTATGAAAAAAATTCTAGAATTTTTTATTATTACGATTGACAGAAATCGAACTGTTAGAGGAACAAACATAATCCGTTCATGTTTGTATAAAAATATAGGAGTTTAAACATATTTTATTTTCTAATAAATTATGGCGTACTAACACCTATAACATTATCTACCGTTATTCAATTATTGTCATTCATATGATTAATTATAGTACATGCTCATCTTTTTGGTGCTTCTTATTTAATGATTTGATTTATTTTTATTCTGACGCAGTTTCTGGGGTTAACATTGATTTGTGTTTTGTAGTGGTGGCATCATATAATTTGTATATTTTGAATAATTTTTTCCAGAAATGTGTGATCAACTAACAAAGGATTTGTTAAAGAAGGCGTCAACATCTGGTAACGCTAGACCTCCAGGATCTCGTTTCATACTTTCGCAAGCTACAACCTTTGAAAAAGTTATGTGGATAATAAAGACTCCAATTAGGTATATTATAAGTATTTGTTATTGCTACTTCTATAATCTTTTTTCTCTTTGTGAAGTATTTTTATGTCGTTTGTTTTTCAATTAAAATAGCTTTATACTAAGGTGAATATTTTCAGGACACTAATGTGTCTTTCTCTGGTCACTGCTTTCTTCCTGACTTATTTTGGTTTCATGATTCCAGTTATGTGGGCTCGTACTGTGTGGTTAGTTGTTATTTTGTTTAAATGATGTTGCTATGAGTAATTTAAATAATAGTGAGACTTATTTGAAAATAACAGGCCTCGTTTATACTGGTTCGTCGAGGGTAAACTCTATCGTTGGCTTCAAGGTTTTATTGGCTATTGGGGATATACAGCTGGTTATGATGGTATTAATGTGTTTTTTTTCTAACTTTTAATTATGATGGTTTTATTCTTTTTTATTTGTATGCCCTATTTTCATTAAAGTATGATTTTAGTTTATGAATTTGGCGACGACGTGACAACATATTATCGAGATGAACGTGTGCTGGTAATATGTAATCATCAGAGTACGGCAGACGTTCCAACACTGATGGCATGTCTACAAAGTAAAGGAGTTGCTAGCAGAAAGGTAACTGTTTATTTTACTTTAAATATTTTTGTCTAAGTTAAATTGAATAATTTAACTTAGACACTTTGGCTTATGGACGTAATGTTTCGATGGAGTCCTTTCGGAATAATCGGCAATAATCACGGTGACTATTTTATTCAACAAGGTAAAGCAACGAGGGATAAGGAAATATCCAGGTAAGATAGTGCTAAGTAAGCTTGATATAACTTATTCCTGTGCTAATTATGGTTAAAACATGTAATTTAGCATAACTTCACTTTGAAAAATTGTCTATTTGAAGTGAAAGAATTAGAACAGAAATGTTTTAAAGGTTATACTCATATATCTGTTCTGATTATACAAGTGCATCTAATAATTTTAGATTGAAAAAGCACCTACAAGATGTGTTCTGGGATCGAGATCGTAGATGGGTTATTGTTTTTCCTGAAGGAGGGTTTTATTACAAGAGAGTTGAAAGCAGTCAAAAGTATGGTTTTGAAATTTAATTTTTTTTTCATGTATTAATGAGATTTTACGAAGCTACCTTGATGATAGTAGTTAGATAACATGATTCTTGCATCCGTCACCGTTAGTTTTCTACTTTCAAGGAATCTAGCATATTATTAATGTATACATAGTTATCATACTATAAACATCGATACTATACAAAGGAAATTTGGAATCTTAAGGTAGCTATTGTATTATTGCAGATATGGGAAAGAACATGGATTTCCTCACCTTCTGTATACAACTCTTCCCCGTCTAGGTGCAGTGCAAGCTATTTTGGAAGAGGTAGGAAATTAAATGATGGATAGTTCCATTACACAAGTTGTTTTTAAAGTTTGGTAACATAAGTAATAAGTTCATTTGAAATAAAAAAATTTATGGCAGGTGGGACCTCGTGGTGGAGAAGATGAGAAACCGAGACAGAGAAGTTCCAGTAAGCTTAAACTAATACAAAATACAGTAGGTGCAATCAGAGAGAAGAAATATGTCAAAGGTGAGGTCTCACATAATAAGGGGATTAATCGTTTGAAAAATTAGTATGAGTCATAGAGTATGCTTAAGTGATGTACCCAATAGGCAATACATAAAGTTTTATTGAAATAAATGTTAGAAACAATGTTCAAGCACAGATAGTTGTGATTTTCAAAATTTAAACCGTTAAAATCGAGATCTACTCTAACCTAAGTTATACAAGTGAACTGGTTTATAGCAAAATAACTGAGGGGTGATGTGTGGAAAAAGTTGCCTGTAAAATTCTACTGGGTAATTAACTGAGTTTGTTGTGAAACTCCATACTTTGTCTTATTCGATTCGAACAAATCTCTTAAATGCTTCACGTAAATTGAATGCAACTTATCAACTTCCTCATCTGTAGGATTAGTATTTTTTTCGACTTTTATGGGAGCACCTAGGACAGTGTCGATGGGTTTTCTGTAACATAAGTGCGATTTAGATTGGATGGTAAGATATATTATGCCTCTCTATAATGCTGGAAAAATAACCTGAAAGGCAAAAATCCAAACGTGTAATTGAAGATGCCCCTTCCATGAAATGCTGGTGGAGAAAATCCGAAAACGTTTTTTAAAGTAGTCTGTATGGTTCGAATTGTTGACCCCTTGGGGTTGTCAGCCTAAATGTGAAATCGGCCATCTGCGAAATATTGTAGGGCTGATGCCTTTAAATACTAGACATACTTGTTCGAAAATATCATTTTCACCAAAAGAATAACAGGGAACCAGACTGGCGCCTGTAGTAATAGCCATGCGGATAAATCCCTTTCTTCTATTTAACGTTAAAGTATGGTGACCAGGATGAGCATCTAGTGCTTCTTCCGCACCGCCCACAACTAATACACAGGCGTTTCCCTTAATTAGGTTAATTAAGGATTAGGGAAATCTTATGCTAGTGTAATAAATTTTATAGCGGACATGCCTTTCGTTTATCATTGAGTAGGTAACTGATGCTTTCTCGGCTACAGTCAACTATGCCATGAAGAAGTCCCCATTCTCTACGGAATGGAGTCCAAAATTGGCCAACAAGGGTACAGAGATGAAAACGGATTTTAGGATACTTGTCTAGAACACCCGTACCGTTTGTGGCAAAATTGATAAAGGCAGCCATCGATATTATTCCATGTGGATGATATCCAATAATGTAGTTCTAAATAAGATCTTTAGTTCATATATCGAAGGTTAGGGGTTAACTTTTAGAAGTATAAACTTCATAGCTATATATTTTACCTGGTCTGGTTGGAGTTCTTCCGTTTTATGTAGTGTCACAGGAAAGTAGTTGGCGTACCATTTATGTAGCCTCTGATTCATTAACCATGTTGATCGATAAGCACCGGTTTTAGGAGAATTCCAATCGTACCACAGCCATGTAATATATGCGAATACGATTGGCCACCATGATGAGAATAACTGTGATGAGGACAAGTCAATCATATGTTAAATTAGCTAAATTAATGATTTTCTTGGATTTCAAAGGTACCATGAAAATTACCACTTCAATTTCATTCTAAAATGTATAACATACTATGTAAAGTGGTATTAGAACGGTGAACAATGGAAGGAATAAGGACATAAAGGTGAAATGGATGGCTGCGAGCGTTTGTAGCCGTCTCTCGAGCGGTACATTAAGTGGAGCGAACTCGATTCCAGCAAGCTGGGTCATGATCTGAAGCGAGATGAAATTGAATTAGTATAATTTAATGAGTTCGCGAAATTGATGAGATGTAAGATTCGACTTTCAGAGATATGAACTGTTGTACAAATGAAAGGTCTTATGCTCGAAAATCAAATAAATTCCTTATTCTACTATCAATTCTGGTTTTGTATAGTTCAAATATACTAAACAGCTTTTACAATACTTTCTTATTATACATTTTATAGAGTTAAACCTTATGGGAATTGCAGTAAATTTGAAGTAAATGGTTTTCAATCATTCATATAACCCATTAGAAATAACATTTAAATTAGAAAGGGCATTCTATGTGTAATATCAACTGTTTGGACAGAAAAACCAGCTTTTCCCAATTTAAATATTCTTAAAGAATATACCCCCATAAAAGTCCAAGTGATTTAAGTATAGGTTTTAAAGCTTATATTAAGTAACTGAGGTTATGACATTGACAGCAGTATGAGATTGTGTCTACGTGAAGTGGCTGCGGTCTAGTGGGACGACTAATGGACAGATGCGAGAGGTTGTGCAAAATACTACGGCAAAATGAGAGTGCAAACAGCGTTTGAGACAAAAGCGAGTGTGATATCACCAATATTATGTTTATCACACTTTTTGGGTTCATAGTCGAAGTCTATTCATTTTACTGTGCATCTACTGAAAATTTAACTTACATGGAGACGAATTTTTTGCTTAAGGAGAGTTCCAAACTGTTTAGTTATTTGTTACGCGTTATATGAATGATTGTAAGTCAAGATAGCAAAACTTGTATGTGAATTGTGCACAATCTTATCTGAGCTTTCGTATTATCTATTAAGCGATGTTACCAGTTCAGTAGTTTAATGAACGAAGCAAACTTAAATACTTGCTGTTCCCATCATAATGTGGTGAAATAATTGATTACAACGATTTCATTGATAGTTATTGATCTACTACGCTTTTAGAAACTCGTCCTCCTATCAAATACGTTCTGGATGTGACTATCGCATATCCAAACGGGATCCCTCTCAGCTTGGCTACACTGGGGTTTGGTACTCGTGAAAAGTGTGATATTGCTGTTAACTACAAAATATATAACGCAGATCAGGTAACAAATATCATATGAATGGAAATGAAAAATGCTCAAAATACTATGAAAAAAAACTCGTATGGAATTTATTGGAAAGTGGTTTGTAAATAACACCGTTGAGTCATACTCGCCTGTTTTCCAGGTACCATTCGATGATGAGGTGAAACTGCGAGATTGGATGTACAATGTGTACAAGGAGAAAGATGAAATGTTGGGTGAGGTAGCTATGACTGTAAGAGGTTTCATGAGAATATGTATTGTGTACATCAATAATTTCTGCTATGAAATGAGTGAGAGTAAATAGGCTATGTAACAACAGCGAGTTATTTGTTACAGAAAATATCTGTTTTAGAATGATTTGCGGAGCAGAAATTGTTAAGGAAATGCATACTATTGAGCTAAACATCAGCAATAATACTGCGGAAATTGTTAGGATAGGGTTTAAACAAGTGGCTATCAACTGCAGGCTATGCGTCCTTTGAACTGATTGAAACACTATGAATGTACAAAGGTCAATGATGCCGCGTCAAGTTTAGTTACTTTTTAATCAATGTGGCTGATACTATTATCTTAGCACACAAAATATGGGTTCGAATATCCCGATTATTTTGCAAAATAAACTTAACACGGAGTTTTTATATACTTGTTAGTAAAAATATTGATTTAGAATTAACACAACGATTTGGTAATAAATTGCATATTTCAGCTAGGTACTATAAAATTGGACAATTCTATGAAGGTGAAAGGGGAACAGTTGTATCGTTTTCATGGTTTAAGATAATTGGGCAATATATCTTCTGGTTTGGATCTTTCTATATCCAGTGCAAGGTCTGTTACATGCTTTGTTCACTTCTTTAATTTTTCCAAATGATTAACGTCTTATACATTGCAGGTATATTCGTGGCTCATCTATCAGTTTATAATGCTAGTAATGGCTCTTTTCATCTAATGCTAGTCTTTAGTCTTAGCTTTGTATTTTTTCTAAACGGGCATTCTTCCGATGTTTTATTGTTATTTACTTAGTCGTTGAAGTTTTAATTATACTATGGTCGTCGTCTTGTTACCATCTAGATTGTAAATTTTGGCTAATTATCCAAAACCATACGTGATATTTAACTATCGGTGTACTTTTTTACCACTGATTATACTATGTTGATATCCTGATTATTAGTTACGATTTTAGTTCTGTTGCATAATTCATTCTACGAAATTATCTACTTATAATTGTTTGTATAATTCGTAACGCTTTACTCCCCCCCCCCCCCCCCCCAAGCATTTGCTTACTTTTAGCGCACTTTAATGTATGTTTCTCGGTGAAATACATATTAATTAATTAAATATTTATTTCTGGCGAAATTACGTGACCCGTGAAACGGTGAGTGTAAGATAAACGTAGGTACAAACATGAACACTGTCATAAAGATAAGAGCAGTAACAGTGGAGTAGATTTACTACTGATAAGTTTTTCGAAGCACGTGACATAATATAGCTTAATTATTGGGACAAGGGATACAGTATGAAACTCTTACGAGTAAAACACTAGGGTCTTCAGATAGATAGGCCTTTGGGATTTGTAATTATCACTTCGCCGATTCTGCTGACTTCCTTTTAATACTGAGGAGGCGGCGATTCAGAAACATGCTCATCTTAACACTTAAGGATAGTAAAACTCAAATTACTGATTTGAAAGATTAGATTAATATTTACCTTATCTTTCATTTGTTGGTCCTTAAGCGATCCTGCTGAGGGAATCATAGTAGCCTTATTTTCTACAAATGCACGAGATTTGGTACTCTCATCTTCTAAAATATTGCAATCAGAAAGTGCTGGCGTAGGATAGATTGTTAGCTATTCTGGGTTTTAAGCTTAAGTCATTAGTGTATAAAGTTAAAATAATGTAAAAGTTGCGTCTTATAGGATTTGATAAGTCATAGCATCAATATAACAAAACTCGCCTAAATGTTGCCGCCTTTTCTTTATTTTTTCAGAGGGAGAATTAGGTCGACTTCGTACTCGTTTCCACCTGGTTATCCTCTCTTTCTTTCCCTTTTTTCTTTTCGTTGATTCCATGGACTTTTTTATTTCCTGCAATTAAAAAGTCTAATTTACGTAAAAACTGAGATTAACTATCTCGGATGTTTCACCTTTTCACTTGTATTTCTGGTGATAAAACGTTCAACATTGTCCTCTTTGTAAATATCAGATCTAGTATTATTATGAATGACGTTTTTTCTTGTCGGTGAATTGAGTTGGAAATACTCTCTTGATGAGACATGTCCACCATTTATTTTCCTGTCTATTTCAGATCTAACGTTCTTGCCAGACTTTACCTTTTTTTTCCAAGAGTGGTCACATTCTTTAATGTCCATTCGCATATCCTTCGCATATGAACCTTTTAACCGTTCGGTCACATCAGCTCGTGCACTTACGACTATAGCATCAATAGCCATTTCGTCTGATGACCTACTAGATGTTCTTTCCAATATTGCTTTATGGTGAACCTTTGAAACAGTATCACCTGCAAGTTTTCCTTGGTTTGAAACTGCATGGTTGACTCGAGAGTCTACAAAATTTAATATAGAATCATCCAGGTATTTGTGAAAATGAATAGACTTATTTTCATTTCCTTCCTCCCATCGGTTGCTGTCTTTTCTATCTGACGTCTTACTAGAACTCTGATATGTATGCCCTCTCTTTAGTCTTTCTTTTGTCCGAATTTCCCTTGAATAAATGGAACTTTTTGATTTATGTTTCCGTCCTCTATGAGCTTTTTCCGTTGATGTATTGCTGTCTGAAGTGTCAGTGCTTGTACTCCTAATTCTTTTCTTCTCTCTTGAAAGCGATCGTCTATCTCGCTTCCGTTCCCAGTCTTTTCTGCGTTTCTTATGGTCCCTGACCACACTAACAAGTTCTTCTTCTGCCTTTATCCGTTGTTTTCTCAGTGTATCCGCATTTTCACTTAACTGAATACTTGCTGGATGTGGAGCTAATGAGACATCGCAGGCATAATTATGACGAGCCCTAAATAAATAAAATTAACGGTACAACGCATAATATCCAAGAACAAAAGGTGGAATACTGATAACAACTATAATTATCACCTTGGGGCATTACGTTCTTTTCTGTTTCTGCGCCTTCCATAAAAGTGGAGAATCACCGTTCGTAAAAAGAATACAATCGAACAAATAATGGCAGTATAGACAGAAAAACCTGGTGAAATTTGAAGAGAAGAAGAGTTCAGGATATCCGGGAAATATTGTAAACTGTTTTTCCACATTTTCTCGTTCAGACCTGTAAATGTGAAAATAGTAGCATTATAAAGACGATCTATTAAAGTGATTATGGTTAAATACGAACTGAAATTCTTCCATAGCCCATAATTTTTCTCTGACTTCATCCATAATAATTCCTAAACGATTCATTCCACGCCAACGAGAAGGTATCGTAGCGTCAGGGTTGTCAAGACCTAATCCTGAAAAAAAAATTTCTTATAGAAAATACAGCATAATAATAGGAATAAAAAGAGAAATTACTGTAAACCCTGTTACTAAAACTCCCAAACATTATTTACCTATTCCCCATATGTAGTCAGTAGGTGAGCATTCTACGAGTCGGGAGCCATGAGTGAGAAATAATAGATGTCGTAACTTTTCGTCCTGACAAAACTTCGCTTCTAGCCCCGTTGCCATAATAGCAGAGCTCATCGTATCCCATCTCAAAATTCACTTTGCCACTATGTATGTTTATAATCTATCTATATAGAGAAAAATTATGAAAAGTACATATATCGCACATGAAAAATCATATTTACTTTGTTTTGTTGAATCCTACTATCTCGTTGCCAATCTTCTTCATTTTTTTCGGATCTCTTTCGTCCATTATTTTTTCAGCAGCTGTTTTGTCATCAGCGGACAACGCCTTATTATACCTTGATTATAAAAAATTAATAACTACTCATAACATTTTATAATGTCAAAAAATTAAACTAACATGTAGAATTGTTCGGCGCATCTGAAGCGTCGCCGTGACCCATCAATAGCTTTGGCAGCAAAAGAACATGGGTGAAAGTTAGAAAAGGGACTATGAATGGTGAAAAACAAAGTAAACTGTCCATGTTCCGACGACACTCTTCGAGTACCCATGATGAACCACAAGTCGCGACGACACAAATCGAGACCTAATACGTACGATTAGATCACTTAGCACTCCGCATTTACTAAGTATGAAATCGACTAATCGATGATTGTATACTTTCTCGCGTCACAAATATTTTATTTCCAAGAATTAAACAAAACGAACACATTTAAATTGTAAAAATTGAAGCAAAAAAACTACTAAATGGTAATTATAAACACCTCATCATAAACTACTGACATTAAATGAAAATAAGTTGGACACCAGGATAGATCATTAAAACTTGTTTAAAATATATGAGAAAGAAAGAAAGAATTGAATATGGGAAGAATGTGGGAAGTTAATGATTGATCGAGAAGTTATTAGAGGTTTATATGTCATCAATGTCAATTTCCTCTCCATCGTCTCCTTGGATCTTAATCTCTTCTTTGACAGCTGTTTTTGCTTTCTCAACGTACTGACTCGTTTTTGTATTCCGGTCATCAAACTAAATAATAATTTCTTAATTTTTACTTCATTATTAACTCCGTAAATAATACCCTAGATATAAATCACATTATCCCATTTATAGCAGTATCTAACCTTGATTTCATCATCAGATCCTTCTTCTTCGTCGTCCTCCTCTTCAGCTTCTCTAAGCCAGGTGAGAACAGGCTCACATTTCTCAATAATTTTATTTGCTTGCGTTTTTGACACATACTTCGAAGATGGCTAGAATTTGATATTTTACGCTTTGATTCATCTTAATATATCTTTTATACCTTTTCTCCCCAAGAAAGAAGTGATTCTTCCTCCACAATATCCGTATCGTATAGTGCTTTTATAATGTGTGCTGCCTTTGCTAAGAGAACATCCTCATGTCTATTGATGAGCTGTTCTATTCCACCCATTAGATAACGCTGCGCCTAAATATAAGAGCATTATAAATATTCAAAAAACAAAAAAAAATCAAACCTTCTTATCTCCAAGAGTGAATCGAAGCAGTGCGCGACGATAAGTTTTCAGTTGACTATCCTTTATTATGTTCTCATCCAGCAAAACATCAGCAAGTAGCAATGGAGCCTTCTGTTTCAATTCTAGACGTTCAGCCTCATTCGCAATCTCCTATATAAAAATTTATTACGTCCAAGGTTACGAATTACTTGTGAACGACAATCTTACCTTCCCATCTCCTATCCTATTTTCCTGTTTAGCATTAATGAAAAAACGATGAAGCATATCAAGCCTATCCTCAACACTTTTCTCCAAATCCTTATCGAGGACCTAAAGAATGGATGTTTTTCATAATCAAATAATTCAAATATTTCATATCTAAATACAACAAACCAGCTTCCCAATTCCCGACGCTAATTTGCCTTCGTCCTCAACTGGATCCGGAGCCCAATCATCTTCATCATCGTTTGAGCTCTTAAATTCCTTTGAAATTATTTCGTATAATACCTAAACTATTAACAAGAGCGTACCCTATCTCCATTAAGATCAGCAGCCACATGCGTATCTTCCACTTTCGATGCATGACCATTTCCATTTTCTTTCGCTTTCGCTAAACAACAATTAATCTAATGACGACATAAATACATATATACATACACACCCAAATTCTAGGGAACACTTACAAAAGTCCACCTCTATCTTAGGAGGATGTTTAAGTATGAATGTCGACAGTTTCAGTTTATTGTCGATGATGAACGTATGTCCACAAGCTTTGCACTTACTGTGTATTTGGCTCTTGCGAACTGACTGAAATCATTTAACATACATTCTTTTAAGTCCTAAATAATACAGAGTAAAGTGATACTTGAAGGTCTGCGAGTTATTCACTTGAAAATGTGGTTTTGAATTATTGAAAAGAGGATACCGTTAAATGTATTAACAGAAAACAAACATTTCATCTCTTTAAATTAAAACTTGTGTCTTTAAAATACTTTATTGACCCACTAGAGCGGTTTCCGGGTTGTCACAAGCGGGGCAAAGCACGAATTTCTTGATGAATCCGTCAAGAATATCCTGTAGCTTTTCAGCGTCGTGTTCTCCATTGACTATGTAACGATGATTTTTGTCGTCAAATTTAGTTTGGGCACCCAGTTCACATCCAAAGTACTTAGTCGGATCTGAATATAGCATATTGAGTCATAAACATTTCAACGACTTCTGGAAACTCATCACTGAGATCCTTAATATTAAATGCTAAAAACTTACACATAGGAGGACGCTCGAGAGCTTTAGCGATGTCAGACATATTAGCAACCACAGTTTTAATACCATTCCCTTTGCCTTCTACCTATAAATCACTCAACAATAATCCAAATATCTCAAATCTCACTTGAAACTTGGACTAATTTTAAATAATGGCTATATACCTTGGCTAGAAGTTTGGGCATCTTGTAGCGATAGAATGGATCGGTTACAGCACGGTTCACATTGAGAGCCATTGTTTAGAAATATCGTATAATCTAAAACATGAGTACTAAATAATTTAACTATTATACGAAAAATGAATAACTTACAATTGTCACTAGAAAATTTTGTAGATACAGGACTCAATTTGAAATGTTTCTGCTTCAAATAGCATACGATGTCTTTAATTAGAGCTGCGTCGAGATTAAACGACGCTAAAGATTCGCTGATCTTCAGTTTCTTTCTTTTTCTTGACAACCTCCCTGAAATAAAATTATTATAAACAAATCCGACTAAAAAATTGGATGTATCTAACTGTATTTTAACAAGTGCATTCTAACCTTCGATATCAATACTTTCTAGCATAAACCGCCTTTAAAAAAACTAATTTAGTAAAATGGAAGCCTTTTTTTGAAACTTTTTGATAATACATGTCTACAATTATTTGGATATTACAATAGAATAAGTTCTATGATTAAATAACCTGTCATACTTTCAATTTTTTATAACATTTAGTGGAAGTGTATTACCAGTGAACAGCATTAAACCCGAAATAGTATATTTGTTACTGCAAGCCCAAAAGTAAAAATGAAATAGTAGCATTATATAGTTGTATTTATGCTATATTTTATTTCTATCACTTTCGGAAATTCACCTTCTTGAGGGTTGTCGATCATAAAATCCCAGAATTGGACGAAGTTTGTTGGGCGCAAGAACATGCACAACTGGATTTCCCAGTAAACACTGATGGGTTATCCAAGTGTCAAGGAGATTCCTAAAAGCAAATGATTGATTATCTTCCATGTATAAGCAGCGTTATCAATTGATAAACAAACATTGAAGTTATCATAAAGACCAATCTAGCCAAATTCCACGTCAAAACCTTACCATAAAATTTTATGTACCTATGAAGAACTAGTTACATGTTTGCAGGCTTTATTAATTTTTTAAAATATTAGTTAGGATTATCTCGATAGAGATCAAAAAGATAACTATTCATCGCCGTCAACATCATATAAAATAAAGACAAAATTAGATTTGACTGAAGAGCAATGAACATGAATTTTTGGTTGACAGTTCTGATTAATAAACGGCTTTATATCAGTTAGAAAGTGCATCATTAAATATACGGGGTAGAAATATTGCCACGACTGGTTAATTAAACTAAATTATATTAAATATGGTATATTCCAATCATAAGTATTGTAAATGATTTTATTAGTTTATAGGAAATAAACCATTCAAAACATTCTGGTTAAAGGAATTTGAAATAGCAAATTCAAAAACTGGTTTACTTAACAGTGGGTGGAAACCACTTTTTGATACCGTTTTAAAATATTACCAGTTTACAATACCAATAATTGTAGCACTTCCAATTTGCCGCATCCACATTACCGTCCTATTCTTTGTACTGCACAATATGATGCAATTTTATTGTTATCTAGGAAGATACTTAAATAATAAAAAACCAAATTTTCAGGGTGATAATCATAAGAGTAAATGTAGACGAAGCAAGCGAGAACTGGCCTAAGCAGGGCGATCGATACGAAACTGGCTGCGCGCAAACTGGGTCACTTATTGCAGACAAACGACAAGCTGGCTCGCAATTTAAACGAGATTCATAAATGTATTATAGGTAGTCGATATCAAACGCAAATTGGGTATTTAGGACTAATGAAATTGAAAAAAGAGAGAATTGAAAGCAGGCGTCCCCTAACAGCACAATCCGCTCTGTGGGACAAGCCGCAGGCGCCCGCCCGTTCTCTTGTCTGCTCATGTTCCCTGTCCCCTCTTTGTCTGCACCCTCTCATCGCCTGTGTGCTCTTTTGTCGAACGGAGTTCTCTTATCTTCGATAGTTTTTGAATGCTTAACATCCCTATTTCTCCACTATGTACAATATTTTCGTCATTACTCTAAACTGAGTACCACTTTGACTTTGGTATATAGTTTAGTTAAATTAGCAGTGGTGTATGAGGACTATAGAGAGACAACATTGACGTGGAATATTATGTGTAAAACTTATATTTTATAGTCCAGTTTGTTAATACAGTAAATAGTTTTCCCCAATGCTAACCAGGGAATTACATGACTATAACTATATATTTAATTAAAAGTATCCATTGGTAATTAATTTTGTGATTACTATAAAATACAGAATGCAGTAGTTGTTTCACCAAATAACTCCTTAAAACTGAATATAATGACCATTGTTAAATGTTCGCTATTTTAACTGTTTTTTTTGTCTTCGAAGTAATCGTCTTCATATAAAGTATGATAGCGTATTCTGCACTGTAAACAATATTAATGGTTGATGTTTTAGTGTTAATATTTCTTCGTAGTTTCACTACTTATTTGTACATTTGCATTTTATAAAACAAATTCGAAAGAAGTTAAACTACAAGTCAGCTATGTGATTAATTATCAATCAAAGGTTTAAATGATTTCTTAGCTATACCCGCAAGTATTGTATTGCATTTCACTTGTCAATTCTTCTTTTTCTTACAACGGTTCCCCCATACTGAGACAATATATTTGTTTATTTCATTATATTATATGTAATCTAGAACTATCTGTGTTTCACGTACTTAATCATGAGCGCACAGCATTGGCCCGCCTCGTTCACACATTCTGTCACGAGATTACTGATACACCTGGGACAAATATTTTCAAATTAATTCAGAACTATCCAAGATTCAATGAGTAGAATAATTAAATGGCACTGTCACTAGAACCAGTTGCAGTAAAATCTCGAATAATCTAGAAATTATATGTTTACAAGTGCATCATTACATACCTTTATTATTTATTTATGTCAATCCAAAATCTGCTACTGTAGGTACAGTAGGAGAAATAACAGCAAACACGACAAGGCAGTTCAAAAAGCGATATCATAGTAATTCTACTACATTGTAATTCTATATACATCATAAACCTACATTTATACGTTATTAATTGAGTTAGTATAAATAATTGATGGTCGCTGTATTTAGTACTATAATAAGACTAGATGTGATTCCCTAACTTTAAACGAGATGAAAAACCATAGAGCAATATCGTCTTGTTAGCTTGAACAGAAATTACTATGCTTAATAATAAAAAACATCCATAGTTATAAACAAAGTTAATCGGTTGAGAATTGTATCAAATATCTACTGACTATACAGACTCTTGCTAAATGTCACATAATCGAAAGCTCCTGTTGGAGCATTAATATCTCCAGAGGGAGCCATCCGCTGCATACAGTAAGCCGCTTGATCAGCAGGCAATTCCCGGCGTAGCTCATCAGTAGTGATGAAAGGCTAAATATAAGAGTGGATGACCTTTAAAAATAGCGAATATAAAGTGGTTCAAATTACCTTTCCTGAAGCTAGAATCCTAAAGGAGTCGATCATTTGCTCCACGGTATCTGAGTCAGCATTTTCAGTAGTCATGAAATCAAGGAAAGCATCGAATGGCACTCTTCCCATTCTATTTGGGTCAACATGAGCCAGAATTCTATGCAGATCAGCGTCACCCTGAGGTTTGTATTAAATGAGTGGAAATATGCATTGTTTAATAGATGCTATTAGGAAAGGCCAATATAAATGGTACTTGATGAATTTCAAATGCTACAAAATTTAAATGATTGTTATTATTATATAAATACCCATATGATATTAACCTCAATTTTAGTTCTCAAATATTAAATGTTCGGAACATTAGATACTTTATGATATTATCTTTCACTCACCTCTCTTCCTGCTCTGATATTATATCCTATAGAAATGAGGCAAGCCCGGAGTTGGTCTGGGTCTAAACCCTGTCTGTCCTTATCAAAGTGATTGAATGAAGCTCTGTATTCGTTGATCTGTTCCTCCGTAATGCCCTTACTGTCTCTCATCAGAATCTACGTAATATAAAATGTGCTGATATATTTTTTTTTCTAGATGTTTTCCTACTATATGATTATATGATTTTGAAGTATGTAAAAACAAATAATTAATCAACCTGGTTTTCAAGTTCATTAATCGTTCTATTAATGCTTGTAATTAGACTTTCCCACCCCACACGAAGCGACTCCATTGAGTACCTGTGATATATGAATTTATGACGTAAGGTAGTAGTAGTTCAAGTTAAACATTTACCTAGACTTTCTATTTTCGAAAACGAAGTTCTCTTGCATTTCTTGATGAATTCTTTCAAGTTCATCTAGATTTGGCTTATAACCTAATGCTTGTTGGTGAATACCGCGGAGCTGGTGAATCGCATCTTCTAGTCGACCTCGACCACCTAGACCAATAGCGAGAACCTAAGAAATTGAGTATAAAATCTATATCTTATTCTTTGGCCTTCTCACTATCTTGTTTCACCTGCTCTAGTTCTCTTTCAAGCCATGGGCCAACTTGATTTGCTTTATCTGCGAATACAGTGCGAAGACGATCGTTATCTTTAAATATTTTAATTGTTAATTTCTTTAGCTAACACCATTTAAAACACAATTTATTTAAAGGACAGTGTTGATTTATAATAGCCCTGTTTAATTTAATTTAACATCAAATAAAATTATATACAAGGATAATCAAAAGGTTCTTGACGTACTCTGTTGCCTTCTTAGTTCGGTTTGTAGCTGTCCATCTCTCCTGGGAACAGCCTGTTGTACTTCACCCCATTTCCTCCGGATATCTATTGCAGAAAGATCAGTGTATGGGTTTCGAAGCAGTTCTAGATCCAAACCATGCGACTCTACCAATCGTTCAATTTCCTTTAAGAATGGTTGGTTGTTTTATATCATTAGAATTTATGGAATTAGCTTCGCAATAGAAGCTATTCAATACTCCGCGAAAGAACCTGTTCAATGGCCGTAATACTTCCAAATTCTCTGTCTGCATCACTAAGGGTGGCTTTAAATTGATCGTGAGCAGAACATAATTCTTCGATTTCGCGCATCTCATGAACTATGACTAGATCAGCCAAATCCTCGCGAGCTCCATCAAGCCAATTATTAAATGGAGCAGCTCTAAAAATAAGGATATTATATTCAAATAAATCAATTTTTTTGATAATTGACACCTTTTAGCAAAATCGAGATAAAGAGTGTCAAGTCTCTCTGCTACTCTTTCAGCCTCTTCCAAAGTGGTTCTGCGTTGAGTTGCCAGTTGACCAAGACGATCCCACTGTGAACAAATTGCCTAAAGCAATTACTAATTTAGTGGGATTTAAAATAAAGGTGCGATGGAAGGAAAATATTGAAGTATCTAAGATAGTTTATGTATACCTGACACCTCGCATTGATTGGACCAATATCTGGATAGCGTAAATTGTTCAGCTCGCGTGCAATAGCTGCGATCTGTTCAACTCGATCTTGATGTGCTCCAAGATCACTTTCAAACGCCTCATGTCTTTTGCGAAGAGCCTATACTTCAACAATATTTAGAAGCCACTCGCAATTTAAAAGGTTATAACTACATAAGATCTAAGCATCTTAAACCAAGTCTTACTCCTTTCTTAAGATACTATAATATTTTTAAATTCTAAAGTTTGAAGAACTAATAATCTACTCCAACTAAGTACAAATACTTGTATTACAAACATGAAATTGTCAGATGAAAATTGAAATTTAGAACTAATATGCTATAAGTTACTTTGATTTTATACAGTCCACTGCACTTCCAATCATTACTGCGCAATGCATCTTCTTTACCGTGAGACCATTCTTCATGGAGAGAGCATTTCCTACGAAATTTCTCTGCAAGATGCTCTAGACGCTCCAAGCTAGAAAACTGATATTATTCATAATCAATTATTTATTTCTACGTCTATATTCCTATTCCTAATCAATTTCTTCTATATACAAACCGCATTATTTCACTGAGAAGCCACTCTTCGAATCCTTTTTCTGAATCCTCAAGACGCTGCCACGCAGCATTTATATCCTAAATACAAACAGAATTCACAGAAATACTTATTCTATATATTGATTAATAGGTAAGCAGTGTATTGGGATAAATTTGGAACAACTATATATATGTATGTATGTATGTATATATTTATATACCTTGACGAGGTGTCCATCCTTTGGAAGAAAAGCAGGACGGTTTGAAAGTCGTAACCTCGTTTGCAAGGTGTTAAATAGCGTTTCTAATCTACCTTTATCCTCGATACGTGGAGGTTTCTCGTGCCTATTATGAGAATAGTTAAATAATTGAATAACCATATAGTTTAATAAGTAGACAATCTTAGCTTCATAAAAGCAAACATTAATCACCTTCTATAATTTCTGTAGTCCTCGAGTTTTTGTTGTGCCATAGGCAGGGTGTCATCAATTGCTCTGTTTGATAGCCATGGCATCCAGCGGTTGATCCAGGCAAGAAGCTAAAAAGGTATAAAATAGGTGTGGATATTAAGATGAGTAGTTATTTTAGAATATCCATGAAATAGAACAAAAAAATTGATATGAATGGTAACTGAAAGCGAAGATGGATATTACTTACATCGCTGGCAAGATGCTCGTACTCTTGCATCATTTTTTCGTTCTCTTGATTAACCCTTAAAACACGACATATTCTGTTTGCAGCAGTTTCAGCCTAAAAATTTTGAATCAATTATTAGGTGGAAGGAGATTGTGCATAAGGTTTATAATGATAAATGCCTACAGAATGTTTCCACCCCTTGTTAAGCTTACTAAATCAATTGAAAACAACAATTAGCATTGTCACATGCGTACACGCTTTAAAACTAAAAACATATATTTCCAGAAAACTTCATAAGAACTAGAAATTGAACAGAGAGTTAAGAGCAAAGAAAGACTAAGAAACATCAGATGGGAGCAGTATTACGATCACACCTTTCTCATGCCACTAAAATAGTGGTAATAGCAGGAAACGTAAGTCATCACTGCCTTCTCATCAGGATGACTGTTGATCATATCTGAAAGCCACACACACTAGATAAGGTAAGAACAGAATTGAATAACTGAGGATATATATGAATTATAAAAGACAAACACATAATAAGCAACAATTAATTCACCCATAATATTAGTTACACTCCATCTACTGACATTCAAGAAAAATCCTTTCGAATAAAGTTGACGTCTTCTTTCAAAATTGATGTGAACTGTGGCTAATATTGGACGAAAAACGTGACAGCCCAATAGCATTTAAGTTTAGAATGATACTCAATTATCAAGCAACACAAAGAAATCACGTTGCTCTAACACCACAATCTGACAAGACGCAGTCGCATGGTTAGAATACATTGCACGCTGCTCACATCCTTGCGCCAGTCTCTCTCGGGCTGCACGACTTGAGCGCGGGAAGGTGGTCTCGCGCGGATGTCAGGATGGCCCGGCATGTTCCGGAAGGCGTGGTAAAAACATGACACGTAGGTCATGATCGACTTCTCGTCCGGATTGTAAGCAACGTCTGCATTTCCCTTATTCGTTACACATTATTTAAGATATTTGAATAATAATGTATATTAGCTTCTCGAAATATTTTCGGCTAATATGAGATCTCTTAGGCTCATTCAATTAACATCATTCTTCATAGATGTATTTTATAAAAACAAGTATTCATTATTTTAATTTTCAACTCATGTACCAAGGAAGTTGAATTGTTAAAGTGAGGTGCAAATGCCCTATCAAAATTATCTAATTAATGATATTGTTAATATAAAAGCTTGAGTTTTTGTTTAATAACTAACACTAACATAAAACTAACCTTCAGCATCAAGCATTCTAGGTATATCAAGATGTTTCTCAGCAACATCAAAAGCAAGATTGAGGTTGTTCAAGGGGTCACCCTTATGAAGCTGGTTATAATCCAGTAGATCAGGTCTTTAATATAAGCAATTTCAAAGTGTTAAAAATCTTAAAGACTTTATTTGGAAAATGCTTAAGGTGAAGTAAACGAATTTGGAAAATAAAATTTTACCTATGTCTATGTATTAAAGCACAAAAAGCGAGTCCATCTTTCCATGAATTATGGAAGTTCTGAACATTAACATTGTTATAAGGAGCTGTTTTTCGTTGACACCATAAAAGCAGACCATCTCGAGCGGAAAACTCTGAAAATTAATTTTAAACTAACTAAACAATACAATAATTAAATATCTCATATGAACCTTCAACGTTAATGTCTTGAATTGCAAAGCGCAAGATAATGGTCCAGATCAAGCCAAGTGTCATCTTTACGTTTCCATCAACGATTTCTAAATAAATAGTAATTTGGTAAATTTTAAGTATATAAATATCAAAACTCTAAAGAAATCACATGAAAATTAACCTTCAGCTCCAATAGAAACAAGTTTCACTCCTTTACTCTCAATGTATTCCAAGGCTTTATTTACGTTAGCGATTTTATGAAACCTCATCTTTCCGCGATCTGGTCGACGAAGAGGTTCTCCTGATATTACCTCCAGCAAAAGCATCAGTTTCAAACCTGAATTCTGTTGGAAATTCATGACTTTTTTAAAGTTTAGTTAGATCTGTTGATAAATTATATATATCATCATATCCTTAAGTATATATATTAATTAACTACAATACTCATAAAGAATTTTCGATTATATTCCCATCGTATTTTTACTTATTTCAATTAGTTCTACACCTACCATTTCTAAAATCCTCTTCGATCACCTCAATGCTAGTTCCAGCCTTCCTTAGGTGGGAATTGCACCAAGCAGTGAAGGTCTGCAGTATACATATTATGATAGGTACCTTCTTAAAAGTCCAATTTCTATGTGGAAAAACACTAAATCCATATGGCACAAATTCAACTTTCAATATGTATAATTCTTTTGCAACGAACAAATATTCACTGCAGATTTGTACTGATAGCTCACTGCGATGACACAAATTACGCTGTAAAGTATGACACTCATATAGAAAAACATTTTGCTGTAGCTGTCACCTATTCAAATTTCAATATTTTCAGTTAGCAAATTAAAGTCAAGCTATAACAAGTAAATATGCTTATAAGTTGTTCAGTTCATGTTCCAATACTTTCTCTTCGTACCAACACTTGGTATTTTGTTACTTCCCTTATATTTTAAAATTTCTTTTCAACGGTCTGAAATTAAGTTAAATTTTACGAAAGCGCTCACAGAACATGTTATTTTTTCAGTTTTAAATTATTGGAGGTCGAATGTTTACCAATCGAAATCTTTTTCTAGATAGAATGATTTTCAAAATTTCTTGGATCTATCGTAAATGAAAAGTTTCAGAATTTAGAACATAAATAAATAATGAATTATAATCTAACGCATTAACCTTGCAAAATGTATTTCAATTGATTCATATATTACCAATTAGAAATATTTTCATAAGGTTAAGCTAAAAAAGAATCAAATAAAGCAAGCTTTTTACAATCGGTAAAAATATCAATCAGAAATAAACTCGATTATGGAAAGCAGTTTGATTTTCTGTATAAATATATTAGAAATTATGACGTTTTACATACAAAAATTATATATGAAACAAGGATTGCTAAGCACTAAGAAAACAAAAATTAGAGAGCAAACACCAGACTCATCAGAACTCTTTGCGTTTAAGAGACAATGACAAAATAGTCATTTGCCTAGTTAAAGTAAAAACTATAAATAAAAGAAAATGTGTTTAACAGTGATTTACAGAGGAGAGTCAGAGTATTGCAACAATTATCACTAACACACCTTTTTTTGCTGTTTTTCCCAAGCAGGATCTAGTAACCCCTCTCTATCCCATTCCTCCTCCTGTTGAGTATAATCGTATCCCGGTTGATGGAAATGTGCGGGAGGCTGTGAATAGTAGTCCACCATGGACCTTGAACGGCATATGTACAATTGAACAGAGCGGAAGTGCATTATGCACTCATTTTAAAAGGATAGCAGTACATAAAAAACATAATTACTATATAAAAGATAGTGAATCAATATGTGTTCCATCAATCCACCGAATGTTGAAAAACTAGTGAGCGTAGAGGAAGAACACTCGACAACAACAATCAAACAATTGAGGGGCGAGAAGTAAGACGCAGACGGAAAATTGAGTAAAAACGATGCATGAAAGTGGGAGACGCCGACGACCAAGTTTAAAGAGATGTTGTAAGTGCTCAAAAAAGAAGTCAAAAGTAAGACCAACAGTGGAAGCATTCAGTGGATACTCCTAAATACAAAGAGAATGGGGAACCTCTAGATTCACGAAAAATTTCTGAAAAATAGGACAACACTCCATACCTGTATTAGTGCAGTATAAAGCGGTTTGGTATAGCGAGGAAAATAAAGCCTAAGAAACAAATTTCATGCAGAGGTGAGGGCGCAAAAAGTTTAAAGAAACGAAATGAGGTCAAGAGTTGAAGAGAGCATAGAAACGATTTGCAACATTAAAGTTTATTCGGCTAAATTAAAGTTCAAGTGTGCGATAAAACATATATTTTATGCTAAATCTCTTGCAAAAGAATCAATCAACAAAGGCGTATTTCAGCATGAAATATTATGACACAGAAGTCACTGGAAAAATAAAATATTACTACTGATAAGCCTGACAAAAGTAGCTATGGCAAAGGTAGCTGAAGATAGTGCAAGAAAAAAAAGTAATACTTACCATAAAAGGAAGCTACAGAAAAAGTTGGAAAATAAAGAGAGCGGAAAATTAGGCATAATCTGTGATAACGAAACACTATGAACAATTTTAAGCCAACTGCCTGAATAGTTTTGTGGTTTGCGAGGGGCGATTATATTCGCAGAATGGTATTACGTATGATTCACATTAGATCAGCAAAAGCAAGAAAGCAAAATTGAAAGAAATGTGTCAATCTGTCCAATTGCATAAGGTATTAGTAGAGCAATACTGGTCGAGCGATTAAGAGGCTTATCTGGGATGAGCCATTCAATTCGAAAAGATCTGACAATTAAAATAATTGACAATATGCAGCAAACTTTTCGAAAACTAATAAATACTTCATTATCTATTATCAATAGTATTGATCCACATATTGTGTAACAAAAACTTATTCATAAGACAATATTTATATAAACCGAATACTGAAGGAAAAACGGAGAGGCAACAGATTGTTTATTTTTCTTGTTTTCCATTGTAGCCCGTGCTTGGACAGAAACTAGTAGGAGGCTGGTGGTTACGCTCCAATTGAGCCTTGGAAGCCGAATACACTATTTGCTTGTCGTGTGAGTCGCGCTTTGTTTTCTCCCTCATGTCATCCTTTGCACCTCAAAATATTATAGTTGCGCATAAATATGCTAAACCAATGTCACTATAAATTCGCGCGAGGTATACAGTTATCGATTGATGAAGTTATCTATTAACTATTACATTAATGTGCCCAAAATGGTCATTTTTTTAAATGAAAGGAAATAGATAGCTGGAGGACAACGAGAGTGAACAACGGACACGGTACTTATCTCGGTGAATCTACTAACCTTCGCCTTAGCGAACGAACTGTTGACCCCGAAACCAATAGGGAAGAAACTAGGCGGACCGAATCGAAAGGCAGCCAATAAATAAAACTATTTCAATGCCAGAACAGAGAAAAACGAGCACACTTTATTATTAGAAGAACAAATAGTTAATGACGAGAAGACTTCGGTAGTGGAAAATCAATTTATATTTTTGATTATCTTCACCAAAAGCAGAAGTGCACTGCTCGTACTTATTTAGAGGCACAAGTTTTAAACAAACAATAGCTAATGAGAGTTGGAGATATTATAGTCTTTTGCAAAAACAAGTATTGTATGTGTATTACGGATAATTACAATAAAAATTAAAGATTGTAGTAAATTCACAAGAATTATCGAGTCGCAAATTAAGCGCGGCCACAAATTCTCAAAGTTAATGAAGCCACCCCTCAAGTTAAAAAGGGCGCGAAAATTCGCAGGATAAATGAGTAATCGATAGTTTCCATCTTCCTTAAATTTAATTCCTACAAAATATATAGTTGGTAATAAAAAGAATAAGCCATAAGACGTAAACCTTAAGAAAATATATAATCTAATTGGAAAAAACTTAAAAAATACGTCATTTGTTTTCTCTAAGTGAAAATCATACGGAAAGCTGGTTTAAAAAAATGTCCTTATCCGAAGCCTGACAAAATCCATTTCTTTTCATAATATAAAATAAGTAATAAAGAAAAATTTGCACTATAAGTGTTTAAATGTACGCGCATTATGTGTACAAATTCTGACCTGTTTTTTTAAATCGAAAATGAAGGTCGAGGTTACCGTTAACATAGCTACCGTAAAAACGACTTTCTCATAAAATAGTATTAATTACTAATTACTTTAAATATATCTATGATAAATCATCGGGAAACAAGTTTAGTGACAAATAACCACTACAGGATATTGAGAAAAGATCAGACATTTAGTTTTTCTGCTAAACAAGAAAATCCACTCCCTAAGAGCAAATCTATATGAATTATGATTATAAAGATAACTCAGGCTGGTTATGTATCCTATTAGCAAATGCTTACAATAATAATATTTGCTACAATAGGAAGAATAAGTACCTTAGAACAATTATTTATATAACATTTCTATTTTGATAGTCAAGTATTTCGATCAAGCATGGCGGATACGTGTAGGAGGGACGTATATTTACTGCTCCATTACACTTTGTGAAACGCAGAAGAACACCTATCATTTATCACTCAACGACTAGCTGCTATACAGTTGAACAGAGGATCAAAATGCACTAACCAGAATGCGAAAATAGGATAGGAAAAACGAGGGAGACAAAGCAGACAGGATGAACAATAATTTAAACCCCTAGTATATCTGAGTAGTAAATCAGAAAAACTAAACTAGATTAATAAAGTAATAGAATAAAATAAAGATATAAAAATAAAAGGATAAGACATGCTATAAGTACGGGGTTCTCATGATTTCATAAAACGTATTTTAGTTTGTATTTATTAAATTTTTAAAAAACCTTGATATTTCACGACTTTAATACATATAATATGTAATTAAATTATTGGTATACCATAGAATATTTGGTATTTATTTTGAATATTTAAGCTGTTCCAGTTATTCACCGCTTAAACATGTAGTAGTTGATGTGTACATTGTGTTTTATATATAATTTTCGGTTTTCAAAAAGAAAATAAGATGCATGGAATTGATATAAATGCTAACAAATTTATTATTAGCAAGTGAGAAATGATTTACCAGGGGTCAAATAACGTGTGCCTAATGAGCGCACAACACATTTTTACACAGCAGAGGGGGCGATGAACAGGCGGAATTACGGAGTGTAGAGAACATGCGAACTGAGTACACGCAGAGCAGAGTTACGAAAAATATGCCAGAAAGCGTTCAGATGGTATAACTCCAATATTAAGAAGGATTATAGAGGAACAGGTTGGCCATAATGTCATTCTCTTCGTCTTCCATCTTTTGGCTCACTCATTTCTGATACTTTTTTTTCGTGGATCGCCTCTCTTCCATACCTGGAATTTGAAATAAACTAATATCCTGATACAATTTTTTTATTCGGATAATTTATTTATACCTTTGTAGTTGTATATTAAAAACGTACAAAAAGATCCTCGTGGTTTATATCTGTTGGCTCACGAGAAAGTATCTTCATGGTTTGAATGATTGGCTGTAACGATTGGACATAATAGTGAAACTAAATAAAGATGGTAAGAGTATAGTAATATTGTAACTAATAAAAAGCTGAGTTTCAACCTGTTCATTCATATCATTATGCCAGCCACATTTCCGCTCCATGTTACTCCAAGAGCCACTTAGAATTACTATGATTAAAAAGAGTATATGAGTCAACATCTAATTTTATCCAACCAGAGATGAGAAATTAAGTGTTTAAAGTGTAAATAATGCGTCCATTTTAATCTATTCTTTAATCTCGACTTTTCTGCGAATCCGGACAGTTCAGTTCCACTTTGCTGACGAATGCTTCCATGGAGTCTCTTTGTGATTTTCTTCCTCAAAGTCAATGCTGATTGTCCTGGTAAGATAACATTTTAAAAGTAATTTATGGTTGTTTTCTGGTGTCTTGGTGAAGAAAATTCACAAATTTCGGCGAAAAAAATTGAGGATTTAGCTAAGTAAACATATAATTTAAAAAAGATAATTTTTATAAGAATGGTGTGGGAACCCGTACTCATCACTTCAAATATGGACCGACAATCCAAATATTTGGAGATGTGAATGGCCTTCAATAATCTGGGAAGAATGCGTAAACACCGTCTCCATCCAGTGCAAGAGAACGGAAAGACCACAGCTTTTCTTCCAATCTTTCCCTTTACTACTCTCTTCATATTTTCTTAATTTACGTGTTCCACTTAGTTTTAACTATATTTTCCCATCTTATAAATAAATAAATCTTTTAACTCGTTCTTCTTAGGAAGATCTTGGCGGCGATTTATACTTGATGGTATTTACTAATAGCCCCGACATAATTGGAATTGATCCAGATTATTTGGTAAAAGGAAGAGTTGAGTTATTGAAAACAATGGTGAGTTTAAGAAAGTGTTAACACGTGTCATGCGCAACACAAATGAGTGATAAATCTTTTCTTGTGTTTAAGTGTAGCATTTAACTGACTGATTTTGTCTAGACAGCAAATGTTAAGTAACATCAACACTAAACTGTCGTAAAATGATTAATTAGCAATAAACCACATAAAAGTTCAAATCTGGGCACAGAGTCTGGGGTGGCTCCCTTTCTATTATCCTGAATCTCACTACCCCCATAACCCGATTTGTGTTAGATTATTTTGTGCCTCCATAAAGCTATTAGTTGTATTTTCTACAAAAGAGGAAACTTTCCCTAAACACTGGGATTTATTATATACTTGAAATACATTACACTAAGTATTTGCTATAATTATCTACTCTATACTGAATATTGTCTCGAGACAAGGCATTTATTTCGCTCTAGTTTTTCACATTTTCACTTGTACTCTTATTAGCTCTTCAGATCACGTGCAACAACTTCTCGTGGACACTTCCCAACAGTACTGTTCCTATAACGCATGTGCTTTGCGACCAATTTATACAAAATAGGACATCTCTTGAAAGTCTCCATATTACGACTTCAAATGGTGATACTGATGAAATAATACCATCAACTACATTTAAATCCAGTATTTCCTTGGAGCAAGTGTCTACCCAACAAACAGAACCAACAATAAGTATTTTCAATACCACACAGACCATAAATACTCCAACGCTAAGTCTGATGCCTCTAATTTCTCTTATAACAACTACATCAATCACATTACAACCTTTAAGTACAATTAGCAGTACTAAGTTATTCACGAAGAACCATATAGTATTCACAACTACTAAACGTCCTCGTAATTCATTAGTACGAAGGAGAATTGCCTCAACAGCAAGTGGCCGGAGAGGAAAAGCCACTCAATCTACAAAAAAGCGCTCCTCAAAAAGAAGAGATACAACTATGGAATATGGGATTTTTAAACAAAAAAGCGTAAGTAGAAAACATACAGTGAAGATGAAAAATCCATGGCCACAAAGTCAACAAGGTGGATACCTCAAACATTAGAAAACAGTAAATAAATGTAATACCATTAATAACTTATTTTTTCGTATTCATGATGAATAAACATAATCGACTACGATGTAGAACTCAGGCCAACTGAATTAACTTTTATAAATGAATATATTATTACGTTCGGTTACCGGACGAAGTAAGTGTTAGGACATGTAAATCAGGGAAAGAGAATAGAGGCAAACATGGCAGATACAAACAGTTTATATACATCGGAAAGATACAGATAAATTAACAATACAAAGATAATTTCCCTATTGAAAGTGCATTTTCCCTTTTGTACCTTCTACAAGCGCCGCCTTAGATGGCACGTGCGAATACTTCTTAAAACATATTTCTTATAAATGAATAGGATGTAATTATATATATATATATGTATATATATATATATATATAGTGTTGATCAAAAGTTAAGGACTTTATATTTTTTATAATTAACTCTAACAAATAGATAACATTAATTCTAGGTTGCTGCTACATTGAAAAAAATTATTACACATTATTCCCCAGAATTTCATGTATATATATACACATTTATTTATTTATTTAATATTTTCTATTTGATGGAATTTTAGTATAGTTGTTATGTAATATTATTAATTTTCCCTAGTATTTAGATTTTAAAACGTAGTCAATGTTATTCTTTGTGCAAGATTATCATAGAGAAATTTATCAATTAGTCTAGTCTAATTAGTTATATTGAAAATGATCTCCAGTCAATTTACCCACAATGTTGTTCAAGCAGTGAAATAAATAAAAAGACTAAGATAAAAGTTCTTATGCACTAATTTGGGAAGAATTGATCATGAAAACAATGAAGAAACTGGCAGCATACGAATAGCGACAAATAGTGATGGCATAGTTATATATAAAATGTCAGTAGAGAATCCACGATTTACATAGTGTGTGTGCAAAGAAATATGTCCACAAATTATGGCATCAAGATTAGTTTTGAAATGCAGCCTTAGCTAGATAGTAGTGGCTATAGATGTCCAATAGTTATGATCAAGCACGTTAGCGAACCCGACGGACTGGGGTGCTTTCAGCTTCACGGTGTCTCCAAGTTTCATCTCATTGATTATTGTGAATATTCTAGGATATACGAAGATTTTTTTGGGTGTAATGCTTCCATAAGACAAAAGAGCATTTTCCAGAATGGCCTAAAGTTTACCTAAGAGTTTCGAGTACTAATTCATGTCACGAAAAATGCTTTCAGTCGTCATAATAAATGCTATTGAACATCTCTAAGGAGATCTCTAATGGATATGTCAAGGATCTCAAATAAAAACCAGAAGTTCGCTCAATTACAGAAGTGGAACAACAGCGAATTTTTAACAAAACTTATCGGTTTTATGCCGGATGTAAGGTGGTTTGATGCAAATAGACTTCCTAGTATTAGTTTAAAATATTATTTCTTCAACTCATCATATTCTGACAGTACCGGGTTAATATTGAAAAGTAATACTTTTTTGAACAATATAGCATATAATATTAATATGCGATATTAAGTATTAGGTAAAACTTTTAAGCTATTTCAATAAGTACTCATGAAAAAACTTACAAAAAACAAAAAATGAATTGCAAATATTCGATCAAAATTGTATATGTAAGAATTAACAGTTACTAATGAAAAATATATATCCCGTAAATTATTAACCACTCATGCAATAACGACAATATCAACGGTAATAGTTAACAACAAAAAGTTTGCTATGATAACATAAACTGATCAAAAAACGAATAAGTACAAAACCAGTTATTCGATTTATTGAATGAAAAAAGGGCTGTAATATTCACTTATTGAGAGATGAATTAACCACCAAAACGCAATTGATTACAAAATAATCAGAAAGCTTTTATATCTTTTCAATCACGTTTCCTAATATATGAAAATATCATTTAACGAAAATAATGTTATTCTTCATCCATATCGTCTCCTTCTTCTACAGTTTCATCAACAGCTGACCACCATGCTATACAACCAAGACCCGTTTCAGCCATTGTCCCAATAATTTCGTATGATTTTTCTTTCTTCGCCTCATCTACTGTTAGATCTGGTTTCACATCTCTAAAGCATACAAAACATGCTAATAAGATCAATCAATTTTATAGCTCATATACTTAAGGATGAAAACAATGTACTACAATAAGTAAAAAAAAAATAAAAGCTATTATTGAAAAGTTTCTGAAAACAACCTACTTAAAAATATTCTCCACAACTTTGAATCGGACAACTTTTCCGGGATCCATATAAAGTTTTGCAGGAGACTCTCCTTCATCGGATGGATATTCCCAGTACCACACCTATAATCATATCTTTAAAAATTTAAATAACATAGTGGTAGATAATAATAATTAGAAAACTAGCATATAATTACATGTGACAACCTATTTTTAAAACAAAAGGTTAGTTTAAAAACGATAAATATATTATACAAATTAATAAAAATCAACATTGGGCATATGCTAAAAAGTAGTTTCTGATACTAGACCACAATGTGTATATATTGAAAGGGAGATTGTTATGTATGATCACATAATTATCTTTAAAGTTATAAGCGTTATTAATAAAATCACCCAATACATATTTCATAGAATATGAGAAAGACATCAATATAATTACAAATAATTTTGTAAAAACTAGGCAGATTTAACTTTTTTCATGTCAACATGCCCTTAAAAAAGTTTGTTAGAAAAGTCCCATAGAAAACTTCTAGATAAGACAATAAGGAATGCAATAATTGCTAAATTTTAAAATGCACCTGCTCATTTTCTTCGAAAACATGAGGTTCGGGCAACCTCTCTGCAGGTATAGTAATGTCCTCAAAAAACTGAACTGATAAGATTAAGCCTTGTCGATTTGAAGAAACAACCTTAGCTTCAATAACTTCATCAACGTGTGGGCGAAATACTACGAAGCGAAACTGCAATTACATATTTTATTTCTTAAGTTCTTATTAGAAATTTAAAATAATGGAGAAATTAAACAGCTTCTAATACCTTAATTCTCGTATGCCCGTCACCTTCTCCAGGTAAAATATATGTGACACCCACATCAAGAAGATCATAAACACAAATGCAAAGTCCCAGATCAGGCACAATCTTATTCGCCAAACGTTGGTTTAAACGACGTTTTACCACCTATCGATAGTAATCATATATCATTTTTCAAAATAAATGGCTAAAAAACAAACCATTTCAAGGTCTTTTCCCAATTCATGAGGCTTGACAGGAACAGTATCTTCCATAAGAGCTAGTACAAACATCCTAAATTTATATCTTGAAAGCGAAATAATTCTGCTTATGATGATAGAGGTATACCAAAAATTTGCCAAAATTAAACCAGTATTAGGGCTAATGTTCACATTTCTAGTTCTATAGAAAATGATTTATATACATATAAGCATAAACATTTAAAATATTTCAAAAGAACAACTTTTAAACTAAGTTTAGATTAAATGCGGCTAGATCTAAATGGTATTATATCACTACGTGGTATACTCGAACCTTTAAGGTATTATACGAGATCTTCCAGTCTGATATGAATTAGAGCATAACAAAGAAACAAAAAACAATTGGTCCATTACTAATTGCTACCTATTTACAGTTGCTTATTGTACAATAAAAAGTTCGTAAAGTTGTGTCATTTAAATTATACTACTAAATACTGTTCATAAACTCTTCTAGCTAAATATTCGTTTCCACTCGATTTATAGATCAGAGCAAGGTTGTGAGCGGCAAAACGACGCATATCGTACCTTAATTATGTATTTTACAGACGTAGGTTGAATATTAAAATATAGTTTGCTTGTAATTGATTATGATAATATAACTTACTTTACAGTTAACTCTGACATTTCATTAGCCTCTTCATCCAAGGTATGCACTAATGGTGGTGGTTCAGCTAATACCTGCATTCCACAAGTTATATACATCTATATTAATCCATGCTTTAAACTCAGTAATATCCGGATTCGTCATAACAAACTTACCTTTTCATAAAAATGGATAGCGAGAGGTGTAATTGACATTTGATGAAACATGCGTCCAATATTGTAAAACGTTTCTTGTCGGCATGTGCGTGTCTTCTCATATTTTTTCATAAACGCAATACCCTTAATGAATAGTTGATTTTAAAAATATAGAGATACAGATATTAATTTAAAAAATAATATGCATAATGTTATACCCTGAGAGCAATCATATGCCGGCTACTAAGATCTTTCTTGCATGACATATGAGTAAATGTAAGAGCAAGAAGTAAACAAATTAACGGATTTTTTTTATTCTGATTCCATACTCGTAAGTATTCCCCTAGAAAATATAAACAATAAAACACATAGAAGTAGAGCATTATTTATTGAAATGTGCATACTTATAATTTCAAAAACTACCCAGAGCATGTCGATATGTTCCTGTAATTAGTGAATTATTGCCCGATATTGCTTGTAGTGCGTGATTTCCTGATGCCTATGAAATGTATGTTTTCATTA
This sequence comes from Heterorhabditis bacteriophora, assembly GCA_964036235.1. Lineage (NCBI taxonomy): Eukaryota > Metazoa > Nematoda > Chromadorea > Rhabditida > Heterorhabditidae > Heterorhabditis > Heterorhabditis bacteriophora. The sequence continues at coordinate 5,746,311 of OZ038426.1, read as the reverse complement.
AAGCAATTGTCTGTAACTACAAATAACTATTTCCACCTTGGTAAGAGCCCTCATTACATATCGATGATATGATACATTTTGAGAGTTGACAAAGACATAGTTCATGGCATTGAAAATGCGCTTGTATAATATTTCCCTGTTATTCGGAAGAAGATCTGAGTGACTAGTCTGAAAAATATACCTCATAAAACTAATACAACTTAAATGACTACACCTAAATAAATAAAATAATAGCAGCCACAACGCTTACATTAGTTATGGTGTGATACCATCGCACGTATTCAAAGGCTAGTGGCCAGCTGTTAGCTTTTATAGCACAAAAATAGAGTAAGTTTTGAAAAGTGGTAGATCTATAAAGCAGTATTAAAGGATATAATTAATAAGAATGTAAGATATATTAGATGAACTTAAATTTACTTGTCAGATTTTGTTATCCTGGGTTGCAGAAAAGCATAGCAGCAAACGACCAACATATCCTGATGTATACAAATTACTGAACCCAAGTACAAAAATCACAACACTATAAAGCTATAAAATTTAGTGGTCCATACCCACTCACCTGGTAACGCTCCATTGAGATCAAACACTCGATAAGCTTAAGGCAGTAATCATGTAGCTAAAATAGGAAAACACATCTTCTAAACTAAAAGGTGTATAAATTTTAAATATTTCTAACCAAAGAAGGATCAATATCATCAATACTCCTGCGTTCACTAGCAGCAACCGCTCCTAGTCTTTTAACAAATTTTTCCCAATTTGAATTTTGAATAGCATTCAAAGCAGCTACTCGAAGGGTGTTACTCAAATGTATACCTGAAATTCATGATAGACATACTTAATATACTATTAGGTGTAAACAGTATTGAGTTTACTAAATAGCTCATTATAAATATGTGAGAACAACCTGAACTTCTAATATTCCTTTTCTTATTCATAACTTCAGGAGTTCTATGTATTTCATAGAAGTGTGGTGTCAGAAGCATGCGAACACATCGCACGAATTGTTCCTTCTTATGTGCTTCAAATAAAACATCAGCTTGACGAATCAAAAGACGCTCATCCTATAAATCAAATCAAAATCATAAAGGGCTGTATAGCTTTAATTTAAATTCAGAACTTACATGACTAAATGATTTATACAAATCACACAAAAAGCTCGTTGAAACAAATATGTAACAAGACCATTCATCTAGAGATGGATATCATATTTTTAAATATATACATTAGTAGTGGACACAAAAACACTGATTTTCTTCTTATATTTCTTATCAGTGAAAATGAAAACAACAAAATATACTTTTCGTTTTTGTGACCAATACTGGAATATATATTATTTATAAAAAACTGACAGGTAGATGAGTACAGGTGTCAAGATCGTAATCCTGTAAAGTTTCCAAAGCTTTATCTGATTGTCCGGTTTTCTGCTGTAAACCTGATAGGTTTATGCGAGCATCTACGTGAGAAGGATTAATTTGAAGAACTTTCTCGAATGACTCCATTGCAGTTGGAATATCCTTCAGAGCCTATAATATCCAATGTATGCTCTATAACTAGATTAACATACGTATGTATTGCTGATGAAAATAAGAACTTACTGAGACAGTATTACCGTAGATAAACCACATTTCCGAATTTTCGCAGAAATTATTCCACTCTTGCAGTGATTCAAGAAATACCTACATAACTATAAAATTAGTTACATTATTGTATTTTCAGAGTTATAAATGCTTAAAAATAAACCTTGGTGGACTTATAAGCATCACAATTATAATATGCTCGTGCAATTTCTAGCACATAAGGCTCATCAGCTGGATTTGATAAGTCTCGTTGAAGCAAAATTTCTTTAAGTGGCTGTAAGAAAAAGATGTATATAAAATATAATAGAAAGAAATTTGTATAATGAAAATGATGAAATATTATTTAACGTACTGTAGCAAGATCCCTTCGGGCTACTCCAATAAAGCAAACAACAAGCCGGCTTAAGGGAATAATACCGAAAGTAGGTTCAATATGATACTCCACTTCACATATGGGAGGAAATGGCTCAACCGAATAAGTACCATTACTCAATGTAATCTGTAACAGCGATTTATATATAGAATTTCCCAACAGTGTTTCAGGTAACGGATATTATAATGTGACCTCCATAGCAGGTTCACCGTCAACCTTCTTCACTGCTTTGATGCCATCACATAGAGCAAAAATAGATTTTCCTGCCTCAATAAATTTGTTCTTTGCCATCCACATACCTAAATAAATCTAAAATTCGAAACATGGATTTCTAAAGTACATAAGAATGAAATATAAATAAAAAAATAGGTGTGAAATTATTCTCACCAATAAGTGTTTCATGTTGAGCTTCCGCACTCCGACCAAATTCTTTACTTCTAAGAACAAAAGCTTCTAATGCTAGAATCGCTCTATCCTCATCGTTAATTGTTATATAGTACTGAGCAACCTATGAGCAAAGTAAAATGTAATAGTTTTAAAATGCATAAAGGAAGATAAATGAAGCGATTCTTACAGTTTTTATAAGTTCGTGGAACCACTCGAAATTGACATTAGCCTGTGAGTGATTAATGAGTTGTGCAGCCTGAAGACGAGTTCGCATGGCCAATGGGCGTAGACCTAATGAAAAATTACTTTCATAATTTCGAATATTGGACTTAAATTTTAAAAAATATATTATATAACTAACCTAGCATATCTAACATCTCAATCCGCATTTCATAGTGTCTCCAGTTACTTGGATCAAGCCTAACAGCTAAAAAAAAAACTTGTATAAATCAAGTATAAAAATAAATAAATTGAAATATACTATCTAACCCCGGCCATAGCAAGCAGCAGCTTCCTCGAATAATTCCAATTTTTTAGATTCATCTCCCCAATGAGCCCAATCTTCTGCTGGTGTACGAGGGTCCAAATGAGCAGCCAATAAACCATACCTAAATAATAAATATATTTAAAAAAAAGTTATATTAAAGTCTTCAAAAACATGGCTTAACTGTAAGCTCTTCTGCGCGTCATTCATTTCTTGATATATATCCGAAACCTGTCGATATGACTCAGAATTACGAGGCTCTTGGCGAATCACCTAAATACACAAATAAGAAACTATTAAGTAATTTAATCAGCAATAGTAACTTAATCACCTCTAGCAGCATGGTAAGTGCATCCTGAGTATTTCCACGAGCATATATAAGATTAGCCTGTCCTAACAAGGCATCCATTGTTTTACTTAGCTTACGTGGTACTTTTTCTTTCTCCACTCTCTCAGGTTCCGCCTCTTGTGGTGGAGGAAATTCAGAACGACGAGCCTCTAACTCGTCAGCGACCACCTACATCAAAAAAGCATCTACATAACTACAATATATTATTAAATACAACTCAAACCTCATGCATGAGATTTCTGACGTGAACAGGAAGATCTCCGCCTGTAGTCGGAGTAAATTCTGATTTTGGAAGAATCATCTGAATTAAATATTAAATTATAATGCAATTATAAATAGCCAATTAACAATTAAAAACAAGTAGAACAACAACTATTTTTAACCTGTTGGTTATGTTGGATTTGAGAACATCCTTCTTCACAATCTTCTGCTGAACTATCGCCAATAAAATAATCGTAATCTTCGTCTTCTATCGATTCACCTTAAGCCACAACTCTATACTTTTGCTGATTTTGGTACCTGATTCTACAATGAATAGTTGAATGCTTAAACTGTATAATTGTTTCAAATAAGATTAACGGAATTTTAACCTCCATCAGCCAATTCTTCCTCAATTGTTTGTCCTCCAGTAACTCTCATAAATTCATCGTAATCCATCTCATTCCTCATAAATCTACCCAGAGCGACGTCATATTCACTTTCTTGACAATCAGTTACTGATATATGCAAAATTACAAATTAATCATTTTCACTTTTCTCTTTTTTAATAACCACAAGTATTTAAAATTTGATAACAAACATTTTATATTTGAGTTAAAAATGCATATAGTGATGCTCAGATCCTCAAACTTCACAATGAAGAAACATGATTACCTGGAAGCATACCGGAAATGTTGACCCCACCAATAGATACGTCCATATTGTCATCTATATTGAACGAAGTTGACGGAGCATCTATAAAGCTTTAATAGACGACCCTACTAACTTTTTCCTTTTATTAGCAAGAACTCTCAATAGTTTAACTCGGAATTTTTTCTATTTGACGTTATACGACTTAAATGATAGGTTCTTCTAAAAATTAGACTAGAATAATTTTTCTCATCTATCAAGGAAGCATCAAATATTATCTTATATTTCGCTTACGTGAAAAAGTTCAGTTCATATCAGGCTCTTCACGCAAACTAGAAACTTTTATATGATAATAAGCTCCATTGCAAAACAATGTTGGTGGAGAAAGTTCCTGCGCAATACATACAATAAATTTTACTAAGAATAGTGACATTACTTTTAACAGAAAAAATACAGTTGAATATTGCAAACATCCTACTTCCAAAGCCAAATATTCGTAAATAAATTAGAACTAATTATGCGTTAAAATCTTTAATAAAGAAACTTACAACTGCTTTCCATTCTTATGGGCTCCATTGGCGCAAGCTCAATTGTTTCCGAATCTTCATCTTCAAAATTATCCATGTTTTGATGAATTCTGTCGTCTTACGTTATCTCTATTATGGTCGATATATAGAACTCCACAAAACTGTTACCTATTCGATTTTAATATTTATAAGGTATTCAGTGAAAAGAACTAACAAATACTAAAGTATCAAAGCTGTTAATAAATATATTTTATAATCAACAAAACAAAGAAATATAACAAATTCAACAATGTATCAAATTTATACAAACTGAAGTAACAAGGAATTTGCTAAAATGGAATCGTATAAATATAACAATAGATGAAATCAGCAACAGATAACCTAACATTTTTACAGTTTAAAATAATATATAGATAGTGGGACCCTGTGAGACTGGCTTTCAATAAATTTCTTCAGTCATATCAACGAACGCAGTTTGATCCTTCATTTCAGAGCACTGAGTCTCCTGATGAAAATAAAAGTCATATTTTTCCTAACTTATAACTAATTATTATACTATATATCACTATATGTACTTTTCTAAATGAACTATTCATTAAATTAAGCATGTTTCCTCAGTTAAAAGTTTATTTAGGTTAAAAATGCAAAAGAATATAGCCCAAAAATGCTGCTAATTTAAAGTATATATTCATCTAGGGACTATGGTAAGCATATTTCATAAAGACGATGAGAAAAGCAAACCTATATACTAAATGAAAGCAATTAAAGATCTATAAATACATTAAAAATACAAGTTGAATCATCCTGTTAAATTAATGCGCCTGTGGAAAAAAGAAATTTAAAAACAAGTAAATTAATGATATACAGTACGTTCGATCAAATACATTTTATGCGGCTTTTCTAAATTTAGGCTAAAGTAATACTTTACAATAGATGAAAGACCATAATGACCGTTTTTGTAATGAATTTGTACATGAATACATTATTCTTATTTCCAAATCCTTTATTTTTTTTTGGCAATTAGATCTGGGCCTGTCACAACACAGAAGATTATATGTATAACGAATATTACGCAAATCTTTCAACGACTTATCTTCTATATCTGTAGTAAGATGTAGTACTCAAATTAATTTCAGCAGAATACTAACTTCAAACATCAAAATACGTCATCATATATCAAAAAATAGTGATTCTATCAAATAGAATAATTTCAATCCGACACAGCTATTTCATTGGTATTTCCAACATTACGTGTAAAACGAAAAATTGTAAAATTTGAGGTAAAGTATGAAAAATTTCCAAACTAATCTTTGTATTTGTTTCAACAATTGTTTCCCACAATTTACTATTCAAAGAATTGTTAATATTCTAATAAATATTATTAAGGAGTAAAACACATACCTACTTATGACATTCTGAGAAATTATATTTCTTCGCATTTTTGTAGTATTAATTACAGCCCCCCTTAAATCTCCATGCTTAACAGTTAAAGCCTTCATTGTAACTAATAGATATAAGCCGATGAGATAATAGGAGAATGCTTCATGGATCTGCATTGAACAAACGAACTGTTTGAGGGAAATCTTAAGAATACGTCGTTGTGATATAAGTGTTTAATGTCTTCTAGACTAAGTCGGATGGAAAATAGATTTTAATGGCCACATACTACTGCAGAGACTGTAACATGCTCAAATTGCATACCTAAACTTCGAATTCAATTGTTCTTTGCGTCTGCTCACATATTTCAACTCTTGATGGCTTATTTAGTTGCGATACAGATTCTTGGATAGGCGGAAGAGTTCTGAAATATGAAACTGCATTTTCTAGATTACGACTATTCTTATTTTAATTATTTGATAATGTACGAATGAAAGAACTAAAAACATTTTAAAACCAAAAAACTCTTACACTAATTGTATTCTTCAAAAGTATTCTACTGAATTACAAGACACATGTTTTCACAAAAATTAGTTTTTTTCTAAAACAATTTATCAATATACCTATCTAATTCATCTCCTTTTTTCTTAATACAGTTACCCCATGATTCAATTGCTTGATCGCTATAGTCGAGTGGAAGTGCATTTGGACCTTCGAATGGCTCAAATGGATCAAACGCATCAGGATCATCCCAGCGTCTTAATAAAAAAAAGCTCTTACGAAATATACTATTAAAGTATATTAAAACTACTATAAAATATAGCGATAAGAATATTAAGCCATACCTATAATTATCCTTTCGGCAAACGCCGTCATTCACACTTCTGTTAAAACGCCCTTTTTTCCACCCATAATCGTTCTCTTGATGAGTATTCCACGAACTTTGTCTCTTTGCATTTCCACCCTATATGACTAAATATTCTTGTTGTTTACGAATTTTTTAAATGAAACATCTAAAATGCTGATATTTCTTTTTTGAAGAGATTTCTGTAAAAAAAAAAAGACTTGCCGCAAATCGCCCTCTCCCTCTTCTTCCCATACCACTTTCAAAGTGGGACCCTCCTAGTCCACTATTGAATCCTCTTCCTCGTCCACGGATCCCAGTATAGGTATCCATTCCATTACCTCCCCGAGAGCCACGCATAGATAACCCTCGAGATTGCTGACATATTACGGGTATTCATTAAAATAAAACGTATATAATTTAACATTCTAATAAAATATACTTGTTTTTCATATCTATCTCGTTCACTACGTTCCTTCCGATTTCTCTCTCGAATTTCTTCTGCCTCAGACTCACTGATAACCTGAAAAGTGACGCAAAATTAATTAGCGATGCGTTATTAAAGTGGCTAATTAAATTAAGTACCTCGAAATCCATACACTCATTATTAAGTGTAATTATTAATTTTGGATGATCGACTATAAGCCTGTTCCGCATATTATCCAAGATATTTTTCTCCACATTTATAGTATAATACCTATAAAAAAAAAGTACCATTAAGAAACACCGTGTGAATATTTTCTCTTGCTTAACTCACCTCTGCTTGTCAAAATTTGGCACCTTCATAAACAAGTTAAGATTTTCAACACCGGCTTCAATGAATGGAGTCATCTTCTCCATATCCAAATCAGATTCCGAAATAATACAGCCATATTTCCGTGGTTTCAAAAACTGGCGCAAAACCTAAACATAAAAAATATGCACAGGATAAATTTTAACAAGGTGGAAGTGATGGGAATGTAATTCAGAACAGTCTCATTCGATTATAAGAGTATTTCTTAGTAATAGAAAGCTATTTCACGATTGATGTCCATGTGTTCGAGTATTTATATGCCACAATCGTCATTTAAAATATTGATCTCTTGTATTCCATAAATGATATAAGTAATGTTACATGCATATGAAAACAAAGAGACTAGAAGCATTATATATATTCTTTTATGGAAGAAGGTAAAACGCACTGTGATAATACGAATGGACTCAGGAATACTTTGTATTCTGCATGAATATTCTGATTTGTTTCCATTTCCATTATCTTTCGTAAAAATCATATCGAGACACCAGAATATTGTGTCAGAGAATTGTTCATGACGTGAGCAATCTTCACCACCTATATAAGAAGTATATCGAAGACGAAATATGAGATTTACATTTTTACTGTTCTATTCAAAAATAATTAATTTACCTTTGTCATTGCTGAACGTAAGCCAGATTCGTCGCTTTAAAGCATTTTGAATTAGAAAACGCTCCTGGGATGATTTAGCCTAGAATGTCTATAAATTAACGAAAAATAAATCATGAAACTACTAGTATATCTCACTTTATGCCTAAGTCCATCGCAACCATCTTCGTCCTGATTTGGAATATTGTGATTTTCTTCTAGAGTTATCTGTTCTTTATTATTTATCACATGATGATCTGTATGTCCGTTCTGAAATAAACCTATGAATAAATTAGTAATACAGAGCTATTAAAAATTCTATAATATTATATAGTAATTATTTCGTGAAAACCACAATGTCAATCCACTATGTCTTTCAGAAACATTATTATAAATTAATGTTTTGTAAGATGTTCGAAGATATTAGATGTAAAAAAGTTAATTTTATCCTGATCTCAGGTTCTATTAAAATTGAGTCAATTAATTCATGTAAAACCTGTTGAACAGATTTATGGCTATCTTGATTATATAGCACTTCATGTACAGAATGGAGAAATAACTGGTCTTCAATTGATTTTTTTTCATCAAATTGCGATAATTTCTTAACAGGTTGAAACATTCCACGAACACCATCACACTGAAATGTAAGTTGCATATCTTAATAATTATCAATGTTTTAAACGAAATCGGAAGAAACATGTGGAGGGATTCAAACTACTGAAAAAAAATTGAAATAAACTAACGTTAGCAGCAATTTTGTGCTGTTTTGAACACTGCAACGAACAAGTGCGTATTTCACATTTAGGACATCTAAATAATCAGATAAATTACTTAAATAAGGAGTTAACACATCTATATCATACCTGTACTTATGCGGATCTTTTTGACACAAGCCACATAATTTCGAATTAATTTCCGGTACAGTGGCTTCAATACCAAGTTCCGTCATTTTATAAAGTAATTCCTGTAAACTATGCCATTTGATTTCAAAGGTATTTCTGGTACTTCAACATTCTACAGTGTTAAGTGTTTAACGACATTCAGGAATTAGAAAGCAGCATCTAATAATGACCAAAATTTTCTATTTAATCAACTATTTCGCTTTTTTCTTCATCCACAACCAATTAATATTATCAATGCAATTACCATAGTCTGTAAAATTATAATTGTAGGATAAAGAATAGTATTATAATTAACAAGAATATTGCCGTACGAAATTCCAAAAAACACTGCAAAATTGTAACACCAGTTAACATTAGTTTTATGTGATTGTAGTTTCGCTCATTTTGTGTACTTGTTTATATCACGTTCCGTGGTCTTTAATATAGTGTATATATATCGGCTAATTTATTTCAGATCTACTATTACAGCCCAATTAAAACTTTTAAATATCTTTTTAAGTAGCATTACTACCCCGAAAGACAAAAATGGTGAGTTCATATTGAAATTGATATTTTACTATCACATAAATATTTGTTCGAGCCATTTATATAATTTGGTAGGTTAATTATAGTAACTGAGAAGATTTTGTTTAAAATTATAGACTTATTTAATTAAAACATTAGGCTCGTAATGCTGAGAAAGCAATGACTGCGTTAGCACGTTGGCGCCGTATGAAGGAAGAAGAAGAAAAGGTATGTTGAGGATTCATCTTTAGATGTTAATCCTTTATTTTATTATATGTTATTGTCTTATTTTAGGGTCCAGTAGCAAAAAGACCTCACGATACTAGCCTATGTACCGTTCTGACAGATGCTGAAAGGTTTAGGCGTGAGGTATCACCTTAGTATTTATACATAACTTATTGTGCTACATAATTTTTAAAGAACTTTTTCTAGAATAAGGAGTAATCAATACGATTTGATTATCATTGCAGGTGACAAAAGAAATAGCGAAAAAAATAGCGCTAATCCAGAATCCTGGAATGGGAGAATTCAAAATTCGAGATCTTAATGATGAAATCAATAAAATGTTACGGATTAAGTATGCATGGGAACTACGAATCAAGGAATTGGGAGGAACTGATTACAGGCTAGTTTAATTGGACAATTAATTTTACGGATTTCTAGTTTAATATTATCAGTAAAGTCTATTGCGCTATGTGGTGTCTTTGAAGGTCGTGATTTTTAGGAAAATGACCTCACGAGAGTTAGATAAAGATGGTCGTGAAGTTGCTTCTAATCGTGGCTACAAATATTTTGGGGCTGCAAAGGATCTTCCAGGAGTAAGAGAACTGTTTGAACAGTCTAAGGAATTGGAGGTAACTTACTATAAGACTGGTATATCTGATTTATTGCACTTGCACGCTATTATTAACTTTTGAAGTCCTGTTATGGAAGCTGTTTTATAGCAAATGCGCAAAACTCGTGCTGAACTGATGAAAAATGTGGATGCTGACTATTATGGCTACCTGGACGACGATGATGGGTTATTAATTCCGTTAGAGAAAGATGAAGAAGAAAGGGCGGTTGCACTTGCAAAGAAAGTCAGTTTTTTGTCGAGGAATAATAGTCATGCACTTATTTTACAAATTATGTATTAGTAAATTTGTTCTACGATCTAAATAAATATATTATTAGCACTTTGCTGAACACGGTGGAGAACGATTCCAAAAGGAGTTTGGAGATGATGATGATGATGATATTTATAAAATATGTGATGTATGTTTTTTGCTGAATTGTTATTTAGTTTTATTTTTTTAATTTGTCATTATTCACACTCGGTTTTAAAATATATTAATAACAGGAATCTGGTGATGAAGATATTGATACTAAAGAGTCGATTGTGGTAGGAGAAGATGGGAAAAGAATGACCATAAGACACGTGATGGTATTCATAGTTATTATTACTATAGTTTATAGTAGTGGAAATATTTCTCAATAGGAGTCATTATTCTTTTATTTATAGGTTCCCAGTCAAAAAGATATTGAAGAGATGATTCTAGAGAGAAAGAAACAAGCACTTATTGATAAGTATCTTGGAAATATATGATAATTTCCTCACTTACCATTGTTCTATGTATGTGGTCTCAAATGATATGTTATTTCTTTTGGATACTTTCTGTTTTAACGAGTGTGGCCTTCGTACTATAGTTTTTTTATTTAGTACTTCAACCTCATAACAATGATATAAAATTTCTTATTTATTTATTTATTAGAGAAATAAGGGGATAATTAGTAGAAATATAGAGAGTCCTGGTGATGTGTTGCAGAAATCAAAGGCAGAACACAAACACAACTTTTCGCCTGTAGATAATTCAGTACGACAACCCTCTGGGTGGTAGGCGTGAATAAGGGAATCGTGAGGAAGGCATGTCATTGCAGTTGTTAGCCCACGGTTTGGATGTAATCTACAAATACGTGAATATACTTTTCTAACATACAATAATGGTTTGCGTGTAAGATAAATTTACCAAATAATGGTTATGTAGAACAATATTTTTCTATATTACTACAAACGAAGAAACATCTACATGTGGAGCACGGTTATTTTATGCGATAGCTTTTTGCGTAACTGGTCATTATATTAATATTAACCAGTATAAATAGTCCTCATATTTATGTTGTAAAAATCGTATATCATGCAAATATAATTTAGAAATTATTCGTTTACATACGAGAAGAGTGCTAGATCTTTGAGAAAAGCTGGCAGTCTGATAGATTTGAGCACTTATTTAAGCGTATTTTTCTGAAGAAATCCCAAAGATGAGCTTTTAAATACTTCACTAAGGTATAAGTTTGTGAAGATTGCAAGATATGTATATGATATGTATATGCTAGAACATGATTAAGCAATCCAACCATACGAAGTTGCGTGGGGAATACCTGATGAAGCTATTACAATCTGTGATTTTATGAATGAGAGATAACTAACGTTTTCCATGAGTTAATAATTATAGGAAAATAGCTTTTACCTTTGAATGCGTATACATGCAGCTCCCTCACAAAGCGAACACGTTCCATCACAATCGCTGCCATCTATACACCAGAGAGATGAGCCTAGATTATCTAATGATTTTATATGGAATTTTAAATTATTTTGAGAAACATTATGAATATAAGTAACTGAAATATAATCTCCAAATTGTCTTATTTTAAATACTAGACTTACTGAATTAATAACAACATTTTTTTCTCAAGGTTTCCTTAGAAATGTATTATATACTGTATATAGCAAACATACATTTTATATTTGTAAATATATGTTGCGAAGAATACAGTCTATTAGTCAATTTCCCAGAATGTCTTGTTTTGTATTATTGTATATTTTCGGAATACATATGAATTTAATTAATTGGAGAAACTTGGTTTTATCAGTGATGTGCAGATTTTATTTCTTATTCATTTTCCACTTGTTATGGAAGCAGTATGCTAGTAAATATATATCTTATTCATAAAAAGATTGCGCTCATAGAGACTGCCTAAATACATCTATATTTGTATTTTTAAATAATATAACTAATGGTTCAGATCAGAATACTATTTCCTTATTGTTATTATTAATGATGTAACAGAGAAGCACCGATTGTGCTTCTAAGGTATTTTTACTTGAAAATTTGTAGCTTTAACACTTAGGCTCTCAGCCCTTTCTCTCATGATCTTTGGTTCAGTGTATGAAGATTTGAGGATGAATTTTCTAAGTATAGTATCCTAAAGTTGGATATGAATCAAACAAAAAAATTATGTATGCTTTTAAACTGCATTTACCTAGCAGTAAGCCTATAATATGTACAAACTTAATATAACACTCACATTCCGATATCATTATGAGAAGTAGAGTGATGAATTTCATGGGAGCATCTCGAGCGGAAATTGCTCGGACGGAAGAGGAGGACAAAAACTAAAACTGATGTTTTGTAGCAACTAACGATTACGGTAATGATCAACTATGAGTTTATTCATCTGCTTCTAGTCAAATGATTTCATTGCATACCAAAATAGGAACTTGCCATAATAAGCGAACAACAAATAAACCAAACTGTATCTATGTTCAGAAAATGACTGAAAAAAAATACTTTTCTTACTTGCATTTTATTTAAACTTCCGTAGGAGGATATGTGAAGAAAAGATAAAATATATCAATATAAATACATTTAAAAGAAAACACCTTTATTGAAAATGTATCTTTTAGGTGTATTTTGGTTATAAAAAATTCAAGTGGAAATAAAACTTTTACTTAAAAATACTTATGTGAAAATCGAAAAATAACTAATCGCTATCACACAACCGCTGACCCTTTTAAATGGTAATTATTTTAATTTCTCCTTTGGGTTACTTAGGGTTCAGAATAATGCGATATAGAGTTGAATATGCCCATTGATAGAAACTCAATCTCAAACTTTAAATAGTTTTGAACCATAATGTAATACTATATAACCAATTAATGAGTAAATAGCTAAAAGTATAATTTAATGCAATAAACAAATGTTATGTATATAGTTAAAATGACATAGTACTTTGTTTAAAAAGAAAAAAGGTTTTTGAGTAGCAATAGACATAGCTTATAGCTGTCAGCTATGCATTAAGAAAATTCCATAATTAAGATAGTTTTCATCATCCACAATCCTACTAAATACCAAGAAATAAGGCAGTAAATCTATTTTATACTTTTTATGAGAGTTGAGTATCGGGATATCGAGCTGTTTATGTGCGTATAACAATGCCAGTACGGATAAATTAATTAAAGAGCCGACTCCACAAAGTTTTCGAAACAACTGGGCAAAGATACGAAAAAGATAAGAGCTAGTGAACTCTAACAAGCAGGTTGATAATATAAATCTAAGTAGTACTTAAAAGAGGGTAAGTTCTGAGGGGGACAATATAATAATTTAGAATGTATTAACAAAATATGATAGAATGAAGGCGATTATGAATATGATTTGTTCCAAATGTCCAAAAGAAATATTATGAATAGAGAGGTCAAAGGATCGCAGTATCCCCTACGCAAGTTCCGCGCTAATAAATTTATGACCCACCGAGGCGTGACCAATTGGTAGAAATTATTTAGCATCTATGCACAAATTGCGATGCTCGCAACAACCGGGTGTGCTAGTGACAGGCCAATGGTGGTGCACTTCATTTCAATCTTGTTATGGCTCGTGTAGCGCTTCTTGTTCATGTAAATAATGCTGACAAGCTAGGTAAATAGAAGTTTCATATAACTACTGTACTCAGATGAATCTAAGTTGTTACATGAGAAAAATATTGCTAAAATTTAAAAGTCAAATAATTATTTATAGAGTACAGAGACACGAGTTCAAGTTCTTTTCGTCATATATGCACAGCATAACTCTATAACAGAAAACAAATACATTAATGATTGAGCAAAATTGTTCCTAAGCACTAACAAGACAAAAAAGCATCGCAGAATGTAAAATCGTTACGTTAACCCAATACCTTTCATTCCTATTTTTCTGTTGAATGTCAATACGTAAGAGTATTCTGGGTACCGAAAAAATGGAGTATCAGATGAAAATTTGGAAACTATCTTCGAAATATCTTATTATTAGGAATTTTTCTGAAAAATATTTTTATTATTTTTACTTTGAACATATCCTCAAGTTTATCTTCGAACTAACGATAAAACAAAACGAGCAAAGTAATAATTTTTACAGTTATTAACTGCAGTTTATCGGGAAAAATGAAACGTACCAAATATTTTTTATAAAACTAATATTAAAAAGATTTTCTAAATAATAATCCGTGCTTCCTAGAATACTATCAAACTTAAATGGTTTAATAGTTGGGAATAGCTCACTCTTAATTGCGAGATTCACATTAATAAGGGTGTGTTGATATGGTAGACGTTTTTCTTGTGAAAGGAAAATCTTGAAGACAATTTAAAACATTGTAGAACGATCCCCTGAAGGTTAAAATGTGGCAAGTTTCAAATATCCCTTAATATCATCTAATGAATTTTCAGGGAAGTATTTAAAAATATCTTCCCACCATATTAATTATGGAACAATCCTAGCCATGCTCTAATATAAAACAAATGTTTACTACATTGTTATTAATTCACTAGTTGCACAAGTACTAGAATGTTGCGAGTGACTATCCACAAAGTACAAAAGATGAAAATGGATAGTAAAAACATCAAAACTTTATTAACAAATAGCAATATAAGTTACTCTAACAAGTGTAGGTAATTTTAGCAAGAATAATTCTCTTTGTACTGCGTCTTCTATGATATCCCAACAATGCAAAGTCCTAAAAATCTAGAAGGATATCTTCCTAGTTTAAATCATCATATTAGTGATTATCTAGATATAGTCACGGACACTTTAGAAGAAAGATGTTGAGTTTCTCCTCGAATGCTACTTTTTCCGCCTTGTTATTGCAGAAATCGTGAATCTCTCTTTCAGTGCACTTTAGGGTGTTCTTAACTGCAGGAAAACAGCCTAAAAATAACAATAATAAAATACAATCCTTCTGTAAGTTATGTCAATAAAATTTGGATACTAAAAACTGCTTTCAATTCCATTGAAACCAAGAGTAATCTCTGGGTTATCATGGATTCTATAACAAATTTATGCAATCTTACGTTTTTTTATCATAATTTATGATTACAATATCTTAAAATAGCATTATATTATAATACTACTGAATTTTAGACGGTGATAAGATATTGTTTATTTGTGCTTAAAATTAAGATCCCTGAGACGCACAATTTAGAAAATGTACTACAACAGACGAGGAAAGCATTTTCGCCAATACACCGAACAATACGGATTGTGATATGTGGGAGCATCCTCAATACGCTACTTTAAGATCAACCTAAAACAATGCCGAGTGGATTCATTATTTACGGAGCCAAAGTTGACGGGTATCGTTCCATGAGCGATATTCTTGGAGCATTTCAGACGAACCATGTCTGCTAAGCCTATACAACGCATTTTTTGTGATCTTTAGACACCAATATTATCCTCTTCTATACATGAGTATGCATTGTGATTATAATTTTCGAAAAGAAGAATGACCCAAGCTACAAATAGTAGTCCAGCCAGTAATTGAATCTTGTTTCTCGTACTAAAGGTATTGATATTATTTATACCATATTAATCATAGAGTTTATGAGAATCAATTATAATTTATTACTTCTACTAAATTTTCACTTTATGCAAATTGTTTCCTTTTCTTTATCTTGATCAGTACTATAATTTTTATATCGTACATCCAAATTCTTCAAACTATATGCGCTCGATAAACCACCAACCTTGGAAGGCAAAAGCTTGTGTTGATTTATCTTAGATTTTTCCGTAGTGTATTTGTTCGTAATAATAATATAAATATTTCCGAAATTTCAGCTTTCTGTCATATATTTTAACAAAGTTAAACTGGAGAAACGAAATGTTCATAAACAAAGAACAAAATCATAACGTTATAGCTACGATCTCGTTATCATTTATATGCAAGTCATAAAAATATAAAAAAATGATAATTAAATGAATATTCAGATGAATCAGATATGAGTAGTGACAAAATCCATTCAATTCTTGATATGCTAGATGGTAAATCATATAAAATTGCAAATTTTACTAGGTGATTGTTGTATTTTTCGCTTATATCCAGCAAATAACTTTGTTTATGCTAATTTAAAGTTATATCAGCAATATATGTATATTATTATTGAATATAAGTAAATTATGCAGGACAAAGCTTAGAATAATTAAGTGTAAAAATTCTGCTCAGTTTAGATTATATCTGATGTCAAAATTACAACGATGAACCAACTACTTTTTATGTCTTATTCCCTAAGATATAGCGAACCTAACAATATTTTCGAACATCTAATAGATCATATATATGTATACATTGTGAGATTGCATCGTTTCCTTAACAATGAAAATTTTACAAATTTGTTTCCAGATTTAGAACCAACTTTAAATTCAGCAGTTCTGTTTAGATTCATTTTTTAGTTTCCTCTCATTACTATTCTCAATCATCAAAGGTGAAAAAGTGCTGTCATTTGACACAGATATAATTAATTTTACCATAATAAACGTAACCGAATTTATTTTTAACTTAATGGTTTCTTAAAAGGGGAAAGTTAGTATTTACCAGATGGAAAGCTTAGCACTCGACTGCACTCTTGCCCATAACGTCTTTCAGAGCGCTACCTTTTACATTAAATGCTCACGATCACAGACCCGAAAGTACTTGAAACCATTGATGTTGTATGTCTACTCTGAACTAATAGTCAACGCAGATCCAGCGTTCGTCATAACTTCTGATGCAGGTGCTGCGTCACATGAAAGCACAGCGACACAACATGGAGGTCTCTCTAGACAGACCTAGATATCATTTACAAACTGTTCCTTTGGAAGTTCGAAGTTCGCCTTCTGCCGACACACGGACTTATGGGTGTCTTCGAAACTGCCCACAATGCCAGGTCTTATTGACCAGTTAATTCTAAATTTTCACGAAAACTGCTTTAACAAAGTTCGGATTTGTATTATGTGGTCCTATGCGGCCGGTTTTCCAGCCGTTTTCAGTGCAGTCCTACGATACGGAGTGGTTGAAGCCATAGAATTAGTGTTTTCAGTTCCTCTTGGTAGTATTTAGCCTCAATTTAGACACCTTCCTCGAGCAGTACACGAAGTTTTAGCTGGTGCAGTCAATTTGGACCAATCTACGATAGGTGAAGGAACGTCGTTTCCGGTAACTGCAGATGCTTTCTCAAATCTCTAATGTCCATGTCGGAACAATTGTTTGTTGTTCTGATGACTGCATTTATGGCTGGCACTGGGAATTTTCTCGTCGGTGAAGACTTCTGAGACGTGCCTGTTGAACGATGTTTAGAAGTTTCCTTAGTTTTTTGTGACGAATGACCTTCTTTTTAAAATTCAAATGTAGTTTCGACAGATCCTAGTATATCGGAGGAACTCCAAGACCAAGTTTTTCCACTCACTGATATCGGATTAATATCGAAGTCAGAAGTAATGCTCATCATCACTCTCGACGGAATCCTCTTCTTTGAAATTGTAGTGTTTCAAAACCTAGATGTTTCGTCTTTGGAACAATTCTCTACCGTACCAATTTTCTCAGAGTCTGGTGAACGGCCTGGGGACACAAAGTCTGGTGATCGTGGCATCTTTCTGCCGTTGCTCGTGCAAACAGATGGTGGCAGTACGTGGAGCCTTGGGCATTGTACAACAGTTCAGAAACATCAGAATTAAGTTGATAAGTGGTCCAAGGAGGCTACAAGTACCGCGTCCACATTGGCATAGCAAGTTACTTCGACAAATACACCTATTTAATTGCATTTATATTTCCGTATCAAAGTTTAGATACAACCAATCTGTAGAGTACAATATATTTAACTAACCAGAATTCAGTATCTTCTCCCAATCGAATCGGTCAACTGTAATTGGTACAGCTGCAGAGAAGCAGGTCGAATTCATGTGAGCCTTAAAAATATTTATTCTTACAAAGGTTAAAATTTTACTACACACTCTAATTATCGTAAAAGAAACTCATGTGTCTCATATTTGGTCTTATCAATACTTATCTAGATAAAACTAATAGTATATTATTAGAAAAGAATCGTAGGAATTGCCATGTAATAATCCATACGAAGTCAAATAAGTAATGGTTATTGAAATCTTTGAAAAATATAACTATTCTAATAGATTTTTTAAATACAAAATGTTGCCCGTTATCTAGATATGTACAGATTGAGCAGCAGCTAGAATCTCTTCTCTAGTTGGAGCTAGCTTCCTCCACAACATAAGACAACATTCTGGTACAGGTAAGGGAGGATTCTTCGGTCGCGATAGAATGACCAGAGGAGCACCATCTTTAATAATAATAGTAATTAAATAAATAAGTAATAGGGTTGGCATTCCGAGACCCCCGATTCCCCGAATCCCGGGAAATACCCGGCTTTTCCAAAATCTCGAAAACCCGATAACTCGAGTTATTAAAATACCACGAAAACCCGGAAACCCAGTAACTCGACATTTTAGTCTTGAATGCCAACCCTAATAAGTATGAAAATTATACAAATATTAATATATTTTTCAGCGGTATTAAAAGAAATTAGGAGCTAAATTAAGTCATTATTAATCAATTAAACCTTTAAGCAACGCCTTGAGCTTATTAAAGAATATGGTGAGGTCGGAGATCTCATGTGTAACTTCGTTTAGAATAATCACATCGAACTGTCCGAGCTGTAATAAAATACCAATTGGTAATATTTACCTAGAAGATTTGTGTATTTTTTCCTAGTTCACTTTATAGGAGTTATGGTAGAATACAGTTGACATTTGCTATGTGTAAAAGACAAGTGAATGGCGTAAGGCGATCTGTCAAGAATGTAGAGATAGGAGAGACCAAAGAAATGGAAAAATACTAATTGGTTGTGTAACTTAACCACATGATTATAGAAATGGTAGGTTGTTACGAAAGACAAAGATTAAAACAGAGCTTACATCCTCAATATCATTGAAATTCTTTCGAAAATCAACTTTCTTAAAGGTAACATTAGAAGGAAGATCGAAACCTGGTTGGTCACCACGAGCAGCAATTATTAACCTATATATACACATATATAATAAATACTGAAAGGTAAAAATGCGTATCAACAAACATATTTTTCAATAAATTGACTTATTAGTGGTATGGCTCTCAGCTAGTGAAAGCGCAAAAACACAGGCCTCCTCTGATACGTCCAGAATTGATAGGTTTTCTGGTGTACCAACCTAAAAGCTAGTTAAAATAAAAATTGGTAAAGAATTTCAACAATAAAAAGATGCACGTGATTAATGTGAAAGTTAAAGAGAGCATACATTATTTGTATTAAGAGTCTGATGAAAGCAAAATGATGAAATACTTTATTAATTATCCATTTCCAAATATCAGGATGATGCTGTGCTTCAAATTTTTTCATTGCAGTGTATTCTTCCTCTGTGAACTTAACCTTCTAGAAATATTAAACATCCATTAATTAATTAATACTAAAGCCTCTAAATTCTCACTCATTCAATTAAAGTGGCTTACCACCATTTCCACGAATTGAAACAGGTCGAATCACACACGGGGAAACTAGAATTTACAGCTGTCCAATTTCTTGGACCATCAATCAGAAGTCTAGAGGAATAAGAGAATAACACAATCTAGACCGGGTTCAACAAAATTTACATTTCACATGATGATAGTTTCGAATTAATTATTATCCAATTCACTTTCTAACAGTCACGTACGAGGTATTGTGTTAGTTATGCCTAGTATGATTCTATGCGAAAGCAAAAATGAGTAGCATCCATAATTGTTAAGACTTGACACTGCAATACGTAATCAAATAGTAATAATCCAAAAGAGAAAAACACAGAACTTTTATTTAAGATAATCCGTTATTTAACAGGCAGAACAGTGATAAGTGCCGATAATTATATGTACACACCAAAATGCAAAAACCCAACTATAAACGAACAAATAAATAACTTGATAGAGATCAACATCATGTACCGTATTTTCTTGATGTATTAATTCTATCAACCATTGCATTTTACATACAAAATCATCCATGGAAAACATTCAAGACTATCTGGCCCGATGAGATCTATCTATTATTCCACTTTTTAGACATAGAAGACAAATGTATTAATTTCACCGGAATGTTAACAAAATATCAGATATATATTAAAAAAAACTATTAGATGGAAACTAGTTTAGTGATAAAATTTCACAGAGCTTTATAGGATATACCATCAGCTATTATTTGTGATTTTAAGCAAGGTTAAATTATAAAATTAAGAAGTGAAAGAATAAAAATCGGGCTGAAAACTCTATTAAAACTAGTGGGTGATTTTTAAACATCGAAACAAGAGCCACACGGAAGCTCTTTGATGTAATGTTTGTCATATGGGAACGGCTAACACACTCCGCAAAAACAGAAGCTGAGTTATGATCACGGCAGGAGAGATTAAAAAATACAAAATGCATCACATTGTTAAGCATGAGCAGTAGAAGTTGAAGACAATGTAGGTTTAACCCTGTCGATTTTAGGATCTTTTTTTGATTTTCCGTTAGGCGGTTTCGGTCCTTGTTTGACGTCTGAAAACTGAAACTTAGTAGTACGATTAAAAATAAGCATTTCTTACCATATAAGTTATTAATACTGGATAAATACAATAGAATAATACTCAACTGTCACTAATATACAAGTAAAAGTCAAATCCGTAATAAACTTAAACTGATTCCAAAAAATCACTATTCAAATCTGCGTAATTTAAGAGCAAAACAGTAACTTACAAATCCTATTAGACCTTTCTTTAAACTTTGCCCTCTGTTGGGCAAGGGTTGCTTGTGGGATTACATGAACAACGGTACCAACCGCTTTTGTTCTTCCCTCTCTAAATACCATACGAGTCCCTAAAGCAATAAAAAGTTCATATGCGTAAGAAACTATTTCATCTTTAAAACGTTAAAAAGAACAAATATATCACTACATACCCGGCCTAATGTATTCTGGCAGTCGAATGAATTTAAACAAAACTCGGTCGCGATCCCCAGTTCGCAGAACGTCCTACAATACATAAGCACTAAGCAAAATCTCAGCACATTCTATTCCAAAGCATAACTTTAACGTCGACCTTTTCATGAGTAGCATACTAATTGCTTTCCGAAATAGGAGCACAATTTAACAGGGAAATTCTCACCTTTGATTAACAATAACATTACATAGTATCCTACCTTATTCATACTCACAAGCGTAGCCGTCTGTCTAATGGAGCCAATATGTAACATAGCTTGGTAGTTTGGTTTAATTGTTGTCGGATGATGCAGAATTAGAACCTACATTATTCGAGTTCACTAATAATAAATTCATGTTTCTTTAACCTAATATATTTAATAAAGTAGTGACTAGCTATACGAAATATCTTAAAAATTACTTCCGCTTCGAAAGACATGCTCGCCATAGGCTCAAGTCGTGGATCAACCATAACCATGCCTTTCCTCACGTCTCGCTTGGTAACTTTTCTATGAAGCAATTAAGATTAATGGTAGATAATTTATAGGACACACTACAATTTTATTAAAGTGGAAATATGCCTAGTCAAATATTAACGTATAGAATACCTAAGAGCAAATGAAGCAGTTTGCCCACATCGCACACTTGAGACCGGCATGCGTTTACGATGTATGGATTTTACAGGAAGAGGTACAAATTCTCCTACAGAATTTGGACCAAGCAACAGTGTATCGTTAACCTTAATGGTTCCGGCGAGAACCGTACCAGAAACTACAGTACCAACACCTTCTACCCAGTATACGTCATCAATCTAAAATGTCATAGTTAAGGACTTATAACAATTAGAAAATTAACTAGAAAGATATAATACCTGGAAATGAGCTGGATCATCACCGCATAATGCTCTTCGTAAGGGAACGATGTTTAAGAACTGCCGTAATAAGTCAAGATTTGTTCCTTCTACGTTTGATACTTGAAAGATAGGACATACTCTAAAATATTTCTAGTAAACGAGAATAAAACTTCTAGAATCTAGAATTCATAATAATTCCATAGTTTCATCGAAATTTTCTGTACGTATAGTCTACGAAAAAATACATTTCAGGTATGTACCTTTAAAATAAATGCTATATTTTAGCGCTAAACATGTAAGAAAAGATAAAGAAAATATATAATTCTTACCTCTTACTAGGAAAATTAATTGCAGCGTGGATAACATCATTAGTATTTCGAACCATTACAGGTAATTTCCGGGCACCGGCACCTAGAATTACAACACAAATTATTTATAACAAAACAAATAAAGCATACATGTAAAAATACGCTTACTTTTAACTAATCGGCCAATGTTTTTCATAGTTTCCTCAAGAATTTGTGGAGGGCACATGTCAATTTTAGTCACCTGTAGCATTAAAATATGGGTACGTCTATACTGTTTAATTACGTAACGTGAAAAATTTAATAAACTAACTACAATAGATACTGGGACAGATAAAGATAACGCAAGCGATAGATGTTCTTTCGTAGTACCGATTATTCCCATATTAGCACCGACCTAAATTAGAAAATTTTAAATAAATCTAGTATTAAAACATATGTACTACTTTCTTACCATAAGCATTGTATAATCAGGCATATGACCCGTCATTCCAAAAATCGTTGTCTTCAAATACTTCTCATGACCTGCTAGATCGATAAATGTAATCAACTGGAAAAAATTATACAATATAAGATTCTATTTTAACAAAAGACAAATACTTAAATAAAAATTCAAATAGTAGTTTATGAACCTTACTGCAATCCTTACTGATTTGCACCCAATCAAGGTTATTATTATGAGGATCGGGCTTATTGACTACCCCTCCATGTACGTTAAAACCAAGAATATCGTTTCCTACCGAAGATGTTCGTCCAGACTCGAATTCATGTTTGTGCCTAATGTAGCATGTATAAATAACGTTTCATAAAGTATCAACAAATTTTGGTTACTAAATAAAATTTAAAGCACCGAAAGAGTTTGGTCCTAGCAAGTCCTCTACCATCGTCAAGAGCACTATGAGTCAACACACCAAGTAGAGTCGATTTACCTGCGTCTACATTACCAACAACGGCTACACGCACCTCAAGTAATCTTTATTAATGCTATTTCACTAACGGTCAAATAAGCTTCGTAAATCACTTTGGAAGCTTATTTAAATATAGAAGAAAGCAACAAACCTCGATAAAATCCTCCTCACGAGGTGGATCCCTAACAAGCCATACTTCAGTGCACTTATTTCCATTCTTCCTCGTCTCAATCTTAGTTCCAACTGCAGGGATTTTTTTTAAAATTTCAGAGTGATTTCTGGAGGCGACTTCGAGATCTTCTACAGACAATCCAGATCCTAGGATATACTTCATTCAGCATGTACTTTTGTTTCAAAAATTCTCTCCCATGTTTAATATAAATATGATAAACATAATCATGTTTGTTACTTCCCACACTTTGATATTCCTTTGGAAATTTTCAAACGGATATACCTTTGGCAGTCGTTCCAATAGGAATTCCGATTTCCACCAAGGTCTCACCCTCACCCTCCAGAAGAAGTTTTCGTAAATGAATTATATACATATCAATCTATAAATAATATGCTAATAAGAATTTGAATTAAGAGTGGGCCAAATTTTATTAGCAACTCCTAATTAGTATCCTAAATCCCATACCTCTTCAGCTTTATTTCTAACAAGAAATGTAGAATCTAAGCAACCAGATTTCGTATCGCCATCCTCTTCATCAGAATCTATAAATAAATTACATGGTGGACGCTAATTTCCAAAATTATAATAAAAATCTATGTTCGAATCTTAATTACACTGAGCATCCAGAGTGAAAAAATACCATATAATCCAGCAAGTCCTTCTAGATTCTTCTTATGGTCATTTCCTTTACTGTCTTTTGCAACAGAACATGCAATCCCAACATTATTCGTTTTTCTTTCCATGTGGAATCCTAGTATAGAAAGGTTATAGAATCATATAGAACCATCCACCTTATTCCACTGAAGTAAATACTGCTTAGAATTAATAAGCATTATCATTTTAAAGATTATAACATTGTTATATACACGACGCAATACATGAATGGAGAGTTAGTGAAAAAAGACAATATTAGTGGTAAACTCTAATAATGTGAGAAGTTAAAAATAGATATATTTTCCTATTTCAGACTGGCAAGGATAGTACTAGACGTATTGGTTAAGCTTATGTAAATTTCATCGTATATCAAATTACAAATATAAACTATATTTTTTACTCAAGAGTAAAGCAATTACAATATTGCACAATGTGAGAACGGATATTAACAATACTAGCACAAATATGAATAATACAAGATAAGTACGTATATACCAACATTTTAAAACATACGCAGGAAACGAAGATATAATACGTTTAATTAAATCATCAGAATATGATAAACTGAAAAACCTCGAACCTCACATCGTCATTGTTTGGTTGTTCTGCGGGATGTTAGAGTACAGGCGGAAAAAGTACAATGACAGAGACGCATAGCATATACGGAGTTTCTGCAAGCTTGGTTTGAAATTCACGTTCTTAATGAGAATTTAAATATAGTTATTATAGCAGTATATGTTTTGAATTAATAGTCTACGACTACCATCATTAATACATTCAAAAATTACACCAATATTAATAATAATGATAATACATTTGTATGAGTATGTCAATAGAGTAGCTTCTACGTTCATTCCGCTTGTCACATACACAGAAGAGTTGTTCATAGTTATAAGGAATTAATACGTTTTTCTTATTTTTACAATACAGTTATGTCTTTATATTTACAATAATTGAAAGTCGTGGTATTTAACCACTGTTCAAAAGTACATTCATTTAGAGTAGCTAGCACGGCTGAACAATTAAATGTAAAGCGAGGTAAGAGCAAGACAATCACTCGTATAAGAATGAAAATTTGTTTAACGAACACTAAAGCTTTAAATCTTCTTGCTGTTTAAAATGGATTTCAATATACAATCTTGAAGCTGCGTATTTATAGCGAAGTATAGAATAGTGCATAGAGTTACCCAAATAAAGTGCTTCACTACCATACTTTCTTTAAACAATGGTCTTTAGACTCAATAACATCTTGGCATCTGCGGAACAAAGATTTGATCAGACTAGAAAAGTGGTGAGGTAGGTCTGCCTAACGCTGCACAAAAGTTTCAACTCCGTCCACATGTACACAGTTGGTTTTAAATTGAGGCTCTGCAATTATCAACTTCAAAAGCGAGATTGTAACCTCTCTTACCCATGTTCTTATAGCTTCTGAAGTTTGCTTTATATAGTTTTGGAAAATCTATTTTCTCAGCATGTGGCGGGTAACGTAAGGAAATCTAGTGTTGCTGAGTGCGTCTTTGTAGATTCTTGTTGGCGATCATTAGAATAGTTATATTCTTCGCACGTATTAACACTTTCTCCGTAGGACGACGTCCATGAGATGTTGCGTCACTTCCCTAACATTGTATGAATATCTCAGTAGGACTGTAGCTCTAGGTTTATATCAACAGAGCTTAACCGAGGATTATTCATAAGGAATATAGCTTTATTTTCTCAATTAATAGTTTTTATTTGTCTACTGAATTGGCTTCATAACACAAACAAACTTGAACAGGACATTTTACGGGGAGAAAATAAAAATTCTTATTATAAATTGCTCGGTAACCTTTATTCAAAGTCTTGATTTTTTACAACAACTTTGGACTGTGGAGTAATACTAGCACACAATAGTTGTTTTACGTTGACGTGAGGTTATGGATTTAGAAATTGTGCGTGAAATTTCTAATAATTTCTGTTGTCTGTTACTCAAAAAGAAAATTCTGAGACTTCGACTAGTCAGAGGATCAGCACTAGATCGCATCTGAGGTAACAGATTGAAGACATATGTGCAGATCATTATATAAACTTAGAATCACTAGAAATAGAAATAGAACTATCACTTGAAGATTTTCACAATATCAATATACAAATACTTGTCTCATAAACTCGAAGGTTATACTTTTTATGCTATAAGTTTAAAATATGTTCTCATCTAAATATAAGAATAGGCATGTCACGTAAGAACAATATCTACTCACGGAATAGTATATTACAAGAAAAAATATATAATTCTACAACTATTTATACACTTTCAATATCTTTATCTTGCTTACTTGGTAATTTCTAACTCGTTTACCTCTTTCTCACGATCACTACGATGCAATGAGCCATTTATTTTTCGAATGATAGGATAAGCAAACCCATTTGTAAATAATATGTTGAACTAATAATATATAGAATATCGCTGAGACGTTAACATATTTATTTAGACATCTAAATTAATTTTCAATGCAAATACTAGCGTCTTACACTTTCTAGCAAATTCAAAATAATATGTTAATTTAAAACTAGGAAACATATTAGGCCTTTTAAATGTCCTAGTGTAATCGTGACACTAAACTATTGGAGAACTTTCATGTAGTATTCTGTGAGATAAATGTATTGTGTTTCCTTTGTTTCCGTAGAACATACAAAGCAGGGAACATTCCTAAACTTCTATTGTGTTGATATAATGCTTTAAACTAAGTGAATGTAAGTATTAAAAGAACGGCTCTTATTTGGAAAAATGTATATTACATGAACGTAGACGAATAAAATAGACTTATAGTGTTGGCAGATCAAAAATAATTTTCATAACTCTAGATGTCATTGTTACAATAAGATAGATATTTTATGGGCCACTATATGTATCCAGCGGTATTTTTCTTAGTGTTAATGAAACCCAATATAAATGAAATAAGTTTGCTGAAAAATTGAGAAATAGTACACTAATCTCTTAGTAGTTAGACCTTAAAAATTATAGAAATTATCGGAAGACGGACAAAAAATCTGAAGTTTGCAAGTTCGAACAGTTGGATTATTGGTTAACTGTCGCATTTTTCCCGCTCCACATTTTTCTGCTAAGTAATTTTAAATATTGATAGCATTCTACTGCAACCCATTTTTTCTTTCTTTGTTCAACTCTGAACTTCATTATAGTAGGTGTAGGTAATATTATTCCAAGTCAAATAAAAATAAAAACTTTAATTGCATTCATTATATCGTCTATTAAATATAAATTCATTGGGAAATCAACGAATGATTTAAGCATTGTATATATACCTTAGATGAATGACTTATGTATACACAACCTCTTAAAAATTGCCTTGGAAACTGTCCGCCTGATGATTATTGTGAAGTACAGCCATGAAAAATTAAGAAAAACGTAATACACAACCTTAGAAATAATATCGAGTGAATTTACTATAGTTAGAAGCTTGTGTGACATAATAATTTAAATAAGTATTAAAAAACTTACATTATTGTCGAATATAATTGCCTAATTATACTAATTCCAGTTTCAAGTTTATAGATGAACTTAGTGCAGATGACATATAGTTTTGCGATTCTACAATGCTCAGATTTTTGAGTAATAGCATATAAAATTTGTTTCTCGTAAAACTGAGTAAGAACTCTAGTGAAATAAGAACTAGATAAACTATATAAAAACACAATCTTAGTATAAAAAGACAAAATACTAGCATTATCCTAATAGCAATTATTAAAATAACTACGCTTGCAGTACCTATTTTAATAGGAGTGGTATTCACTGTGATACGGTAGTATTCATTGAAAAAGGCGAGGGGTAGGTTTAAAAGCACAAAATACTCAATTTATACACATTTCTCAGATTAAGAAGCTCAACCAATATTTACTACTTTTTTTTAATCTACGCATTTCGTTTAAGTAACACCAATTTGATAAAGCAATAACAGTTCTTTTTTCTAAAAGAAATTAAATAGGAGACATTTGAATATTGCTTTAATTGCTAGTATGAATAGCATTTTAAACTTACCAAGTGTAAGAATGAATGCAGAGTTTAAGAAGATATAATCAAGTACATTACTCGAAAACAAATCACGAATTTCTACTTAAAAAGTCCTTAACTTTTTGTGTCCCTAAACGCGTCTTGATGTCCTATGATGAGCCACTAAAACTGAACATCAGTTCTCTAGCATTTTTAATTGTGTAACTTTGAAATATATAAAGAACAAGGTTGAGACTATGTAACTTATATAGATATTCTTTTCTTTAAGAATGTTTTAGTCTTTATTCAACGGAATTGTATTTTCTTGTATACCCCACTATCTATATATAATTACTTTTGCACATGATCACCCAATAATACTTCGTTTTTCCCCTGAAAATTTATTTTTTAAATTACCTTATTTATGACAGCCTTTAACCGTCTTAGACTCCTTTATAGTTTGAGGAAGAATTTGGTAAACCTGCTGATTTACATTAAAATGCACTAATTTTATTTCTTATTCTATTTTCCATTTAAATACTGCATCTTTGTTTAAATAATAACATTCAATCTCAACATAGAAAAAATGTCTTCTGGATATTTATGGGCATTTTAGATAATTAATTCATTATACCAGAATTTTTATAGAATAATTCAATATGTATTATAATTTTTTAATTGTATTATATATCAAATAAAATTTCATTTAGTAGTTTCTGTAAATTAATACAAATAATGCTTATATTGCATTGGTATAGTTTTGAATTTAAAACAAGTAGCTAATATTGGTGATAATAACTGAAAATAATTAGTAGGCATCAATTGATTATTGATGAACTCCAGTTCTGTATGTCGTCAGAACTCTCTAGAGGTTCCCTCGAACCATCTACGGGGTGTTGTCATGTAACCCTTCAAGGGCAAATGGTGCATTGTGGCGAACTGGTCTGCTCCCGTCGAAAGCAATCGGCCTATTCAAGAAAGCAATAATAAACCACCTCTGTTTTCCGCATTACGATATCATAACCCCATTTAGTGCAACTTGACATTTACTCCTTCATATTCTGCATTCACTATTAGCTTAGCTGACGCTTTCCTCTACTTTCCCCTCACTAATCAGTCGATCATCTAAAACGCTTTTGAAATATCAAATTCACTTGCCTATTCTGTTTCTTTAAGAGTGCTGATAATCTGAAACTAATTATAGTACATACTTCTTGATCTTGTCAAAGGTAAAATATTAACCTATGTATTAAATGACCACCTCTTCTTTTAATACTTTCCTCTAAATACGGTCCAACCAGCTCTTACTTTTCTTCGCCGGGTCACGACTCTCTTATCTGTCGTCATATCGGATACATTTTATATTTCGTTGCGCCCCTCCTTCTTTTCAAGGCAATTCGACCTTTCTCTCCCAGCTATTTCTTCCGTGTTGATCCATCTCGATAATTATCTCAAATGCCGTATGATTTATGTTTAGTAGCAGAATTTTTCCAAATTTTAATTATTTCAATAAAACATGGCTTTTTATTTTGAATAGTTTAGATCCACCATTGAGTTCCATTGGCATGGAAATTAAAGGTAAAACAGACAATAGACGAGATTCTTAACTGCTTGCTGGAGTAAATAATTTTTTCATACTTTTGGCGCTTATCATGACTTTTCGTATACTCCCTCCCTGTGTCTTCCCTTCTTCAAACATACAAGTATTTTTTAAATCTAAGTGGATTATTCCTATCACAATGTTAATAGTTTTTCAGGATGTTATTTCTATTAATTTTGTCACTGATCTACCCTACCATGTCATGGCCCGATGGAGCACCTTGTGTTCATGCCGCCTATGAAAGCATGAATCCTCTAGAAGCAGTTGAACATCAGGGAGGACTGCAGGTTACCTTTTTTCATGCATTACTATCTATCTTTGACACATTTGAATCCTATTTTTTTGAATACCTTCTTTGTTGTCTTTAAACATATTAAAGTAAAATAAAATTCCGGAAATTGATCTATATTTAAATACATTTTTAAGTAGATTATTTGGTTATTTTAGCTATCGGTGCCACCTTATGAAATAAAAGTTGATCAGAAATGTTACTGGAGGAATCAACCTATTGGAAGTATGTTCTTTAAATCCATTAACATTTTCCATTTCTAAAAGTATTAGTGCTCCAAACTACTAAATTAGCAGTTACTTTACGCAGAGAGTTTTAATACGCTTTGTTTCGGTTTCGATTAACAAGTTCCTCTTCTATTGAAGAATTTATTGTTTCGTACACCTAAGGAATTACACTATTGAAAGTACAGACCAGCACTGCCATTTAGCCGATCGCGGCATTGCAATACAGGTTTCATGAAAAAGTTGTTATCCCTCACTAATTATATATTTATGTATTTTTCACGAAACTGGCTGAACTCTTAAATATAATTTATACTGTACGATCCATACTTCGTTCGAATACATGACAATTAAAATTAGGGGAATCTCGTCAAAATAACTTTATCATCAAGTTTACTTTATGTCCTTATTATGCTATTTAATAAATATGTCAATTTTTGCTATGAAATTCCTAATTAGGAGCGATTCAAATCTTCTGAATCGAGAATCATCAAAACAAATAGAAAAGTGGATTCAATACAAATAGCAAACTCAAAATACGCATGAACATTGGTTTTATTCATTATTATATTTGGTATAGGTTACTAATAAATGAGTGATGAAATAGAGTTAATATTTAGTTTCTAATTCTGGAAAGATTTCATAATGATATTAACAGGCACAAATTAAGGCCTTCATCTAATATTATTCCACTTTAATAACTTACATTAAATTATTATTTTTAAAATATTAGTATATGTAGTGCTATATTAATTCCTTAATGATAGATTTTTAGTAACACTTCAAGGATTAAATGAGTCAGTATGGTTTAAAGGATTCGTTATTCAACCTTTCGAATGGGATAATGGAAAACTTGGAGATCGGTGGGAACAAAAAATTAGTAAATTTAAATAATTGTCATATTTGACGAATCATGTAGTTCTTTTCAGGATGGGACAGTTAATGCGTCTTGATGATAATGGTTCCTGGCAACAACAATGCTTTAGGTGCGATTAATATGATTATTTCTGTTTCTAATAGTGATATTTTTAACATCAATTATTATGATTGTTAGTATATTTTAAATGTGTTTACAAAAAAGTGTAGTATTGAGGTACAAAAATTCGGCAACTCACTCTCATGATGAGAATAAGAAGCATATGCGAATGTGGTGGAAAGCAGACGAAGATAGCCGTACAGTGCAATTTGTGTGAATCATTAGCGTTTTTATCATAGTACACTTATTCTTTGTCTCTAATTTTCACTAATTATGCATTTTTCTTTTACTCTCTTTCTAGAAATCTTTTTGTATTCATCCCAATTTTTACGTTTAGAGCAACTGTCGTTAAGCACCAAACGATGTTTTGGGTGCGTTCAGTTCTCTCTACACCTATTCCGCCCTGCAGAATCTCTCGTTTTGGAATAATAAACTATGTGCCACCTCTGCCAACTGTACCTCCACCAGTTAAACTCTTTAAAATGGAAACGAACAGAGTGTTTGGAAATGAAAGAATTACACCATTGGTGGTGCGTAACAAGATTTCCAACAATTTCTGACATTAGAGTTTAAAAAGTACTACAATTGAAATCAGGGTTTTTATTGTTTATTATATTGCTGTATAGATAGTTAGAAGGCTACTTTTCCAGCTCTATCGCTTTTTTCGTTCCGTGTTCCCTGCTGTGATAATAATAAAGAATAGCTTCACATCGTGTGCCGTGCTTTCTATACTTATTATAACATTGAAGAGGAATCTACAGAGACGAACTTAATATAATAAGGACAATTCCCATCCACTTATATCATTAATTAACAGCATACGAGCACAAATGAACACTAATAATCGGTGAACCAAATGACATCCCACCATTCATCTACTACTGCACAATTTGATCTTTTGTACAGCACCTTATCTTTTCGCCCATCCGGCTCATTTCAGGTACAACGAACTTCCTCCACATTATTTTCTGAGCAAAACAAGAATTTCCCAGCAAAAATCATTACACAAGAGGAATCACTGGTACGAAAATGACGAATACATCATTGGGCATTTATAGCAAGTATAACTGTGACGAAATGCCATTACACGTTAATCAAAATGATATTAAACAAGTGTTTCTCTTCATATTTAGAAGCTGGTGTCTCACACTCCACGGATGAAACACATAATTCCTCTCCCAGGTATGGAGCTCGTACACAGACGTGGGTGTTGGTGGAGATTATAAATGCAGAAAAGAGAAAATACTAATTGAATTTTAGGGCGTTTGCGAGGAAATGAATGGTAATGTGACAGTGAAAAAACACATCTATAAAGTATACAGAATATTACAGCTTTCAGATGGTTTCCATGCGATTCCTGCAAAAGAGCAGAATGTTAATAATGTGCTACCTGAACAGAATGGAGCTGGTCCTATTATACCAAACTTGAAGTGAATAATCTGTACTGATTGTACATTATCATTAGGCCAAATCGAATGTTTATATATACTTTAGTTTGATATCTACATCACCAGTACAGTTTTCACGGCAACCAAGCATGATAGTGAGGACCAATGCACCACTCTCTGTTGATAATAGCTTACCAGTGACAAGGGAAGATTTTTATAACATACAAAAATTAAATCTATTTTTAAAATAAAAGCAATTAATTCCCAATGTTTAATAACTAGGTGAGAAATTTTAGACCTACGATTCGACAATTATCTCAACTCCAGCCTCAACTATTTAAACAAGAAGCCCTACGCCCATTATTACAAAGTCAGTCACATAATTCAGCTTCTAAGCTTAAGCAAAGTAATCGCATTATGTGTAAAATCTAGATTGTGCGGATAGAGATGGAGCTGGCCGCTGTCCTTCGTGGACACCATACTGTAGAGCACCACAGTTCTTAGCCTACATGAGAACATTCTGTCAGAAAACTTGCAGCTTTTGCTGATCTCTATACATAAGTTTCTACCAAAACAAATTTATGCTAATACCTCTTATCGTAAAGTTATTTTACTATAATAATAAATATCTCGTATATTTGATATGACATTTTCACGGTACTACAAGTTAGTCTTTAAAATAATGTAACCTTATTACTTTTATTGCTTCTTATGAAACATTTTATACTTAAAACTAACAAAACAAACTATGGTGAAATAACTATAATAAAGATTGACTCGTCAGCTATCGCTCAAACCTACCATTTACAACAAAATTCCTAGAAAATTACTGTGCAAACTTCTGAATAAGTACCTCAATAAGTTGCTAAACCAAAACACCGGGTTCTGGTTAAATATATTGAAGTACAGAACCGTAAAAACACTAAAATGCGAAATACATTAATGTATCTACTAAATAACTAACAATTCCATGAGATTTAAAAAAAAATCATATACGGATGATTAATTACAATAACAATATCGAAATTAATTCATCATTTCCATCTACAAATAACTAGTGAATGCTAATGTTAATACTTTCAATCTAATCTACAATAGCATCGTGTGCGGTTTCTCGAGAAACTCTTTAAAATGACGTAACCAAACAGCACCCACAGCACCGTCTACAGTACGATGATCACATGATAAAGTAACGCGCATCACTTTCGTGCTACGGTAGCTGTAACTAATGGGCATTTTATAAATTTCAGAAAACATTAACGAAAAATGGTCCCACTAACCCATCTTGTTCACAAGGCACGAGTTTCGACTCTGCACCTCCAATGGCTAAGATGCATGATTGGGGTGGATTAATAATAGCAGTGAAGTCAGTGACACTTCCGAACATGCCCAAGTTAGAAACAGTAAATGTACCACCCTAAAAACACTTCATACACTACTAATAATTCATTTGAGTAAGAGATTATGTATGAAGCAGATATTTAGTATATGTCAATAAAAAAACTTTTCCACCTGAAACTCATGAGGCTGCAATTTTCCATCTCGGGCGCGAGAAGCCAGTTCCGTAACTTCACTAGAAATGGTAGCTAATCCCTAGAAGAATAAATCCTGTCTAATTTCACATACAATTATACCACATATTTCTTAATAAAATACCTTAGCATGAGCATTGAAGACAATAGGTGTAATTAATCCAGTTGGAGTGCTGACAGCGACACATACATCTACATTATTGTTTTGCCGAATAAATGTGTCCATAAAGAAGCTATTTGCCTCAGGTACTCGTTGACAAGCAAGTGCCGAAGCCTAGTATATACATATATTCGAAGGAAAATATGGCAGTATAATTATATACTTCATCAACAGGTATAAATAATACCTTGATAACAAAGTCGTTGATTGATAGCTTGGTAGTACTTCCTGAAGATCCTTTAGATAAAAGGTTGTTCAATTTCTCGCGCAAACTGAAATGACATAAATCTTAAAGATTCAATAATAAATATGTGGTATTGTCAAAACCTTTTTCATTTATAAACCATATTTCCTTTTTAAATTCCAGTAGTGTTAAAAATAACCTGTTAAAACATATTTTACAATTGTCAGTAATATATCCACAACACTGTATACAACACTAAAGATGTAATAATTAATCAATTCTGAAGAACAAAGAAAAGAAAGTGATTAGAATAAGGAACAAACTTGAGCAAAGTGTCGATATTGATCTCGCTAGAAAGGTAGTAGTGTGGAACTGTTGATTTGCTCTCAGTCAAGCGTTTCGCAATTGTACGGCGCATATTCGTCAACGGAATATCCTGCACAATTTTTATTATAATAAACAAAATATTTATTGATATTACTATGAAATGATCATATATTCCTAAATTTTATAGTTTTCCTAGAATAGATATTTGTTTTAAACTTATTTACAAACCGTAAATTCAGCAGCTGATACATTCGATTTCGCAGCAGTTTTTTGAGGTGCTGTGTCTAGATCAACAGCAAGAATTCGCCCACCAGGTCCAGTACCAGTAATTCCCTGCTAGTAAATAATAAATTGAAGCTTTGGCCTCAAAACTAGTACAACTACAGTAGACTAATATGTTTTAATGAAGAACTCGATCAACAAAAAGAGAGTACTAGTTTAAAAAAATAAACATAATGATAAAGGTGTAAATATATTTATAATATGGGAAGTCCAGGAACGCAATTAAAAGTACTAAATCATGTACATCTAAGTTAAACTTCGTAAATCTTACTGATAAATCTAATCCCTTCTCAGATGCGAGTTTTTTGGCAAAAGGAGTTGCTACAACACGAGTAGAGGAAGATAAAGTAGAGGTCGGAGTTGGCGCCATAGTAGGTTCAGATGCAAGCTAAAAAAAAAAGTTATCTCAACTCATAATAATCTGTGGATTACGTAATTAACTCGTACCTTTATATTAGATGCAAGTGGTTTATCAACAGACGGTGAAGATGTTAAGGGACCAGACGAAAGTGGAACATCATCACTCTTGAATTCTTTGAAAGCCTCTACATCGTTCTGATTTTCCACGATAATACACAGAAGCTAAAAGCAAACTGTTTGAAGAGAATATTATTTAATTATAAATTACCAAATTAGTCTACATTTCCATCAAAAAAGAAAGAAAGGACTTCAAAATAGAGTTATGAAATCAATTTATTTCCACTAAATCTCATATTTACTTTAAAATATGATAACGGAAAGTGTATATACCTTCCCAATAGGAACATCCTTAGTTCCTTCTTGGATGAGAATTTTGGCAAGATATCCCTCCTCTGGTGTCTCAAAACCCATAGTTGCTTTGTCCGTTTCAATCTCGCAAAGAAGATCGCCTTCACTCAACTGATCTCCTTCTTTCTATAGTATGCTAATATTTATTAGTTAGCTATAATAAATATGAGGAAGTAGAACCATATTTTTAAGAAAATCATAATACTGCTTCATAAATTCTATATCCGAAATTTTCTAAAATATTTCTTATCTGATCAACATTAGAATAAAATATTACCATCAATAAAAGAATGGTTAATGGATAATTATTTAAATCTCTATACAGGGCGTTTCAAAATGATAGCACACTTTGCTTTTTTTCTGTTTTATGTCGTCGGATTGATCCTATTTTTTTTTTCTGAGGTGAGATATAAGAGCTTCAGAAATCTTCAGTTTAAATTTTATCGTTTTTCATAAAAAAATAACCACTTTTATGCTAATTTTTCTCGAAACCATTCACTTTTCATCGTTTCAAAATGATAGCACACTTAACACATTTTGGCGTTATTTAATAAAAAATAAACGTAAATTTACTAATCCTGGACCATCATAACAATGGGTCGTGCTTCTACATTGAGTCTACACGAAAGAGGTCAAATTAAAGTACTGTCAACTACCAGTCACACGGTGAAGCGGATTGCAGATGTTGTCAAGTGCTCCAGGAAGGCTATTATAAATTTCCTTCGTCACTAAGAAGAATATGGTACAAAGGGTAGTGGACGACCTAGCAAGTTGAATGGCCGTGAAAAAAGGGAAATTCTGCGGACTTAAATCGGATGGAGAATCTTTGGAAAATTCTTGTGCGTCGGATTTACGCCAATAACCGTCACTTTAAGACCGTCAAGGACTTTCAATCTGCCATTAGCAAATAATGGAGCGAAGTAGACGAAAGTGTCATCAAAAACTTAGTTATCAGTATGCCTGAACGAATTTTTCAGGTTATTAATATAAATGGTAATTGTACTGATTATTAGTTAATTATTAGGTACGTTAATTGTTATTGCTTTTGTCATAAACACATATTTTAATAAAGTGTGCTATCATTTTGAAACGATGAAAAGTGAATGGTTTCGAGAAAAATTAGCATAAAAGTGGTTATTTTTTTATGAAAAACGATAAAATTTAAACTGGAGATTTTCAAGGCTCTTACACCTCATCTCAGAAAAAAATATAGGATCAATCTGACGAAATAGAACAGAAAAAAAAGCAAAGAAGCAAAGTGTGCTATCATTCTGAAACGCACTGTATATTAACGTTTTTAATATAATCAGCAATACTAGTTATATTTTTCACCTTTTGCCAGCTGACTACAGTTCCCATCTCCATAGTAGGAGAAAGGGCAGGTAGAGCCACACGCTTGTGTGAGGGAAAATTTGCTTAAAATCGGTCATCATTACGACTAACATAATATTTACGGTTATTTCTGTCTGTGATTTTTACCGTACAATAGTAATTTGCAAAAAACGAAAAATATGCAATTATTTAATTGACATTTGACTGAAGCTGGATAAAGCACAAAAAGTAGCATGCCAACCAAAATCAATAAAATTTCATTGAACATTCAAATAGTCCTTTTAAACTGACCACTACTAAATATTCGTACTCCTTTAACCACACCAGAAGGTCTAGGCACTGTTTTTGGAGGACTCCCAAAGAGGGGAGAGAGACGAGAAGATACCGGACGACTAAAATTTGTAATTAAATAAATTACGCTTGAATGTCTAATTACTACATTCCTAATCTTTAAAAAAAAATTAGTACCTTGGTTGAATAACTATTAGATTTGCGGCAGTGACAGCAGCAGATGACTGGCGGAGGCCGCCTATAGTGCGAAGTGGAAGACGACTTGGTGGAAATTTGGACATGTTCTTTAAAACGAAATTTTAAATACTAATTCATTACAGCGACTTAATTTTTACTAATTTATAAAGAAAATAAACACGTAGAGTAATCGTTAATTTTCTGATTCTTGACACCTTTTGATGTATTTTACGGTTTTCGCCCAAGGAAAACCCTGTTTCTGAACATACTACAAAAATTACAAGTTCCTAGTAAGTCTTACATAGGTTTAAAACAAATACTAACTAACCTATTTCTGAAACTATTTCGTTAAACAACAAATCCGAATGGATGTAGAATTTCACCAAATCCAATTTGATTAAATATACCTAAAATATTGCATTATTAATAGATGTATTGTAGCATAGGGAAACAAGAGAAAATAAAAATAATATTTTAAGATAAAGTGAACAAAAATAAGGGATCCTTTTAAGGTACATGACGAAATATCTTAACCTTTG
Organism: Heterorhabditis bacteriophora; assembly: GCA_964036235.1. Classification (NCBI taxonomy): domain Eukaryota; kingdom Metazoa; phylum Nematoda; class Chromadorea; order Rhabditida; family Heterorhabditidae; genus Heterorhabditis; species Heterorhabditis bacteriophora. Next base: position 5,707,744 of record OZ038426.1, on the reverse strand, counting down.
TATTTATTAGTTTTATAATAATGAATTTTTCGAATATTTCAAGATATCATTATATATATATATATATATGTATAAATAATCTAGTTACTCGAAATTTCAACGAAACGATGGATTAAATTTATGAAGCTTAGACCATAAATCAATATTTTCAAGTAAAATTTCCAGTACCATAAATATCGTAAGTAATGAAACTAACATGTAGCATTAATTAAATAAATTTTCTGCACTAGTGATTTAATAGTAGTTGTAAATTTTTATTAGTTGTAGAGCGCATAATTGTTAAAATAAATTAGAAAATAAGGATTAATGATAAATACTATCCTTAAATGTATTGAATTGTCGTTCCCGAATGTTTAAAATAGTAACGCTAATATAGTTAAAGCCCAACATGTTTACTCATCTTTTAAAATTAGAAAGAAACATTATAGGTTCAGTATTAGATCTATCTTATTATGTAAAATGGTACTTAGGACCTCTTATGAAAATGATATAATTAATATTAAATCACCAATATCTGAGTAAACAATAAAGAACAAAGTGATTCTATTATGCAGCTAGTGAAAGATCTCACAATTCCTTATAGTCTATTGTTATTTACAAATTTTTACTAAACGTTTAAGGAATTCGGGAGAATGTTTAAGACATAAGAATAAGTTCCAAAAAAATAATATATATCATGTTGCTCTTCGTATTTAGTTCAATATGGTTTAACAGCTGATTAATGAATTAAGCCACCTGCACCGCCCGTTTCAAGCTACTGTAGTAGTTGACTAGGCCATTTTTAAAACCATATCAAGAATATGTCTAGTTGAAAAAACTGTTTATTATGAATTATATAAGAGAACATTAGTATAAATCCATAAATTCGAACTGGTAAACTCTAATGATACCGGAATTTAAAATATTTGTTGCTAAATTACATATTTTAAACATTGTTAGAATATAGTTCTCTGGAGCGTTGTTCAATTTTAACATTATGGATTCATAGAGTAAAATCCATAATAAAAGTTTTAGATCCTTCCTTTGTTTAGATTTTTTAAATATTTACGTTAAAAAAATTTCGTTTGAGTAACCCAGTCTACCAATAATGATACCTAGATTAAAAGGCTCTTATAACAGTTGATTTCAAGAAATAAACATCTTATGCAGATCAAGGAGTCGGTAGGAGTTTGATAAGGTCCTGCTAAATTACCTGAGAAGTTCACAATACAGTGAACTAACAGGCAAGTAGGCTTAAATAACTACTCGTGTTTATATGCTGAAGTTAATAGAAAATGAACGGCATGACTTGAAAATCACCATTGTTTTTGTCACTGTGGAGAAAGAAACTGTAATACAATTATTATGCAACCATGTACTAAGCTGTGAATGGCTACATATACATAATTATGTATCTAAAGATCTGTTAATGTAATTTTAATTGATTCAGGATCCATTCGTTGTTGCCATTTAGTGACGTTTTCTACTTTATTTTAACAAAGATCATTTATGTTAGTTTTTTTTGTCATTATTGCATCTAGAATTGTATCGTAACTAGCCTTGATTTCATTTACCAATTTACGAGTACCATTAGAATACAAATTTTTCATCTCTCATTTTCGAAAAATCAAAATCAGTTTGGTTATTGTATATGATATAAAACATTGTAAGCTTATATATAAATAAGACCTCACTGTCTAAAATTTTCAGTACGCTAGATGACAGACTCAGTTAATGAAATTTAATACCAATAATGTCTTAAACAAACCAACAAAGTGAGTGCTGATCGTTACTTATCTACATTCTACTGTGGAAATGCTTTTTTTTAGAAGAATTTTGTTGCATAGTAAGTCATATCCAATTATGTGGTCAACAAACGAGAACTATCAATTGCGAGCGAGATAATCGCATCAGGAGACGTGAAGGCTTTTCTATCAACCCCAAATTGGACCTAGTCTTTCCCAGTCATTGTGTCTCTTCATTATTCTCCGCAGTTGTTCTCTTTCTTCTCTTTCAGCTTCTCGTATCAACATTTCTTCCAGAATATTGTCTAGAAGCCTGAAATAGTCATTACTCTTTTTTTTTATCTATCAACTTAATTGATTTTATCTAAAATTAGTATCCTATTCTAGTTATTCAGTTTAATCACTTCCACTTCCATATATTTTTGCTTCAGGTTTAATCCCTAGATAACTTCTAACCCACTTGAAACTGTCTTCCAAGCCATCTCTATTGGTCAGTAGAGATTTCGTTTCTGTTAAAGACATCAAAACGATAGACAATATTGTTATTAATAAAATATGTCCTTGCATTTTCCCCAGAAAAAGGTATTTTCCTGAATTATACATGCATTATGTATTATCAAACATGACATATTCAAAAACGAAGTAATATTTTATAACTGTTATACGTATAAATTATATGTACACTGACTAGATTAGCAATTCAAATATTGTTTTTGAGAAGTTTATGAATCTATCTATAACCAATCTTTTCCCATTGTAGTTGAACTTCTCTGGCTATCAAGAAAAAACTTAAAATCTGACTAATTTTCCATTAAAATTAGCCAATACTCGGAAATAAGTTACCTAAAATGATATTACCAGTAAATTGACATGAAATTGGCTTTATATAGAACATAAATTTTCATAAAATACTCGTAATACAAAAACAATTAGATTTAGTCAAGGTGTTTTTAAATACATCAACTTTGAGAAGTATTTTTTTTAAAGTAAGGAATACTATGGTTTAAGGAAATGAAAATATCACAAAAATATAACTAAAATACCGTAGAGTTCTCCAATTGCTTTGTCTAGTCAACACTAAAAACCCGTGGGCAAACAGATACTAATCAAATTGGTTATCCATATTCGGTTTTATTCTTGTGCATTTCGTACCTTCAATCTCCTATAGAGAAAAAAAGCCTTTTTTTTTTGTTATTTATGTAATTTAAATATTTAAATATTCATATGAAAATTTTTTGGTTGCAAGCGGTTGCGCCATATAAAGTTTTGATACAGGTAATAAACACCTAATCTTATCAGAGAATTATTCTTTCGGTAAAAGTCAGCTTATTAGCCAGCTGACGTTCGTTCTATCTAAAACATCGGTAAAGATGTTAGAAAGAATAAATTTCACCATAGTGGACGTAGCGTTAATTTATGAAATTCGTCAGTGTATTTTTGAGTAAATGAAGCTGGCATTTATAATAGGCGCAGAAGTATGACTCTAAGATTTTTACATAGATAGGTCCTGTTTTAGTTTAGCCGAAATTTAATTACTTGTTTAGTATAATAATGATTAACGTGGACAGAGATATGGAGAGAGTGGTGTAAAGGTGCGGAACTGAACCACCACCGCGCAACCACAGCAACCACCAGAATATAAGTCCTTATCTTTTCATTTCAGCATATTTCAGCGAATAGGCTTTATGAGCAAACTTCATAGACAGGAGAATTTGTAGCGAATTGATGAGCCACGAAAGAATAAACAGCATCTGGATAATAATTCACATGAAGTTATTCAATACATGCGAATACATTACGTGTTTTCGAGAGAGGTATTTTGAAAAAATATACTTGTCATCGGAGAAGTTTAAAATTAACCCACATTGTAAATTGTATTAATTAATTAATTTTGACTAATAGAGTAACTAGAACGGGCACTATTTACTGTAACAGAGTCAAAAAACGTCCTTACATAGTGTAAAACGTACATAAAGTAATGCTTTCTTTTTTACAGCTTCACCATTCCTTGCTTTCTGCAGTCAATACTTTAGCTTTTGATAGCATTAGTAGTGGACAGTAGGCCACATTGACAATCTACGATTTCATTAAAGATAGATGGGAATAGACTTTTATGAAAGATAGTAACGAGAAAATAGGGACGAGAATGGAGAACACTATTTCCAGGGGCGACAAGATTCATGACTTTAAAATAGTATATTTAAGAAATAGAACAGAAGAAGGTAGAGTGTAGATGATGATTGACAGACACTAGAATTAATGTTAAATAAGTGACTTCAACTAGACAGAATGAAGATTATACAACATTTTGTTAGGTTGTAGAACCAAATAGCAATCTCTTCATTCTCCCCTTTTCTGCCCCCTTGTTATCTTCTAGTTACCTAGAAACCTTTTTTTAACCAATAATTATTTCTTAATTACTAATATATTAGCATCTTATGAGTAAACTTAATCACACCTTTTATTTTAAAATTGGCATTTAGCATTAACCGTTAAAGTTTAGACCAGTACCGTAACCAGGCAGTTAAAATATTTGTGACAGTGACTACACCTCTATTAACTAAATTGTCCATTTATTTTCTTAAATGTTAGTACATTAAAATCTTTTCCAAAATTTCGGTAATTTAAGTATTTTTATTAGTAAGGATGAATAGACAAAATACTGCTGTTAAAATTAAAAGATATATATATATATATATATATATATTTTTTTTTTTTATAGTTAACATAGGATTGTCTCCTCCTCAACATCAACATGTTGACAAAATTCTTTGGTATCTCACGGTTTTTTAAGAAAAGTGTTTACAACACTACTAGAGAGAAATCAGTTCTAATCACATAGAAAAGATATTGTATTTCCGAAGACTGTTTGAGAATCATATGGTTATTTAACTGGCGACCAAATTCCATGCGTATGCATCAGAATTACTTCCACAAAATCTTGCTGCTTTTCATGGATAAATAACTTGAATTTATACTCATTCATTTTATTCGTTACCACTTCCTTAATATTTACAGTACATGATAATTTTACCATTACTTAGTTAGTTTCTAAGTAATTAAACGGCGCTTCTTAGTGCTAAGTAACTACAAGCCTTCCAAATCTTGTGTTCTGTTTATTCTGATGCAAAACAAAAAAAAACTAATATCAGTGTTATTTTAAAAAAAGCGAAGATATCTATTATATACGCATGAAAAGAGGAAACAAATTTTTAAATGGTAATATTTGCTTTATAATACAGTATGGTGGACAATATTGATGTTACAAAATAAACTTGAAAACTGAAGTTTTAAACTATCATACAGATATTGACTTGGTACAGTTAAATCTACTATTATATTTAAGGATAATTTCAAAGATAGAAAGATTTAGTGTGTCTAAACATAAGTAATATCTTTAATTAAAGTGGCAGGCTTTTAACAAGGAGGCTTTGAAAATGATCACCATCTACCACAACAATATTCATGAATATCAAGGAGGGACCATATAGACAAGTGTATTTAGCACTTTATTTTATTCTTTAAACCGATAAATTCATAAAAGAAAATATATAGTAAGAATAATTGAGACAAGTTATTATTAGTTTGAATAAGATATAACCAAAGAAAAGTTTCATTAATCTCACAAATAGAACAAATACGACCACTATTTTCGAACGATGAACCTTCCTGTATTATGAACTTCGACAAATTTAGTAAAATGGTGATTACCAGGTGTTGCTGATTCCCTACGACAACTTTTCATTCTTGCAAAGTAGTTAGCTATTAAAATGTTAAACTTTCATGTGCAGGTTTTATTTAACCTCTTTTTCTGATGTAAATATTTAGTACTTAAATGCTACTGGAAGGAATTCAACTTAATATATTCCTGTTACGGACTGGCAATACAAGACATAAAATGACATGTAATCATTAATGTGACCACTAAGAAACGATCCTTTTGTTATTCTCGCAAAAAATAAGGCCGGTTAAGAAGTTGTTTAATAGAGTGGGTTTTTAATGAATATTACAAAGAATAGAATATTCAGTGTTAGTTCAGTATTTGATATCAATTCAGATTGGGTGTGGAGGACGGCGGTATGTCAATAGGAAAATATCTATTTATTAATTTTTTTCCTCATCTTCGAGTCGTAGATTTCGAGGAAAGTAAGAAAAATATTTATAATTGTACATGTAGATTGTACACTATAAAATAATGACATTAATTATCTATATATGAGCTTTAAAATGTTATTTCATAGAACTATGTGTTGTTTATAATTTTAACGTATTTGAAGTTTGTTAGAAAATATTGATAGCCACTAACAGTCTAGTAAGAACAATTTTGCTCATAGCAATGTCATAATTTCTGTAAAATTTACAAACCTGATTTGTATTAATTTTTCCCTAATTGCTTATTTTCTGTTTAACACCTCAATGCCAGTTTTAATTTCGTTTTGTCCGACCACCTTGGAAGTGTATGCATGACCTTAAAATTTATAGTTCAATTATAATGACATTTAGTTGATATAATATCAATCTTCTGCAAGTAAAGCAATGTGGACTACATTGTCTTAATTGCAATACGATTTTTCTCTTCTAAGAGTTTTAGATTTTTAGCGTCCGACACGAATAAGGACAGACTAATTAGGAATAATTGTATTAACTCTCAGATCATCACTCTATTTGTGTAATATCAATAAATATATGTGAAAGTTTAACTCCAAGCAAACATAAAGTCTTTATTATGGTTTGATTAAATTCATACAAAATCATGAATAATGTACAATAGTAGGCAAACGGTATAAACATTGGTGAATGGATATAAGAGCAGTCCCAAGTAAGGACTCTGTCCCAGGCTCAATAACTCAATGAACATGTCTATTGGACTGATAGATGTCAACCTTATCTAGAAGAGAAGTCTCAAGAGAGATCATAGAAAGACACTAAACGACCAATATAGCTCATCAACCCGTGATAGTCCAGGGACAGAGTTGTTACAACCGGAACAGATGAATGACCCGAAAAGCAAAAGACGACGTAGGTAGGAAAGATATTCCTGTTGATAAGGACTTTCTTCAATAATCATCCGAAGGCACGCGAATCAACAGGTTTAAATGATACCTGGTATAGTTTTAGGAAAATTATTAACTGGAAAGTACTAATATAATAGGTAGAAATGAGCGAATTCATGTACGAAGTTTGGCGCATAGTCCAGACATATACAGAAATTCTTGGCCAGAGAGACGTGGATGTAGGTCATCGTCGACTGTGAAGAAAAGAGTACCAACACCATACAGTTGCATAGTTTCAGAGATTAGAAGGGTCTCACTAAAACAGTAATACTTAAACTAAAGACTTATAATAAAACTTAGAAATAACTTTTCCAAATAGAAAAATTCATACCTGTTATCAATAAACTGGTAGACCTCAAATTTCCAAATGCCATGCCCGCAACCATGCTGCTGTGGCTTGAATACTTGGGCGGTACCATATTGAGTGAAATGAAGCACTCCACTCTCACCACATGGTGTGACAATACGAATGAAGAATGGAGAATTAGTTATCGACGAAACATCAATTTCGATCTAAAATAGATTTCGTGCAAACGATGACATATGAGGATCGGATACTCTGTGAACGGTATTATTTTAATGAAAAATACTAAACTTAAGTAATCATTGGTTGTTCCTGTTATACAGGTTTCTTTTCTCATTCAAATACTAAACAGTGCTAAATAAATATACATTTTTTTAAATGTACCAGCGCAGCTGATTTTCTAGAGTACTAATTACCAACGGATCGCATATTTATAGTATATAGTTAATCCTCAGTATTTTTCATACTTATGCAACAAATTAGATGACAGAGAAATAAGCGCTGTCATCGACAATCTGCTGTGCGAATGCCAGTGGTCTAAGCTGACTTGTAAACATCGACTAGACATGACGCCCCCAGTCGATGCAGGGTGCGGATGCCTAAGTTGTTGATATCTTCCAGAACAGCCGTGAAAGGCACGGGGCATTCTCTCTTTCTCATGATTCTCATTACATATATAAAACCCTATTATTAAATTGGACTTTACTGAAACACATTTCTATAACTACGCGTATCACATTTATAGTTGTAAATTAATTTTCTCAACCCGCAAATTAGAATAGTTTTAGTTATCCATGAGAAGAGAAGCAGTGGATATACCTGAGTGGCATCAGCAACACAATGATCCTGTACATATAACTGCGAGAGATTACTAGAATTCCTGCGAAGTCCCTTGGAAAGGCCGCCTAACGAAGTTTTCGCTTCCAATGCGGATTCAACCTAGAAGTAACTACTAAAAGAAACTGCGTTCTAGTCCTCTGCTTAGTCACTTTATCTACTTTGGTTTTCTTACATTAATAGTTTTAACTAACTTTTCCATTATACTCGGTCTGACAGGAGCTTGAAGCAAATGAATGGCCACAATAGCTTGGCTGCTTTGACTGAATGATGAACATCTGGAATGCTAGAGAATAGAAATGAAGATCACCTTATACTCTAAGGAAAAAGGAAGTAGACTTGCAATGATACGAAGTGGCATATGGGCAAAAGGCGGGGCTTACGAAGAAGCGAAAACAACGTGTTGATGGCAGTGAGGAGAGAGAACAAGAAGCAATTGATAATAAAGAGGAGAACATAGTATACAATAAGGACGGATTATAAGAGATGACAAGACCATAAAGCTTATTATATATAAAATACTAGAGTAACAAATGCAAACTCCAATACTCATCTAAGTAGCCTCTACTATTCGAAAACATTGAATTTCTATTATTAGTGGCACATGAGTTGTACTTTTAACTCTTCTTTTATATCACGAGTTACTATCAAAGTACCACTCGTTTATCTTTAAAGATAGTTCCTTTTTCAAAAGCCAGTTGCGAGGTGATTTATTAAGAAATCTTTAGAAGGGCCATTCTTTAAAAGGTAAAACTAGTCGAGGTGATGATGATGTATAAGAATAATACGCTTAGGCCGACCTCCCGCCGTCCTTCTCTTTTAAGTAGGTGAGTGGGTGGTACAAACGAATGAGAAATGCCGGGGAACCAAATGGATGAATCACTCAACAGGATAGGCCGATGAGACGAATTTCCACTTAGCCCTGAGTTTATATGATGAGTCTGACTGAACCATTACGCGCTACGTCCTGTGATAAAGGGCAGAAAAGCGGAAAGTATTACGATTAAACGGTTAATTGTATAACTATATAATACTCGTCTCAGTTTTAAGTGTTTTATGGCGCGAATTATAATGAAAAACCGATTAAGAGACACTATTACAAGTGGCTACAATAGGACAACAGCCGTTTATGCAGACAAAACACGCCCTACGTTAGGTATAGTGATCAGAACTACGCTCGAACTGGGTCACAGGGGTAAACATGGGAATTCTATCGGGTGAAAAGCACAAGACATAGTAGAGAACAGGGAAGAGAAAAGGCGCGGTGGTGAGACTAAATATGGAACCGTGATAGTAGCAGACAGCCACTAAGAAGACCAACATCCTTTAAAATGAATGTAACTAAAAGTGCTCTTAAGAGTACGAACCACTATTAAGAGGCATTAAACATCTTAGCCCAGTCATGATAAGCATGGCGGAGCCATTGTATGCTAACGGTTAAACAGTGAAAAGGTCAAAGGAGGGGGAGATAAGTGTGCAAAATAGCTGATACGACGACTGTGCAGAAGAATACTACTACAAGACGATAGGCCACTGAGAGCATTATAATGCCATATAATAAAAATGGGACCAAAAAAATGGCTTTAGTGTATAGCATTGCTAGTTCTGGACGAAAACCCAGTGATGTTGTTGCTTCCTATATAGTCACGCGAAGCCCCGCCTCCAATAGGGCGGCAGAACCCCAAGCATACTAGGAAATAATTCTGAAGGCATATCAGAATATCCACTAAATAATGTGATTCTAAATTCTAGCTATTGCAAAGGACATTGATCAACTTCTGAGAATTCACTATATACCTCTCAATCGAAGATAGCTTAGCGCTATTGAGAATTACGAACTGGTTGATACCAAAACCATGCTTGACAAATTTTTGTGTATGACCATATGAATTGACTATTTACATCTTTTTTGTTATGCATAAGAACAATAATAATGTATGCCGGTTTTTGTAAAGAATCGAAGTTTAACTCACTGGTCGAATACCGGAAGGAAACTGATTCATATCTAATAAACAGTTGATTAAACGTGTTTTAGGTCAGCTGATGACAGAATAGCTAAGTATACTTAAGTACACATTTAGTAATCAGGCAAAATAAAACAGTTTCGCTAAACAAATGAAATGACAGGTTATTCTAGGTGATAGTGCTGTAATGAGATAAAGTTCACTAACGAGAGGTGAATGTAATCAGCTATTTTATCGATGAATAGCTGTAAAAGCCTAATTTAGAGGTTAGAAACGATGAATTTGTCCTAGTAATGAACTAAAAGGGTATGAGAAGTGTGAGTATAAGTAGTTCTATATTCTGTTCTACATATCGATAGAAAACAAACTGGCTCCTACACTACATTGTGCCAATGTATACATGGCGCTACAATAGCTACAATCCATTGGAATGAACGAGAGAGATGAACATCACGTGAACAGCAGGTGACTAGCTAATCCTGCTTTTATCTCAATTCAAAAGTAGGTAGTTACATATATCTCTCAACTAAAAGCGATGACAACATCTTGTTTACCCACGCGAAACACAATAACCGTCGCAGTATTGTAGACAACAGGAGAAGGGATCGGGAAAATGAAAATCTTATTGCACTAAATCTTCACTATATCTAACATCGCATAATCAAGTGCTTGAGTCTAAATTTGCTTCCTTGATAGGTACAAATAAAGGACTAGTCAATGCACCCTTGCTGATCAAAAAAAAAAACAAATAAATTCACCTACAAGTTATTTAAATACTTATAGGAAAAGCTAACTTGCTATAGATTCATTTCTTCTAATATAACATGCAAAGTTTCCTACGCTTATGAAAATTCTTTCATACTGTGATTTGAATGTGGCTAAATATTCAAAATACTTGGGACTGCGTTCCAATTGGACAATCCATGAAAGTCTAGATCCCTGAACAACTAACATATTAAGTAGCATAATATGAATGCTCATTTCACATACAGAAAATATTGTGATCTCCACAGATTATTAGATAGAAGAATGGCAGAGCGAAAGAATGATTATTTCACTTGGAGTGAGACGTACCTTGTCAATATTTGACCAAATTCTAGCTGTTTCTACACTTCTCTCTTCGTCTCGTGTACTCATGTTTAAAATGATTAGCGCGATGTTTGAAAACGTCTAGACGATTCTGGTGAAATCACTGATCATTAGATATGAGGTCGATATTTCGCTCATTAAAGCAATGATATAAAAAATGACAAGCAAATTGTATGTGAAAAGAAAAGAAACTAAAGCAAAACTGTTTTCCAACACATCATTTGACTGTGGTATTTGTATAACAACAGTTTGTGTATGTAGTAGTTTAGTCAAAGTCTTAGCAACAAACAGTACGTTTTCGAATTTAAATATTTTCATACAAACTTATCCGTGAGAATGTCTGATTTGTTATGCTTAGTCACCTATTCTGCTTTCTAGTCTTCATTAGAAAAGATTAACTAATACTAGTCATCTGAGGTAAGCATGTAATGAGTTATCTACGAAACGATGAGTAACAAATTGTAATACGTCATTTACTAGATTATAATAATGCCCGTTAGAATGATTCTTTGATGAAAATGTAGCGTTCTATGGGAATGGCATTACTAGGAAATCCAATCATTAATCCCTAGAAGGCAATATAAATCAAACTATTGAAACTGTGCCATATCTTTACGTCTGGGATAAATCATGTATGCTGTTCACTTTCCATCCTTGCCTATCTTCTAACAACGACCAGTTTTCTCTTGATGGAATCCATGCATTTATTACACATGTGATGTTGATTGAAAACTGTTCAGCGTAAATATCAACAGGGACAGACTGGCTGGCAGCTGCATTCAGTAAATAGCACCAGAACAGGATACATCTGGGTCAGGAAAAGGGCAGCTAAACACTTATATTTTCACAAAAGCATATAAAGCAAATAATAGAAAAAAAATTGGTTGCCAATATCCTAAAGCCTAGAATATAACATTTAAAACTATTTATCGTATATGTTTTCTATAAATTTTCACCGTCTATCAAAGAGAATGCGGAAATAACATGGTTGAAACACAGAAATAATAACCGCGAGAATCCCTCGTGCGACCATAATTTGGTAATGAGAGGGAAAAACATCACAAGACAGTACTCACAGGTTACTAAGTAATGAACGAATGACTACAGTTGTCTGACTGAATTTGGAAATATAATACATACGTCACCCTATTTCTGTTTTAATTATGGCTGTAAAATTAGTATGAGAGTAATGCACAAAGAAGGTATTAGAAAATGTCCAACCACTTAATCAGCTGTCCCTATAAAACACGACGAAGCACGCGGAAGTACTACGCAATACGAGTTTGCATGTCTCGACCAATCAAATCGTGAATTACCAGTTTCTTATGCCTAATATTCACATGGAATTAAACAATGATTCACGAGCTGTTCTCTGTCTCTTAGTAGCGACTCATCTGCAAAACGCATCGCCCTTCTTCCCTATTGTTGTAACAGATATACAGATATTGCCATTGAGATATGTTCAATGTGGGAATTGACGAGCAGAAAAAAAATCCATCTGATAGCGATATTGACATATTAGCTTGAAAACTGAGGTGAAAAGAAATGAAATGTTAAAATACCATAATTTGTAACGAGATGATAGACGAAAGGCGTCTCCTCGTACGACCCTGCACGGAACGTGATGGGTCGATTACTCCTCAGCTATTTCCAGTCAATTACTCGTCAGCTGTTTACACATATTGGTCAAAGAGTGAAGTCTCATAGCACGAAGGGTTAAGTTAAATATTTGGCACAGCCCACTGCTCTTTGTCCTTGTGTATCCTCATCCCCTCCCCCTCTCACCCTCCTAATAATTAAAAAAATTCGTATCCATATCCTTCTAAGCATGTTAAATACAGTTCTGACTCGCTTGACATACATCCCACTTAATCTTCTTAATTCCGCAAATATAATCCGTGTCAAAACCAGTAAAACAGTCAAGTAAACATCTTTTCTTCTTAGCAAAAACTCAAATCTCGACATTATGCTAATGAAAATTTTTAGTAGTTCTTGTCAGAATAAATAGCAAACAATTTCGACGAGTTCTCTTTACTTATTCGCAAAAAATTACCAAGTTTTAACTTAATCTGAGCGTTTATTAATAGTCTTAATTTGAAATAGACAGATGTATTGTCAGCAAATTGTTCTTGTTACTGATGATCAGTGATGTTTAATCCGGCTAAAACTACAGTAGTCTACCATATACAATGCATAGAAATTACGCAGATAATATGTGAATAAAACCACAAATAAATGGCGGTTGGCTGTGTCGATACATAGATGAAAATCGAGGTGCACGCGTACTCCCATTTTGAATTGAATGTTAACCAGAGCACAGGAGAACTCACAACCGTACGCAAATACACGCAAATAGTCACTGCAGTACACGAATTCTATAAATATTCGCGTCTAGTCTCATTGATTCTGCTTCGGTTTTCAGTATATGGACGTGCAAGGAACTCATTCATGCTTATAAGACTTGTTTTCAATGTGGTTTCCGCGAACTAAAGCTTCGAAAGGCGTAGCGCAAAATATAAGAGCACAGAATGAGCTCCCACACGGGCATTTCATTAACTACGAACGGAAGGAATTGAAGAAGCGTTCAGAAATTGTTCAAGAGAAAGGGATCATAAGCAACAAAAAAGAAAGGAGAGATAAACTAGAAGTGTATAGTAGTAGTTCTACTAAGAAGGAAGTAACAAAAAAACAAGTTCGTTTTTTTATTGATTTACTTATTTGTTTTCACACAGATATATGCGGAACTCATACCAGTTTTTTAATATGCTTCCTACGAAGCGAGACAAAATACGCTTTCAATAATAGAAGCATAGCACTCCTACTCAATCTTTCATTAACTAATGACGATTAAAAAGTAGGTTTTAGGAAGTTGGCTAGTAAATGTAAAAAAAATAAGATGACAAATATATACCATTCTAGAGAAATGAACGAGACTTAATATGTCTAGGTCAATATTCTACGGATGACAAACGTATTTCATAAAGAATATAAATCTATCTTCTAATCTTATTATTGAAATCTTAAAAATATGAATTAATGCTAAGGAAACAAATAGTATGGGGAATCTGGATGAGGAAGGATATAGACTAGTTCTAGTCAAGTCGAAGAGGACTAGGCAATCAACACAACTAGGCACGAATCGTCAACAGGGTCTAGACTTCACATAGAGTACATTGCGAAATACGCACAGGTAAACAACCTGCTGATCTACTAAAATTGCTATTTGTATTTCCTTGTTCGTGTCCTAGTTGTATTAAAATAGCTCAACTACTGCAGACGAAGTTTTAGAGAATGGCTAATTATTGAAAATAGAGACTAATCTAGACGCCTGTTTTCACTGAGCAAAAAGCACAAGCTAAATGAGGTATAGGAGTCATCTGAGCACCGGGCAACACGATGATGATGTATTGTTAGTTAGTGTAGTGTACAGAATATTGCGAAAGATGAACATTATGGGTAAACATAAGACACGTCTGTGCACGAGGCACAGCCATTATGAAATTACAGAATAGTCGTGAATCTGGATATCATGGGATGGCATAGTGATGCTATGATGATTATAACTAGCATTTCCGTGGGGTACTTTAGATTTTTGCGGGAAATATGATAGATTATGAATATATGACCTGAGCGGGAACAAAGAACTAGCTGCGGGCAAATGAGGCGGTCAGTGGCCATATGTGATTGTTGTGCTGGCCAGTGGATTCTGCCTGCGTCTCTTCGTTCCACACACTCCCATTCTAGAGCGTCATTTACATACCACACTATTGAGAGCACAGTCTACCAGGGACGGCCTGGCACCATTTGGCACCCTGCCATTCAGGTCAAATCGAGTACAACGCTAACATTTCTCGGCGCCATCTACTAATTTCCCATACTTATTAATCTAGCGTTTCATTGTGCACGCTTTTCAACGTTTGTATTTTATTACAAACCATGAATACACCCAGACACAATCGAACTACTAAAATTATTACCAATTATTTTTCACAAATTTAATTTAATTTATATTTGCGATAAAATATGTTTTTCACTTATTAGTAAACATCCTCATACAGTCCGAGAGCAATTTGAAAGTATTTTATCAATTCCCATTACTGAGAACCTTGTGATAAGTAACCCCATCATACCATACTGATATCGTATGGGGAGAGCGAAAATTTTTTTTAGATTATTGAAGCTATACTCTTTTCACAGCTAAAGGATAGTTAATTCGCATATTATAATTTAGATATAAAAACATGGGCCTTTATAAGAGACCAAAAAAGGGATGGGAAGTGAATGGAAACTTTTGCACTTTAATTAACCTTCAATAATAGCCAGGGAACCGTTATTGCATACAAATGATACTTATCTGTCTGAAAAATGATGAAAAAGAGTTTATTACATACGTAATGATCCTTTAAAAAAATAGGATTTAAAACTTCATAATGATCAATATGTGTAAAAGCCTTGTTTTGTCTTCCGGCCAAGTTTTCCCTCACTGACGAGTTTGTCTAGTAAAACACAAGGAGCGAAACGGGAATCATAAGGCATTGAGACACGCCATACTGCAGTAAATTTACGAGCTTTATTAATTTACCAACTTATATTAAGCACATTTTGTTCACATTTTTTATTTACTTTTTTCAACTATTTTAAGTTGCTAAAGTTATACCAATTTCACTCACCGTCCATTACGTTAGCAATAGTGTCAAGTCCTACGTAATCACACAACTCAAGAGGTCCCATAGGATAGGAAGTACCACATCGCATTGCTAAACATTGTTTTTTAAATATTTGTGAAATGAAACAAGTTAATGGCATACCTGCATCAATGTCCTCTTTGCTAGCATCACCTCTCTCCAACATTCTTATACTGTCTATTAAATATGGCACAAGCAATCGATTTACAATGAAACCTGGTGTATCCTGAGTTTTAAACGATGCTCAATGTGTTTATGGGATATCTTATAAAATAGATAGTATAAATATACCTTGCAGGATACTGGAAGCTTTCCAAGTGATTTGCAAAATTCGATCAGTTTATCTTTGGTTTCTTGAGATGTTTCCGGTGAGCTAACAACCTCTACTAATTTCAGTACAGGGACAGGATTGAAGAAGTGTAAACCAGCAAATAGAGATGGATCTCGAATAGATTCAAGAAAATCAACGAGGCGAATAGATGAGGTATTAGTAATGAGAAGTGCATTCCTGAGTTAGAATAAATGTTAAAACGGTAAGGTAATTAAGTATAACAAGGTCAAAAAAGTAGAAATGCAAATATAGAGAAAAATAAAATTACTTTGAGCAGTAATTCTGTGCATTCAAGAAAATTTTTTTTTTTACATCAAGATTTTCGACTACAGCTTCGATTATAATGTCTGCATCATGCACAGTGTTCTCAATATCAGTACACAGTCTCAACTGACTTATCTGAGAATTCACACCTTGGAAAATAACATATTTTTCCTGAAAACCATATCAAAAATTAAAAGAACATAGGTCTCTTATTGACATCGAACAACTACAAATGTACAAAAATATTTGTTTTAAAATAATATAATAATATTATGATATGTTTGTGATAAAGTTCACCTCATCAGTGACTGGATTTCCCTTCATTTTGGTTAAAATTTTTGTTAATCCCCATTTTATTTGTTTTTGAGCTTCCAAGAGTTTTGTTTCACTTCGACCAAACAAATTTACAGTGAACCCGGAAGAAATACAGACCTAAATATGATAGTAATTAATAGAAGCGATAAGAAGGCATGTGAATTACGAATCAAATTAAAACTGAAAAAACATCAACTAATTAAAACAAAACCAACTTGAGTGATTCCACTTCCCATTAAACCACATCCCAGAACAGCTACAATATTGTTCGGTCGTGATTGTGCCGAACAGTTGACCATAATTAGCAAAGATACGAGATCTTTTGTTGGAGACCATTATATAATAGGAAGTATTCACGTGAGAACGTCGTGGACGCCTTATCTAGCTCGATTCGTATGAGTTGATCAGCCCATGTGCAGATGCCAAAAACATCCTGCTACATAATAGACTTTTATAGCTTAGACTTGGTTACACATCGCATCTACTACGCATCATTTGTTATTGTTGAAATTCTAGCCATCCCAAAACAGCTGAACTCAATGATAGTTTATATTGACATGACATTTTGTTTACGCAGACTCCAGCAGGGACGTAATTTCTACTGCAATACTAACCTAAAGTTATTAAATTATAGTAATAGTAATAATAGTAATACTAGCAATTATAAACCTAACTATCATTATCCTTATATTGGTATCATTAGGTTTTTAATGGAGTTTTGTTATACATAATAAACTAAAAGATAGAGCTGTCATATTGCAAAAAAAGCCACACTCTAAAGCCCAAAGCAAACATTGGAAGTGTGGGACTATCGTAATTGTACAATACAAATGGGATATTAAAAAAATCTATCTTCATGTTCAGAATGTTACTTTTTTATGGAATCCCATGTATATAACACATTTCTAATCATATATTATATAAGAAAATAGGGATAGTGACAATTATAGAAATATATATTCGTCAATTAGCAGACTACTCACCAAGTATCACACACTTGAATTATTAATTTTAAACGTGAAATGTATTCCACTTTTTTTATCCCAGTCGAAATTGCGAGTTTTGACGTAGTTTTAGGTATTCGATTAATGACTGTTAATAATATCTGGTCAAATCTAGAATGTCATCTTTAAAACTTCCGACTCCACTGACACGCATTCCGAATGACGCAAGAGGTCGTAAATCTATGTCACCCATAATACATTCCAAATGTGTACAGAAAGCGTTATTTAAAACATCAAGTGGACTGATGAGTCAAACTATTCGCATAACAGTCAATAATTAATTAATTATTCACACACTAAATAATGTATCCATAAGTTTTTTGAATTGTCCGAAAGAATGCAAAGATTTAACCACTATGTCTTCTCCCTTAAAAATGGTACTTAAATATTGTCTTTGCTTCTACGAGTTTTTTTGTTATGCTTCCCTAACTATATTCTTCTGTATGAATTATTGAGAATTAATCTGGATAAATATTGGTTATATAACCAACAGCAATATTTTAAGTTACTACTATATTTTAAACCAATTAAATAAATGAATAAATACAGGGAACAAGAAAATTCTGAGTTTCAATTAATATTCAAATAGAAATTATTGATAAACCGCATTTTCCATATGGAGGGACAGTATTAAGAGTGAAATAATTAGGAACTTATTTGCATAATAAATAGTATAAAAGAGCTAATTATTTCTTCGGTTATAGTTAAAATTTTATTAGATCTTACACAATTTAAATCACATATTATTTACGAAGAAAGGTCTGTCTTTAAAATTATATATGACATTTAGGCGATATTTTGTATTTGTCTTTAAAAACGTGAATACATGGAAGTCAAAAATTAAGAATTCTTTATAAAATAAATACATTTTTAACGTGCATAACAAAATTTGATCTAGTTGAATAACTACTGTGATCACCTATGAATGTTTACACTACTAGTTGCATTAATGGAAAATTTACATTTAGTATATTATATGATGCAAACTAACGTCTTTACAAAGGTTTTTAACTAATAGGAGAACTATTACAAGCGTCCTTTTTTAATAACAAGCAAACCCCTTATTACCATGGTACTCTGCCATCATAACGAAAATCTAGTAGATAATCTAAAATATAAAAATCACCATTCATTTCTTGCCTTTCTAGATTTTTCACTATATTTCTTAACGACGAAATGCTTTGCTTTTGCATTGTCGATGCCAATGTCTTTAATTGATACTCCCATTTTCATAGAGGCATTTCTCCTCTGTGCACTCTTATTCCTTTCCAATGTTTTATCTTTTTTTGACTTCACTTTTGTTTCTGATAAATTACTCTTCGAGAAACCATTTTCCTTCTCCGTCAAAGACTGCCTCAAAATTTCTTTTGCATTTTTCTGTGCATCTAATTGTTTGTTAGAACAAGATTTAGATGAAGTTTCTTTTCTCAGCGCCGATACTTTTTCAGTCTTTTCTGAATTTGATTTTTGACTAACTGATTTTTTCTTATTTGAATCTTCTTTTTCTGAAGACTTTTCCTTGCTCTTACTTGACCATTCTTTAACTTTTTGTGGATTTGATATGTCAAAAGCATTATTATTTATCTTTTTTTTCCGAACATTTTCACTCATCGTTTTTTTAGTTGCTACTTCACTTATATTTTTCGGAGCTAACGTTTTTTTAACATATGATTCCGTTCTATTCTGTTCTTTTTTCGAAGAAATATTTTTAGTGATCTTCTTTTCATGAGTCTGTTGATTTACTTTACTGCTAGAGGTATTATTTGTGCTTAATGACATCTCCAATCCGCTCCTCGTTTTTGACTTGTCGAAATTCACTTTTTCATTTTCTGACTTATATTTTTTTGCTTCATTTTCTCCTTTATAGTTATCAGATAATTTCACTGATGCATTATTTCTAAAGAAATGTTTAGACTCAGTATCTATTTAACCAAAACTTGCGGAAAACAATATACAAAGTAATGTGACTAACTTTTCCATTCTTTTTGACGTTGATATCATTTCAGAATTGCTTTTGTTGCTCCCCTGTTTTCCCATGCTTCCAGATTGTTTCTTAGAGCTCTTTTTCACTTCTCCTTGTTTTGATTCAAAAACCCGCCTGCTACTACTAAATACTACAATTACTTATTATACTATATTTTGTCAACTCTATAACTGCTAGAAAGCAAGAGATGCATTCTAGTACCTTTTGTGTTTTTCTGATCTAGAACGCTGCCCTGTCATTTCCGAATTGTATATATGTTGTCTAGATCTCTCCAGCTGGTCCTTTTTTGACCTAAACACACTATTTAATTTAGGTTTAGCTTATTTAAAATTCATTTAATATATCTAAACTTCATAATGAAACAAGTGAAATCCAAACTCCGCTCATCTTTTGAGATATTCAGTGACTTACTTCTTGTCGTCCCTACTTCTATTAGGTTTAGCAAATCTTTGACTCCGATTTCGCATAGATGTATAGTATGACCCTTTGGAGTCTTCTAGATAAATTTTTCCATAGAATATTTGACTTGGATAAAGGTACTTTATTCTTCGTACTAAAACTGTCTGTAGTAAGAAATAAATCTAACCTTGAATATAAGATCTGTTCATATTTTGATTTGACTGGTTAGACTTGTGAGATAAGGAACTTGCATCTTTACTGCTGAATCGTTTTTTTTAACTGTTCACTTCCTAATAATTAATATTTTATTACGTAATATGGATAATCTCACCGGATATTTCGCACACTCCTTTTTCTGCTCAAGTTTTCCTTTTTCCCGACAGTGCATGTAAAAACAATCGTCATGAATAGGAAACAAATGAAAGCAATACTAGAAACAATTAAATGTGGGTATTCCAAGTCCTTAAGAATATTTGCCATTCTAGAAAAAAGATAAAAAATAACCATAGCAACCGAAAATCTAATACGATATAATAGCTATTTTCGGAACTTTTCTAGTAACTCTTATCATTATCAATCATTACATTTTCATGTTTGAAGTTTAGATGTGATAAAATGATTAACTGAATACTAGTCGCATGATAGTTTACTTGAAACTCCCGTTTCTTAAAAAGATTGAAATCTCATTCCAATTCACATGTGACTTTCATGTAGCTTTTCCATAAAATTTGTAATTGGTAAGTTCTATGCATAATTTATTTTTGTATTGCGTAAAATTATTAGTTCTAAAACTTTAGTCAAACATTACGATATATTCTTAATTTAACGAAGATGCGCTTTTGAAATTTCCTTTGTTTGATTTCATTTAATCTTACTAATACATTTCCATTTTGTATTTATTTCAAATAAGCATGGTAATATCAATTCCACTTATGTCCTTTAGATATACATGCTAAAAATAATGTTTCAGAATTTCCGCTGATATGTCTTTAAAATTTATATTTCAAATATCTATTGTAATTTTGGACAGCAATATATAATCGATTTATCATTATTAAGTCTCACATAATAATAATTAATATGCAATTATAAATTTATCTCCACTTAGGTCCGTTTACGGAAAGTGGAAGGCACATTTTAGGAAAGCCGTAATTTTAGTTGTTTGATGTGTTTCATTGCGTAGTGCTTCTTTGTAAAAAGTACCATGGATAGATAGTAGCTGGGTGGATGTTGCTCGTTATTTTTTGCTGAATATGTATTTTCATGTTTGAGGACAAAATACGTATTTTCTTTGTTACTTTCCTATTATGTTTAAAAAAATTTTTATAGGCAACGTTTCAATTATGAATAACCTTGTAGATTATGATGGAGAGAGCGATGAGGATTCTCCAAAACGGCGATCACTTGTTGCTGAAGGTGAGATGCATTTTTGATCAGAATTCTATATTTAGTTATTTTCTTAGATATATTTGCTTTGTATGAAGACTGGATATATATTAATGATAGAGAGTATATATCAAAAATGTGTGGTAAATTTAATAGCGATGAATCTTTTCCGAAAGTAAGAAAAGGTTTTCTATTTTTTATAGTTACTATATTTTTTTAAACATTAATATTCTTATTTCCGTTCCAAAAGACGGAGCGGCTGACGACCAGGATAGTGGAGATTCTAGGCAACGTCGTGATTCTGACATGATGTTTGATGGTTTGTAATAATGTATTTTTTTATACAATATGCTAATTTATACGTAATTTTTCATCACGGGCTTCTTATATTTTTATCCTAATTTAGGAATTATGTTCTTATTATACTGTACTAAATTAATTTATTATTATTTAGATGAAGCCGTGTATAATGAAACTCATGTCGAATCTCCGGCAAGTGACCATAGCGATGCTGTTGGATTCCGAGAGCCTCCTCCTCCAAAAAGAAGAGAAGAATTTCACTCTCCATCTCCAGCTCTTCGTACACCCAGCAAATTTCCACATGTTGGTTATTTTCATATACTTTTAGTTAAATTAATGCTACTATTTATGTTTTAAAAATTATAGTTATTTAGGTGTCATCACATGCTTCATTAGTTTCATACGCAGGAGATGACGAAAAAGAGGATGCTTTTGAGCAAGGTAATAGTACTAATTTATTTTACTCTAGTAATTATTTGTTGGCTGTGAGTTTATGGTTGCTTCCGCTGAATTCAGGTCTTATATTTATTATAAACATGATTTTACTGATGTGTAATTTTTTTGAAGGCTATATATTATATTCAGAGAAACTAAATTGTGTATAATATATTTAGCTGACCGAGATGCTGAAAATCCCTCCAGACCCGTTACTCCACCATCAGGAATGGTTGAACCTCGACCACCAGAACGTGTGAGCCAGGTAGAATTATATTATATTTACCTACTACTTTGTAGGTATATATATCATCCATAGTTTGTAGGAAAGCGAAAGTGATGAAGAGAATGAACGTCTAATTGATCAAGCTCTAGAAGATGGAAGGAATGCTCTTAAACAAGTAATGTCTAAATATCACAATACCACAAGTAATGCATGGGAAAATAATTCAATTTACCAGAAATCATTATTCATTACTGGAGTTTTATATTTATCAAACAAAAAAATTTACTAGATTAATCTGGGATGGTATGTTCAATAACCTTATTAGTTAGAATTCGCAAGATGCATGTGGTTTAATATAAAAGATATATTTTTGATAGCATTGTGGAAATTACAAAATATAGTGAAGCTATAGATACAGCAAAATAGTAAAAGGACGTACTCATCGTTTCTGCTTTTAAAAATACCTCACTCTTGTAAACAGTTGAAACAGTCTCTATAAATGAGAAATTTAAAGTTGCGGGTTTTTTCAGGCTGAAGAAAGCTCATTAGGATCTATAACCCCTCGTAATGATGATAGTCCCGGAACTCGGGAAGAACATGAATCAGAAAATAAGGTAGTAATGTTTTTAATACATGTGGTTTAGCATAAAATGTAAGATTTCAAAGAACCTAACTCATTTAGCTGGTTTGATAGTGCTTCTTTTTCTTTATCAAAAACTTTTTTTTTATGAAAGAAAGCATCTCAGGATGAAGATATTCCTATTGATTCTGAAGTCCGTATACCGCCTGCTCCAGAACAAGAGTGTAATCCTGAACTTCAGGTGGATTATTTATTCATTCTCGCAAATTTTTTTATGTTATAGAAGATTAGGTATTTCGTAATTTACGACTTGGACGTATTACAGGCTCGATTTGAAGAACACTTTCAAAAGAAATCTGTAGGCTTTGACAGCAATGGGGCTATTCAGAACCGTAAAGATTTTCTCAATCCATCTAGCTACAATTTATTTGTGATTTCTTTTTCTCTAGACGAAAAAGGTGAGTAATATTTTCATCATATAATGCTTTTTTGAATAGACATTATTGATTTTCTCTTCAAATAATTTTTAATCTTATGAGCTACTAGATTTGAACAACTTCGCTTTGCATCCCATGTGTTTATGAATTCTTATTTATAGGAACAAACTTCAGAAATTCAATATTTAATCCACATATGTTTCCATCAAATTGTTATTATGAAAAAATAGGTTGGTTATATATCTTATATTAATTACAATTAAAGTTTAAATTTTTATGACTGTGGTTATTGTTTTTGGTATTCTTTTCAGCCGAGGAGCAACGTAAACTAACGGAATCTAGCGGTTTGGGGAAGAAACCTGCTGGGAATGTTAGTGGTGGTCCAGTAGCAAAAAAGAACAAACCCTAAGAAATTGTGCTATTATTTATTTTGACGTGTATTACTAATGAATGCATTTCACTAACTTATTTTTCATTCCTAGTGTTAATGCACAAATGTACTTTCTTGTGTATCTGAAGTACCCTTCACAAATCTTTTATGCAAACATAATACTCGGTTTTAATTATTATTGCAACTTTATTATTGGTATTCTCATTATATAATATTTAGGTGGATTCATAGTATTCACTACTGGAAATTTGAAGATTTAAAGTATAATGTCACATTTGCGGTCATGGATTATTTCTTCGATTAGGCGGTATCACGGCCGAGAAGTGTGTGTGTGATACTACATAACTTATTTCGGGACTTCTTTAGTACTATTAGCAGCACTTTACATCTAGGCCATCTTATGCTGATGCAACACTCGTTCGTGCAGCTCTTCACCCAAAAGTGTTTACATATGTGGATCAGCTTGTAAAACATATCCAGTACAATTTTATTTTACATGAACCTGGTAAGTATTTCTATTTTAACGGATAATAGTTTTTTAAGTTAAGTCTTGCTTGATTCGCGTGATTTTAGGCCGCTTCCTGATCATTCCTAAACCATATGGTATATCATGTCTTGGTGAAAAACAGGAAAACGGTGGAATATTTGAAAATACCGTGTACAATGTACCTGTGGATAAGGAATCTATAAATATGGTATTTTTTCGTTTAGGAAAAGGAATCTTGAAATCGGTGTTCATATCATATGCAATTATGGAAATAATGCTCTCATTTTAGAAAAAACTCGTTAATTCGAATGTTACTATCGCAGACTGTATACCGTTCCTCGCAAAAATGTTTAATGAACCAGGGTTGACGTTTTGTACTGGAATCAAACGGTAATACTTAAACAAATGTGTGTAATTTTCTACAAACTTCTTTATGATTTAAATATTTAGATATTGTTCTGGTGCCATCGTACTGCCTGCAAATCCTGTTGATTTTGAGAACGTAAAAAAGAGTATCAAATTTGCTGCAAAGAAAACTGATGAATGCCCTTATCAACATAAAGGACTGTAAGTATTCAACTTTTTATAATCACATATATTTCGCTGTACGTAATTATAGAGCTATTGTACTGTCTTCTCCACCAGAACTATTCGGCACAGTCTCTGGTTACGCAACATTTCAAGCAGTCGGAAAACATAAAGAGGTGAACTATTGTTGAAGAAATAGTATGACAAAATAATTTTTAAAATAATGTGTCTTCGTCGTAGCAAAGCTGATATTCGTTTTAGTATATCTTCGTGGAAGGTAGAGCAAAAAAAAGGGCGAAAACAGGAAAATTTGCTGTACAAGGCTGTATGGAGTATCGAGTACTTGATCATAAATATGGCTGTTCACTAATTGCATTTGCTGTCAATAAGTGTGGGTATAGAATTCATAATTTTAGTTGGTAATTAGTTACTTATTTTCGTATTATATGATTCATTTATAGTCGCTCGTCACCTTCCACGTTTAATGTTCACTCACCTGTTATGCCCCATCTTAGGAGACAGAATGTATTCAAATCGATTAATTAATGTTGATGGAATACCAACTTTAATAAAGCCATCTCAAAATAAGATGCTGTCGACAAAGCTTGTACGTAGTCTATTTCGTTTACTAGTATTTGGTCTTGCGTTCTTTTCTTATTTATTAATTTACAGTATCAACCTAAAGAATTGCTTAATAGACTAGGAAAGTCTTCCAATGAGTTACTGGGAACCATACCTATGTACTGTCACGTACATCAATCTGTCAGTTTTCCTCCTGTTCAAAATATTCTGCTAATTTTTCTATTAATTTTATGATCAGTCTTTGGTATAGATTTTTCCACGATTTGGATGGGACATCGGTCGACCATCTAATCAGCAACAAGTATCACATTTAGTAATTAATGCCCCACCACCTCGTAAGTTATAATTTTTTTTCCTATTAAAAAATATTTGTTTGAAAAATAGATTCTTCACTTTGTATAAGATAGAAGTATACCTGTTTTAATGAAATGTTTTTCTTCCAATAATGTAAGAAAATAATAAAAATGAGTAAAAGGAGGTAAAGTTAGTATATGGCAAGTCGGAAATTGCTGATTTCAAATTATATTTGTAAGAATTTTTGCTGAAGGATGTTCTAGGTGAAAGCTTTCAACTACCTTTTATATTACATGACCGTATTGGTAGGACTTCGCTGTATATATATCGTAGCGAAAATTAAAACAGTATATTTCAGCTCACTTCATAGCTATGGTTGATGCTCTAAACATGAATGATTCATTGGCAAAGTATTTTCATGAAATATCGGAAACTGACAACAATCTTGAGTGAAAAATGAGAAAACAATTAAATCTAATAAATTGTTTATATGAGTATATTGTGTGATTTGTACTGACAACGACCTAACATTTCAATTATTAATAAGGGTATTAATATTTCATGTTGCAAAGATTTTATTTATTTGTTTCTCAGAAATTAACACTATTACAATGAGAATTTTTGGACACTAGAATTAAGTTTTCTTCAAGTGATTATATAAGCTAAGGTGTATTTATAAAATACATATTCAGATATGTTTAGAAGAGTCCCCTGAAGTATCTCAAAAATGTTGTTAATTTAAGACGTTATGAATGTATAATTATTGATTCTTACAAATTAATAAATATATCTATTATGCCCATTAATTTTATTCGTTTGAAAACATTAATTCCAATGGTGATGTAGCTGGTCAATTAGTTGGGACGACAGCTGCCTATGGGTATTGGCTTCAAGGGTAGTTTACTCACTCTCTAATCTTCTAAAATTGTATTTACTGTTTATTGATGTAAAATTAGATTATATGTATCAGTGATCTACTATTTTGTGACCTTTACTGGTTTTTGTTTGAAAAATTAAATAATGCCCAATTTACCTTGTGTATATCAGTAATTAATATGATACCTGTTTTCACTCTAATTAGATTAAGAGGAAGTATTAAATGAAGGAATTGAGGAAAACCATTAATAAGTGGAAATTAATAATGTGTAGTTAATTTTTCTTTTATACGTTTATATTCTTTTATATAGTGCACCTTAAATGAATACCTTAATATTATTTATTCATCTCTCTACAGATTAATTTTTATCTCTTATAAATGTCCTTTCTTTGCTTATCACATTCATCTATTGTGCGTCGTGTGTGGCCCGCCAGACTGCTGCGTAATATGGCGTTCATTGATTGAGTTTTATTCGTGTGTGGTCGCCAGAAAAATCATTATTAAAACAAAATGTGTTAGTAATTTTTAAAATGAAGAACTCCTGGGTCTTAGAAATTACGGTAGGTTTAAATATGTTTTATTTATGCTTACGAAATGTCAATGTTTACTTTTCTCTTACTATATACATATATTTCGTGAAGTGATACCCTAATTAGAACAATATGTATAAGCACGTCCAAAATTGATTTAACTTTAATTTAAACCTTATTACCTTTTGTGGTCAATATTTCTAGAAATAAGTACACTATTTCTATCTGAGAACACAAAACCAAACGACTAATACGGTTGAACTGCTGTGATGTTTTTTAGTTAAATGGTAGATTGTTTTCTGAAGAAAAGGAAAAGCAAGTAATTGGTTTTACTTTCTTGAAACTACCGAAGTTTGAAAGATTCCCACTAACTGTACTACGATGTTTATTTCCATATAAAATATGTTAAATTGATTCAACAATTTAAATCATAGCTTCAGACTTATCCAATTCACTCTGAACTACTCCTACCTAGGTATTTTCTCTAGCAACTTAGATTCAATGCAACCATTATCTTATGAAACACTTAATTTACAATAATTTAGTTGGCCTATTTCTCACCAGCAAACCAGGTAGGCTTAGGCTATTCCCACTTATTTCCTCTTCTATCTCGTGTCTCTCCAGCATTAACACTATTACACTGTATGGACCCTCATTTGTTACCTCTTCAGTAGTTAGAGGTCATCTATATGGCTTTACTTGTTCTTACCTCTCAAGTAATCACTCCTACTTATCTATATTTATTTGATATTCCTCCTTAATCGACTAGCTCATCATTAGTAATATTACAACTAAACCACTGTAGGTATAAACATCTAATTTTGTAGTCATATCAATAACGCTTTAAAAAAATTTAAAGTATATAACGATACTTCAACTATGTTTCTTATTAAATTAAATTGATTGATCGGTGTACCACTGATTACTAATAACAGATCCTTGGACAATATGACTTTATCATTATTTAAAATATATATATCACTTCCACTTTTAATCAATATTCTTAAGGTTTGCCTCAAGCAATGTTCGACCCAGTATTCCCAGTCCTTGGTAGTCTTATTGTGCTTGCTGTGACCCACGCTGGTCAGTTAAACTTAATCTTAATATCTGTCGTGTTATTTTAATATATGCTGATGAATTAATTTTTGTCCAGATGTAAATATATATGAAGATACAATCCATAGCGTAGCATTCAAATGTTGTCCAGTAGAAACTAGAGAATGTTGTATGAAAGCCATTGAATTCAGGTGGGTTTGGGAGGGTTGTGAAAATAACATGTTTCAAAATTTTTTCCAAATCCTAGTTTTTCTTAATTATAATTCAATTTTTACTCAAATATAATTATAATATGATAAGTAATTAGTTTAGACATCCTTTGAATTGCTCTCTTCCACTCAACGAGCTTGTTAAAAGTGTTACTTGTATTCAAATGGAACTATATGGCAGTAAAAGTCTCAAATATGCTAGGATAGAAGGTGTGTCAAATATTTTATGCTTGATTGCATTATCTCTTTGTAGATTTACTGCCCAAATTTTAAAAAAATCTAAATTCCTTATCTCATATATAGTTTTTTACTGTTTCTTTTGTTCTGTAAAGCTTTTATTTTCAAATGTAATTGTGTTTTCAGACATATTAGTAAGTAACTAATTTGTAAAGTACTTGCCATATTTAGCTTATTTATAGATTGTACTATTGTAATGATACCAACGATAGTTCGATAGGTTATTTTTCTTGTCGCTTAGTGACCTGTTGATGCCGTTTTATTTGTTTACCTCGTTGTTACTACCCGGGTCACATTCTTGCCTTTTCTGCTGCCCCCAGGCAAAACCATACTAAGAAAACAATCAACTAGGGTAACACTAATAACTTTGTGAATACTTTATTTCTCCCCCGTAATGTAGCTAGATAGCATAGATAGTAAATACATTAATGAAAAACAATCATCCATTCTTCGACTCTTAAAACATTAAGATTATGGTAATTTTTTCAACATTATAGTCTTTAGTATAATAATATATACCATATTATAGACGTTGAATGTTGCACAGTGTTCTCCGGAGATTTCAACGACGAAGAAGGTGTTTGTCGAACTATGTGTGCATCTGCTCTACGCTCACCATCTCTACGATCAACACAGAAGCTGAGAAATATTATGCAGTGCAAGCTAAATAATCCTCTATTTGGGGTTAGTTTTTTTTACAAGCATTAGATACAAAACACATAAATAGTAATTTAGTGTATTTATATAAAACAGAACTTATAACATGGAATAGCAGACGGAATTATGTGTAAATATTGCTTCATATTTTCGTAAGATGAAAGGTTGGGGTTGTCAATTTTTGCAGAATCTAAAATAGCGAATACACATGTAAGTAATTGCTTGAAAGGTTTATATTTATCCACTGGAATAGTTCGAATGAAAATGCCACCTTTTATCGATGCCCATACTGAGTATGTGTTTTGAGGTTGATGGCATAACGATCGGATGATTCAAATATTACATCAATAATCAACTAAAAGATCCAGGAAGTGGTTTTACATCGTGGGTTAAAGGAATATGGTAATTGAATCTTGTAGGAATGTCGCGTAGTAGTTGTAAGGAGAGTATATTCATTGTAACTTTCAAGTGCTAATGGAAATATTGTTAAAGACCAACCCATTCGCAACTATCTATAGTTAATAAGGTTAACTAATGTGAGATGGCACATTCATTTTTTCGTTTAGTGGTTTTCTTCATAATTGATTCAAAATAATGATCCTGTTATTTGAGTCCACATAAATTTTATTGTAGTCAAATCCAAATGTGATTTCAGTTCAGAGCACCTTAGATTTTTACTGTATTTATAGAAGATAGCAAATATGTAATGCATTACAAAATATTATGCAAATCATATGTGGTTTGATTGATTGATTTATAATATTGCATTCTATAGAATGTAAGACTTTGGAAGTAGTTGTAGAATACCTCAGATTCAATTGAGCGTTAATATTTTTCAAGATCTTCAAGAAGATCTTTAGTAAATAGTTTTTATTTTAACGCTATAAAACTCTTGGTAAGTTGTTTTCGCTTATATACAATTTCATCACTAATATAATACTATTGAAACTACTACGATGATTTTAACTGTTGGTTTTGGTGATAAAAGGTTTTAATATACAGCGGTGTTGTCATCTTTCCATGATTACGGAAATCCACTGTATGCAACCTGTTTCATTTCAAAAATTTGATCTCATCGGTGTGTGATTATCATAATTACATTTATTTAAAGGTGATTATTTTACTGAAATTACAGATGCATGAAAATCCAAGTAGACAACTCATCAAAGAATGCTTTGAACGGATGTGCATGAAATGCGAAAGCACTGTAATGCCATATTTGTTGGTTTCGGATAGTATGCGGCTGCATGAAGGCAAATGCGCAAAAATTAGTTTGGTTCAAAATCATAAGTGCTGTAAGCAAATGATTCGAAATAAGCACAAAGCATGATATGCTTTGACATTTGACTATTTCTCAGTGTTCGCATGGGAATGCTGTTTCAGTGTTTTCGTCGCTGTCAGAACTGGCAACGCACTCATCAAGATTTCACTCGATTCCCATTCCATCAGTACTGCACGCAGGCTGACAAAATGAAGACTGGAGTACTCTATGTGGGTCCGAGAATGAAGGATTGAGACCACTAGATGTCATGCATTTCACCATGACTTATGATTACGCATTCATCTCTTTAGAAACCAGCAGATTGCACTTGATAAGTACTATTATTGATCTCTTGATTAATGCTGATAATAATTTTTGTCTTTGAATGCAATATGTTTGCGCAAGTTTCATATATATATTTACTTTGTTGTCTGTAGCCGGAGAATTTACATTAGAATTCTCTGTAGCGTCACTGGCGCATTCTTTTAGAAGACTAAGATGAATGGCTTGCCTAATTTTCAACAACTGACGAAATTTCAAGCCAATATTCTTATTGTTCTTCTATCCCTACGCAGTAGGTGTCATAATGCATGTATACGCATGTAACCGTTCTGTTTGTTGTCATAAGAATAGTTTCATTGTTTTAACTTTATTTTGCACACTCATATTTCTCTTATTTGCTGCCTAAACCATACTCTTCTATTTGTCTTAATTTCGATATAGGGTACTTTGATATAGGGATTTTTTTGTGTTAGGTGTCATCCTCTTCAATCGTATGCTGTCATCAGTTCCATAGGTCATACCATGTTGAGTGTCGGAATTTGTCATGATTTTGTTCCTTGGCTTTAATTCACGTTATCTTTAACTTTGCATTTTCTGTCGCTTTGTGTCACTATAAAACGCTGTGTCATAAGTCACTAGCAGTTAATTTCCACTAATGTCCACATTTATCTACCATTTTGCTATCTTATTGTCCGTTAATTTAATGTCACACTATTCACAATAAATGACTTGACAGTTTGTATTTTTACTCTAAACATATTCTTGCATAGTTTGGTTGGAAAGAAATAGTCGTACTCTAAAGACCAAGTAGGTCGCATGTTCTGAAATGAGAAGTGTGACATCGTGTCATCGCGTGCATACGGTGCGAGATATCGTCATCAAGACTCCATTGTTCTCTTGACCATAATTTTTCTCTGTAGGAAACCTTGTAAGTGGGTAAACAATTTGAGAAGCAGAGTTAAATTTGTGGCACATGTCAACGTTGCCCCTTTCGAGAAAGAAATTCGCTTCGAACATAGGTGTCTGTTCCTAGTAAAAGTTATAATGCTTATTTAAATAAACTAGTTATTTCCTTTCAGTGCTAGAGAATATTCTCAACAACCACTGCTTTGTAGGTAGTTGTTTCATTGATTTCGACATTTTGATCGCAGAAATCCGTTTTATTTATTTATGAAACCACATACTGCAGAGCGCAGAAATAGCTATTGCTGATAAAATAACAACGGTTATCTACTAGGTAGTCCCAAGGAATAGCCCATCTCTCAGAATAAGAAATAATTGCTTAATTTGAGCGGCAAAATGCTATTGATACCATTAAATACTACGAATTAAAGATCCTCACAATTCATTGGTATTACGAGTAATAATAATGATAATAAGAGAACAATAATAATCAATTCAGATGGCGAAATAAAATATTACAAGCATAAATGCGAATATAAATACGAATATGGATCATACTTAAAGAAAACCATGCTATATACGAAACCTTTGGTGGTATTGGTTTGCCGATTACAATTAAATTGTAGAAAACATTTAAAATGATATTGTTAAATTAAAAAGGCTTATATTATTAGGAACAAAGTTGATGTGCTGTGATCTTCATAAAGAGGAATAGTCAAACTACTGATTAATTATCTTTACTATGAATTATGTCGAAAGAACTCTAGATATCACAAATCTGAAAGTATAAGTGTGGTGATCTTTGTATTTTCCCCTTCGTTTAAACATATTCTATTGGAATACTTCTATGGCTTTGTTAATGGAATTGGTTTTTGGATATTAACTGAGTCAGAAAAACTTTCGCAGCACTTTGTTTTTGTCACTCTCACATAATTGTTTTGATTATAATTAATTAATTACGCAGTTCCGTTAAGGTAACAAAACAACTAAATAATAAAATCAATCGTTATCTCGATATTTACACTTAATTTTCTAATGAAAATATTCCAAGCCAATCCATTCATAAAACTAAGGTTTTTCCGAAAAATAAACCTTCCTTTTGATACATTAACTTAATAAATAAGTGTATTAGGGTTAGAGTTTGACTTTAAATTGGAGGAATACTTGAAATGCGTCCTTATTAGGTAAGAAGGAACAGCATTACAGTAGATCATAAAGGGGTTTTGCAGCATGTTGGGGACCACCGTACCTTATAAATTGGTCTTTTGTTTCATAGATCAAATCCATCAAACTATAATTACAACCAAAAAAGATCGCGCATTGTTTGTCCTGCATATCACAAGCTGAGTGGTTGAATCAAGTGTAAAATTATGGGTTTGTCCCCAATTCTTTCTTAATTTTTAATATAGAGTGTGTTGTATCTATTTTTTGCATTCATTAATTGTTATTATGTAATAATTACTATGAAGACTAAGATAGCATTGCTGACATAGTTTTCTTTTCAGAGTATTCCAGTATAATAACGTACATTAACATCCGTTTTTATCTCTATAATTAACTCTGTCTGTATAATTTAATAAAATGGTTCATACCATTGGCACTCACAATGGGAAATTTCACTGCGATGAAGCATTAGCATGCTTTATGCTCAAGAGATTGGATCGGTTTTCTAAGTACTCCATCGTAAGGTTATTTTTTGTTATTGTTTTATAGATGAGAGATTCAATTCCTTTATTTCAAGTGAGCTCTAATCACTAATTATTTTAGGTCTAGGGAACATTCAGTTCTTGAAAAATGCGAAATTTTGGTTGATGTTGGTGGCGTCTATGATCACTCCAAAAAGAGATATGACCATCATCAAAAGTGAATAAGTGAATTCCAACGTGGAATAATTTATTATAAAGAATATAATGAAATATTAGACATTTCAGAGGTTTCGCTGTAACAATGGACTCACTTGGATTTCTAGAAACAACTACGAAACTTAGCTCAGCTGGACTTATATATGCCCACTATGGTAAACAATTAATTAAAGAGGTAATGCTAGAATTAACTAGATGTATTAACTATTCCAAACAGTAATATTCTATTATCTGCAGATTCTTGGGGTATCTTATGATGAGAAAATGATTGCCATATTTTTCCGGAAGCTTTACCAGACCTTTATAGAGGCAATCGATGCCGTTGACAATGGCATTAAGCAGTATGACGGACTTCCAAGGTTTTAGGATTTTTGTGGTTCTATTATTTAGCATATATATTTTATGTTTTGTGAACTGGGATTGAATGAATGAAATAGGTACTACATGCCTGGAGGTATTTGGGATCGCGTTAGTTACCTTAATCCTAAGTGGAATGAACCTAAGGTAGATCCTGATGAACGCTTCCAAGAGGCTATGCAGTTGATTGGCGGTATGGTTTCTAAATTATCGCCATTTTTAAAAATCATATATTTAGTAATCATATTTGAATGTACCATCATTAAAGGCGAATTTGAATCATCGGTGCGGTATCTAGCAGAAGTATGGTGGCCTGCAAGAAAAATTGTTGAAAAAGCTATTGATGAAAGGAAGCAGGTGAATTAATGCTTTAGTTTAGATATGTTTTCCACATTCTTCTAGATTTTAAGCATTATTCGGGCCAATGCAAGAAGGTATATAAAGAGATTTACTTCATAAGAACATTTAACTTATTTAGGTTGATGAAAGTGAACGCATTGTACTAATGTCTGAGGGTGTTCCATGGAAGGAGCACTTCTTTCATATGGAGGAAGAAAAAAAATTGACGGGTCTCGGGATGGCATATATAGTATTTCAAGGTTCATTAAGTTCCACCTCTTAGTGTAACTTATGTCAGTGTATCCTTAGTCTAAGTTATATTGTCGCAAATATTTGGTATTTATTTATGTCATTTTATGTTCAGGGAATTTCGATTTTTTATTGTTACAGATACTATTTCTGGTCGTTATCGAGTACAGGCTATTCCGAACAACAGCGTAACTATGTTTGATAGCAGGTTACTAATATTGAAATTGATTTTCTTTCTAAATCTGTCCAAGTAAAAGTTTAGTTATCGAAAGTTATTTTTACGGGGCATATATTACTAATTTGCCTTGTTAGAATACCTCTCCCCAAAAAGTGGCGAGGTCTGAGCGGAAGGGACCTTAGTGCCGTTAGTGGTATTTCAGGCTGTGTTTTCGTACATTCTGGAGGTGTGTTCTGGCAATTTTTCGACTTAATCTTGATATTTCTAAGAGTATAGTGTTATAAATAATCCGGAATCTAAATGTTAGATAGAGCTAATTTAGGTTTCATTGGTGAGAACATGTCTTATGAAGGTGCTGTTGCCATGGCTAAGAAATCGCTAGAATTTGCAGATAAAGAGGTAAACCTATTGATCGCTAAAATCACAATAAATAGACGAGTGACTTAATATATTTCTAATTTTAAGAACGAACGAAATCGAAAACGAGTAGGAGGGTAAAGGAACAATCTTAGAATAATCGGCAAACCAATACCACCAAAGGTTTCGTATATAGCATGGTTTTCTTTAAGTATGATCCATATTCGTATTTATATTCGCATTTATGCTTGTAATATTTTATTTCGCCATCTGAATTGATTATTATTGTTCTCTTATTATCATTATTATTACTCGTAATACCAATGAATTGTGAGGATCTTTAATTCGTAGTATTTAATGGTATCAATAGCATTTTGCCGCTCAAATTAAGCAATTATTTCTTATTCTGAGAGATGGGCTATTCCTTGGGACTACCTAGTAGATAACCGTTGTTATTTTATCAGCAATAGCTATTTCTGCGCTCTGCAGTATGTGGTTTCATAAATAAATAAAACGGATTTCTGCGATCAAAATGTCGAAATCAATGAAACAACTACCTACAAAGCAGTGGTTGTTGAGAATATTCTCTAGCACTGAAAGGAAATAACTAGTTTATTTAAATAAGCATTATAACTTTTACTAGGAACAGACACCTATGTTCGAAGCGAATTTCTTTCTCGAAAGGGGCAACGTTGACATGTGCCACAAATTTAACTCTGCTTCTCAAATTGTTTACCCACTTACAAGGTTTCCTACAGAGAAAAATTATGGTCAAGAGAACAATGGAGTCTTGATGACGATATCTCGCACCGTATGCACGCGATGACACGATGTCACACTTCTCATTTCAGAACATGCGACCTACTTGGTCTTTAGAGTACGACTATTTCTTTCCAACCAAACTATGCAAGAATATGTTTAGAGTAAAAATACAAACTGTCAAGTCATTTATTGTGAATAGTGTGACATTAAATTAACGGACAATAAGATAGCAAAATGGTAGATAAATGTGGACATTAGTGGAAATTAACTGCTAGTGACTTATGACACAGCGTTTTATAGTGACACAAAGCGACAGAAAATGCAAAGTTAAAGATAACGTGAATTAAAGCCAAGGAACAAAATCATGACAAATTCCGACACTCAACATGGTATGACCTATGGAACTGATGACAGCATACGATTGAAGAGGATGACACCTAACACAAAAAAATCCCTATATCAAAGTACCCTATATCGAAATTAAGACAAATAGAAGAGTATGGTTTAGGCAGCAAATAAGAGAAATATGAGTGTGCAAAATAAAGTTAAAACAATGAAACTATTCTTATGACAACAAACAGAACGGTTACATGCGTATACATGCATTATGACACCTACTGCGTAGGGATAGAAGAACAATAAGAATATTGGCTTGAAATTTCGTCAGTTGTTGAAAATTAGGCAAGCCATTCATCTTAGTCTTCTAAAAGAATGCGCCAGTGACGCTACAGAGAATTCTAATGTAAATTCTCCGGCTACAGACAACAAAGTAAATATATATATGAAACTTGCGCAAACATATTGCATTCAAAGACAAAAATTATTATCAGCATTAATCAAGAGATCAATAATAGTACTTATCAAGTGCAATCTGCTGGTTTCTAAAGAGATGAATGCGTAATCATAAGTCATGGTGAAATGCATGACATCTAGTGGTCTCAATCCTTCATTCTCGGACCCACATAGAGTACTCCAGTCTTCATTTTGTCAGCCTGCGTGCAGTACTGATGGAATGGGAATCGAGTGAAATCTTGATGAGTGCGTTGCCAGTTCTGACAGCGACGAAAACACTGAAACAGCATTCCCATTGAAGACGGTGAAATGTAACAAAAAAACGCATTTAGATCGATAAGACATTATTAATAAACTTTGTGCAAGTTTTCTTATCTAAAGATCAGTTAAAGCAAAAATTGCATGCAATCTATATTAAAATACATCATCGGTATGTTAATAATTAAAACCAATATATTAAAGAAAATTGCTATACTCCATATCTAAATTAGCTATGTAATATTCTAGTCCAATTCAGACCTCACAGTCTGTAATTTAGTGAACTCCAAAACGAGATTATTACTATATTCTAATGGGCATGTGGTATAGAGTATTAGTCTATGAATAATTCAGAATGAGTTGAAATTAAACTATATAACAAAAGAGTTGATAACCCAAATAATAACGGGAAATAATAAAGTAATATGATAGAACTTACACAACTATACAAGCATGTTTCTAGCATCTCACTACATATTAGTTTTATGCTTTTAATTGTATTTTCTCAATGTCATCGGTAATACACTAAAATAATACAAGTATGAAAAATTGTGAATTTTTAAACGTGTTCCTAGACATATTAGTTTATGTTCCTTCTGCATATAGAAATCGGTTGAAAGAATGGGGAAATGAAAGAATAATTGAAAACCCAGCAAAAAACAACCGATAATTTGTCGAAAGATCTCTTTTCACCATGAATTTAGCTATATTTTAAAACTCGATGAATTTACGTTAATACTGTAGAAAAACAATTGTACGTGAACGCCATAGAATTTTACGACTTTGAAGAAGAGATTTAACTGAAATGAGAAGAAATATTGAAAGTAGATTGACTTCTAACGACAGATTTAGAAATAGAAATTACTTGTTAATTTGATTAAGCACGTTCCTAACTAAATTCTGAATGAATTATGGTGAAAGTTTAGTTGACATTATTCCGTTTGAATATGTAACTACCACCTAATTTTATTGATCTTTCAGATTTCATGACTCCGTGTTAATTCCGTTTACTTCCACTTGTAAGTATTACTAATGTTAACAATAGGTGATAGAAATATGAATAATTGACTTTAGACTGTGATATGCTGCTACCAGATTAAGTATGTTTAGAATCCATGCTGAACTAGTTAAACAATTTTTTCTATGCTGACTCATCAAACACAGATGACATTGAATGTCTCATTGTCTAAACCTGATTTCTAATACTACGGATTGATTTTCTAAAACCGTCAAATATATTTTAGTTATGTCATAATATGAATGAGCGTTTAGCTTCCACTAACCCTCCGATAACACTTGATAAGAAAACCAACGAGAAGCTCATTATTTACCGCTTTTGTAATACTAGTGCTGTTTTGCTATTGAGCTACACTATATCAATGTTCAAATGGCTTTAGTATTATGATGTATTAACCTTTCTGTATATATAATGATATATTTCAGTTGTTCTTTATTCGCTATATAAGCACTCTTGTAGTGTGCAACAGTTGTAGGTTAGCTTTGGCTGGACACCATTTGATTATTTTAATGAAACTTTGGAAGTGGCCTGAATTCATTTACAGTGAATTTTCAGAGCTATATGAGAAAGAAATTCAGTTTAATAGTCCATATTACAGGACCAGTACATAGGAGCAAATATGGTTAGGGAATCCTTCCACATAGTTGTCTTTCTTGTCAATATTATTTTTATTTTGTATAAATGGATTAGATGTAAGATGTTCGTTAAAATCTAGAATAATTCTAACACGGAAAATATGGCGATATTATCTCAACAAGATAATCTTCATATGTAATATAAGTAGACCCCCACGTTATTTCGTTTTATTAAGTCTTCCTCTGGCTTCTTTAATAACTAATGTCCTTTTTAAAGGTCGGCATCAGGATGTTCTCTGGATCAGGCAGATCCGAAGGTGAATCTATTTCAAGAATTAACCATACATATAAATTACCTGAAACTAGTTAATCATCTAAAGCTTAATCACAAGATGTTCGTATAGCAGTTAAATATAGTTTTAAAATTTATTCTCAGATGAGCTTCTCAACCAGCCTCAATTTCTTCCACACCAGAACTATTCCGGAGAAAGAAATCCGCATAATCATGGTGGTGCGTTTATCTTAAAAGAAAATACAATATTCCAGTGCTATACTACACAACCTTATACACAATATAAGACATCGGCCTTAGAAGCATTCCTGACAGAGGCGGTCGATGTTTATCGATTGTGATGTTTTGGTTACGCGACCACATGCATTCTGGGTCTCTGGTGTTTTTACGCTCTCTAACTGTGAAACCCTCGCTCGCCTCTTTCGTAACGATTCACAGTCCCAGTCTAGTTAAATCGTTTGTGGAGATGTGTTCAATTTATTTCACATTTAACCATACCCCGAAATTTATTTGTTATATTTTGCTTTTATAAATTTAGTTATATATTTTTCTAAGCAAAAGTGGAACCTAAACTCTAACGGCAAAGATTCGAGATTTCATAAGTAATATCAAGTACATATAACCAAATGACGTATCATGCCTTAACTGTTTTCGTTCCATGCATGCCCCAATAAATCCTCTATTTCTATAGCAACGGTTAGACAATAACAGATACTATGAGCTGATTGTTGGTGCTACTCAAGATTTCTTTAATATTTTACTGTTCCTTTGCTTAATTGTCTGTTAGTGTTTAGGGTGTTTTTTGTATTTGTTACACCAATCATTATTGTTAATTTTGCATGTGTCAGTAACTGTATCTAACGTTATTTTCATCAAAGGATTTTCAGAAATGTCTGGACCGTATGGACAGCCTGGATACAATCCACAATACCAGAATCCTTATGGTGCACCAGGCCCGCAGGGTGCACAAAGTCAAAGTGGATGTTTTTACTTTAATTTTATAATATTTAATATAATCATATCACTTTTCCAGATTTCGTACCTCCACCAATGCCCCATCCATCCATGATGAATGCAAATCCTCACTATGCGGAAGATGGTCATTCGGATAAGTACAATCTAAACTTTAGGTAATCGGTTACTAGCTACTTTTTGATATTGATTATATATTTTCTTTTTTTTTTCAGTGATCGTACCATACGGGCCGCATTTGTTCGCAAGGTTTTTGCTCTCGTAGCTATAATGGTATGGTTTAGATAGAAAATTATGTAAATTTATCATTTTTAATATCTGTTTATAGTTGGGTGTGGTTTCAATTATGACAGCGATCCCGTTTCTTCATGATGATACGCGGCTCTTTGTTAAGAGCAATATTGGGATGTACTGGGCGGCTTAGTGAGTGTTAAACATTCTTTTAGAATTTAAAGATACTAAGTTTCAATTGGAAGAGAATATCGTGAAATTATTCGTTCCAGTGGGGTTTTCTTCGTAGTGTATCTATCGCTGATGTGTTGCGAATCTGTACGCCGCTCTTTCCCAGCCAACATTATTATGACTGCTATCTTTGTATGTTGCATCTTTTCGTATATCATAATTATACTAATGAGTTCATACCTGTTTTCTTTAGACGTATTTTACGTTAATCACAGTTTCTGTGGTTTCTATACAATCAGAATTTATGTAGTGATTCAGACCTTAGCCGTTGGGTACATGACTATGATGATCACGGTGCACCATGACATCCAGTCAGTCCTCCTCACTCTCATCATCTGTACTATTTGCTGTGGTGGAATAATAATCTTTGCTACGCAGACAAAATACGATCTTACGAAGTAGGATTTTTGGAACGTAGTTTGAATTAGTTTATTAACCAATATAGTAATTGAGTGTAATAGTTTGATGGTTTTTTAGTATGATGGGCATCATGTTCATACTGTCGATGTGTTTGATGGTTTTCGGGCTGGTTGCAGCCGTTTCGGCTATTTTCTTTAAAGTTAAATTCATCTACATGGTATATGCTGCTCTGGCCTCTTTGCTTTTCATGTTTTACTTAGCTATTGATGTTCAGGTTAGTTCAGTAGCTAATAGGGAATTTTTATTGAAGTCATAAAAGGCACTTAATTATTGGTGAAATATTAATTACTCTGTGATTAATGTTTACTATTAAGTTTTGCATATGTTTTGTTATTCTCAGATGCTGATGGGTGGGCGCAAGTACGAAATATCCCCAGAAGATCATATTTTCGCTGCTATACAAATTTTCCTGGACATTGTTTACATATTTTGGATGCTTCTTTCATTATTTGGCTCCAGCAAGTAAGTTGCATGTTTAATCTACATACTATTTCTGCCTTCCGATTAACTAATGCTATATTATGTTTCAGTGCATAGTTAAAAGTTATGTTTTCTGCTTCTTAAAATAGTATTGGGATAGTCTATTTTGCGTAAAATACATTTTTAGGTTACTTAGAACTACTTCATTTCGTCATAGTCGCTATTATTAATTTCTAAGTCAAAGACAAAATTGAGTGCGATATTGATATTATTTCTCAATGTTCCGAGAAGTAAAGTGATTAATATTATCTACTACAAATATTAAATACTCTGCATGGGCTTGGTTCCGTTTTCATCATCGGTTTGCAAAACTTGAGTTATCAATTTGCGTTTTTGATTTATTTTAATTGCAGCAAAAACTAGTGTGTGCGGATGCCGTGTTTTACCGAGCATAGAGACTGGATAGTGATTTCGATGTATTGATGTTAGCGATGACGTCGTGATTTAACTTATTATACGAATTGTAGTTCATTCCGAATTTTTAACTGTCAATTGTTTTTAAGAGTAGAACGACATTAGCATATTTCGATTATGCGATCCGTTGTCGTATTAGTAAATTTTCTTTAAAAATACCTTCAGAGCTTTACCATATTGTACATTTTTTAAAGTTAATTTGGGAGTTGGAGAACTGATTTTTATATTTCAGCAATTGATTTGGCTATTTATGATTCTGCAATCTACTTAATGGACACTTCAAAATGATTCAAATTGGACAGTTATTCATAACTGAAAAGCGAAGTTACACGATTTTGATTTTTCTTCCTTTAATCAGTGGTTGTATAGATTTCTATTTCTTGATAATATATGCAAGGGGAAGCATGTATTTCTAGTTTTTGTACAGAATATTCAGGTGAATTCGCTTTGTAATAATTACTCTGTGAAAATTGTCTTGTGTTATACCAATTGATTTATTTGCGTATCTTGCTGGAGAATCGGTATATCCATGCAATTATTTCGGCTTAAGTAAAATTCTTATCTGATCTTATTGACGTCATCGTTAAGTATTTCACCGTATTAAAATTACCAGGTAATCTGAGACATACTTTTTATCGCCATTAGTTTGATAATTAGACTGGTGTTTTGTATGTTTTGTGAATAAACATGGTCTTGTGGTGTTTCCTTTACTTGATGAAATCAACGAAATATTTCAGTCATAGTATTGTTACTGTTCATTGCGAGTTATTTTGCTTTTCCAAAGATGGAGAGAAGTAGTAGGAAGATATTAAGGATATCGAGGAAGATTTGTAGTGCTGCGAATACATAGTCCTCTGGAGAGATTTCGTATTTTCTACCGCCCACGATCATCTGTAATTGTTTGGTAACTATTTGCGCCCTTATAGTGGGTACCATCTTACTGATATGGTAGTTTTATGGGTCGCAATAGGATGTCATTATAAGCTTGTAGAGTATAATCGCTCGAAGGATTGATGAATTAAAAAGGAGGTAAATGGGCTTTACCTGAACATCGATGGCAAGGTAAAACATCATAACAGCAGATGCTAGACAGGCATACACAGTTTGAAGGAATGTGACTCCAAATGCTAGGCAAGCTATGCTTGCACTTATTCCAAAGAACAAGAGAATAATGCTAAGGATGAAGGCGATACCCATCATGCTGAAAAACTGATTGGTAACCAAATACTAGATAAGTAAGTTTTCATTTGTCTGTATAAGTTGTGTGGTTCTTGCCTTGTGAGGTCCTTCTTTACAAATACAGAAAAGATAGTGATAGCTGCACTGCAGCCTGCTGTAATACAAAAAACAATGAGTACTGATTCGATGGTGTAGGCAGCTGTTATTGCCATCGTCATATATCCAGATGCTAACGTCTATAAGAAACGTTTAAAAGTGTATCTTCCGATCAAGAAGAAGCGATTTTTAATAAACTCACAAATATGCCAAGTGCTATAAGGTTGACTGGGAAGTTTCTTCTTAAAGATTGACAACAAGTTAAGGTTAAAGAGACTCCGATAAATACACAACTATAATGAATACTATTTTTTCACTTTATAGCACTTCTGTGTACTTATATTACCATATTTCTTTTAGTATTAACTAACACTGATATCCAGAGAAATATGAGGTTTTTGCTGACCCAATTACTGAATGATGTTAAGAAGAAAGGAATTGAACACATTATAGCGAGCATTATGAACTAAAATTATATGTATTTAAGATTAAACTATCTGATTTATTTAAGAAATAAAAAAAGTAATTTAATTGAAATGGACGGTACTGTTTTATCTAATAACTATAGAGATAGGATAAAACAATGAGAGCTATTGTTTAAAAATAAATATAAATGAAAAAAAATTAAAATATAGTTGAACTAGCCATAGCCGTGAGAATCATGAAGACTTTCTTGATAAATGCCGATCGGATGGATTGTTCACTGAAAGCAATATACTAGTTTGTTTCTGGTTCATATGTATTTTAATTAATCACTTCATCTACAGATAAATATGTGATAATCTCACTCACCTTAAAAGCTGAAGATATTAATC
The DNA here is from genome assembly GCA_964036235.1 of Heterorhabditis bacteriophora. NCBI lineage: Eukaryota > Metazoa > Nematoda > Chromadorea > Rhabditida > Heterorhabditidae > Heterorhabditis > Heterorhabditis bacteriophora. Next base: position 5,664,255 of record OZ038426.1, on the reverse strand, counting down.
AGTACCTGAATTGAAAGTTATATTTTCCATTCTCTGTTTGCAATTCCATTCCTGCCTTAGCGTTCCTATATTCTGTTTGCAATATCAAATAAGAAGGATAAAGAAATTTGGATGAAGACTGAGATCATCATATATAATAACATGCCAAAAGTATTTTATATAATCATACATCTCTAGTTTTCGGAAGATTTTATGATTTTGTGGTATTTAATCAATAAACAATTATATGCATAACTATAAAATATAACCTAACAGAGACTGTTCCCTATTATGAGAATACTGTAACCTAAGAACAACATCATATACATATATATATTGAGCCAATAAAAAAATTGGAAAGCAGCATATTTCTAGTCTCAATGTGGATTATTTTTTCGAATACTACTTCATATAAGGTACAATATTATGTGAATAATGTAATCGATTTTATTAATAAGTGGTGAATGATAGAATATACTTTATCGAACACTCTGTTATCTTATCGAAAAAGTGAGCAAATAGAAAGGTGGATCAAGTGAGAAATGAGTCAGAGGCGTTTCTTCAAAAAGGTCTTGCAAACGGAAAGGTGAAGAAAAACTTACTTTCATTTAATATAACATTTACACACTATAATTTCTGTACTAATATAGGAAAAGACTATATTTTGTTTCCTTAAAATATAAAATCATGTAAGTATTCAAAATAATAATTAGAGGTTTAAGTATATTAATAGAAACATCTTTTGCATTGTGTTTAAATCTTCTTTCTCAACGCTACGTTACATAGTCTAATTACTGGTATAGTTACCTACATCTTAGGTTAGTAATTTGGAGACAGTTATCAAATAAAACCAAACTATCTATATTATATAAGGTGCACAGAAAAAGTACCAATTTCCAAAATTTTATAACTCTTTTCAAGCTCAATAGAAGCTATCGTTTAAAGGTGTTTCCGAAAGGTTGAATATCTGGCTTTTCGACCGTATTAACTGGATTAGCATATGTTACATATGAAGAACACAATCATCTATTTTGTGAAGGCGCCCATTTTCGTGTTTTTTCACACATATTCACCCTCATTTATCTCGAATTTTCACTACTCTGGTAACTGAAAATGGTTTTCCTGTGCCTTAATAGAAAACTGTATAATATTTCATTATTCTAAATTCGAATTTTATTGTATCGCAGTTGTACATGTCTTAATTTTGCGACAACGACTGTTTCGATGCTTCTCCGGAATTCTGAGCACTAGTTTTGCACATCTCCGGAGTCAGTCCGTCCCACACTTCAATGAGTCTTTTCTTGAGTTAATCAATGGAAGTGAATCCACTTTCAGAATAAACTCTTGATTTAAAAGAATCCGGAAAGTCGTTGTCGCAAAATTAGGACATGTACAACTGCGATACAATAAAATTCGAATTTAGAACATTGAAATATTATACAGTTTTTATTAAGGCACAGGAAAACCATTTTCAGTTACCAGAGTAGTGAAAATTCGAGATAAATGAGGGTGAATATGTGTGAAAAAACACGAAAATGGGCGCCTTCAAAATCGATAATTGCACTTTTCACGTATGGCATATGCTAATGAAGTTAATACGGTTGAAGAGCCAGATATTCAATCTTTCAGAAAAGCTTATAAACGGAAACTTCTGTTGAGTTTGAAAAGAGTTATGAGAAAGTTCAGGATCTATTGTTTTTCCGGACATTTTTATGTAATATAATATGACATTGACTTCTTAAAAATGTAATTTATACATTGAACACACTGGTCTGTTGTCATTAAGCAGTTCATGGCTTGTAAGGACAATGTTGAGAGATCTCGGAAAACACTTGAGAAGACGATACTCCTAATCAAGGGACTAATGAGCCACAACTGGGTTCTCATGCAAAAGAGAAAGAGGAAAATGATGGACGACGGATAAAATAACGAAGATTAAATTGGAATAAAAAAAGGAGAGGGGATGAAAAATGAGAGAACAGAAATTTATAAGATAATTGACACTTTACCAAGCAAATATGATAATTACATTTCACAGTGTTGGTTTTTTTATTGTTCGTACTATTCTCTTACCTTGTTGGGCTTTTCTTCTTGTCTTCAAGTGAAAGATGTCACTAATTGCCGCTTGAGAAAAGTCGAGAGTCATTCCATGGGAAAGGGGAGAAGTACTGGAAAAATATTTGTTCGCCACACTGTCCCGTAAAAAATCTAGTAAGGTCACATTTCTTACCTACAGTCTATACACGTATATTTTAATGGATAATATACTTCTCATTTTTATATCTATGCTAAAAATAAAACTACTGGTTGGATGAAAACATAAATTTGGAAGGCTTTTGTTATTTTCATCATAACGTGGCATAATTTTATTTTCCTATTCCATGATTGTAACCGCTTAAGGTTACTTGAATAAGTGCTTATTTCTCGGAATAAATATTATGCTTCCACCTTACCTTGACTTCATTCAAGACTCGAAGATAATTATTCTACCATACTCTTTTGCTGGACATCCACTCTTCGGGTGCTTGACTTGGTCATTCTGTTCCATTGTGTTGGTGGTTGAAAGGCGACTGATTGCCAACTTGAACCCTCTCTGAGATACCACTTGCACAACTATCGCATTAGCTCATACGAGATAAATTTTTCCTTAATTTTTTTTAAAGAATCATTATTCTTATTTACCAGTTTTTCATAATTTCTGCCTTAGTTCAACATGATTTATTTACAAATTTTAGTAATGTAGGATATTTTCACATTTACTTTATTATGAGAATTATATGTAGATTAGTAATGAGTACTTCTATATACTTAAATTAATGCTTTGACTCTACTATTTTTAAAAGGGAGTCAGTTTAAGATAAGTTAAGTAGCAATTTTTGAACACAATATGGCTTAGGTCTATGTAAATAATAGATTACTAAATGTCCAACTACAACTTTGTTCCTCTCTTTAGTTCGTCTCCACAACCTTAGAATCTAATTTGATACCGTATATCTACGGTGGCTCGTTTCGCCCCCCAATCGTAATCTGATTGAGACAATAACAGCCCCTAATCGCCTTGTTTGCTGCAATCTAGTATCCTTGGCGGTACGCGACTGGCTACTGATTGGCACAGCAGCACAGTCTTAGCTACATATCGCTTTCTTATTTTTTAGATTTTTTTTTCACTATCATTATTCTAAAACATTTAATCTATTTTACATTAATTTTCTCCTGATATATATATCCCAAATTTACTAATTTAAGTTTTCATTCTAATGTAAATTTTTAAATTCTAGATTCTTCAAGTATAATACTCAGATAAATACATATATACTCTATGTTTGATCTATATAAAGTATTTAAAACGTACCGAGTTTCATGGTGAGGTTCATGTAAATACTGTATCCGTCCCCAGGGATCTTAGTCATGATTGAATCATGGTTCATCTTTGTGTATGCTACTCAATACTTCCCATGCTCTTCTTGATGATTTTGGAAGTCCATTGCTACGTCTTCTATTTGTTTGATTATTTATATTCGCTCACTCTTCGTATAAAATTTTTATTATTCCGATGAACACTTATCATAAATTTTATGAAATATATAAATTCGGATGTAACATTTGTATTAAAGATAGAAGCATGCAACATGCAATCGCGTTCTCCTGGTATTTATTCTTGTAATCCCAAATTGATAATATCTTAAACCAATTAATATCTTATGAACATACAGATATAAGCTACAACCTAATAAGTATTGTAGAAGACAGTTTTTCTTTTTATTGAGATATTAATCATTCACTGAAATAGCATAGTAATCACAAAAACAGGCCGAAAACGTTTAACCCTATGACATTAAATTTATTCACTTAGGAAGTACTCATTTTCTCCCATTTGTGCCCTCTCATGTCTAGATACTCATCTTCGGTCCCTCAAGGAGCCTTCCGATTTGTTAATCAACTGCCATCTGGCACCTTTGAAGTGGTGTGGCACATCATGGAAAACAAAGAAGCCAATCACCCACCGTAGTCCTCGAAATCCCCGCCCCTCCGATGCCCCTCCTTCATGTTTGTGGCCAATCAAGTGAATGTGAAAAACCGGCATGATGATAATTCAATTGTATGATATAAATCTATGAGAAATGTTGACAAGAGGCACTCAAACATAATAGTGTCTTATTAATGAAAATAATTATCTGAAGAACATACATCTATAAACCTATGTAAATGTTCAACTAAACATTAATTTAATCTAATTCAGTTCTAGAAAAGTACAGCTAGTGGAATAATAATATTTTAGTTTTTAAGAGACACAAGAGTTTTAAAATATATTAATGGGCAAATATTTAGTTAAATAATAATCAGGTACATAGAAGTTATGTTGAATTATTGAAATCTAAAACAATTAAATTTGTATTTGACCACTACAGGTACGAGATGCTCGATGAAACAATCTCAAGAAAAAATGGAAAAGAAGAACAAATTACTGTAGTTGATATAGACGATGAGGATGAAACTCATGGAGATCACTTAGACTCTTTAAGAGAAAAACAAACTAAACTGACCCGGTTCTCAGTAAATCATATTCTCTCTCCACTCGATAGCCTAGGTGAGTATTACTTTCTTATATTAATTAAAATGCAAGTATGAAAACCTAAATATAATTAATAAAACAATATAACGTGTACTATAGTTAATAAGGGCTAAGATAAAGAAAGATCTATAAACCGTTGTCATATTGTAACAATTAGTACGTACATACAATTCTAGCTTTTTTTTGCATCTGACCAGCATGTTTTCCAGTTATGAAAAGATAGGATGAGCTGAAAAATAAGCAAGGGGTACAGTATTCTGAATCGACAGAGGTGTGCGTGTCTGCAATTTCGCGTTGGACGCTCTTAGCTGCCGCAATCTAGCGCTGGAGTGCTTTCAAGCAGCTTTTCATGGGAGCGGCGCGGTGGGATAAGCGAGCACTTTGCTGCCTCTAGCACCTCGAAGACGGCCCTGGAGCACGCTCTCCTCTGCTTCACGGTGATTCCCTCAAACAACTTATGACTCCTCGAGTCCCCCTTGTCGCACTCTCGAGCTGTAGCACCCACAAAGAGTCATAGGTCTTCTAGAAGGTAGATATGGTTCTATAAATCATAAGAACTACTAGTATAACATGAATAATACATTTGTAAACTACATTTATATTTGTTAGTTTTATTACGTTTTTTGTGGTGCCATGAAATATTTTCTAAAATTTAAGTCACAAAATGATAGATTACTAAATTTGCAGCAAAATAGTTTCTATTTTCTAAAAAAAACCTTGAAAGCTTGTAGTTATCTTCTTAATTAAAATCGCAATTTTTTAACGTATATTAGTATTGTCTATTTCGTTTTCATTATTACAGCGCGAGTACAACAACAGTTACTAAAGATGACTTCATCACCTCTAGGAGATCAATCATTAGCGTTTGGATATAGACCGCCCGGTGGCTTACCGACTTCGTATTTCGGGACTGCACCATTTCAGGGTTATCAAGGAGACTTCACAAGGTACTCATTAGCCATTTTATATAAAATTATGACTTTTACAGTAATTATCCGAAAATTGTATAACATCAAAAGTTAATCTAATTCATTATTTTTAAGCTACATGGCAAATACAGGAACTTGGTATAATGGCGGAGACCCCAGATTTGCTGCATGTAAGTTTGAACGATATGAAAGAGTACCTAAAGGAAAAATGATGACTATTTAAAAATAAAGAAGGAAAAGGAAAAAAAATGCAAACTTAAAAACATAGATAACATCTTTGGATCATAGATGATAGAAAATGATAATATTCAGTATTACCATGTGGAATCGATCCCTCGCGTGCAGCTGTTCATGGTATTCAACTACCAATGTCTCAACGAAGAAAGCGACGAGTTTTATTCAGTCAAGCACAGGTAAACACATGCAGTGAAGTCGCATGCCATCATAGAGTACACATTATCAAGAAAAAATTGCCTTTTCAAGCTTTTTTCAACACAGTTACGGTGGTATTCAACTACTCTTTCTATCTTTATGTTCTATAAATTCTTTTAGAGTATACATTTTACAACTATGACCAAAAATTTAAGATTTAAAATAATTTTATAATCTAGCGCATTTAAAATTCTCCTTTTATGATTTAATTGCTATCCTCTACCACTAAATGTAAGAAACATTAATTAAAAAATTCGCTTCTATTATAGACATTAACATGTATTAAACCTTCTAAAAATTTTGTTAAAACCGTTTGTATTGTTTTAGGTATATGAACTTGAACGTCGTTTCAAACAAGCGAAATATCTAACTGCTCCTGAGAGAGAACAACTTGCTAATGCCATTCATCTTACTCCTACGCAGGTCCAAATAAATATAGTTGTTACTATCTTTTCTTGTTTTACTTATGTAGAAATTATATATCTATTTAAAGAATAGTTTAGGTAAAAATCTGGTTTCAAAATCATCGCTATAAATGTAAAAGACAGGAGAAGGAAAAAGCAATGACGGGAGGGCTCAGTAATAGGGAAGATACGGTCAGCCCCACATCGCCTAGTCCTGGAGTGGATGAGAGGTTTGCGGAATTATACTTTTGTTTAGATATTGATTGGAATCATATTACCGGAAATTACTCGCAAATAGATTCCCTCCTTGTTAAATTCACACCAACTTATTGGCATTCATTATTTTCAGTAAATGTTCTCCGGTTCTAAACGTAACGAAAGATGAGCCCTCTTGTTCCGACACCGAACCAGTTGTTCCCGCTTCAGAACCTCTCCCAGAAATCAAATCTGGAATGTTCACAGGGGTTAGTGGTCTAATTATTACAAAAACAACTATAAATCATCCAATAATATACTAGACTATAAATATTTATGCAATTCAACAACACGGAAGTATACTTAAATACTTAATACCCAGGCAGTTATAGATGCCTTCTTCGATGTATCCTTCGCAGTCTGCTTTCGCATTTCCCTTCGGATCTCAGCAGTACTCAGCCGCCCAGACTGCCTATTACAATCAAATGAGAGGGGTCGGCTGGTAGCAAATTTACTACTCTACACCTACGAAATTTAGAAAATATATTTATGCTTTAAATCAATTAGTTAGAGAAAATAATCTCTAACAATCATATGATTTGAATCTCAGACTATAAACGCTCCATGAACATACAGTAATAAAAGTTTGTTTTAGCTTATTAATGTATTTCATTTTAAAACGTAGAGTATATTCGGGTAGCGATCTTCAAATCCAAAAATTCAAATTCGTATTATAAATACTTTTAACTTCGGTTAATATTCATATTATAATCAACACCGGCGATTATTTCAACATTTAATCGGATGATTGTAAACAGTTTAATGGTGCTATAAAGTGAATAAACGATCTCTATAAATAATATCAATCTTAAATTTCAACACAAACATTATCTATATCCCGTCTATTATAATCAAACATGATGTAATTTATAATCGATATTGGTAACACCAAAGTTTATACATCAAGCAAAATTCATGACTAGAACAATTAATACAATTTCTAAAAATAATAAAATAAAGTAATATGACAAGTAACCTTAGGACTGATATAACTGCATTTATACGAATATATAAAAGTATAAAATAGAACAAATATAGAATATTACAATAAAAAAATACAAATGATACTAAAATTTACTTATCGAACCCACTATCTTTGTGTCTCCGAAGAATATGGACCTTAAGATTATATGGATGAGAGAATGCATGTGCGCACAGTGAACATCGATGTGATTTCTCACCTAAGGAATTGGGTTTATTTTGGGATAATTAGTAGCTATGGATGCATGATATATAAATATTAAATATGCATAAGAAATGATTTGTACCTGTATGAGTTTTCATATGTGATTTCAGATTCGATTCCATTGAAAATGATTTAGCGCAGCCATCAAATACACACTGTAAAACTTCGTTCTTATTAGGTGTATGCAGAAGTTTTAGTCTTTTATTTCAGCGCTTTCAATATAAATATTTAAAATTCAAATAAATTTCTGCTCTTTTGTGTTTTTGTAGTGTTGGGTTTGTAATTTGTGAACAGTCATAAGTCAAGATTTAATGGTAAACTTAACCTCACAAAATAATTCAAATAAGATGAGCTACCAAGAACTGCACATTTGACAGTATTCTCTGTATTCTAATATGGAAAAATGCTGCTGAAGCATGCAAATCAATATATTTTGTTCTTGGTGGAGGTTTTGTGTCCCACAATATTTGCAAATATTGGTTTCAGCCTTTTAAAGTTGATTTTAATGTCAATGACCGATAACGCTCTGGGATGTCACGAACCTCGGAGACTGATGTTTTGATAGCATTATTGGATGAAAATGCGTCACAGACACAAGAATAACTAATGGAACAACTAGGAGTTGATGAAGGAACAGTCTCCAGACGATTGCATGAGATGGGGAAAATTAGCAAGCTCGGAAAGTGGATACCACATAAACTCTCCAAAGACAGCATTGGCCACCAACTCAGCAGATCATTTTGAACTTTGGCTGGGAAGTTCTCCCGCACGCGGCGTATTCATCAGACTTGGCACCTTCGGATTACCATTTATTCTGGTCGATGTAGAACTGTCTAGCAGAGCAGTGCTTTCAAGATGTGGCTGAGGTGCGAAAATGAATCGACGATTTCATTGTCTCCAAGTCGATATCGTTTTCTAACGAAGAAATCCGAAAACTACCCGAAAGATGACAGAAGGTCATAGAAATCGAGGGAGAATATTTAGATGATTGAACTGCATTTTTCATACTATGGAAATAAAGTGAAAATTAAAAAAAAAAAAAAGAAACTAAAATTTCTGCATACACAATAATAAAAAGTGGTACTAAACATTAGTAAAAATAAAAATAAATTCGGGTTGAAAAGTTTCTATAAAGATAGATTATTAACCTTGTGAGGACGATCTCCAGAATGGGTTATAAAATGTCTCTTTAATTTCGTCCTCTCCGCAAACTGTCTTCCACATTGCTCACAATGGAAAGAACGAGGTGCATGCACCTTGGCGTGTTTTCGTAATGCAGTTCTTGTTCGTAGTATAGAAGAACATCCCTAATGGAAAATATACCTTTCTTTTAAAGTTCAGAAAATCTAATGTCAAGGAAATTAACTTACCTCTTGCAAGCAGGGAAAACCTCCCAGAGTAGAGAATTTACTTTCTTTTTCCAAATTGGATAAGGTTCTGAAAATATTAAATGGCCAATTATTGTTTGTTTCATAAAAAAATTTAAAAAAAAAATGTAATAAAAAGACCTCTGCGCATTTCCCAGCTTAATAGGTAAAGTAAACCGTCTAACTTCCACACATATATCCTTAGATGTTCCCAAGGTAGTATCAACCTTAAATATTAAGGATATTTACTCAAATACTGTTATAAAAATTATGTGAAAAGAGCAATTTGTCAAAAATCATGGTAAAGAATCATTAGCAGTTATATAAACTAAAAGTACTGATAGTCACTATACCTCCTGCGTGGATGTCGACAAATTGTTTGTAAAACGGCGTAAAGAGGATTCTGATTTTGAATTGTCTTCCTCATCATCATGTTCAGATAATATAGTTGGAAATCTTAACGAAATATGAATTAATGTGAAAAATGTAAATATTCATTCGGGCATAATTAACGACTTAGATTTCAATCAAGTTAAAAGTTGAAAAGTATTAGGACCTTATATTATTATTAATATAATAAAGATATTGATATTGATTTTCCCAAGAATGTATAGATTTTTAATATTTCCCCCATATCAAAATGTTTCTATTGCTACCCTATCTGATAGATTTGTCATTAAGTGATAGATAACTAATATTGACTAAGCATAGCATTTCCAAATGCACAAGTTATTTAAACCAATAAGTTACATTATAATTAGTAAAAAATAGAAAATTACTGATTTAGATGTAGGTTAGAATAAAAACCTAATATTAAACTCCTTGTCATCAGGTGTGCAAGAACCAATACCAGTGTTTCCACCTAATTCATTTTTTACCAAACACCAGGGCGGTGCATTTATCGATGAAAGGGATGGATCGGACTAAAACAGTTATCATTACGAAAAGTAATAATGGTTATGAACGAACGATTACAAATTACTTGAAGTGATGATGAGCAGGCACCGAAATCGATAGAATCTAGTCCCGGTGTTATCACTTTGCTCAGTCGAACATCACTTAGTTCTGCTTGATGTTGCCGTTCCAAATGACAAACGCTACAATGTATTGTTTACATAGTGCGCATGAAAAAGAAATGGACTATTAAACTACTGTTACATACATACATACCTACATATACATATATATAAGCTTTACACTTTACCTAGGCTGACTATGTGACCAAGCTACCGATTCTACTTGTTGTTCACTTGTTTTAATTAGCACTCGTTTAGGAACCCAGTTTACATTTGAATGCGATTGTAGGTCAGAATTGTTAACTTTCCGAGCTACCACAACATTTACATCCTATAAATTAAAGACTCAACATTTTAAACAATCATTAAACTAAAACCACAATTTCTGCTTATGCTATATAAAAATTCTTTAAAAGATAAATAAGAAAAAACAATGACGAAACCAACCACACAATCGTCATGTGCTTCATTTATAGTGGTATCTGTGATGTTATTCTTTCCGGAGATATAGTAATTTCTTGTTAACTGCGAACACAAGGAAGATGGTTTATTAAACAATGATTTACTGCGTATAACCTCTTCCCGTGCAACTACCTGACTACTCAAATAGTATAACGCATAAGATTTAAAATTAGAGATTGCAAAAACTAGGAAAAGACAATCTGGAAGAACTCACTATGCTATCATGTGCAACCTCATAAGAAGGTATCATCGAAGAGGAAAGATTAGGATGTGCATAGAGATCACCTGCATACATTACTGAGCCTACAAGTCAAGGATGTCTCTGCAAATATTTAAGAAAACTTGTAAGTAATACTACCACAAAATCAAAAATATATAGAATATACGAACCATAAACTATTTACGTAACTAAAGTTGTTAGATACACCCATCAAAAGTACATTTGCAAAAATTCCTCCTTTCACTAACACCTAGTAAAACAGCAATATTTATGATATAATTTTAAAATGAATGCACTGGAAAAGTTCAAAAGCTAGATTCCCAGTTCTATAAGCCTGCCACAAATATCACACACCTTTCTAAACAACGATATTATGAAAGAACACTGTTATAGCTTCACAGTTTTTTTTAAAAACATTGTTGTTAACGAATAGGAGATAAAAGTTTCGCTTTTTCAATATTATTTTTTAGAGATTGAGTTAGATGTCTTGTAAAGCATTATTGAGTAGCTGTTATTATTATTATTGGTTTATTTTATTAATTGTAATTTAATGTATGATGAAAATGATTCTCTATATCACAGCATTAGGAACGTCTTCTGATAGGATACATCTTGTCTTAGTAGCTTTATATAAGTAGCAAATGAAATAACGATAAAACTTATTTGTTTAAGCTATTACTATCACCAAATAGGCTAGATTTCTTGTGTGTGATAAAGCTATATGAAGCTATTACTATGTAAATTTTATCCTTAACTGTATCGAATAAAAAATTATGGCAGCTGGTACGTCAGGTACAATTTCGACATCACATTAACGGAGGTCTACCAGAAATATCTGAGAAACAAATAAACCATCTCTTTATAAGTCCTTGTATTTTTTTTCTATTAATAAGCTTAGAATCATTGACATTTCAATTTTTTTATTTTATCAAACTTTCAGAAGTTTTTTCGTAGGACCCTTTTAAATAGGATCTTCCTTCAGGTATAACTTTACAAAGTAAAAGTAGACCTATGTGTTCAATGGGTTTTATCTGCTGTGGTGGTAAATAAAGGTGCTTCATAATATTAAAACCACTTTTAAATTAAATGTTTCATTCTTTAATCTACCTTACATTTACAAATAACTATAAACTAAATCGTATTATTAGTCCGGTGCTAATAACTCTTTAAATATATATACCTGTTTTCTTTTCTATTTAATGGATGAGTTATACGAATTTTTTCAATTTTACTTAATTGGTAAGTACTTTTTAGGAGCAGGAATGCTAGTTGTTTTTCTATTTTGTTTAACAGGCATTTCATAGTTTATTTTCTGTTAACAAAGAAAAATGAAGCTTTACGTTCCAAATACATATTTCGAGCATCATAGGAGAAACAGGTTAACCATGATGTATTATTCCAATATTTTCAATTGGATGTTTTATTAAATAAAGAAGTTAAATGCAATCATTTTTAAAATCACTAATGCAATTGGTCTCGGTATAAAAACCTGTTCTGTGGTACTTTCTTTCTGAGTTTTAATAAATATTAGTGGCTATGAACAAGTCTGTAAAGTTATTTTTATAGGAATCACATTTAATGAATTTATTAGTTCTAGCGACATAAGTGGCTACTTATCCTAGATAACTAGAATTATTAGCTAATTAGAAAGAACTTTATTATATCTGTGTTTAATTTATTTTAAATCTGTCTCGAAAGTACTCGGTTTAGTGAGTAAGCTGAAGGGAACAGCAATGGTACATGAAATAATTCAAGGAGACTTGAAAATTCAGCAAGAAATAGGTTGATCTTAGGTTTTCATTGATTACATGACATACTATGATGGATTTGTTCTAGAAATTTAGCTAATTCGTAGTGCTTAAAACATAAAGCTAGGTGGAACAGTCACTTAATTACCACTGCAAAGTTTATTCTGCTGTTGATTTGGATGACTTAACTCTTCTTTAGTAGTTAACGTTATTCTCTTGCATTGGAAGATCTTTATCAAGCCTATTTAACACTGGTATTATTCTCAAGGATGCCTAATTGAATTTCAGGGTATTTTAAAATATTTCTTCAATTAAAAACTAAGATATATGTTCCTCAAATCCAGTTAGCGCGTGTGCAGCCGGACCGCACAAGTAAGCTTCACTTTATACATTAAAATAGAAACGTATCTTTGTTTCAAATGAAGATTGAGTGCAGAATATTCGGAATTATGATAGTAACTTTTTGTAAGAAATCTTCAACTTGCATGTGAGTATTATTACGAACAAATACTGCAAGATTTCCTTCTATAAATCCATAATAACAAGTATGTTCCGATAGCTTTTAAAGTGTTCTTATGGTTTTGAGGTCTCGAGAACTTGTTGACTATTACTACTGCTAAATATGTCAAAAATCTTCAAAAAAGTGAATCATTATGCTTAAATAAGTCAAATATACGAGGGGAAAATTACTAAGTCAAAAATATAATACTCAACATATTTGAGCAGACATTTTTTCATTTGGATGTTCATAAATCAGCAAAAAAAGATAAATCATACCGATTTAATTCGAGATGAAATGACGTGGTCTAGCTTGCTTTCTCATGAAGTTGTTTGCCTATAATGTTCCCATGTATTCGGTTATAATTCCCACTAAGTTCAATGAAAAACTAAAACTAGCGTAACGACTAGAATATTAGAAAATTAGTTGGTAAACATTTCATCAATGTCTTGCTTGGCTTCACCACAATTATATCCAGGAAATTCGTTTCGTAAGAAAGCTTTCTGAAAGTGTTCTTAGCTGGAGAGGCCAATAGATCTTTCGAGATTTTTTGTTACAGTTCGTTTCATGCTTTAATCTCCATAGAGTGAAATACACTGTTTAATTCCAATTACACATAGTAATGGTAATATAAGACACCCCGCAGCAAACCAAAATACTAAATTTAAAAGATGTTAAAATATACCCGAAATTTAGAAGTTTAAGTAATATAGCTTTACCTAGAGATATTAAAGCTTAAAATTAGATAAGATTAAGATGATTTTAACATTAATGTTCGATACAAGTGCGCAACTCTTTCTTGCCATCAAGAGTAGCAACATGCGTTTTCCTGTTAACAGAAGGAAGATTGTTTTTTGTTAATTAATGATTTTAACCTTGTTTTTGTTAACCCAAAATTTGTATTTAAAGCATCAGCCGTAATAACAACTTCATTAATGAAAATACGTAGGAATTAAAAGTTGTGAATTCCAAGTAGATATTAGTTCCTTACCGAAATATTATCGTGTCATTTAATCTTATTTACGCATCAACTAGTTTTTTGTATTCCAATTAAATCCATATCGTTCTTAATTTAACGTAATTTAATCAATATTTATCATTAGTGTACTATAGTGGACGACGTTTTATGTTTTGCGCAAAATTCATGTCTCGGACGAGATGCACTGCTATAGTAATTAAAAGATTTTTTTAAACATTTCAGCTGTTTCCACATGAGAGACCAAACAAGGAGAAGTCAATAGTTATTAAAAACTACTAATGGACTAAGAATATAAGCGAATAATACTAGGTGGATTATGAATTATACTAAAATCATCGTATTTAGTACCACACGTAGTTCAAATTTGTTTTCACAAGTGGAAATAGCACTCAACTCTTAATTACAAATTATGTTCAGGACTATGGTCATATATATATATATATATATACTAATATTAATGGTATTATATATCGATATTTATGACAAGAGGAAGGAATTCGTAAAAATAATGCTCGTTTCAGTGGGACAAACATCTATTGCTTAACATTTTTACCTAAAATGGATAGACTAAAAAAGTTGCAGAATGCCAAGAATACTCACATATTTTAAGATAAATCTTTATTAGATGTGGGTAATACATAAATTGTTTTTTCACTATAGGAAAAACAGGTGTTACCAAGTTATAGCATAAATAGCCAAATCTATCACCCTTACACTCCGTCGTCTGTACTCTCGCCACTATCTTAGGGGCGGGGCCTGTGAGACACGAGTTTTCGCATAATCATGTTATGCAGAACCACCAAAATTTGTAGGAGTTCTAAGATTTTATTATAAAATTCATTTTTTAAAATATATCACAAGTTCAATGATTTGTTAACTAATAGTTTTAAAATTGATTTGTTCCAGGATTCACTTATCAGCAATTCGATGGATTCCGATGATGAATATATGGATGAAGGGACGAGTGAGGATGCAAGGCGAATTAATCCTTGGATTGAACAATTTCAGGTATTTTACGGGATTACTAAATCTCTGTAGTTGAATAATTATATAGTTATTACTATTGAAATGTTTATCTGCACTATTGTCTAAAGGTTTTTCTATAATAGGTTGGAGTTTACCATAAATAAATCATAGAAGCTATTTTCGAAATTCAAAATTTTTATCTGTGTAATATATAAACTAACTATATAGGTGAAATTATTCTGAATGTTCACAGTCCATGTCAAGATCCTGTCAACGGACTGCATTGAGTTACTTAATTAGTAATTGTGGTCTGCAACATGTACGGCATCTGCGCCAGCTGATTGAACCGCATTTTCAAAAGGATTTTCTCTCTTGTCTTCCTGTTGAGGTAAGTATTTAATTAGTAGACTTATTCCACTTTCACGTCGCTTATCCTTTTTTTAGTTTTTTGCATATCTTTTTCAGTAGATGTAATGATTATTTCTTATGATGTTATAGTTAAGGTTTTTTAGATAGCGTTTAAAATTGTGGCTAATTTGCCTTTGGCGGATATCGTACGAGCTGCAGGGGTTTGCAAATTTTGGAAGAATCTATGTGAAGATGATCGAATGTGGAGGATGAAATGTGAAAAAGAAGGAGTAGAACCATTACCTCCTCCGAGGCAAGTTAATATGATTTTATGGCTTTTAAGAGTTTGTATAATAATAATAATAATAATAATAATAATATTTATTAAGTAACCGATCTGCTGGAGGATGGGAGAGTACTGCCGTTGGTTGTGGTATAACTATATATGATCATTATATGGGTGCTGAACTCACAGAACACCGTCGACTGGGGGAAAAAAAATATGGCAGGTAGGTATCTCATATTTTTTCCTTATAGACATATATAGTAACGGTATAACTTAATATTTTGTATTAAACCATATTAATGCATTTCTTAGTCTTTATTGGCGATCCCCTTGTAAAGCAATGTATCTGCGGCGATGTCGAATAGCTTCTAATTGGAGGAAATTACCCATAGGAGGTAGTTCAATATTGAGAGGCCATGAAGAACACGTCATTACATGTCTTCAGGTATTTATAAGTTATTATTTGCCCATTGAAGAAGTAAGAATTGCTTTTAATTTAGTTGTTTAACAACGAGGTGGTATTTTGATGATTTCAGAGGGTAGCATAAATAGGTGGAATCTCATTTCAGATTCAAGGTGATATAATTGTAACGGGTTCCGATGATAATACACTAAAAGTATGGAATGTTGAACAGGGAAAGGTATATTACAATATTTTTTTTTTACTAAACATTAAGTGTTCCATCCAAAAAATTTGGTATTATGATCTCAGTTGCTTTTTACTCTAATTGGTCATACTGGTGGTGTATGGACTTCACAACTCTCTGAAGATGGAAAATATATAGTCAGCGGATCAACTGATAGAACAGTAAAGGTGTGCATAGTGCTCAAAAATTCAATTTTGACTCTACCTTAACTATATTGTTTTGATCTACAGGTTTGGAGTGCAAAGGATGGCGCCCTTGTTCATACATTATTGGGTCACACAAGTACTGTACGGTGTATGAGTCTTTGTAAAAATATGTAAGTATGTTTTCGTTATATTTCGCGAGACAGTTTCTCTGTAATTGTCGATATTTTAAATATATTAGTATTGTTGCAGTTTAATATCTGGTTCTCGGGATACTACGCTTCGTGCGTGGAATATTGAAAACGGTACGTGCATGCATCATTTGACGGGTCACGTAGCTGCTGTTCGATGTGTTCAGTTCGACATGCCTGGAGGAAGGATTGTATCAGGCGCATATGACTTTACTGTCAAGGTGTAAATATCATAATTATATTTTCACTCTTCTTTTCTGGTGTTTTGGTATTATTATTACATATTTTTACAGGTTTGGGACTTTATGTCAGGCGAATGTGTGTATACACTCATGGGACATACGAATCGTGTATATTCTCTTTTGGTTAGTTGGAGTAAACGTGCAATAAGTATTAATTTTGAAGAGAACCATAGTTAGGGAGAAAGATTACATTGTAGATTGCAGCTAGATGCCGAACGTAATATTGTTGTGAGTGGTAGTTTGGACACAACAATACGTGTATGGGACATTAAAAGAGGCGAGTGCATCTGTGTACTCAATGGACACCATAGCCTAACCTCAGGAATGCAGTTACGAGGAGATACGCTAGTATCTTGTAATGCTGATAGTGATGTTCGGGTAATGTTCTATCCACTAAAGATTCCATTATAATCGAATTATACAGTAACTGTTATATATGCGAAATTATTTCCGATAATAATTTAAATAGGCATATTTTAAGGTTTGGAATATTCGAGATGGTTCATGTATTTATCGTATGCATGGCCCCAACGGACACACATCTGCAATAACTTCACTTCAATTTTTAGAGAATGGTGTAGTTGCCACAAGTGGTGATGATGGGACTGTCAAGTTATGGGATGTTGCGAAGGGTGAGTTCATTTCGCTTAAGTTTTAAAAAATATACTATATAGCTATTCTAGATATAATTATTACAATTTCTTAGAAAAGTAACGGTTTTGGAAGTGTCTTATTCGTAATTGCCATGGAAAATTAAGTAGCATTTAAATAATATGTTGTACAGGAACGTTTATTCGTGATATCGTTCGCCTCCAGTCGGGTGGGAGTGGTGGTTGTATTTGGCGATTGAAGGCTACAGACAACTTACTCGCTTGCGCCGCTGGTTCTAGAAATAGCACAGAAGATACAAAACTTATTTTGATTGATTTCGATGCTGGCTATCCCTAACTATTAAAAGTGCTATTACATTCTAATTGGTTATTTAATTTATACTTTTTTTATGGAAGTTCCTGATACAATATCATATTTATTTCCCAGAACTGTTCTGAGGTAGCTAGTCGCGCTTCTTGAGCCTACAAGCATATCATCTTTTCATCCCGGTTACGTTATTGGTAGTATTAGTAATTTTGGCGCTATTATTTTTATTATTCGTTTAAATTATTTTCGTTTGTCTTTCGGGTAGATTATCTTCTTTCTTGTATCATTTGGTAAATTTGTGATGCTCTAAATATGTTTAACGTTGTGGTTTAATTGAACTTTAATGTAAAATAATAGGATCTGGATAGTTGATCAAACCGGAATTGACTTTTCAATTTATAGAGATACAAATTATAGGTTCTTTAGTTTTGGTTGTACTATCCTTATAAAATATCACTGTATTTCCTTCAACAAGTTAATATAGTGATTTATTTGAAACAACATTATTTTTGCCGTCGTTCCAAGTAAAGGTGTCTTTCCTAACTGCTCGACTTAGACTTGTGGCTTCCACTTGGACAATTTTTATAACATTGTGGAATAGTAAATGTTATATTTTAAATTATTTGACTTCTTTTACATGGTATAACCTTTTCTGCAATATTATTTAATAATTTAGCATATACTTATAGTACTACTTATTTTACAGAAACGAAAATATAAGCTTGCTGTGCATGGCACTGAGCCTTTTTCGAAGGCATCTTTCTACGTCAATTTCATTATTTTATAGTTTGAAAATTCAACCCGATTTTGTTCGTCATAAAATTGTTCCAAAAATAATGAAGCTGGAAAGCAAGGAATTTAGGTATTTGTTTAGAAACTGGTATTTTAAACTATAAATAAATTTAGTGGCTAAGAATGTTAAAGTACTACTGAAGTGAATAATTAGTAATAGCTGTTTTATGTTATTTTATCGTAAATGTTTAATTGAGAATTTTCATTAAATTCGTCGAAATTTCATTAATATCAGTATATGTAAAAGTAACATTTCTCAAACATAAATTTTCGAGGTATTCTTAAGAAGTATTTGCTGAGTTTCATGAAGACCTATCTTTAAAATAAATTATATTGTAGGGATTTGTTTACTCCTCAACAATGCAAATTATTCGATTTGTTCGAAAGAAATGACTTTGAGCTTAGGTAAGAATAAGAATTTTTCAAAATATTCTTATTAAAAGGATATTAATTACTAATTGGTTATTACTTATTTAAAGAATTGCTGGAGGAGCGGTTCGTGATCTATTAATGGGTATTGCCCCGGCTGATGTGGACTTTGCTACTACTGCCACACCGACACAAATGAAGGTACATCATGTTTGCATAATTATTAGTTTTTTTATATATAATATAAATGTTAAAATTTTGTATTAAATTGTTCGTTTAGAGTCTTTTTGAGAGTGAAAAAATTCGTATGTTACACAAACGAGGCGAAGAACATGGTACGATTACCTGTCGACTAGACGATATTCAAAATTTTGAAATCACAACACTTAGGTAAGCAAATTTTATTGCACTTAACAAAAAAAACCGACTATATTATAATATTCAGTACTGAAACAAGTATTATAAAGTAGTTAAATTATATATTTGAAGGAGAATTTGTGCGCGAATAATAATAATTCAGTATAGGGTTGACTTAATATGTGATGGTCGTCGTGCAGAGGTACAGTTTACCAAAGATTGGCAACTCGATGCCAACCGCAGAGACCTAACTATAAATTCTTTATTTCTTAGTAAGTTGAAAATGTTACATTATTTCGATTTATTTAGTGTACTATTTGATTTCGTTTTTTATACAAACAGGGTTAGTTTAGAACGAGACGGAAGTGTAATTGACTTTTTTGGTGGGATTGATGACGTATATAAGAGACGGGTAACATTTGTTGGAAATTGTGCTGAGAGAATTCAAGAGGACTATTTGAGAATACTGAGGTTAGTTGTTGATAAACAGTAATTATTAGCCAAATTTATAAATTATATGTATATATATATATATATATTTTTGTAATAGAGTATTGTTTTATTTTGTGCCATTATATGGTAAGTTTATTCTAATTGTTTTTTTTGTTTATTATCGGATATTTATCCTAACGCTGATATTCTACTTAGTTTTTTTTTAGTATATGCTTCATAATTAATTTAATTCTCATGATAGGGTTATATCGCGAAAATTTGTTATAATTTTTTGGCCACTATTAATTTTATATAGATTGCCTAATGTATAGCACTAGAATGATGGTTTACTGATCTCGTAGAGTTAATAATAATTAATTCAGATATTTTCGGTTTTTTGGTCGTATATCAAATTCTAAGGAACATGAAGAAACCACGCTTAATGCAATTAAAAAATATAAATGTGGATTACAGGTATTGTGTAAACATTTTCATAGTTTTTAGAATAAATACTAGCAGTATTTGTAGGATGTCAGTGCTGAAAGGATCTGGAGTGAAATGAAGAGGATTGTCGTTGGGCGTATGGCATCTGACGTGCGTATTTTTCCTAATTACATTGTAATTTTTAAGTAGATTTAAGACATTTTATTTCAGGTTATTCATTGTATGTTGGTAGAATGCCAACTTAACCAGTATCTTGGTCTTCCAGATAAATGTAATGTCGACAGATTTCGTGAGGTAGATTTTCAATTCACAACCTATATCCTTCAAAGATTGTATTATGTTAATGTTGCACTTCATTTATATTGAATACTTAAGCAGTAGGTGTTGAATCATAATTATATAACTAACAAAATTTAGGTATATTTAAAATACGAAGGCCAACTTGAACCCATGACAATGATTGCGTGTCTTTGTGAGAATGTTGAACAAATTTACAATTTTCACCGCATAACAAAGGTATCTTGTGCTGTATCTTAATTTTATCATCGTAAGTTATTTTGAGGTTCAACTAGTAAAGTCCTCAAAAAATTTAGAAAACAAAATCATCTATTAAAATATATTCTATTAGTTCAGCTGTCCAACATCGAACATTTTCTTGGAGAATTTATTATTCTAAATAGGGAGACAGCTACTAAAGCTTATCTAACGAAAGACGTTGATTGGTGGAAAGCTTTGTTTATCGATTTGGAGATGAAGCCAGGACATAGTAAGTTTATTTCCTATTCGTTTCTGATTTAAATATATTATCTTAAAAGTTGTTTTGATAAAATATGATTTTAGGAGAGATGAAGATGTCTGCACGAGATCTCATAATTCAATTAGCAATGTCTGTTAATGCTGATGAAGAATTGTTAAAAGAGTTATCGGAATGTGTTGTTCCAACTTTTCCTATTAAGGGTATGTCTAAAATTGCTAGAATTATTTGGAAAAAACATAATAATTATGTTTTTTCTTCTTTCCAGGTACTGATCTTATGTATGCGGGAGTTGAAAAAGGGCCAAAAATGAAGAGTACGCTCATGTATTTGTATCAGTTATGGAAAGAGGTTATTATTTTAAACTATAATAATCAGTGTCCAGGATTTCATTTCAAATTTTAGTTTTATTTAACAGTAAAAAAAATGGTATGTATACCTTATTTTAGAGCCACTACCAAATGTTAAAAGAACAGTTGATATCTCATGCGAATGATGAATCGATTTCTGTGCCAAATGTGATTAAACAATCGAAAAAGAGGAAAAGAAATGAATCCGAGCGATTGTGACTATAGTATTAGAATTATTGTACCCAGTATCATATTTTTTTTAGAAAGTGAAAATCTAGCAATATAAGATTTCGTAAAATATTTAATTGATATTCGATAGTAATCAACAGCAAATTGAAAAACTAGCAATCATTAAAGTTTTATATGGGTATGCAAAGAGAGATTATCTTTCAGACAGTTAGAAATACGTGAAGATTCCGTCCTCCTATTGGATTTTTTCTAATATAGAACATTTTTTTACATTCTTGTTGAAATTGTTTGTTAAACATCTTAAAAGTTAAAACAATTTATACTATTGTTTTTTGTAGAGTTTTTCAAGGCAATGGATGTATTTCCAAACAAATGTTCATTGCAAATAACAGTCAAATAAATTTCTTATAGTTGAATCATGATTTGATGGACCAAAATTTCTAGCGCAAACTGAAAATGTGATTAGAAATTATGCATTCGATATGTTGACATAGGTATTCTACCTAAGTTAGTTTGGTGGTTTTGTAATATATGTATTCGATGAGTAAAGATCTGTTAACAAAGTAACGCTACAAGCAGGCCGCTATTGTGTCAAATTTGATAGAATCCGCATCTTAGATTATACAAGAAGTTTTAGAAGTTTAGGGAAGACCAGTTGTTCCGCCTACTTTACACTGCTTTATTATTCCTGCTACAAATATTTAATTACTGTTCTAGCGAAACAGCAGAAATTGTTAAGTATAATGCTAAAAATGAAAATTGCCTAGTCTAGTGTAGAATTTCACTATCATGTGCATAATGAAGCTTGTATTTCACTAATAATGGAATTGATGGGAACAGATTTCCTTAATTATACGCCTAACTAAATATCGCTATTAAAGACCAAGTATTAACTTATACGTAACATTATATCATCTACTACCGTCTATTACTCCCAAATCCCATACTATTATCTTAGTTATATCCTTTTTACCTTGAATGTAAGAATGCCCACTTAAGACTTAGATAGACGTTAAGTTTCTGCGTCATCGTATTTGCTACCGCCATTTCCTAGTAAAGTATTCTTGCTATTGATCTATACTCATTCTACATCACATTAAGGATAAAACAGTAATAAACATATTTAGATAATAACAGCGATCAATTTATTCGATCGAATATCAATAGAAATTTTAGATACTACATGACTTCGTTATTATCATAATGATTTCAAGGGAATCAGCTGAATGCTGTTGAAACTGCATAGAGTTAATTATTGGAGCTCTCAATACAACAAGAGAATCTACTAACATCCTGTTTAAATCTTCAGGAGAACCTGGCTCGATTTTTGGAAGATACTAGTCAAGACAAAAGTGGTATAAGAATTAAAGTAATTAAATTAATACGAAGTTCTATGTAGAATTGAAATTGTCAATAAAATAACATTTTTTGAATAGTAATTGATGTAACCAAAAAAAGCAAAAATAAATAAAAC
The DNA here is from genome assembly GCA_964036235.1 of Heterorhabditis bacteriophora. Lineage (NCBI taxonomy): Eukaryota > Metazoa > Nematoda > Chromadorea > Rhabditida > Heterorhabditidae > Heterorhabditis > Heterorhabditis bacteriophora. Next base: position 5,641,304 of record OZ038426.1, on the reverse strand, counting down.
AGAAGCACTAAAGGAGCAGCTGATAACTACAGTACTAGTCCTAAGTTTGGCAACTTTCGACCTTTTAGGGCCTATTTTGCTTTTTTTAGTTAAGTGAGAATAACTCGCTTTAAAGTGAAGCTTTCAAAAAACAAACTGGACTATAGGATTCTCCATACCAAATACTGCTGGAAACCTTTTCGTTTTAGATTAATTATTAAAGTTTGGCTAGTGGTGTGGCAGAAATACTTCCTGTTTAAGCTCTAATTTCCACGAAATTATTGCTCGTCAATACTTGAAAACCAGGCACTCTTTAAGAGAATGCGTCTCTGTATGATAGGAGAAAAATCGGCTTTCTGAAATTAAACACTCATCTTCCAATACTCCTGTAAACGCGAATGCGCTCCATGCGATAAACTTGATCTCAGTATACTTTGGCTCAGACGTGGTGTATAACAGTAAGAATACCACCAGCTTATTCGGCGTGAAAATATCTATCCATTGGTGAAAGTTATGCTTCATAAAGTTGATTCTTATATACTGTAAGTTGAACTATTATATATTTATAAATACTTCATCCAGACTGACAGCTTGCTTTGAAGCAGGTCGCCCATGTCTCGAGAGTGTAAGCAGCGGTGTTGGTTAGGATATAAATACATTGCTCTAGCTAACATACATTATGCCGATCATTGATGCTTACATTCCAGAGAGCCCGCGCCACTATATATAAGATGACGCAAGACGGACGAGAGGAGAGAATGGTCGGCCGCCAGACTCATCATGGTACCCTGAGCCGCCTACTGTAGCATACATTATTTCCTTATTTCTTTCCTATGTATTGTTTATTAGTGTTCCCCGTTAGACTCTTTGTTGCAGCTTGTAATCCCTTTTATATTAGTCGTTTGTATCGTGTTATATTGAGTAATAAAGGTTATCTTCCCCACACCTTTCCTGCGCACGTTCACTAGAGCATAAATGTTAGGGGAGGACCGTGTGCATCCGAAACCGCAACTATGGGGAGAATAGTCAACACATTTAGAAATTGGACCGAAACTATAACCAACTCAGGCTAAAGGCTTTTCGAAAACAGATAAAGAGTTATAGTTTTCTGTTTATATAACTTTTTTCATTTTTTGGTTTTCTTTCTTTCTTGTTTATATGTGCATATATTTCTTGTCAACATAAGATGTTTTTTAACATTTTATTCCACAAATAGCAACAGTTGTTTTCTTAATGCTTTCTGCTATCGCGGAAAATCCGCATCCCAGTATGGGCGGGGCAAATCTTGGGACGACAATGCACGAATACAGACTGTTCATTGGTGATGGTGAGTCACGGAGGGAAGGGAAGGTCTGTGGGTGCGGCTGAGGAATGAAAAGATGATGAAGTATACTCTAAATTATAATGAAGAGACTACTTCTTTCTCGATTACTAAACAATTAAGAAACCTTAAGTCTTAATTTAAGGAAAACAACAACTATTCTTGTCCCGATTGTGAAACTAGCAACTTAGGGTTGTGTTGCTTGTCCTCGTGTTTATTACTTAGTTAACCCCTCGTATCCACATTCCACCATTAATCCATAATTGTACTTGTTTAACATAATGCATTCGCGTTGAAGTCCCGCCCCTTTATCTTGGAAGGTATTTAAGTTTGTTTACTTGATTAGAAGAATAGAATAAAAATTTCTCAGATCGATTTGTCTGAGCTACAGAAAATTATTAGCAAGCACACACAATACGTACCCCAAACGGTACACACTCTTTTGAATGTCGTGTATTGATTTTCCAGCTGAATTTATTAGCATAGTCATAATTTCCAATGTGATTTGCTCTTTCAAAATTCCATAATCTATACCTTTGAAAAGAAGCTTATGGCGAGTAAGTAATTCTCGCAACTATTATTTGTATTTAGGAAGAACTTGCATTGTTGCAAGTGCTTTGGATGACGATCTTTATGAGAACCAGGATTATTTTGATATATCTAGTCACCTTCAAAAATCTCAAAAAATTAAGATGATGGAACAAACTTTTTCTTTCACTACTCTAACAAGTAATATCGAATTTATAAAAGACAAAAAAGCTACATCTACACCGTCCTTACGTACTTCTCTACTATTCAAAACCTTCGGTGTTGTGAAAATACACAACATAATCGTGATATTTTACAAAAAGTCTTATTTTTCGTTTCTGATATCCATCAATTCATCGCAAACCAGCTGCGATCAGTCGCTCCTTCCGATTTTGTGCGTAAATCTTTCTTGCTATTTCGTGAAATCATCCGTTAGCCACATTCCCATTTAAATTTAAATATGAAGCTTTTGTGACCCTTTCTCAAGTGTTACCTCTATTTCGATGTGCCTTCGCTTCCACTCGATGGAAACGACAAACAGGCCTCGTATAAGTCCTAGATATTCCAATTACCTTTAGGTTAACCAAGTTACTATTTAGTAAAGATCAAAGTATTACAATTTTCTAAATATCTCCTACTTTCTATAATTCCTTCGAATAAAGTATTCAGTTTATCAATCCCATTTTGTTACTAAAAAAATTACTCTGAGGGTGAACTATGGTGAAAATAGTGGGCTTGAAGTATAGATGCATAAATAATAGAAAAAGAGTTAGGCGATGTTCGAGAACAAAATAAAGAGACATTATATGGAAAGGTTATGCATGTCAATTAAAAAAACACCAGAAATCAGAGCCCGAAATTTAAATCATAAGAAGGGCTTGAAAGTACTTTGAACTCAGAGGTGCAAATCACTTGTCAGCAATAGTACTTTTATACTGTTCTAGAACTTTCACTTTTCAAATTCAAAGCTCAAAAGAAATGTCAAAAGTGAACTGATCTATTAAGGTCTATAATTAAGTGTTTGACTCTTGGAATTCGCTATCATACTTGCTTCGGTCCTCTGGTTAAGATATTGAAGAGAGAGAGAGAGAGAGAGAGAGAGAGAGAGAGAGAGAGAGAGAGAGAGAGAGAGAGAGAGAGAAGAAAGGACCATCTCAAATGAGGGGTTTTGCTAATGGCAATCACAATGGTGTGGCTGTCAGGTATACGCTACGTCCCATTATAAAGTGTCTTACTCTTAAACTAGTTCATTTGTTAGAATACAAGATTTATTAACAATTTCGATCAAAACAGCTTATTAACCTATTAAAAACGATAGCGAGAACAATCACAAAACTAGCACAACATTTCTATAAAATGCGATGATGAACGAGAGCCAGTTATGCATATCTGCAATGAGAAAAGTATTAGGCACTGAATACATGCCTGTGTAATGTACGGCGCAGTTGGAGAACGGAAGGAAGGAAGACGCCGAGCATAAACTTACCTGGCTGGGGGGATCTCGTGATCACGAAGGCGGGACCCCCATGGTGAGGCTTGTCCACTGCACTTCGGGACGGGCTGACCTATGTGGCAGCTTCGAGTTGAAGTTCGCCAACAGCTAAATTTTTGCGTGAGGGGCTGCGTTCGCGCGGCCCCACTAAGACGTACAAGTGAGTGGTCAGAAGCCGAGGAGATGAACGTCATGTATTCACTTTGTTTTTTCCTAAGACACTATTTTACGAACAAAGAAGTTTCAAATTGCTGTACCCATTATATGTGCGGTTAATTAGAAAGAAGACTGATATCCGATATCACATTGGCGCGGTTACTGACGTGACCGAAGAGGATGGTATCGCGGAATTTGTTGATGCATTCGGTCTTTAAATAATGGCGGCTAAATAACTAAGAGTTGATGAAATAGTAGTATTTTCTACGGTTTAAAATCAGCGAAGCAGTCCTTCTCATAATTACATTTATTTTTGTCGCCTTACTATAGGGCGTCTGCTCGACTAAAATACAATATAATCTTTATCTTGGACTATTTATTGCTCTTGCTGTTATAAGAAATTAGTGAGTGGAAAAATGCCTAATAGTTGCAGGAATATTGAGACATTAATTATGTATTTATTAGAAAAGTAGATTAACTAACTTTCTCCAGTGGTGGCATTGCTGAAAGAGAGTATCACGGTGTAGGTGTGGCCATTGGATCTCGTGCTTCTGTTCCTGATGATCTTCTGAAATTGAAGTGGACCGTATTCGGAGTTAATGTGGGACCTACTTTAAGTAGAACACTGCTTGGACCTAGTACTGTTGTTCACGGAATAGGATCTGGTTCGTCGATGCACTTCATGTGTTGTTCTGCACAGTTCTATCTACGTTCAGATGATTGTTGAATAAGTTATCACTTTCTTTGTTCCATTATATTGTATCTTTTCAGCCGTGAAAACAGGAGCGCATTCCGAAATTTACGGTGGATATTACAATCAGTCAGGAGACTGGTACAGGAATCAATTTAATAGACCAAGTAATGTATTACATAAATAATGATAAGTTAGAACTAATCCAGAGACAAACTGTGGATCGGAAAGATCCAATCGATCACTAGTGTTTTCATAAGTCGTAAACTTCAGGCTTATTCAAAGAAGCTGAATATAAGAATCGTTGTTTTTCAGTTGATGAATTCCGTACGCCTTCCCAGAGAGTCTGCCCATGGTGCTTTGCTGTTGACAACACATATTCAGTATAATAGCCGGTCCCACGAACATCTGAAGTTTCTTCGTAGTCATCCAAAGCCACGTGGAAAAATGGTGATAAAAACTATATTTATCTATGGAACAGCGGAATGGCCTTATATCTAAAAGACAGCTGCTATTACGAGAAATAAAAATATACAATATAGTTGTATTGTTTTTCATCGTTAAAATGTGGAATAAATACATGCTAAGGCGAAGTAGTGGAATACAATTAGCATAACTATCTCTTCCCATCTCGTGACGGCAGAAATTTTAATGTTTGCCGCTCTTTGTTTAGCCAAAAATGCATGTCGGAAATGCAAACAGGAAATTCCTACGCTAAACTAGTTGATTATTCTCATAAAACTATTATTTCTTGCTAAGACTAGTTGAATGATGACAAATCCGGTCATATAGGAACTATTGCGTTTACCACTTGAGTTAAACAAATAAATAAATGAAAATATTATAGATGGAATACAGAGGACGGGCGATCAGACTTTCCCATGTGAATACACAAACATGTATACATCAACCCCAATATTTTCTGCTTCTGGCTTACTTATGTTCTGTTCCAATTAATAACTGATTTTAGGATAGATTTGAATTTCACATTCCATTTAATTCTCTATACTGTTTAACACCTCTTTATATAGGGAATATAACATCAATTTCCAATTGTGCACATTATTTTGACGAATATTGTTCACTTTCAACAACTGACAAACTATTATCATGCGATAATAACAACTAGACTCTAAATGTAAGACACTTAATGTACGTTAAGAACAGTACCGCTGATGACTTTTACACCTTCTTACCGTATGCGCCCAACTCAGGTCGTCTTCCCCAATAACCTAAGGTTACCCTCTATTCTACGAACACCGTGCCATTAACTAGTTCATTTAACGCATGTATAAATGGAAGGCAGTTGACAAAACCACAAATACTACGTCACACACTGAGGAAAACATCTTAATTACACATTCTTCGAAAATACCACAATATTCAGCTGTTAAAATTTGACAAAAATAGCACATCGAGAAAACTTCTCAGTGCCTAGGCCATCTACTGGCCGTGACTCTCACTGGTAAACCGCTCAGATGAGCGAGTCGCTGAAGCGTCCTTTCGGTCGCGTCGCGGTCATCAGCGCGACAAGTCGCGTTCTTCCCGCTCGCAACTCGCCCGTCTCCCTTTCACCGCGGTGGACTGGTGTCGCTTTTAGATGGGGATTGCGAAATACAAACTACAGAAATGATTCTGTGAAGTATGATTTCGTCGACTGAACCGAACGTCGCCTCGCCAATTGACGGCGCGCCGTATCTCAGGCGGGTCATCTTTGATGTTGTCTAACGCACGGCTTTGAGAAATTATTTATTTCCACCTCAAATAATGTCTTTTCCTAACGAATGGTAGATGAATTTTTCTATTAGATCTGCAGTTGATCTGCATAAATAATAGTCCTTAAGTCGGTTGTTAATTAGGTGTTTTGCGAAAAAAACATTTGGCTACTGAATCCGAGAATGGTGGACTGGGAAATTAATGATTACGTATAAATGGTCACAGCTTTCTCAGAAAGGTTCTGAGTCAATAAAATATGCGTGTAAAATCTGTGTACTCCCTCAATATCAACTAAATCTAACACATTGAAAGCCTATTCCAAAAGCTCTTTATTTAGCCATGTGGTTAATGTGTTTCCGAATAGAGAGATAAAAGAGTCACAGTGAGTTACCAAGACTTCTCAAGAGAAATCAAAGTCACAACCACTGTTCTGTATGGGACAAGTCGGAGTGCTATCATTTGTTAAGTTGCCGTTTACTCTTTCGGATTTTACGCTATGATAGTGTGCTCTGAGGCTATGTTCTACACGACCGTTTGCTAGGGTCTATTGAGTTATGATCGACCTAAAATAACCAGACTTGGAAAGGTGCTGGTCTGCCCTAATGTTATCATCTACGAAGACACAATAAACGGCACTGAAAAGACACAAAAGCCATCACTAGCTTAAGCAAAGCTGAGACGAAATAGGGAAAGAATCCGTGCACAATCCCTAATGTGAGCGACGGTGTTCGTTAGGATATAATCATATATATCTGCTACAATCAATACATTGTCTTGGTTCTAGACATTATGTTGTTCATCGATGTTTAAATTCGGGAGAGCCCGTACCCATATATAAGATGATGCAAGCAGAGACAGGGGAGAGAATGGTCGGCGCAAGACTCATACTGTACCCTGGGCTCCCGTTGTGGTATGTCACTATATTCTCTTTGTTTTTCTACGTGTTTCTATTTATCTATTTACTCGTCGGCCCTTTTCATTATGCTATTCTTCTACATTTCTGTCTTTCTTATAATGTCATATCGAGCAATATAGGTTGTTTTCCCACTCATTTCCTGCGCACGTTCACTTAGAACCCGTGGATGCACCTAGGAAGTCGTTAGATTGTCTAGATTCTTGAAAAATGTGTATACAAAAAAAGTATGGTAGAGCAAGTCTAAACTGTTGCCGTAAATAAAGAAGTTAAATAGGCTTAATAATGTCATTAACAAAAGTTGGAGTTGAATTTTATCTCTCTGAGAGACCGCTCTAGGAATCCGGCAACCATCCCCGACAAAGCTGTTCATAACATTATATGCGTCCTCACTGGGTAATCTATCCAAGACGACATCCTTTAGGTCTTTACCTAAAGAAGAAAGAAATGCTTAAGGAACAAAATGTGCTTTTAATGAAACTACTGTAAGAAGGAGCCCCTCTTGACCTAAGAGTATCCGCAACCGAGCCGGGTGCAATCAGGAGAGAGGGGAAGAATGGCCCGACCACCCGACACCTCTTTTTATACCCTCGACGCCTTCTTTACCTTTGTGTAACTTGTTTTTATACGTATAGTGTTGTCCCTTTTAGATTCTGCTGTCGATTAGCAGGTGAAGAGAGAGTACGGTTTATTAGCCCAATGAGGATTAAACAAAGAATGGGAAACAGTGCTAAGTATTACAAAGGTGCTTATATATATGGATGGTTATGCTAATTGATGCGCTCTCGTTTACCTACTATTTAAAACTAGCGTATGCTAATTTCGCCCTGCCCAAGCCTAAGAGTTTCAAAAACCATTAAATGCTAAGCGTGTTTTGGAGAAATATGTTCAGTCTTCAAAATAGTGGTAGATCCACTTTTTTACGATCCACGTTTAAATCTGGACAAGTTGTAGTAGAATTTAAATCAAGTGCTTCCTTCCAGTTACTAAAATTAACCACATCACAGTGCACCTGGACCGAAGCCAGTTCTAGAAAGAGGAGGCTCATAAAATATTAAAATATTGTACAGTCTATTTGTTATTTTGCAAAATTTCTTAACATAAAAAAACTCAAAATTACCATCCAAAGCTAAACAAGCATAATGAAAAGTACCAACAACGTTCAAAATAGATACAAATTGTCTACGTTGACTGACTTACTGATTGCCTGTGTAACTAACTGAACTAGTCTCGTTAGAAGGTCCAGGAAGGTTGTACCTCGACAAACGAAGCTTAATTGTTGCTTGTGGACAAAAGCATGAAACTCCTCATACTACAAAATAGCCTAAAAACAGTGTTAAAAGTATTTTAAAAATTACAGCTAGTTTTTAAATGTAATTATTCTCTTAGATTTTAATATTACCTCAATATGCCATCCTCATAGATCACAAGCTCGCATGCACTCTGTTATGACGACTGAGCGTCAGTCGAAATTACGAAAACATGGTGAACTAATTTCACATGAGATAAGGAAAAATAAGAAAATAAAAACTAGCTCACTCTGAGCAATTTCATTTGATAAGGAAAGCAGAATAAATTAGAAGAACGAGGTCCAAATTCGATATTATCTTTGATAAATCAATAGAATTATGGATAACTAAAACAGCACGATGACATAAAGCAATGTGAAGCAATTAAACGCCTAAACACGATTAATAAAACGATTGTGGATACAAAAAATACAAATAATAACGAATAAAATATCATCGTAAAAAGAGTTCATTAATGAAAACACTCCAGCCAAAGAATTTTAGCTAATACAAAACCTTTTCTAAAGGACTAAGATGGCTACAAAATTGATTGTTAAAAGCAGTGCGCTTCCGTTACTTGTGATTACGTAAAGACAGACGCAGTAGAACTCCAATTATTCTAAATTTCTGCTATGAGAATAATATCGAATTGTAGTAAACTAGAAAGAATCTTTTGGTACCCCTTTCGATCTTGTTTCAACTCCAGATGTCGTTTCCATCTTGTATCCTGTCCAGAAATTGGTTTGTTATGCCTATAAAGTGAAATATTTGGAGTCAAATATCAACCTTTTGCAAGAAGGATCCCCTGCTAGTTATGAGTATGTCGCTGCATCCTTATTCTTGAATCATATTATAACTTTTGTCAATAGCGTATGTGCTCCTATATGCGACATCCTTTGGACGAGACAGATGAGCGGAACACGGACACGGAGAAGAGAGGAATGGGTTAATTACCCGGCAACTCTCTGTATCCTGAGCGTCTACCGTACTTGCTATTCTCTCTTTATCGTATAGCTATTTATTTCAGCTCTATTGATGTTTCCTCTTCCTACCAATCCTTTTCCTCTATTTGCCCGATCTATTACTCACTGATTGGACTATGCTATCCCTCGACCTGATATTATGAAAGAAGAAACTTTAACACATGTAGGACTGATAACATCTAACTAATTTGCACCCCAACTTCTAGCGGTAAAACGACCAATTCAAGATTCTGTAACAATCTGGTTTCACCTTGGATGAGTATCAATAGACAAAAGAATCAATACTCTATTGGTAGGATTTAAGGCGGCGTTGGCAACCACCCCGACCTTGGCAGTTCGTAGCACTTCTAGGCACAACGATGTGATGTCTCATATCTAGACAAAAAAGCATTCCGCGTTGCACGTAGTGTTCCTATTCCTCCCTCCTCACTTCGACTGGTACCATTTAATGATGCACATTTTTCTAAACATAAATTAGTAATCGCCCTCTCCAGTAGAACTAAACTGAGATCGTTCATCTACTTTCACACGAGAATCGTCATCAACAATGCACAGGAGGTAAACGTTTGGGAAGCAAGGGAGTTCTCTTTTGTAAACAAGTCAGCATCTGTACGCTCTGACACGAGATGACCATAGCGAATAAAGTTTCCTACTCGATACCCTACCTTATTAGTAATTAAGCCTTTTGTCACAGCCACTTACAACTTAGCCTCTGCCGAAAACAACATCCCATTTAATGATACATCATAACTTAGGATCTGTCCTCTGTTGAGGAGGGCCTCCTGTCACGTCGTCATTTCACGACAAGAACAAATGCCTTCAGAGTAGGAAAAACGATGGAACGACCAGGTTACAGGTCACAACAATAGCATATTCCTTTAAAATTATTCAGCCTTTATAAGCGATAAGATGACAGAAGTAGAATAAGCAGTAAATAGATACAACGGACCCAGAAAGATAATAAACAAGTACAAAACAGAATACAAACATTAATAAACAATGTAGAAACGGCTAGATTGCCTCACAACTAAAATAATCATTTTCGATACGGATTTCCATTATTCGACCTCTAATATTCCGCAAATTCCACTGCCTTTCTGCGGTCCTCTCAATATTCGGTAGAGCGCTCAGTAGACGATCTACGTTAATCTCGTCTTGAAGTTCGACTTCAAAGGCGTAAATCTCACGTCTACAGTCCAACAATTCCTGAATCACCTTCCTCTTTATTTATTATAAGAAATATCGCTATTGAAACACAATAGATCCCAAAGAATGCGAAACTTACCTCATGGAATCTTCTAAGAGCGTATTCCGATATGTGACATCGTTCGAGACACAGGGCCATGTAGTCTGTTGATGATAAATCGTCATCGGAGAAATCACATTCTCCAGTGAGACACAGCTCTTTTAACTAGAATATTCCTGTTAGTTTATTCAAAGGAGGAGTGATAGAATTAGGATTTAGACAGTGGCATACTTTTCTGACTGATGGCATCCTAAAGAACTCTTTCTCAAAAGAGACGTTCCCATTTCTATATCCTAACATGCTTAAATTATTTGCATTTGTTGCACCCAGAAGCCTGTCAACGATTGTCAGTATCTCTTCGTCGTTGAAATTACATGAATTAAACACCAGCATTTCGCAAGTTATTTTATTCTCACAAAGGTACTGCAATTGATCACAGAAATCTAATGTTACGTTCACCTGAAAACATTCTTGTGCTTAAAATCAGGTAAGTACTATATTGGCATTTGAACATATTATGAAACAGGCATACCTCGCTGATCCAAATTGAATTAAAATGGCAATGTGCGAAAATTCTAGAAATATCCCCGAAGCTGGCGGTCTCCTTCCGGCGCATATTCTCTGTGGTCAGTTTAAAAGCACCAGGCACAAACTGACGATTAAGCAGAATAAACTCTTAAAACGTTTGCCCTATTAACTCGTGCAAAGCTGTGCTCACCTCGTAAATACTCAAGCTGCTCATATTTTGCTTTGTCAGATGTTGGCCGCCTCTCTCAATCAGATATTTCATATCCTTAGAAACCAGTTTCATGTAGCGGATTTCTGACGACGTCATCTGTGTCTGAAAAATGCTTATTAATTGAAGTGACGCAGGATAGTTTAATTTCGAGGAGTGCTTTACCTCGGTTAGGATTTTAATTTGAAACTTCGGTGGAAGGATATAAAAAGCGGGTGTCCAGTACTTCTCAATCAGACGTTTTAGGTCCTTTGAAACTGCCTTCAAGTCTCGTATCTCAGCAGCACTTATCTGTAAATAACTGGTTTCTGGCTTTTTTCCAGTATTTATGCAGTTGTGGAAAAGGTAACGTGAAAGTGGTAGTAGGAACCTGTCTAAAGAAGTGGCATTGAACTTCAAAAGGAAGGTCGAGGAATGAAGTGTCCAGGAATTGGCTATCATCAATCTTCTTCGTTAAGACCGTGACATCTGCTTGTTGGCTAACTCCAGCTTCGACGTCACATTCAGCTACATTCACAGGATCCATCTAAATGTTTAAAATTAGTAAATTCAGTTATTGAATGAAATATATTAAAACAGGAACAATGCGTGCCACAGAATAACACGATATGCAAAAAGCAGCTGACAGATGTCGTAGAACGATGGATTTGATGACCACCCCTTCAGCACAGAAAGCAATGTTCAACTGCCAAAACGGACAGGGAACTGATTGAGAATAACAGCAGAACGCCACCTCAAATGTGACCTGAATTGGGCAGTTGTTGACCTCCGAGGGAAAAAGAGCACCTCTGGTGTCCGCTCTCCTGAGGCGTCTCACCGGGTATCATTTCCGAAAGTTTGAAAACAATCTATTATAGTTATCTGGAAAATTCTTAGATAAAAAATGAGTTGAAGAATACCCACTCCCACGATTTTCCCTCGAAATACCAATCTTTATTTGAAGAAGAGAGGTAGCATCAGATCAAAATGAAGGTGTTTGTATTTTTTCAATTATCCTTATTCGCTGTAGAATTATTTCATCTTGTTTTCGTAATTGTGGCTGATACTCAGTCGTCTAAACAGAGTATATGGGAGCTTGGGATCAGCGAGTATTCTATATTGGGGTAGTATTTAAATCTAAGAAAATTGTTACATTTAAAAGTTAGTTGTAGTATTTTAAATTCTTGTACTGTCCTGTTTTAGGCTATTCTTGAGTATGAAGAGTTATACACCGTTCTCGATAAGCAAAAAATAAGGGTCGTTTGTTGAGGTACAACCTTCCTCGAACTTCTTCCAAGATCACTTCAGCAAGTTACACAGTCAGTCAAACTAGACTATTTGTATTCACTTATTCGTGTTTTATAGTTCTGTAATAATTACAATTATAGATATTGAAGTTTCTTCTCAGGTCTGCTTAGTCATAAGATGTGAAGTCGAGCTGGTACAAAGTATGTCATGCCAATAATGGGCATTAAATCTAGATTTAGGAATTTTTCAGGTTTTTTGTGTTCTACACTTGCCCGACAAATTCGCTGTTCTGGAAGAATATCAGCTGACGAATTGTGGTGCGTGCCAACTTTATCTGATACAGGATGCAGTTTCTTGTCGGTTGCCTTCATGGTATGCTTTGCAGGGGCAATTATGCTGGTTGAATTGGAGCTGAAGCTCCTGTATATCTGGCCGCTGAGGTTCTTGAGTTGGCCAGTAATACAGCTCACGACAACAGGAAAATTAGGATAAATTCGCGACATTTGCAACTGGCCGTTCATAATGACGAGGAGCTGAACAAGCTTCTGTCAGGAGTGATCATCGCTCAGGGTGGAGTGATTTTCGACATTCAGGGCTTTACCAAACCTGCTTTGGTCGTCTGGCTAGAGAGATGAAGTGAAATGCATCTCAGGATGCATATATGAGGAAACGCGTTGTGTCCTGAAAATGTTTCTCGAGAATGTGATTAGCAACGCTGGCAATTGTTCCGTTGGTTCTATGAGCAGCATATATAACTCCACGGTCCTCTTTAGCGTCACAAATGCCTATGAATACAGAGCTGTAGTATGAATGAATAGATAAATTGTGTATACCGTGAGATCAGTGCGATTTTTCTAGCCCATAATTTCAGTTTTAATAAGTTCAACATACAAAACAGCACAACAGCCTATCGGTTATCCATCATAATCGTTGTTTATTTGCGCGTCGGTCCATTTTTGCGACTCAGATGTCGTAAAAGCTATATTAGAAAACGTGCATATATTCCATGCAAGAGAATATTGTTCTGAGATAAAAGTGAATGTCATCGTTGACACACAGCTTGCATACGAGAACTCTTGCACACTACGGAGAGTATTTAGTTCGTGTGCCTGGCTCTTTGAAATTGTTTGTGTTTCACTTATTGTAGCCGCAATTCTGTCTTCCAAAAGCGCTGCATCTTCTATTGTCCCTCTATAATGACTCAGTGCTTGTACAAACTGGAAGGAGTTAGCGTATTCCCTGACGCACTATTGATCGGAATAGCAAAATTTTAATAAGAAATCTAATAAAAGCAAACATTGGAACAACTTAGCGCATTATCTAAACCAAAACGTATAATGTTGGACGCTGGTAAACAGAGTACTGATGGTGTATAAGCTGTAGATTTCCTAAGGCATAAATGAACGGCCGGCTGGTTCTGGAAGGAGATCGCGCGACACCTCGTAAAATGGAGCCGCAACGCGTTTAAATTGGCATGCTTCTCATTGGTCAACGCACTCTTGGACTCAGTTTACGCTCATTGTCTGTATCTGCCATAGAGATCTACCACAAGTGATGAGGTGAAGCTCACCAGCATGAGAAAAGTAGGTAGATGTAAGAGTGCCATAACTTGAAATGAGAAAATACTGAAGGAACTGAAGATGGTAAAATATAGTGCTATATAGAATAATGTATAGGGTAAAAGTACTTCTAAAGATCTCATTGTACGACTATATAAAGTTCTTATAATGACTTCGCATTCTCAACGAGGCGTTCGTCGACGACCCAGAAAACCCTCAGCGGATTCACTACTATCAGGCGAAAAGTGCGACAAGAGCACTTATTCGTAGGGAGGTTATTACCGAGTGTAATAGCCTCAGAAGGAAGACAAGCTATGAGACCACAGGCCATATCCGGCGAAAGATCATGACATCTATTTCTAAGCCGGATTATGGTAATTAGACTTACTTAACGATTCACAAATTAGTAGTTATACATTATTTTTTCTTTGACCACTTTTTATAAACAATTTTGAACCTGCGGAAAAGAGCGATCATAGAAACCTTGGCAGTAGATTACGGTGCAGGTTCGGATACTCTGTGCAGGACTATTCAACGCAATAGAGTTAAGCCTATTCAACCGCTAGTAATGAGAAATATCGGGAGTTATATTCATTATTCCCTTTTTTATGTTAAAAGTGGTGTTATTAAATATCACTAACCTATTAGCTAATCAAAAACGTACGCTTTTTTACACTAGGAATTCGTAATGAACACAAACTTCTTCGGTTACCTAATATTATTTTATTACTAGTTTAAGATTCGTTCTTGGTTTGATAGGATGCATCCAAGTATCGTCGTGTGTCTGACCAAGGACATTTGCTATTAAAAGACGATGACAACATGATAATTGTTGCTAGTGGTTCGCTTTTGAATCACATTTTTGTGGTTCTAAACTTAGTAAATCTTTTTGGAGATGGACGGTTCAAGCAGATTCCAAAAGAAGTCCAAGGAACGGGCTCTTCGCAGCTCTACACAGTGATGGCAGAAGAAAATGGCGGATATTGTCTATTAATATTTTTTGCCTTTATTCGTGATGCGAAGAGGACCACATATGAGAATGTATCTGGATTTCTTCTCTGCAATTTGTTGCTTTATTTTATAATTTGTTTTATAACAAATTCGATTTTTTAAAATAGTCCTTTTAATGGTTTCTGGGGAAGCTTATTAAGGCCTTTGGCGGTCAAGCTCCGTTGATTTCGCCTGGTGTGAAGTTTATTACAGACTTCGAAATCCAAGCGATGTATGCAATTAAAGCTACAATAGGAGTTGAAGTTCTAGGGTATGAAATAAAGTAAAAAATTGTATATTTATTTAATTTGAAAAAATTTATTCCAATTCTAGATACCATTTCCATTATGCCCAATGTATCAACCATAGAGCCAATGCTTTACATATTGGAACAATCTTCCAGAGGCTAAAAATGCTATCGTTTATGCCATCACATCTTGTTACGCTATCGAGTGCATTGGAGCCACCGAGGACTCCACCTGTGATATCCAAACTGAGCGATCCCTCTTTGAATTCATGGCTTACTACAGGGCAAAATAGCTTCCTCCAAATGGACAGTTCTGATTAGCATGCGACCATAGCCAGAACCGTCCTACAAGGACTACGAACTTTGTAGAAGGGCTTCACTTCAAGATTAGAGCATCCTATCCTATAGAAATTCCCTTCCTAGATGAGATGCTGAAGTTCTGCGCAGCAAAACTTACAATGGCGAAAACTTTAGCCATTTCATTTGACAACGGATCGTTGAAAGATTGCTGCATCCGGCCAGATGACGAGGTGCATCAACGTAGTATCTTGAACACCATGCCAAATTTCTATCAGCATATAGTCTAGCTCGCTGTAACGATCCATTTTCTAAATAAGAGGAAGCTTAAACAATATTTGGATAATTTGGCTACCAACTTGGCATCTTAGTAGTAGTAGTATATGTAAATATTGAAAATTCGTCTAGTCACCTTTTGTAGTCATTTTTTACTCTTTAATTTGATGCAGGTTTTTCGAACCTATTTTTTATGCTGCCTTTAGAACTTTTTTTAAATTGCTCATCATGTTATATATCACATTATATTACCTAAGATAGTTTCTTAAGCCTCAGTCTACTGTAAACCCTTCTGGGTGTATAACTATTTATGCTCCGTTGCCTGCGCTCTACCCAAACAAGCGGTTCAAAATAGGCGTGGTATACGAGTTGTCGCGTTCCCTAAGAAGTGCATGTTCTATTGATTTTACTAAAAATTAGTAGATTAGCGAATAGTTTCCGATTTAATAATATATTGTCATCGGGTGGTCAACGTATCTCTGAGAAAAAAAGTAGTTTGATGTATAATAATGATAGTATTTTATTTAGTGCCGTTTAATAGAAATTTCATATATTAATATTAAACAATCCAATTCAATTTATAGGTTTAGATTTTATGAAGATTACAATTTTTATACTATAGAACCAATACAAATATTTTAACGTCAGGATATGGATAGGCCAAAAAAAATAGTTTAAATGAATGAGTATTGACAATAAACCAATTAATTTTGATAATATTGAACGTATGAGCTACTGGAATTACCCTAGTATTTAAGAACTTTTTTAAAGAATAGATTTTTAGATAATGGTTGAGCTGGTATACATATTAAAATGTGTATTGTTAGCTATATTTTCAGGATTTTGTATATTTTTATGGTGAAATTATTGAAAAAGAGACGAAATAAAGGGATTGGAAAGTGAGAAGTTTGGGTGTGTCTTAATAGCGCCTCATTGAAGAATGCTATAAAACCTACTGTTCTAGAGTTGAGCATTTTTATAGCGAAAATGTAGAAAAAGAGGTAGGAGGATTGGAGAAGGGGTAGATCGGAACTGAGCAACTATTCGATTAAAAGCTTAATAATTGGTCTTTACTCGAAGGCAAGGTAAACGTAATTTTTCCTTGTTGTACAAGAGCTTTTTGTCCTTCTAATTAGTCTTAGAACATCTACGGAGACTTAACAGCCTGATTTTGCGAGAGATACGATGGGTTAAAAACAGTGTGGTTCTTCCTTAGATCCTCAGAACATTACGGTTCCTAGACTGCTTGTAAACTACGCCCTTTTAGAACCACTCACCAGAGAACATCGCAGACAAGGTGGAAGTGAGAGTTGGACACACGGAAGAGCTTGTGGCATGTAGAAAAGTTATTGTCCTCAATAGATGGAGTGTAGCTAAATGTGTATATTCACTCACTTTTAAACTTGAGCACGAGATAGAATTGCCGATATTTATTAGTAGAAGAAAAATACGAAAGGACAAATAGAAACTATACAAGTCAGAACTATATGGTACAATCTTTCTGGAATTCGATTTATTTTCTCTACTCTTTTTATATCTCCGGAGTGCCTCACCTCTAAAGGCTCACATATGTTCTCTAACAAACTCTCGTTTATCTAATCTAAATGCCGTAATAGTGTTAAGATATTTTATAATTCATATAGTTATCTCACAACGATTATAATTTGACCAGAAAAATACAATGAATAAATATGAAATGATGTATTTTTTCAACTGAAAAAAATCGTATAAACATAAAAATTTGGTTAGGAATATGAATTATACACGTTTTGTAGAAAATTCTTAGTCAGATCATCTAAATATTGTTCAAGTTCCTCGTTACTGGTAAGGTTCTTGTTATAGCAATCCGGACTAAATGTTAACGAATATCCCCATCCAGTCTAGGGTGTTCTTCTAACGATCATCTTTATCACCTCGGATGTCCTGGTTATATAAGCATTTTTTTCTGATCGGAATCTAGTGATTTGGCTATCGTCAAATCTGCGGTGTAGAAATTCAGCACTAAAGAAAGGAGTATTGATGGGAAAAGAAACGTATCTGTGTATGAAATTCTGCAGTCTCATCTTCATAAAAAGAATTCGGCTATAATCCCACAACAGGGAAAATTGTCCGTTAGATGGCAATCATTTTGCTTTGAACTACTCTATGAAGCCATGCAGCTGCTGCTGAGTATTAGCATCAGTAACAGGAACCATGAGTGGCTCGAGTACATCCGATGCATCAAAGATACGGAGTATAAACTGACATATGTGAAGTCTTCAAAAGTTCCCATTGTTGCAGATTCCTTGCACGTCAGGCCTTGAAGAGTTGACATTACGATTAAGACATGATACAAACGCTGGAAACTCAGAGAAAAACCAAAATTTGATGTAGAAAATTATGTTCCTCATAGTTTAGGTGGTATCCTATAATTTCAGTTTGTAAGTGAATCCAGTTTCATGTACGAACATTTGAGACTAAATTATAATTTCTTTGACGATCGTTGGCCTTTTAATTGCGAAAATCGGTAGACATTAGTTTACACATCTTCTACTTTGTTCTTGTTAACGAATGAGAACACGTCTGCTGAGCAGAGGGTGCGAGGCAGACAGTAACGTCGCAGTCTTATTGATTTGAAGGCTTGACAAATACTTATTTTGGTTTAAATTCCTCTAAATCCGAGATTATATAACTATGTATCCTTGTATACTAATGTGACGTCTCAGTTCCCCTTATTATGCTTACGAGTTATAGCATAATCGAATATTAATATTTTATCTTGTGCTATATACTATTACAGTAATTCATGAAACCTAAAGATATACATATGTTGTATAAAAATTCTATATCTGAGTCACACTTAAGCGATCTTAAGCGAAAAAAAGCCTGTTACTTCAAGTGTAATCATATTCTTCACTGTTAAACTTTATTTGTAAAAATAGCATTGGTAAATGCATGAAAATATTCGTCATCTGTTGAGGAAAGTCCTTATAACTATTTCTGGTGTATTAAAGTAGGAGCATCCTGCTTAATATATGGATTCAAAATTGTTATGTACGAGTGCTGCTTCGTAGTAAAATGTCTTAGTCATGTAATATACTAAGAAATAAAATTAGTCCAAATTAAGGATAAGCCTTCAGTTAACGCGCTCAAAGGGGAACGTGAGGCTTAAATAAGTTTATTGACGAATATGACATACCGATAATGAATAATTATATCAATAAAAAACCGAAAGTCACAGTATGAGACCTACAGGGGAAACAGCGTATCAGGGGAGGAAAAGAGAGTAAATATGGAATGAATTATAAATATAGCAGGAAGTAACGAAAGGATAAAGAAGGCGCCCGGAGTACAAAAGGGGATGTCGGGTGATCGGTCCGTTCTATCCCCCCTCTCTCTCCTTGATTGTGCCCCTGCTCGGGTTTATATACGCCTCACTCTGGAATGTTGAACATCATAATGTATACATGCGGGGCAACGCGTTATGTGATTTATAAATAAAGATTCAGCGGATATTCTTAGGTCAAAGATGCTCCTTCTTACACTTCATTGATTTTAACTTTTTTACATCCAAGTTCTATAAGAGTGAAAGTTTATTGACTATCTTCACTAATTAATTTGAGTGCAAATCTTAGCTAACCACAAGTATGAGTAATAATCACTGCAAAAAGGAAAGTGTGCATAGCCGCTCACTCAATACTGGATTCCCATCTGACAACTCGTGATTAATTACGATCGTCGACAGAATTTAAGAATATAGAGATGCTCAATACCACATCTACATTCCATTACCACAGCCTTTAAATGATGGAAAGTAGCACAATAGAGATGGGATATCATTGGAATGAAGCGTTACTAGGTAAAACACTCCGGTAGGTGACAATAGAAATGACACGCGAGGAAGAAGACAGTCTTCTACGAAGCGAGGTAGGTCATCTCTTTGATTGTAGATCCACGCGAGTACGCATTGAGAATCACTCCATATAACCTTTCTTGTGATCGTAGTCAATAGATTATTGATTAAGAATTTCATCATTTGTATTCCTATGTCGATAGCGAGTAGTTCCATCTTTGGTATCGATATTGGTTGGATTGGGCCTAGTCTCATCTTAGCGAAAATCAAAGATGGCGGTATTTCTCCAAATCTTCTAAGATAATCACATGCCTCATATGCATGCTTCGAGGCATCGCAGAATACATGTAGTTGGTGGTCCAACTTGTTGTCTGTTACTACTCTTCGAGGTATTTCTAAAACAGTTTCTTCATGTCCTATGATCTCTAATTTCATATTTTCTTCATTAGTAAGTGGTTCATTCCATTCTTTACTAGTTCTCCATAGTTCTTGAATAAAGAGTCGGCATGGAAGAATAGATGGGCCTAGGAATCCTAGAGGATCGAATATTGCTGCTGTCTGTTTTTGGATATTCCTCTTTGTTGGTTCGTCTGAGTTAAAACGGGGCATTTTCATTCAAATACAGTCCTTTCTTACGTTTCACTTGATTCCTAAGAAGCTTATAGGCTCAGTTGGTTTGACATTCCATTGTGAATTAACTTTTGGATCGGATGAGATGAATTCGCGTAAGTTCATCGATCCCATTTCAAATTTTTCTTTGACTTGGTTAACCTTTTGTAGTGCTTCCTCGTAACTGTCTGCTTCAAGTAGAACGTTATCTACGTAAGTATTCCTGAGTATTTCTTTATCTAGAGTCATATTTGTTTTCTCTAAGTGAACCTTGAGTGTTCCGGCTACTAGAAAGGGTGAGGATATTACTCCAAAGTTTACCCTTTTAAATAGGTGAATAATAATATTACCCCTTTCTACTGGTTTGCTCCAGTCTCTTGGAAACATGAAACGTAGAATGTCTCGGTCCTTCTCGTTTAATCCCAATTGTAAGAATGACTTCTCTATGTCTCCTGAGATTGCTATCTTGTATTCCCTGAAGTGGAGGAGCATTCCAACTAAACTGGGAAGCATTAATAGACCTCTGTATAGAAGTTCATTGAGTGATTTTTTTCCTTTTGTTTTTGCTGACGCGTTGTGGACGAGCCTTTTCTTAGTGGTAGTCTTTTATGGGGTTTTCACAATAAGATGCGGAAGATAGTGACATAAATGATTGTCTTATTATTCTTCCATTTTTTTCAATTACTCCTTGTGTTAGCCAATCATTTACAATGCTAGTGAATTTTTTGGTCAAATTCGAGTTTCTGTCCGCGTTCTTTTTACAAGCTACCAGTTGTTTTCTGGCTAATCCTTTATTGGTAGACAGATCAGGTTTAGGGTCTTTCCATGGAAGTGATACGTAATAACGTTTCTCTTCTTCGTTGAAGATTACTGTCCCTTTGAAGATATCGCACGGTAGTTCATCTTCCGTGACATAGTCACGATTCTCCGCATCTCCTCTGTGTCTCTGATCTCAGTAGGCTTATAAAGGGCTCTGGGCGGACTAATTGGGGTAGTTGCGGGTATCTTGAGCCTCTGACCCTCCTGCCTTATGTAATCCTCTGTATCATTCACACTATACTCTAATAAATATCCTTAACACTAGAGTGCACTCTATTCAACTCATACCTAAATACCATGGGTTCCGCTACATCTAAGAGGTAGTAATCAGCTTGATCACCTGGTTACGTACAAGCCTTTTACGATCGAAGGAGAAGAATTTTTATGACAATTTATTGCCAAAGAATATAATCAGTTTTTAACGCGTTTACATGGAAATTGGTAAATTGTCAATGAATCAAAATAAGCTATTCGGTTTAGGACTAACACCAAATGTGCATTAACAAGGTATACATGTAATTCATATAACTAATGAGTCACTGTTTTTTTTCCCAAGCGTTTACAATTATACAAATAATATAATGTTGATAGGATGTTAGGAAGAGGAGAGAAGAAGGCATCACTTGAACAGACATGTTTATCAACGTAATTAAGAACTAGCCGTGGAACAACGGAGGGCATGTACAGATAAAAGTGCTAATGTGAACATTTAACTGATTCCTCCATTCTCAGTTTTCAGAATATTTACTTCCAT
The DNA here is from genome assembly GCA_964036235.1 of Heterorhabditis bacteriophora. Classification (NCBI taxonomy): domain Eukaryota; kingdom Metazoa; phylum Nematoda; class Chromadorea; order Rhabditida; family Heterorhabditidae; genus Heterorhabditis; species Heterorhabditis bacteriophora. Next base: position 5,619,644 of record OZ038426.1, on the reverse strand, counting down.
CTTTAGAATGATGCTTACATCTTTCGCTGTGAATCGGAAGATGCTGAATAATTGGCTAAAACTTTATATCGAGATGAATTAAATAAGCAGATAAAGGAGGAAGAACTTGACAGAACTAAGAGCCACAAAACGGAAATAGTGCACTCGATATTGATAACAATACTAAAGCAGCAAACAAGTGGATATAAAGGAGAAAGGAGATTGGAGCTTAAAGGGGAAAGTAAAAGACGCACCTCTACTCTGTTGTGCTCTCTATATGTAATGTAGATAAATGTTGTTTATTTAGTTTCTAATGAGAACACAAGATAGATTTATAATTATATTTTATTAATAGAACAAGATATAGGATTACAACCACAAATAATATCTTAAACTACATAATACAATCTGCCCTACATAGTAATATATTCCCTCTCTTGCTGTACACTTCTATTCCATTTTATATTTTCCAGATGCTCCGCCTCTAAGGGCCTGCATGTTCTCTAACCTACTCCCCTCTCTCTAAGTCTATATATCATAATAACTCAAGGAATTCATAATTGATCCGGGGAATAAAATTTATTTCCTTCCCACCCACTGATGTAGCCCTCAGTATGCCTTCGTTGATGAACTCGTCCATCAAGAGCGTTGTTGCTTCTTAGCAGGATATCAGTGTCGCCAGACTTTTGATAAGACATTATCTTAAATGTTCAATAATAGGTTACAGAAGAAATGTCACTGCTAGTATTTAAGATATTCTTTACCTTTATAGTGGTTCTCTTTATTCCTTTCGATAACCCCACGTCACGTGTTGACTGTGACGTTTTTTTGGCAAGATTCTCCATCGTCGGTAATAATTAGAATAAAAATCAGATTAATAAACAAATATTGAAAAATAACGAAGTGTATCCGGACATAATAGATAGGAAATCGTAAAAAGTGCAAGTAACATCGAATCTGAAAAAGAAAAGATACGATAGCTTTAGAACAGGCATTCTTTTCTAGACCTGCTTTTTTAGCCATACCAAATCTACAGTAGACTAGCTTTGGTGGAATATCTAATTTTATTATTTCCTGTTTAATTCTTTCCTTAAATACTTTCGTTTATTAATTAAAATAAGTACAAACACAACTCCTACGACTTTTGATAATTTATAGTCGCATTCCAAATAATTTTGACCAAATGACAATAATGTATGCATCTTTCTAACTGCACTATGATATTTTTGCTTCTTATCTCGTTAGTATTTTAAATGTTCAAATAATCTTTTCGTGTTAATCTCTTCTGGCACTAATAAAATACAATTATATTTCTCGAAAACTGTTGTGATTTAGAGGGAATAGTGAAGAGAGTTTATTAGTCCGGTAGGATACGAATAGGAAACATTCAAATACCATAGACATATACAGTGCGTTTCAAAATGATAGCACATTTTGTTTTTTTGCCTTTTTTCTGTTCTCTGTGGTCAGATTGATCCAATCTTTTTTTAGAGATGGGGTGTAAGAGCCTTGAAAATCTCTAGTTTAAATTTCATCGCTTTTCATAAAATATTACCACTTTTATGCTAATTTTTCTCAAAACTACCACTTTTCATCGTTTCAAAATGATAGCACACTTCCCATATTTTGTCGTTATTTAACGAAAAAAACGCAAATTGACTAATCCTGGACCATCATAACAATGGGTCGTGCTTCTACACTGAGTCTAGACGGAAGAGGTCAAATTAAAATACTGTCAACTGCCGGTTACACGGTGAAGCAGATTGCCGATGTCGTCAAGCGCTCCAGGAAGGCTATCATGAATTTCCTGCGTCACCAAGAAAAATACGCTACATAGAAGAGTAGTGGACGACCTGGCCAGTTGAATGACCGTGAAAAAAGGGAAATTCCGCGGACTGCGTCGAATAGCACGATCAGCATCAATGAAATCCGTAGGACTTGTGCCATTGATGCTTCAAAAACTACGCTGTGGAGAATGCTGGACAAGTGTCCCAATATTGTCCGATCACAGATGAAGAAGTGTCCACAATTGACACAACGGTATAAAGACGAAAGGCTTTTCTGGGCCACAATATTCATGAGATGCAACTGGGAAAAGGTACGACTTTTACGAGTCTTCAAAAATAAACCTATTAATTAATTATTTGGAATTTAGGTGATCTTCAGCGATGAGAAGAAGTTCAACCTAGATGTTCCTGATGGTTGTCACTCGTATTGGAGGGATTTACGTAAAGAACCCCGGCATTTTTCAATCCGAAATTTTGGTGGAGGAAGTGTTATGGTTTGGGGTGCATTCAATGGTATGGGACTAGTCGACTTGGCGTTCGTCTCGACGAAGATGAACAGTGCTGACTATCGGGATGTCTTAGGACATCGTCTAGTCCCACATGTCCTGCGATTTCCAGGTGTTAGCTTCACTTTCCAACAAGAAAATGCCACAATTCACTCCAGTCGAAGCACCAAGACTTGGCTGCAAGACAATAGTGTGGACACTATGGACTGGCCATCGTGCTCTTCGGACCTAAATGCGATGGAGAATCTTTGGGCAATTCTCGTGCGACAGATTTATGCCGATAACCATCAGTTTGAGACCGTCAATGACCTCCAAAGTGCCATTAGCAAAACGTGGAGCGAAGTAGACAATAGTGTCATTAAAAACCTAATGAACAGTATGTCTGAACGAATTTTCCAGATTATTAATAAAAGTGGTAGTTGTACTGATTATTAGCTACTTATTACGTACATTGATTGTTGTTTTTTTTGTCATAAACACATATTATAATAAAATGTGCTATCATTTGAAACGCACTGTACTTATATACAATCGGGGTTATGCTAATTACTCGAGCCGCGGGGTCTTACATGAAATGCCTATGTATGCTAATTCACGCTACTTCTCCCTAACATAATGTATAATGTCCCACTTAGGGTCAAATAGGGGAATTCCCTTTCTTAAACCCTTACGCAACCCTCTTTTGGGGTATTACGCGGTCAGGCTAATTTTAATTGAGTTCTAAAATGCGGCACAACACGTTGCTTAGATGCCTTTATTCGAACTGACTACGGAGAGAGCTCAGGAGACTCCGCCCTCTCTTACAATAACTACAAAGCGATTGTGTTACATATAAACTAAAACAGATGTTAGGTTCTATTAGGCAGAATAATATGCGATTAAGCAAAGAAGAAAAATAAAAAGTGTCTGCTGTGCAGGACATATAATATTTTATTAACTTAATGAAAGTCAAAATATATATTGTTTTCTTTTGTCATTGACTTCGGTAAATACTTAAATTCATCACACTTGAATTGCTTACTATGATGAATGTCGAATAGCGTGTTGCAAAACAGTTCTGCCGATTCCAAATACTCATGGACCTCACTCAGAGAAAGATGGTCTTGATACGCATTTAGGTAACAGCCACAAATAATTCAAAAAATACTAAGTTTGTCCCACTTAGGAGGCAATATTATCAATTTATCTCTTTTTGTAAACCTCACCGTTCCAGTTAGGGTTTATTCAACAACAACTTAAAAGCAGGCGGTCCCAGACAGAGGGGTCAGGGTACCGCCCACTTGGGTACAACTCAAAAACGTACACAAATATAGACCATATGTACCGTTTGGGGTACGTATTGTGTGTGCTTGCTAATAATTTTCTATAGCTCAGACAAATCGATCTGAGAATTTTTATTCTTGTCTACTAATCAAGTAAACAAACGTAAATACCTTCCAAGATAAAGGGGCGGGACTTCAACGCGAATGCATTATGTTGAACAAGTACAATTATGGATTAATGGTGGAATGTGGATACGAAGGGTTAACTAAGTAATAAACACGAGGACAAGCAACACAACCCTAAGTTGCTAGTTTCACGATCGGGACACTCCCTACCTCAAAAAAGATTGGAAATGAAGGTGGGTATAAGAGGGTCGTTTAAAACGAGGGTTGGTCCTATGTCCGTTGGGGAGCCGTGAAGATGCTGCCGCCAAAGAAGGACAAAATAAGGGATCCTCAGACAAAAGTGACCCAAAGAATGGGGAAAATAAAGTAAGAGTAGAGAAGGTCCCAACGGAGAAACTCAGAACAATAAAAGGGTTAAATCCACAGCAAACTAAAGGATAACATTAAAACTAAAAGATTACTGAAAGGACTAAGAGAGAGCAACAATAATAATGCAAACCCAACGAGAGGTACGATCCTAGGGAAATGAAACAATTAGGAATTAAACATAGCTGAAGGGCGGACGGTTTGTGGTATAGTTGAGGATCCATAGAAAAACGGATGATGGTCAATGTTTGTGCGGCAGTAGACGAGTGGCTATCCTTTGACGGTTGAACCGGTGATTCGATGAGCTCTTTTCTTCGGTCCGATGCAGGAACAAATGATGACCTTCTCCGCATTCTTCGTACCTTGCCAAGCAAGGTATCACGTGGGTGGAATCCGAATATGATCTCAGACATCGACTGCATAGCTGTCTTTCACTCAGTAACTGGTATTTCCGAGAAATACTGAGGTGACACTTAGTGGTCAAGTGGTTGTTTTTATTGCAAAATACGCAATAAGTACCATTAGACGGTTCATCATTTAGTAAGTCCCTTATTTTTAACACTTCATCCTCTATTTTGGTCAGTCGTTCTAGGATTAGAGTGAGTATTGGCTGACGGTCAAACTCCCTCAAATGTAGTGCTAGATCGGTGAGGAATTAATGCAGGTTTGTAGGGTGTTCAAACATGAGGGGGATAGGGTCCTTATCTTCTTTTTCGGAATAGGACCCATAAAGGACTTTATTTTATCTAATATTTCCTCGGATTGGGGTTTAGAAATATCGCTAGACTCGGTGCTAGACATAGTCGAAATAGTTGTTTACTTGTCCAAAAAGGACTTATATAGGAACTGTATATTAAACCGTCCTCCCCTTTCTCTTAGAATAACTATTGAATATGAAGCGTTAGCGAATTATTGATTGCCTCTTTCTAAAACCATATCGTTGTGTTTTTGATGGATTTCTTCCTGAAGAGTTAGTTATATTTTCTCTTTAGTCGAGAAGGAGTTACTTTTTCTTCAGTTTACATATTCTTTACTTGCGATCATGCACGTTGGGAAATCATTGTCTATGATTTCTTCATCTTCTTGTTCAAGGTTGGGATCACCATGCATATTGGTTGTGGTCACTATCCCGAGAGGTGAGGTTGCTCGAATTTCCATCGGATATAATTTATTGATAGGTCGGTGTAGAGTGCGACCATTCGGACCTCTCAATTTAACTGATCGTATTTCCCCGTCTGAATTTTTTACCAGTTCTATCACTAGACCATAATGCCACATTCTATGTGGCGACAATTCGTGTTCAATCAGTACAACCTCTCCGATCAAGGGACGGTGTCGTCTACCGTGTCTTCCCTGACGGAAGCGTATTTTATGACTGTTCCGTAGTTCAGTAAGATATGTTGTTTTCCAGTCATTCCAGAATTTTTCACTAATTAATCAATGTTTTGTAACACTTCTTCGACTTTGATAGCTAATCAACCCATGCCTGTCTCTAAAGACATATCTGTTTGCAAACCTGCATTTTACTTCATCCAAGGAAATATAAGCAGTTTCATTTCGGATTATAAGTATTTCAGCCATGTTCATTTCATAGGCTGTGATACTATATGAGTCTTTGTAAAATACTGTGTTTTCCAAATTTAATTCAATCCCTTTTCGCTGAAGGCGTCGAATGCATTTGCTTATAAGCAACACTGTATGTGCCCCAATTCGTATTAATTTAGTGAATCTTTCCACCTTTTCCGTAGGAAAAATCGACGTAGCATTCATTTCAAGTGTATGTGATTGCTGAGCAGATATCGCTTGAATCATATTAACTGTGGGAACAAGTGTTGTCGTGTGTATTTCTTCTTCCGCCTTCTCACTTGAGATTTTGTCCAAATTAGTGATCGGCCAAGATTTACTCTCTAAATTACACCAAGTTGGACCGTTAGCCCATAGTGTGGACGAGAGTTCATTTCCTTTACACCCTCTAGTGCCTGTGTCCGATGGGTTAAACTCCGAAGGTATATAATGAAACGTAACATTTTTACTTAGTTTCAATAGTTCATCACGAATTTTCATAATACGTTTTACTTGATTTCTCACAATTACTGGAAGCAATCTGGAAGTTGTCAGCCAACAGAGGGCGACTTTACTGTCACCAACAATACGTATATGAATTGCCTCTTTTCTCAATGACATAATTATAGAATGTGCAAGCCGTATCCCAAGCAGCAAAGCGACCAGCTCTAAACGCGGAATCGTGATGTTCTTTTTTAGTGGAGTTAATTTGATTTTCCCACTTACTAGTTTGGAAGTCTCCAATAGTCCATGAGATAAATAGGCACAACAGGCGTATGCTTTTGTAGAAGCATCTACGAACACCCATAACGATACGGGACAATTTAAATCAGTTGGTCCAATTTTTCTTGGTATTGACATTGATGTCCCGTGTATGCTCGCACTGATGGTATTCCATTCATTTATCAGTTCATCACTTAGTGGGTCATCCCATTTCAGGGTTTTACAAAAGAGTTCACGGAGAAACAATTTATGGTTTACGAGTAACGGAGCAACTAAACCTATTGGATCATAAACACTGTATTTGGCTGATAACCGAGCGTTTAGTCAATGCGGTTTGCTTTGGAAATTTTACATCTATTTGAAACATATAAGTTTCACTATTGTATTTCATTCCCATCAATTTCATTTCTCCTTTCCTTGCTCTATCCTTTTCAGGAATTCTTTCGTTGAACGACTTGTCATTAGATATAAAATCCCTCAGATTCATTCTTATCTCTTGAAAGTATTGTTTTGACTCTGCATACTTGCGAAAAGCTGTGTCAGGCTCATCGGCTTCGAGTATAACATTATCCACGTATAGTTTATTTAATATTTCCATTGCCAATGGCGTTCCAATGTCCGTCATTCTTTTGCTGATAGTCATGTTAAGAATACTCGGGCTAGCGTTAATTCCAAATGGTACTCGGGTGAATCTGAATATTTGTATATTTGACCGGTCGAGAGGTTTCTCGGTGTCTTTAACCCAAAGGAAACGTGTCAAATCTTTGTGTTCCTTTGGGATTCGAATTTGAACGAATGCTGCTTGTATGTCAGCTGTTATCATTATTTTCCCCCACCTTGCTGCGATTAATAACTCATGAATTTTGTTTATGAAGCTTAAGCCTTCATATATACAGTCATTGAGTGATGGAGACGATCTGCTCTTTTGCGAGGCGTCAAATACTATTCATAACGGAGTGGATTTTGCTGGTTTCCAAACTCCCCTATGTGGCAGATAGAATGTGCCAGCTCGTTGAGGAATACTTTCATCAGCCAACTCTATTATCCCCTCGTCAGCATATGCCTTTAATATCTTGTGATACCAATCGATTTGATCGGGTTTGCTTCTTAAACTTTCAATGAGATTCGTGAGTCTTCTATATGCGATATTAAAATTGTCTTTTAGATTTACAATCGACTCCTTGAGGGGAAACGGAGCGACTACTCCTTCTTTAGTATGTTTTATTCCTTTAGAGTATTTTTCCATGTATTCGAAGGTTTCATCTTCTTGATTTGTTGGATCGTCAGAAATTCCTAAGCCTTCGAGGCTATATATTCTATTTAGTTCTTTACGAGTGCTTGAATAATCCTCTTTGATTACAGATAGGTTATGTATGAACTCTAATTTGTCATTATTGGTTCGAGGCATTTTGCTGGATCCATGAATGGCTTAGCCAAACACAGTTGGCTGAAGGAACAGGCCTGATGGCATTACAATAATTGCATTAGTGACTTTTATAAATTCTACCCATAGATCCAACCCTATTAAGATCCTTGGCTGAATTATTTCTCCTGATATTCTTGGATTACTTAGTGTAACGTTTAGCTGTTGTAAGAATTGTAAATCTTGTTTGGCTACAGTAGCTGATTTGAATGAGTTTGATATAAGGGGTTTAGTTAATAATTGTATGTTTAATATCTGGCCGATACTGGTTCTGAATCTAACTGGAGCTGTATTAGAATTGAAACTTTCTGTACAGCCTCCTAACCCTGACAAGGTAACTCGAGTGCTACCTGACGTTGCCAACTTCAGGTACTTGGCGTGACTTTCTTGGATAAAACTAAGATGAGAACCACTATGGAACAGTATTATCAACCGTTCAAACTGGTTTGTATTGTGGTTCCATATTTCAGCATCCGCAGTCATTAGAATATTTTGACGTAAAGAGTTATTTTCACTGGCATTAGCATGGTTAAGTGAATTATTTACTATGCTATTATTTTGACTAGCTGATACTTGTCTTTGTTCATTTGTATGTTGCGCTTGGTTCCATGTATTAGTCCGAGTTTCATTCGGATACGGTGTAATTGGAGAGCGTCTCAGGCATAGTAAACGATGGTGATTCTGTCCGCATTGAGAACAATTTTCTCTTGTACATTGTCTACTTGTGTGAGTAACTGACAGATATTTCCAGCAGATCGTTCTATTTCTTAAACTGTTCCTTCGTTCTGAAGGAGTGCGGTGAATGTTACATTCTGCGTCTCGGTGCCCGTGGTGTTGACAGAATCGACATATCTTTTGTGGAATATTATTCCGTAGTGTAGTGTTGTTGGTACGATTGGGTTTGCTTGAATGCCTTGACTCTGGTGCATATGATCTCATTTCATCTTCTTCATACATTTCCGTTGATGTTATTAACTTATCGATATTATCTAACATTTGCTTAACTGTCCAGATATTGTTGTTTTCCTGCATCTTTAAGAAGACTTTCTTTCTAATAGAAGCTGGAAATTTCTTATAGATTAACTGTTTCCACAATGGGTCATCATCCTCCGTTATGTCACGACCTAATGACTTAAGTTGCTGTATTAATGTTTGGATATTTTCAAACACTTGACGACAATTTGAAGATGAATAATCTGCTGATTTTACTCGTTCTAGCTGTTGTACAATGCTAGCTTGATTGTTCATTTTATTTCCAAATTTATTTCGTATGATTTCAATAGCCTGCTAGTAATTATCAGGTATGATTTTTATTCCTCGTATGGCATTAGCAGCTCTGCCAGTCAAGCAGTTCGTGAGATAAATGAATTTTTCAACTGGTGAGAAAACAGTGTTGGTGTGCACCATTTGATTAAAGACTGCCCAGAACTCATCATATTCACCTCGCTCACCATTATATGTTGGAATTTTTAATTCCGGAAATTTAGTTTTGTTCTGTTCATTATTGTTTTTATTATAGTTGTGACAAGCTGAATTAGATCATCAGTACTCCTTAGACCACTCACTTCTCGATTATTTTCATTATTTTTGAGTGGAACGTCTTGATCTCTGTGGTCAATGGATTTAGGACTGAGATCAGTTGTCAGTAGTTTAGATTCATTAACCGCTTCTTTGTTTGATTGGCTTTTAATATAATCACTTTCATCATCTGACGTGAGGTACTTCATTTTCATCTCCTTTCCCTCAGATTGATCAGCCTGTATGGCTGGAGATACATGCTTTGACTGCTTGTACAATGTTTTTAATTTCTTCAATCTTGTTGTTTGTTTCATCACATAATAGTTTGAGAGCACATTGTAGATGTGTGACTTCCGATACTAGTTTCGGGTAAGGGCATTCCTTCAGGAATTCATTGGCCTGTTTTTGAATATCTACATAGCTATCGGGACTGATCTTTATTATTTCAGTAACACTCTTTTTTAATGATTCGCTGCTTGATTTAAGAGTTTCTACTAAGTTCCCCATTGTGAGTAGGTATTTTTTGTACTCTACTCTTTTTTGTTTGAAATGATCGAGTGCTTTACTTCCCTCTGGTAGATCTTCAATTTCAGTATGGACGCATTTATGCACTTCAGTTAAAAAAGTTTTAAGCTCGTTGTAAGCTTCTTTTAATTCTATTTGTTCGACTATCATTTTTATTTCACAAGTAACACCTACTTAAATGATAGGATGATACGTTTATTTGTCAGACAGTACAGCCGTTATGATTCCTCGGCTTGGTGTAAACTACACGAATGCGGTCAACTTCCCGCAAAATAAAGTAGCCGTAATCCCTTTTTGGGTTACTGCGAATGTAATTGCCTTACCTCTACAATCGAGGCTTTTACGGCAATACAGAAGGTACACTTTGTGTACACCAGCTATCTGAGCTGGAACTGCCACGCGGGTCTTTTCACTAGTGTTTTAGCCGATGCACCACTTTGTACCGTTTGGGGTACGTATTGTGTGTGCTTGCTAATAATTTTCTATAGCTCAGACAAATCGATCTGAGAATTTTTATTCCAACTCTTCATCAAGTAAACAAACGTAAATACCTTCCAAGATAAAGGGGCGGGACTTCAACGCGAATGCATTATGTTGAACAAGTACAATTATGGATTAATGGTGGAATGTGGATACGAAGGGTTAACTAAGTAATAAACACGAGGACAAGCAACACAACCCTAAGTTGCTAGTTTCACAATCGGGACAAGAATAGTTGTTGTTTTCCTTAAATTAAGACTTAAGGTTTCTTAATTGTTTAGTAATCGAGAAAGAAGTAGTCTCTTCATTATAATTTAGAGTATACTTCATCATCTTTTCATTCCTCAGCCGCACCCACAGACCTTCCCTTCCCTCCGTGACTCACCATCACCAATGAACAGTCTGTATTCGTGCATTGTCGTCCCAAGATTTGCCCCGCCCATACTGGGATGCGGATTTTCCGCGATAGCAGAAAGCATTAAGAAAACAACTGTTGCTATTTGTGGAATAAAATGTTAAAAAACATCTTATGTTGACAAGAAGTATATGAACATATAAATATGACAATGAGGGAACTGGGAAATGAAAAGGTGTTACAAGCAGAAAAGTATAGCTCTTCATGTTGTGAAAAGCGTTCAACCTAAGTTGCTTATAGTTCGGTCCAATTTCTAAGTGTGTTGACTATTCTCCTCATAGTTGTGGTTTCGGATGCACACGGTCCTCCCCTAACATTTATGCTCTCGAGACATGGGCGACCTGCTTCAAAGCAAGCTGTCAGTCTGGATGAAGTATTTATAAATATATAATAGTTCAACTTGCAGTATATAAGAATCAACTTTATGAAGCATAACTTTCACCAATGGATAGATCTTTTCACGCTGAATAAGATGGTGGTATTCTTACTGTTATACACCACGTCTGAGCCAAAGTATACTGAGACGAAGTTTATCGGCATGGCGCGCATTCGTGTTTAGAGGAGTATTGGAAGATGAGTGTTTAATTCCAGAAAGCCACTTTTTCTGATATCATACAGAGACGCATTCTCTTAAAGAGTGCCTGGTTTTCAAGTATTGACGAGCAATAATTTCGTGGAAATTAGAGCTTAAACAGGAAGTATTTCTGCCACACCACTAGCCAAACTTTAATAATTAATCTAAAACGAAAAGGTTTCCAGCAGTATTTGGTATGGAGAATCCTATAGTCCAGTTTGTTTTTTGAAAGCTTCACTTTAAAGCGAGTTATTCTCACTTAACTAAAAAAAGCAAAATAGGCCCTAAAAGGTCGAAAGTTGCCAAACTTAGGACTAGTACTGTATACATGAAATGCAGCAAGAATTATTTTAAAACTAGTTTTCTTCTGCTAAGAGCTGACACTCATTTATAGACTTCATAAACAGAATTATGTATACATATAATATATTATCTTATTTTATAATTGATTATAAAGCTGGTTATTTTAATAAATCATCTCGTATATCAAACTTACTGTATAATTTTCATAAACTAAGATTTTCTTAGAATCGTTTAACATTGCAGTAAGTTACTGATAGACAAGGATATAAAGAGATAAAATTTACAGATTTTAATGAGAAAAGTTATTATTTTTGATAAGTGATTATTTTAACAGCACTATCATTCTCTAATTTCTTCATTTTTAGCAAATTCATCTTCCAAACCGACTGCTGCCATTTTAGTGCAACAAATATGTAGGTTTCTCGTTCTCGTATCTTGAATGTGAGTGGTAATTCGTTAAAAATTAACATTGTCTCAGTATTCTAACTTGTTGTCAATGTAATTAATAAATCTAAATGGAAAAAACAGGCCATCAGTCCATAAAATTATTATCGACTTGAAAACATTTCAGGGAGATAAAAGATAAAATGTTACGAAAAGAAAGTTTAATGTACCCAGCGGAGTACAATGAAACATATATGGTCCGCAAGCCAATGGGAGTCAGAATCCATAAGAGTGATGGTAGAGTAAGTGATAATTGACTTGTAATTAAAAAGTACTTATATTGAAGAATGTACCATTCCAGCTTCTTCATTGCAGATTACTCATATTGAAGTGAATTCTGTACTAACTGGAAAAGCATTTGTGGGTGACACTATAGTAGAAATTGATAATGTACCCATTACCAAAATAGAGGAATTATACAAAAAATTAAAGGAGCCCAATGAGGTAGTTACTAATGTTTATGCTAACAGAAATACTAAACTTCTTCATACCGAGTACTATTAAGAAAGTAACAGTAAAAATTCGACATGGAACATGGTCATATTGTCAACACAAAATCACAACGGTGGAGAAAATTCAAATGGATAAAGACAATGAGAAAGTAACTGGTAGAGCCATCGACATCTATTATGTGAGAAGTTCATTGTTTTCTTCTTAAACTGTTTATTCTAGTATTTACTTATTCTGTACACCAGATAGTCATTCGTATTAGCTGTGCTCCTGAACTTAAGAACCTAGTACTAGGTGTGAATGTCAAATACGATGCTAGAGAAAGACTTCAGGTATTTACTTCTAGTACAAATTGGCATATTTATATATTATACAGACCAATTTTCTAGGTAAATTCTGTTGATCCATTTAGTATTGCTGCAGTTCATCTACGTCCAGGAGATATCATTAGGTATTTGATGAATTTTAGACGAGGAAAAGAACAAAAGAAAGAATTTGAGATAGTATAAATCATCGGTCACAGAGAAGTAAATGATAGAGCGGTGGCTAGCAAGACGATGCTTTGCTATTATGTGACTGAAGGAGTGCTTAAGGATGGTTGGGTGAGGCTTATAACATAGATTTCAACTTGTTATATTACTGACCAATTAAATTCATTTCTCTTGATACTAAAGATTCGATTTCTCATTGAATGTCCAGCAGGAGATTCATACAGAGATACTGTGGAAATGGCCCCTGATGTAATTGAAATTGCAAATAGACAGGTAGGAAAAACCTATCTTTAACGAAAATGAAAATATTTTAAATAGATTGAATAAGGTATTTTAATAATCAGGAAAACAGACTTTTAAATCATTCAGATTGAAAGATTTAAAAGAACACTCACACTAATGCCACTGAAAAGCTGCTACTTCAGTACAAAAAACAAAAGCCCTGTTACCATTGCCCCTATAGAACGAACAGAGGTTAGGAAATGCAAAATAGAAAATAAAGAGTAAATTCAAAAAAAAAATCGGAGAAAAATTAAGTTATAAAAAAACCAGGTAGAAATTGCTGCCGATTGTGACCCATCAAAGTTGCGTCCTTGCAAGAATTCCAAGTAATTAATTCGAAACCTTATAATGTACTTAAGCGGTTACGCTTAAAGTGGTACGATTGCTATGAAATTGTCATATTTAGACATTGATTTTCTCTAGAATTTTTAGTATTGGTGGACTTTTATGCTTCTTTTCTTTTCGCCATTTATAACCTTCTTTATGCCATGTTCTTAATTATCCAATTTTTGCCTTATTATTGCTCTATTAATTTCTAAACCTTTTCTGGTAAATTAACATTCGATTAAATATGCTTTTACTTTTTTGAGAAGGTGCCTATATAAACTTCGTTCAGAGACATTGAAACGCTTGTGATATTTAGGAGAATTAAGCAAAATATATTTGAGGAACAAGAGATGGGTTTATTAGATAGAATGTTCTCGCATACTATAATCTAATGATCACTCAAGAATTAGGTAAATTGCCGTGGAAAAAGAATGGGGAATGATGCTTGCACAATGTGGAAAATTGTTTGTAAAGCATAAAATATCGGAGTTTAAAGATGAGAAAACAATTGTCGCCTAGTGGTCTATGAAGGTTGTCTTGGTTTCCTTTATTTCCATTCATGGTATAACTTATCGTTGAGGTTTTGTTTACCGTAGCGATGTGCAATGTGCAAGACACTTTTTGTTAAAGACTCACTATTTAAAATGCAAATATGAATTTACTGTAGCTCGGAATATAAGCTACGAAAATTTTCAAATGTTGCAGTCATTTGATCTTAAATCATTAATTTCCACGATCGGCGATACATGGTAAATTGACGATAGGCTTAGAAAAATAGTAGATCAAGACGGCGTGTAATTTCGATGCGAGGATAACTTTGTTGATGGATCTATACAAGGCGTTGACTATTACTGTTAATATTGCATGCTATGAATTGCGTCTGAGAATCTGATTCTCAGGCTTATCATACGCCGTATACTGGAAGACATACGCGCAAATGATGTCCCTGTCCCTGATAAATGATCAGATTGTCGTTGAAATTATTCTGGCAATCTTGTGGTAAACTAATCACGAGGTTAGTCAAAAATATGTTATGATTCAGACGAACGGTGTGGCTTGAGTTGACTGGATGTGGTAAAATGAGTAAAAGGTTGAATGCATAAATCTTTATTTCTTTATACTTATGTGTCTTTATTTAAAAACATTGAAATAAATATAGTATCAAAATCCAAAAATCAGAATCTTGAGTAAATTTCTAATAATAGTAAGTTGACACTCGGAATCGGAACGTAAACCTTTCCCAATTTTCAAACAAATACTATTATTCATATAAAAAAAGATCCAAGCTTTTGATAATTCCGAATTTCATGTGGTTTCAAAGTAAGCACTTTTTTTGAGGGATCCTCCTCGTCTAGTCTCCACCAAATAGCTAGGCACAGTTTTGTATTCTTTGTTTCAATAAATCAATCATCTTACCGAATAAATAAAAATTTCCCTATTTAAATTTGTTTTATTTATCTGTTGAAATTTATGCTTTGTTTAAGTAAAACAAATGATAATCTTAATAGTTCCAACAATCTATTATATATTCGATGAATAAGTCATATTATGGTACAAAGCACTTCGTCTTCATTCAAGAATATTCTTAGAGACTTCTCTAGTTCCTTCTTATAATTGACATACTTATTCCACATATTCCTATTTCCCCGCGTTCCAACCAACAGAATATATTCCTAGACTTTTCTCTCATAGGTATATAAGCCAACCCTTGAGTGTTTTCTGTTTTTGTTCCTTACTAATCTTCCCGTTCACAGCCAGCTCTTCACGGTATCGTATGGATAAAATAATAGTAAGTACAGAGCGAAAGTTTGATAAAATAATTAATTGATCTAGATATTAATCGAATTCTTAGCCGCTTTTTATGGTATTATTATTGTCACTATATTTTGACATATGACAAAAAGAAGCGGATTTCTTGATTATAGGAACTATTTGAGTAAACTAAATTATCCATTAAATATCAATGTGGATTTCTATTTTAGGAAGAGGTTAAGCTGGTGACTCTTGTGTACTATTTTTATCGTGGATGTTAATGAATATATTAGAGATAAGTACACACATAAATGATAATATCCATGTTAAGAAAATATATGTAGAAGAAGAAAAAAACAGTGAAGACAAGAGTGGATAAAAATAGAATCGGTAACTAAACATAACACTTGCTTGGTGGAAGATAATTAGGCAAGTACTGGAAATTCCCACTGTGGGAAAAATTTACAAGGATGGATATAGGCAGAGAGATATTTTCAGCAAACAGCCTTTTTATTTTTCCATTCATGATTTAATGTGGCAGTTGATAGATAGTTTTTCAACTTTTTGAGTAATCCGGCGATGATTTTAGCAGTTTATAAAGAACATGTTTATATATGATTACTGTACTATTATACGTTTTAACGTATAATGATTTGATATATATAAATTTGTTTTAGCCTTTTCTCGGATAATATGGTATTCCTTGCAAGCCATTTTATTAACAACATTTATATACTAAATGAGATCAAGAGATGGAAGACAGCAATTCTCCATGGGTTAACCATGAATGAAGTGTCAAAATAACTTATTCTTTGCTGAACAGAGACAATAGAATGAATCGAACAAATTTTAAAAAATTGATATTTTCAATGCTATCGAACAATATGATTGAAGGAGAAAATAGACTAAATAGCTAACAACTGATCACATTACGAGGGAACTTAACACCCGAGAGCACACATTCACCCGAACCTGTAATTTGGGCTAATATTTAACAGATTTTCCTTCTTTCCAATACTAATTTAATTTGTTTTAACACTGTTTTCTTTAATCGGTTAAAATTTTTTTATAATTCCCATATTTCTATAACGACATAAAATTTGTAATTGGAAAGAACTGATTTAGGATATTGTAAATAATCAAATTTAGTGTTTTGAATAATTCGTTATGAGTATAGATGATAGAAAATTAAGTCACTAACAGACCATTAGTTGGCGTTTAACCACAATTAATACTATTATGGATATTTAAGTTATGGTATGTGAGAGGAAATCGGTCAATATCCCGTTTCTATTGCAATTTTTTCCCCTCTCACGTATAGTTAATCAGAATATTTCATCAGTATTTAGAGGAATGAATTAGATTACGATCCATCTTTATCAACACGTTTCTCAAATGCTACCATATTAGGATTACCTCAATCGTTCTGCTCCATTGAGGGATTGGATGAGCTTGTTCGTAAGAGGAGCTCGCTTCACACTAAAACAAAGCATTCATACGAAACGGTAATTTGCATACTATTTACGAGAGAGACAAATGCGAACGATGTACTCACTATACTGCATATGTGGGCTCATCGTAGTCCTCTGAATCTTTGATACTTCTGAAAGAGATCAAATTTCACTCTTCATGAGTCACACGATACTTATAATTCAAAATCAAATTAAACTTTATCGCTAGATAATTATCGCATTATTTTAACAGTAGGTTAAAATGTTCTACACTTGATGAATTTATTGCTTTGTGTAAGCTATTCTAGTCGGACAAAAATAAAGAAAATTAGGCTATGGAATTCATAAATAGCGTTCCACTTTACTTACGTCATCCGAAGCTTACATAAATAAAAAGAAAGTGTATCCGAATAATGCGCTATAATAAATAATGTTTTAATTAGTGGTTGGATAAACTTGATCTTTTCATTATTAGGAAGCCTTAAAATTTAGAAACGTTGACTTAAATTAATGGGGACATTTTTACAACACCTACTTCATTGGAAGGAAACTTCCATAGTCGAAACTTCTTTTGCCGTATCGTAGCCTACTGGCTCCATTGATTGCTGATGCGAACTCAGACATGTCACTTTTCTTTTCAAAAGATAAAACACTGAAAAGCGAATTTTGTATAGTTTACTATTCTTCGATATTAGCTCTTTTTTTTCTAAGGGAAAACTATGTAATTTAAAAAGAAGTTGCTAAAAAAATACGTAGAAAGTGCGATTTTATGAACAATTCTAAGGCAACCCGCGCTTCAAAAATATCTGAATAACCTACGGGACTATTATGGATAATAATGCGAATGGAATATAGCAGGCCAGAAACAGCATGAGCGGCGTGAATGGCGCTCTAAGACGAAACAATCGTCCCAGGGAAGGTGGAGGCGGGGCAAAAAGCTATAGTAGGATTGCAAACTAAAAGACCGATTCACTCGATTTGTTTATTGCCGCATTATATATGTATATATATATATATATACTATTTTGCTGGTTATTTTTAACTTTAAGTAATTTTAAACATAGCTTCAACAAGTTAACACACTAATGAATCTTGGATAAAAAGCAAACAATTAAATCAGTGAGAACGCAGCAAAGTGCCTGAGAGAATTAGATTAAGGAAAGTCTGTATGAGTAAAATGAATTTTCGTCTGAAAGACGATGAGACAAAGATTACTGATGATGTTTGAATTTCTCAGCGGAACGTTAAAGCAAATTACTTAGAAATATTTCACTGAAGTCTTCTGGTTTATTGATAATCTACAACTTATGTCAGAAATTGAAGCAACTTTGTGATATCTAACTAAGCAGCCTGATCTAGCAAAATAATTTTAGAATAAAATCGTAAAAAATCCCTCTACGTGTATCTATTTTGCAAATAAGTTTTTTTGTAATCAGGTAAATATTCTTCTTTGTATCTTTATTGTTATGTTATTTACCTTAGAATAGCTACTGCACAGAAGACCAGTACTGCTAGAGGAAACTGCTGCATTATACGAGCCTAAAACAGAAAAAAAAATTGCAATTTTAAAAATAGAATATAGAAAAAAATGTGAAAGTAATAGTAAGCAAAATATGTTTAGCAGTAAGATAAAAATAAAAGATAGATTGTCTTATGAAAAAACGTCGATGGTTTTGTTATAGAACTCATTAGATCAAATAAAGACTATGAATGTAAGCAAATTTAGAAGTGTTGATGTGCGGGATAAATATGTGAATATGAAAGTAGAGAAACGTGCAGGAAAATTTGAGAGATAAATAGAATCTAGCGTTTAAGTGAAAATGAGTATTTTTAGGTTATTTAGAAACTTACAAAGTTAATTGCATGCATGGATTTAGCATCTGAGTATATTTACATTCATAGAACACGCGATAAGTGGGTGGATAATGGTAGAAGACATTGGTCATCACCATTGGGACGAAAACTAGGTGTTGATTTGTTCCTGTCGCTCTCATCTTATCCATGAAGCTTATTCATTGTCGACACATTGAGAGCGAGTCCATGTAAATGGGATTATTATTTATTGTAATGCTATTTTGCTACTATGAGTAGCCTAAAGCCTATTATCGAATATTAATCACAATAACTCTGCTGAATGGCTATTCGGGATAGGGATTCTTTAGCGGTATTCCATTAATGAAACAACTAGCAAATGTGTGAAGTGATCCTTTTTTTAGAACATCCATAAGATTAGAGACTGTTGATAGTACACCCACGTCATGGACTATAAAATGAAATGTGATCCATATTTAATTACACTTCCTATACAGCATCTGAAGAACACGACGATAATAAAAAGTGTTGAAGCAACCATTAATTTTCAGTGGAATGACTCCCGGTGCCATAAAACTGGTCAATAAGATGCTTTTCTCATTATACATTATCTCATAAACCAATGCAACGAAATTCGTACATTAAATATATATAAGAGCACTATGGCACTACTAGTGAAATAGATTATGTACACTTCGGACCTCAAGCCTAGAAAAATTTCCACATCTTCATTATAAACACGAGTTCCAGAAATTATGTAAAAAAACAATCTTTATAATTAAGTACCATCAAGGTTTGACATTAAAAGAACAAGATCGCAGCGCAGATAAAATCAGTGAAGTGATGATAAAATATGACTCGAATGAAGTGGGTTGCCTATTGATCAGATATATATTAGCCTATAGGACATATGCACCAGAATGACGCTTTTCATCTAAGTATCGAAATTTATAAGTAATATTTAATATCGTTAAAGCATCAATTAGCATGAGAGTTGATTAGTACTTATGTGTAATTACAATCTTTAGCGCAACATTTAGAGAAGTTTAAGCGCATTTAAATCAGAAAATGATTGTCCAAAAAGTTCATTATTTAGGAATATTCCATCACATCATCGGCAATCACTAAATTGTAGCCCTAGGAGAGCAACGAAACAAGTGAAAGGTAAATTGATAGCAAGTTGAACGACAAACCATTTACCAATCCTTGCGAACAAAGTGATCTTTTACGCCATCGCTATACGTCGCCACCCCATTTCTATTTCTTCAACAACGTTGAAAAATTCAGAAACGAAAAAAATTTCTCATGTACTATTGATGAATAGTCTATGACATTTTGGTGAGTTAACTAAGCTAATCATTTAAAGAAAGAAAATCCTAGAAGGAATACAATAAGAGATAAAATAGTTATAGTAATTGATGCCTGATGCAATTCTTCAAAATTCCACATGATCATGCTATCTAATAATAAAAGCAAAATGCCCTATAAAGATTTTTAATTTCAGTAAATGCACTAAAAGCATATTTAGTTGACAAAGCGGTAAACGTTGAGATAACTCATTTGGCTTCTGACATATATGTTGGAATCAACAGGAAAAGCTTCCCTTGTTTTCGCCGAAAAACGAGTGATATTGTTCAACTAATTGAAGGCTAATTATTGCTAGAATTGGATTTATCTAAAATTCAAGAAAAGCTCAAGAATATTATCACTTACAGTATTCAAAAATTAAGAACACTATCCATCAACGATAGAGATTATATCGCCAGATTGTATATATAATTCTACTGCTAGCATTATAAATACTATATGACAATATTTATGGCCATTTCATTTTCTAGTTTACACATTCAACCGTCATTTATGTTTTTTTGGAAAATATAGAACAATTTCACGGGAATATCGTGTTTCTTAGGAATTCCTTTACCCAGAAATAAGTTTGAAAAACAGGTAATAACATGTATGAGTTACCACTTATTAATTACTTTTTGGCTGAATTTCAAATAGTCGAGCATGTCTCTTACTCATTTGCCGAAATCAGTTATACAATTATTTTAAATGTTTCAATGATAAATTCAGATTATCTACACAAACACTGTTTTAATCTTTTTTCTGGTTAGTTTCCTTTGAGACAATTTGTAAATAACTGAGCTATCATTATAGAGAAAGTTAGCAATCTTCAGTGAACAATGTAATAAAAACAAGGTATCTGAGGGCAGCATATTATTAGTTCCCTAGAAATATATGTTATTGGTGTAAAATATACATGAAAATATTCCCACAACATGTCGTCATATCTCAATTGAATGGACGATATCATTTAGTGATTATTAATGTCTACTTATAGTATATCCTGACTTAGTAAGTAAACTCGTGCTAACCGTTCTTGTATTTCTTCCTTTTTTGTCGATATGACATCAGATAATTTGGAGTACGGTGAAGATGCTGGTTTCTGATAAAGTGAAAAAAATGTGTGCGTTGAATTTCGTTTCATTTTTAAGAAAGTTACAAAAACATTTCATGCAAGTTTTATCTATTATTTTATATCGGGATAAAGATTTCTTTTTGGTTGGATTTTGATATTTATCAGGTGGAAGCGTCAAGACAATTTATTTTGCTAATTGTTCACTTTGCAAAGCATAACAAATAAAGTGGCAGTAAGGACACCGGAAGAAGAACGAGGAAATTAGAGATGTAGTTCTAATGTACAGTCATAACTTCTATTCTGGTATATATTAAAGTCTTTGGTTCTTCTCCAAATCTAACTTATGCAAACTATAGAATTGAATTTGGTGAAAATATCATTAGATAGTCAGTGGAAAACAATCGACTGTCGAGAAATTATTCTAATAAATAATTTTTTATCGTATGATTAAATCGGTTTTTACGGTATTTCGACGTTCCTCAGTTATATTTTATGTGCGTATGTTGACAGAAATAATTACATGGACAATTAGCGTTTGTGCATATCCAGAGATTTTATAAAATACACTCAAATCTTGCACATGGTAAAAATAAAAGGATAAGTATATCCTACAATAACGACAATATTTAGCCAGTGTTCTGTGAAAGGAAACAATTGGGCGACTTCTGTAGTGGTCAGCGCAAAAAACCGGTGCACATAATTCTGTCACTTTTTTCATGTTTGAGAGGTCGAGAAGAAACAGTTGTATTTAGTGGAAGTAATGGATCTATTGAAAACACAAGGAATCACTGCAAGTCGTTTTTGGTTTTTGCTCTTCGATATGATATAGGAATTCTGCCAATAAACACATCCTTTAAACTGATGAATTTGATTAGGCTTAGGCAAAGAGGATTCCTCCTTAGTTCACGTAGAACAACCAGTTATTAAAAATATCAATATCACTTTTGTATTTACTCATTAACAGCTATGCGAATCACTAGCAAATATTATAGTTTCACCTCAGATTATTATATGGTCTTGCAAAAAGACACTTTCTTTTCAAATTCTATCGATTAAATATTTTCTCACACTGCTGGTTTCTTCAAATTTATCTATCAAATGAAATAGAAATAAAACGCATGGACGAAATTGGAAGCATAATTTATTAATCCAGTATTATTCGCTTCTTAAACTCTATAACGATAGAATTCAATAAAATAAATTTACGCCACAACTACTTTAGTATGGAGGTTTTAACGCCACAATAATGCTTATGAAATGGACGTGGCTATTCGTAATTCTAATTGTCTCGAATTACTAAAAGCTAAACAATGGCATTTTGGTACAGAATTTTTCTTTTCCTTTCAGGAAACTATATCCAATCAAAATAGCGTTGCTTATAATATACTTTTGATAATGGAATGGTCAGTTGATGTTTAAGCATCCCCTTATTTGTCTATGAAGAAAATAGTAAAATATTGGGACTGTCTTCCACGGATTACGTATACATGAACGTATTTGTATTTATGTTTATATAGAAAAAATATTGCTGACAATCTGGAAGCGATTGTAGTATGTCACATATTAAGTATTTATAATATACTACAATCCACTAGATTTTAGCAGTAAACGTTAAAAATAGCTTATTGTTATCTTACTAATCAATTACGTATTTCTGTAGATAAATAAAAGAAAGAAGAATATCTTGTGAATAAGGCTTAGTGATTGCTGTCTATTACATTTAAATATAAAAGGGTAGAAATCGGATATCTTTTCTCTGTTTATCTAAGAAATTATTCGAACCTACTGTAAAAAATAGTCTTAGACAAAGCAATAGGCCGGGAGAAGCTAGCGGTAATTATTGGGAATAGTCGTGATAAATATCAGTCTGAGGTATGCGCAGCTCATGTTGTGCTCTCTAAATACTATTTTCATGGAAATACTTGCTTTTCTCCTAATGGCTACAGCTTGTTTTTACACAGAGGTTTTTCGAACACTATCCGATATCGTAATATTTCATGCATCAGTGCCGTCAAATTAAACACTATCGCGAAATAGTAAGTAGCAGTAAAAAACGAAACCTCATATAAATCCTTATTGATACTCACTAATATTTTATTTTAAAAAGAAAAAGATATATACGTAGAAGTAGATCAGAGTAACAGCAATGAAATTAATTTCTCTGAACCATTAGTAGTTATGTTATGATAAAATGCGATGGTGGCTCATGAATAATGTCCGTCTAGGATAGGATTGGAAAACTATGACGAGGAAGGAACACAACAAGATTTTATTAAAATATTGATATGCAATATCGAAAAGAAAGTTAGAGTAAGGACAAATGAAGTGCACTTCACACAGACACGTAAGAGAAGCGAGAGTATCTTGGAATACGCAAGGGAAACGATGACGAGAATGATATTAAAACCCTCGTAATACGATAAACATGAGTATGATCACGGAACGTACCTTATTAGTCATTTTAGAGCTTAAAAGCCAATAAACTAGCATTGCTTTAAAATATTGTTAAAAACTAGCCCATATTTTGCCAAACCGACTCTATATTTGTTATCAATAAAGAATCAAACCTACACATGTTTCTCTAGGCTTTGTTCAAACGAGGAAAATGATTCTAACATCCGCGTGATTTGAGCTATGAAGGAAAGCGATATTGATACTGCGAAAAATACCTACATTCAGCTAAAATTACCTTTTGAATAATTGAATTATTACGGTAACTCATGTGTAAATTATGTTTCGTCAAATTATGAAGGCACGCGACAGATGGTAGGTGTAGGAGTGTCTCTAAAATAGGCTTCGAATCAGTCATATTTAAATATGTTTATATTGATGTTTGAGTTCACAAGCAATTTCTTATTGTAATTCAAGCTTTCAAGAAAACAGGTTATTAATATATAGTTAAATTCACTTACAGTTTTTATTTTACTACTGCTATCACTATTATTAAAGCTATGTTAAGATTATAGGATGGTTAAACATGACTAATATTTGAAGTGAAACGCTTCAGAGCAGAAATTCAAAGCCATGTTACACACGTATTCAAATCTAAGTCAATTCTTTGCAAAAATATGTGACTCTAGTTTTATAGTTAAAGATATATCAATGCATAAATACAATTATTGTGTATAATGCATAGTTAATAAATATTGTGGTTCCAAGGAGCAATTCTACACCCATTTAATCCACAGGGAGCACTAGGACTAGAGATTGTCTTCCTAGACCATGGGGGCGACTAGTAACCGGATCACCATAAAAATGGCAGAATGATATGTTGATATCTTAGAGTCTTAGTGAATTATTTATGGATGCTGCATAGCAGTTCGTGCTTAATAGTCCTTCAAAAATTTGACACAATAAAGCTGTTAATTCTGTGGGTCTCTGATGAGAGCATAAAAGACAACAAAGTTCTATGTAATCACGAGTTCATTAAAATGCTAAGCCATATCTGAATGCGATGATATTGGTCAAGATCACTAGGGGTAATCACAAATATGATTCTGTTTCATATAAAATTAATGTTAAGTAAATTTCAGAAATGAATGTGTGAATTTGCCACTATATAGCAACAATATGACTTCGCCTACAATATCTAAAGTGGATATACAGAAATATTTTTTGCTACACTGTGTGATGTACAGTAAAAGAAAGCTGGCATTGATAAGGGGTGAGATAATTTTAGTAGATACTTATATTTAGCTGTTCCATGAGCTCTAATTAAAAGTAATCGCATAATTCATAAAATTCATGCGATATTTCATAAAAGGAAAGAATCGCATAGTGTTATTTGCCATTCATACCAAATGAACAACTTGATGTTTTGCATCCTTACGAACTTTGAATTGTAATGTGTCAAAACAAGATGGACAACAAAGATCATGCTAAATTCGAAATTGGTATGTGGACGGGACCATAAATTATTTAGACTCAACGTCATTTTGAACAATTATATTTAGAAAACAGCATGACTGAAATAGTAAATATTATGATTTATTCATGAGTTTGGATATTTATAATTACACCTTGGACAAATTAAACGAATTGCCTACATTTTTACTGATATTTGCTATACAACTACCAACGACCTTATGCGACCCTAGTATTTGGTCAACGGTGGTAGCGTGATAAGATTTAGTTCAAAAGATAACGGAAAGTGCCATTCGAATTCAATTTAATATCCGTACTAGCAGTGACATCCTATTTCAGAGTACTATATACCAAATATTACGACTGAATTAAATTATGATGAATAGGTCCTCATAGGCTCTCGACGACTACGAATATCCACGTATTTCTTCTGTTTCCACTCCCTCAGCTTTCACTTTTGTACATCTTTCCAATTCTATGAGTTGTGCTATTTTAGCAAATTTTATGAGTATCGCCAACGATTTTCACAGGCTGTTTAAGCAGAACACTATATAAAATGTCTTTTGTGATTTTTAAGAAATGTACTCGTCCTGTAATTTATTCAAATATGAATATATTACTACTCTCTCACATCTAGAGTTGTATTAGGTTTAAAAAGGTTTTTCTGGTAGAATTAAGTTGCATTAAATTATAGAAATATTTGTGTCGACTATGTTATTCAGCATTTTGATATTTAATCACTATTAGCAAGTGAAACAACGTTATCTAATGTTACATTTGCGGATCGTAAAATTTGCATCTTGATGTCACTCGTAATGTTTGCGCTCATTTTTATGATGTGCAAAAAAAGGAGAATGCTGTGAATAGAAAAAGTGAAGCTTGGAAGAAGTGAGATCTTCGAGATGTATGAACAGAAACTGAAAGTAGTAGCTCACTACTAATTATTTTCAAAGAGTAAATACTGTAAAAATTCTAATTTTTCTTTATGACGAACACAACACTCGTAATATTCTCAAAAAGGGTGGATTCGAATAGTCTGCATAATTAATTCATGTATGGATGAAAGGTGAAAAAGTACGAAAGATTATATCTTAACTCTTGATAGTACGGTACGAAATGCAAATATCGTATATTAGAATATAATGTATTTCTAATTTTTATCAACTATTGAACGTTGCCAAGCATGCGACGCTCTCTGTCTGTTTGTGTTCCAAATCTCGGCGACACCTTGTACAAGCGGTTCCGAACTAGCGCATCAGGACAGCCGATTTGTACAATTTTCTCTAAGCTAACAGTTAGTTTAAAACTAATCTTGTATTAATAACTATTCTCTCATTTGCCAAATTTGGTTTTTCTTCACCTTTTTTTCGTCTTCTAGGCTAGCTTATGTTCTATTTCATGCTTTGGATTACTTTTTCTAGGTTTTTATATAAGCTCAGTTATTTTCCTTTAAAGAAGAAATTTGAGATAGTTTCATAATAACAAATTTGACTATGCACTTCTTTAAAATAACGTATTCATGTTCCTTTATAAAACGCATAATTACGAATCATAGCATGGTGTAGATAAATAGCATCTTAAATCCAAAGTTTTAGATGTAAAATATTGTTTTTTTAAGTATTGCACATTTCAAAGCCTTCTGATATTACTACTAATATAATACATGATAAATGATTCACATTGTTAAGAATTTTGAATTTTGTTAAAATGTGGTGATATCTTTTAATCAGCTATTTGAATTTGATATGGATAAGTTTGTAAATCTAAGCATAACATTAGTAAGCCGTAGATGTCTGCATCTGATAACGCTGGTTTCCGCTTTGGGTAGCTTAAAATCATCATTCCACACTTTGGATTGACGGTGTTCATTTGGTCATCTGTTACCTTTCTGTAGAATGTAATATCTCAAAACTGGTTCCCCATTTCCGCACACTTCTGCAACAGTACTCATAGTTTTTTCCTTTACTAAAGCTTTCTGTAGACATTTCCCGCTCTCACGTGATAAAGTATTTAGTGTGCTCTGTGTGCTTCCGGTAGTGAAGTGTTTCTTCTACCGCATCTCTCATAGTTTTTAGTGGAGTCAGTCTGTTTGTATTCGTCTAACTGTTAAGTACTGGGATCAGTCTTTTTGCAATTTTTTAGAATGATAGCTGACCTCTAGTTCATAAAGAAGTGTACATTTCATTGGTATTTATGTTGATTAGCTTAGACATTCTAAGTACTAAGCGAACAGATCTGTAGAAAGTATTCGAGAATATATTCGATAAATTATAGGAGGCATAGTATTCTATGCTTAAACGATTTAAAACCTTCCTTGACTTTTCATCGACGTTAAAATTCATAGCTTTTTTTGAGCTATTATTATCTCATGTTGAGAAATGTATTCTAAAATCATTTTATTAGAACATCTAAATAATATCACGTTTATCGAGAATTTTGGCGTAGTTTGCTATTACGACTTGTCTTCGGGAGGCTTAGATTCGCTTCACTTGTGAAGTGCTCGTAATACGTTGTCATTTTGAACGAGCATTGTATATCTACTTTAAATATTAGCTATTTTATTCTGTATTCTTTTCTTTGAAGTGTTTTTTCTTCTGGTTGATCTTGCTATTTTATCTTAGCAGTATTCATAGCTTCCACTCACAAATTGCCTTATGTTGCTCACTTTATACTCTTTCTTATTTACCACAAATTTTTACTCCTATAATTTTTCTACCTTTCCTTTCTTAGTCAACTTTCTTAATCTCTTTTTCAGTTTGTTTAAAACTAATACTGTATCTACTGACTACATGATTATTATTTAGATGAGAAGAAGTGTTTTATCTTTTATTTTATTACACACATGGTTATAATTTGTTATTATTTATCTCTGTATGGCAAGCGTCTTGTCATGTCGTGAGTGTGTAGGGGTAAGCAGTAAGTTGACGAAAAGATTTGTCACCTGCTTCTTCTACGGGTAGGTCATGAGGTCATGCTTGTGTATATACTCGACTATTCAGCACATTCTCTTTGTTCAGCGTGAGCATTCGGTCTTATGAAAGGTAAATATAATGCGCATCAAGGGTTTCTTTTGTAAATCGTTAGTTTACCACAAATGCTTCCGCCTTGAGCAAACAGGCAAATGACCACAAGCCGATAATTAGAGCAAAGCTAAAGGACAAGGTGAAATGAATTAAAAGCATAAAAATACATAAACAATTACAAATTATTATATTCATGCAATAATGGCAAGATTAGATGATCAATTCATGCAACATATGCACTTGTTAGGTGTATTCATCATCTAATAGATTAGTTTTACATCTATCTATAATTTTACATGAGGTCTCACTAAGATTGACACAGTTCCCATCCTCTATCTAACTTATTGAATTAAGCCCTTTAGGTGTTTTTGTACAATGTGGACACTGTGCTAGCAAGTGAATCTCTCATGACATTCTCCTTCGAATTCAAAATATCTCCGACTGTCAGAGAAGTTCAACCGTACAGTGCTGTCACTGTAAGCACCGAAACATCTGCAATACATAAAAGTATTTCACTTCCCTTATGACATCTTCTGTTTTTATACAACCACATTCCTTTTTATTTGTATGCTCTGATGTATCATCTTTCCTCCACACCACCTACATGTTACGCCTTTCCACCGTTCATCTCATTTGCAACTTCTGTCTCTATCTTCTTCTTCTTTCATACGTGCTATTATGTTTTCTATTCCATTCTATGTACTCAGTAGCAAAATTTTTTCCTAGTGTTTCATGACAACTTCATTGATAAGAAATAGGCAAACGGCAATTATTGGGAAATATATGTCAGTCTCTCTTTTACAACGATTACTCTGATTTTCTTCACTTTTAGAACAATTAAAATAACAAATTAAATATTAATAATGTTTTAACTGTTGCTTTTTGCCCTTTTATCGACTATATCTTATACCACATTCAAATATAACTGCTTTCACATATACACATTAAATTTCCTAATTAAGATGAGGAAACCTCTGATACTACTCTGCCTCTTAACACTAGCTCCCTCTGCAATTATTCCCGAGAAGAAGAAACTTGAAAATACTAAACGAGAAACACCGGAAACTGTTGTAAGTTATTCCATTGTAATTATATTGTGCTTCCTTTTATTTTTATTAGTACTTTAATACTGCTGGAAAAATGTATGAAGTTTCATTTATAGCGAAATTAATATTTGTGTGCTATATATTTAGAGAAAATTTGATGACAATTCGGAAAATGGCTTTTCCTACGCAAATTCCCCTCCAAATCTTCCTAGTTTAACACGTGCAGAAAAATGGGATCTTATTAAGAGGAGTGGGCGAAATCTAGCTCTACGAAAAAGACCGAGACATACTGTGCGAAAGGGTAAGTTCCATGTAAACTGCATTCAAATTATATTTAACTTGACTAAAAAAATGCTCATACACTAAGTAAATAATAAAGTGGTGCATGAGGCCTTTTAGATCTTTGCGATTATTGAGAATACTGTTCTTAAACTTCACAAACTAATTCACTAGTTTCATTACATATTATAATAAGGAAATTTATACAGTGAGAAAATCAAAGCGTGACATACTGCTCTCCCCATGGCGTATCACTCACCTGGTTCCTCGCCGACCACCACCTCCTAAAGCTGTTGAGCGACCTGCTGTCGCACTATCAGTTGATTTCTGTCCAAAAAAGTTTG
The DNA here is from genome assembly GCA_964036235.1 of Heterorhabditis bacteriophora. Lineage (NCBI taxonomy): Eukaryota > Metazoa > Nematoda > Chromadorea > Rhabditida > Heterorhabditidae > Heterorhabditis > Heterorhabditis bacteriophora. The sequence continues at coordinate 5,590,107 of OZ038426.1, read as the reverse complement.
ATGCTATCACTCGAGGTATTACGAACTTAATCTATTAAAATAATACTTCCTACAATATCGCGTTCTTATTGAGATAAAGTATAACTATATACAAACAATAAACAGCTATTTCTTAGTAAGCATCGGCTACCACTACATTTTGTTTTAGGTTATAATGGTCGTACTTATGTTTTCGCAAGGGATCGTGTTTATCAAATGTGGTATGAAGATGATTTGCCACAAAAAGTGAGTTTTATTCAAAACTTTGTATTGCAGAATTCAATTTAGCTCTCTAATGTAAACTGTTGAAAATTTTAGGCCTCATACCTAATAACGGAGCTATTTCCTGGTGGACCGCGTTCTGTCACCGCTGCGCTCACTAACTCACGGTCAGGAGTCACCGTTTTGATCGAAAACAGAACAGCATATCGATTTAGATGGAATAGAAAGCATAAGCGATTCCAGGTAAATATTACTTTTGTTTACTTGGATGTGAAGCAATGTTACTTCATATCAGCAACACAGTATTAGTTTAGATAACGATAGTCCTTATTGAATAGTTCTTTGGAGAATATCCTTTACTAGTTCAATAAAATCATCAGAATAATAAGGATAAGAATTATTTATTTATAGTTCGAACTATTTATTTAGCTGGCTCGTAATACGCCTCAGGAACTGCCTCGTAATGTTACCATCAGCACTCAAGCGGCCTTCGAATGGGTGGACGGAAATCAAGTCATACTCTTGGTGAGAGTCATTTAAATACATTAATAAAGCCATGACATCCAATATAGCATAATTATAAACTAAAATATTTGGAACACTACAGAATTCGAAGTACTGCTACCAAAGAATACAGTGTAAGAATACAGATATTATGTTGATTCAAATAAACTATTTATCATTAACCATAGCTACATAGCTGGTTTTTCTTTAGGGAGATCAGTTCATCATCTACGATGCATATTGGAACTTAGCCACCTTCACTGGAGATACCAAGAAGTGAGGCGATCAGCTAGAATTATACAAATGTGAATTATAAATAATTAGTAGTAGATCAGCCAAGCTGAATAGAATATCTAGAAAATTCCTAATGTTGACATTTATTATATTTGAGTGGGACCATATTTATATTAGTTAATTTTTGGAGAATAATTGTTATGCACTTTGGTGTTTGATAGTGGCACTATAGCAGACTTCGGCGAATTGTCACGTATTGTGAATTCAAGTTGATTAAAATGGTATTGGGAATTTAAATACCTTAAATATAAATATGTTCTTTGGAATTATAGGTGCACCGAATGATATTATATGTTTCAGATACTTTCCAAATCTCCCAAAAGATCTACTAGGAATTATCTATAACGGAGGTAACACATTGCTGATGTACACGAAGAATAACAAGTTGAAAGTATGAAATTTTATTCTATTTGGTCTCTTCATCATCGTCCTTACGTCTTATAAATCCGCTGAATTACAAACATTCTGAAGCATGACAAGAATAGTATAACTGGAAAATAGTTAAGAATTCATCAGAAGTCTAAGCGATGCATTAGATATTGAATATAATTGGATTATAGGTGTACAACACGAAGAAATACCGTGTTCTGCAAGAATACCCTCTCAAGATCAATGAGTACGTCGGTTGTCTTGGATTTTAAACCCACTCAGTTCTATTTGTTGAAGGTCAACCATTCTAACCTGTATCAGTTATTTTGTGTCACTTGTGTCGGTTCCACCATAGGAAATACGACCATAAAAGATCTATCTTGTTAACATAGATCGATTGTTTGAAAAGGAGGTGATTTATATTATCTATCTAAATTTAATCTAAACAATAGCTTAGTAATTTTTCGATGTTATACCATGGAAATTCTAACCAAGCCTATTAAAATATATGCTTATTGCGTGTGTGTGTGTGTGGATGTGTGGATGTGTGAGTGTGTACGTGTGTGTGTATGATTGTGTGTGTTTATGTATGAACTCGAGGGGACACAGTTAATTTTTTAGTAATATGAAGTCATTCTAAAAGTGAATAGTTTTCCCTTGATCAAATTGTAAGTATTTATATTCTGTCACCAAGTGACCGGTGTTTCCTGTTTTCCTATACATTTAAGCACAACACACATATCACCCATTATATTAGTTTATACTTTAAACATATTATTTATATTTGATCGTTTTAGTTTGTTACGTGTATCTATTTGTTACTTTTCTGTCATTCCTTCAGCGAAATAAGTTGAAGTGGCTCTACTACCATTCCAGTATCTCTTTTTCGTTTATTCTTTAAATTTTAAATTTAATTATTTAGTTAAAAAAAATGTCCCAAGTGTGGACGTATAGTTTGTTTAAGACACAGAAACAAAGTAATTAAACTAACTGTTGAATCACAGCTGTTTTGACTAGAGTACCTATAGAAGTGAGTGTACTTACGCAATACTAGTCTACATTTTTTATTTTAACATAAAACTTAATAAAAACATTTATATGCGTCTACCATACTTTTTTCCACTTTCAACTTACAAGTTAAAATCTTATGAAGCAAACTATGAAGCTAATATTATATGAAAAACATTATATTTGAATTTTACTTTGTTTGTTAAACACATTACTTTGTCAGTGTTTCCACTCTAGCCGTATTGGACATTAATGATCCGGCAATGTAATTGAACTCGAAAATAAGTTATTTTTCATCTGTAGGTGTTGGGGGTTGCATGTAAATTGATCTTGATTTTCAATTATTAGTCGGTTAAATCGCATCCTAAAATATGATGTTTCAAATGTTTCCAGAGATGAAGGTTTCAGCCATTTTATTTCATTGTATGTATTGTACAAATACAAGTATGACCTTGTTGTGGTTTTACGATTCTGTTCGAGGTTAAATAGCTGTAGAGAAGGTCAAAAATATTGGTTTTAACACTACGTCACATGTTCTTTTCCACCATCAGTCATTTAGTCAATCTGTTAGCCAGTCAGTATTCGCGTTTACCACCGTCTCGTTGGGATTGCAGATGTTAAAATCGAAGAGATTGCTTATATGAGAAAACCAAAAACAATAACAACGAATACTTCGGGATCACTGATGCTTTATGTGATCTACAGTCTTTATGTGTAGTGAGTGACAAAATGTGGAAGAAGAAAGTAAGAAGTGGTGTTTGATCAGTTGCATAGTATGCGAACGCCTTTCTCTTTTCGGTTTTCTCGGTGGTGATCGATGACATTGAAAGTGATGCCCGCCAAAACTGCTGGTGTTGCATAACTATTTATATTATTTTAGTGTCACGAGATTCACACTTGGCGCCATTTTTTCCATTCCAAACATTTCAGTTTTATAAAAATTGTATATCATTTATATCATTTAAAGAGTATCCTTAGTACCACCAGTGGTATATAGTACCGTACTTATATTACAGAATGTCTCCTTGGATTTTAGTCGGTTCATTTGTGACAATATTTATCTATTTTTTAATCTCAAAAGATTTATTCGATGCATACAAATTCGAACGATTTCGAAGCCGGGAATTCTGGAAACCTTCAGTGACTAATAGATGTAAGATTGCATAATATTAGAACTATTGAGAAATGTTTTAAGGACTCGAGATTGTAAATTTAATGATAAGTTGTAATCAAGTAATACTAGAAAAAATTGAGTGGTTATTTTCTTAATATCAATCACTTATAAATGTTATTTATTAATGGTTCTTCCAACATTTCTTTATACTCCTATAGTGTGATGCTATGATCTGAGTATGACCTTCTAGATCAAGCTGAATCATCCGTATCCCCTTTATCAGCCAAAGACATTTTCGATTTTTGTCCTTTTGAAGCACCAGATCCTTGGAATCCAGAGATTGTTCAATATATTGATGCTAAATATGGGTTTCTACATGTAAGTGTATTTCAGTTCTTGTAAAAATTTGTCGTATTTAAGTTATTTATTTTTTTCCAGTACTGTCGCATTTATAGAATTGTGTTATCAATCGAAAACTACGTCCAATAACGGAAATGACAAACGGAAGTATAAGTATAGTTCGTGCAGAACACCGATTAAAATACCAATGTAGAGCGAGGTAAAGTTGGTAGATAAGTCCAGATTTTTATTAGTATGAATTACATTATGCAAAAATACTAAAGGACATTTCGGATATTATAGAGACACATCAAAGGAATTGATACCAACTTTAGATGTGTCGACTACGTGAATGAATATTCATTCTCAAGACAAGAATGGATGAATATTACTAACACTACGTTCGATTGCGATGTAGTAGAAACAGAATGCAGTACCAAAAAAGGTTCTAAGCTCAGCCGATTTCTGCACACCCAGATATCTGAGTTGAAGTAGGTTCATTCATTTGCTATTTTTAAGTAGTGTAGTTCTCCTTCTAGATTATCTTTTTTTTATCCTGGATATTGTACATCGAGACTATGGTAGATCCTACATCAAATTTATCTATTTATTGCCAGTGTTATCAATAAAAAATAATCGTTTGTTCGTCTCATGAGTGAAGATTATACTGACTTAGACGAATTCATAGCAATACTCATTATGAAACTTGGAACTTAGCTCTCTCAGTCTTACACTTCACTGAACAGTTTCTTTACATGAAGCAGTGGTGGGCTTCCTACTCCTCTTATCTTAATGAACGTGTATCAGAAATATACACTTGCATCCAGAAGTTAGTGTACTACTGCTTTTCAGTTCATATCTCTTTTTTCAAAAGAGATGACTAAAATCTTCAAAGATAATATTTACTTTGATTTAAAGCATTGCCAGTATTTAAATATTACTTAATTTGACATTTTATTCATTTTTCAAAATGATTTCGCGCTACTCAAAAATTGGTAAGCAATTATAGTATGACATTAGTAAAACAGTTTAATTCACTAAATATATTATGTATACAATCAGATTTGCTAATATTTAGTTGGAAATTCTTCTAACCAGATAATAACTGCACGTCATATTTAGCCCATAATTCTCACTATCCAAATGCAATCAAAGATTTCGTTCCACATCTTCTGAAATTAGTGTAACTTTTCTAATGTGCCCGTAGTTACTAAGCCCTTACAACGTCTTCTCAACTGCTTTCATAGATGTTATGTTATGCGATGGAATTTATCTAGTTCTTCAGGTGACAGCATGTCCATACCATGACATCGCTTTTGCCATGTTTCAGAGTGGATATTTGATAACTAGGGGGGAACCTATGATCTACAGTACGGCAAACATGAAATGCCTTCACCACCAATAATTATTTCGATTTGCCTCTTTGAAAATTTTCGACTACTCATATGACGTCTATTTTAATGTTATTCCCCAAACTACAATCAAGCCAGCGGGTTTTTATAGTGGAAACACCTACACTCCTTCTAAATTTTGCTTTCATCTCCTTCTGATATCAACTGCATAAAAGCGTGGATCTGATTGTGACAGTAGACTGATCGTCTCGACTTATGGATTTCTGTTGGCCCGAGCTTGGTATGGAGTCCACAAGTTTAAAACGTGAAGCTAGTGGGATTTTTCTGTGTTCAAAATTTAAATAGAAAATGCTGGAATTTTTAACATATTTGTTCATACGACATATTTAAGTTTCAATCAAATTGGTTAACTAAGGCCGAGGAATATGCGAAAATTCGATGGTTAATTAACTTTTGAAGACAATTGTAGATAATGTATCAACGAATCACTGGGCGGTGAATATATACAAGGAATATTATATGGCAGGAACTACCTTGTGGTTATCGACAAACTAAACGATTCGATTAACTAAAAAGCTGCTTTATACGCTGGCTCGAAGTAAATCGACTATTAAGACTGTTCTAGTACGATGAAACTAAGAAAAATTTAGTCGAAATAAGTCTTAAATAAATACAATTCACAGTTTTTACGCAACTTAAGAATTCACTATGTATAGATCACCGACTGTGGTTTTCATATTTTGTTCATTCCCAATAAACTTATAGGAAAACTTAACTCATTGATGTCTATTCTATATTTTCTCGAAACAGCATTTATATGTATACAAGAATGCTTTTTTAGTAAAATAAATTTATTTAACATTGTTCAGATCTACCACTGGACCTTCTGCTGTACCACCCAAACGGCCAAGTGTTCACATAATTTTAATAGACTCCGTAGCATCTACTCAAGCAATTCGGTAGATATTTCAGTCTTTTATATTATATATATAATTAATTGACTAAATGAATTAATGTGGATTAAAAGTGAATTTAGAGCACTCCCCCGAACTGTCAATTTCTTAATGAATGGAATGAAAGCAATTAATTTTCGAAAGCTCAACAAAGTGGGGGCTAATAGTAGGCCTAACGGATACGTAATGTTTTTTGGTATGGAAATTTATTAGCTAAGCTTTCTTTTTCAACATTTATTTTAGAATTATATACAGATTTTACTTAAACATCTGAGTAGGAAAAACTACGGAAGCTGTATCGAGAGAAATGATGCAGCAACCATCTCTGCCAGCCGACTGGACATATTCAACCTACTGTAAACGCTATCTCGACGATAAACTGTATATTCCAACAGAATATAGGGATGAGGGTTACAAAGTGCGCTTCAAATTATCTTGAACAATTTTACCTCAATACTATTGATATCTTTACTTTGTAAAAGTCATAATTTTAGACGTTTGGAGCACAAGATTATGATAAAGGTTTGCTAAATTATCCAAATTGCAAAGGTCTGAAGGGAAAAGAGTTCCAACATAGTTACAGGTTGGTTATTATTAAAATATTACTATTTATATTCGCTAATATCGCTGTGTGTAAACATCGATATATGGGTGTGAGCAATGTGATATTTTGGTGAAATTCCATGACGTTCGATCTACTTCTGGGCAAAGATTCACAGTTGAAGAAAGTGCATCAGACCGCTTCGTGTACTCAGTCACATAAAAATATGCTCGACTACTTGACAAAATTTCTGAATGCGTACAAAGGTAATAAGAAACTTGACTTTCTAAATTGCATTTAACTACTTTTTAGATATGTGGTTTACTATATAACTATATTTATTTATTTCTATGTTATGATGATTTATGTACAGCTATTTCATAAATAAATTTAAGTCAAGTATTAAGGTTCGTCTAAGTTCTCTCTCTCTTGGATCACAAGATTGGCCCACGATAACACAAGATTTTTATACCAAGGAGACTATGATATTTATGACTTTTTCGTAAGGAGCAGAAGAGAGGTCTGTCCTGAATGACACAAGGTCGGCTACTTTTAGTGGGGATCAGAGCTCATAGTAGTATCTGTGTAGGCGAGTCTCTAAATGATGTCAGCACAGCACAAAATAACAAATTTGTACTCGGCTATTTGGATATACTGCTAAGCCCTACAAGCTGAAAGATTAACTAAATTAAAACTTTTGTATCTGGACATTGGATAATACCTACATACAAATTACACAAGGCTAAAAACCACTTTTTGCCAAATTTTAAAGCTAATTTATTTATTCATGAATTTAACTGTAGAAATAGAGTAATTTTCACACACAAGTATTGAAATACATTAAATAGACGATATTTTTACTTGTCTTGCCTACTCTCAGTTGCTCCATGCTGTATTATGAGCCCCCAGTGTGCGACCTATATTTCAAAAAGTTTGAATTTACAGTGGCTCTTTTTTATAGCTCGACCAATCATTTGTGTTCTTCTTAGGAGATCATGGCCCTCGATTTGGACGTGTTGGTTTTTCTTCCTTTTTATTATTGTTTAAAATATCTGTTTTTAGAAAATATTCAGTTAATATTACTATTATTGTCATTATAGGAAACAAAGACTACTTTTGGGCGCTCAGAAGCGAATAATCCTTTCTTGTTTCTAACGTTTCCTCAACATTTAAGAGAAACGGAGATTTATAATCGTACTAAGGAAAGGGAATTCGAACTTATAACACCTCATGATCTTCACGCAACTTTTAAGGATATTCTTTATGTGAGCCAACCACCAAAACACTAATTAAACATGGAAATACGACCAAAATTCTTCATTATTTCAGCATCAATATGAGACGAGCTTCTCCAATTATACGTATAGGAATTTTTTACCAGATAGCCGTGGTTCTTCTCTTCTTAGAGATTTTGAAAAGGGTGTACCACGGAACTGCAAGATTTTACCAATATCATCACAATATTGTATATGCCAATTTAAAAAAGTTATAGTTGTGTAAGTCCCTGAATTATAGACTTAAAATTCTCCATGCTACGCTTTCTAAAGTCTAAAAAAAATTTATAATACACTTTTAGAAATTCTACGCTAGAAGAACAATTAGGAAATTTCGTCATGGATCGTATTACGGAAATCTTAAAGACTAATAATGTCACAGAGCAGTGTGAACCAGAGGTACTAAAAAAGGTATGAACATTAATCTAATGTACTTTTGCTGTGATTTACTTAAATTTTTGTATTTATGTAACACATTTATAGGTTAAAGCTTTACTAAGTTACGATATGCCTCATGATCAGCTTGGTGTATCAGCAATTTATGATATCACTTTTGAAACTTCCCCATCCGGAGCTGTATTTCAGGTGCAACAAGGTTTTTCTAGTAAACGAATATTTAAATGTAGAACGTATACTTTGTTACAACCAATATCAGGATCTAATTTAGTATTTTTTTGGAATATTAGAACAATTGTAGACTTCCACCTCGTCTAATAGCGTAACGTGTTCGGTTAGTAATAGCATAAGTGTAAGTGTATTTTGATGGAAAAATGTGAGGAAAGGTGGTGGAGACTGAAGTAGTGAATTCACTAGCACTGCAGATCCTGATCAGATCAGCGAATGGTTCCCTGGAGCTAGCAGGATCCAGCTTCACTCGACTGAACGAATATGGTAGTCATGGAGCTTGTATGTCAAAGGATACACTAAAGCCATTATGTTACTGCAAGAAGAAGATCATCCACTCGAAATAGTTATCATCCAATTGTTCTCCATATCAGCGACATTTGTCTTGGCATATTGATAACGTATGGGTCTATTAAACGGATAGCACTAAGTGGCCGTTATTTTCTAGTCTTCTGTTACTACTTATTTTTTTTAGCTTATTTTATTATTACTTTCTATAAAAATACACATTAAAGTCAAACCTAATAGAACTTTCTGTCCACATCTTTTCTGATCTCTTTGCAGGAATATTTATAGTACGCATACACATTTTATTTTCAAATTATGGGCGAAATAACAATGTGATTAGCAAAATGAGTATAGGATTAGATAATTAATGATATTTTGGTGTTTTAAAATAAAAACATGATATTTCTGTTTTTCGTGTATATACTATAATATATGACATGCTTTGATAATTTTAATCCACTTGATTTGGAGATCTAATCATTTAAATATTATATTTCCCTTTATATCGAAAAATGAATGATACTCCACTGAGGTTAAGCTAGAAATAATATTCATATAATTCATCTACAAAATATTCAAAGAACCTGTATATCCATTAATTTACTGCAGCATTATTTTAGTATCGCAGTTCCCAATATCTTAAGAAGGCGTTTTACAATGAAGTGCATGTAATTTTCATATAATCAAATTAACTCCTACATTCCTAAGGACAACACTGAGATGATGTATGCAAAGGGAATATTGGATATTTACCATGGCTATGGACTGTCCCCATCAGCGCCAAGATATGAATAAATAATGCATGTACTTTCCTAATTAAATCAGGAGAATTGTGGTGATTCCAACATAGGAAATTCTAACACTCCTTAGTAAATAATTTCATATGAAGTCTGGCTCGTTATATCTTCCCATCCTCGAAAATGTGGGCATCTAGCTTTGTGAGCGCTCGAAATAGTAAATCTCCATTTCTTCTGTTATTTAAAAATCTAAATAAGTATTTAACATTTCCTAGAACTTTCTCCAATCTTCACACATTTTCAATATCATTTTTATAGTGCATGATAATTAAACTATAAACAGTTTAGCTTTGCTATCTGGTTTTTTTAAAATGATTTATTTTATCGGGAAGTCAAAATTACAAATTTTCATAGGATGCGTTTTTACGGTACAATTTTTGCTATATATATATCAATATTCAATACATTACTGTAGTTTATAATATTGCTTCTCAGACTGTCTACTGATAATAAATATAATAGCAATTTCTTCTGATTAACATTTCCTGCCTAATGTTTTGCTTTTATCTAGAACCCCAACTTTGCATTATCGTAGGACTCAACTATTCAAAAATAATGCTACAAAGTGATCTCAGCTTTCCATATATTAATATGATAACATATACTTTTGTGATTGACATTATGGAGAAAAATCGAAAATTATGGAACTTACAAACAGCTTATATTCATTCGAGAAAGCTTACATAATGATTGTTATATATGACAACTACGGAATTTTCATAAACAGCTGATAAATTCTCACAAAAATTCAATTATCATCTTCAATTACTATTTGAGATCAGCTGGAAAATCTTATTTTAGTAGATAATATTTATTTTTTCAAATTAGAGACGGAATACATTGTTTGCTTTTTATTCACCAATGATTAACAAATTATTAATTTAAACCAGTTTTTTTATTGACTGGTAGCGAGTGGCACAGAATATTATTTAGTCTATCCGATCTATCCGACTTAATGGGTTTTATCACCAGCGGAAGTTTGCTTGATAAAAGGGTCAGAGATCACTAAATCGAGAAATAGCACAGCCCACATTATGAACCAGCAACAAAAGTTGATCGAACCTAACAGCAAAAGACAAACAAGAACCTTATTCATTATTGATACACTGACACATTGTCAACTTTAGAAATTCTAATATCTATCACAAGATATTCTATTGTGACTAATTTACGAACGGTTTCCTTATCTTTCACTTTGTTAAGCGGTTTTAATTATTTATTTCAACTATCAAATTAAGAGAACCTAGCTGTTTAGACAGCAAAAGGACTCAATCAATATATTAGATAATATCACAATTATTCTAGTCACTTATTATAATCTTAAATAATAGGAATGGGTTATTTTTAGATAAATAGACTAATTTTTCAAGAAGAGCAATCAAATTGTCATCATCGAACGCCATTTAGCGATTCTTTTCTACCGTTTACGTCAACGACATGTTTCTCTCGGCGTAAATTGTTGTATTGCCCACATTTGTAAATTAGCACATGTTTATAGGAAAATGTGGTGTGTAATATCACTACTAGCCATTTACACAATTATTTTGTATCACTGGCTTCTATTCTACATATAATGTGATACTCCTTAACGACTAATTTAAGTTTCATGCAAAATATAAGCAATAATAGTATTGCTCCTCTTTAGAGCAACATTCTCTAAGGGACTAGGGATAGCAAGCGTTTTTTTAAATCGTAACTAGGCTTTATACATAAGTGTCGCTCTTATCAAGGTCAAATAGTATTACTCTTTCAACAACTTTCCTAGCTTGTCAATCAGATTCTATGAATATGGACAATAAATTCATGAGTTATACTCACCGACTATTTGCAGAACTACAATTAAATTACGGTGTTCCAGCTTCAGCGCGACTAACGATATTTAGAACTGTCTAAGCCTTCCTAAGCAAGTCTAACGATTCGTTATTCATATGATAAATTGTCGGGAGATATCACCCATTCTGCACATGAGAGATTGCAAGTTAAAACGTGAATTCTTTAAACCATGCACAGAATCGAGAGAGTCAAATCCTAGCAAGAGCTACGCTTAATTCCAGCTCTATTAAGAGGATCACACAAAAATTATCTATATTAAACGTATCAGATAATGCAGATATTAAATTAGCTCCAATAACTTTCATTTGCAAAAAAAAGATTTAACTCATTTTCTAGTATAAATCAAGTGGCATAGTAATTCATTTTTGAATAGCAACTAAGCGAATTTCTATATATACACATACATTCACTGAAATACATATTTCAGTATATATTATGGAGCATTTTTAACAACTATTTACTTTTTAATACATTTGCCCTTTATCATTTCTATTTCGAGTAGAGAAAAGAGAATAATTTGCTGATATTGAGGATTAGATGAACATTATGCCACTAACCTTAATTGAATCTTGAACTAGTGGCAAAACCCACAAATACACAAAACGAAGTTTTGCGGGAAGTCCATCCTCCGGTTGTTGCACACGATTCTTCAATTCATTGGTAGTCACAACCGGTCCCAGCGTTGGATTGTTGTTCAATCCGGCCACATTTGATAATCCACCATATTTCAGTTACAAATAGTATCAGAATAAAATTATTCAAAACTCCCAAAAGCAAAGAATTCATATGGCATTTTTCCAAACAACAATTATTGCTTATACTATTTATCATCAAATTTTGTCTTCCAATTTTAATGCGATATTTCTCTAGGCAAACAATAGTATTAATACTGTTCTGGCAAAATCACTTACAAATGAGGTTTAAGCTATAATTAGATCAATATATAACCTATGTTTTTGTATTCGCACTGAAAATAATATGCTTAGATTTAGTGTATAAGTCGTATTCAAGCAGACACTTTATATTCGCAGCTGATTTGTAGTTGATTTATGGCATTGTTCTTTGGCGTTTTATCCTTTAACTGCTAGAAAGAATAATAGTCATTGCTTACTCATAATTCAATTAATCATACATTTAGTGAAAGAATGGCTGAGCCTACGAACAGCATAGAAGAAGATGACAATTGAACAAAAAGAGAATAAGAGTAATTAGGCTGAAACGAAACTCGAGTTGATCATTTATGTAATCTTTTATTATCACTATACTTTCTTCTATCTTAAATTTATTATTAGTTAAACTTAATAGAATAACACTATAATTGCTTTAAACTATTTGAGATCTAGCTACAACCTACTTTATATATTTAGTAAATAATTGAAATTTTCTGCCAATTCTTTGTAATTATTTGCCAATTATTGTATCTCCTAGCATCAGATCTGTTGAAATTAAAGATATATAGCATTAAATCTCCACAGTTGTTAATTTACTGCTTTATGGAATGCCGTAAAAAACATTAACTTTGCGATAATCGATGAAAAAACTTCATAAATTAAGAAGCAAGTCTTCATTAAATTCTCAGCAGGAAACAGGAGACTCGTGTGATATCGATATCATGTGGATTCGTTGTTCTGTTCTGTTTCAACCATCCTCGTGCGTCTCTTCTCAATGCATTAGCCATTCTGTTGCAATTGCCGTATATGAAACAAAAATCCATTGGTTGTTTTCTCAACATCCCTTTTAATCCCCGCTATTTTGCACACTTATCTTTACTGCTTTACTTTTCTAAGCATATATTATATAAAATTGTGCTCAAATATGAATTATGTGCATATTCACAATTTTATTTGTATACTGGATTTGGCGCTGATTGTAATCCTCTATTAACAAGAATGTTGTTGTTTAGAAAAAAACAACTATTTGAGCAGTAGTTTAAGAGAAATTTCACTCAGAGTGCCTTTCTCGGCAGTCACCTCTATCTAATTAATAAGCTCTATAATTTAATTGTGGATTTTATTATTCTCCCTGTTCTTCTCCGCTTTGTATTTCCCAGTGGGTGTGGCTTAGCTGCTGCCCAATCGATGGAGCAATGCAACACCTGACAGCTCTTGGTTATCCGTCATTCATTATGATTACCCCATGCGTTTTGTCGCTTTTTCGCATCAAGCTTCAGAATGAGCAACAGTTCTTGGCGAGAGTACACATTTCCTGTCTATAAGGCATTCCAATGTCGATATTTCCCTGCAACATCTCCAATTGTTGTCGTTTAGCAACACATTTATCTATAAATAAAATCATCAATAAATATACGAAAAAAATATCATCCCGGAATGGCGTGACACTTTTAATACGTGCAACAGCGTCTTATATATGGAAAAAAGCCTGATTGGAAATTGACAGCCACCTCATTTAACCACCTCAATGACCATGTGTCTGGTTTCGCTTAACCAATTCTTGCGCTATTGATTTTAAATTATATTTATTGTCATATTTATCAATCTAAACATTCTGAAAATTAAGACTAAAAGAATATCGATCATGAATTTTCTATTATTTTAACACTTTTATTGACTTTTACTATGAATAGCTTAGAAATTAGATGATAAAGTTAGTACATCTTTTATGCTATAGATAGCAACTAAATATGTCACAATCTATTGTCGATTGGTAAAAACCTTTAATTCTCTGATCCCTTCTCTCTCCCCATCTCTTTTCTTCCGCCTTCTGAACAATCCAAGTGTTCTTCGCGTCAGCCGCTCAATTGAAAGCCTTAATCATGACGGAATTCAGTGCTCTTAGATTTGGTGCCGACAGAGTATTGCGCGAATATCCGTTTAGTATTCTAGTGGGCTAATTAATCATATTAGGATGAACGAGAAATAAGGAATGAATTTTAAAACAAAGGCGGAAAAATAATTATTAAACCGCGTCTAACGTCAATGTTGTATTTAACACATATGACTTGCTTTGCAAAGAGAGGCTATTCAAGCGGAAAAGCAATTAGAAGACTGCTGGAACTTATCATCGCCACTCTTTTCATTAGCTATTAATGCTGTAATACTTATCTTCGGTGCACAGAGAACATCTAATTACCTCCTGCCTAAGCGATTTTATATTTTAGAGCGGATAAATCACTGTGCATCCCTACGGACAAGTTGGGTAACCAGTGCATGATCTTTGATCTTAACTGTCACAATCTTTTAAAGATACCAGCATCTATTAGAAGAAAGAAAGAAAAACTATTGGTTCCCTTTGTCGTTTATTCTTACATCCCTAATACAATATGTTATTTCCTTGACCTTTTCTTTATAAATAACACTATTAACATAATCATATCTTCTTTTTGTTGCCAGATTAATTTGTTAGCGCCTGTCATTGGATCGCTAAAGCACACTTCATCTCTTTATTGTGGAATCTTTGTTATATTTTCAGAATAGGATCGTATTAACACTAATATTAAGCCTATCTGACTCACTTCGATACTAATGACCTTTGTTTTGACGTTACTACTATTGCAGGGGTGAGGGTTTCCTAAATAAAGGCAATCAACAGCTCATTAAAAAATTCTTTTCTCCTATGAATCGCAATCAAATCACTCGTACTAGTGAATGAATACACAACATTTATAAGTATAGTAAATATTTTTGAACAATTCGTCATAGTGGTTCTGAGTAAATTATTAGAAATGGATGTATTTTTACGTCTCACACTGCTGTTAATGAATATAGAGAGAACGGATTGACTGGCTGCAGGACGCCTTTCATTTTCTTATTTTATGATAATATGAAAAAGGCAGCCTAGATTATAAATCTTTATGAATCAGTAAGAAATAACGTATACTATTAGTCAGTGAGGCTTATTTACAGTTTCACTTTTCACTAATTAGCAGTGTATTCATATTTCAAATTGTCATTAGGTGCATTTTTGCAGTGTTTTATTTTATATATCTCTGATATTATAATATATATATACAAATAAAAAGGTTAAAACTATGCGATAATATCCATATTAATTATGAGTATTCAGCGCAATATTCCCAGTAAAATTCATTTCATCTTTAATTTTTCACGAGGCCACTCAATTATTATATGTGTATTTCTAAGCTGAAAAAGCTACAATAAAGATGACAAATGCTTAGATCGAATATGGCAAAAATACTAAGTTTTACACGTATGTCATTTTATATAATGAAGTGCACTGGACGGCAATATAATTAGATCACTAGTCGGGAACAATGATGACGCGCTCCAAGTAAATCAGAAAGTCCATTTTTATTTTAACACATTTGACGGCCAACATTACCCATGCTAGTTGTGTCAAATCCTCTTATTTTTCCTAGTTATCCTCTCCTCTTCTAATATACTTATTTATTTTCATTCTTTATAACGGTCCAATATTTTCGTCATATATATATTTTGACTGACATTTTTAATCTCAAAGGGAATCTCTCGTTTTTTATTCTATGTTTTTTTCATTCTTTTTAACCAACCATATACGTGTTTTTATTTTCAGAATACTTGATTATAATAAGTTAAATTGCCTTAACATAAACAAGTTGTGTGAAGAGATGAATATGATTAAGTGATAGCTAATAAACAAGAGTTTTGGAGAGAACTAAATATTCTAGACTGAATGGTGACAGGAAATCGACGTGTTTGCATAGGTTTCCTCTAGCTGTCTTGAATATCAAAATGCAGTTCACATGTTGTTACACAATTAGGCCGAGGGAGTAAAGAACGTGGCGATGGTCGGCCGAATTGTTCGATTTCACAAATAGGGTAAATTAGACAGGGTTCAGAAGAGGCCAGTTGTATATAACACTTAAAAAAATGTTGCCACGAAGTACCATAACTAAATGATCAAAATTATGGCAATTTACTGGATATCAGATAGATATGTATCCCCGTCTACTTCGTTATAATCGTGTTAATCACTATAATAGCTTTGCTCATCCGCAGTTTATCGAACCTTTTCAAACATTACGAAAAGAGTTTGAATCTCAACCGAATTTCTATGGATGTATATGTATTTCTATGCTCTTTCTCTCTCTCTCTCTCTCTCTCTCTCTCTCTCTCTCTCTCTCTCTCTCTCTCTCTCTCTCACACACACACATATCATCTACTGTCACCAATTACATTGCTACCACACTTCTACATCACTCATAGTTTATATATTTAACGAATAAGCAGAATATTGAGCACTAGCAACATCATATATTGCCTACCTTTTATTTGATTCGTATTATCTCATGAGATTATGTTATGTGACTAGATAAATCTGTGAGATCGGCGAACATTGAAGTATTAGCATAGATTTGGCGCATGAAATATTCTTACAGAATACATAATTATACGATGCCATCTGATGCGATGACCCAACGATGTGTCGTGTTCCTACATTTTCTCGTCTGTCTTATCGCGACTACGTATCAATCTCTCATTCAAATATTCTGCCACTTTGCACAACCTCTGTACTGTTTATCATTAACCACATTTTCTCATCCTTTTTCGTTGTTGACACCGTATGCATATTGAATAGACGTATAGACTAATTATATATATGGCATTTATTTGAAATTAAAACTCTGATTTATATACCTATAAATTAACAAACTAGCTATTCTTGTATGGATATTTAAACTTGTAGAATTAATTATAATTGAGATCAATCAATCCCTATATTCTTATCTATCTCAAAATTATTCAGCAAATAACGTTTACACTTTATCGACTAGACTCCGAAATATACATCATGTCTAAATCCTATCACGAAAACCACAGCATGTATTTTGAGATAAATAATTAGAACTAGAGAAGAATATTATCGGAATTAATTTCAAAGACAGCAAGACATTCATATTTTACTGGTCGCTTCTCTTGGGCGGAACATGTTTATTGGTACCGCAGTTTGTTGTATCAGTATCTCAATGCTACGCGCTCGAAAGGAAAATAAATTACGCTTTACTCATTTACTCAAATATAATATTTTTCCAGCGATAACTCAGAAGTAGAAATTGGTCCAACACTTGAGTGAATCTCCTATATTTATTTATGCTTCAATTTATTTCTCATTAATGATCACTTTTAAATCTGCAATTCAGATATCGTATGTAACATAAACTTTGTCAAACATTCCTGCGACTTAAATTTCAGTATTTTTTCGCACTAGACGACAATCCAACACCTCTATCTGTCTCTTTTTCTCCGCTCGGCAGTCATCTCTTCGATGTCTCCAACCTCATTCCATTACGCTTGAATTTCATATCACTCATTAGAAGCATTCACTATTCTGATGAAGCTTTCATTTATCGTGATTCGATAACAACCTATAATCTACCATTAACGGAGTGAAACGTGGGATAGTTTCCAACAACAAATATCCGTTAACGGTAACCACTCCGTTAAAGTTGCTAACCGGTTTCAGTAGACCCTTCTCGACGTACCGTCAATGCCATTATTGATAGGTGACCATTTAGTAATGTTCTCTTGCCTTGGCAAAATAGCTGTCGTTCAAACTGTAGGTTTAGGGAGATAACATAGAAAATGATAATTTAAGTTCCAACGCTGAAAGGCTTGCCAGATAATTCTTAATGTGAAAATGTTTGTTAGCAGAAATACCTCTAATCAACGATACCTAACTGGAATTGATAAGTAATCTTTGATATAAGAACAAGTACTCCTTGCTATGGTGTTCTTCACAGCTAGATTCCATCCTATAAATAATGGCATGACAAACGTATTGTTTTTTCCCTCTCTCCACATTGTCGGTACAGGTTGCACTCTTGAAACACTTTTTACCCATATATGAGTTAACAATTTAAATACATTACTTGTAATTCGTCAAGGCAACTCTTTTTCATTCCTTCATTTACGCTAATTTTTTTTGAATATTTTAATTGCATGTTAGAAGATAAATAGAAGAGATACTTTTTTGCGGGTGATTAATCTTGTAGCGTTCCTTGTAATTGTTCCCACAAAACTCCTAAATGTTCCATGGCAGTCGTAGATTTTTTGCTTCATATCAGTGGCTCCTGTTTCGTTCCCGATGGCCACGTGTTCCTCTCTGCTTTGTTTATGTTCCATTTTGCATTACATATTTATTGCAATCCACTTCTATAGGCGCCTATAATCTCCTATTTCTCGATGGAAAAGAACAGCTTCCATGGTGAACTTCCTTGACAACTTGCCGTTTTACTGGCACCATTCCAATTTTAAAATACACGCTCAACTAAACACATATCCAATGGTCTTAAATAATTTTTCGCAGTTTTATTCCTTGAATTTTGGATATTTTCTATGTGCTTTTTGCTATTTACAACTTGTGTTCGCATGCTCAGTGAACTTCCGTTTTGCAATCGCCCCCAGAATTATGATGGACCAGTATTTGTTTTCGACTTGAATAAGTTATTGATTATATTAAAAACTCTAAAGAATCATTGAGAAATCAGAAAGTTTAGAGAACTTCCTCATCAAGATGCAGGTATGTGTTTCGACCATCAAGCAGGTCAGAGAATTATTTAAGGCTGCAAAAAAACTATGAAGGAAAGTCTCTCCTTTGCAAATACTGGCTTCCACTGCGCAGTTCGGATTAAATTTACGTATAGATAGCTGGATTATCCATATAACTTTTAAGTTCTTATAAAGCATTGATTTCATTGGAATTTTTTTTTTATTTCTTTTTAACAACAGCAATTCCAATCAGTTATTTTAACTATATATCATTGTCTACTTCTGCATTTATTATTTTTTATCCTCTCGTCCCCTTTTTTCCTTTCAATTAAAAACTTGTCAATCCACCCACCTAGTCAATACTGACAAAGGCACTTCTAAGGCTTGTTTACATCGCAAATGAAGTATGACCGTTACACTATTTCCATTACCGAAGTATAACATTAACTAGAACATAACTGGTCATTTAATACAATGAGTAGGCGCATTCCGGGAAAGTTAAATGTGTATATATTTAGTGAGTATTATACCAGCAAAATTCTAAAGGTCTTCTTCTTCAAGACAATTCGTATCTGCTTTTACGCAGCATACCACCTTGAAGAAACCTTTTCAGCTATGATAATGAAATACTTTCAGTTGACGCGCCAAGTATGTGGGCTTCCTCATTGAGCTAATAGTTATTTTGTAGATTATTATATTTACTGACGGAGAGTATAATCTTCGTCTGCCGATTATTTGCTAAGACACGGTTTTTTGTTGGTTAAGTCTATTAGGTAACAGTTTCGTGAATCATTTTATGCTAGTTAGTTTTCCTTAGAAAGATTACTACTGCTATTTATTATTAACAAATATTCACATAAATATTAACTAACTTAACTGTTACCTTTTTTCACCGGACAATCTTATGATTTTATTTCACTATGGACATTAGAAAAACTGCATTCTTCTATTCATTTGTGCCTCTCTTTCTTACTTAGCAATTTTTAATTCTAAGAGTATAAATATGTTATTCACTGTCCCAGGTTATAAATTTCTGATTTAATGATAGATGAATATGCCTCAATTCGTAATAGTGCTGGGGATTTTCTCATTTTTCGCTGGGCTTATGGGCGGTTCAGTTACACTGACAGTATCAAAATAGTACCAATTCAGCACAAAATATGTCCCCACTACTGTGTCCGATTAATTCCGTATCATATTTTTACCTTTTGCATAAAAATAAGTCACTCTACACCCCTCTCATATCAACAGTTTGCAGTGTTTTGTTCTGTGTTCCCTGTTCTCACTCATTCCACAATGCTCTCTCAATTGTCTGCCGTCTCTATTCTCTCGTTCGATCGATGTTGCACTCTGCATGTTTTTTCTGCACCGCTGTTGTGCTATCCGCTCCTTCCCTGCCCCCACACAATTTATTAGAACAGCTAATATTTCTGATTAAGTGTATTGATTATTTCCCCAATTATCTATAACTAGCCATCTCTTCTCACCATTCTGAAGTCGCCGTCACATCTCGCCCGCTATCCATCTTTGTTCTGTTCCCACCCATCACCGATTGTTGCTCCCTTCCGTTGTGATCAATACTGCCCTTCTTTCACGTGTTCTCGCACCAATACTCGTGTTGTTGTTCATTGTCATGTTCTAGTCTCTACTAACGATCTCATTTTATTTCATATGCTCTATTTAATACTACACCGGCTAATACATTCCCTCAGGGTTTCACTTGGTTAATTATGAGAAACATACTTCGTCATAGTTTTGTATTAGAGGAGAACATGGGAAAATAGCATTCTCTTATTCTTACATTAAAGTCCATTGCGTTCAGAAACAAAAATTATAGATGTCTTTTAAAATGGAAATAATAGGGCTCTTTTTTCATCACTTCTTAACTTGTACATTACACGCTTATATTAATTTTTCTTTAATCTCCCTTATATTTACCATTTCATTTCTAATGACCTTCATTCATCTGAATGTCTTTCGATGATTTCTGAACACTCTATATGACTACCGTTTCTTAGTATTCTCACTATACTATTATATATTGATTATCCAAAATTTATTTCTAACTTGTCATTGCACAGTGAATTTTCAGAAGGTATCCGTCGTGGCGGTTCCTCAGGCAGAGTGGTCGGCGGACGGACCACGTCGTCGATCGATATCAACAGTATGCATTCCATCCCAGAGGGAGATCAACCAATTTTACGCACATCTTTTCCCTGAGAAGGTAGATTAAATAATTAATTCGATATAATTATGCAAAAAATCATTTACATGAGGATAAACGCCAATCTGCTTAGATGAACTTCTAGACTATAGCTTTTCTAGAGAGCAAGTTGAATTTTAGGGAGTCTCCCAACATCGATCAAACGACTTTGGGTCTTTGAATCCCGCCTTCATTTCTCCGACTCCACATAACAGTGACTTCTTTACAGTTAGTTTCTCATATATATATATATATATTGAGAATAGATGCATATGCAATATTAATATGTTGGGATGGTCAGATATGCGGTAGTTCTTTCAATAAATAGAGAATATTGCAAGTATGAAATAGATTTAGTTGTTTATACGTGCCACTGGCGAAAGTTAGAATGGTCAAGCTTCTCGATTACACAGCATAGTCATTAATGAGCTATATGGTATGCGTTCAATGAATCGTAGATAAGTGGAAAACAGCAGTTAAATGAGACTGAAAATAAGAGAGTGACGCTGGTCAATAAATATACGATTTAAAGTCAAGAATTATGTATACAGACAAATACTCCGTCAACTGCTCCCGTCTATGATCCGGGCCGCTTCTCCCCTCCTCAGCTCGACACACCACCGCCAGTACTCAATCAACATGAACAAGTAATTTCATAGCATAGTTAATGAGAAACAAAACACGTGCTCAAGCTGGTAGTAAAACTGGGCAAACTAAACGAACTAAATTATTGTTAGTAGTAGTAGTACTATTATTATTATTCGTTTTCTTTCAATTATCCTCATTATTTATTATCGTTATTTATAATTTTCAAAAACTTTCATTGCTTGTAATAATTTATATATTATTATTATTATTATTACTATTATTATTATTATTATTATTATTATTATTATTATTATTATTATTATTATTATTATTATTATTACCATATAACTTTTTCAGAAGTCAAAAAATAACCCTAGGCTGTATAATGTATGCATTTTTTGCTACATTGTGTTAGTGCATTTTCGAATATGAATTTCCAGTTGGCTTAGTTGGTCTATTTTCAGTGCTTTCACAACACGGGAAATATCTCCTGACTAATGATGGGTTTTAAATGATTACTTTGGAATTTTTCATCGTTCCTCTTGAAATTAATAATGCCAATAAGCAAGCTCGTAATTCAACTTATTTTGTGCGCTGCTTGTTGCCTTAATATCATCGCAATCTGAGTCATTCCGTGGGACATTCAGGCGCTCGATCACGTGGTCGTGAGAAAAGAGTGTTGCAGACGAAGGGGAATGTGAACAATTCACTAAATCTAATCCATAGTCAAATAAAAGTTCTATGATATATTATTGCAGGTATTTACCAATGGTCAAGCTACTAATGTCTTCAACTTTGAGAAGCAGACGGGTTCAGTATGGAATAACAATAACAAGGTAGAGTATATTCACTTCTAATTTGAGCTAAAAATGATGTCACAGCTCTAATTAAGCCCGACTGAATTTACTCAACATAGTGTATATAGTATTTTATAACGATGGTCTATGTAGGACTATTATTAGATGTGTATAAAACATCATAGTTTCCTAGATTTTCATAGCAACTAGCATAAATAAATTATTAGTAGTCATGCTGGAGGATATTCATCTTGGTAAGACAGGAAATGAAGATGAAGTAAATGCCATCATCTACGCAGAAATAAATAATATAAATATGCTTCTACATTTTTCCGTTATATACGTATGATTAATTTGTAATGTAAATGCCTCATAGACTGACTAGTATATCAGTTTTTAAAGATTGGTACATATTTTTATATTTTGCTCAAAATCCGAAACTCCTAGCTGTTAGTAGAAGTAAACCTCAATTGTATGCTTAAAACTAAACTGTTTGGTACAAAAGATATCCACAAATGCAATTAAGAAAATATTAGCTATGTATTGGCTTATCTAATTGGTTACATAAGATAAAACTATTATCTTACTCACTTTTCTTCAACAAGGAAAAAATAAACAATAACAGAAAATAGACTGAGAATTTAAAAGTGCTGTACAATCTTCTAAGATATATAACGAGTGTTCCAAGCGAAAATACAAATATCTGTTTGTAGCCAGTGTTCCGCAAATATAGCGTTGCAGCGGATTTCTTCTCTCCATCGGCACCACAACCTGTTGAATCAGTGAGTTTTCACATAAGTTATCAATTATTTAATTTTTCTTTTTTTTTTAATAATTGACTTTCATTATCGCATAAATACTTAGAATCTATTGTTTTATTCTCGTTATTTAAGGAAGAAGTTTAAAAAAACTTCTTACAAATCCACATTTACTGCATTGATATAAGAATTTACGTCTTTCATATATCACTACTTGTTCCCCATCTGGTTTCCGATCTCTTTGTTCTATGGTTTTCTGTTTTTTGTCCTTTCTTAATCCACAGAGTTATTTTCGGTGTTTCTTATCGACCCTTGTTTCTACTTCCTGCTTACACCACTACTGCGTTGAGATATTTGAGTCTCGCCAACTTTCTTATTTCAGCTACTTCATTTTTTCATGAATTTGAACTCTCAATCCCCTCCAGATAAATTATGCATAATTATGAAAGAAGGCTATAATACATTTTAATGTTTGTCACTATATTTATAGTTTTTTTTTCCCTAGAAATGTTAATAGTGAATAACTATAGCAAAGTAGTCACTTTCTCGTTTTAATTTGTAATCAGCTTCTAACTGATATTTTACTACTATCTATGACCAACTTTGTCTTCACAGTCACCAACGATATAAGAATAATTCACCACTGTTGATGACTCCTATATAATTTACCCACTTTTTGATTTAATAATTAATACTATAACTTATTTGACGTGTGTAAAATATCTCCAGATTTTTCTCGTGAGAAGCTATTGTTCTGTACTTGTGCACAGCAGTTGTCTGTCTGGTGTTCAAAGTTTTATTTCTTCCCTTCTAATTAGAAATGAACGGTGTCTTCAATTAGATGATCATATTTGCATCCTCAAATCTCAAATACTCCACGTCTATTCTTTCTTCTTCATTGGCCGTATTATTTATGTTTATTTTCGTCACACAATTCCATGCATATTCTGCATAATCTGCATTTCATTTTTATTTTTTTAAATATTTATATGATTATCGTATCTAAAAACTTCTAATTTATTATTTAATTATACTATTTCTTCTACAAACATGAAAACTACATTTTAAGCATCACATAAAAAGTGCACTTTATTTTCGCTACTTTCCCTCTTTTATACTTCCTCTTTAGATTCCACTTCTCTCTGTTTAGTTTTCGCTGCTCCTCAGTTTCTCCTATTGTTCTTGTAACTCAGGTCGATTTTCTCTGCTATTCCGAAAACTCGTTCTCCCTACAAATGTTTTTCACCATAATAGTTGTGCTCACGTGCAGATTCATTTTTATGATCAAAGATCAGTCAATTTTAGCCCTGATACTATAATTTATTTTAGCATTTCGCAGAATAGTTGTTAGTTTCTCACTAAATTGCTAGTTTTCAATTTTGACAGCTTCATTATTTCATATATTCTAACTTTCTATTAACTAATCGATTTTTAAAAAGTCGTTTACACTTTCTTATTCCCTAGGCTCGACCACAAGTTATGGTCGATTATCAGCCAGTACACAGAATGCAAGAAACACAATGGAATAAGCCTTCGTACAACCATCAGGTTCCCCCTCAGGTGGGTCAAATAAAGAAAGAAACATGAAAAGAAACAGCAAACCACATAGGAGAAACCTTACAGCAATCTCACCATTCCGGTCATTGCAAGATATCAGCAGGGTCTCTCGAGGTTGCCATAGCTTCTCCTCCATTTGAACACACTATGAGCGAACAAAGCTCTTCATCGTGAGTTATTTCCAGTGCATAATATCATTGTCCCTTGTAACATGCTATTTTTATGTTCTTGAATTTTTCTTTATTTATTGAATAGCTTTCCCCGTCGAACCTTTACCATTCAGTTTTTACCTATGTTGTCATTAAATTGTTGAGTTTCTTTTCTTTTTGTTATCTTTTATCGTTATCACCGCTATCCTCTCATCCATCAGGCGATTGCTTTTTGCAGGTGTACATTGCGATTGCACTCTCTTTTGCAGAACAACTAGCCCAACATATGTAATTTTTCTTAATTTCCCATTGATCGATAATGAAATAAGGAATAGTTGTTCGCTAAAATATTTTCTTAGTTCTTTTCCGACATTAAAAGATTTATTTTACTAGGAAATAGGGAAATCTCCTAAAGCACCTATAGTCTAGTGTAAAACGTGACGAATTCCCACTAGAGAGACGCTGATTCTCTGCCATTCCTGTTGTGTGTTACTTCAAGGTCGTCTATACTTTATGTATTTATTGATTTACTTTAAGATTCATCAAGTTGTGGTGAAATTGTATTTGTTTCAGAAGTTATTCAATTTTACTGTCACTCTGAGCTTTAACTAAATGATAAAAAGCATATTATCTACTAGATGAACGTATTCATAATTAGCGCTTATGTCGCGTCTTGTTATAGTATCTTCAACACGACCATTTTGATTTTAATGACTGCATCGGCTAAAGACGGTTCCCGATTTATTGACTTTTAAATTTTATAGGATGCCTTTTACATAATATTTTATGTATCATCTGGAACAGTTATCAGGTTCTATAAGCAGATCAGTTTATTATCGCTTCACATCGTAAACTCAGTGTACTAAATAATTAAACTAATTCCAGTTATGTAATGAAATATTTAATTAAATAGTAAGATAATCCGATATCTTTCAGTATTGTCGGACGTAGGTTCACAACACTTATTTATTATCTTGTAAATTTATACTTCTAACAGTTGATTCTTTCCTATGATATCCTGCTTTTTATTCTTATTCTAAATGAAGCTGTATTCTAATAATTTGAAACTGAGTTGTTGCAGGATGTTATCTCCCACTCACATTTTAAATGGAACTCTCAACCGCGTTAAAATGGATGATTCACCTATGGAGGTAAAGAACATTATTTCTACTTAAAAATTTCTGAAATATTTGCATTAATGTTTCATTTATCAATATAACTAATGTTTAAATGAGTTAAATGCATAGTATTAATGGATGAAAAATGAGCACTGTACAATTTATATGAATATAATTAAAAGCAAAATAACGTATTTTAGAAATGTTAGATTGGTAATGTATACAGGTCGATGTGGTGCGGAAGAAGTCAAGTGTGGGGATGGATCGTCCCCTATTAACGTCTATCCAACACAAGCCGTACCAAGGCAAACGCCACTCGAATATCGCATCCCGGAAAGCTTCGCTAATGGCTCAGAAAAGGTAAGATAAAGATAATCTGGATATTGTGTTCTATGCAACTTCTTAAAAAAATTAGTTTCGTGTTTGCACTCTGCGTTCTGATTCATTCTCGGCTTTGATACCTCCTTTATTTATATGTTCTCTCATGTCTTGTGGCGTTCATTTATACGATCCAACCGAGTTATTCCGGCGCAAAATCTTGGAGTTCATAGATTGTCCACCACTCATTTTAATAATAGTTTATGAATTCTCATAAATAGTTACTAAATATACCACAATTTAATAGAATACTAGACAGTACGTAAAGTATGCTCTAAAATGCCATAGTTAATTAACAAAAACCATATTGAGGGTTGGATCAATAAGATGAGTAAATTTTGTTGTTTGAACGAGGATTATTATATGCGCTTGTACTTGATTTAATTTTACTTGCCCAGTAGTAATTACATTTTTCTTTCACTCGGAAGTAATTTACATGTGGACTGACGTTTCGTTAACAATTTTGTAACGATGTGAAATAGCGGAAATGTAGTGTGAAAATGAGAAAGCGGCTGACGAGAGATGGACCTCGGATTATGGCAGAATTAGAATGATTATATAATCATAGACGGCGGATTCTCGACGTAGTTTGACTATGTGTCACATGTGCTTTGCACCGGACTAGACACGGGAACCATCGATTCGCTCTGTTTAAAAACACGCCCGCCGACGGGGTCTGCAACGATTGCAGCCCACAGAGGCGGAACAAAAACGCGGCTTTGTTTTTTTATCACCAGCTTTTCTGGAGAAACAGTGAACTCCTAAAGCATTAGTTTTGCCGTCTTAAATAATTAGGAAAATATCATTATTTCCACTTTTTATCCTCTAATTTAATACGAAATTTGTTTTAGTTCCAATAAAGGGCTTATTTCTTACGTATTTCAGCGGATATAGAATTCTATCTCCATTCTATTTATATCATTTTCTATGCTCGTCAGCTGTAAATAGATTATTATTGCTTTTTCCATGTGAAGTAATTATTCTGGATAACTTTTATTCTCTTCAACCTTATGTGACCTAGTTCTATATGCACCATTATCACTACTTCCCTTTTGCAAACTGATAACATTAAGCACTGAAATAATTCCTTTCCTACTCGTCACAACAAAGCAATCCCACTCAGACAAATCCCATATGATGCATGAGTATTTGATCTCTAAATAGAGCACACAGCTTCCCACTCAGTCAGTCTGATCAGTTGTTGTCTCAGTAACGTTTATCTATCGACACCACATGATTATCAGTATTATAATAAGCCAACACTGAACATTCAATAATTATTTCCCATTATTTGTTTCAAATAAACAAATAAATTTGGTGCTAAAGCAGTTGTGCTAATATTGTGAACTTCCAAAGTTAGTCGTATAAATTTAAGACTGCTTTATATGTTTTTTGACCTTTCTACTTGCAGCTTTCATGTCGTTTGTTTTTCTAAGCCAACAGCGTCTAGTAGCATAGTGCATTTTTCTCAGCTGACTCCTATTTTTCTTTTCTATTTCTTTTCCTTTTTCTCTGGAATATTTTTTTTGATGTCTCACTATTCGCTGCTGTCCTATTTTTCTGTCTAGGTTACCTCCGTATTTCTATCGATGTCTAGATCCTCTCTCACGTGGTGTTGAATAACAATTATTCTCAGTGGAAATTTGTTGCATTCTGCAGTGCTCAAGTATGCAGTATTTTTCTACTTTAACGTCAAGAAAGCATGTATTATACCACAAATGTTTTTCTTATTTATGTTTTATATTCGACGTAAGGTGAGTCCTTATTCCTGTAATTTCCTACGAATTGGGCATATCCCATCAATTTATTGAGAAGGAAGTCCCATCAATGACTTGGTGCAATTTCAACTAACATTAATAACTTGATTTAGCTTTTTATGATTATACGATTGTTCCTATACAAAAGTGACTTAATTAGCCATCGTGAATCTTCATTTTGCTGACATTTCAAATAATTACTTTACGCATTCAAGCCACATTACAATTGACATGAAACTGACATCCTTCACTCAAAGAATGTCCAGAAATGAGTGTAAGCTTATGATTTTCCTATTAGTTTCGATAGGAGTAAATCACTAGTTAAAATCAAGCGATGCGTTGGAAAAATAATTTAATCAGGTATTACATCGATTAACCCATATAGTTATCTATTCTATTTTATTTTATTTAGGCAACGATGAATGTTATTTAATTATTTATAAGTGTTATTATGGATTGATATCCTCTAGATATTTATAAATTTTTCAGAAGAATTTGCAATTCAACTAATTTCACGTTTATTTTTAAAAAATGGAAAAAAATGTGTGTAGTCATGAGAGGATCTCAATTATAGCCGGGAAGTTTTCTCGCATCTTTCATAGATCATCTATTGAAAAATTCGCGAGCATCTCTACCAATCAGGTTTGATGCAGTGAATGTATTTGTTTTAATTGTTTACAAACTCTTTGTTTAAAATGAGGCACTATCCAAGCTACTATAATAACTACCCCTTTTATCTAACAAGAGAAAAGAAGGGTAGTTAACGGATTTTTTAATACCTGTTTTTCAGATACTGTTGATGCATTTGATTTTGCAAACATTATGAATCATTGACGTTTATGACTAACAATCAACGCCGTCTGAACGATAAAAAGACATTGGCTTCAGTTGCTTCAAATATTCTTAACCTGGTAGTACCTCGTATAGCAATGAACATTGGCTTCCTTATTCTCTTTTCCTAATTCCAAAGTTTTTGCGCCATTCCACGTCATCTCAAACTATTACACCGTGCAGTCTGTCACGTGTACACTCGATGTTCCATTTTCTGTTTACCCACCTTGTTCCTTAGATCCTATCCATATAGGCTGGGAACCAGCGCATCCATACTAACGTTTAGCTCACACTAATGCCATTCGTTATCCCACTTAATCACTTTTTCTCTATAGGCTTGTTTATCGCGAAATTAGTTACCTACAATTCACGTTGCATTTTATTTATATAGTTTATGAATATTACAGAAACTAGCAAAATTGTGCAATACTGCTTCACTGGTTAATTGATAAGAAATTAATTGACTTCAACGAAACATTGAAAATTTATTACCCAAAAAACATCCATGCCTATTTCGTATATTTTTATAATTAGTCAGAAGTTGCTGCATTTTGCACATTTTTTCGTACTTTCACATATTTCACGAGCTTCTGATTTTTCCTGATACTTAATTCGATGTACAAGAGTGACCGAAAATTCAAAACTTGTGCAAATTTTTTGTTTTTTTATAGTTATAATTAATATTTTATGGATTGTTTTCCTTTATTAATTGATACAAATGAATTTATAGTACTATCGTTAACAGTTTTAAAGTGGTATTTAATGAACTTCGTTTATGTCACTAAAATTACATTGCTTTAAGCTGTTTTATTTTGCCGATGATACATGTTCACTCCACACTAGTATTTTGATTGTTCCATTTTAGAAATAAAACTAAAATTTTTATTGACTATATTTTCTTAGCTCTTACACGAATCCATGAGAAGTTAGATATGAAATATCCAGCATTTATTTTCAAATTTTATATTGTTTAGTAGGTTTGGCATTCGAGACTAAAATGTCGAGTTACCGGGTTTCCAGGTTTTCGTGGTATTTTAATAATTCAAGTTATCGGGTTTTCGAGATTTTGGAAAAGCCGGGCATTTCCCGGGATTAGGGGGAATCGGGGGTCCTGGGATGCCAACCCTATTATTTAGTTAATCTGTTGAAATGAACACTAGATCCAACGTATACAGGATGTGTCAAAAGTTCTGATATGGATGTCAAGTAGCATAATTTCATGATAAAAACAGTTTTCGATACGAAAATTTATCCAGACATACATAACATACCCAACAATAATTTAGTTTAATTGGTGTTTAAAATTGCCTCCTTTTATGATCACACAAGCTTGTAGACGCGTTTCGAAGTTGTCCACGACGGGCCGCAGCTCCTCTTCACTTATTTCGTTCTAAGATTTAACTAGTTCCACCTTAAGAGAGTCAAAGTTGTTGTAGAATGTTCTACTCAGCTCATTTTCCAAGATTGACCGTATTGCGAAGTCCATCGGATTCAGATGAGGTGAATTTAATGGCCAAATGTCTGGAAGCTGCTGCTGACACAGATCAGTTGTTTTGGTTCCATGAGCTATTGCCCAGTCCTGTTGAAATGTCCAATTCTGTGATCCGAAATGTTTTGAGGACCAGGAAACCACTACCTTCACTAGAATTTCCCTTTGGTAGTATTTATCGTTAACTTTGACATTTTCCTCAATTAATTTCAATGGAGCTTTATCTGATGCAGTTATTCCGATTCAAGCCATGACAGGTGACAGAAAAATTACTTCTGGTATTCAGGGAAGCTTTTTCAAATCTGTGACGTCTGAACTGAAAAAGTTGCCTACGGTTCTAACTATTGAATACCGTGTTGACAGTGAAAATTTTCTCATGTGTTTAAAGGATGTTCGAGGCACGGCTCTGCTGAATGATGCTTAGGAGTTTCCTTGCTTTTTCGTAACGGTTGACTTTCTTTTTTTTTTCCGTGAACATGTGGGCTCGACGTGTCTTATATGGGTAGAACCCCAATTTGTGTTTGACCATTCTTCTCATTGACATTGGACTAATATTGGGGTCAGAAGCAATCTTTCTAATGGTAGTGCATAGAGCTTTTCATATTCAGTAACAGTTCAGAGACGAGACAATTGAATTAAATTTTAAACATGGTCCAAGAAGGCTTTGAGTGACACATTTACATTAGCATAACTCATTCCTATGTCATATATGATAATTTGACTGCACTTAAAATTTTATCAGAACTTTTGACTCACTCTCTATATTTTAAAGTAATGCTAAATACATTTGAATTAATTTTTAGCCAACTGCGGTCACCACGATTCGCCGACGTGGTTGGAAGTGGAGCGGGTGGCTTTCATCCCTATACACCCCCTCCTATTCTTAGCCCTATGCGAAACGGATCTGGTCTTTTCTGGCAAATCGCGAAGACGCTTGGCCATCCTAGTCAGGTATTGTATTACTTTATCCTTCGGAGATCAACAGTAGGAAACCACTTATAATCGCAATGATTAATACTATGTATTTCTTTAATAAATTTTATACAAAGATAATCCTGCTACAGATACTCATTTAGTTGTTTACTATATGAAAATATCAATCTTTTCACTTTTATCAGATTGCATCTTCGTCATGTAACGACGGACATTTCAACGGAAGTTCGCAAGGTAACACTTTCTCTTCCATTATTTTTCCTTTTCCTATCCTACCTCTACCTCATTATTAGGAAATTGCTCTTTTGACCAAGATTTCCTATCCAATTTCTGCTTATCATTAAGTTTTTTCTTATCTTTCTCTATTTGCTAAACTGTATGTTATGCAGTTGGTAATATGCGCTGAATAGATAGTGTAATAATTCAATCGCTTCTTTATGCTGATCAATCTTCAGGTAAGTTGCTTAAGACAAAAACTGGGTAAGAAGGATTTCGTTAAGGAATTTTTTGTTTTTTACTTGTCATGCAGTGAAATTAAAAGCTAAGATAACAGTTTCATAATCTGTAGTTTAGCAAATTTGTTATACTAACTGATAACAAAAATAAATTATCTAGTACTATCACAATTCCGTTTGGCTAGTATGTGGAGTAAGAATTTAACAAACACACTGTCCCTTGCATATGTGACTCTTTTTAAACTTGTGATGTCGAAATATATTGTTCTACAAGTATATCTGATATCATTTGTACATACTTTAAACATCAGAAACAAATCTTATGGGTTTAGAAAAATAATTCTGCTCCTTAAGGAGACGACGTGAACATGAGCGATGAGTCGCCAGGTTTGCGCATCGACGAAGGGGCGGGGCCTAGTTGTGAGGCCCAGGTCACATCTGCTGACCCCGCCCATCCAGCAAGGAAAAATGGCTTTTTCTATATGGCCAGTCAAATAAACCAGGTTAGACTGGCTATGTCAACTTTAACTAAGCAGTTATTGTTACTGATTGTATTGGTGCTGTTGTTACTTTTATCGGTATTGATATTTTTAATAAATCCTTGACTAAAATTTATACCCAATAACCATATTTGATTATATATTAACTACATTTCTAAAATATAGTATCACCATTTAGTATACTAATATAAAGGACAAGGAGGCAGCTCTAGCTACTTGCATATTTCTCCACTGTATGATCAGTGAAAACTAAGTTATCTTGACGATCATAACAGTATCATCCTTGATCAAAATAAAAAGTTTCTTACCTCGCTCCCCATCTTTGTCTGCGTTCAGCATGATTTACAAACATTTTTGATTTTACTATGGCGAAAAAAACCAGTTCTTTTGATGATTATCAATTTCACCTTGTATTTTATAGGCTTTATAGATAGTTCGAAGCTTGATTTTTAGGATATATTTAAATACTGGCTCAATTAATGGGAAATATAAAATTTGCATGTTTTTTTTCAGTCTAATTTCGCAGATGAATTGGAAGCACTTCGAAAGGAATCTTGGGCATCTACTTCATCGACACGGTCAGTGAAATCGAGAAAAACCCTATAACTATAATGAGTGCCAAGATTATTGCTATGATGATCTTGGCTTATTAAAAAAAGGAACGTCAGACGCTATAGACTGTAAATGTACAGAAGAGAATGTTTTGCATTAATTCATATTTATTATTAGTCATCAAACAAGAACATGGTTTGATTATAGGTCGGCGGACGAAATACTTCGCAAACACTCGATGGATCCCGAAGCGTATCTTCGTAAAGCATCATGTATGTCCGACTGTTACTATGATGTCCCGTCTTGTACACAGCCACAGACCAGTGATGCTGTTCCGTGAGTATATTTCCTATATGTGATAAAAAACGACATTTTTTATAAATAAATTATTCTTATTTTTCGTTCGACACACATTTTGATCTACATTAATTAAATTCAGGAAATGAATAGACCTAATTTCAGGCACATCAACATTGGTCGTGAGTATCAGGCCCGTGTACGTAAATGGAATGATCGAAAGGTGCATGAATCAGAGCTAGAGGCGATTCATGACAGGGACGAAATGGTATTCAGTCCCGAGGTTCTTAAAGATATCGAGAAAGATCAAGGTCAGTTAAAAATAGCTTGTATAGTTGTTTTGGAATGTTATATAGAGTAATACGTTTTTTAGTTGAAGCATTCGAATTTCTCGCATGTAGTCAAGCTGTTCCAAGGCCCGGAAGAAATAAAGTGAGTATAGTCAAAACAGTAAAGATAAGTCAAAAACAAAGAGAAACAAATAGTTGGACGATAAAAAATTAGTGGTCATGCATCTCTTATTTAGGAACTAGCATTGCATCTTTTAATGGAAAACAAAGGAAATATCGAAGCGGCTGTAATGGACTTGCTTCGATCGGACACCTTAGACTGGGAGCAGTATTCCATTATATATGCCTCTTCCTACCTTGATTCTTCATCGTGGACCCCAGAGGAAGTTAATGCCTTTCAAGATGCTATCTATAAGAGTGAAAAAGACTTTCACCAAGTTGCTCAAGAGGTTAGCAAGTTTTATTCTTTTTTTTTTCTATATCCTATATTTGCCATGGTCTTATTGTTTTTATTCTCCATATTTAGCTGACAAACAAATCTGTTCGTGAATGTGTTGAGTTCTATTACACATGGAAAAAGGCTTGTCCTGATGATTACCGAAAGTTGAGGAATTTAAGAAGAAAGCGACAACTGTTGGAATTGAATCTTCAACAAGTAAAACATTATATTCTCTTTCAAAAATTTATCAACAGTTACATTTCAGCGAAGTATATCACTATTATTATTATTATTATTATTATTATTATTATTATTATTATTATTATTATTAACATATTACTATTCATAAATTGATAATTGGTGTTCAGTTGCAGATGGATGATGGCTTACCAATGAAAAAATGTTCTCTTGATGAACCAGTCTCATCAGATGCTGAATCTGATGCCACTGCCCCTTCTTACTGTGCAGTACCAGAAACAGAGCAACGTGGACGCAGTGGCAGCTTGTTCGTTTTAAAATACTTATCTATATTACTTAAGGTTTTATTATTTTTATTTTTATTTCTTATGTGATTTACACTGACTTCAATATAACATTTTTCATGTTCAGCTGATTTTTTTGTAGTATCTCGCCTGTTGTGACTTCCTCTCCGCCTCGAGAGATGTCTTCCATTCCTCCTCAGGTACCGCCAACCCATCTTTTAGGAATTCGTTCTTCTTCACCATCGCTTAAAGACCTTACTGGATTACAGAGGAATTATCAACCGGTCGGTTCTCATACTAGTACTATTGTTTAAAATTCTAAAATTTATCTCCAGAAAGACGATATTCGCTATTCATTTGAGAGTATTTTTATTTAAATATTATTTTAGTCTGCGCCTCGCAATCCTTCGTCAGCAACAGGGAAGAAAGGTGCTCAGCCCAGTGCTGATGGATTCTTTCATTGCAGACTATGTGATAAATGCTTTGAGAAAGTCAAGGTAATTTTTTCTATATTTTGGTTATCGATTAATTATTATTACGTTTTATATGCATGGTATGAGAAAACTACAACTAATTGTTCAGATAACATGGATCTGCTAACAATTATTAATTATTTATGACCTATAAATAGCTTATTTCATTGGTTTTTTATTTACACATATCTGAGTCACTTGCCAAAGTAATTTATCTTTTCGTGAGATCAAGCGTCTAATTAAGTGAGTAGTTTTAGGTGCATAAATCTTAAAATGCTATTGTTTTTAATTTCAACCCAATTAGACAATTGTATGTAAGTACTGATGTGAGCATTCATCTATGAAATCATGAAGGTAGAACATGAAATTGAACTTATCACCAAAACTACTTTGAATTGTTAATCTAGTTTATTATTTTTAATTTGCTTAATTATGAGAAATTCCCTTATTCCTTGGCACCACAAAGTTTTAAAATCACATTTCAAAAAAAAAATTTAATGTGTGGCAGAATTCGAACATATAGTAACTAAATATGTTTGTGTAGATTTGTGAAATTATTTGAAAAGTTCAAAATTGTTTGTGCATAATAAATCTATGTCACTCACGTAAAACAGCTTGCTTACTGAGTGTAAGAAATATTCCATCCCTCATCTTTAGAACTAAATCTTATCATTATTTAAGCGTATATAATTTCTGCATACTTTATATGAATCAATGGTCCTTATGCTGTAAAAATACGCCAGTAATATTTCGTAGTGGTTTCCTGTTAGATTAATATGCTCAGTGATTAACTAGAATTATTTATATACAATATCTACATTTTTTTACATTTTTTACACGTTTTTATTTATTTATGAAATTGCTATACAAAAGGAAATGGTTCTTACCAAACTTTAAAAGTAAAGCTATTACAACTTATATATTACGGGATTGATTGAAATTTTTCAGTCATTGAATGCTCACATGAAGTCTCATGCGATGAAGGCACGAGCTGAAGCTGAAGCTAAAGCTCAAGTTGATGCTCAGATTGCAGCCCAGTCTTCACACCTGGGAGGGAATCCCGTGGGCATTAGTGTTCGTCCCCTCAGCATCTCTCCTCCTCTCATAGTTCAATCTCTTTCTCTACCTTTGCACACATCCTTGATTTTGACGAGTTTTTTTTAGTTCCAGAATGGGCACATAGGCATCAGCAATCT
This sequence comes from Heterorhabditis bacteriophora, assembly GCA_964036235.1. Classification (NCBI taxonomy): domain Eukaryota; kingdom Metazoa; phylum Nematoda; class Chromadorea; order Rhabditida; family Heterorhabditidae; genus Heterorhabditis; species Heterorhabditis bacteriophora. The sequence goes on along the minus strand of OZ038426.1, from coordinate 5,553,929 downwards.
AACAGCAGGCATGCAAGGTCTTACCCAATCAAATCCAGTTTCCCAATCTTTAAATGGGCAGGGAATTCATGCGGGACTTGGATTACAACAGGTTCTTTTGGTTCCCTTAATATCCTTTAAATTTTCCGTATTGTCTCCTTCCCTACTAATACTTTATTCCAGGGCCTTTCACAGAGCCTGTTATCTCATCACAGCCTTGGTTTAGCCCATCCTCGTCCCCAGCACCCATTACTTCCCCAATCCCATTTAACCCATCCCACTACCATTCATTAATCTACTATCCCTTTATGCAATCTCCCGTCCTTCTCTATGTTCTGCTTCATATCCGCGCTGATTCCGGTTTACCCTGTTTTATTGTTTTGAACACCGAGATTATTAGATTACAGTATTTCTTATTCATTTTACATTAGAATCACTAAACTAATAACGCTGTTGTAGTTCCTTGGGTACCATTTTTTCGCAAAGCATTCCCTGATAAATTAGTCTCAGGGTCTGCACAATTTATTCGAATCGCCATCTTTTGTGTTCTGGTCTGTTGTTGTTCGTTTATTTGTGTATGACTTCTATCGAGTGGTACGGGTCTCGAATTAAAAAACCTTTTTAACGAAACATCTCCTAATTCTCATAGTTTAATGATAGTGTTTAGCGTATATAAAACTAGATTTATTTTAGAATATATCCTATCGATGACTTGTACTCCGTCCGGTCGAGGTGATAATGTAATATAATTATATATTTTATAAGGGTATCTCGATCATAATCGATTGTCCCTAAGCGTTTGTTCTTGTCAGATATTTATACATTGGAAAATATATGAATTGTTTTTCAAATTCTATTAAATCTTTCCTCCATTCTCTTCGCAATACTGGAAAATATTGAGGTGAAATTTATTTTAATTATTAGAAAATACCCAAATAAATAAACAACATGGGCATGGAAATTATTACAAAGATATGATAAAATGGTTGGAAATAGTGCCAGAATAATCTTCATAAAATTACTACTCTTGTGAAATAGAAATACAAGGTATTATAGTGGGCACTGGTTGCGTAGGATTTTGTCTCTGATCTGACGACCAGTAGGTGATATCAAAACCAACTGGAAATAAAATAATGCGATTTCATATAATTCATCAATATGAATTAAGCAAACATGGTAGAATGTAGCCAACTGTACTGAGGAATTTGGACGTAAATCCACATTAAAAGGCAATTATTAATTCCGTAACCTCTTTATTATTTGTAATTTCCACCAGTTCCTCATGATTAGGCTTTAGATGGTCGTTTACAGCCACAGCAATAAGGTGTATTCCATCGGCTCTAGCTGCATCAGCTGCAGGAGACGGATCTTCCTGAATATATCAATAATACTTCGCTGAAATGAACGTTAGTGCCCTAAGTGTAATCGCCTGTAGTTTTTTTCTGCGTTTGTCTAAGGTACCTGAGAATAGCCGTCGGTGAACACTACAATGACCTTTTTAGCATCCTTTCTTGCTCCATGCTTTTTGTTTTGAAATTCTTTAACTGCATATCTAATTGCTTCTCCTGTTCGTGTCGTCCCACCCGTCCGTTCCATGCGAAAGAGTTCTCTATATGAACAACTTGTTTTTTTAATTTTGAAATGACTATAAATAAAAGGAAAAACCTTGTATAATATACTAAATAATTTTCAAAATCATTCGCACTCAATTAGATTATCCTTGTTTGTATGCTTGCCTAAATGGAATAGGGTCTCAGCACGACCTGGGCCAGAGTAGCGAACTAGGCAGACCTAGATAATGGTATTTATTCATGCAAAAAACCATAAACTAAAGTGAATAGAAAAAATAAGTTTACCCTGACGATATTGGATGCTACTGGAAGCATTCCTACAGCTGCAGCTGCCATGTCCAGATACCTAGCTATGTATGCATATTCTCACTATTAAATAACGAATTAAACAATTAAAACAACTCTTTTTTCTTTATGTGTTAATCTCTCTAGCTGAATTTATAGAACATTAATACTGCTTTTATAGTGATAAGAACATTATAAATATTCTTATGATGACTCTTACCGTTTGCTCTTATCACCAGTTCCATCAGAAAAATCCATTAAAAAAATGACATCCAGAATGCAACCTAAATTAGCCTAACAATAAAAATAATAATAATTTCATTGAATAGTATGTTGTTTGATATTATATCACTATTCCACTTTAAAATTAATGATTACCTGATGGAGGTCGCGGAGTAATCGTTGTAAATTCAGCTGTCGCTAAGTGAACCGCTGAAGTTCTAAAAACTAAATCCCTATTTTTTTTTAACAAAAGTTATATTGTATTATTATAATACAGAGGTTTATTAAAGAGCCTAATACAAAATGAAGACAAAAATCATACAATAGCTGAATTGAATACTTTTGAAATAGAAAATGATTGTGCAAATTATGTAATCAATATAGTACCTAGTTCTTAAATATTTTTGTTATGCACATATGAATATAGAGGCTCTCTAATTAAAAGTGAAAACAATACGATAAGAATGGTCTGAGCTAATGCAATAAACAAAAGGAATATTCAATATTTGGTGGGCAGCGTTTGAGGATATATTTGTAACGGAACCTTTGTCTTGGTATAGTAAAATGCATATTTCCAAAATTATAAGTGTATAAATGTTCCCATAAATTATGAGAAGATTAAATCTTGACAATAGAAAAAATATTTTATGGATACGTCACTTAGATATTTGAATTCGGATATATGTGTAGCAAATTGGAGCTAAGGAGTCTCTTTCTTTTGACAGTCGAAAGTGTAACTCATACAAAGTTAGTCCCGTTAAAAAATGGATTTAATCCCATTTATATTGTTTTAAATGACTAATTTATCACTCGTTTATTTAATTTCACTTGTTTGCTTTATTTTTTTCTCTCTAGCATTTATGAATACGTTAATAAATTTAGATTCCCAATTTTCGAAAGTTATTCATCCAAAATAGAAAAATGGATTCGGAATTTCGCAAGAAATTTGGCACAATACTATATAAGTAGTATTTTATATATATCATATATATATATATATATATATATATATATATATATAATTTTTTATCATAGAGCACTTTTTTCTACACTGCATAGGTTTAATAATATTTTTAAAGTGAAAACTAAAAACATTAGGTGTACAGAGAGGTTCGTGCCGTTTTTCATATTAAAAATTAAAGAGACATGTTCTTGATCTAAAATTAATTTATCCATAGAAATATGAACCTTCACATTCTATAACTTTCTCCGAGCGATTTAACAACTTATAAATTCCATTTTTATAAGTCTTCTGTTTAACCGCAAAAAAATTTTGACACTCCTTCCTTCAGATCATTTCCACTGTTGAATTGTTTGTTCTTCACATAGTTATTCAGACCCAAGAACAAGTGGAAATATGATGGTGAGGGGTCTGGTGAATTTGGTGGATGGAACATAATCTCTAATTAAAGTTCCACTATTTTGTCATAAGTCGTCTTTGCCACATGAGATTAAGCGTTATCCTGAAGAAACAAAACTTTCTTCCTGTATACCAATACTGGCTATTCTGTAGCTCTTCTTGAACTTTTCCATCTGATCACAGTAAATGTTAGCAGTGATTGTTTTTCCACTCCTAGAACTCGAGATGAATGATTCTTGCGGAAAGCCACCAAACAGCAAAAACTTTCGTTGGGGTCAGTTATATATTTCATGTTTCTGGCAAAAAGTCATTTGAGATAATAAATTATGATACCTCTTGTCATTAGAGTAGATCATCCATTTCTTATCGTACGTTAGAATTCTGTCGAATAAAGATTCGATTTTTGACCGAGTGAGAAGAGGAGAGCATATTGTGAGGCGTTTCAGTTTGTTCTCAGGTGTCAAGGTATGGGGAACACACTTGCTTAACTTCCATTTATTTCCTTGCTGATGAAGATGTGATCTTATAGTTTCTTCATTAACAATAAATGTATTAGCAAGTTCTTTGCAGGTTAATTTCGAATTAGTCTCGATTGCAGTCCTCAAATTCTCATCATTTAAGGAAAGTGGTCTTCCATATCAGGGTGCATTTTCAAAGCTACTAACGCCTGAAGCAAACTTTGAAACCACTTTTGAGCAGTTCATTCCTTTACTGCACCTTCTCCAAATATAATACAAATTTTTCGACAGACCTCTGATGCGTTGGAACCAAGTTTGAACTCTTACAATAAACACGCACGAATAACTTGTTTTTGGCTAGCCATGTTGATGGTTTAAGAGAATGTACAGATTGATGTTTACTGTTTAAAATATGATATTTAAATGACTCAAAGGGCGTATTTTACAGTTTGAGTTCTGTATCGTTTATACGCATTGCTTATCAATCAGAAAAATCCCTCGAATTGTGACCAGCAAAAATTGGCAAGAATTTTTCTGGATACTTAATATTACATAGATATAATGAGGCTTTAAAAGTTGTGAGTAATGTTATTGAAAAACATACTTAGATGATAGGAAAGTAAGCTTAACAATTGTTAGATAAGTCTTACCGTGTAGCTAGTGGTAAATTAAAGGGGAGGTTTTTGGTAGGTTGAAAGCTATTTTGTGATGAGGCTCCATTAGAGTTCCTTGTTCTTTCACGTGCATGAAAAATTGGCCGAAGTTTTGGTCCTGCGAGTGTCGTTGCTCTTAGAAAATTAAAATAAGCTTAGACTTGAAAAAAGGTTTTAAAAAATACAGTAGAAAATATACTTCTTCGTTGTCGGTCTACGAGTGGTAGGTGTGAAATGTATTTGCGATCTTTCTTCCATTTTTTCTAGCGTAAAAGAATTTTCAATTGTTGGATGATGACGAATATCATTTGATACCTATAATAAAATAATCATACTTTCTATGAAATAGCATATTTGAACGTCATATTTCACCAATCACTCTTTAAAACTTACCGTGATGTTCTGATCACACTTTAGTAAGTCTTCGAAGGACTTTCCATCGGCAGTATACAGATATCTAAATATATAGACAGAAATACGGTACTCTCCATAGGCTTTAAAATACTTGTTTTATTTACATTAACTTGGTACAGACTTATGTGCTTACATTAGTTTACCTAAGCCATTTTTCAAATGGAAATAACAAATTAATATTGTAATTGGCTTTTTCCTGTTATTTGGAAATACATATTTAATTATCAAACGATTTAGTGAAGTGAAAATATTTTCTATAAAAAAATGCATGGGTGTTATTATTAAGTCTCATAACTGAGTGAATCAAAAATTTAAAAATTAATTGGCTGAAAGTTTAGAACCTTCCAAAACAAAAGATATATAAAGCAAGAAAGTAAAAACCGGATTCTAAAACTATTGTAACTATCCTAAGATTGTAACATAAACCGTATTTTGAAAATTGCTCTGAAGACTTGCTTGTTTAGGTTTCTTTATTCTTCTTAACATCATTAACATACGAGACAAAAATGAAGTTATCGATTTAGTAAAGACACTATATCCCTTCACACGGATTATTCTAATTTACCAGAATTGGATTTATATTTTAAATATTCGGTATTCTACAAGCTTTGGACCATTTAGTAATTTACAAACACTGTAAATAAAGTAATAATATAGGAGATAAAATGCTAGATTCAAATTCTAAGCCATTTTAACATGTACACTTAAGTTTAGCTGTATAGAGAGTATTACTTTCTATTTAATATAGTAGATATAAATTTACAAATTTTTTCTGCCTCTGAAAATCGTAGTTGATGTTACAATTGATATATTATTAATATTACTTAATAGCCTATGAAATATAAGGTCTAAAACTTATGAACCGTAGCCAAATATTTTATCAGAAGTGTAGTTCAGGCTACATTGCCATCGGTCCTACCCAAGACAGATACATGTAATGAAAAAAGTTGAATTTGAAATAGTCAAGACCTAAGTCCCACTGATTAATTATAGGATGAAATCTCATTCTAAAAGGTTGCATATCTTTAATTCAGCTGACAGGTTCTAATTTCTGTAATAACAACAAAACGAACATATTACATTTTGAAAAAGTGGACAGTTTGTTCTCACTCATTTCTGAAATATCCATGAACTATCTTTAATGAGTTAAAGACAAGAATATAAAGAAACGATGATTTTTTTACATTTCGTTATTGATCAAACGTAAGACATTTAATAAGATTTTGTTATAAACTGCAAAATGTAATAACTAGCCTGCTTAACAAAATCATTTGCATCTTTAAAAATATTCTGGTAAAAAAATGTATATTCATTAGTGGTGATATGATTTATGAATTCAAAATACAGTATTAATAGCATTTCTTATAGAAATTGATATATAAAACTTTTTAAATATACTAACAAACTAGTGAAACCAAACGCCTAATATAAAATAGAACCATAAAGGTATATGATTTTATCGAAAAAAACCATACCTGTTTTTTTTAGATGTTGCAATTTGAAATACATGAAGCTTTTTCCCTAATGTCAGTAATTTCCATGACTCCAAAAGCGGCTTTTTCATATTTTTCTTTGAGAAGAGGAGCACTACATATGGGCGAGATTCTGAGAGGGGAATTTTTTGGCGAGTGACTTTATGATAACATTATCTGCAATGCTATTATTTTCATACCTTCACTTTTCCGTGATATTTCCAAAGTTACAGCATTTAGAAATTCCTCATAATCTCCATTAACCTCATCAAGAGTGACAATTAGATCAGCAATGCTCTACAAAACTAAATCAAACAAAACCAATATAGTTATCTCCGGAAATCAATTAAATCTACAATATCCCTACTAAAAGCAAACAAATTACATACCAATTCATATGATAAATTCGAAAACAGCGAGGAAATTGTTTAGGCAATTCCTGGTTTCTCACATTTGCTAAGTAGAGGGTGGCACTCTTCATATTTCAGACAATCACTTTATGATGATCTTTTCAAGGTGTATACGGATTTACAGGGATATTATATCCGTCTGACTGAAAATAACCAGCATTTCCACCCCCACATACCCTGGTTGCCTTAATAAGGTGCAATCCATCCTTTGTCACCGTAACTGAACTTCGAATAGTACTATGATGGGGAAGATCACTAGCAACTTTTACCGCACGAGTGCGCGAGAGCTACAAAAACGGCTTTTTATTTCTTAATTGCCTTATATTTGCACTGAAAAATGAATTAACTTGGGCCACACTAACACTAGGATATTCAAATATCAAAAAACAGTGATACACAATACGGAACTTATGGGAAGAAATCAGCCCATAAGCACTATAATCTTTGACTCACTTTTTCGGATGTGTCTACAACAAAAAGTATATCGACACATGCCCTTATTCTTGAAAGCAAGAAAAGGACGAAATAGGCAACCAATACCGCCCGCATAGTAACAATGGGATGAACCATCCCCCATATCTGTCCAGATCCAGATGGAAATACTGATGACTACGGCCTTTGACATATTTAGAGAATAGTAGAGATAGAGATTTAGTTAGGAACTAACAAAACTTGTTTCCAGGCAAACCACTCATGCTGGTATTATAAATCTAATCCAAACAATCAACCGTTTCATCAAACAATTGTTATTATCTTTGATTACTAGACAGATTGATCTCGAGAAAAGTCGAAGTGTAAATAGAGCACAAAACAATACTCACTCTTTTGCCACAATCACAAAATCACATTCCAGGAGTATAATTATGAATAAAACAAGGATAACGTATTATTTAAGACCGACTATGTACGAAGGTATCGTATACAACACATGCGACAAAACCTTAATCCAATTGTGGTGTGAATGAATAGTCGCCAGCCAGGGCATTCAGATGGATACAGCATCTGACGAAAATGTCAGAATACAGACACAACCTAGGCATAACCAACCCCGTTACCTCCGACTGACTTTTAAAAATGTACTTCAAAAAATAAATTTTCTGTCGGATCGACAGTGGCGGGGGCACTTAGCAAAATGTAATAAATTAGATACAGGAAGAAATGAGACATAAAACATATTTACGGATGTTTGAAAAAGAAATCCTAAAAAAGACGAAGTGTCCAGCTTTATATATAGTTGAAAAGAATGGTCACCCGACCAACTAAGTAATCATGATGACTGATTATCGGGGCCTCAAAATCCTCGATAATATGACGCTAATGCAATCAACAGCATCCTCCACTTTTCTTGTCCTGCACTGGCTGCGAACCAGTGATACGAACGGCCGGTGCACCACCAGCTCCTTGCACTGGTCCCATTCGAGACTTTATCTCAGATGCCATTGTCAAAAATGCCTAAATAAACAAAAGTAATATCTTCATTGGAAAAAAGGTGCTCTAATCTGGATCATCTCTAAAAAAATCATAACTAAAAGAGATACCTGTTCAACGTTAGTTGATGATTTAGCAGATGTCTCGAGAAAAGGAATTCCAAGTTGATCGGCATATTCCTGAAGAGTAGCAGAACTATAGTTATTGATTACTAAATAAAGACAGTGAAAACATATTCATACAGTCCTATTCACAGAAATCATTCCCTATCGGCACACCTTTACTTTTAATCAAGCGCAACAGCATGTACTCAATTTGGTGTTCTAAAATCACTATCTAATGTTCCATCAAAACAACAGCCTTGTCCTAGATTAACAAAAATAGTGACGTAAAATTAGAAGTGTTTAAAACTAGGAGAACTGGAATTAATTTTATTTAAATTTGCTCATACATAAAACTCCATAAAAAACTTTTAAAATCTCTGAAAGAGTAAGAAAATGGTCACTATAGTTAAATCAAAAGAATAACACTATGTTATTGGTAACTCGTGTAAGGCTAATAAATGTATTTCACATAAGATCATTTATTGGGAAAAAACTTGGAGAATAATTACCTTTTTAAATTTTTAATAATCACTGCAAAAATCATTGCAGGATAGGAAACTATATCTTATATTTAAATTTAATTAGTAGGGTGAGCAAATAATCACAGCCAATAATAAACTTGTTTTAACATATTTTTAACAAAATAAAGTTTTCCATCGTAATCAAGGACGAACAGGATTACGTTAACGCATAACTAACAAAAAACAATCACCATTGTAGGTTTGAACAAACTGAAAAATGAAAATTCTATAAAAATTCTTTGAAAACATTTTACTCGCTGTTCATCTGACCTTATGTGATGCTAACAGAAGTTCGTTACTATTTAACTAACCTAATAGATTCCTACGGATTTGTAACTATGATATACTTAACCATTGAATAGATAAGTGTTAATCAAAGTCGTACCTTGGCAGCTTGAGTTTCAACAGCTCTTTTCGCTGTAAGATCACATTTGTTTCCAACCAGCAGTTTGTTCACATTCTCACAAGCATATCGATCAATTTCTTGGAGCCATTGCTTCACATTGTTAAAGGACTCCTATAATCATTAAATGATTACTTTTCTGGAAGCTAACATTCACAGACCACGCTTAGTGAAGATATAAACTTAAAAACAAACTTGATCGGTAATATCGTAAACAACGATAATTCCATGAGCTCCTCGGTAATAGCTAGACGTGATTGTGCGGAAGCGCTCTTGGCCAGCGGTATCCCACTTAAAATAAGTACTGCATTTATAAAGTATAGGTCTTTCCAGATCTCTACTTATGCATGTAATAACGGCTTACAATTTGGAGTTTAATAGTTTTCCCATCCAATTCAATAGTTCTGATTTTCTGTAAAAAATAGTAAATTATTCCCTTGTTATTATTCAATCACTCTTAGTGGAAATATTATTATTATTAACTAGCACTTTTAGAGCGAAAGGAAAAAGGATTAAAAATTAAACCAACAAAATCTACTCCAATAGTTGATATGTAAGACTCTGTGTACGTATCATCTGCGAATCGCAGAAGAAGGCAAGATTTTCCTACTCCTGAGTCACCAATAAGTAGGAGTTTGAAAAGATAGTCGCTGGAATATAAGATTTCATAATAAAATCAAGTTTATAATAATAATTCTCAAGTATTCTGTCTTCAGAGCCTAAAAGTAAAATTTTCGCATTATACACAAAAAATATTATTTAGCATTTTGAAATTGTGTCAAATTATTATTACAATCATCTTACTATTCGGGATTCATAGTGACCATCTTTCACTGCTGCTTACGATGTCGGAGGCCTGACCTAGATTTAATAAACTATAAATAACTGTAAATTATGATACTCATTTTTCATTCCACTGTTAGCTGTTCTAACGTTAAATCTTAGACGCAAAAGATTATGAAAATTAAAAAAAAACAGTTACCAATAAAAAGAGTGTAGTTCTTTATCTGGCATTACTTCAACTTTCCGTTAGATAAAATCACATATTAAGCAATAATACGTCTACTAATAATTAGTTAAATTAACACATGACGCGTAAGCAATAAACAGGTACTATATAATGGAACTAATGAAGATATAACGACAGCAAAGAAATATTACATTTTCTTATTTCTATATATGAGGCATATAAGTGAGGATGTCCTCACAATATGTAAAAAGAAACAAATATAACTCGAGAACAGCTCCAATCAATACCAGTCATCCCCCAGTCACGACCACTAACGGACATTCCACGTGAATCTACAGTAATACAAATCCTTAAAAAGTCTTATAACGACAATATTAGATCTGCGATTTTTATATAAAGTTATAAAATAATATAGATTTACTTTATTTTTAAGTTTTTTTTTTAAAGCATTAATAGATCTAAGTTTCCAGTTTACTTAATGCCTTTATAAAATATAAAAGCCAATAAATTAAACTTTATTTACTGGCTTCGTAGTTTGTCCTTTAAATTAAAATGTCAATCTCTACGCGTAGCTAACGCGTCGCGTTTCTTGGATACAGCTGCTTTGCAGAGCTGGAAATCAGCTGATTTTTAATGTTCTTTCTGTCCTACCCATCAAACATTTAAACTGTATGATTCCTTTTTATCATAGGGTAATAAATACATCATATATAAATGAATTAGTATTTAGTTAATAGATTATGTACAACTTTTTGTAAAGATGTATTGATCAAATTAAAGCGTAGTTATGTTTTTCGAAGTATAGAATAATTATTCTACTGACATATGTGAGGTTATTTAAAGTACATTTCTTGGTTTTACTTGTAATAAATATGAGTTAGGCTATAATATCTAGTAACCTTACCCTCAATGCACATACGTTTATTATGTCAACAGAATGAACCTGACTATTTCATAGAACCTGGATATAATGCATGACTTAAAATTCCTGATTATTTATATATATATAAAAATTAGAATACTGCTTCTATCTACTAAGATATGGTTGTACTTATTTTTGGTCGTTGATTCCATGGTTCTTTTTTTAAAATATTTTATTAAATGACCTCGTCATATGATAATGTAGAGGCAGTATTATTCATTCTTGACCAACATTTATGTTTTAAATTATTCCTATTTATAAAAGCAATTATCTCTTGATATTTGGTGATTTCAGTTAGACTTAGTTATGGGAGGAAGTAACTCTTCTCTTGGGTTGAAGAATAAGATATCTTCTGATCTGGATAGACTTAAACCGACGGCTGAGCAGCGTACTCCAAAAACGCGTAGTAAACTTGCAGCTTTAGCATATTCTTCATCGAGACATCTCTCAAAGTTATCACTGAAGGTTACTACTTACATTCAATATTTTTGGTTCAAATAGTTGGAGTTTTTATATATATTTTCAGAGAAAATGTGTTAATCGTGATAAAGTTAAGTCATTTCGTGATCTTATATCGACATGGCCGTTGCATGATGTGGAAACCTTGTATGAAGTATGTTAAAATTTTAAGACATAATTCATGATCTGAATTGTTATTGTTTTTTATGAGTTAAACACTTCTCGTGTTCTTGCTGGTTTGCGAGATGCGATGGATTTGGCTAGACCATATGCCTTGTCAATTGGAGAACAATTATTAAAAAGTGATAGCCACAACCTGACTCTCCTTCTTCAGGTTTGTTACAATTTATTTGTAGGTCTTATATATCGAAAGGAAATACTATTAATTGGGATTTTTTGTAGAATGTTTAGGGTGTTCCGTTTCCTGTTCATCGTCGAATCATTACTACCAGATGTGACAGAATCAGATCAATGTTGGAAGAACAAGAAGCATCTGTTCTTAATATAAACTTTTGCTCAGAGCATCATATTACGGAGAATGACTTGAGGTTTGCTAGATGGTTAAAAAAAGGTATTATGTTATAAATGCAGATGTTTACACTAATATTTTTCTGAACAAATTAAACTTACATTTAATGAAGTAGTTTATTATTCAGAATGTTTATAACCTATATATATACGGACTATTGGTCTGGATCTCATGATATTCTCACCGAACTAAAGGAATGGTTTGGTTGCCATCGCAGTCTCATGGAAGATCTTTATACTTCCGAAAAATTAGCTCTTACGGAAGGCGACTTAGTTATTGTTCTTACATCAAAAGACACGTTAGCAGAAGAGCATCAGAGAACTAAAGGTAAAGCTCTAAGATGTTTCTAAAGATTTTAGATGACTCTTATAAAATTAATATGAGGTTATTATGTAGATTTTGGAGAGTATTTGAATATTTAAAGGAGAAAAATGCGTTATTGATAATAATTCGATTTTTTATATTGAGGAAATTAGATTATGCTGTATTTTCATGTTTTAATATGTAAAACTACTCCAGTATTTGAAAAATAGAGATTAATTTGTATATGCTTATTATTCAATAAGAGGTAATTTAAATATTTTACTTAAAAGTGTCATATTTTTGTTTTATACATATAAGATATTTTCTAGCTCATCTTCCGGATTTTTGTGTTCGTTGTGATTCAGAAGTGATTGCTGCCCGAAGTTCACTCTTAGGTGGCTTATTACGTAAAAAAGATACAAAACAGATTGTCCTAGATGAAACCCTTCTACCACGAGGATTTGCATCTCTCTTTATTCATTTTTTGTATACTGACGAATTGGATCTGAATAGGGTATACTTAATTACATCCACTTTCGTTTAACTTTCTTAATTATTTTGTTTTTATGTAATTGATGTTATAGGTCTCTGATACTGCAGTTTCTGAGTCATCTCTCTCAGAAGCTCGTGCCATTGTTTCTGGCCGTAGTCCTCATTCTCCTCTTCATCGTGCCATACATCTTATCCACATTGCTAAATTCTTTGCTCTTGACAAGTTAGCTCAATGCGAGTAGTTTAGATTTTTCACTACTTTGGATTTAGTTGTCTTTTTTTTTAAATTTTGGTGCAAATTATATTTATTTCACTAGAGGGTTTGTTTGCAGTGTGTGAGGATGTAATGGTGTCTTCGCTTTGTGTCGAAAGTTGCGTCTCCGTGCTTAGCTGGGCTCGTGATGGAGGTTCACAATTTGTAGCACGACAAGCACAAAAGTTAGACTTATCAGAAAGTAAAGACAGACTGAGAAATTAAATTATTTTTTTGTGAAAGTTACATGTGAAATATTTTTAGATACCTTGAATCAGAATTCGCACATATCGCTTCTACTCATCACTTATTTGATGTTTCTTTGGAAAGTTTAACACAATGTGTTGAAAGCCAGTTTGTACAGGTCAGTTTTCACTTACTAGAGACATACGATATAGGTACTTATAAATTATATAAATTAAGGCATCAGAAGTTGAAATTCTTGAAGCTATTGTAAGATGGGGCGAGCATGAATTATTAAGAAGAATGGAGGTAATATTACATATAGGTTAATTTGACACTGGTTATAGTGCAATTAATATGGAGTGGTTATTTAGGAACGTGAACCAAACGTTGTGGCCGATACTTCTCATTCAATTAGCCGAAGGGGTGTGCGGCGTGCAGATCTGTGTGGAGCAGAACTAAAAGATATTATTTCTCCATTAACACCACTGCTAAGGACGGATTATGTTTTGCCTCCATTTCACCAGGCATGTATATTCCACATTACAGTATGGTTCAAAAATGTTGCCAACAGTCATATTTTGTTTATTATAGAGTTTGAACAATGCCTATCGTCGTGGTATCCTAGAACGAGCACCTCTTAAAAATCTTGTTTGTCCATCAACTTGTGAAATCAATGCTGATATTCATTGGTTTAGGCCCGATGGAAACGCGCCAGGACCACGATATTACATACCCTATTATAAAGTTATTGGTTTTTATTTCGCAATTTTTTTATCTAATTAAATAACTAAAAAATTAATTAAAATTTTCTAGATGACTAAATCACTTTTACGTAGTGCTTATGACCGTGGTGAGGCTACCCTTCCTCACTTCCAAAGTGTAGTCAGTTGTGACCTGCAGCTAGATGTTGTAAATCGTATGCCACAGATACTCAGTCAAGACCGCTTTGAACAGGTATTCTCTTATTCTTGATCCAAATATGATATTGTCTTCATCAGTGAGACCTTTAATAAATAAACGGATTGAACTTATTAGGCTCGTGTTCAAGTGCTTTCTGCAATAGAACATGCTGATTCACAGTATCGAATTAGACGGTTCCCTAGAATATTTCATCGGCGAATGGCTGTGCATATGGTAGATATTTTCTCATTAATTTGTAATCTATGTTTTCAGATATTCTTAGATGTATTATCTTCAGATATCTCTGCGTGTTTTACGAATGCTCGAAATTGACCCTGAAACTATCGAAGTTATTTTAAAAGAAACTGATGAGAATAATAAAAATTTTAAAAATTCATATTTGGCTGGGACCAGTCAAAGAAGCGAGCAGGATTATCACTGGCCGGATATCATGACATTAGAAAAGAAGGAACTAGGTGATACTAAATTTAATAGTAGTTGTTGATTGTTTAGCTGTTTTTTTTTCTTTTAATTCCGTTTATTATTAATACTGGTTTGGGTTTTTGTCTTCATTAGTTGTCATGTTTTAAGCCCAATTTTGCTTATGGGAATGTTTAGTGAGTTATTTACCTTGTTGCATATTTATGTGATTTGTAATACGGGTTTACCATATGTTCAAAATGATGTACATTTTCAAATATAATCGTGCCATTATATAGTGTAAATAAATATATAGAAGCTTGATAGGCCATCATTATATATTTTCTTTCGGTTAAATGGGACGTGTTTTGCATCAGTCGTTTAATAATCTCATAGAAAATTGAAAACGGAATAAGTGGTGTGTTTATGTTTCCTGTAGGAAAATTGAAAACTATGTATGAGTGGTATTGGATATCTCCTGACTTTAATGTTTTTTGTAGGAATGTTTTAAACTATGAACAGAAGTAGGTATAGATGGTGTAGGTGATTGTGTACTGCTATTTTAAATATGATTTCTAAAATAATGAGTGTTTATTAATTTCAGTACTTGAAAACCCCACAATATTCATTTAATATCAATCCGTCTTCCTTTTTCTACAGCCAAAAATTACTTCGTTCTATGGGAAACACTTTCCAGTGTTTGTATTCTATTAAGCATCTCCATTATCTGTTCATTATCTATATTTGGATGTATTTAACCTAAAGTGCGTATGACCAAACACATTTTGGAATAAAACTGAATTAGATGATGCTTAGCGAACTTAAAGGCTTTTTAAAGTATAACGAGCATAACTGTTCGCAAACAAAACTAATTAACCACACTTCTCGTTGATTCTCAGTATTATTGTAGTAGGGAAGAGTCAGCTTTAGAATTCTATATTTCATTTCCAGTGGCTAGCATTCACTATGTTAGCACATTATTCATTTCATTAATAAAACATTTATGTGCATTCGTTACCTCATTTGTTGTAATTTGTCTTTTAACTACTTTGTCGGTGTGTTCCCATATTTCTTTATTTTCACTCTTACGCTGTCTATCAACGCTTCCCAGTGGAGGTGTGGTTTTCGAGTGTCCGCCTATTATCTCTTCAGCGCTCGTCCCCTATTTGAAACACTACACTATCGGACTGACGTTTCATAGCGAGGATTACTAGAATAATTGATTTCACGAGGCTTCCATACTGACTCTAACTAGGATTTTCGGAAATTCTTATACAATAGCATTAGACCGAAACAACTCTGAAACTAGTTCATGTTATTATATTGATTGCTTAATACACAAAAACCATTGTATTCTAAAGTATATTGCTAACTATAAATTCCTTTTATAGAAGTATTATTTATAGAATATAAATTTTTAAAATACTGAAGGAGAATTATTCTATGAAAAAATTGTTGTAATGGACCTCTACTGAGATAGGTATCGCTTTCATGAATAAAAAATAGACCTGTATAGAAATGAAGCTGAACAATTGTATAAGAAGTTTTTGATATCATTCCTATTTAACTACCTATATTCTATTAGGATCGAGTAATGTTGTACTCTATTAGTATGAGCCGTAGCATTAATAGCTGGATGATTATAATTAATTACAGTTCTGCGTGAGTAGATGGTTCTATTAGGCAGTATTTGGAGCTGTGATGTGTAGGGTAATTAGTTAGTAACCAGCTGTTTGTCTCCCGTCACTGTCACCAATGCGTGTTATCAGCGATGCATTAGTCAATCGATGATTCCTTATACATATCGACAACGTTTGCATAGCGCATGAAAAAATGCGAATGCAAGCCTGCCAGACAGTGCAGTATCCACACCAATCTTCGCTTTTTCGTCTTTCGTTTTACGTCATCACATATTATCCGCTATCTATACAGCTGTCTCGATGCCTTGGTACCAAATGAATCAGTTTTCGACAATATCAAGTGATTTCTTCTTCTAGAACATTTTATTAAATATTATACACTACTAGATTCTCCCACAATAACAGGTCGTATGCCTTTCCAAGTGATGACACAGTGTGTTTGCTTTACATGTGATTCACAGTGCGTAGACCAGTGTTCCGGAAATACTGGAAGCAGCTTGTAATGTTCCACTCCTTAGCTTTTTGTGAGACATACACTTAATAAGATATGTATAAACAAAGCTTTATTTTGTTTATATTAACATATTTGAAGAATCATATCTTTTAATTTATCTAAACTATTTCTTTCCTTCAACTTCAATCAGTTTAATTATTTTATATATAACGTAATGACTATAAATATAACATTGATGGAATACTAAGGCTTCCTGAGCATTCTGGAAGTTGAGCTATGTGTTCTTTGCTTTTTTTTGTAAATAGTTTCTTGAAATTGTGTAACTTTTATGTTTTTTTATACTGTGAATAATCTCTTCATACTTCTTTCTCAACTGCTAATTTTTCGCATTCCTTGGTCGTTCGTGCATAGTAATTGAGTGCCCTCCGCAAAGAAAATCTTGTTCTACTCAGGAACACCATTTTACATAAAATAAGATTTGGAAGTTATTAAATGTGTTAAATTTTAATAAGCGTTTTAGACTATTCCAAACTTTATTTCCATTCACTCATATGGTCATATATCAAGAGGTATTACTATAATCTGCAATCTACATTGAGAATTTTCTAAGTAATTAATTGCACAATATAATGCACTTTATTCCGTCATTGTTTTTCCAATTAAAGATGCTCAATTAAATTATATTATTTAATTTACGTATATTTAGTATGTGGTCCGCATGGCTTATCGTCATCTATACCATCACATGCCTTCTAATCATAGGAATAATTGCTGTTGGAGCTTGGTTCATAAAAGTTGATATCCAGCGATCGAAAATGATATCAGGTTCCCTCAATTTTTAATTTTTAATCACATGGATTTATATCTTTTCTAAAGTTTCTCATGCATCTGTACTATCATAAATAACTTGACTATTCATTATGAGTATAACTAGTCAAATTATCTTTAGAAAATTAGTTGATGTCATGCCTTATATTATTTCTTTTATGAAAGGAATATAGTTGTTTAAAAAGCTTAGTAAGTAACAATGACTCTTGAAGTTACGTTTAGGACAACCGTTTCATATTAATAGTTTCATTAGATAAAAAAACAACCAAAATTTGTTAACCTAATTTTGTTAAACACATTTTTATTCTGAAGTCTTGTTATATGCTACATAATATTGAGTTTTTGAGTTTTCAGAAAAGTATGTCAATCCACGATCAGCTACGGAAGTTTGAGTATAAGAATAATTAAAAGAAAACTTACTAATCTGTGATACTCATTTAGTGCCTTCAGTTTTATGTACATAAAGAGATATATATTATGTTGAATGTTAAATATAGATTGAATGAAAATTGGACGTTCCAGATAAGGTTGGAATTCAAATTCATTTGAAAATTTGAATTTGAAGTTTAAATTAGAAAATTCTTAGGCTTGAAAATAATCGAAATTCTAAGAATTAGGAACCAAATAATGAGGGATGTATGTGGGTCTCCTACCCACTTATTTTTAAATAGAAACTACTATTATCGAACATATATATACTGCATCAAATTGTAGTAATCATCAAGATGATTCTAGTTTTTTGACCTATTAATGTTTTGAATAATACAAATAGTTTTTTGTATCAACTTATTTATAGAAGCATAAAAACTCACAACTCAAGATTTTGCAAGGTACTAGTAGATAATAATGATCAAATAGCTGATGATATCTACTCTAATGAATATGAATCTGATATATCAGACGAAAAAGAGTGTTTCAAAGAGATAGCACACGTTGTTTATTCGCCTTTTTTCTGTTCTCAGTCGTCAGATTGACTTAATTTTTTCTGAGATGAGACCTAATGACCTTGGAAATCTCCACTTTAATTTTCATCGTTTTCCATAAAAAATTACGACGTTTATGCTAGTTTTTCTCAAGACCATTTACTTTTCACGTTTGAAAATGATATCACATTTAACATACGTTGGCATTATTTAACAAAAAAGCGCAAATTCACTAGTCCTGAACCATCATAACAATGGGTCGTGCTCCTAAGTCGATCAACACGACAGAGGTTAAATTAAAGCACAGTCAACTGCCAGTTACACGGCGAAGCAAATTGCCGATGCTATCAGGCGATCCAGAAAGGCTGTTACGAATGTCCTGCTTCTCCAAGAAGAATACGGAGCAAGGAAGAGTAGTGGAAGACCTGGCAAATATAATGACCGTGGAAAAGGACAAGCTTGCGGACAGCGTCGAATAGCACCAATGAAATCCGTAGGACTTGTCGCATGTATACTTCAGAATCCACAGTGTGGACGGTGCCGAACAAGAGTCCTAATATTGTTCGCTCACGAATAAAGCAGTGTCCACGGCTGACACAAGGACACAACGACGAAAGACTTCGCTTTGCCAGATATTCCATGAGATGCGACTGACAAAAAGCCCGATTTTTACGAGTCTTCTAAAATAAGCCCGTAAACTCATTATTTGAATTTGGGTGACCTTCAGTGATAAGGAAAATTCTCATCTAGACGCTTCTCATGGCTGCCACTCCTATTGAAGATATTTGTGCAAGGATCCCCGATACTTTTCAGCTCGAAATTTCAGTGTAGGAAGTGTTATGCTTTGGAGCACGTTCAGTGTCATGGGACTGGTTGACTTGGCGTTTATGTCGACGAAGATGAACAACGTGGACTACCAGCATGTCTTAAGACATCATCTATTCCCGTATCTCCAACGTTTTCCAGGCGTTAGCTTCACTTTTCAACAAGACAATGCCACCGTCCACGCCAGTTGAAGCACTAATACTTGGCTGGAGAACAATGTCGTGAGCACTATGGACTTGTCATCACGCTCCCTGGAACTAGATCCGATGGAGAATCTTTCGACAATTCTTGTGCTTCGGATTTACGCCGAAAACCGTCACTTGGAGACCGTCAATGACCTTCAATCTGCCACTAAAATGAGTGGAATGAAGTAGGAAATAGTGCCATCAATAATTTATTCAGCTGTCTGTCTGAGCGGATTTTCCAGGTTATTAATAGAAGTGCTAGTTGTGCCGACCATTGCTTAATTGTTGTACACATTGGTTGTTGTTTTTTGTTGACACATATTTTAATAGTGTGCTGTCATTTTGCAAGGCATTGTATAGATGAATCGTTAATATTTACTGTTTTGATAATTGGTTCAGTAGTGGATATTCGAAAATATATATCCTATTATAAATTTAAAATCAATTAAATATAGAATATCTGAAATATAAAAGATTGAAAATAATTGAATATTTTAAAATTTAGGCATTTGAAAATGGAATTTGCAAATTTGAAAATTCATATTTTAAAATAATTGAAATTTGTATATGTGTTATTTGTTATATCTGAAAATTATTGAGTATTGGATAGTTGAATTCAACAACTTAGATGGCAACCGTAGTTACAGATGCCTCTAACACTAGCAAATATATATTACAAATTTTTGAAATATGAGAATACATCTAAACTTTGATACGGAAATATAAATGCAATTAAATAGGCGTATTTTTCGAAGTAACTTGCTATGCCAATGTGGACGCGGTACTTGTAGCCTCCTTGGACCACTTATCAACTTAATTCTGATGTTTCTGAACTGTTGTACAATGCCCAAGGCTCCACGTACTGCCACCATCTGTTTGCACGAGCAACGGCAGAAAGATGCCACGATCACCAGACTTTGTGTCCCCAGGCCGTTCACCAGACTCTGAGAAAATTGGTACGGTAGAGAATTGTTCCAAAGACGAAACATCTAGGTTTTGAAACACTACAATTTCAAAGAAGAGGATTCCGTCGAGAGTGATGATGAGCATTACTTCTGACTTCGATATTAATCCGATATCAGTGAGTGGAAAAACTTGGTCTTGGAGTTCCTCCGATATACTAGGATCTGTCGAAACTACATTTGAATTTTAAAAAGAAGGTCATTCGTCACAAAAAACTAAGGAAACTTCTAAACATCGTTCAACAGGCACGTCTCAGAAGTCT
Source organism: Heterorhabditis bacteriophora (assembly GCA_964036235.1). NCBI lineage: Eukaryota > Metazoa > Nematoda > Chromadorea > Rhabditida > Heterorhabditidae > Heterorhabditis > Heterorhabditis bacteriophora. The sequence goes on along the minus strand of OZ038426.1, from coordinate 5,533,135 downwards.
TCACCGACGAGAAAATTCCCAGTGCCAGCCATAAATGCAGTCATCAGAACAACAAACAATTGTTCCGACATGGACATTAGAGATTTGAGAAAGCATCTGCAGTTACCGGAAACGACGTTCCTTCACCTATCGTAGATTGGTCCAAATTGACTGCACCAGCTAAAACTTCGTGTACTGCTCGAGGAAGGTGTCTAAATTGAGGCTAAATACTACCAAGAGGAACTGAAAACACTAATTCTATGGCTTCAACCACTCCGTATCGTAGGACTGCACTGAAAACGGCTGGAAAACCGGCCGCATAGGACCACATAATACAAATCCGAACTTTGTTAAAGCAGTTTTCGTGAAAATTTAGAATTAACTGGTCAATAAGACCTGGCATTGTGGGCAGTTTCGAAGACACCCATAAGTCCGTGTGTCGGCAGAAGGCGAACTTCGAACTTCCAAAGGAACAGTTTGTAAATGATATCTAGGTCTGTCTAGAGAGACCTCCATGTTGTGTCGCTGTGCTTTCATGTGACGCAGCACCTGCATCAGAAGTTATGACGAACGCTGGATCTGCGTTGACTATTAGTTCAGAGTAGACATACAACATCAATAAGCTTTAACGTTATTTGCTTTTAGTACTATTATTTTGTAGTTACTTTATTGCTTGAAATGAAATAAGCAATCATTAAAAGCGTTATAAACATTTGATCTTATTTTAAGAATTCAGGTTTAAACTCATTTTCCCACTGCATATGATGCACAACGGTGAACAATGTTTTATTTTGAGCTTTGTTGATAATGTTGGTTTATTCATATAAAATAGAATGACTGGTCATTACACTATGCAATAACAAGACAAAAAAATAAAAATGTTATAGCATAATATATTTTAAACGAAATAACTGCTTATTCAATATTTGATGATGTAGCGAAAAGTATTTTGGTTTAAAGCTATATAGATAACCGCTAATAATTTTGCCCAATATATGCTAAGTTTAATGGCGAAATTGTAGTAGAAGTGACGAATTCTTTACTTGCACATCTCCATATATTTACTAAAGTTATAATCTAAATATGAATAAAATAAAGAGAAACTTGATTAGATCTATAGTTATAGATGAAGACAGATGACATTAGCAAAAATTAATAATGTTTTGAATGCTGAAATAGTTAATACTACTAAAAGAGTAAACTGAATAAGGCCAATCAGAAAAAATATATATGATACCATTATAAATAAATTTGATAGTAAGAACCAGTAAGTTTTTTGATAAAATAAACAGTGCTTCCTAGTCTTCATTTATTATGAAACTGATGTTCAATGATATCTTTTAGTCTTGACAAGGAACACCAGACAAGAACAAGGAGCTTAATTCATTTTATAAATAAAACTTCAGTTAATTAAATGCTTTTTTGAATTATTTATTGTGTTTGCAGCATATTTAAAAATGTGAAATAAGCTGGTTATTTGACTTTATCTTATAATAATATTTAAGAATTAGATTGTTTTTGCCTTTACTATATATATAATTGTCGTAATCTATGACCCGACAAGCTCTTAATAATTATTGTGAGACACCCAGATAAAGGAGTCAACCCCATCCCTCATAGAGGGTCGGGGCAGATGTGTTTACAACTGGGAGAGGGCATGGTTGGGTGTCTCGCTCCGCTTAACTTTGTTCCCTTTTGTTTGATTTGCATTAATTGCCATAACTGTTTATATTAATAAAGTCATCCTTAAAGATACTCGTTTTCTGTCTCTCTCACACACACCTTATCTCACTCTACCACTGTACGACCACTCAAGCTAACCCCTCCTTTAAAAGGAAGGTTTAGTCTAGAAGACACCACAACAATATTTCTGGTAAAAGTAAGTGCAGATATTAATCAATATGTTTTAAGATATACAGTGGTGTGCTTTAATCACTTTATAATCAACGGCGAAAGTAAAAACAATTATCAATTGATAAGATATGTGCGAGACTCCACCCAGTACGTTGAAATTATAGTAAAAAAAACAACAGTCTCGTCGTTATTCTCCTATTTTGTCAACGGCTAACCTAGAGTCTACTAGAAAAAGTAGAATGTCAAAATTATTAGTAGAAGGACATATGGTTACGAAGAAATGGCTGGAGGACACACTTTACGAGGAGTACAAAATGCGATCAAATATTCTTAAGGTAAGGAATATTGCACTTCCCAAATTAACCGTATATTGAGATATAGTGGAAAAATTTATTAGCTCCTATTACAATAATCTTAAATGCAATATTTTTTTAATTTATAAAATACATTATCAGGTGGAGCCACTTAGTGATTGCCTCGGATACATGTCAGCTATAGTAAGGGTTAGCTTGGGTTGGAATAGCAAAGATAAGAATCTTCCAAAAACCGTTATTGCAAAGGTGGTATTTTACCTTATTTGCTATCTTTATATTTAGAATTTATATAGTTCATTTTTCAGCTTCCTTGCATTAATAATGCACAAGATACATGGAGATCTATGGATCAAAAAGATTTTACAGAAGGCTGTAAATATATAAATATTATGCATTCAGTGGAAACAGAAACATATGAAATGTTCAGAAAGTGTAAGTTTATCCTATGTATTCTTATAACAGAATTAATGAATTAAATAATAAGGCAATAATAATTTGAGTTGATTTAAAAAGTATTTTTTATATTAATGTTAGCATTATGTCAAAATATTTGTCAAAATAGGCCCATGCGAGGGTTTAGCCGTACCGCGATTTCTTGGGTCACTTCCAATTGAATCTGGGAAACCTATCATTTTAATGGAAGATCTTGATCAGTGCTATCTAGTAGATTTGGTTAAGGGATTCACAGAGAAAGAGGTATAGTTATAAAACAATTTTTCAAGAAAGTTATAACAATACGAAAATAAATTACACAATATATATGATAATTTTTTGCCTACATAAAATATTAATTAGTTTTTTTTTCAAAACTTATATTTATCTTAAAGTTATATTTAACTCCATATTAGCATAGTAAAGCTAGTTTTCCAAGTCTATGAGATTCAAAACCGCCATTTATCGGATGTCTCCACCATTGAGGTCATCGTTTCCACCAATCTTTTCTTATTAATTACGAGTCAAGCAAATATTGTAAACATATATGAGACAATTTCATGAATTCTGGTTGTTGGAAATTCTAGACAATCTTTAATCTACAAAGTTCAATCCATTAGTACCTAAAATAGTGATTTAATTTTCATATATTTTCTCAGGTTATTCTATAACCAAGAAATTAAATATTATAATATTTCTGTCCATTAAGTCAAATAAGCGATTCTACGTCAGAGGAAATAATTTTCTTCCATCTTATAAACTTCACATGTTTTCATGACCAATATTTGATGATAATATCCTTTATCAAAGGAAAATCAACCAGAAAATCTTTGTTTACTTTATCAAATTTACATGCCGTTAATAACGATTGCTTTACCTTTAAAAATTCTTCGTTACGATTAGTTCTAATTTGACCGGTTAATTAAGACAGTTATGATTCTTTACTTTAACCAAAACTGTTTTCCAAAATAAAAATATTACTTAAATCAATTACTTATCTTGAAATTTCTACTTATGTTTAAGGACCGTATTCTGTTCATATTATAGCTGTATGCCGTTGTTGACCAACTCGTTTCTCTCCATGTTTATTCCTTCACTCACAAACACTGGAAATGTCTAGGATTTAAAATCGAGGTCATATACATCAAACAATAAGGGAGAAAGTTTACAGAAAAACAAACGTTATATATAGTGTTTCAAAGAGATAGCACACGTTGTTTATTCGCCTTTTTTCTGTTCTCAGTCGTCAGATTGACTTAATTTTTTCTGAGATGAGACCTAATGACCTTGGAAATCTCCACTTTAATTTTCATCGTTTTCCATAAAAAATTACGACGTTTATGCTAGTTTTTCTCAAGACCATTTACTTTTCACGTTTGAAAATGATATCACATTTAACATACGTTGGCATTATTTAACAAAAAAGCGCAAATTCACTAGTCCTGAACCATCATAACAATGGGTCGTGCTCCTAAGTCGATCAACACGACAGAGGTTAAATTAAAGCACAGTCAACTGCCAGTTACACGGCGAAGCAAATTGCCGATGCTATCAGGCGATCCAGAAAGGCTGTTACGAATGTCCTGCTTCTCCAAGAAGAATACGGAGCAAGGAAGAGTAGTGGAAGACCTGGCAAATATAATGACCGTGGAAAAGGACAAGCTTGCGGACAGCGTCGAATAGCACCAATGAAATCCGTAGGACTTGTCGCATGTATACTTCAGAATCCACAGTGTGGACGGTGCCGAACAAGAGTCCTAATATTGTTCGCTCACGAATAAAGCAGTGTCCACGGCTGACACAAGGACACAACGACGAAAGACTTCGCTTTGCCAGATATTCCATGAGATGCGACTGACAAAAAGCCCGATTTTTACGAGTCTTCTAAAATAAGCCCGTAAACTCATTATTTGAATTTGGGTGACCTTCAGTGATAAGGAAAATTCTCATCTAGACGCTTCTCATGGCTGCCACTCCTATTGAAGATATTTGTGCAAGGATCCCCGATACTTTTCAGCTCGAAATTTCAGTGTAGGAAGTGTTATGCTTTGGAGCACGTTCAGTGTCATGGGACTGGTTGACTTGGCGTTTATGTCGACGAAGATGAACAACGTGGACTACCAGCATGTCTTAAGACATCATCTATTCCCGTATCTCCAACGTTTTCCAGGCGTTAGCTTCACTTTTCAACAAGACAATGCCACCGTCCACGCCAGTTGAAGCACTAATACTTGGCTGGAGAACAATGTCGTGAGCACTATGGACTTGTCATCGCGCTCCCTGGAACTAGATCCGATGGAGAATCTTTCGACAATTCTTGTGCTTCGGATTTACGCCGAAAACCGTCACTTGGAGACCGTCAATGACCTTCAATCTGCCACTAAAATGAGTGGAATGAAGTAGGAAATAGTGCCATCAATAATTTATTCAGCTGTCTGTCTGAGCGGATTTTCCAGGTTATTAATAGAAGTGCTAGTTGTGCCGACCATTGCTTAATTGTTGTACACATTGGTTGTTGTTTTTTGTTGACACATATTTTAATAGTGTGCTGTCATTTTCGAACGGTGAGAAAGAATAACGCGAAAAGTACTTTAATGAAAAACGATGAAAACTGGATCGGAGATTTCCAAGGGTATTACCTCATCCTGGAAACATTGAATCAATCTGGTGACTTAGAACAGAAAAAGTGCAAATGCAACATGTGCTATTATTTTGCAAGGCAATTTATGAATGAATGTATAAATTCGTACATAAAGAAAGATTTCTCTCAGACAAATTCTCCTGAATTTCGGGATTATACTACGATGATGATTTCGATGAATCAAATGTTGATTAATGAGCATTCTGAGCTGGCAAATTGTTTGACTGTGCTGCATGATAAGGTAATACAGAAGAAATCGTGGTATGAAGACTACATGAACACCTATCAAGCAGAAGGTACAAACACGAAGTCAAAATTATAGTTATTGGTGATAAATATCTAAGTATACTATATAAGATTATCAAGTTTAAATCTTAGTAATATTCTAAATCACATTTATTTTTAAAGTAATATGTTCCTACATTAACAACTTCGCACTGTAAATTATATACATATTGTTCCTCCTATACTCTATTGGAAATTCTAAGCCAATTCTTATTTAGACATGATAAGCGTATACACACATGGAGACTTATGGGCACCTCAGATTTTGTGGAAAAATGGTTGCATACATGGCATAGTGGACTGGGCTTTATGCCACCCTGGATCACTAGTAATTACTTCCAATTACTTTATAAAGCTTACCTAATACTTATATGCAAAATAATTATTCCATTACAGACGGAAGACTTACTTCGTGTGCTTGTTACATGTTGCAGTGTTTCTGTGCGTACGCAGAACACAAAACCATTGCTGGAATACTACTATACTCAACTAGAGACAAAGCTATCAGACAAAGGGAAAAAGATCCCCTTTTCATTCAACATGCTTATGGTGAGCCATACTGAACTCATATATTACGTGACTTGATACTTTTTCACATTGAAATTCACACAATACTTTTATCAGTGCAACATACGTAAAACTGAATGGCTTAACTAACAATATGTAGGTATCCCTAATTCCGCTTAATGCATATGATGGTACATTTTCACTTGCAGGAAGATTATAAAAGTACTCTTCCTTATACATGTGCACAAAGCATGTTCGCAGCAGCGATGTGGTCACACTCCACCGTTCTTCTAAAAGGAGGAAAAGATGATAAAGAGCGAATAAAGGAAATAACAATGCGGTTAAAAAGCATAGTAGAAGAAACCATAAATAGCTACCAGTGGATATAACTATAAAAGTGGAAACTTCTTGTTTATTGCTATATACAACATAAAATTAAAAGCATTAATATACATGTAAGCAATGTCATAAATTTTCAATCATATAAGTGATGCTTCAAATGTGAACTTCAAAAATTCGTAAGAATAAACACAGTGAAATGTATAAAATAGCGAAAAACAGAATAAAACATTGCTTCTAAAAACAAATAGTTTCTCAAATATAAAAGAAAAATTCCAATTAATAAAGAACATATGGGATTAAAAGATGACTAAGTTACGACAAGGAACTGAGGTCAATGCGTCATCGACCGTGGATATAGCTATTAGTGAAGCAAGTGCTGCATGAGCTGATAATAGATGCCACATATCATGTATGTCGAAAAATGATAAAAGAATGCAATCACGGTTTAACGATCGACTTTGGGCTGCCGTTAACTAAATTTAATAATTCTCACTGCTCTAATTAATCTTGTTAATCTTTAAATTCAAAGTAGACCAACCGTCCAATTAGTTTCCTCTAGCAGAAAAAAATATATAGAAGCACCCCACAGTATTACTGATACTACTACGGCAATGCGTGACAGAGTACAACGAGGTTCATTATTAGAGAACTAGAATTAACGTTATAATAAAATTAAAACTAGAGATTTTTAGAAGACTTTGAAAACATGTGGAGTTATAATGATTTGAAAGAATAGCTCAGAAAAGAGTATTTCCAGAATTTCAGAGATAAGTTAAAATCGAAGTTATTAAGTTATTAAAGGTTAAAGAAGCTTACTTTCATCAGATGATAATATAGGATATAAATAAGCATATTGACGATACATAAAACTGTGACAGTATGATTATTTTCAATAAACCGCTCGGTAGTAAATAAATAGATGCTTAACAGTAAGTTGATAATAACAGTGAAAATAATAAAGAACAAACACTTGAGATGAAGAATCGACATATCACGAAAGTTGGCTGAAATAATAAAATGCATAAGTTTTAAAAATACTGATTAAATGCTATTGTAATACGTTCACACACTTTAGATGAAAGATTAGCAATTACTATGGTAATCAGCTAAAACATTGTAAATTCTTAAGCAGTTAGTAGACCTCTATTGATAAATTACTTTTGTATCTAATACGACTATTTTACTATGGTTCTATAATTTATGTAGGAAATACTAACAAATTGACACCTTCCTGAATACACAAATCTTTGATAGGTAAGCGCATACTACTATCATGTGACCAATCATTAAGACTCCGCAAAATATTGAATGACGACCGAATATCTGAAAACAAAAATTATCCTAATCTCAAATATAAAAATGAATTAGACAACATTTTTCTTTTTAAAATAATTAAAGGACTAAATAGCCAATCACTTACCGGAATAGTTATATCCATACCAAATATAAATGCGATGAACAAATTTGTTAACTGCGGACTTACAGTTCCACGTCTATTGCCGTATATTTTAAGCATAATTAATACACAAATAACATGGATGAATGGCGTATCTGAGATTGGATTACTTTACTATAAATGCTGCATTTATTTATAAGTTTTGTAACTCACCAAAATAATATGAAGTTCCATTCGGACAGATGTGATAAACTGCACTCGCAAATGATTCACAAAACAAAGAAAGTGCGATGCATAACTCCAAGCCATAATTACCAAAAGTACCGTAGCCTTGCTGAATTTATTCAACATATTTGACTCACTGATCAATTGCATCCTTCGTTTAATATACTACCTCCTAGACTTACACATCCTCTATTCCTACGAATTTTTATAAATGATAGATATAATGTAGCATTGATGGCGTATCCCATGTTGCTAATTATATGATTAAATGATACCCATCCAAATAGTGAATGAGCACAAGCGTAATTATGGAAACACACGTCATATATTCCAGGATACATAATTTCACGCCACTGCCACTGAATGAAAATAAAGATAACACTAAAAATCAATGTTTTAAAATAAAGCTATCATAATTGGGATGAAATCCTATACTAAATGTATAAATAAATAAAAACTTACGCCATAAAATGTTATACTGCTCAAAGCTGGTATCAAAATGAAAACAAACTGCGCTTCAGTCCATGAACATTTTGCTATGCTCAAAGTAATCAATTTAGTGGGAACGACGTTATATGATGATTTTTCTGAACCACTTTCGCCTTCTAAAATATAAGTATACAAAATCAATTAATTAGCAGTCATATTGAAACTTGTTCGAAAAAGCAATAATTATGATTCCCTTTCATATGGTCTCTATCCAACACTTCATTGATTGAAGTACGATCAATATCAATAGGGATTTTGGGATTCCCAACACATTCTTGAAGTATAATATTTTCAGATATGGTTTGTTGACAGTGTCCGTTTTTAAGTTTAATTCGAGTGCTACAATGAAAGCCGCCTTCATTCCCACTTCGATGCAAAGAATATACATAGAATATATTATGAAAGTAACTGACCTTACAAATGCATAAGCAAGCAGAAAGAAAGGAGGTAAAAGAAATAACGTCAGAAAAACACATACAGGTATAATAAAACTAATTTCTTCATCTGCCAACCATGTAATATCTAATTTCTTGTTGAGAATGGGAGATCCTGTACTTATTTAAATTTTAGATATTAAGAACTAAACTATCACGGATAAAAGTAAAAATATACACAACCAGCATTATTTAGATATGGAAAAAACATACGTGGTACTGCAAGAAAGTCGCATTGCGTATCTTCTGCAAAAACAAATATATAGATATTCATCACGTCTTGAATATTCTCTCGGTGCAAAGTAATATCAAGTTTTCTTGTAAATGTAAGAGAATGGATACTAGAGCGATATCCACCATAAATTGAGGATGCATACACACTTTGCTATAAAAATATTTAATAATTTTCTTACGTAATATTTCTAACAGAGTAACTTACAAGATTAATTGTTAGATAACTTATTAATTGAGATGTTGTTCTCGACCGCACATCGTAGTTAATCTATTACTTTTCTCCGTGTCTTAGACATTTAATTATAGTAAAAAAAAATAGTTAATCACCTTACTGTCTGAAATAACTAGCATTCCGCATGTGTCATCCAAACTTCGAATTGAAATACGTAATATTTGGTAACCTAAAGTCTCAATTGCAACTAGTAATATATATATGTATATATAGGATTTTACATGAAATAAAAATTATATTAGCATAATTAAAAAACCGACTTGCCAGATTTAACCGATAAGAAAGGGGCTTTGCATAATTTGAAGTTTGATTTTTTAATGTTTGCATTTTTGGAGACTTTGAAGGTATTCTGCAAAACCACACATTACACAAAATATGCTATATACTTTAATTATTTCATCGAAAATCACAATGATATGTACGTACTTTAAGATAGTCATATGAACAAACCCCTAATAAAAGAAAACTCTTCATAAAACATTATATACCAAGATTTCTGTTTAATAAGTGAATTATATTATTCATAGTAAATTATTTACTGAGCATATGACATAAGTCGATTACCTTCAGATTTTACAACAACATTAAAAAGACACACCTAACATTATACTGTGCCCTGTCGTAGTTGACAACCCTTAAGTTATAATATACATCCTCTAATAGTCGAGTCTGGACCTTAACTGTGAGTGTCTGATTACGTCCTTCAGTGATATCACCAGATAAGAGAGGAAGTAAAAGACGACTAGATTCATAGATGATAGATCCATCACTAAATTTATACAACTAATTTAATTAAAATTTCGCAAAAACAAAAGAACTAAATACAAAGAACAAATATTTCTTAATTTGGACTTACGTTGTGACATCAGGAAGAGAAAATACAACACTGTCTCTCCCATTAGATGCTGATATTTGAAGAAAATTTAATGCTTCCTTCCCGAATGTGTGATTAATAATACAATGAATTCGATATAAATCAAGCTGAATATGTAGTAAAAACGTACTTGACAGGAATGATTAATACATAATTACAAGAAAAGATTACACCAAAATACATACCGGTTATGAAACTAGTACTTCACTTACCACCTCATGGACCGATAAATCTGCTTGATAGATAACAGAATATCCCGCACTAACCCAACCATGCTGGAAAGTCTTTGCCGGAACAAAATTAATTATACGAATGTTACTGGTAGTAGTCATATTGTTGAACATTGTGCGTTCCCTATTCCGCATATTATGTCCGGAATCAACCATTAATAACAAAATAATATAGGATACTAAAAGATAGCATTCTGTATTCATGCTGAAACATAATTTATTAGACTATACACAATAATACTAATATAAAGATCAAACAAATATAAGGGGAGTTCTTGACATCATTCCACTATTTCTAGTGTGTTCATACCTCAGTAGTGAATATTGTCAGTTACTACATCTAATATTTTATAACCCCACAACTGTTTTACATAAATAACCACTTCTTCAGAAAATTTAAAATACTTAATGATGATTTGCTGATTACACTTATGCAAAATACATGCAAAAATTTTCATCAAAGAATTTTCTGGAAAAGCTTGCTCGATATTTAGTGGTATATCCATTTACATATGAAATAACAGTGCGCTTCACCTTGCGTTGCGTGTGCTGCTATAGATCCTCAACCGGAAAATGTTTGCTGTAACTAGTCTATGTGCCTAACCAAATTTTGGTTAATGTTGAACAGTATTGATGAAATCTAAACTAGTCCGTTTACTAAAAGTTTAAGGTTTAATGTAAATGCAATGCATGAAACTTTTCATGGAAAATAATCTTCACCGTATTTAGTGTGGTCTATTGTATCGACAATAGTGATCAGTAAGGCTTATTGAGATATACTATTGATTAATTCTCCTTCTTTTGTGGAACCGTTTTAGAAAGATTCAAATATACAGGACGAATCATATATTATGCAGAACTAATACAACAATGTCTAGTTGTTTTACCATACTGCTTCAACACTACTACTTTTCTTTCTCTCAAATATTTATTAATTAAAGAATAGATTATGGAAAAACCAAATTTACAGAGTATTCAAACCACACCAAGTACTGCCAGCTCAAAAATTCTTGATCTAACTACTTAACGACTTTTTAGAAAACAAATCGATTAAAGGCATGACTTTAATATCATAATAATAGTTGAAATACGATGCAGTTGATTTCGTTTAGGTTTTTCTTCAGACTAATTTGAGGATGTCCAGTATACTTCACGAGCCATGTGCTATATTTTAACTGTTGCTCTTTACGGCTACCGATCTAGCGGACCACAATAGTTCGTCAGCATTATCCTTCACAACAAGCGTTAAACTGAGTTAAATGAACCCTTATATATAACGTTAACAAAATGTAAAAAAAATGTCTGCGCTATCACTGTCTTAGTAAATCCATGTTTAGCAACCAAGGATGCTTGTTACCAAAATATTTGACCCATCATAATCACAGCTCAAAATACCCCATCCGACCACGTTTTGAAATACACAAATTTCGCGGGAAAACTATTTCCACGCCCACCTGCACATCTAATTACACCCTATGCCAGGAATGACGTCAGTCTCTGTAGCGTATAAATACTCAGTTGCTCGTCAGTCAGTTGCGGGGCGGGTGAGTGTGGTCAGTTTTTTTTGGTGGGGTTAAGTGGATGTTAAGCAATGGAGGATTAAATATGATTGGAGGTGATTGCGTTTTTTATAAGGCTTTAAGTGGTTTATCTTGTTCTCCCTAGTTTATTACGGAAGAGAACCTGGGATAATGTGTTCTGTACAACATGGTTTGTTTCTAGCATTATGGAAATGGTTATAATCTCATAGTGAGGAAAGCTAATATGTGAACTTTAAGGCTTGATAACCATCGTCGATCCTCATTATGGCTCAACAAGCAAGTGGGCACACCATCGTACGTGTCAAATTCACAGTAGTATTTGTCCATAGATACTAGCTAACAAGTTATTTTAAAGCTTTTTTTGAAAAATTACACTTCCAGTCTGACATTTACAAAGGTGTTATTCATGATGTTATAAACCAAGTGAAGGAAGCTTTCCTGGATGAGAATGTTGATGTAGATATTCTACAGCAACTGAAAAAGGTTGAGATTTAAATAAGCTTACAGGAGTTATTATAACCTTTTTTCGTTTCTTCGTTTATCATATCATAGTTGATTAAATATTTAGGAATGGGAAGACAAAGTTACATCAAGTGGTTGTGTGGAGATGGAATCTCGGAATGCTTTGCATAATATTGCACCTCCTCCTATGCGAGGACAGCATGTAATGCCACAACGCATGGGGAATGTGGCGCAAGTGCGTCTTCAAAGTAATAATCCGCAGGTGAATTAAAGTACCGTTAGTGTAGGAGTCGATATTAGCATTCTAAGATTACCATATTTAATGTATTGTTTGTGGTTTCCATAATTCAAATTTTTTTAAAATGCGATGTTCATATAGAATATGTTTAGCTAGTATCAAATCAACCACATCACACAATGCATATGGATACACAAGGACAAAGACCAATTTCGATGCAGTATGTTCAGCAACCTACAATGCAGCAAATCCAAGTCCAGGTTGCTTATCCCACATTAATAAACTATTTCAATAAGTAAAAATAAAATGGTGGCGCAATCAAAATTTTTTTTCCCATGATATATTATTAATTTATGTTCTATTACAATATGTTCATAACAGCAAAATCCAATGGCTTCTGGAGCATCATTCCAACCTCAAATTGCAAGCGGCGTCAGGATGGTTCAGTCAATACAACCTGGCCAACAGTATGTGATCACACAAGGTGCTGGACAGCAACTATCTCAAGGCGTTATGTTTATACATAATTCTAATGGTCAGTGTGTATATCAAATTTTTGAACTAATGTTATTTTGTTAGTAACTTGTTTTAAGTTCAACACATACCTGTCACGCTTCCTCCAACTGCTGTATTTCAACAACGTGTAGTGCAACAACCGCATCAACATCTTCACCAACTTGACGGGAATGGCACAATTTCTGAGGAATTAGATCCAAATATGGAGGTGTTTCGAAACATTATTATTATGATTATTACTACTATCGTCATCATTGTTATTATTACTACTAACATTATTACTGCTTTTATTATTATTATCGTGACTATTATTGGTAGTATTAGTATTATTATGAGTCATTACATAAAAACTTCCGCTACAGAATATACAAATCGAACAGAAAATAACTAGAGATAGTGCTTGCTCATCGAGCACTCCGGGTAATCCTCGTGAAAAAAAGAAAAAAGTTTCTCGTGAGTAATTATATGTAAAATTAGTGCATAACAGTTTTAAGCATTATCATGTATGTGATTAGAATAAATTCAGGAGAAGAGGCAGAAAAAATAGCTATTGGTTTACTGCGTGTGCTGCAATTAGACGGAGGTGGAGGTGGTATGTCCGACTCATCTAGTGATGAAGAAGAGGTTAGAGTAATTTGTGACAAAGTTATATTTTTATGTAATTATGTGCTTTTATGCTTGTAGTTTAATTTCAAATATATGTTCCTCGGCTTAAAAATAACACGCTAATGTAATAATTACAGAATATTTTCAGGTTTGCATATTTTGTGTATTTTATTTATTCATTAGTGATACTCATATTCCTACATTCAATGGGATTTCTAACTACGTTTTTGTCAGCCCGATGATGACGATGATCCGTTACGACGTATTGCAGATAGGATTGGAGATGGACAAGTAGATGATGGAGAACAAGCCGTAAGTATTTAGTTTTCACCTCTAACCACTATTTAATTCAAAATTATGTTTCAGATCGTCGAAGAAGATCCTTTAAACTCTGAAGACGATCAAAGTGATGATGAGGATCTAGAAACATTGTTTGATGCAGAAAATGTAATCATGTGTCAGTTCGAGAAGGTATAAATTTTAACCATATGTAAGAAGAATCATTTCGAAGATAAATTTATGTTTAATAGTACTAAAAATTGAGGCATTGCTTAAATTTAGGTTCACCGTGCCCGAAGTAAGTGGAAATTCCAGTTAAAGGATGGCATTATGCATATCGATAATCGTGACTACTGTTTTCAAAAATGCAGTGGAGAGGCCGAGTGGTAGACGCAGGCGTTCAATTTGTCATTACTAATCTACTTATTTCGAGTGTTTAATTTTTTGACAATTTTTTTCGGTATAGTTTCTAGAGTTAAAATGTTTCTGGTCAATAGTTCCTTGGGTTTGGAGTGAAGATACTTTCGTGTGGTCGCCTGATTTTAAAATCCTTCCATTGTCTCAACTTTTTCTAAGTATTAAACCCTTTTCAGTTCTGATTCCTAAGAGAATCGTCAAGTTTATCAGGACCCTCCCTCTCTTCTGATGATTCGTTTGTTGTTTAAAAAAAGTTTATTCTTTGTTGCATCACTTGATCATCTTCCATTGGTTTGTATTGTGATATTTAGTCTCTTCAATATAGTAGAAGTTGTAGTTTAATGTTTTTATTCACTTTATATTTTGTAGTTCATAGTTATTATTATAAAGCGGAAATAATTTAATAAGTTGTTGTACTTTGGGTTTTGTCCATGGAATACTATTATTAAGTATTCAGCAATCAGCATTCTATCCTATATATTAATTGGTGGGAATTTTAGATGGAGAATATGTGGGCTCCCACATTATGTCTTTTGAATGATTTTGCTGTTGTCTTGAGAGCATATCAAATTGAAATGGTAGTTAAGAATGTTGGGATGGCATACGAAGTTGAGATAAGAATGAAGTTAGTTAAATGATCAGGGGTTGTTTATCTATAATAAATAGTATTTCTTATAAGGTGTTCTTTATTTCTCTTATTCACACCAATACAGTTTTTAATACATCTTAACTATTTCCAAGGGATTCTGTAGCAAATACATTTGGTGGTATTGCAATATAGTGCTATTGGTTACAAAAGGTAGCAAAAGGACACATTTGTTTTGCACAATCTTGTTTTAGGGTAATAACTAGGCTTTGGGATATTTATTGTTTTTTTTCCAGATCTGGTGTTAAATATAACATGAGTACAAATATATCTTCATCTCTTACATATCGAATGCTGATTGATACTTTATTTTCAATTACATATGTTTATCCTAGCCTCCATTCGGACTTGATGTCACGTCTAAATCATCGATCTATTTTGCTACCAGAAAAAAAGTTAGCATATATTGTTATTCATTATACGGAAGTAGGTTTTCACTTTAAAAACTAAGTAAAAGTTGCAGTGTTTCTGAGGTAGTTCTAACTCCTCATATTGTTGAATTATCTTCTAATTATTCGGAAAAAAACGTCACAAAATTTACGGATGTTCTGCAACCAGTAGTTGAGGTAATTAAATTAAATTAATATATAGTATTAATGGAACTGGCGCATAAAATATGTGTAATAGTAATTTTTTCTCAGCAAGCGACATCATCGAGGGTCATACCCTTACCATTCTATGTTACTGTTCAAGAATGTCGTCAGTCTAAAAAAAGGAAACGGCTCACAATTGCGTCGGTGCTAGGCGATGTAGAGGAACACATATGTAAGGTAATTATAAGTAAATGTTTATCATGTTATTGAAAAGAGATGGATGTATTATTTATGAATATTTTAGCATTGTTTTAAACGCTTTAATCGAAAGTATAATATGGTTCGTCATGAAGACACGGTACATGGTGGCCGTTCCGTTTTTCACTGCCCTTTATGTAATTCTGTCTATAAGCATCCATTGCATTTTGCGGTAAGTTTTAAACGTATAACATTGGAAACTTTTTGGATATACATCAATGGTAAGTTTAAATCTTTTGAACCTAGTTATAGTGTATATTTTTATCATAATATATATAAATTTGGGGCAGTTATAAATTTAGAATAGGTATTTTTTATAACTATATATTACCATCGAATTTTTTAAACGATGAAATGAAAATCAAGAACTATTTGAAGTCTCATACTATGCAGAACTTGTATAAAAAACCCGTTTTGTTCAACATATATATGTATATATCACTAATTATGTGTACAGTCCTAAAGGAAACGAAATTCATATTTAAAGTTGACGAAATATGCCAATTAATTATGTTTTTGGAAGGAAATATATGATTTTGTGTCAAATAGTTAGAAAGAGATTTAATTTTCACATGTCCATAAAAAACGTTATGAATGGTAGATTTGATTATTTGAAATTAAATCTGCAGATTAATAGACTATGGTGTACTTAATTCCATTGATTTTAGCTTAGTTTCATGGATATAGATATTTACTGTATAGGAATCGTAGATTTTCTAAACGAAATTCGTAAATTCGAATTGTTGCAGGCTTTATTCACAATGAGAAATGTAATTGTTCAGGATCACCTTCGCCGCCATGATGGGCATAATTTTGCCTGTGAAAATTGTGATGCAAAATTTACTTCAAGAAATGCATTAAAAGTTCATCGGCGAAATAATTGTGTCAAAATTGAACGGATATTAACAACTAAAACACGAGGATCTAGAGGATATGAAAAACGGCTAGGAAACGTAGGAGAAGGTAAAACTTACTCAGATATTTTAGCTAAAATGCCATTGATTTTTTTTCATATTACGAATATATTCTTTGTTCTTACACTTATTAAAAAGATAATTTTCAGTTTCAAAAGGCGAACTGTTGATTCCTTATGATTTCGAGGTAACATTATGAAATCTACGTTGCCTAACGTTATTTTCTGAATTAATGAACACTCACTAGATAGGTAACATATTGCAACAAATGTAATTTTTAAAATATTCTCTCTCGAAATCTGGCATACTGCATAATATTCCTTTGTTTCAGCTTTATTCACTGCGGTGCTATATCCTGGCGACGCCATGACTACGCGACTAAGCGTTATTCTAACCTCATTTCTGAACAAGGCATCACTAATTTGATCAAAATTTACTTTGAAACCTCTTCTTTCTCTATTGTTGTGGCTCATTTTCGACTTATTTTTATAAATTATTTCCAATTCATGAAATGATATTATTTAAAGAGCAATGGAAGTACAATTTTTCTTCCTCGTAGTTTCCATCATACGAGAGGCTCACAGTCTTTGTACTTCTGTAACGAAACGTAAGTAATTTTAAAGCCGTTTTGTCATATTAGGGGAATGTTAAAATAGTTAATTTGTATTTTAGCTACTTCACTTACGGCAGTCACACAGTTTTCCACTGATGGATCAGCCAAACGTAAATATTGTTTCCATATAATTATATGCAAAGGCATATCGTCAAATTTATCATAATACAAACATTGCTAATTCTTCCAATGTTTCAGCGAATCTTAGTCATTTGTTGTCAACAGATAATATAATTACGGTAATTAACTTTTCTCCTGCCTATGTACTTGAAGCTAGTACAGTGCTAGAACCCATTGCTGATTGTCCGATGGATTGTTTGACAGTTCTAAATGCGAAATACCATGCAGAGACTGGTAATTATTTTTATTGTATATAATAATACGAGTTAAGCTAGTTTGATTAATAGTTTAACAAATTCTGCAAAGTTCAGATTCTTTCGTGATGACTCGTCCTGACGACACAGTGCTTTATTCTGCATATAACTCTATCCCGAAATCAAATATCACATCTGTATATTGTACTAAATCGTTGGGATTTTGTGGATCTGATTCACCACTTTATCTATATTTTTCTGAAATAAATAGAGGTTGTATTTATATTTAGTTCTATTTGAAAAATATTTGTTGATACGTTCTTTTTTGTTCATCGTAGATTACTACGTATCAACTCGACCAGGCGCAGATGTCAATTCGTCTCATTATTCTATTCAGTACATGGGAACTGCTTTATGCTACATTTGGTCCAATTTAACGTGAGGCATCTCTAAGATGAACTATTATTTAGTGATTATTTGATGGGAACGCACAACTTACGATTGTTTTTATCTTGTCTATTCAAACAAATGGAATTGTGAAACGCGAAAGCGCAGTATCAACTGGATGTAAAAGTAGGACCTTGTTTGAAATGCAGAAGCTTTACGATTATAAGTAAAGAAAGAATAGTTCTAGTTCTAGGTTGACATTAAGGTTCACGTTAGGGATTACTATAGTAGTAAACCATTTTTTGGTGTTTATCGGTGCTTATTACATAATAGAGAAACCAGTGTAAGAATCTTTGTTTTAGAACTACAACAACCACACTATCGACAAGTGTCGCACTGAACAGTACAATCCTATCAACTACTGGAGATATGGTTTCTACTTCAGTGACTAGTGCTACTATTTCATCTAAACTACCACCTTCAACTTCTGTTTCATCTAAACTACCACCTTCAACTTCTGTTTCATCTAAACTACCACCTTCAACTTCTGTTTCATCTAAACTACCATCTTCAAGTTCTGTTTCATCTAAACTACCATCTTCAACTTCTGTTTCATCTAAACTACCATCTTCAACTTCTGTTTCATCCAGAAAGATAACTGTAACAACAGCAACATCCATAACAACATCAAAAACGGAAATATTAGAAACTGATGTCTCACATGTAATCACAGTTACGAATGAACCATTAAATTCGGATCACTACAGTATGTCTTGTGTAATTTTTAGACGAGCTACTGAACAATAAGTATGTTTCTTTCAGCATATAGTGAAGGCTTGGCAGTATGGAAATGGTTACTTATAATTGCTGGAGTTATAATTGTCAGTGGGCTAATTGTTGTTGTGGTACGTGATAGATCTCTACTTTTGACGAATTTTTAAATCTCTGATTTACGGGATATACCATAATCCTTTTTTTAGGTTGCTTGGCTAACATGTTCATTCATTAGAGTGGGTCGGACGTTAGATATCCATCCTTATGAGAGTGGTTATACTCCGCCTCTCAGTCATGGAGGAGTGAACACCAGTAGCACCATCATGCCCCCTCCCTTGATATCAACAAATCCTTTAATTATTGGTCTGAAGTCCATTTAATAGTCACGAACAAAACTAAATAATCCCCTCCATTTTATTAACATAATCCAAAAATATTGTTAGATGGATTACACGATTAAATCGAAATTTCAACGTAGGTAGAACATTTATTTTCCAATTTATCAAACAGTTTATAATTATTTTAGAGCCGTTTGGCTGAATACAGTAACACGGTATTTTTCGCATATCTCAGTTTTAGAATTGACTAGACGTAAATATTTGGTAATCCTATCTGGGTATCAGTTGACCCAAGAAGTATTAACTACTCGTAGATACTACTATATGCAATGATAACTCAGAATACTTTAAGTAATATTGCACATTCAGTTGTGCTGAGTTAAAAGTTAGAACAATATCACGTCATGTATACGTACTTTATGAAAAAGTCCATTATTAAAATGGGTTTTAGACGGCCTTAAATATTGGGAATGCGGTATTGAATGTGGATGGCATGGCAGTAGCCCAACAGGGGAACTATTCACAAACAGGCCTAAATTCCCCACTGATAAATCCATGAAAACAACACAATTGATCAATCTTAAACCATTATTACGGATGAAATGGTATGAAAGAGTGGAACTTACAGTCCTACAGATCCATCCCTGGGAGGGATTATTGGTGGACGAGGAGGAGGCGGGGCTTGTATTAATGGGACATTATCGGTTGACGACAAATTAGAAAATGCTGAGCTGCTTCCCGTACTGCAAAAATAATAATAAAATAGTATGATAAAAACTAGGCAAACCCGACGGAACCATATGATCAGAAAGTGACCTAATCCCACTGCTCTCGGGTGTGTGTGCATTCATTAGATTCAGAGTTGCCGGTCGTTCAGGTTTTCTCTGCTGTAATATACTTTTCTTACATCAGCAAAATTCAGAACTAATTAACTTAAACTATTTTCTAAACTTACAGGACATTGAATGTATTGGTGGTTAGTTATACAGTTAGTAGCATATCTCGGAGTCATGGTGATATATGGCGAATTGGTGACAGTTCTGGGTGCACAATGAACTTGTGAGTCGGAGAAGGGGGCTGTTCGCCCACTTAAAATCTGATATGGAGACGGTGAAGAATCATGACCAGGTGGAGGAGGCACTACAGTGGAAAGACTTGGCTGAAAAAAAGAATCAATATAGTCTTAATAATTTTCGATTTTAACGAGATAATGTACTCCCCAGAATTTATATTATATATTTGAGTGAAAATATTACAAAACATTTTTTTCTATACTGAAAATAAAGAATAAACCTGAACTGGCACATGATGAGGAGAGCTACGGTGAATTGGAGGAGTAATACAGTTTCCTCGTAGGGGTGACTCATAAGCACGGAAGGGGACTCGATCATCAGATGGTGTTCGCAAGTGTTGGGGTATCATAGCACCACCTAGACAAGATATAATGGGCAGCTTATTAAATACATTACGTTTCTAGGTCTTTAAAACAATCCTTACCAAATGAACCTTCAGGTGTTGTAGGGAACGGTTGATCTATGCCAATTTCTTGGCAAGGAGATCTTGCAGAGTATGGATCTGGTACATATGACCACGGGGATGTAACGTCGCTTCCACTCGTTGAAGGAGTATTGAGCCCATGATTAGGTTTCACGTACCTTCTAAATTCACATTTGAAGAAAACTAGAAAATAAATCCAAACTGCTCTAAGGAAACAATATGAATCAGTGGAAGAAAAAAAAACAAACGCCGTTTGCTGGGTCGAATGAATTTCATGCCGTTTATTTAATTTATCAGCAGGAGAGACCTTATTACGTACCACTCTATAAAATGAAATATATACTGGCTATTAAAGCACCGCTAAAAATAAAATCTTACTTATTTTGAGATGGAAGTTTATGGACTTCCTCTTCTGCTGTGATTCCAATACTCGTTGAAGCACGAGCACGAGGAGAGGTTCGCTATAATAAAATTACTGGAATTCATTTAAAAAACAAGTTCATATGCCTATCGATTTTTCATCCAAAACAAAAATAGAAGATGCCTTGCTTTAGCACTGAATTGGTGTTTTGGAGAACCCAACCTCGACAGCATTGGTCATTCCGAGCATTCCAGGTCCTCTTGTTTGATGTGGAAAACCTACCAGCCTGCCCGAAGTCAGAGAAGAAGAACGTGCGGTAGAAGGTATATCGTCAGATTCTTCTGAGAGATTATTTCGACGTCGCTAAACGAAATGATTGTATAAAACAAGTATAAAGTATGGCTGAAATATACCTCTTCAGCAAATTATTAGTTTGATGCAAAAATAATGACGGACTTGGTTGTTTCAAACTTTGGCTATTATTTTTGTTTAAATTTTTATTTTACTATGTTCATGTAATATACTATTTTAAAGCGCGAAGTTCGCTCTACTGATTCATGTTAATGGTTTTGTTTTCAATGTGAATTTTTTGTTTATTTTGGGCTATCAAATTTAAAATGAAAAAAAAAGCAAATTCGAGCGAATTTATTGTACGAGTTTAAATTAGTACGTAAAGCACTGAAAACTTTTTGCAATATTAACCAAGCATTTGGCGAGGAAATCATCAACGAACGTACAACTAAATTTCGTATTGGAAACGAGTCTCGAAAATGAGAAGGTTCGCGGACGTCCTTTCGCGATTGAGGACAATAAACTGAAGACCATTATTGAGGTAGATGCATCCAAAACAACTCGAACGGTTGCAGAAGAACTAGACGTTGTCCATTCAACAGTTGTTAGACATTTGCACCAAATTGGGAAACCCAAAGAAGACCGACAAATGGGTGCAGCGCGAGCTGAACGAATACCACAAAAATCACCGTTACGAAATATGCTCTGCGCTTCTTTTACACAAGAAAATCAATCGATTTCTTGATCACAATATGACATCTGATGAAAAATCAATTCCATACGACAATCGACGGCGTTCCGCCCAGTGGCTGAACCAAGATGAAGCTCTAAAACACTTCCCCAAACCGAAGCTGCACCAAAAGAAGGGTATGGCCACTGTTGGGTGGTCGGCAAGTGGAGTTATCCACTACAACTTCTTGTGTCCTGACGAAACTACCACAGCGGAGAAGTATTACCACGAAATCGACAAAATGCACCAAGAACTGCAACGTTTACGTCCAGCACTAGTAGATCCAAAAGGACCAGTCCTCCAAGACAATGCTCAACCGCATGTATTGCAAATGATTGCAGAAATTGAACGAACTGGACTACGGGACTCTACCTTACCCAGCTTACTCACCAGACCTCTCTCCCACGGACTATCACTTTTTCAATCATATCGACAACTTCCTACAAAGAGAAGGTATTCGACAACGAAGCAGTAACTAAAAATACTCCGAAGTATTCATCGGTTTCAGGACTCCAGAAATCTATGCTACGCGAATAAATATACTTGTTTGTTGCTAGTAAAAATACGTAGATTCTAATGGTACTTATTTCGATTAATAAATTTTATTCTAAGCTGAGATATATTACCTTAAAGTTGATGGTTGAAGTCCGAAATTATTTTTGCATCAACCTAATAAATTATAATCTGATTTCTTTAGTTAGTATGAATAAATCGTATCTATGTGTTCAAAAGAGTGTTACTAAAACCTTAAAACATATCTACCAGAAATAGTGCCAAATTGTAAGTAGTCTAAAAAGAGAGAC
This sequence comes from Heterorhabditis bacteriophora, assembly GCA_964036235.1. Classification (NCBI taxonomy): domain Eukaryota; kingdom Metazoa; phylum Nematoda; class Chromadorea; order Rhabditida; family Heterorhabditidae; genus Heterorhabditis; species Heterorhabditis bacteriophora. Next base: position 5,510,149 of record OZ038426.1, on the reverse strand, counting down.
ATACTCGATAGACTGATTGGCACAATATATAACGCATAAACTATAGAGCATATGCTACTAATGCTCCTAATTCATACTACAAAATAAAAAAAGATTATTCAGTAATTTTTTTCAAAATTAAACATATTAAATAGTCAAAACACTATAGTACCGCTTCATATTAGCATGCTTTAGAAATATTAAACTGATATTTTCTTCATCTTTAAAGTTATATGTTACTCATGTCAAATATGATGGTAGTACTAACGCGAAAAGATTTCATCCATTCTTCAATAAATATTTTCTCAATGACTTCAAAACTCACCCCTCCAATTATCTTGTTAATAAATTTGCTGATTCCTCTGCTACCTGAATCTGAGCCATCACTACGTCGTGCCGTATGCCCAACACGAGATGGTTGTTGTGCACGTGGAGAAGTGCCCGGAGTTTCAGCCTGATGCGTCCGGTTGGCATCCACTATACAAAAACTATACTTCTTATCCGATTACTTACTAGACATATTTGAGCATTATTAGGTATCGGTACTTTTAGCGCTAAGTATACCAAAAGAAGTAAAAAAAAACAATAAGCACATAAATAGTTATGACAACTAAAACACAATTACATACCGTCCTGGTCAGCTAATTCGACGACAGCTCTATCAGGCTTTTCCTGATTATCCTCGTTATGAAGGCCTGGTCTTTTTTTGCGGATGGCGTCCTTACGCTTAAGGGGCCCTTTTACAGTGCCATTCAAGTCAATATCATTTAGATTTGGACTGCTAATTGAAAGATTGGCCTTCAAAGGGCGATGTTCTGTTATCAGACGATTTTTTTCACGTCTGGGGAGTGTGCCGAAGACTCCCGAAGACGGCTGCTGCTCAGAAGGGGAGACGATTGGAAGACCAGAAGAAGCAGGTGGGTCAACTACAACTCAACACATTCACAGAACGACGGAGGTACCAACTACACGAAACCAACGTTATTTTACTACAGATGATCCAACTCACATCTTATGAAGCGTAATTCATTTTTATCAGGATTAGGTTGTATAGTCATTACATGGCGGACAGCTGAAAAAAAAGCTATAGAAATATAATATTCATATTAAATGGAAGGAATTCAGCAGGAAATAAAGGTAAAATTCTTTTGAAAAGTTTTTTTTCAAATATATGAATTATAATATTATTGCCATACGTCCTGGGCGACTGATGTCATTCTTCCCAATTTTTTTCTTTGGTTTTCGGCGTTCTTTAACTTCAGGTTTTATTTCAGCCTCTCTGCTTGCTGTTTGCTCTTTTATTTCAATGTAGAGCTTCTTATACATTTCTCTCAACTGTCTAAATATAAAAGATGAATTATTTAAAAGTTAAATATATAAATAAAGGAGTTTAAAATCTTAACAACATGAAACTATGTTCACTAGAGTATAATAAATTTTAATATTAAATGGTATTTAAAAAAGTGATAAATTAACACCGTTATTTTTGTATCATAGATTCTAATAAACATCTTAAAAAAAACCAACTTGTTACTATCCTCTCGATCAGGACCAAGCTTTACATATATTTCCGTAAGATCTCTGGCTATATCTGATTGAACTCGTTGAACTAAAGCTTCTTGTTCTTCCTAAAAAAATTATTCCCTTCAATTTAGTATATATGAATCGCCGTCGTGAAATTAACTGAGATGATTGTGGTAAAAATACAATTACGTCGAGCAGTTAGTGTGCTATTGATTTTCAGATGATCATTCTAAGAGCTACCATCCTTTTCTTTAATTAATTTTCCACTAGTTTGCTATATTTATTTAGGTCCACTATTTTAGTAAAAAATGTTTTTCTTATGGTAATATGACCTTTTCCAAAATCATTCTATAAACGTCCTTGCACCTTCTATGCGGTAATGTGGCTCTTATTTAGCGTTCTTTTTTTTCTAAAACTAACTTGATACAGCACAAAATATAATATTTCAAAATAAAAGTAATGTTTCCCATAAACATCTGATGGCCAAAAAAACCCGGAATTAAAGTGTATCCTGAGTTATTAAATTTATAACGCTTCCGTTGACACTCGACTGACACCACATATTTAAGTTCCAACTAAATTTGTTGGGTACCAGTTGAATTATAAGCAAAAACTTGATCATAATACTTAACTTATGGACACTATTATATTCATATATATGTAAAACGTACTGAAAATCCTTCTCGCTCTAGTTCCTCTCGATATTCTTTGAAATCATTCAGTAACTGAGCGAAGGTTGGACGCTCTTCCGGCTCTACCTACACAAGTTTTTAGTTCAGCGATCAAAACATGAAATTTCAATACATTAAAAGTAACTAACATTCCAACATCGTTGCATTAACTCTTTCCACTTCAAAGGACAATTATCAGCGATAGGCAATTCCAATGCTTGTGTTGATACCTATCAAAAAGAAATGATCTTGTTACAAAATACAATAAAAGCTAAAAGGATGAAGTAAAGCTTACATATATTTAGAAATCAGCTAAATAACCCATAATACTATTCATAACTATTACAACTATAAATAATTAAGGACAAAACTAAGAGATTCATTAAAAGCGCCTAATCAGTAACAAAGTGATGCCTAAATAACTAGAGATTAACTAGATATAAAATTTAAATACATACCAGAAATGCTACCGTTATTGGAACTAGATCTTGATATGGTTCCTTCCTAGTTAATAATTCCCATAAAACTACGCCGAAACTCCAAATGTCGGATGCTTCAGAATAACGCATAAATCGGTAAGCTTCTGGAGCCATCCAAGCATATGTACCAACTAGGCTTTGTCTAGAACGATTTTGAAATTTCGATAACTGAAAAATTATTCCACGATAATATTATAAGATATAAAGATAAAGCTAAATTACCTCTTTTCATCATGAATATTAATTTTCTTCGTGACTCCAAAATCTGTTATTTTAAGTGTAAGTCGATCTAGAGCTTTCCCATGACACTTTTGACAAGACCCATCGGCCTATTAAACTTGAAGATACAAATATTAAAATAGATTTGGAATTTAAGTCAATTTACCTGAATTCCATCATGAAGATGAATTGACTGCGTGGGAGAAGTAGGAGTAGTTACCGAAAGATTGCAAAAACAAACACACTCCTTAACCAAAACTGAAAAGGATGTAAATTTGAAATATAATAAACCTAAGAAAAGTATCGGATGTAATGAGAGTTTTAACATACCATTGTCTGCTTTGAGATCTCTGTGAACAAGTCTTTCTTGGCTTAGAAATGTCATGGCTGAAGCGATTTGAGCAGCCCAATCAACCAAAATCCTTACTGATACAAAAGAATTAGCCACCTTCTGACAAACAGTCTTCAATGAACGTCCTGTAATGTGGGAATAAAACAAGGTTAGATTATTGATTAAAAAATTTCAGCTATGAAAATCTTGAAATAACGATAAAATAAATCAATAACGGACCTTCACATAATTCTAGAACAAGGCCAATGAATGGTTGTTCCAAACAAACTCCTAGCAGCTGAATGATATTTGGATGTCGTAATCTATTAATAACCACAGCTTCACGTTTTAAAGCTGAAATAGAATATAATGATAAAGAATACAATTAAACATTGCATATTCATCGAGGTTAGTACTTTAAAATCTCTTGTTATATATTAAGTATTATGGTTAATATATAAGCATCCATATAGCCTACCATCAATTGAAAGCTGACTTTTCCGATCATCACGAAGGTGTTTAAGAGCAACAAACTATAAAAAAGAATTAACAAAACTTGGATAATTGTCTTAAATTATTTGTACTTAATTATATTGCATTGAATTTAACAAATACGAGACTTACCGCATTATTATAAACAACTTTGTATACAATAGCACATGCCCCTCTGCCAATTTCTTCTTTTCCATTAGGTTGACTAATTTCATTCGCAGAAATTTCAGTAGCATCACATCCTATAGAAATACATATTTGTTGGGAATATACCCCTATAAACACCGCAGTTAAAGTATTACCCAATAATTTTACGTAGTTAGCAGGAAAGAGTCCACGCTTTCCATCTATTTCACCTAGATACCAATCCTCTTCATCTCTAAAATTCTTTATTTTGTGATGGAAATAAGACAATGCTGTTTAATTTTATTATTTTAATCAAACTAACGATTTTTTGATTAATTTTACAGTGGCTCCAGCGCACAAGTTAAGTTCGTCCAAATTTCTTGCTACATAGTCGAATTGGATTTCAAATACCTAGCATTAACAAATGATGAGCATAAAAGAGGAGTTTTACACAATAACTGTGCAACAAAATCAAGGTTCTGAATTCTATTAATATACCTGACTCCTTTCTTCTTCTCGATCGACATCTTCATGTTCACGAAAAACAACTAAAAAGACGAACAATACTGTTTAACGTGTAATATGTTCTTAATAAATAGTTTGAACCAACTGTATGTCATACCTTCCCCATCTGTTACTTCTCCATCACTTTCCCGGTTAGTCGATGGCAATGCACTTGTCAGTATGCTATGATCACGTGAAGCATCTACATCTGAGTCCGTCGATGGAGAAGAATAGACTTTAAGACACTCAGTAATATATAGGATTTTTTAAAACAGATGAAATAACTATTAAAAAATTAAACGTGCAAAAAAATGAAAATTAATAAGTACTACGATTTCGAATATGTATCAAGAATTACATTAAATTCACTAAAATATTTCTATTTAGACAACTATATTTAAACTTACAGTTGTGCGAGGTTATGTTCGTATATTGAGATGCAGCGAGATGACGATTTTCATCCTCTTCCATCTCGTCTTCTGTCCACGTGAGCACCTCGCAACTCACACTACCCTGCTTGTGTAGACCTAGCCGGTCACTGACCGACGGCCAAGCACGAGCTTCCTAATAAAAAAATAATATTTAACTTTAATAAAAGAAATTAATATTAAGAGAACTACGCAAAGCAAGTGGTCATTGGTATTAATAAAGGATATAATTTTCCTTAATGATTTCCGTCACATCTATGGCATTGCAAGATTTATAAACCACAATAATAAGATAAGTATTGATTTTGCTCCTGCAAGATAAACATGGCTCTAAATAAATAAAATTCTTGGGTTTATTAGTAAAAAACAATATCAGATACTTTCAATTAAAATTAACATAATGTTCGAATATAAAGACTTCATAGGAAATTCTGTGAAAAAAATCTGCAGGTAAATAATGAAACTGATGTTTTAAAGGAATTAGATAATTAATAACAATAAGGACAAAAGGTTAAATCTTTTACCAGATAATCACACGCATCATTCACAAGGCGAACAAAATGCATAAAAATGACGGAAAAATGTTGGAGTGCTCTCCGAACTTTCTGGAGAGAACAACAATTCATACTGATTAGATCGTTATCTATGGGGGTTGCCATTTGTGTATTACTGGAATTGATCCCATCTAATATACATGTGCGCCTGGACGCTCTAGCTTTCACACGCTTTTTCTCTTCAGCTATGCCACGCCCATTGGGTCAGAATGCAGACATGATTCCGACCATCGTGCTGGGGTAAAATGAAGTGAAGCTACATTTGATTTTCGGAAATTATTTTTCTAATTTACTATAGTATATAAAATTATTGCCAAATAATAAATCATTGTGCGTAAGAATACATTTATAATAGAGTAGTTACTAAATTATTAGAATCCAAATATTTTAGACTATAATAAAAATAAGTCACTTGCACTTAAAAAACCGTTAGTAATGTATACATTCAGTTAAATGATGCAAAACTAATAGTTAATTAATAGAGTAGATTGAAACATTAGTGACTGAAAGTAATATTGTTTAAATACTATTGATGGTTATGATACATACATAAGTAAACTATTCTCACAAACATAAAAAAAATAGGTGGATTCATAGATTCCAACTTTGAAATTAACTATGGTCTCCTAAAATTTAGCATAAACAATGTCTTTTCCGATTTTACCTACTATGGGTATTTTAAACGCACACCGGTGAGTACATTATTACTAAATTATTGGTATCCGTAAATAGGATTCTTTATTTTCATTTCGCAGCACACCTACATTTTTAAAGAGATGGAACTATTGCTCGAACCCTGAACTTTGTAGACAGTACTGTGTAATAAGTAAATAATTTCCAAACTAAATATTTCCGTTTAAGAGAATGCTTGAGACATGACTAAACTAATACCTAGAAAGACCTCCAGTAAACATGCAAAATCGAAAGGTCTGAATAAGATGCAATCAAGAAAGCTAAGCCAGTTATGTTATATGAAAAGTATAACAGTGTAACAGGTATCGCATAAAAAGCTACATCACTGCCATCACCAACAACAGTTACTTTCATGTGGCTCTTCATGGGTATGATTTATATTTTACGGATGCCTGAAACCACTGTTTCCACAATTATTAAGCAAGGTTAGTCGATCACGACTTAAAATGTCTTCTGGGACGAAAACGGCACATTATATGCAAAATTATTTGTCCAAAAAGTATTTGAAATAAAGAGCAGCAATATGAACAAATAAGATTTATTAGAAAGATTAGTAAACTAGCTTAGGTCCTCATTGTAAGTCATTAGTCAATATGTATAAAATACTTCATAAATCCAATAAAATACTTTGTTAAAGTGTAAAGAAACTGAGTATTCTACGCGAAACTGGTCATTTAAAGTATACTGAACTTAGAGGGCCAAACAATTTTGCATCAAATGGGGCAAGTGCCTTAGAAATTCTAAGAAAAATTAATGCTTTCAAAATATTTTAACCAAAAGGAAGATACTTACGTCGTCAACTATAGCTCCTCCATTCAAACGAATGTATGGTAAGTCTGATGTCTTCATTCTAAAATGTATATTTATCCTGCAAGTTCATTCTATAAACCGTTGTATTTAAAGTTAATCAGTAATATCGAGGTTACATATGCGTAGCAAAAGAATCAAAGGTATGCGTAGGTCTTATTCTAAAACATTAAATTCTAAGAAAATAAAAAGCGAAAAATGCTAAGTATCGAATAAAGCGTGTGAGAAAAGGACATCGGAAAAGTCAACAGATTAAAATCGAATGAGCTATGATTAGAGCTACCTAGGAATTATATTTGAAAAAGTATGAATTGATAGAGAACGTGAGCTAATATGATGGAGAAAAAAACGTTGGAATAAAATGATGCACACGAACATTGCATGTATTGATGCGCGTTTTAATAAAGAACTTTAAGAGATTTGATAGGAAGAACGAGTGAAAGGTGCTGGAGGTGAACGATGGTGCTGAAATCGAATTTCGATCGAAGGACGCGATGGTGGCCACAATGCGCGTGCGCATTGCGTAAAACAGGCCGATAGCAACGACTGGTTCCCTACTAGGCAGTGATATCATAGATCGTAACGGTTCGATGCCGCAGATAAAGCAATTATTTTTTGCATATCAAAACAATCTGTTCACTTGTTCACTAGGTACTCGTCGATCAATTCATCACTAACTAAACTGTTACAAATTATACCTCTTATTCAAAATTCCTTATATATATATATATATGAAAATATGAGCCTATTACATAAATAGGACTATATGTATATATATATATAAGATTATAAGTGGGGAAAGTCACTTAAAAGTAACATCTTTAAAATATTGTAGTTGAAAATTAATAGATTGTTAATTTTGTGCTACATAATTGGAGTTCCAAGTTTTCACTTAAAATATCTAGTATCGTGTTGTTTGCAAATACTTCGTTGCTCTCAGTGAAAGCTTCAATAATCTAAATTATATCATGAAGAGGGACGAAGCATAATCCGATAAGTGTATTTACAATTGGTTTTCAGCACACTCATGATGATTTATAATAACTGCTTATTTGCAGAAGATATTTGCCATGGAGGAAAGTGAATAAAATGAGAATAGGTTGGTAATAACAGACTGTTCTAATTGCTGGATTATAAAATACATTCATGCAAGCGTATGTATATAATTTACACAAATTGATTATTAGAATCATAAATGACTGAATTATTCTATAAATATCGTATTACTGAAGTATGTCGTGAACACCGATAACCAGATTTGTATCACTTTTGAGGTACAAATATACTTATTATAATCGTTTCATTAAACCATCGTAATTCAAGTTATTATATAGTTTCCGTCTACATAAGAATCGTATTAGGACACAACCGACAAGTGAACGGACACATATCCTTCATGTAGGTTTTCAAAGCAGGGTTTTCACATAAGTCCTTCCGGCACGTGCTTTGCCCACTTGGTGAGATAGCTTTGTCCTTGCATACTGAAATATTTTAGTAAAATTTAGAACATGCAGTGCATCTGTGTCATAACGAAAACATAATGCATTGCTCATCGTTTTATCAGCAGTGAATATAAGGTTATTTACATGTTTCAGGGTTGTATGCGGCGATCGTAGGGGAAAGTGGGTGGAAGTGAAATGGACCAACGTACCTTTTGACATAATTAGTGGAAAATAACTATCATAAAGTCTAACCGGTCTTTATGACTGCTCTTTGTCTCCTACTTCGAACTCTTCCATTAAAAGGTATGCAAACACCACATGTTACTGGGCATTGTTTCCTAAATTTCGAACGGATGATGGGATGTGCATTATTGCAAAAATTTCGTCGAGATTGGCAGAAATTTCTTCCTGTATGCTGATTGGCGACATCGACACACCCTCAATAAATATTATTCTTTACGTATGCTCACTGTTTGCTTAATTATTTTCAAGTAATAACTTACTTCGTCGTTGCCTAGTGGGAATACAAAAGCCGCAGGTGACAGGACAATTTCGCTTCATTAATTCTGTGAAGCTAAAAATTCTTTTCGAAAACAATGCACATCGGATAATTATTGATATTAAAATCTGTAGAATAATACAATACATTGCTAAAAACGCGAATTGAAGGAATTAAAAGAAATTATAGGAGCCATCAGAAACTAACCCTCTTCTTCGACAAAGATGTAATATTCTACGACAGTTTGATCGCTTAGTTCTGGGATTTATAATATCTCTACAGTTATCGTCTCTTAATATTCGAGTGGTTGTAATCAAAGGCATTCTAGTCGATGTGGAAGAGATCTAAAATATTACAATTACACCTATCACAAAATACATCATTATATAGCATTTTTCATCAAAAAAATTATAATCAAGCAAACCAAATAATATTTTTTACACCTTAAGTGTACTTATTGATCTAGTTGTAGATTCATTATTCATTGAAACCTAAACTAATAAAGTAATATGCGGAAATATACTGTGCATGATTAATATCCATTTACTATTTAGTGTACCTCAAGCTCAACTCTAGTAGTCATTGCTCCATGCACGGTCGTATCGTTGGGCACAAATTCTTCCGTTGTTCTCGATTCAGCCACTGTCGAGGCGAAGCCCTCCAATTTCGGTTGTATAGAACTTGATGTGGGTTTATCTTCTTCACTATGCACGGTCGTATCGTTGGGCACAAATTCTTCCGTTGTTCTCGATTCAGCCACTGTCGAGGCGAAGCCCTCCAATTTCGGTTGTATAGAACTTGATGTGGGTTTATCTTCTTCACTATGCACGGTCGTATCGTTGGGCACAAATTCTTCCGTTGTTCTCGATTCAGCCACTGTCGAGGCGAAGCCCTCCAATTTCGGTTGTATAGAACTTGATGTGGGTTTATCTTCTTCACTATGCACGGTCGTATCGTTGGGCACAAATTCTTCCGTTGTTCTCGATTCAGCCACTGTCGAGGCGAAGCCCTCCAATTTCGGTTGTATAGAACTTGATGTGGGTTTATCTTCTTCACTATGCACGGTCGTATCGTTGGGCACAAATTCTTCCGTTGTTCTCGATTCAGCCACTGTCGAGGCGAAGCCCTCCAATTTCGGTTGTATAGAACTTGATGTGGGTTTATCTTCTTCACTATGCACGGTCGTATCGTTGGGCACAAATTCTTCCGTTGTTCTCGATTCAGCCACTGTCGAGGCGAAGCCCTCCAATTTCGGTTGTATAGAACTTGATGTGGGTTTATCTTCTTCACTATGCACGGTCGTATCGTTGGGCACAAATTCTTCCGTTGTTCTCGATTCAGCCACTGTCGAGGCGAAGCCCTCCAATTTCGGTTGTATAGAACTTGATGTGGGTTTATCTTCTTCACTATGCACGGTCGTATCGTTGGGCACAAATTCTTCCGTTGTTCTCGATTCAGCCACTGTCGAGGCGAAGCCCTCCAATTTCGGTTGTATAGAACTTGATGTGGGTTTATCTTCTTCACTATGCACGGTCGTATCGTTGGGCACAAATTCTTCCGTTGTTCTCGATTCAGCCACTGTCGAGGCGAAGCCCTCCAATTTCGGTTGTATAGAACTTGATGTGGGTTTATCTTCTTCACTATGCACGGTCGTATCGTTGGGCACAAATTCTTCCGTTGTTCTCGATTCAGCCACTGTCGAGGCGAAGCCCTCCAATTTCGGTTGTATAGAACTTGATGTGGGTTTATCTTCTTCACTATGCACGGTCGTATCGTTGGGCACAAATTCTTCCGTTGTTCTCGATTCAGCCACTGTCGAGGCGAAGCCCTCCAATTTCGGTTGTATAGAACTTGATGTGGGTTTATCTTCTTCACTATGCACGGTCGTATCGTTGGGCACAAATTCTTCCGTTGTTCTCGATTCAGCCACTGTCGAGGCGAAGCCCTCCAATTTCGGTTGTATAGAACTTGATGTGGGTTTATCTTCTTCACTATGCACGGTCGTATCGTTGGGCACAAATTCTTCCGTTGTTCTCGATTCAGCCACTGTCGAGGCGAAGCCCTCCAATTTCGGTTGTATAGAACTTGATGTGGGTTTATCTTCTTCACTATGCACGGTCGTATCGTTGGGCACAAATTCTTCCGTTGTTCTCGATTCAGCCACTGTCGAGGCGAAGCCCTCCAATTTCGGTTGTATAGAACTTGATGTGGGTTTATCTTCTTCACTATGCACGGTCGTATCGTTGGGCACAAATTCTTCCGTTGTTCTCGATTCAGCCACTGTCGAGGCGAAGCCCTCCAATTTCGGTTGTATAGAACTTGATGTGGGTTTATCTTCTTCACTATGCACGGTCGTATCGTTGGGCACAAATTCTTCCGTTGTTCTCGATTCAGTTATCGTTGGTTCCAGGAAGATAGAAGAAGTGATTAAAGGACTTTTGTCATCAGCTTTTTGTTTAGAAATTATGAGAGTAAAAATGAGAGGAATTGTAAATTTCATAGTTAGCCTTTTCAGTTAATCTGGCTTTTTTTATATACACCCACTAATTTCCAAACTCAAATATTAGCTCATCTAATTAAATCCTACTTGTTTATTTTGTAATGATGATCAAATATTTTTTAATATTAGCTTTGATATCACAAAAAATAATAACAATCTGTTAAGGAGACTCATTATTAAAATTCCATAACATATTTAAGGAGGCTTAGTTTATCAGTTTAGTTCCACTTACCCGTATCAATTCTTAGATAGCAAATGATGAATTTAAATAGTTCATTTTTACACTTCTGATTGCTTCGTTAAGTCTGTTCCTCATTAAACAGGTATATTATAGATAATTGAATCGTTGTACGAAGCTAATAAAAATTTTTTTGAAAAGATAGGTTAAAATAGTAAATAAATAAAACCATAGCAATGGGATAAAATTCTTATCTATTGCAATATTTTCATAGCGCAAAATCAATTCGATCGTACCATGACATATAGAAATGAAGTGGAGCTACCCGAGGTAAACACATTTTAGAGCTAACTCAGAAGTTGAGTTTGAAAAGTAACATCTGCTTGTAGCCTGGGACAATAATATCGTTCAACAACCATCGCTGGGATGTGCTTAAACATATACATAACGGCGTGTTCTCACAAGTCTTTATGGTATAAGATCCATAATTTTAGCACAAATTGGTTAAATATGAAAGTGTTTTGTTGCTGTATTCAGCTAACAAGTTAATTTTTTTTTTAGCTGAGAGATTCAAATGATCAGAGGAAACTTCTCGCTATGAAAATAGAAAAACAATCTGGATGTGAAAGGTAACAAAGATATTCGATATACATGAAAACACCTAAAAATGTAGTTTAAGACCAGTTTTGAAACTTGATGTGTGCATATTAGCAAAGATGCGAGGAGTTGTCGGCTTTCCTCAACTTATTGTCGCGGGGAGAACTGAAGATTATAAGGCAGGGATTTATATCAATTAAAACTTTAATACCGAAAGTAGATAAATTCCTTAAACTTTATAATTTTAATACTTTATGATTTTAAATGAATAGAATGTTATTATAACATAGAATATGTCAGTTCTGCATAATGCGACTGATTGGACCAGATTTATGCGCGTTACTCGCCAACATGCCAGGGAGAATGTGAGTAGAAAGGGGATTAAGATGGGAGAGAAAAAAATGAGTGAAAAAACATGCTACGAAAAATTCTTCCCGAAATATATAGGAAAATTTAACATATCTTAAGGTTTACATTGTCTACTACCTATCGTATTGCTATGCAAACTCTTGAACGGATTGAGAGTCTTCATGATATTGGCTATCTCAATAGGTTAAAATCGATTAAAAGTTTACTATATTTACTCTACTATAATTGCATTTATAATACGTCACTTATCTTCAGGGATATAAAGGCACAGAACTTCGCAATTGGACTTGATCATGACTCCTCTATAATTTATATGCTCGACTTTGGACTTACTAGAAAATTCAAGTACCAGTACTAGATTTTATTATCTAGTACTTGTGGTTAATAAATAAAAATACCTACTTTTTTCCTAATAATCTTACATTTCAAGAGTTTTTCTTTATGAGACCTGACGGTTCACTCATTCGTCGGAGGGGAAGTGGACCATGTGTTGGCACTTTCCCATATTCCCCACTTGCCTCTGCCACTATGAGAGATCAAGCTCCTAAGGACGACCTTGAAGGCTGGATGTATATGATGTTTGAAATGGTCAATGGTAAGTAAAATACTGCGATATATGAAACAGAAAAGACATGTTTAAAGTGATAAATGGTAAACAAAATTCGCATTATTCAATCATAAGAATATTCAATATGTGAAATCTATCATATTATAGTATGGAATAATAACCTGTTCTATTCAAATGCCATAGAGAGTTATACAAGATGTGAAATCAAAATAGTATACATATGACATTTTTAGTTTTAGAAGTTTGTCTCCAGAAGGTATGAATGCCGATTGAATGTTATAACATTTCACTAACGTTCTTCTACAGAAAAGCTAGTAACATTTAGGTAGAATAGACCTCTGAAAAAAGAATTTTAAGAAATATTAAAAAAATAGTAATGTATCAATGAAAAAGAATTAAGGTTCCCTGCCGTGGTTCTCACAGTCAGTCTCTCTAGATCACAGTCTGACAAGGGAGTGGAAAATATACGCAAGGACAGGATTTCGTAGAGAACTATTTAATCATGTACCACATGAATGGGGAATAATTTTCAACCGGATCATCAACACGAGGTACATCTATTTCTTTTCCCATCTTAAAATGATAGCAATTCTAAATTAAAATTAAAGTTTTAATTGTTTAATATTTTTTGGAAAAACAAAAATCAGGTTTGAAGAACGTCCAAAGTACCAGCAAATTCATCGACTACTGATGACCGCTGTTCGTCGTCTTGATATTCCTTTAGATGTTCCTTATGATTGGCAGGTGAGTTCATTCAAATATTTTCCCTAGAAATATTATTCAATAATTTTTAGGTTTTTCCTTCACTTATTTCCTTGGTGCAGAAGTCCACATGGTCTCATTTGCCAGGTAATAAGGACTAATAGATGAAGATATGAACGTTAGAAGTCCCATTTCGGAGACAACATTTCTTTCCAAATAATAAGACACCATTGATATGATATTTATTTCAATTAATATTTCTATTGTTAGGGAAGTATTATTATGATTTTATTTAGCTAATTTATAATTTGGTCTTTGTTTATAATTCATTTAGTGTAGCATTTAATTGTACTTTCATTTAATATTTTAAGATAATTTCCAGCTGGAATAAAATTTTAAACTCCACAACTAGATCTTTCAATAAACAATGTAATAGTCATTTATTTAATTATTTTATATTAACACTCTGCTTGAATAGTCCTTAGTAGGCTCTGTATTTCCTTCTAACTAAAGTTATAAACTGCATGTTTTATAAGACATGTGGTTTAAGTCCTAATATATTACATATTTTCACATAAACCCTTTATGAAACGAAAATATTGGGTGTTCAAATTAATGAACTGATCATTTTGAATACCTTATAAGTTGGAGCATAAATATGTCTAAGGTCATGATAACGGAAAATTGATTAGATAAGAGAATCCAAGAAAATCATGATGGGACAAATAATCGTAACTCTATTGTTGCATTAACATTAAATAACAAAACTATGTTGTCTAAAGAAAACAGGATTTATATTCAATTTCACAATCCATGTTAATATGGTGTTTATATTTGAGAAAGTGAGGTAGCTCTTAGATAGTACAGTAGGTATGTCAGTGGTGCAATTCTTTAAAACACTTCTTACTGTGTCCAGCGACTGATTCGTCAGAAGAAGGATTAGGTTAATGCAATCATCTGATTTGAACCCTAGCATCTGTGGGAGGAGCTGTTACATCCATATGGGGATCTTAGATCCACAATTAACGCCTCACAGTTATGAAGCGAGGGGAAATGGTGGAGAATAGTAGAATTAATTAATTCTGCGTAACCTAATGTCAAACTAGTAATCAATTTCAAATATACAAAAGAAATGTAAAAAATCAAAACTATATTCTTTGATAGAACTAAATATCTATCAATGAAAAATCACCATTAAAATATGGAACAGTTTAATATGCTTTCAATAAATTTATCGTTACTTATGCTAAGAGTTTCTCACTCTAACAACTTTGATAAACAATTACTTTTAGAACAATTAACTTAAAAGTGATTCTCTTTTTCCTATAGGTTTTCATTACAATTCAAAATATCGGCCTTCTAGGTCTACGTTGTTTTATGACGTCTTAGAATAACATTTTACAATGTGAGACAATAGTAGTACAACGTACAAGTTATAAGATATTCTAAAAGATTATAGCAAATTCCGAGTTAGACATAAATTGCCATCTTATTTTCTCGTCTAATTAAAAGAATTACTTTTGGTAAGAAGAATAATCGAGCCAAAAGCGCCAAGTTTTCCTAAAATTGATAACATTTGAAATTAAATCTATATTTAAGCGTCACTAACTAACGTAATAAAAGTAGCACAATTTATTTCCAGCACTACAGTAAGAATAGAACTGCAGAACTTGTATACTAAATATGTCTGTGGTAATATTAATCACTGATCGATCTCGGCATCCTCCAAAATCTGTTTTATTCCAAACGCAGTATCCAATTCTTTTCTTAAATGGTCACTTAATTATTAATTATTACAGAACAGATAACCTTTTTTATAAATATTTGGCATTATTGAAATAATATAACTACGTCATTACGCCTCTCTTAATAATTAATGCTCCTTCAAATACTTTGTATTATAAACTCGAATAAGCTTACTTTAAAATCTCCGTTAATTAGTTCACTTACATACATATATCAATCATTTTATTCTATAATAATATAGGATCAAGTGAGATGTGATTTAGTTTAATCCTTCAAATACAAAATATTCCTTACGTTTTGTTGATATGATGCTCGGAAAATCATTATTAAAAATGCCATATATAAAGCTAGAAAATGGTAAACAGCTTTTCTTTTGTAATATTTCACTTTTAATAAACAATGCCATATGTTAGCTATATATATATATATATATATATATATATATATATATATATATTAGGTTGGCATTCGAGACTAAAATGTCGAGTTATCAGGTTTTCGGGTTTTCGTGGTATTTTAATAAGTCGAGTTATCGGGTTTCTAGATTTTGGAAAAGCCGGGTATTTCGCGGGATTCGGGGAATCGGGGGTCCCGGGATGCCAACTCTAATATATATGAATATTATAACGATGACAGTCTTCTTAGTAATCTTGTTTGTTTTTTCATGCAAAAGTGAAATCACCTTTTCGTTATTGTGTTTTTCAATTCACTCATTACGATCGCTAATGTTTTACTTTACATAATTTCATTTGTGTTGTTTCAAGCAAAATACATAAAAGGGCAATGAGAACAGAAATCATTATGACGGATCTTCTATAAATGAGTAAAACAAGACAAGTAAAATAAGTTCATCTCTAAGCTCTATTCCTAATCAGGAAACGATGCACTTTTTTGAAATTCTATGTCGTGTTTAAATTATACTCTCTACAATTAGTTAAAAAAAAGAGTTCAATTTATCATCTCTTACTTAACTATTCTATGAAATATATAGCATCATTTGTTATTTACTTCATATGTTTGTTGCATGGCTACATGTAGTGATTTATGATGTTGTTGATCTACCACAAATATTTCACGTTTTAGTAATAATTAATTCATCAGAGATTTGCGTTGTTAAGTAATTCTATGTGCGTCTTATGTGATTGAGATGACTAGCGATTAAACGTTGCAGAACGTTGATGATTTTATCCTTCTCTTTATTTGGTTTCTTTTATAGAGAATGTACTAGTGGTTCCTCCGTATTCATTAGTAGCATTGACAAAAAATGCAAAGAGTTCTTATATTTAGCTTAAGGAATTTGATATTGCCCAATGATGGTATTTACATAAATTCAACATTTACAGGAGAAGTGGAAAGTATCGGGGAAACCGTTGAAAACTATGACATAGAGGATAAATGGATACATTGCTTCACATTCTAATCCTTTTTTGATTTCAGTGTTCTTGTCATGCTCTTATTAAAATACTTTTTGGCCAAAGTCACCCCCACTTAGCGAGTATTACCTCGTCATAATCAGTTCCTTGTCCTCTACTCTGTCGAATAACTAATATACACTGCCTTCGAAGCATAAATTATATAAACCACTAAATTTATGCTTTGTTTTTACTTCTATAAAAGTTTCATGTTGTTCATTCTTATTCCAATAGCGTTCCACATCCTCAATAAAGATGTGGATAATTGTTAGGGAAAGGAAGATACTATCTATATTTGATCTATCTAATTGTATTTAATAAACAATTCGATAAGATATTTGATACAATTTTTCTCCATTAATTACTCTTTGCTGTTTTTAGTTCAGAAACAAGTCAAGTTTATAGTCATCCCTCACGAACAGTGTGCCTAATAACATTGATGCCCGAAGAGTTTTTTAAGCACTTCTTTATCTTCTGTTCATCAATTTCTTAAAGCATACAGATTGTGTTAAATGATGCACGGAAAACTACATGTAACAATTATTTAAAACAATAAAGAACCTTATATACTAAAGGACTAATTTTCTGTAATTACGCAATTTATTTTCTAGTATAACATTAAATCCAATATATAAGTGCTGATAAACGTATCTAAAATTTTATCCCATGAAAGTTCCATTCAAATTGTATCATATATTTACCTACATACATGAAATGAATACTTTGTTACTATAAATCAAACAGATATCTAAATTTTATCGAATATTTATTTCAACTGTATTTTTCTATAAAATGGCTTATCACGTAGAGAAAACACCAACTTATTAAAGCGAAGTGATTAAAGTGATATTACTAATGTAATTTTCACTTCCTGACTTTACACAAGCTCCTTCCGTTCCCCTCCCCCTCTAACTCTTCTTCTCTATCTCCTTTTTAGCCTCCCTCTACATTGCTCACTCTTACATCGGATATGGCGAATCGAGGATTAAGGACGTGGTAATCAGACTGCGATTATCCGATTAACGTATTCCCTCTCTTTAAGTCCCGTGTTTTGGAGACTGCTCCTATCTCCGCTTTATTTCTATTGTAGTGTTTGTTAATATAGTAATTATATAATCGATTTCTTCCTTCTACTGACCATTAATGCGTATTCTTTTGAGAATAAGACGGAGAGGATCTTTGTTCTGCTATTCTTATTTTCTAATTTTACTCACATTTCCAACACTCATTTAACGCACTTTTAACGCGAATTCAAGTTGACAAATCTTCTGTATTTTTCCATTCTTCCTAAATGTGTTTTTGTTTTCTGTTAGCCAACTATTCCTCTATTATCTCCTCGTAATGTCAACATATATTTCGTATGTAGCCTCGACATCTCCAGAACGTGAAAGCCGTAATGATATCAACGAGTATACCCCAGCAATGCTAGTAGAATTTATATTTGTTTAACTCTTTCACGTTATATGAAAATAAGATGCGAAGTTAAGTATATGTGATGCCACTCATTTACAGTGCAAATAACTCCCAATAGTTCTTTAAAAGCAAACAAATATCTCATATGTCATCCAAGAATTCGTTAATATAATATTGATGTCCCTTCTTTTATAACTTATAGACTAATAATATTGAATATAAGTCGCATTTCGACTAAATTATCTAAAACTTCTTAAAATAAAACAAATATATATATTATTTATGTACTTAACACTTTTAGGTTATATTGTTAACGGAAATTAGTATTATAACCTCGTCATTTCCTATATCATTAGGAATTTTTATTATGGAGCAATGGAAGCTGCTGTAATGGGTAGTGCTTTCCAGATAATCCAGATTACCGGCTACCTGGAAATCTTCTCATAACCAAACTATGATGGCTTGAATTATTCATATAGTGTTTATTCTCTTTTTGACACGATGCCCCTATCCTCCTCAGTTAATTACGTATTGTATCATTCAGTTTTGCCAATTACGTTTATCTTCTCGATCTTTGAAACCGTTTTTATCTTCCAGTCAATCTAATGAGTAATCTATTATTTAAAAATCAGTCACAAACGAATTCTTTTAAAAAAATATTTAGCTAAAACTAAGTCTCATGTTTACCTCTTCCATTTATATTTGATCAAAAATATTGAATAAATAGATTTTTCTTCAACTAAAGTAATTGACTCTGTGGACAACCTTTCGTAAATTCCCGTAGAGTAGCTTGAATAATTGCCGAAAATATATTGCTATATAATTTCTCCATCAACTTTAATAAGAAAGAAATTAGAAACCAATCAAATCTACCTAGCTTTCATCCTGGACGTCCTGTGTTTTCTTCCTAATCCTTTCGTTATATAGTGCAGGAGCTAAAGTCGATTACAGTGTTGAAGCATTGCTATGAGTGCTTCTTTACTAAATCGTTTCATATTTTCATTTCCTCAATCTTTAAATTAAATTACTTCTTATAATATTAATATAATGAACTTGACATAAGCGCTGTTTTTGAGCTGTGCATTAGAACCGAGATGTATGCAATTTACACTGGAATAAGAATGAGAGCTAAAAAAAAGTAATATATTTGCATGGAGATGAATTTCCATAATTCCTTCGTAGGTAGTATGACGATCGATATTAAACAGCCATAAATCATACAGCACGTAGTTACAAGGAAATTGTTAGTTCGAGGACTACCTGATTAAATTGCAATACATGTTTTATGTTGTGAGCATCTCAACAACATAAGCCCTCCACAAAATTCCTTTTTTAATACCACAGATTTCAATAAAGCTATGAATAGTTGATAATTATGTGCGTATGACTGGTTATTTCTTATTCTCATGCAGCTCATTTCTCTCAGTTGACCCACTCATCTCTGCCACTTCCTGTAGGTACATAGTTCACCAGCATCTGATTCAAGGCAACAGCTTTTCGAAAGCTAAATGGTCTTTAGTGATTTATATCTTTTTTTCCGTAAATTGTTTATTTCTGATTTTCACATATGAAAGTTGTATTGTTTTTAATACAAGAGCAAACTTATATATCAGTAATTTTCCAATCTTCATTTCACTCACAGGTCATGAATAGAAAAGCTTGAAAAAATTCATATTAGTACTATACAAATCTTATGGAACTCGAACAGTTATCTATAAAGTTTAAAAACATGCATTAAAATCTCCCGTTAATACTAGATACTTATCTAGTAGCTTTGCATTACCAGTACTAAGTGCATTGTTTTCCAATTTCTTCTAAGTATAAATGTCCGAAATGTATTGATTCTCAGTTTCCCGACCATTTTCATTTTCTGTTCATATTCATATTATGCCACTTCGACAAAATTTCATGGGCTGTAGGCAATTACCCGTTCAGCTGCATTGTTTTGCTTCTGTCGTGTTCAAAGGAGCTCTCTTACGGCTCAAACTTTGAACCAACTCCTTCATATACTATCTTAATTTGATTTATAGCATTTCTCCATACAACTCAATAAATAGAGTTGTAATACTAGTACAATATTATTCTAATCATATTATTGCTTAAGATTGAAAATTAAGTTACAAATATATAGTATTGCCAAAAGCTACAAAATTCTATGTTAGTAACAAACAATCTTAATATTTAAATTTTCCCCTTAAATATTATTCAAGATTTATTCAATTCTATTCAACTTAAAAAAAGCCAAGCAACTAACACAACATTAAACAAATAAAGAGGAGAAACATAAAATGGGAAATCTTTCAAAATAGCTTTGAAAGTGCATGACAGCGAATTTGTAGATCACAAATTGGCTTAACACTGGAAATGATTTAATGCTAACAATAGACGTTATAATGATGCTACCGGAAGCAAACTTTGCACTGACAATCTCCTGATAAACGCCCAATAATGTTCAGAAAACTTCCAAGTCTAGCCGCTAAGAATTTTTTATCGTTGCCTATTATAATTAAATATTAAATATCAGTCAATTTCTAGCCGTTATGAAAGTATAAATTGATCTTAAGAATAAGGAATGAGTTACTTCGCTCGTCTGATTGTTCTTTAGCAGAGCGTTCAATTACCTTTACATAAACAGTTAAGGTAACGGATTACTTCAGTTTAGTATTAGTATTTATCATTGAAGAATAATATGCACTTTTTGTCTGGAATTAATCTGTAAAAAATACTACTTTTGCAAAAAAATATTATTTCACCTACTATTTAAGAACAAATAGTATCATTGTTTAAAATAGGTACTTTACTGTATTGAGATTCAAACTACGATATTTATTTAAATTTCTTTGGCGTGACCCGTTATTGCTATCACTTTTATAATATTACGTTAGAAACTAGTTGGAATTATAAGAAATTTTAACTCAAAAAATTCTTATATACATGTCTAATTGGACATATGTTGTTGTCTAGATTATATTTAGAAAATAACAATAGTTTAAGAAGAGTTGTTTTAATTTTCAAAGCTATGGGTGATCGATACCACCTACTAACAAAATAGCCATAAATACTTAATTGCTTCACACTCAATATCACATTGTTAACCTCCACAATTCCACCTAAGGATTTGATCTTATGCACTCTGTGTATCACCTACAGTTGATTTAAAAGCCGTAATTAGTATTATTAGAAATTTTTTTACATTTTGATCATTTTGCAAAAATTTCTCTGAATATTTATTTTTATTGCTCACATGTGGAAAGCTAGGAAAGCGTACTTGTCCTTATTGTTTTACGAATCAATGTAGCAATACGTTTTCTCTAATTCCCTCCCTTCTCAATATATGTTTGGCTTCTTCGATTCCCATACTAATTCCTATTTCAGTGACGCAATTTTTTTTTAACAGCCACTTATATCTATTCTTGATCACTCAGTCGAGAACTTTAGAATTTCAGCTCACCTAATAATTGCTTCCGTATTCCAGTCTTTGCATTTAAAATAAATTACTTACTCTGAGAACTTGGGTTTAAGCTGAGCCATGTTTTCTCCGGTTTAACTCATCTGGATTTGCCCACCATGAGCTTTTAAAATTAATTATATCTTAAGCCATTATATTTGCAGTGTAATTTAAAACCCAATTTATTCATTCATTTTATTTTGAATGATTTTATCACATATCAGCATAGAGAAATTTAAATTAATCATCAAAGTAGTATATTTATTCGCGAAATTAAGAAGAAATGCAGCCTATTATGGGTATAGAAAGTTATATGAATACAAGTGTCATTTTAAAGTTTACAATGTATGAAATAACTATTAAGGCACGAGGAATTTCTAAGCATTCACCTACTACAAATCGTTGGTATTGAAAATATCCATTTGGGAATATTTGATGAATTGATATTTTCGAAATACTGACTTTTAAAATTCTTAAATGAAAAGCCATTACAAGCTAATATATTCATGAAATCGACATCTTGTACATTCGGTTCATAAAGTATTATAATTAATAGAATAATTGGAAATTAGCGGCCTGAAATGTATTGTCCCTATATTATATTAACGTTTTCTGAGTATTCATGTCTTTCTTAAGAACCATATTAATATTTACTTTAGCAACGGAATATTATAGAATTATTTTATTTACTTTAATTTAGCATACCTTATTAATGTTTATAACATTTTCTGAATTCTGCACAGTATGTTAATCTAGAACTCGTGATAGTTTGTTAAGATATTATTTTTTAATACCAGCTCTATATCTGGTATTAAGAATTAGAGCTGTTTCCGGGTATCTAAGGAATTTGCAACTCTAGTTGAACACTGCGTGTTTTATTTTATTTTTCTACTTTATATTGTTTACATTAATCAATCAAAGTGGAAATTAAGAGTAGAATATATGTTCAGCTATCATTGTAGAGAAAAATCAAGATATTTCCATTAAGTCCAACTACTTATTTCTCAATTAACTTAATCTGCATTGAGAGACTTCCAGATGACTGCTACACCTACCTGTGAGCCACATGTCTTCAACGACATCCAAACATCCGCCCGGCTCTTCGGAGGTATGCCGATTGCTGTGTTTGGCATCATCACTAACGTCATCAATATTGTCGTGTTTCTCGATCCTGAAATGCGATGTAGCCTCGTAAACTATTTTCTTTTGGTGGGTCTTTGTAGGTTGCTAAATCTTGTTTATAACAAGTATGCCCATTTAACATTACCTGATTCATACTGTACTTGCTTAGAGTAATACTAACAATTTAAACATGAGACATTTTCAGTGTTTTACTCTAACAAAGGCGAATATAACAATTGCATGCGTTATGCACCAGTTGAATCAATTAAATCCCTTTTTACGAAAGGTATTTGAAAAAAATGGTGTATGCAATACTTTAATCGTACAAATTGCTTCACAAACGGTTATAGTCATAAGAAATCATCACTTTTATTCATATTACCAGTGTCTTGTGAAGTCAACTACACCTTTACAACTAGAAGGGATTAAGTAGAATAATTTTTCAGCGCGATGCGTGGGATTCTATCTCAATCTTGGTATTTGGAATCGTTCGTTCAAGTTCTTGAGTTCATATTTTCTGCAACGACGGTCAAATTGTTCTCAGAAGTTCTAAATATGATTAAACTCTGCGAAAAACGGCGACACTATTCCGGAATGCTAATATTCCTCACCTTCACCTAAGCTTTTATAGAATTCTACTTACATTTAGGTTGCTCTTCAGATGAAAAACATATTGTCAATGCTTAATACTAAGAATCTGATGTTTGAATATTTTATTTCTTAGACGCTAAAAGAGAATTCTATCAAAGCTAAGCAACTGGAACTTCAATTTGCTACTCAATAAGACTTTTGTCCTACTTAGTTTTTTTTATAAACTATAAACTAAAAGCAAATCGGACTAGACAGATCTTCTCGGAGATCAATAGCTTATTAACGTGAGCAGTATAACTCAGTTTAGTCCCAGTTAAGATTCCTACAGTTGTTGAATGAAAAATCGACATAACATTCTGCGAAAGCTCGTAGTTGTAGAATTTCGGGTCACCTCAGTATTTGTAGAGGTGTACTGAAATATATGGGAAATGATATCTAGCTGGGTAGTAGTAATTATTGATCTTATAAGCTCATTAGGGTTACTAATAACTCTATAAGTATGAAAACACCGCATAATGGAGATGACGGTATCCCGCTTCAAGCCATATTGGGCAGCAACGGAAGTATTCTTCTAAATTCAACAAGAAGGCATTTTATGATGGCATACTGAGACGAGAAGTACCACATAATAGGGGACTTTGTAAGACCATGAATATGAGTGGATAAATATATATGCATTTAAACTAGCAAATTCATAGAGATTGAAGTCAAACTTTATTTTTATAAATTACAAATATTTCCCTTATAAGTACAATTATTTGAATTTAAAAAAAACTATAAATCTATTACGCTATTTAGTTTTCCAATGGTGTTAAAATAGTTAAAAAGGAACTCAAAAGGACATTTGTGCATCACTGCTGTTTTCTTGGCACTCAAAGATTAATATAAGTTGACCTGACGAAGTACGAGGATTAACTTTAGTGCATGTTATATTGATCTCGAATAAGTACTGACTTTCTATTAGCCTTGTTTATAAACATAAACTCCTTAAAAATGAGTGCAAAAAAACGAAAAATATATCATTTTTTCAAGGTCACAAGTTTATAAACCAAATTAATAACCACAAGAAAAAAACTGGAAGTCATATGAAATTGTTTTTTAGGTGCTATCCATATCCGATCTTCTTCTTCTTATTTGTAATTTTCTCATGCTAATTTTTCCTGTCATTGCATCTATGAGTAACTCGGTGGTATTACACGACTCATATCCAATGATACTATGGTTAGTTCATTATTTTTCAAATTAACATTCTTTTTTTGACTCATATTTAAAAGAAATGCCTTTTTGGTTTCTCAAGCTCAATTTTGAAGGTATTCTTATCCAGTCGGTCTGAGTACGCAGACTTGTGGAGTTTATCTAACTGTTTTGGTTTCTGTTCATAGGTGAGTGGGAAAACTTCTTTATTCTAGCATGATTTACAAAAAAGACAACATTTCCTTCTTGAAAAGCTGTAGATTTTCAGGTATCTAGGTGTTTGCCATCCCTTTCGTGCAAAGAGATGGGTTAGCGGAAAGCCTGTAAAATGCGCTATAATTGGTAAAAAGAATTATCTTTAATAAAATGTAGACAAAGAGATTTTACTTAGCTTTAAAAACAAATAGTACGGTTTTTAGGCTCAGTATTCCTCAGTGTAATGATCAATATACATACATGGCTTGAATTGGATATTCTCGAATGTTACTCGAATGAATTTCACCAAATTATTCGGTTCGTTTCAAAGTTTTTGTTTTCACTATATATTTTTCGTTTCCATCAGCGTTTCTATGGAAATATGATAAAATTCATTATAGATTTGGAATTAAATTGACTCCTTCTCTCTCTTCTAATACAATAACTCTGATAAACGTATTGGAATTGTTAACCTCATTATTAGCGACCCTTATTTAAAATGATTTCTTTGATACATATCAAATTTAATGAGCTTCAAATATACAGTAGAATCTACCTACGATATATACGATACGTTTATTTATAAAGTGTATCTTAAACTGAAAGCAGGCAAGGATATTGAAGATTTTGTCAGATGTGAATAATTAATAGGCTTAGAGCACGATTCCTTTTGCAGGAGCATCACCCTTACTGAACTCAAACTGGACGCCAAATACAATATAATCACCAAGTGCATAATGTACACGCTAGTTATGTTTGTAATCCCATTCATCACACTTATCATCGTCAACTGGAGGATTATCGTTGCTTTGAAGGAAAGTACGAGG
The DNA here is from genome assembly GCA_964036235.1 of Heterorhabditis bacteriophora. Taxonomy (NCBI): domain Eukaryota; kingdom Metazoa; phylum Nematoda; class Chromadorea; order Rhabditida; family Heterorhabditidae; genus Heterorhabditis; species Heterorhabditis bacteriophora. Next base: position 5,484,539 of record OZ038426.1, on the reverse strand, counting down.
ATGCGCAACATGCACTCTTCTCGAAAGAGCAATCAGTCGTGAGTTATTCCATAACTAAATCACTATATTACGTATATTTTAGTCATCTAATTATTACAGAGAACATTTATATATAATATTTTTATCATATACTTAAAATTATCCCCAATAACATTAGTTAATACACATCCCGAACACATAAAAACAAAATTGTGCAATGTACTTTAGGAACAGTAGTTTATATGTCCACGCCTGGGAAATTAAAAAGTACCTTTTACTTATTGGCTAAATTATAAAATGAACAAATTATTATTGCTGCAAGTGACTTTATTAAATTGAGCGCCTAAAGTAGCCTTTCTTACTATTTAGGTTAGCAACATAATAAAAGACTGTGCACCTAAAGCTGGTCTAAATATCAGAGTTATTGAATTAAATAGAAATCAGTTATGGACCTCCTCTTTAGTAAATGAGAATTCGACCATTTACATGGAAGTAATTCATTAATAAGCAAAGCACTCGAGATCCATAGGTGGCATGTGGAACAATACTTCTGTGATTTCGACAAGATAAAAATTATTCGAGTTAAATTGTTATAATATAAATCTTTATTACTGGTCTTTGTACGAATATAAATAAATATTTCTTTTATATAAACTACATATATTCTGCATAACAGAAATAAATTATTTAGTACATCAAATTAATAGATTAATAGTGAACTTCATAGAAACTTAATAGCAGTGTTTAATAATTTAGCACTTTGAGACTTCCGTTTTGTTTTGTTTTTCATGTACTTTATAGTAAAGTAAAAATTACCAATAGACAAGGTTCTGTGTCTAGCAACAAATTTTTGTACTGACGATATTACAGGAGGATTCTTAGAAACTTCCGACTCCTCAAAAACGCTAAATACTCAGATATATTCGGAAAATTCGGACGTCTAAATTTCAAGTAAGTTTCATAAACTGTTATTGAAATAATAATAACTCTATAAAATCTGGCAATTAAGAAGTCTTTGGTGGATAAAGTGGATAAAATGATTGTTTAGCCCACTCCGAAATTCTCCGTTGCTAAAGACGAATGGGAATTCGGTACGAGATCGTAGCGTCACATTAATGTTGTTGGCAATTGTCGCAATTTTTCTTTGCTGCAATTGCCTTGCCTTCTGCAACAACATCTACGAGATTGTCAACAACGCTAGGGCGCACATAGAGCATAATACTACAGAAACTGGCACTCAGGTACATAACCCATCTCCTTCTCGACGTCTCCTTTGTTCCAGTTATTCTTCCTATTCATTAATAACTTGATTTTCTCAAGTCCATTTCAGTGTTATCGGTGCATTAAAAATAAACTTATTAATGACTCATAAAATAAGTATAATTTAAACTACACAGTTCATATTACAATTCGGTGAAATAATAGGAAAATTGACATACAATATATTTAGCCATAAAATATGCACATAGAATTATGTTCCAAAAGAGTGTTGAGAAAATACATATTTAATAGTTTTCCTATCTGAAAACTATATGTAATTAAAAACCACAATTTTTAGGAAAGTGTAACATTAAAGGATTCTGCTGAAAATCAGGACGTCTTCGATTTTTCGGTAGAACTGAGTAATATTCTTATCTCATTAAATTCTTCATCGTCGATGTTTGTCTACCTCATATTTAGTTCAAAATATCGGTGTATTATCAAACACTGGTTGGGACTGGAGAAAAGAAAACGAGTTAGTCAAATTTTGTATTTTTACTATTTGTTCTTTTAACTAAATACAATTTTTCGATATAAACTTGTTATGGCATATTTTGATGAAAATAATCTACTTAAAATAAAATGTCATATTATCTATAGAAATTACTATAAGCGCAGCAATATTCTCGAGCAAAAGGTGCTAGAGACGAGAAGTGTTAGTGTAATGAGGCCTTCTTGCTTCTTCCATTTGCAATATCAACGTTGATGGCTTAATTTATCAGGTTAATGGTGTTGCCTTAACCACGGCTATGGTTGCTCAACGTGCTTTGGAATTGTCCATTCTTCCTGACGAGTTAGAAGGTGAGCCAACAAATGTTTCTTCTTCTTACCTTCATTATTTCGACTAAAACTATTCCAACTGCACATTGATATTAATGTATAGGTTGCAAATCATTTTTGAATACCCGTTTAGCTAAATGTGATGACTGCAATTTGTTGAAATCTATTGTAGTTAACTTCTCCAATTCCAGCTCGACGAAACAAAAATGAGAAGAAAGATATGACAAGAAGAAAAAATCAAAAGATGATTGCCTCAGAGTCTGACTTAACAATTAAAGATATGAGAATCGTGGAATTAGAGAATCTTAAGGACGAAGAGCTGGTCATAGCAAGAGGTAGGTAGAATAGAACAGCTATTTACTGATATACTACGTATATAGTAAAATGGATTATTTTATTATCATATCCTTTTGTTTTATTAACAAAATTCATTACAGATATAGGCCATAGAACAAGTTCAAAACGAAAGTTACTACGATTCGCAACTATTCAATAATGAGGACTTTTGTTAGATAGGAGCAAAGATAGTGTAATCCCTCATTCCAAGTGTTCAGTGGCCAAGTGACCCTCTCGCTAAGGGAGAACTAATCTTATCACTCGTTCTGAACAACTTATAGTTAACATCGCATATATTTAAGTTTCCGATTAATATTACGTGTATTTCATACTCAGCCGACACAGATTATGTAATTCCCATAAATTAAATTTAATATATAAACGATTAATTAGTGTCCATTACTCCTTCACCTCATCTTATTAATGGATATTTATCTTATTCATCGAAATTTTTCGCCTATTTACATGCCATAGCAATTTTCGGGTCGATTTTTAATGTCTTAAAATAGGCTTAGATTTTATAGAATACGCATTATTATGATCTTCGATATATCATTATTATATACTTATCTTCATGATTCATCGAATTATTATGATTCTGTATCTCATCATTTGAGGATTGTACATCTGCCACTTATATTATAAAGGAATAACATTTCAGAAACACCTATGCATGCCTTATTTAAATATTTTGCAAAAATACATATTAGAGTGAAGACTACTTTATCAATGTTCTTTTATTCTACAAAAAAAATTAACTTATCGCAAAAATTAACCAAACTAATCAAGTATCCCATAGTTAATTATATTCTTTATACAATTGTTAAAACTGGATATGGACATATTTGGAATAATTATAAGAAACTTGAAATTCAGTTTTATTAAAATAGTCTATAGTTGAAAAGTGATTTTGACTACGAACAAAGAAGCGTAGTAATCTTCCAGGCCTCTTATCTATGAAAAGTATTGGAATGTTGTGCATTAAAATAAATGAAGCAAAAGTTTCAAACAATTAAAACAAATAAGAGTCAAAGTCATAACCACTTTATTGGAATTAAATATAGGTAGTAATATTATTTGTGGTCACCAGTTGAAGACTTAATTTTAAGCTACTCTGCATCATGGCAATATCTTCACTGCGTATATTCCTTTTATTTCATTCTCCATTCAATTAAAATTATTCACTTTTTAATATTAGACTTTGAATAGTTTTATTCATTGTTATGAAAAAGGAGTTCAAGATCACATATTTTACTTTCAATCGTTTCTATTGTTATTGAGTAAAAGGCTCTAGTGAGCAATTGCTTCGTAGGTCAAATGGACTTGAAAGGTCTTTGAATCAATCTAGTCAATAAAAAATTCCATAGTTCCGTACTAAGTCAAAATAAAATGGGCGTAAATGATTTGCTCAACTGCCTCAGCCTAGTAAACCTAAATTTCTTACTTAGCAAAACACCGAAAGTCGTCATCGTCATTTTGACCTAATATGATCTCCTCTAGTAAATATAGTATCTCTTATAATAATGTACTACAACAGAAAAGGTCTAAGGAAATCGAATTAGTCTCCGCTTCAAGAAAATTCGTTCTTTACTTACCTGGCGAAATAAGGGTAATGTAGCGAAGAATAAGAAAAGTACTCAACACAATCAATATAAGAATTAGCAGGTTACCCATACTTTTATTGAAATAATCTGCATATTCTCTCAAAACGGGAAATTAAACCTTGAATAACTGCATGACGCAGACATAACAAATATGCTATGACACAGAACAGTGGTAGCTAAAACTAATTAGAAGAATAACAACATAAAGAAGTAGGAATATTTGTTAAAAGAAGTATAAGGATTAATTAATTTCAACTAAAGGAAAAATTATAAAGAAATAAATGTAATAATACAGTACGTTTCATCCATAGCACAGGACTTCAACACAGGAATATAAGCCTTGGGAAGTGTTCCTCTCGATCACTCCACAGACCTCAGTCCATGGAATCTTAGGGGAATTCTCGTCTATCAAGTCTACGTCCCTAACAGGCAGTTTCCGTCAGTTCAGGACTTAAAAAATATGATATTCGAGGAGCGGAACAAGATTGATCCAGTGATGTTCAAAATCTCAAGGTAGATTTTAAAAACAGTAGACGGCAAAATCAAGTGGAAGTTGAATAATGTAGGCAGGAAGACTTTAAGCAACATATTTGGTATAACAGTGCATGAAAAATGTTTATTTAATCGCACTTGCATTTTCGTATCAGAACTCTTGATTCACTTCATATATTGTATAGGGTGGTCAAAAAAGAAACAATTATGTCATAATGTGATGAGTTAAGGGAAAGATATTTCGAAAAATGTATTAATTGAAATGGATAATAAAATAATATTTTACTATAATTTTATAATTGAAAATTGGTAGGAAATTTATTTGTATCAATAACCGTTCTACATCGACTCGGCATAGCGTCAACGAATTTTACTATAATTGTTCCATTTGTTAAGATATCTTTTAAAATATCCCGAGTTGTAGTCATTCGTATTCTTCTACTATTTATTTTATTTTTATTGTCCTGCTCTTCCTAAATCAGTGTAGAAGAGCTCCTACCATAGGCTTATAGATCACATAACGTCAGCACATGTTTGCAGACGAATGCATGAAAAGTCATCTGAAGAATGGCTAATTTGACCAAGTTAGTGATGCTTTTTCTAGTAATTTTTTCAACCCTTATTTCCTTGTCTATCAAAATTAGTTCAGCAATGTTATAGGAAACTAAGCAAAAAACATTGTATCTTCTTTTAAACTAAAAATATATAAATATCAGGTTGAATCGGAAAAGCAAGTCTTCCATCGACTATAAAATTAGTAAATATGGAAAAGATGATAATTGCTTTGGTTACGTCTTAGAATAGACATTGAATATTGTTCAACTGACGAGAAATGCTTGAGATTAATTGCTTTTCCAAAATTTGTTCTATAAATGACGTTATTTGTAAATATAATAGTGAATGACACGTAGACAAAAAGACTTTTCATAATCAGACAATAATTGTTTTTAACTTCAAGTATTGCACTTTTTAATCAAAATTTAATTTCTCACATAGTACATATATACAATAATAAACACCTTTTTGTTCACCAATATGCCATTATTCGGAATAGACTCCTGAATAATCACCGTTTGTAAAAATTCTTCTTTTTATACTAATGATAGCGTATAACATTAAACATAAAATACATCATTCACATATTCACATATGGCACTGCCCTAACTGAATGCTGGAATGCTAAGCTATAAAGGACATGCTGCAGCGAAGCAACCACATTTCCATAAAGCTTAACGTTCACTTCTGAGGAGGCATTTGACCAGAGACGCATGGTCTGAATTATTCCTGACATCTCGCTATTCATTAAAAATTAGTAATACTAATGCGGAAGAATGCCTTGCAGGACAAGTCTACATTATGTTTCTGAATGTAATCCACTAAGTGTTAAGAATGAAGTATTAGGTAAGATTGTCATGGATGGTGAGAAAAGTATGGGCCATCTTATAACCCAACATCAATTAAATCTTATGGTAAAAAAAGGCTTCAAAATGTTCCGTAGCGTATTTTAAACTGGGTTTTCCTTTCTACATATTGTGGAGACTGTCATGGTCGCTGAGCTTAGTGTTTACATCCTGACGATTTTCTGTGGCCGAATACGTGCGGAATGCATCATATATATGACAAAAATCAGTGATATTTTCACTAAAGAGTGTATCCAGTCTTTCTAGCTTCTTCTAATATAAGCTCTATCGGTTTACATGGCTAAATATAGTCTGGAATGCGGGAATACGTGATGGAATCCAGTTTCCCAACGAAAAGACGATTTCTATCGTTAGGTTAAAGCGCAGATTCTTCTTGTTTCACAACGTCATGAAAACGTGATATTCACTTGGTAAATATAAGACCCGTCTCAGGATCTTAAGCAACATCGGACAATCTTTTAAATAGAGAATTGGTAGTGTGCTCAATAACTGACCTTATAGGCCTCCGTGAAACATCATCCCTTGCAACTAACTGCATATCCCTACTTTCTTTACTAGTTATTGCTCATGTCGTTCCAATCGCTCCAGCAGTTCTGAATGTTGAAGCATGAACACTTATCACTAATGATCCAAGATTTTAGCGAACATAGTGGGCCCATTGTGAATTTCTGATAGTCAGTTGTTGTGCATTAAGAATAATAGTGGCTGCAGGAGAATATAGTTTATTAGACCGGTTTTAAACTGGGTAGGTAATGAAGGTAATTGACACTTAAAAAACGGGCTTTTATACACGTGGTACTATGCTAATTAATATGACAGCCTGTGTATGATAAGTGGTGTTACTGTCTACATGAGCTACGTCTCACTAGTGTCTGCATATGCTAACTACAGTGCGTTTCAAAATGGTAGCACACATTGTTTTTTCTGTTCTTCATAGTCAGATTGATTCATTTTTTTCTAATATGAAGTATAATAACTTTGGAAATCTCCATATTAATTTAGCTTACCTAGGTTTTCTTCTAGCATCTGAACACCCATGCCCATACCTTCGTCACGCACATCAGCATAGAGAGAAAAAATGTGAAAACTTCTATTTTTTCAACACACAGATTTTAATAGCTCATAGGGGTTTAGTTTTCCAAATAGTAACAACTAGGTTCCACCAATAACCGGTATTATCCGTTCACTAAGACTGCCTATATTTTGCATAATTTGGAATAAATATTGACACTTTTAAAAGGTATGTAAAGGAATTGAGAAGACACCAAATACCTAGTTTTGTTATAATAGAAAATGAACAAATTAGTTTTTTTTATGTTCTACTCTTTTCCTACAATATCAGTGGTCCTGTGTGTCTTCCTTTGAATTTACTCGGAATTTAAATGATAGTACTTAAATACAGTCTGAAAATAAAAGACTATCGGTGGCACATCCTCCACTATCAAAAACGAAATAAAATCATCTTATTTATGAATCTATATTGGTGATACTATAATAATAAATAGAATCAGAACTCTAAATAGTCCTTCACAAAAAAACTTAAGAATAGTCACGAGTCTGAGTGACAGCGTAACATTTCATTACTACTTAAAATTATTTGCTTTGACTAGTCATAGTATCCAGCAGTACTTCTGCTTCTACTTACGGTTAGGCTTCTTCCTTACTGTACAAGCAAATTCGTCTTCCATCTTGATTCAATTATTGACGAACTTCTCACTATCAAATCCTCACAATTGTAGCTACAAGTTGATTTGCTATTTGCATAATTCAATATGAAAATTTCTGTGGTTTACACCCGTAATCTAATCAATAATTTGAAGAAGAAAGAGACGACATAATATAAATGTTTTGTCTGCATTATAAGCGTCTAAATTAACAATTTTTCCTCTTTCCTCCCTTGTTATAAGCATTCTAAAATTTACGTCATCTTCGTTATGTCAGTTATAGTTCTGAATTGAATTATTTTTCTAAAAAGAAAGTCGCTCCAATTTACACGGTCTACTGCCAAATGTAAAATAATACCATTCCGAATCAATTGAAATGCTATAATATTTGAAACAAAACTAGTCTGTGAATAAATGAAAACCTTTTGTTTACTGAACTAGTTCTTATAGGTCCCCGTCATGTGAGTTAGTAGAAGGATGGGTAACTTCACTTTCTTCGACGATCACAACGATGCTCTACTTCTATTTTACAATATTAATATTCCTGTATGTATCCTTTTGAGTTTACTCGCAGTTTACTTGATTTTATTTAAATCCAGTCGGGAAATGAGAGAATACCGGTGGTATCTCTTACACTACCAGGTAAGCTACTTCAGAATATTATGATCAGATTAATTTCCAAATATTTGAATTTCGTAATGTTATTTTAAATAGTATTTTTTTCGACTTTATGGATTAATTCGAAATAATTAAAATGGGGAAATTCAGGTAAAACATATAATCATATATTTAAAAGTAAATAATTTTCCTTGAAAGATATGGGCATCTGCTACTGGCATCTTTTGGAACTGTCTTTTCCAACCCGTGGTTTTTCTTCCTATTATTGCTGGAACAGGTCATGGAATTCTCATTACAAAGTTGGGATTCTCATCGTTCACATGTCTTGTTGGTTTTAAGTTAATTAATTTTTTTCTGAAGAAATCCATATTGGAATGAAACAAATCTATTATATTTATAATTTTAGCAAACATATCTTCTAATATTTTCTGGTCTGGTAATTTCAATAATGGCATTATTTTTCTATCGTCATCAGTGTATTATAAAAAAGCAAAATAAATTGAGAAATAAGAAGATCATATTTTTAATTTTGCTATTCTTTCTTATAGAAATTTTCTTGCAAAGTTTTTACATGTATTTATGCAATGTCTATCCATCTCGGTGGAATCAATTGCTCCGAAAGGTATGTCTTCTACTCCGTCAATAAATTTAGCTATTTTCTAAAACAGTTAAATTTAAGATAACTTTCACTTACAGTAATACTTTTAAGCAAAACCCAGAAGCTATGGAGCTACTAAAAATTCCAAATGTTTACTATATACCTCCTTCTTTAATGTTGGGCATATTCATATCAATGGGCATCTTGGGTCTTAGTTCTTCATGTAGGAACAATTTTCATCTTTTATATACAGTGGCGGCTATATACTTAAGGCACCCCTGATGTAAGCGATTTAATTCCTTTTAACATGAACTTTTCTATGTTCAATGCTAACATTAGTGTAGTTAAGTGTTTTCTTAGTCATAGAGGTCTGTTCCCAGATGAGCAAAGGAAAGAGTGTATCCCCAAATCAATAAGCAGTGGTTAAGGTTTTGCTGGACCAAAACTTGAGTCAGGTGCAGATTGCAAAGAAGTTGGAAATCTCTCGGTGTGCAATTCAAAATGCTATTAAGCATATTAATAAGTTTGGGATGCTAGAAAATGCCCTTCGTACTCGAAGAAATCGAGAGACTACCGAAAGGATCGATGGAATAATTCATCGGCAATGCGAGGACAACCGTCAATTAACTGCCAGGGACACTCAGACGAAATTAAAGCCTATCCAGAATGCTCACTGAGGGTCAGGCCAATTCGACGACGTTTGTAGAAGCTGGATTAAATGGACGAGTAGCCAGGAAGAAGCCCCTTGTTTCCTTGAAGAACCGGAGTGTTTGCGTTGGACTTGCGCGAGAACACCTGACATGGTCAGCAGTGGATTAGGCTAAAGTGGCGTTTTCTGATGAGTCAAAGTTCAACCACTCTGGACCGGATGGGAAAAAATATAAGCATCGTCGTCTTGGAGAGGAATTTATGCCAAAATGTACAGTTCCTACCATCAAACATGGTGGTGGCTCAGTGATGGTATGGGCGGTCTTCAATGGAAATGTACCGGGACCTCTTCATATCGTTAAAGATATAATGCATAGTACTTCTTACGTAAGAATACTAGGAGACAACCTTTTGCCACGTGTATGAAGTCAAAAATTGGATGAAAATAGGATATTTAAACAGGATAGCGATCCAAAACACTCAAGTGACATCACGATACGTTGGCTTCACTGGAAGAAAATCACCAAGATGGAGTGGTAGTGACAAAATCATGACTTAAAAACCAATAGAACATCTATGGAACGACGTGAAGAAGGAGGTACAGAGTGAAAACTATCCAATATTCAATAATTAGAAACAGTTATCGAGAAAGCTTGGGCTCAGATTTCAGTCCAACGTTGTGCTAACCTTGTAAACTCTATGCCACGACGTTGTGCTGCACTTAGCAGAAATTTCGGGTATCCCACAAAATATTAGTTATGTACTAACTTATTGTTATTGTTGATAAAATGTTGTTTTCACGAAGTTTTTTAATGCATTAAAACCAATGCTCGAGGGTACCTTAAGTATATGACCTCAGCGGAGTTGGGTTGATTTGAGATTAAGCTCATTTTGTCAGAAGCTAACAACGAAATCAACGAAAATCAATCGATACTAGATAGCAGACTACATCTCTTACCTCTCTCCCCTTTTGAATCACTCAAATTGACGACGTAGTTCGTGAAATACGTCATTGAGCCTGATCGAGAGGGCTGCCTTAAGTATATGGCCGGCACTGTATCTACTTTATATTTAATTAACATCTTAATGATTTATGAATTTGGATTTAGTTCTTGTCATCTTGGGATTCACTTGTCACATGAAATACATTTTTTGGAAACAATGTAAGCACCTCACGGTCCAAACACAAGAACTGCAAAAAAAATTTCTAAAAGCTCAGATAATCCAGGTATTTTGAAGGTATTCTAATATTTTTTCATATCTTAACTCCAATCGTCTTTAAATATTGCTTAAAGAAGTTATAAATATTTTCTTGAACTAAAGATAATCCGTTTCTAGGACAGAAGTAGTGCTGATTCCTTCATTATAAGTTATTAATAGATTACATTTCATAAATTAATAAAGAAATGTTTTATTTTTTAGGTGATGATTCCTTGTGGTGTAATTTTTATTCCCATTATAATTGGTTTGATTCGTATTTTTAATGGGCACCTGGGAGCGCAGATCTTCAATGACATCATTATGATGATAGTTTCCACTTATGGTACAGTTTCCACTATCTGCCTAATATCTTTCAACACTCCCTACCGGAAATTTATTTTCAAAAAAGTGAAAGAATTTGGTAAGTAACTGAGTCTTCTTGGTTAGTGCTTGAGTAGTATCTAGTAAATTATTTTTTTCAATAAAAAGAAAAAACTTTTTTTTTTCAGGAAAACTCAAAAATCGAATACATGGAACGAAGGGTTTCCGATAAAACCTTGAATTCACGAAATAGATATCTTGTTGTACTTATATAATGTCATTTAAGTGCAAAAGAAGATGTATAAAGTTTAACAAAATTATATAGCCGTTCTCTTTTTGTTTATCACTTCATTCTGTTCGATTACTGAAGTTTTCGTACGCTGATTATTCCCACTTTCATAATAATCCCTATAGGTATTCAGCTAACCTAACACTTGTCTACATTTATCTTCTTCTGCAAAATTTGAAATTAGTTTGTGGATATTTTAGTGGTCATGATCACTTTTCACCAAGTATCAAGTAGATTTAGAATTATCCTATTTTATTGTCTTTCGATTTTCTCATAAGCGTCGGGTGCCTAGCTTGTTAGCACAATCGGTAATATTCACATAACTTGTGTTGTACATCTTAGTGCTAAAATTATAGTTTAAATAGAATTCTATGGCTGTGCTAACATAGTTTTTTAATACCTGATTTCAAGACTACTTATCCTTGAGGTATCCAGGATCGCCTAGGGTTTCAACGGATAAAGATGGGGTACTATTTATTTCCTAATAAGTCGTTTTCCAATTGACCTTTTCTAAGAGCCAATCCCTTAAGATATGTAAATAAATTCAGGCTAAGTATAACATTAATGTTTAGTGTATAAATCTGTCGAACTTGTCGGTATAAATCTTCTTTAGCCTTTTCTTGTTCTTTGAAATTATCATATTATTTATTCCTCAGGCTTTTTAAGGAATTTTTTATTCGGTGTAGTAACTACTCAACAACTAGATCTCTATAGAGGTAATGGAGCTGGGAGATTTGTGAACGCCAGAGCAAAGCAGTTTCGCCCATTATGTAGTTATCGTCTACAGGCTTAGAGTGTCGTGCTAATCTAGAAACTCTCTTGAGAACAACGATCGGCGCTACCCGCTTAAACTACGGCGCGGGCGTGCGCCCGTCTCGTGAGCGATTTACGTCAGGCAGCTTTGCGCAGTGGCGATAACGTGACCAATGAGGCTTTGCCGAGGTGCGTTTATTGCTGGTTGAAAACTTTTCCCAATTGCCCGCGATGGCCTCTGAAATATGGGTGTCATACGCAATTTTTGAACGCCCCTAGGGGGCAGATCTGGTGGATGATTAGCAGTATTGCGGACGAGTGGGTAAACTGCGTTAGAAGCCAGTCCGATGGATAATGACGACTTATCCATCCAGCAATCGAAACTATTCGACACAGTGGAACGTCGCCAACAAGAGGTGGTGGTGGTGGTGGTGGATAAAATGGAGTAGTCGCGTCGAACGCTGCTAGACTAGATCTCTATAGAGGTAATGGAGCTGGGAGATTTATGAACGCCACAGCAAAGCAGTTTCGCCCATTATGTAGTTATCGTCTACAGGCTTAGAGTGTCGTGCTAATCTAGAAACTCTCTTGAGAACAACGATCGGCGCTACCCGCTTAAACTACGGCGCGGGCGTGCGCCCGTCTCGTGAGCGATTTACGTCAGGCAGCTTTGCGCAGTGGCGATAACGTGACCAATGAGGCTTTGCCGAGGTGCGTTTATTGCTGGTTGAAAACTTTTCCCAATTCCCCGCGATGGCCTCTGAAATATGGGTGTCATACGCAATTTTTGAACGCCCCTAGGGGGCAGATCTGGTGGATGATTAGCAGTATTGCGGACGAGTGGGTAAACTGCGTTAGAAGCCAGTCCGATGGATAATGACGACTTATCCATCCAGCAATCGAAACTATTCGACACAGTGGAACGTCGCCAACAAGAGGTGGTGTATCTAATTACTATTAGAGTAATGTGCATAAAATTATCCTATATTATAAAATTCCTATAATACTTATTTCTATGTAATTATAAAGTAGACAGTTGTTTATTTCTTCTGGTAATCCATATGACAGTAGAATAAAATGTATCCAGACACCTTTACAATGAAAGTATATTTTCATGTTGATTAACAGTTTTCCTATCTACGAATTTTAAGCGGCGTAAAATACCTATTATAGTTATTAATGCAGAGAGAGCTCTTTCGAAAACACCTCAGAAATCCCACATCCACGTCGATTAATGTCCTAGTGTTTTGTTATGTCTCATTATTTCGGATTATCATAGAATTACTGTCATCGCGTGGCGTAGCCAACTGTTCGCGATAAGTTCCTATGTTCAAAAAATTATCTGCTATTATATTATATGCTCTAGCCTATTTATCTGAAATTAATTTCTCGAATTTTAATAGCCTAAAAGAAAAAGAACCTTTTTTATATCTGAGATTTTTAAAATCATTAATCTTTAGATTACTGGCTAAAAAAATAAACGACCTATCTTAATTCTCGCTCATAATTATAGTCACACTTTCTAATAAGGTATTTGGAAATGTACTTAATAAAGAGTAACTTAAGACTAAAATATGGTAAACTGTAGATAATATCGCAATTGCAATTCATATGGTTATTCTAAAAATAATATTTGGCTTGTTATAAATCTACGTGAAATATAAATTTATTTATTTATTTCACTTCTCAGTGTAACTTTGTTGCTTATTCTATTTGGTTCGTAGCTTTTAAAGCAAAGAGAATGTGGGACTCAGTTTAAATTGTTTGATTTTCTCCACATATTAAGAAGTACTGAATTCATCATCTCTGTCCACTGCTTATTTAAAAACAAAAGAATATTCTTATTATGGTCAAAAGACATTCATTTTAATTTCCGTTTAAGTATTACCTGATCCAACCAGTTTAATTTGTAAATAAACTTTGAAATCACTTCTGTTATTCATTGCATTAATAACCCAAATTACGTGGTAAACTCCATTTGTGCATTGAGTGACCTCATTAAAATGTCCATAAGCCTCCAAAAAGCAAACTTACTTCCTTTAACTCTTACTTTAACTCTAAATACATTTTTCCGGGAAAAATCTATACAGTTTTAAAGTTTGGGCTTCTAATATGAAATTTGATGTTTTTAGGTACAATTGCGGTTATTCTAATTTAGGGATAACCAGAATCTTAAAAAAAATTATTTTGCAGCAACATATGTTACGTGGAAGTGAGTTGTATTAATCTGTGATATCTCGCTTTTCCAGTGAGAGGAACTTATTTTTGTTTGCCAATACTTTATTGTGGGAATAATTGTGTTTTTGTATTTATTTCCCTCAGGTCGATGCTAGTAATAGTGCTTTTGTGCCTACCTGTTCCGTTCCTCGCTAAGTCGTGCGGAGAAACAGGGCAATGGGGAAGTTGGAGCGATTGGACGGAATGTCCCACTGTTTCATCGTCAATTATGACGTTTAAAACACGAGTAAGGTATGATAAGAAATAAATAGAATACTACATAAGTGCAAAGATTTGATATTGTTTCAGAAGCTGTGAGCCAAGACCTGTAGGTTGTCTTCAACGGTCTTCCTATACTTGCTCGTGAGTTTTATTTTTAAATTTATATTTCGCTGTTCTAGAACTCTCTTACCGAAAAAAATATACGCTGCGCTGTATATTTTTTAATAAATTGTTATAAAACATTCGAATACATAATATATTCCATAATCCATCTTCTTTTCTTAGTATCGAAAATACTGGTATTAGTTATAGTACCTGTAGCGCAGACTTCATGTTGTTCTTTTATTCTAGAATATTTTTTGCCGATTGTTATCGTCACAGTTTATTTACAATCTTGATTTCTTTAAAACTTTTAATTATGGTTATCATGGATTATAAATAATTAATAAAACTTAAATTTAATTTCGCCAAAAGATCTAAAGCAAAAAAAAATAGACATGTTTATCAGAAAACCATGCTTAACTGCATTTCGTTTTACTTAACTGCGTCAATGTTTTCAATGGAATTAGGAATTAATTGCTCAGCTATAGACAATGGATTCATTTAATTCAAAGAGATTAATATTTTTAGTGTGAATATCAAGGTGAAAACCATTTTTGAATGCTACACTAAGCTGCCTGTAAATTAATTATTCAAAAATGGATATCAAAATAACATTTGCCTCAAGACAGAGGTAGAAGTAATGAAAAAAAATTTATATCTTCAGCTATTTTTAAATAATTTTTTGCTGGAATCCAGCTCAAAATTTACATATAACATTAGTAGCTAAAGTTCAAATCTTTAGAGGCACGTATTCTGAGGTCGTCAACTGCGCCCAACCTACAGAAGCAATAATGACGAGTACAACCGTAACTACAGCACATACCGTCTCAACAATAGGTGAAGCTAAATAATCAGATGTAGAGTGTGTTTCAAAGAGATAGCACACGTTGTTTATTCGCCTTTTTTCTGTTCTCAGTCGTCAGATTGACTTAATTTTTTCTGAGATGAGACCTAATGACCTTGGAAATCTCCACTTTAATTTTCATCGTTTTCCATAAAAAATTACGACGTTTATGCTAGTTTTTCTCAAGACCATTTACTTTTCACGTTTGAAAATGATATCACATTTAACATACGTTGGCATTATTTAACAAAAAAGCGCAAATTCACTAGTCCTGAACCATCATAACAATGGGTCGTGCTCCTAAGTCGATCAACACGACAGAGGTTAAATTAAAGCACAGTCAACTGCCAGTTACACGGCGAAGCAAATTGCCGATGCTATCAGGCGATCCAGAAAGGCTGTTACGAATGTCCTGCTTCTCCAAGAAGAATACGGAGCAAGGAAGAGTAGTGGAAGACCTGGCAAATATAATGACCGTGGAAAAGGACAAGCTTGCGGACAGCGTCGAATAGCACCAATGAAATCCGTAGGACTTGTCGCATGTATACTTCAGAATCCACAGTGTGGACGGTGCCGAACAAGAGTCCTAATATTGTTCGCTCACGAATAAAGCAGTGTCCACGGCTGACACAAGGACACAACGACGAAAGACTTCGCTTTGCCAGATATTCCATGAGATGCGACTGACAAAAAGCCCGATTTTTACGAGTCTTCTAAAATAAGCCCGTAAACTCATTATTTGAATTTGGGTGACCTTCAGTGATAAGGAAAATTCTCATCTAGACGCTTCTCATGGCTGCCACTCCTATTGAAGATATTTGTGCAAGGATCCCCGATACTTTTCAGCTCGAAATTTCAGTGTAGGAAGTGTTATGCTTTGGAGCACGTTCAGTGTCATGGGACTGGTTGACTTGGCGTTTATGTCGACGAAGATGAACAACGTGGACTACCAGCATGTCTTAAGACATCATCTATTCCCGTATCTCCAACGTTTTCCAGGCGTTAGCTTCACTTTTCAACAAGACAATGCCACCGTCCACGCCAGTTGAAGCACTAATACTTGGCTGGAGAACAATGTCGTGAGCACTATGGACTTGTCATCACGCTCCCTGGAACTAGATCCGATGGAGAATCTTTCGACAATTCTTGTGCTTCGGATTTACGCCGAAAACCGTCACTTGGAGACCGTCAATGACCTTCAATCTGCCACTAAAATGAGTGGAATGAAGTAGGAAATAGTGCCATCAATAATTTATTCAGCTGTCTGTCTGAGCGGATTTTCCAGGTTATTAATAGAAGTGCTAGTTGTGCCGACCATTGCTTAATTGTTGTACACATTGGTTGTTGTTTTTTGTTGACACATATTTTAATAGTGTGCTGTCATTTTCGAACGGTGAGAAAGAATAACGCGAAAAGTACTTTAATGAAAAACGATGAAAACTGGATCGGAGATTTCCAAGGGTATTACCTCATCCTGGAAACATTGAATCAATCTGGTGACTTAGAACAGAAAAAGTGCAAATGCAACATGTGCTATTATTTTGCAAGGCAATTTATGTTTTAAATCACAATTACCAGTTAAATTCTGAAAGAAACAGTTACTTAACAATTGTAGTTTACATCAATATGTTTAAGTTTAATTTAGGAATTATTATTCCTACTTGGATAGCCACTACAGGATCATCTCTAGTATCACAAGGAAACAATGCATCGGTTTTATCGACGACTTCCCGGAAAGTAACAACTCAGAAAGTCAAGCAAAAGACCAAAACTACTATAGGTAATTTTTAAAACCTAGTTTCAAATAAATAACCAATTGTATTAAATTTAGGCCATATAAAAACATCTTTGATCCCGATAGATCTTATAACTACTACGGCCAAAACAGGTGTGTAAGAGTCGTTTTAATGCCACGAATATACTTGTCGTTTTTAATACAATATCTTTAGTGCCGATTACAGCAGGAGTAAGTATATTGCCAGAAGCCAATTGTGAGTATTTTATGAAATAATTTGTTTGCAAACTATGTATGTTATTTTTGTCCGATATCAAGATAGATAGTAGTTTTTATTCCTTACTCACTTTTACAGCATCGTGTAATGAGTGCTCAGAGTTAAACATACATTTTTTTAATGGTACTCCTTATGAGGATGGAGCTTCAGTACTCAATAGATATTCAGTCGACGGCTGTAAATTTGCGGAATTCTCATGTAGATCTATTGAGGTATTTTTACACTTATGAGAAATTAATTTTTCAGATATTATAGAAACAATTTATATAAATATTATATTACCAAAAGCAAATATTATTCAAACTCGGTTATAGTTCGGAGACCTGAAACCTGTGCGGACGATATTTAGCTCAGACTTATCGTTATTGGGATTGCCCCTTAATACTATCATTAGCTGTCAGAACGGAGAGTGGATAGAGCAGAGCCTAATGATCGCTCTTAATTCATTGTCTTGTATATATGATTTGCAGGGTAAGTTATAAGAAAATAAATAATCCATAAGTTTTCCATGTAAGTACAAAAGGAAGAAAGAATATTCTTCAGTGCCATTTTGCTAGGTATATAATTTTTAATAATAAAATTACTATTGAACAATAAATAATATTATTACCAACTTCCTGAGATTAAATGACTAGACGATAACCTAACAATATGGTAGTTAGAAGAAAATTATAATCGAGTCATGTACAACAAATGAGGATATAGTAAATTATATGCTAAATATAAAACTACTATTGCGTCCGAATACAAAATCAGCTCATAAATCTGCAATATTTATATATTAAAATGCACTACTATTAATTTTCAATTGGACTAAAGGCTAAATATGCATAGTGACTAGGGTTGTCATTAGGGATTATTTCGAATCCTGAAATCAGGGAAATTTCCAATATTTTGACGGTCCCATTTTCCCGAACTTCCGAAATCCGGGTTTTAGTATCCCGAATAACAATCCTAATAGATGTATGTGAACTATTTGTTGTCTATCTTAATTATAAAGTAAGTTATATAATACTTCTAATTTTTTCTATAAATTTCTGAAGATTATTAAACTAGTATAAATTAAAATATAAATTTAAACAAATACATTAAAGAACTACTTTTTTTCAGCCGTAGAAGCACAAACAACGCTGCTTCCTGGAAGTTAGTTATTAAAGTTAATATTGTGATGACATTAAATTGTAGAATTAAAAGATCTGAATTTTTGGGTATAAATTCTATCCTAAAGCCATTTTTTGAATAAAAATCAATGCATAATATAATTGTTCAGGAATTTTTTTTAGTTGATCTAAATAACCCCTGCATGAACTGCCCTCATCTAGTAGTAAGTGATCCACATGACTTTGAGGGATCGACGTACCTTGATCATAGATTGCAAGATTGTCTTTTCGTGATGGTTTATTGCAGGCCTGTACAGGTAGGATTACTATTAGATTAGAAGCTAGGTAATAAAGTTTATAACTTATTATAAATGCAGATGTTGCTGACGACCAAAAATTATATGTTTTTAAAAATTTCAATTTTAGTTCAACTTGAATTTAGTGATATACATTATTATAGATGAAATACGTTAATTATTACTAATTTCTCTAAAATCAGGTCGATTATGAAGTAGACTTCATGATAAATGGCGAATCTGTTGGCCTAACAGGAGTAGCCATCAATCGGACCTTTACATGTACTAATACCTCCCGTTGGCTAGATGTCTTGTCAAATACATACGTCAATTCGGTCATGTGCGTAATGATAAATGGTACGCTTCAGTACTAATTTGTAACTCAGAAATCTTGTATATATAAATGCAGATTTCATATACACTAAGCAGAAAATTTAATACTGATTGCAAATCTGTTCTCAGACTTGCAGAATTTCAACTCTGAAAGATATACACATATTACGGTTGTTATTCGGGATACTAAAACCAGAATCTCAGAAAAACGGCCATTTTAAAAAGTGGGGATTTCGAGATCTCGGGAAAACTGGACCACCAAAATATCGGCAATTTCCCAGATTTCGGAATTCAAGACAATCCCGAATAACAACTCTAATAAATACATACATTTTAAATTTGTAAATGCAATATTTATGTTTTATAGTTTTATTAACTGATTCAATATCCAAAACTGTGAAAATAACGTATGTAAATAATTTTTTACAGACAATACATCTACCACGGGATTTTCAACAACAAAGCAGTCTATATCAACTGGTAACAATATTATTATCTAGCTTTTAAGTATATTGGTAAATAAGAAAAAAAATTAGGCATTGTAGGCAAAATTTTGCGAGGTTACTTTAATTTCCATGGTAAAGAGTGACTGGTAAGAAGATGGGTATTAGAGTTTGTTATTTAGAATTACTACTACTGTATTGTTTTTCTGAGATTATGTATGGGTATTAAAATAGATAGGTATGGTAGGCAAGTACTTATGGAACATCCTAGACGAAATACCTCAAGGACTGCGTGTTATATTACTTTATGGAGGTATAAACGAAAAGAGTATAACAGCTATTCGACGCTACAATT
Organism: Heterorhabditis bacteriophora; assembly: GCA_964036235.1. Taxonomy (NCBI): domain Eukaryota; kingdom Metazoa; phylum Nematoda; class Chromadorea; order Rhabditida; family Heterorhabditidae; genus Heterorhabditis; species Heterorhabditis bacteriophora. The sequence continues at coordinate 5,464,652 of OZ038426.1, read as the reverse complement.
CTCCCCAGACATTATAGCTTTTTATAATACAGTAATCGAACATTAGTTTTCTGGAAATAGTAATATAATCCTTATGAGCTCGAATCATTAATATTTCTTCCGTACGTAATATTAACTTTATTACCTTTATTCATCTATAAGGTAGGTAAGAAAAAATGGCCGATTTGAAAAATTGTAACCTTCTCCAAACAACCAAAATAGTCGTTTAAAAGCGCTTCTGAAAGCTTGAATAGCTGGCTTCTCGACCGTATCCCCCTAATTAGCATATCTCACACGTGGAAAGTGCCATAATCTGTTTTGTGAGAGCGTCGATTGTCGTGTTTCCACACGCATTCGGCCTCATTATCGCGATTTCCACTACCCGAGTAACTGAAGATAACTTTTCTGTGTAGGACCTGGCTATTATTAGAAAGTACCGCACTATTCACGGATTCGACACCGCTGCCACTTGTCTACAAAAACAGCGGAATTGGCTCTGTCGCACGAGCTATGAATCGTATAAAAGTGAGTAGAATCCAGAAAGTTGTCGTAGCAAAAAGAGGACACGTACAATGCGATACAACAAAATGCGAATTTGGAACAATAAAATATTACGCAGTTCTATGCCAAGACATGGAAAAGCATTTTCAGTTGCTCGGGTAGTGGAAATCTCGATAATGAGGCCGAATGCGTGTGGAAACAACATTTTATTAATAGAAGTTATAACAATAAGTTAATGCATAACTAGTATTTCGTGGTAGATCCGAATGTTTGATAATTACGACACGTCGTAGCATAGAGTTTAGAAGGTTAGCACAACGTTGGACTGAAATCTGAGCCCAAGCTTTCTCGATAACTGTTTCTAATTATTGAATATTGGATAGTTTTCACTCTGTACCTCCTTCTTCACGTCGTTCCATAGATGTTCTATTGGTTTTTAAGTCATGATTTTGTCACTACCACTCCATCTTGGTGATTTTCTTCCAGTGAAGCCAACGTATCGTGATGTCACTTGAGTGTTTTGGATCGCTATCCTGTTTAAATATCCTATTTTCATCCAATTTTTGACTTCATACACGTGGCAAAAGGTTGTCTCCTAGTATTCTTACGTAAGAAGTACTATGCATTATATCTTTAACGATATGAAGAGGTCCCGGTACATTTCCATTGAAGACCGCCCATACCATCACTGAGCCACCACCATGTTTGATGGTAGGAACTGTACATTTTGGCATAAATTCCTCTCCAAGACGACGATGCTTATATTTTTTCCCATCCGGTCCAGAGTGGTTGAACTTTGACTCATCAGAAAACGCCACTTTAGCCTAATCCACTGCTGACCATGTCAGGTGTTCTCGCGCAAGTCCAACGCAAACACTCCGGTTCTTCAAGGAAACAAGGGGCTTCTTCCTGGCTACTCGTCCATTTAATCCAGCTTCTACAAACGTCGTCGAATTGGCCTGACCCTCAGTGAGCATTCTGGATAGGCTTTAATTTCGTTGTGAGTGTCTCTTGTAGTTTATCGATGATGCACCAACAAATAATTCGGATAATCCCTTCAGTAATACTAAGCTTTTTTGGAGCACAAAAGACATTACCCACAAAACAAAGTTATTAAAATGCTCAGTATCACATTTAACTGCAAACTGAGATAGATTAAACTTCTTCGAACTCTGCGCTCAGCTCAAGCTTTCTCCAGCAAACCTATGGCCCAAAACTTTTGGATTTCGGAGATAAACTTCTTTTACTCAACAGAACACAAAATTATTAGGTGGTTGCAGATGTTTTAGTCACTTATTTCAGCGCTTTAGTACAATTATTTAAAACCTAAATAAATTCCCTCTCTTTTGCGTTTTTATAGTGTGGGGTTTGTAGTCAGTGAAAAACCATAAGTCGCCATTTAATGATAATCACAACCTCACAAAATAATTCGAATAAGATGAGCCACCAAAAACTGCATATTCGACACTGTATTCTCTACGAGTTCCAGCAAGGGAAGAATGCTGCTGAAGCAAGCCAATCAATATGATCTGTACTCGGTGAGGGTGTTCTCCCCCACAGTACTTGCAGATATTGGTTCTGACGTTTTAAAGCTGGTGATTTTGATGTCAGTGACCGAAACGCTCTGGGACACCACGACCAACGAGGACTGGTGCTTTCGAAGCATTATTGCATGAAAATACGTCGCAGACACAAGAAGAACTAGCGGAACAACTTGGGAATGGTCCAGCAACAGTCTCCAGACGATTGCATGAGATGGGGAAAATTCGTAAGTTCGGAAAATGGCTACCATATGAACTCTCCGAAAACAGCATTGGCCGCCGACTCAACATTTGCATCTCGTTGCTTGCCAGGCAACGCAAGAAGAACTTTTTGTGGAAAATTGTTACTGGTGACAAAAATGGATTATGTACGACAATCCTAAACACACACATTCATTGGTAGACGCCGGACAGCCAACAACATCCACGGCAAAAAAGTGCTTCTCTGCATCTGGTGGGACATGAAGGGTGTACTATTTTATGAACTCCTTCAACCAGGTAAGACGGTTACTGCCGAACGCTACGGTCGTTAACTGACTGATTTGTTCAATGCAATTGAACAAAAACGACCATTTACTGGACAAGGAAGTCGGAAGGTCATTTTGCTGCATGACAACGCTAGGCCTCACGTTGCTCTCAGTACTCAGCAGACCAGTTTGAACTTTGGCTGGGAAGTTCTCCCGCACGCGACGAGTTCATCAGACTTGGCACCTTCGTGTTACCATTTATTCCGGTCGATGTAGAACTGACTAGCAGAACAACGCTTTCGAGATGCAGCTGAGGTGCGAAAATGGATCGATGATTTTATTGCATCCAAGCCGATGTCGTTTTTTCACGAAGGAATCCAAAAGTTACCCGTAAGATGGCAGAAGCTCATAGAAAGCGAGGGAAAATATTTTGATGATTGAACTACATTTTGTATATTATGGAAATAAAGTAAAAATTTGGGGAAAAAAATAACTAAAATTTCTGCAACCACCTAATAGTTACAAAAACAGTTGACTACAATAATCTCAGCCAGCATCCCTTATTATTATTGTCCAAATTATAATATTTCCATTTCTTTACAGCCTAAGCATCCTCAATATTGGAAAATTTATATGCTTACTACTGTTTTCAGATAAAGTCACCGAGAGTGCAGATACACCCGAGACCATTGAGCCTGTGAGTGGAGCTACTTCCACCCCAGAAGGAGGTTCTACTGCTGGAGACAGTACTATTGTTGTGACAACTGCGATGGGATTGACTACAAGTATTCCTGCATCAGTAACTACTGAGCCTGTGAGTGGAGCTGCTTCGACCCCAGAAGGAGGTTCTACTGCTGGAGAGAGTACTATTGTTGTGACAACTGCGATGGGTGTAACTACTAATGAAGGAGGATCAGCGACTACTGAGCCTGTGAGTGGAGCTGCTTCGACACCAGAAGGAGGTTCTACTGCTGGAGAGGGTACTATTGTTGTGACAACTGCGATGGGATTGACTACAAATATTCCTGCATCAGCGACTACTGAGCCTGTTAGCGGAGCTGCTTCGACACCAGAAGGAGGTTCTACTGCTGGAGAGGGTACTATTTTTGTGACAACTGCGATGGGTGTAACTACTAATGAAGGAGGATCAGCGACTACTGAGCCTGTGAGTGGAGCTGCTTCGACCCCAGAAGGAGGTTCTACTGCTGGAGAGAGTACTATTGTTGTGACAACTGCGATGGGTGTAACTACTAATGAAGGAGGATCAGCGACTACTGAGCCTGTGAGTGGAGCTGCTTCGACAACAGAAGGAGGTTCTACTGCTGGAGAGGGTACTATTGTTGTGACAACTGCGATGGGATTGACTACAAATATTCCTGCATCAGCGACTACTGAGCCTGTGAGTGGAGCTGCTTCGACCCCAGAAGGAGGTTCTACTGCTGGAGAGAGTACTATTGTTGTGACAACTGCGATGGGATTGACTACAAGTATTCCTGCATCAGCAACTACTGAGCCTGTGAGTGGAGCTGCTTCGACCCCAGAAGGAGGTTCTACTTTTGGAGAAAGTACTGTTGTTGTGACAACTGCGATGGGTGTAACTACTAATGAAGGAGGATCAGCGACTACTGAGCCTGTGAGTGGAGCTGCTTCGACCCCAGAAGGAGGTTCTACTGCTGGAGAGAGTACTATTGTTGTGACAACTGCGATGGGTGTAACTACTAATGAAGGAGGATCAGCGACTACTGAGCCTGTGAGTGGAGCTGCTTCGACAACAGAAGGAGGTTCTACTGCCGGAGAGGGTACTATTGTTGTGACAACTGCGATGGGATTGACTACAAGTATTCCTGCATCAGCGACTACTGAGCCTGTTAGCGGAGCTGCTTCGACACCAGAAGGAGGTTCTACTGCTGGAGAGGGTACTATTTTTGTGACAACTGCGATGGGTGTAACTACTAATGAAGGAGGATCAGCGACTACTGAGCCTGTGAGTGGAGCTGCTTCGACCCCAGAAGGAGGTTCTACTGCTGGAGAGAGTACTATTGTTGTGACAACTGCGATGGGTGTAACTACTAATGAAGGAGGATCAGCGACTACTGAGCCTGTGAGTGGAGCTGCTTCGACAACAGAAGGAGGTTCTACTGCTGGAGAGGGTACTATTGTTGTGACAACTGCGATGGGATTGACTACAAATATTCCTGCATCAGCGACTACTGAGCCTGTGAGTGGAGCTGCTTCGACCCCAGAAGGAGGTTCTACTGCTGGAGAGAGTACTATTGTTGTGACAACTGCGATGGGATTGACTACAAGTATTCCTGCATCAGCAACTACTGAGCCTGTGAGTGGAGCTGCTTCGACCCCAGAAGGAGGTTCTACTTTTGGAGAAAGTACTGTTGTTGTGACAACTGCGATGGGTGTAACTACTAATGAAGGAGGATCAGCGACTACTGAGCCTGTGAGTGGAGCTGCTTCGACCCCAGAAGGAGGTTCTACTGCTGGAGAGAGTACTATTGTTGTGACAACTGCGATGGGTGTAACTACTAATGAAGGAGGATCAGCGACTACTGAGCCTGTGAGTGGAGCTGCTTCGACAACAGAAGGAGGTTCTACTGCTGGAGAGGGTACTATTGTTGTGACAACTGCGATGGGATTGACTACAAATATTCCTGCATCAGCGACTACTGAGCCTGTTAGCGGAGCTGCTTCGACACCAGAAGGAGGTTCTACTGCTGGAGAGGGTACTATTTTTGTGACAACTGCGATGGGTGTAACTACTAATGAAGGAGGATCAGCGACTACTGAGCCTGTGAGTGGAGCTGCTTCGACCCCAGAAGGAGGTTCTACTGCTGGAGAGAGTACTATTGTTGTGACAACTGCGATGGGATTGACTACAAGTATTCCTGCATCAGCAACTACTGAGCCTGTTAGCGGAGCTGCTTCGACACCAGATGCAGGTTCAACTTTTGGAGAAAGTACTGTTGTTGTGACAACTGCGATGGGTGTAACTACTAATGAAGTAGGATCAGCGACTACTGAGCCTGTGAGTGGAGATGCTTCGACCCCAGAAGGAGGTTCTACTGCTGGAGAGGGTACTATTGTTGTGACAACTGCGATGGGTGTAACTACTAATGAAGGAGGATCAGCGACTACTGAGCCTGTGAGTGGAGCTGCTTCGACACCAGAAGGAGGTTCAACTGGTGGAGAAAGTACTGTTGTTGTGACAACTGCGATGGGTGTAACTACTAATGAAGGAGGATCAGCGACTACTGAGCCTGTGAGTGGAGCTGCATCGACTCCAGAAGGAGGTTCTACTGCTGGAGAGAGTACTATTGTTGTGACAACTGCGATGGGTGTAACAACTAATGAAGGAGGATCAGCGACTACTGAGCCTGTGAGTGGAGCTGCATCGACTCCAGAAGGAGGTTCTACTGCTGGAGAGAGTACTATTGTTGTGACAACTGCGATGGGTGTAACTACTAATAAAGGAGGATCAGCGACTACTGAGCCTGTCAGCGAAACTGCTTCCACCCCAGAAGGAGGTTCAACTATCAAAGAGAGCACTCCTGTTGTGACAACTGAAATTGACTTCACGACTAATGATGATGGATCAGCGACTACTGAGCCTGTCAGTGGAACTGCTTCCACCGCAGAAGGAGGTTCAACCATCGAAGAGAGCACTCCTGTTGTGACAACTGAAATTGACTTCACGACTAATGAAGGAGGATCAGCGACTACTGAGCCTGTTAGCGGAGCTGCTTCGACACCAGATGCAGGTTCAACTGGTGGAGAAAGTACTGTTGTTGTGACAACTGCGATGGGTGTAACTACTAATCAAGGTGGACCAGCGACTACTGATCCTGTGAGTGGAGCTGCTTCGACTACAGAAGGAGGTACTACTGCTGGAGAAAGTACTGTTGTTGTGACAACTGCGATGGGTGTAACTACTAATGAAGGAGGATCTGCAACTACTGAGCCTGTTAGCGGAGCTGCTTCGACACCAGATGCAGGTTCAACTGGTGGAGAAAGTACTGTTGTTGTGACAACTGCGATGGGTGTAACTACTAATCAAGGTGGACCAGCGACTACTGATCCTGTGAGTGGAGCTGCTTCGACTACAGAAGGAGGTACTACTGCTGGAGAAAGTACTGTTGTTGTGACAACTGCGATGGGTGTAACAACTAATGAAGGAGGATCAGCGACTACTGAGCCTGTTAGCGGAGCTGCTTCGACACCATATGCAGGTTCAACTGGTGGAGAAAGTACTGTTGTTGTGACAACTGCGATGGGTGTAACTACTAATGAAGGAGGATCTGCAACTACTGAGCCTGTTAGCGGAGCTGCTTCGACACCAGATGCAGGTTCAACTGGTGGAGAAAGTACTGTTGTTCTGACAACTGCGATGGGTGTAACTACTAATGAAGGAGGATCAGCGACTACTGAGCCTGTTAGCGGAGCTGCTTCGACCCCACAAGGAGGTTCAACTGGTGGAGAAAGTACTATTGTTGTGACAACTGCGATGGGTGTAACAACTAATGAAGGAGGATCAGCGACTACTGAGCCTGTTAGCGGAGCTGCTTCGACACCAGATGCAGGTTCAACTGCTGGAGAAAGTACTGTTGTTGTGACAACTGCGTTGGGTGTAACTACTAATCAAGGTGGACCAGCGACTACTGATCCTGTGAGTGGAGCTGCTTCGACTACAGAAGGAGGTACTACTGCTGGAGAAAGTACTGTTGTTGTGACAACTGCGTTGGGATTGACTACAAATATTCCTGCATCAGCGACCACTGAACGTTCCACTAGTTTGTTATCTACCAGTGCTGGTGTTACACTTGTTAGTGGTTCTTCCTTGTTTTCATCGTCGAATAATATGGATTCAACCACAACTCCTATTGTTGTTGGTGGGTTTTCATTTTTAATTGTGTTAATAGGAATATCTATTATTGATAATTTGATTTTTTTTCTTACTTTTGTTGAAGTGCGCTCTCATGTAGTAATAGTTTTGATTTCTATAAATTTAAATAAAACTCCTAATATAAATGGTATTTTTAATAAAGAGAAGTAGAGAGCATGGTAATATCATTCATTCCCAATGTTGCCAGTATTTCTCAGTAATTGCTTCGCTGAGGTTTTCAGTTAAGGTGAACGCATATTGACTGTCCTGGTTGGGACAAACGGTTAATATGAGTGTTTGTGTTTTGCCGTTACCCTTTGGGATTTAGGCTAGTTAGTGTGCTGTAGTGCTATTTGCTACACTACCGTTCACTAGTGTTTATTCGGTGTCAACCAATTACCATAAGCAGACTTGGGGCGGGGTTGACTCGCTCCAAGTTTGCACAAAGCACAGTGAGCGGGATAAAGATGCATGTATGTTGCAAGTAGGTTACAGAGAACTGAGATGAAAGAAAATAAGTGGTAGCAGGACCGTGCAAAGGGGGAAATTGACGATTAACTAGTGATTGTAGCTTATTGATTTTTTGCGTAAGATATCGTATGTGAAGATGGAATATCTGAAATATGCAAAGTGAGGTGCACGGAGTTCAATGGAAGAATCCAGGCGATGCATTGAAGTGAGGGCACGTATATTTATAGTAGGCTGAAATTTTCGGACGATTATGTATTAATTGTTTTGTACCATTTCATAACAAAGCCACCTCCAATTATAGAATAGTGGAAAATCGAAATTATTGAGGATGAATACCTAGAAATAATTAAATATGCGTGCATTCACTAGGTCGAATATTGCAATTTTTATGTTTAGAAATATTATTTTTTTAAAATATTTTTTTTAGCTCATCGATGAAGTTAGTTATAAATTTTTTTTGTTAATCTACTGGCGCGGGACTTTTATAGTAAATGATATTACCGTCTTTCCGTGTTTTATGATTTTAAAGTAATATTTGCTTCAATCATCTTTAACATCTGAGAAAAATTCAAATAAATATCACTTTTTCGGGTCTCTTTTTTGTACTTCTGAGTGCCTAAGAATAATAATGCCTAACTTATAAAAAACTATTGTCGCATCATTAATAGGTTCTAATATCACTCATTTATTGTCACTTTATTATTTAAAAATTTAGATATTTGTTGTAAATTCAAATTTACAAAAATAGATATAGGTAGAAAATGTGTAGAGCACTATCACCACGCATATGATTTAAAGTTGGTATTTCAGAATTTTATTGGGAGTAAATTTCAGAAATTTCTCTTAACAATTGAGAACAACCATATATTGTTAGTTATGCATATTGTTGATCATACAGATAAAAATGTATTTTCTTTATCGTTAGAAAAATTTCTGCTACAAAAATAAACTACTAGATTATACATTATTCAAAATATACTATATTATCTGTATCCGCTACTTTTCGATTGACGAAAGACAAAGAGAACTTCCTAGTAAATGAGCTCGATGATCTACCTTTTTCAATTATATTTGAAAATTCCAAATTATGTATTTTAAAACAAAAGTATCCAAAATAGAGCATCATAATAAATGTAAGCGAACTTTGGACGATAATTGGCGATACTACTGTTTAGGATGGAGCTCCAGCCTAATCTAGTAGATCATCGAAATGTTGAATTTTACTGTGCGTATAAAATTGAATTTAAAAAGAAGAATCGGATGTAACTGACTAAAATTAATAGATTCCAAATTAAAAATAAATTCTTTTGAATAATATTTAAATATTACTCACTCCATATATCTACATTAAACCTATGGCTTGAAAGTGATTTAATAATTTAATATTATTCAGTTAACATTTTTCTTTGTAATACTCACTGTAACTTTGACTTAATATTAAAATATCAAAGATTATCGTTTAAGTAACTAATAATTATAAAAAACCAAGTTTATATTTTATTTTAACTCAGAACTTCAATAGATCAGTATAATTGCGAAGTTACATTTAAAAGTAGTTTTAGATTAAAACAAAAACGTTCCAGATTTAACAATTATGGATTAATATGAAAAATTTTGTTTTCAACTATACAGATAACTGCGGCAAACAATGTGGACACCTCGTGGCACAGTCGTCTTCCAGAGAAGAATCGTACAACGGAATGATTGTCTTAGACCATTCAAAGGACAGAAATGGTTGTGAACAAGTAGACATAGAGTGTAGACCGACCTTGGTAAGTTGTGGTTGTTCAATGAGCACAATAGCAATACTTTTATGACTATTTTAGTTTAGGCCTTTCACTTAAATAGATTAATGGCTATTATTCATGTTCTTGCAGTTAAACGAGAATGCATCATTACTTTTCGATAATTTGATAGTGGCTAGTAATGGTCCAGGCGCCCATAACATTCGGCTCATTTGCTCTTCAAACGACGAATGGCACTTTGAAGATCAACTAGTCACAAGTGTTAACTGCTTGGTATCGAGTAAGTTAATACTCGTAATAGGGAATGTTAAATTCAGTGTGCCCAATTAGATTAGATTATCTGTATCGCCAACAGAGTCAGAGAATGTTCCACCTCTTACCACTCTTCCACCACTTACGGGACCAGTATCTGACACTACTACAACTTCACTGCCAGCCCATATAGGTAGGTTAATGCTAACAGTTTGGCACTATAGGGATTAATTGAAATGTGGAATATTTATTAGATTCTTAAATGGGAATCCATCTCAGATGCGTGCATGGCGTGCACTCGACTTAATATTGCTTCAATACCTATTTCCGATTTTAGAAATGGATTCGTAACACTTTTTAGAGGAGATAACGGAAAGTGTAGCACAATTGAACTCAAATGTGAAGGAAATTCGGTAAATATTTATCATCCATTCCTTCAATAATTATTTTCTTATAATTTTAATTTCCCTAAAAATAAATTGTCATATAGGTGACTGATGGATTGGCTCTATTAATTTCTAAGACGGAATTAATGTCTGGTTCTGGTTCTCTTAATATCAATCTCACTTGCAATGAAGTGATGATGTGGACTACACCTGACGGATATGTTATTCCTCAGATTTCATGTGGAATAAAACAGCGTGAATTTTTGCGGACAAAAATTTATTTTTCTTATTTCTTATACATTAGGAATACCTTTTGAATATTTTAGAGATTACGGAATCTCCGGAATCCTCAACTACCATTATTACTACTACTTTAACTGAAACAGATACACCAGGTGCCACGGCATGTCAGTAATTATTCAGATATCTCAATTATGTTGGGATATCACAGTTTTAATTTAATATCATCACATTTCCAAACATTATTTATAGAATTTGCTTTTATTCTATATATTTAAATTAAAAATGAATTTATTTTCTGATTTAACAATCTGATAGTTCAGACGAAGACAATTTTATTCACATAAATTGATAGTATGATTACATTTAGCTATGTGTAACCTTTGTGAAAACATCGATGCAGAGTCAGCGGTATCATTGGGGAGTAATGAAGACAACGGAATGTTGGTTCTCACCTACGACTATGAACTAATGGACAACTGTAGAGTAGTTATCATTCGATGCAAAGGTTCCAACGTGAGGCCTACAATTATAATTAAATATTTTAGCATAATGGAAATGTTAGCACACTTTATGGGAAAAACTATTCCAAACAATCAGCAAGTTTACGTGTTTTTATACATAATAATATGTAAGAATGGATACGTGGACAAATTAATTTGACAGCCTCTCGAGAATTCTACGATCCTTTTCAACGGAATGAAGCAAAACTTAAGTGCTCCTGATGAAGTGTCTACTTCCTTAACATGTTCGCATACGGGCAAGTGGATTCGATTAGAAGAGGAGATTGTCTCGGTATCGTGCAGAGTATCCAGTAAGTTAAATATAACCAGATTTTTTAAAATATAAAAAAATTAGGTAATAATGCGTAATCTAACTTTTTTGTTTATATACAAATTAATTAGCCAGATAATCACGTGGTATCCGCTAACACTGTATGAAGGTAAGCTTTGATTCGTAACCAGAGCTCTCACCCGACGTAACGTTGCCTTCGACTCCACCTACCACTACATTAGTTACGACGACGACAACTCTACAGGGTACAGGTAGTGGAGTTTTACATAGAAGTTATTTTCAATAATAGCTTTTTAATCTAATTACATGTAATACTTATATTATGATAATGGTAATATTAAACCGATCTACTTCGTATTATGTAAAAGTACTACTTATCTTCCAAATTATAGAAATTTAAATTCTAGTTGTTTTAGCGACTATTGAAAACATCATCCGACGTAAATGGTTCAAGTGTCATATTATTCAGAATAGAAACCGTATCAAATAAAGCCACTTATAAAAATAGCTATTTAATAGTACACTCATTGTCGTCCTAAAATATTAATTTATAATTTTATCATACTGAGAATCCTTTTTAAAATTTCACTTAAGCAGAAAAACGCTATAATACAGCCTGACAAAAAATGGCCGATTTTAAAAGTTGTAACCTTCTCCAAACAACCAAAATGGTCGTTTAAAAGCGCTTCTGAAAGCTTGAGTAGCTGGCTTCTCGACCGTATCCCCCTAATTAGCATATCTCACACGTGGAAAGTGCCATAATCTGTTTTGTGAGAGCGTCGATTGTCGTGTTTCCACACGCATTCGGCCTCATTATCGAGATTTCCACTACCCGAGCAACTGAAAATGCTTTTCCATGTCTTGGCATAGAACTGCGTAATATTTTATTGTTCCAAATTCGCATTTTGTTGTATCGCATTGTACGTGTCCTCTTTTTGCTACGACAACTTTCTGGATTCTACTCACTTTTATACGATTCATAGCTCGTGCGACAGAGCCAATTCCGCTGTTTTTGTAGACAAGTGGCAGCGGTGTCGAATCCGTGAATAGTGCGGTACTTTCTAATAATAGCCAGGTCCTACACAGAAAAGTTATCTTCAGTTACTCGGGTAGTGGAAATCGCGATAATGAGGCCGAATGCGTGTGGAAACACGACAATCGACGCTCTCACAAAACAGATTATGGCACTTTCCACGTGTGAGATATGCTAATTAGGGGGATACGGTCGAGAAGCCAGCTATTCAAGCTTTCAGAAGCGCTTTTAAATGACTATTTTGGCTGAACTTGAAGAAAGTTATGCAACTTTTAAAATCAGCCATTTTTATTGTGCAAAGATTGTCCAAATCATCAAATTTTTTGATACTACCTATTCTTAATCATATCTATTCATTTGTGAAAAAAACTTAAATTATTTTATAAATATACTGTAGAACACACTTATTGTTTTTTAACAATACTAATGAGGAAATAGGAAAGACAATTAGTGATTCGTTATATAAGTGTAAAAATTTATTGAATTTGACGACATTTTCTTGTAGTTCCTTGCTCCAACTGTAACCCTATGATAGTGACTGAAGTACTACCTGGATATCTTAATGGATTTCTATCTATTGACGCTTATTTTTCTGGAGTATGCTCTGCACTATATTTGTCTTGCAAGGCACCAGAGGTTAATTTCTATGTAATTTTAGTGCAGTGAGATGCTGAAATATATTAATATATGAATTTTTAAGCCTTCTTCTGATGTTGCTATCGTAAATTTGGAAGGTGATCAGTTAGCGTGTAATACTGGGATAGTAAATTTGACGTTATCATGTAATGATGAGTCGAAATGGATAACGCAGAAGGGAGATTTTGCAGATAAAATCAGTTGTGGAGTGCTTGGAGGCAAGTATCTTTTAGCATTTTGATAGAAAACAGCCATATGATCTCATTAAACGTAAACATAGATAATTGAAATCAAGACAAATAAATAGTCATTATTTTCCAGACGGAGTTATTAGACAATCCACTACACGGCAGGTGAGATATTAATGGAAATTTCTGAGTAACTTGTTGAATATTTCAAAACTATATTAAAGATTGAATAGAAATATATGTGTTTCTAGCCACTTCAATCTGTTTTTTGTGATCAATCGACATGGGACGAATGGAAGGAGTGGTCTCAATGTAGCGACTCTTGTGGAGCGTGCGGAACTCGTCAACGATTTAGGTCTTGCAAAAAAGAACAACCTAGTTGCATATGTCAAGGGTGAGAATAGTTTTAACTTTAAAACTTAAATCTTTTGTAATATGAATGTATAGTAAAACTTCGAACTGATACTTAATCAATAAGTTTTAACATGATTTATATTATATGTATTTTACGGATAAACAAAAGTGGCTAAAGGTCTTCAATATGTAAAATATATGCGAAAAATACATATTCGCTAATAGAATATTGTATAGTGGAAATTAAATTACTCACTCACAGAAAAACACTAGCAGAAAGTATTTTTAGTTCAGTTCTAATTTTTCGTCAAAATATCCACTAATTTTCAAAAGCAACTTGGTGGAAAATTCTGGTATAGAATACAATTCCTCGAAAACTAGGGCAATTTGAGCATTTATACGACCATAGAAGCATTCACTTAACAAAATATTGAATGCTACTGTTTGTTCCAAAGTTTCAGTATTTTATTTGTATCATTTGATATTTAAAATCCATTATTTGTATTTGCTGTAGATGAAGTAAACTGATTACAATAGTTTCCAGTATGGCTTTCGCGAAAGAAGTATGCAGTTTTGATGTGTGTAGGTACCCTCGAAATTCTTCGTGCTGCGAAGGATTCACTGCAAAATCCTCGGGAGGAAAATTCGTCTGTTTGCAGGTTCCAAATAGAGGGCGGTAGACATATATAAATGAAATAAGAATATTGAAAGTGTTACATCTTCGTTGCATTGCAATTATTCTGCATAAATCAACGTTTTTTTTAAACTAAGATAGATGTCATATAGAAGCAGGTTCAAATAAAGTTTAAATTTATGGATAAATCTGTCAAATAAGTATCAAGCTATTGCTCTTAAAGCAAAGAAATATCATGGTTAAAGATAGAAATTGTTTGAATTTAAAATATTTTAAAATACTTAAGTAAACATGTCTTCCGCGTATTTCATAGCCTTTTAAAACTTGATTTCTAATTTCAGATTATTTAACTTCACCATAATTATAATTTGTTTTAAAAGTATTAAATATTCTGCTTTAGATGCTTTTTTATATGGAAAAATTAACCATAAAATAATTGTATTTTAGAGTGATTACAAAATGTAGAAGAAAGTTTTCAACATTTTAACAGCCTGTGTCACACCGAAAGCATTGTTTATACGACTAGATTGATAAAATAAACAATCTGTTTTATCCCAACTGTATATTCTTTTTGTCTTACTTTCGGCCTTGCTTCATATAGCCGACCATATCGAGTACGAAATGAAGGACACTGTTACAAGCAGGGAATTTCCACAGAAGTGCTGTCTCAAGCACGTGAACCGGCACTTGAAGAAGACGTTTGCCGTGAGATCGCGAGTAGAAGTAAAGACGCGCAGGACAGTCATGCGAAATTCCAGTAGGACTGCAAGCGTATCTGATAACCACTAGCATTGAAACAACGGAAAATATATAATTGATCTTACTTGTGTCTTTTCTCAATTAGCTCATCTAGTGCCTCTTTTAGAGTAATTGCGGCTGGTAATTCACGACTTAGATGCACTCTAAAAATGCATATATAGTAGCCAGAAAATTTGAAACCGTATTTATTTCCATACCTACGAATGCTTCCATGTGAGCCTGGCTCAAATACAATGAGACGGATATTAAGCAGTTCAACCTTACTTGTGGGATACTCCTAAAATCAATTTATTGAGAAGGACGCTCACATATAACAGAAAGAAACAAGATAATACGACAATACCATATGTGTAGATGCCAATGTCATGTCAGAGAATAAGCAATCATTCGATCTAATATGTTGTACGCTATCAGTTTCAGAATTCTCAACTGAAGGGCTATGGTATATGTTTGTTCTAAATAAAACTCCCTTTAGTTAATTCCTTTTATTTTTATACATAAATATGCAATCAAGTTGACTAAAAAATGTTGGCTTGTAATTTTCTTAATAAACAACCCACATTTCATTCTTGTTATATTTCAGAGCATCGCTTGCTGACTGTTCTAGCACCAGTTCATTGATCAGAAAAATAGCAGAATGACAATGCAAGAATAATTACTTAGTAATAATAGTAATAATCAAACTGACAATATCGGTGCCTGATGAGGTACCTATTGAGGAATTCTTCGTACCTTGTTTTGCCCATCTAGAACATAACTAGTTAAAGCAGCAACAAAAATATTTGCGTTTGTAATATGAATATAACTCATACTTGTTCGACGAGTTGAAAGAGCAATCAGCTAAACCAGAAAGATTTTTTCGACATGCTGTCGCCACTTTCGCACGACGTTTCTTTTCTTTCAAACGTGCCAAGATCTAGGTATAAATAATAGTGAAACAATGTTTATATAATATAACTTTTAAACAGAACACTATTTTGGCTTTCCTCTTCAAGTTCTACCCTTACGCTAATTGTCCAAGCAAACTATTGATACTTATAAATTAAGTATTTTTACATACATATTTTTCATATTCATTTCTCGCATAGCTTTCTGGGAGGTTTTCGTAGAGGTGGGAGTAGGCACAAGAGAATGCACTACATCCCTCTGACCCTGAAGGTTTCTATAATTAAATTACTACTATATTTAAGTTCATCTATGTATGTACTACCTGCAATAATAATAATTCTATAATATATACAGTTCTAATGATAAAATCAGTTGTAGCCAATTTATTTTGTTTCTTGCTCTAGTTATAACATTTCCGTCAGTGGATTTTTTCAAAGACACACCATCTGGATTAAGAACTAGGTCACAGCACATATCGCATAGATAGTGGCCACACCTCCCGAGACTCTTAAGTTTTTCAGGTAAATAACTACGAGCACATGGACCATCACACGATACTTCTAAAAAGTTACTCTGTTAACAGGACAGGAGATCGGTTCTCTGTACTTATAAATTCTTGCATTAGCTCGCAGTTGTTGCATAAAAACACTAGAAGAGAATATATTTGCAATCGTCAATTTGTGCTTCAAATTACAATAACATACTATCAGTCAACGATACTCTGTCTTTCTTCTCTGTGCCCTTATCCATAAGATCGTTTACAAAAGACTGTTTAGTGCTAAAATGAGTTAAAAATTTAGCTATAAATATGAATTTAAATCTTAAATCTAAAAAACGGGATTATACTTCTCACTCAAGGAAACTGCTTGATTGCGATGAATTTACTTGAGTTAGCTGGATTCCATCGAGATTGTAGTCTTTAGTCCACGAAACGGAAAATGTAAATCTTGTTCTGTAGAATCATATTCACAATAAAGCGATTGAAATAATAAAGTCATATGTGATTTCAGGTAAAACGTTTAGTAATTTAAGTGATTGTTTAAGCTGACTGATTGGTGGCGTTGTTGTATTTGGCATTTAACTGGCAGTCGGTAGGAACGATGTTAAGTGTTTGTAGTGCTGGTGGAATATACGAACTAACATCCAATGAGTGAAGTTGTGAAGATTTACTAGAGAGAATTCTAAAAAAACAAAATTAGAAGAGAATAGAAAAGTTGCATAGGATGATGAGAACAATGGAAATCTTGAAGTACGCACTTACTATCCATCGCTCAATGTAGTAGTTCAGCTCTCAACCGTATATGAAGGAAAACTGCTCAAACTAAATATGATGGAAAAAATGATTTTTCAAATTTGTTTGAATTGAATCAACAATTAGCGTAATTACGTTGAGTTAGAGATCATCGAGTCCTGCCCATCACTTTAAACAAAATGATTTATGTATATAAGAACCATAAATGTTACAATACTAATGACAATAACCCTTAAAGCTTGCGGTGAGTTTACACCATTTAAAAATTGATCATAGTAGTCAAAAAACAGTCCACAATACTTTTAGTTCTCTTTTTCACAACATTTTTACAATTTTAGCATTTGATCTTTTTTCTAATGTTTTTGCTTCAATTGATAAATATACTCTACTTAAGTCTAACTTTTTTTCAAAAAAAAAATTTAGAAACCATTTTTTCCACATTAATTAATTTTTACACAATGGAATTATTGAGAGAGAAAAGCATGTAAATGCGTTTAAAGGTACTACAACATACATTAAAACCTTCTGACATTTGCTATAGTTATGATTTTGATTATGTGCTAAAAATGTTATAGAAATTTGTAAAAATCATTATGTTCAGCCAAGGAATTCACAGATGATAGTGATATAAAATATCTCTTCATGTGCCTAAGAGATATTATCGTAAATAAGTGGGGTCTACAATTAATGATACGCTATCTATAGAATATTACTAGCCACTCTTTTACCTAGGTGGCGGTTGAGCGATGGAGGAAAGAATTGAGATAAAAGAAGTATGTTTTTCATTTTAAGGCGATTATAATATTTTTTATAAAGCTGTAACATTATTCTCATATTGTATTAAGTGTATACAAAAGTTTTAGTTTTTTTCCCCAAATTTTTACTTTATTTCCATAATATACAAAATGTAGTTCAATCATCAAAATATTTTCCCTCGCTTTCTATGAGCTTCTGCCATCTTACGGGTAACTTTTGGATTCCTTCGTGAAAAAACGACATCGGCTTGGATGCAATAAAATCATCGATCCATTTTCGCACCTCAGCTGCATCTCGAAAGCGTTGTTCTGCTAGTCAGTTCTACATCGACCGGAATAAATGGTAACACGAAGGTGCCAAGTCTGATGAACTCGTCGCGTGCGGGAGAACTTCCCAGCCAAAGTTCAAACTGGTCTGCTGAGTACTGAGAGCAACGTGAGGCCTAGCGTTGTCATGCAGCAAAATGACCTTCCGACTTCCTTGTCCAGTAAATGGTCGTTTTTGTTCAATTGCATTGAACAAATCAGTCAGTTAACGACCGTAGCGTTCGGCAGTAACCGTCTTACCTGGTTGAAGGAGTTCATAAAATAGTACACCCTTCATGTCCCACCAGATGCAGAGAAGCACTTTTTTGCCGTGGATGTTGTTGGCTGTCCGGCGTCTACCCATGAATGTGTGTGTTTAGGATTGTCGTACATAATCCATTTTTGTCACCAGTAACAATTTTCCACAAAAAGTTCTTCTTGCGTTGCCTGGCAAGCAACGAGATGCAAATGTTGAGTCGGCGGCCAATGCTGTTTTCGGAGAGTTCATATGGTAGCCATTTTCCGAACTTACGAATTTTCCCCATCTCATGCAATCGTCTGGAGACTGTTGCTGGACCATTCCCAAGTTGTTCCGCTAGTTCTTCTTGTGTCTGCGACGTATTTTCATGCAATAATGCTTCGAAAGCACCAGTCCTCGTTGGTCGTGGTGTCCCAGAGCGTTTCGGTCACTGACATCAAAATCACCAGCTTTAAAACGTCAGAACCAATATCTGCAAGTACTGTGGGGGAGAACACCCTCACCGAGTACAGATCATATTGATTGGCTTGCTTCAGCAGCATTCTTCCCTTGCTGGAACTCGTAGAGAATACAGTGTCGAATATGCAGTTTTTGGTGGCTCATCGTGTTAGTACTGCTTCAAAAGGGTATGCTTATCATTAAATAGCAAATTATGACTTCACAAACTAAAAAGTCAACACAACTAAAATGTGAAAAGGTGGGAATTTATTTTATTTATACTAGAGCGCTGAAAAAAAACGTCTAAAACTTTTGCATACACATAGTAATTAAAATAGAAAATTTTTAAAAATTGGTTTGCTAACATTTTTTTGAAATTGCTAAATATGCACTAGCAAAAATTCTTGAATTCTTTTGAGAAATTTCTTCTTATATGTTTTAAACTGCCAATATCTGATCAAAGAAAAGCCTATGATTATCATCTAATTGAATTTCAAGAATGTAAATCCTATTATTTTTTCTCGTATGAAGTTCGTAAGTATTCAGTTCACGAATAACATGTAATATGGAGAAAAATAAACAAATATACCTTTTAAGGTTTCATTTACTTTTAAGAGAATAACTTTTTAGATATCAACAGATTTCTCTCAACAGTTTTCAGGTGAATGACAGAAGTAAAGCTTATTCTATACAAGGTTCGAGATAAATTGACATTTGAAAACGTTTTACTTAAAATACAAAGACTACAGATGATAGAAGAACTGAAAGAAGAAGCGAAGAAACTGATATTAAATATACAAGATCACTATGCTAAAATAGAGGCCCATAGACAGAAGAATAGGGAAATATGGAGAATATATAATAAACGGCTAGAAGTTCTGGAAAATGTGGTACATAAATTTAAAAACAAGTGGAATTAACCAGCTTTATTAGTTAAATTTAATTAATCGAAATTAATACTCATTTAGAAGTCCGAGAGAGGCAAGAAACGTAGATATAGAAGGAAAAAAGAACCATCAGGAGGTAAATAGTTTGCCTAATTTAATCCACATCAGTAGGAAAAGATAATTTGCTATTTATTTCTGATTTTTTTAGACAATAAACAAGAGCAGATTATCGAGGCACCAACTCCTAAAAACACAGATTCAAATTCTGGTGTAAACAAAGCGTTACCACCAGTTTTAACTACGAAAATTAACGATAATATTGCACCTGAAATAAAAAAGCAAATTGAATAATACAGTATTCATATGAATATGTTATAAACAATGAAGAAATATAAAGATGTCAAAGAGAGTAATACCAAAAATATCTTCAAGTTGGTCGTTTTCTCTGAATTTTCTCTTTATTAAATGTTTAGAGCAAATTGGTATATTAGATTCAGCACCATTTTCTTCACTTTTATTTGCATTTTTATCCATATCATGAGCTTTGCTTTTACACATGACTAGTACTCCTTTATTTACCTATAATTCTTAATTAGTTATCATTTGGAAATATAAAACATTTTTATTTCCAGGATAAGGACTCTCTTGATCTTTTCTCATCTTAATAAAAGAAAACTTTATTCACTCGCTTAGTGATTTTTCAATAGATAAAATACTGCTTTCACATACTCCCTATAACCTTTTCTTTATAATTTCATAAACCATTCATTGTGTCTCAGTTTGACTTCAGTGTGTTTCACAACAATATTTATGTAATAACAGTCACTCTAAAGTCCAGAATGATAAGAAATTTAATCTGAATTGAGATCGTAATGTAGATATTAATAAAGTCAAAAAGATTAGTGCTCTACCCAAGCACGGTAAGGTACTTTCCTTGCTACGCAATTAAAATACTTAAGACATAATTGTATGACTTTGGATTAAAAAGGGACACGAGCCAAGCAGACACCAGCACAGTCTGAGATCATACATGCACGGATGAGTCGAAGAGTAGCTAGGGCTTCACGCTCACCCGCCTCCCCTGGCATGTGCCCCAGTTCATGAGTAGCAGCCTAAGTAACTATATTATATTCGAATTAATCACTGGATTTAGTAATAACAAGAAAGACTTTTAGAATTGAGAAATATAGTAATATCACTATTAATAGAAAAAGACAGTTACACACGTAGTAATTAGTTAAACTTACAGCAGCCACAGTATACCAACAATCTTTCTTGCAGCATACACATGGCATTTGTTTGTGTTCTTCCACTGAACATGCTGGTGGAGTTGTTGATTTACTTGAGATTGCACACGAGACTAAAATACAATGAATATAAACGAAAATGTTAATTTTAGTTAAATTTTGTCCTTCATTTTGTTGTCATATTCTGACCGATAATTGCCAGCAGAATACAGAGCGGTGTCGAGCGGATAATGAACTGCATAGAGATTGAGAGAGTACCTAAAGCATTTTGTGGTATTTTAGACTGTATTTTTTTATATATTTTCTAAATAAACAAGACAAGAATGAACGAAGGATATATATATATTCTGAATTGCCATAATATTTAATGATAATTAATATAAGTACTATATAAAACATTAATGGAAAAAATAAGAGCAATTACTATCTATGAAGGAAATACTGATAATTACGGGAATTTATTTGATGAATAGTTTCCAATTTACAGTAGATAAAATCGATTCTGCTCATTGATTATTAATAAAATTCTATTACTACGAATAAAATTACGAAAATATTATTTTGTTGCAAATTATCGTAGGCATATGGGAAAACAACGTGGGAGAAAATATTTAATCCTGAGATGGTGTAAATATTTAAACTATGGGAAGTAAATATTTAATATATGAGTATCATCGTAGAATTTACAAAGTACAGATAAGGAACAAGAACGCATAATGAATGAAAATCCAGATGACGTAAGCACAAATAGTAAAGTTGCATATCAAACGGAAGGATTTATTCGGCAAGCTCCTACTAACCACTACAACGCCCTAAGGCTATGTGTGGGGAAATTGACAAGCCGTCGGTAGTGACACCAGTTAAGCAGTGCTATATCGGTTTAAATCAAGTAATGTTGTGGAATACATTTCATCACACTTGTATTTATTCAATAAAATAAACAATTTGGTAACACTATGGATATTCTTTTATTACAGTACAGCATTCATATCCGAAGACCGAAGATAGGAACTAGCCATAATGAAGACGCGGATATGAAGATGAACGAGTGAGGAAATGAATAGAAACGAATCAGCTGATCTAATTCAGCCACTTACCAATTCAGCGTTTCCTAACCAATCAAGCACTACGATATCGGGCAAAAATTAGTTATTAAACGAAACTAATCGAAAAAACTTTTTTTTAAACCAGCAGAAAGATAACGAGAGGATGCATATTAATGACATGAAATAGTGGGTTGATCGATATACAGTTCCAATAGAATGTTTGCAGGTTTGTGTTTTTCTATTGTGTAAATTCTTTTCGAAATAACCGAATTTTGACATAGCACTTTATCTACGTATATCAGTAGTGCAAACAGTATATTTCAAAATATGGAAACTCAAAAATATTCGAGTTAAAGACGAGATATTTAAAAAATAAAAGGTACTATAATTTAATAACATGATATTTAAAATACTTAGCAATAAGATAATTTGCGTCACTAATGGTGTTGTGTCAGCTGATCATGGAGCAAAGGATTTTTGGCGAAGCATGGCGATTGGCATTACTCCAATGATGCTTCAGTTGAGTGAACTCGTCTTTATTAGATGTCTACAACTCTTAACGTGTTCTAGAGATATTCCCATAAATATTCAGTGCGATGGAATTTAGGTGTAACTGTGATGTCTCGTCTAGAATTCACACTTTTCTCGACATGAGAAGCAACCTTTGTGGCTTGATTAACATCATTACCTTCTTGAAAATCTAGTTGGAACGCTCTCCTTCTGATGTTTTATGAAAACACTACTTCTTTTAGAATCTTTGTGTACTTTGAGTAATTTTTGGTATCTGGTTACTAATCGTCTATTTACTAATGAAGTACCTATTGTACTTCAATACTAATAAACACTTTAGACTTGTTTTCGTCACCGAAAAACACTTTAGTCCAGTCATCCTTCATTTTAACTCATATGCGATTTTAATTAATTTCAGTGGTGGTTTTATTGTAAAAGATTGGAGGGTTTTTTTCACCTATAACATATATTAACGGCGACGAGATTACGTAAAGTTGTAATTAGGCTGATTTTTATCATGTGGCTTATGAATGTATTGATCAAAGTGTTAGTAGAGTAGCATCATGTGCTTCACCTCGATATTAGTTCTTCCTGACCAGTATGGTCGTCTTGTGGTATCAGTGATATTAGTGCTTCCCATTTGCTTTAAACAGTTAATTTTAATATACAAATACCCAACTACACAAGCGTATGGAGAATTAAGTAACCAAGTTATTTTGTGATGACGTACATGTTCTAACGTAATCACTATATAATATTTCTATGTAAAATACAACAACAGGCAGAATCAAATGATAGTCTCAATTCTGTCCTCTATGAAGTGGTTATGATGGTTCTGTAACAAGTTGGGTGAAAGATCTAGAATAATCAGCAAAGTTAGAAGATTGAATATTAGGTACTAATAGAATAATAGAACAAAAACTACGTCCTTGTTATACAGTAAGGATTGCAGACAAATGAAACCCTTTGTTCGTACACGGTTATCGAAATATTAATTGTCAAACAAATGTTCTTTATTATTATTGAGAAATACTATATAAAATTGATTGCATTGTTCTCTATTAATAATCAAGGAATAACTCAAATTTTTACCTATTTTATACATTTATAGCATTGTTAAATATGCAATATATATAGTTAGCGAAGTTTTTACGAATACTATATAGGATGTCTCTTATGAACAACGGAATTAAGTTAGAAGAAAATTAAGCGACAGGAAATCAAGGGATATCACAAAGAAGTGAATAACACTGAGTTTAAGTTTGCTGGTGTTTCCCCAAGAGATATCAGTCATATGCATAAACAGCTACAACAACAAAATAGTTGATTTACGAACTATGTGGTTCACCAAATAATGACGAAAATATAAGTTAAGCAATTGGTATAGGCATCCTTCCACATTCAAGTTGCATGTTAAGCCTATATTATTTACACAGTGAGTTCTCTGACTTATAAGAACACATTGCAAAGAAACAAAGGGAATCAAGATCGATAATCATAGATGAATATAAGTATAATTATAGATGGCAAAAGTTCGAAGAAAACTAGGAGGATAGCATGAGATTATGCTGTAAATAATTAATAGAAAAAACAGTAAAGAAGCGAAAGAAAATTAATGAATATGCAAAGCGAATGTGACGTAGATATAAGCAATACTCTTAAAAACAAAATTGAGTGAAAACAAGAGCGGCTGTGCTCAAATTGAGCTGTCAGCTCGTTCTGTGGTGAGTGGGGATCTCATTATGTGGGTGACCCTCAAATATACGCGAATCAAGACAACGAGGAGACATCTGTCCGGAATAGATTAATATAGGCGCTGTATAATGACCATTCTAGTAAAATATCACTTCTAAATAATACTTAAAAATCTATTAAGTAGTAATTCCGTTGAGTTATTTTCTTTCAATTTATTATATGTTCTAAAATATAATTTGTCACTGGTAAAAAATATTTATGAATGCCCCCTATCTGCGTTATGAGACCACAATTCATTTAATCGTAATGTCTCATTTTTAAGTATAAATGCATTCTCAATCTGGATAGAATGAAACCTTTCATATAAATATGAAAGGAAATTCATATTAACCAAGTTCTAACCTCTAAATTACAATGGATATTAAACTCTAATACCATTACTCCGAAAGCCTCTGTAATACAAAGGAACCACCGACACCAAAGGAAAAACATTGATCAAAATAAATCATTGTCCTGACTTTATGACTTCTCTATACGTAAAAAAGTACATAATGTGGTACACTATCACTCTAAAGATCTTTAGAACTCATAAATATCATTTAAATTAAATAAGGCTAGAATAAGATGGGATTTATTCAAAATGTAGTTTTTGATACAAATAGATTTTTCAATATTTTCAAATTACAAATAATCAGCAGCTTTGAGTAAGATGATGATAATATGTACAAACATTTTCAACAGTAGCAACAACTGAATCAATCACTATTTGAAATACCTAAATATACTTTGGATTAAATGTGTCTCAGTTAGATAACAACCATATTTGCCTGAAATTCAAATTCAAATGAAGTTAAAGGCTACTAATGACCATAAAGATATCAAATCCAAATAATGTTCATGCAATTCGAGTAAATAATGAATGGCCGTATTCGCCTCCGCTCCAGACAAAGCAGAGGCCCAAATTTAGCTAATGAAATTACTAGAGCAGTTCTTCCGTAAGTGGTTGATGTTTTCTCTCAGAAAAAAACATAATCAAGTTAAATAGCAATAATGTTGAGATACATATGTAGATAATCATGATTATATTGACGAAGAAATCTTGTCGTAAGCACAGATCACCGCTTAGAAATTTGGTTGAAGATAAGCTGACGAAGATTAACGATTTCCTCTTCCAGACGTACAGACTCTAATCGTAAAAAGGCATTGCGACTTCTCAGCCTAAGTTGTTCCTAAAATTGATCAACACTTTATTGAAAAAATTACCACAACTATGAACACAAACCTCTCTCTCAGCGTCTTTTGTATCTCTCATCTTTTGTCTGTATCTCTGAGCGGCAGCTCGATTCTGTTCCTTCTTTCTTTCATTAATCTCATCCTCAGTCATATTCGCCAACGAAACTCCAGGAACACGTTTCGGCTTTGGAACACCCTGAACCTACAGAGGAACTTCACCATTCTGATTAATATAACTATTTAAAAACCTATACACGAAACGATACGTAACTAAGCGAATATCACGACGTGTACATAGATATATTCGAAAAAAATTGTACTAACTAAAGAATTGCAGCTTTTTCTTTTTGGTGGCCTTTGACTATCTTCAACTGGTTCTAACATAATTTTGTATTCCTTTCCATCTTCTCCTACTATGGTCACTGAATGACCAGGGGATAGCAGGAGAGTGGGTGATGAAACATCCTTTACATAATCGTGACTGGTTTGGATTTGGCTGGGAGAAGGAGATATTAAAGAAGCAGGGCTCAAAACAGGAGAGGCAGAAGGAACATCATGATGTAAACAGCGAATCTAAAAAGATAAGTTCATATTAATATTATAGGCTATATTAAGAATTAATAAAGTACAAAGCTTTTCTAACCCTCTCATTCCTAATCTCCGCTTTAACAGAATTGTAGATCTCATCAATGAATGTGAAGTCAGGCTTAGTAGATGGAGAAGCTTCCGCTGAAGAGTGCTCATTTGGAGAAAATTCTGAAATTTAACGTTTATTAATCATAAATTAAAAGTAAAATAATACAGCTAGTAGTGTAGTTCAAAAATAATTCTAATAAATAACCATTGTAAGTAGTATCAGATCCATATGAAATGTCACGGCCAAAGTCTGCGATGTTATCACTATTGAGTAAATGGGAATATTCAAAAGAAGAACTGAAATAAAATACATTTTTGTAGTAAACGATTCTTAAAATTTAATGAGTATTTTTTGAAGTCTGACCTATAAGAGGCAAGTTTAGGAAAGTTATCTTCGTGAGACTGTTGATTAGGAATTACATATGGGTTCGGATAAGATTGCGATAAATATTCGGTGTGTTGAGGGTAGATAGAGTTGCTGCTGATATGTGGTCGCAGTGAATCACTGCACGAGAACAAAATGCTGAAATTTCCAGAATATTTTAAATATACCGAAACAAACAAGGCTTAGAATGCACTCAAGTATAATGAAGAAAAACAATGTGACAAACCTGCTGTACAACACCGAGTCCGGTGAGATGATGCGAGGCCTCGTGGATTCCTCCGATAATAATTGATTCGGAGCCCGAACCAAAGCCCCGCATAGAGTTGCAGGACTACAGTAAGTATCTTTTATTAAATTCTACATAGACTCACCAGATCCAATAAAGTATCTAGCAAATTCTAAGGAAAAAATGGTAAAAATAAATTAATGCAAAAATTGAACCTGGCAACAGTTTCGCATGGAGGAACAGGTTGGGGTTTGGCACCAAGTAGCGGTGGAGGTTGTGAGTTTGGCACGCTTAAAAACACGGTGTTTGTCGGGTCCAAACGCGAGATTAACCGTACTGTTGGCACAACGAACTCTCTGAGTAGGTAACTGTAATGGAAGATGGTAAGTGTTCAAAATGTCTCGTATATCAAAATTTAAACACGTAAATTGTATGTATAAGCAATACCTATAGCTCCGAAAAAGGATGGAACCCTTACTTTCATAAGCATTCGTTATATTTGACAAATAACACATTTGTTATTACACTAGAACAATTTTTAGTCAGGATTTTTAAAAAAAACTACGACGTCACCAACATTAAACATAAGAAATGCAAATTTAATTTAATTATAAACAGATACTAAGACGAAAATCGAGTATTTCTAGCAAGTCAAAATGTAGACTTACAGCGTCTTCGGTGGTCGAGCATGAGTCGCTCCAAACTCCCCACTCGCCAAGGCTAGGTTGAGTAACAGTAGAATCTACCGGCAATTGGGCATCCAAGGTATACGCTGCGGATGAAATGTCAGACATTCTAAAACATAATACTTATATTCAGAATAATCTTCGACTGAGTGATGAAAACTATGGGTTGTTAAGATATATATCATAGGTTAATATGCTCAATGTTAGCTTACATACTAATGTCCTAGCTCGAAACTTCTCTTCCTTTACATTTAACACTACTATTAATCTTTAGAAAAATATCTCACTTATTCAATTATGATCCAGTAGTCTTTTATCAAACTGGTTCAGCCTCAACGACGAGTTTAAAGAAGAACAAAAGCCGCTAACACAGATGCAAATGATCACACGATCTAAAGTTTGAGTCCTAGAAAAATGTAATGTTGTTGTTAATGTAATATTAAATTATATACAAATAAACATCTAGCAAAACATGTCGTGAGCAGTATTTTTTCCAAAACAAATAAATTAAAGCCTAATCATACAGTGAAGTTAACTGATTTAAATGAAGCAATACTAGATTTACTCTAAGCCACTAATTAGTAATGATCGTCCCACTTCATATTATTATGCTAACAAGATGATTAGAACAATTATTCCGAAACAAAAAACATTAGTTGTTACGTGATATCTCATAATACTTGTAGGTTAAGTGAATGGTGTTAATTTTACAAATGCGGCACAAAAATACCACTAATACGATGATCAATACAATTGAGACAGTAGTGTGACAATCAATTAATGGGTAAAACCAAGCACCAATAAACGCATTGCGGCCGCAAGCGGCAGGGGCCAAGGAATATGATGCAATGCGAGTGGGCCGTACAGCACTCACGTGATGAACACACAGATATAGCTAGAACACATAACACCGAAAATACAAGGAATATATTGTAATATTGTAACACAACATATTTGTAGCGTAACTTTCATTACTCGAGGCCTAGGACATTTGGAGAATGTGAAAACTGCATAATAAGTCAAATTAACTATTTGATAAACTACATCTATCTAGAAATATTAGTGGAGCATATATTAATAGTACCGGATTAAACTAGCAACATACTTGAGAATCGTTTTATAAATACGATACATTTGTTTAGATATTATACAGTAGTATTAATAATAAACCATCCGTAGTATACATTCTAATAAAAAGAGTTTAAATCAGTTAGAAGTCATCCAGAATAGGTTAAACCTTATTTTTATAATTTTAGTTTCTATGCTTCTTCAAACAGATTTTGTTTCAACGATACACTAATAGTATTGGCAGTATTTTTATCAATTCAACAAGTATCATTTTAGAATTTACTACGAAAACAACATTTCATTTTACAGATGACAGCTTCATTTATATCTATGCCAGTATAAATGCAGCAAAAAATAATAGAATAAAAAAAGATTGAATTTATTCACCTTTACTCTTAATCAAACAATAGTTTTAATTTCTGACCACTAGACAAGGAATACATGTCTTTGATATTTATATCAAAATAAAAACTATTATTTTTGTAATCGCACTATGTATAATTTCGGAAAGAGAATATGCCTTATATACCCTATTATCTGATGACATCAAGATTTACAATGACCGAAAGTCCTTGGTCGTAGGTATTTTCTGGTAAAATTGATAAGGGATTGATCGGTTATATCGTGCATTTTATTATAGGTTAAGTGTTAGGATACTAACTTAAAGCACAAATAAGTCATTAAACTGGTTTTATGGTGTAAATGACATGATTTTTTAGCATCCTTCCATGGATTTTTTTGTATTGATTCAGCGATAAAGTTGTGTATTGAACAATAAAAAATTTCCTACACTTAATATTTAAATAAGTCTTGCTTAAATATGTCTAGAAATCTGCATATAAAGTTATTACGTAGTTTACATATATAAATAAATAAATATATATATGATTTATCAAATTCAACTGAATACTAAAATGCAAACTAAATATGTGAATCAGTTTAACAGCATATTTTCAAAAATTTATTGGGCTTAGATAAAATGTTCTGTAGCTATAATTTTCCATAGAACAAATGAGAAGATCAGAATTCCACCGTTGTTCTACGGCCGTTAAGTATTTGTCAGAACAATAGTTAACGACTACTAGCATATTATGTGGTCCAGAGGAATCAATTTGGGAATCATTTTCTTTACGAATTTGGTTACGCAATCAAAATGTAGTCTTGTCTGCACATATATTATTTTGCACTCGACTTATTTCAATAAAGAGTACAGACTTTATTTGTTACGACTGTTCTATTAAAGTGGAATTGACAGTTCGTTTCTGTCTGATGACTGGCCCATAAATCACAACCGATACAGGAGATCGTAAAGATCCAGCCAAAAACAAAGAACGAGCACGAATCACATGAATTTGGATTATCGAGGAGATGATTATATGTAAGGTTTGAGTGGAAATATTAGTTCTAGATATAGTTATTTGAATGTACAAATTATTTCACGATTGTATTATTTTCATCGAACATAATTAATAAGATTGATCTTTTAATAGATACATAGTTATTGTTTCAATTTATGGTAAGATAAATATTTAGAATATTCTAAACATTTCAAGGAAAAGGCCTACAAGTTCCTTTATTGTATAGTGTTTGTGCTCCCAAAATGTTTCAGGTGACCGATGGAAATTGTTTTTAGGGTATATCTATAATATTTGCTGATAACGCAGTATTCCAAGGAACTGTTCCTTGCTGCGCTAAGCGATTGATTGTTCTCCTTTCAATCTCCTCAATTTCAAGATATTTGTAAAATATGGATTCTAAACAAGAAGGACAGTTACTAAGAATGAATATCAAGTCAATTAAAAGAGGTGAGTATCAACTGCATTTTATAATACAAAAAGGTAAATCAATCCATGAAAATTTAAGTAGCATTAATTTAGTGGCAAATTAAAGCACGTACCTGTTCTGTGGAAGATAAACGTTAATAGACAACATTGGAAATGAACACAATTTGCTGATTTTGCGCTATTGATAACAAGTGCAGAATGGGATACAACCCCATTGTACCGAAGAACTGGTAGATTTTTTCAGGATATAGATTAGGTTGCAATTAATATTTATTGTAAAATTGCTGTTCATGATAAATTATTGTAGGTCCTAACCGTGAAAAACAGCAAACAAAAATCCAGAGAAGTGATATAAACACGATCAATTATGAAACCATCAGAAATGAATCTAAGGTTAGTGAAGGTGACATTAGTAACTAAAGTAATTAAATAGTGTATTGTTTCCAGCTATTTAATAAATTTTCTTTAGATGGATTTATCACAGTTGATGAACAATAACGAGGTATTGGGACCATTGCAAGAGCAGATAAAAAGAAACAAACGGATTGCAGAGTTATTGTCTCCCGTTCTTAAATTCAAGGTTTCATTAATGTACAAACTTTTTCTTTTAGTAAAAAACCATTTCTATTGTGTTTTTTTCCAGACTACAATTGTTAAATTATTTCTTCATTAGGTAAGTGGCATTTCAGTATTGATTTGCATCTAAGTGGATTGCTGAATAGAACCCACGAGCTGTTGTCGATTGTTCTGAAATGGTCGACATAGTAGCTTGTAAACAATGAATTTTCGAAAGTATTACTTTCAGATAGATAAGTGCCATTAAAATATTCCGTTTAGCAAATTTAAACCAAATATTTTAATATTAGTCCTAAAACGAATAATTTTAATTGTATTGTAAGACGATAATTAATTTGAATGTAATAATTGGAAAAACCGTTGGCTATAACAAAAATTTTGCTCTACGGGAAATTTTAATAGCATTTAAAAGTATAAACTTCCAATAGGAAAATGAGAAGTAGTAAAGATTTTTTAAAATTATTAGGTTTAGGAAAATCTACGGAAAGCACGTAGTAGAGCTTGTCCACGTCGAAAATTTTCACTTGCACAAGGGTTAACCAGAGCTCGCGTGGAATCAGTGAAAATTTCACAGGTACCAGGTACTTATTTAATTTCTCTATAAATGCGAATTTCATTTTTTAATAACAAGTGAAGAAGCATCTAATTTTTGGAAGTTAATTAGCATGTTTAGCTCGGCAGTCGCCTGAATTAACCTAAGCATTCTGCGGAAATCTCATATTCATCAATTTTTACAAGGGACTCACATTATTACATTTACGGCTTAATACTACTGCTCAGGATTCCTGCTTTCATAATTAATTTCTATCGAACTATAATTTTTTAGTTCTGTGTAGAAAGATGTATATAACCGTTGTTAGTAATTACCATTACTTTTTTTACGAATAAAAATTTAAAAAGCTTTGGTAAAAGTACAACAATAAAACAGATATAAAATAATACAGAAATTCTACATGCATATTTAAATTTTAAAGGTGCATTGTAAATACTGGCGTTAGAATGTTTTAAAATGACAGCCAAAAATTGAATCGCAATTCAACGAATATTAAAATTCATTTTAATTCGCAATTTACATTGGAAAAGTAGTTATTCTTCGAAAAAATAATGGCATGAAGAAAAGATTAATACAATAAAGAGATCACAAGGGTAAAAGCTCATGAACCAGTTATCATTCGAGAGCAGCCTCCTTTCTCGCTGAAGTAATAAATGAACATATAGATTTTGAAGTTTTTCATGCTTGGCTGTCTCTACGACTAGCTTCTTCTGAGATCAATGGTCGACTTGAGGTCAAAGTGGCACGCTGAAATTAAGACAATGATTTACCGATTAGAGATAAATAAAAAGAACCATCCTTCTGAAACAAACCCTCTTCTGTGCATCGTTCTCTAATTTCTCAAATGCTACAAGATGCCATTTCAAACAGATTCCAATCAGCATGATAAAAACTTCAAGAGCAATAAGAACCACAAAAAATATCATGCGGAAGTGTTTGCTGTTGTGATCCACTCTAGCTGGAAAATAAAAGATAGGCTATATTTTAATGTTACTTTATGTTTAAATGACTTATGGAGCGATATTACCTTGCTGTCTTACAGATAACATCGAGGACTTTTTCTCATTGTCTCTCAAAGGGAAAACGGTTATATAGATGGCGATTGCAGCAATTTTGAGAAGAATTCCAATAATCTAAAACAACAGAGAATTATTCACTTGTTAAAATATATTGTGTAAATAATTGTAATTTAAAACGACTAGCTTAAAACCAAGCAAAATATTTTAGCAGAAGTTAATAGTTTTTATTGAATTTTCGAGAAAATTATATAAACTTAAGTCCATAGTTTTATCAGAGGATCGTTATATATAGATAAAATTATTTCGTGTACTACTTTTAACAAAGAAGAGATAACTAGAAAAAGCTATGAGAAGCTGATAAATCAAAGTGATATTCGGAAAGTATGATAGGATAAATAATTAATAAAATAAAAATCCCAAAAAAAGAAAAAACTAACTGCCACCATACAGCAAGGCCATTGGTCCGACTTGTTATCCGTTCTCATATTACAGATGGCGTAGAGTAACACTATGCAAGGTACGAATAAGGAAACGAGAGAGATTGGATAATGAAGAAGAACGGGGAAGATGCTGACCAGTAGGTAGAAGAGCAAGAGGCACAGCACCATACGCTGACAAGTATGAGATATGAGTACCATTATTTCTATTGGCCACTATTTTTTTAGTTCAAAAATATCTAAGTGACCCACTCTCATGTGAACTTTTGTCGGTTCATGATGACTCTCCTGATGTGAGTGCGCCTTGCTTGCTCGTCTTTCACATTGTGCGTTCTCATCGACTGGTCGTGTATTAATGAAGATCATTCTAAACATAAAATATCGGTTGTATGTTTACTGTTTTATTTCAAGCAAATTAGATTAATGAATGCATAAATATCAATATTGTTGCAGAATTAAACTTTAAAAACATGGCTACCAACTATGCTAATTTAAGTGTTGGTATTTAGAAGATTCATTATGAATTTTTATTATAAAATGATGATAAGAAACATAACAGTAGTTACGATTTTGTGGTAACAGTCAAATGATGTGTAGTATACCACATTCATAACAAATCTCATCGATGTCAAACTATGAGGAGAAAATAATTGTGAGCAGAAGACAATAATAGCAAATAGCTAGCAGTTGGAATGGAGGATGTTATATAAGTGACATCTTCGTTGTTGTGCCATGCGTGATATTTGTTATGGGGTTCGGTGGTTGATGGGAAGCAGCCGAGAGACATGAATTACGTTTCAGACGAATATTTGAGGATGGAAGCACCAAATATGATGAAAACCCTAAGGAATTCAAAATGTTTATATATGCTTGATCTACTAGAAATTAAAGGAATTTCATCAGTGGAGCTTCTTCTATTAAAATGAAGTTAATTCCTTACAATAAAAGACAACAATTAAAAGGTTAAAAAAGAATGTATTAATGGATTGGAATTACGTAATTATATACGAATTGAGTTTCCTCTAAATAAGACTTATTGAAGGTGGCAAAGAAGTTTATAAAGAGACAAATCGAGTGAAATTTATACTGTGAATGAAAAGTATTTAGCCAGTTTCAATTACCGTTTAGGATTTGTGACCACTGAAGATTGGAATCCGTTAGTACGTTTCCAAAAAGAGCCACTATTTTCGCGTTAACTGCAAACTCCAAATATGAAACGAATTGCGAAAGAGTTTAATTTGGAGACTGAGTTATTACAGCCACCTACGCACTAGTGGATTTTGCTGAAATGAGTGGTGAGTCGAGCTGATCAGAGCTAGATCGGCATGTCGTGTTATAGGAGAATTGAGAGGTGATTGTCTTGAACCACGCAATCACGAGGCGCTGTTATGTGGAAGGAAGAGTCTGGTGGATCACTCCAACCAGCTGACACCAGCCGATGTAGTTCGCACGCCGACCATAGAACATTCGTCAGAAAAGAACATTTAACAACATGAGAAATATTTGTCTGGAAAATATTTATAGTATTTGCTTCAAAGAAAAACTACTATTTGAATCAACAGCATAGGATGCCGATTAGCATTGTGTTCAAGTTCACTACTGAAAGCACAATCAAGGTCATTGTTTATTCCGATCTTTGACACCATCTTAACTTTTTCTAAGAGTAAGAATTATAAATACGTAGACTTGAATTAACGTGTATTTTCTCACTTTTAATTATTTCTTGATTTTTTAAATATTTGTCATTTTATTTCTTTATTTCAAACATCTACTCAAAAAATCAGAAAGATATCCAGAACAACTTTGCAAGTGAGTTATGAGCCTTTAGTTACTGCGAACCAATTTCTTGTTAAGATTTTTAAAACTTTTTACTTTTGTAAAATACAAACGGAATCCCAAAAGTTCAATTGTTTGAGAAATAAAAACGAACAAACTTGTAACAGCTATGCAACTCATAAGTAAAGATTTTAACATCTAAATAATCTAATATTATATAATTGTAGTGAGAATCTAATATGATATTTGAAAATAATGGATGTCTCGCTAAAGATTTTTTTATTTTTCTTATTTTGTTTATCTATATATAAATGAAATTATTCCGAACGTTGTTTACAGTGGCCGTTTGAAAAATGGCGAAACAACTGGTGTATGGGAGTCATATAGGACATGAGTGTAGTGCTAAGATTTTTTTGGTTAGTGCAAATGTAAAGTCAGAGAGTGAAAAGCATTCAAGTGATATAGAACGAACCACTGACTGACTTCAAAAATAGAGTAGACAAGTTCAAAGTTGAATTACATATAGAATTCATAGAGTTCAAAGCAACTGCATGAGGAAAGCAGTCTTAGTTCTAGATGTTCTTTGATTAGGAACGATTGAGACTCTATAAAATGGAAGAAGAAGGATCCATATTTTAGCTACTCATCTAGTGATATTTGAAGTATAGAACTAAAATTGAAAAATATACAAATAAATCTCGCAAACATTCGAGAAAATAAAACTTTATTATTTGTCCTTCAAACAGAAAAAAAACGTTTCCTATTTCATGACTGCAATTTTGTTAGCAAATGAAGAATGTAGCACATAAGTGGTAGGAAATTTAAATGAAGTAATTATGTTGTTGAAGAAAAGAAAAAATATTTGGGCTATGAATAAATGTTAAAACAGGTGCGAATGTAGATTAAATATAGATTGAAAGTTGATACTTATGAGAAAATCAAAAATATACCGTAAATTAAAAGGGTGGAATTCGAAAGAGTGTGAAATAAGGGGACAACAAATAGAGGACTTATCGGATACACAACAATCTGAACGGCACACTGAACATTTGCCTAGCAAAACAATTAGAATACGGACCGAAGCCAGGAAAACATCCATAGGAAAACATATGGGAGCGGTCGAGGATAATTGGTCACGAGAATAGAATAGTGTGTGAAAAAGAAAGAAATTATGGTGATAATGATGATGATGACGAAAGGAAATATGGAGGCAAATGATAAGGAGGGAGAGAAGAAAGGCAAGTGATTACTTGCATAAAAAGGAAAATGTGATGGTCAGGAAAATAAGATATTCAATAGTAGCATTTAAAACGGATATAATAGAAATGGTAACTAGTACCCCAAAATGATATCATTTCTTTCATTCATTTGAGCGCTTTTCAATTTAAGAGAGGCGCATCCTAATTGGAGTATTCACTAGTGACATGACCCACAGACATGACCTCGGAGAGGAGTGTGAAGACCTCACATCCTGTTTAGCTCCATTCAACCAAGATATTTATATTAGGTTATTCAGTACAAAAAGCGTGCACAAATCTGTTGCGGAACTAACAGAGTCGAATGAGAATTCTCAAAATAACATAAATGATTCGCATTTTATATTGTATTGAAATGCTTTAAATGAAGAGCAAGTAGCTAGAAGTAATCGTTTCCTAAAATTGCTGTGGCAATATAAAATAGCTCTATAGAAGAAGAAATATATATGTCGAAAGCTTGAATTTTGAGAGTAAAGGGTGGCAAGTTCGAAACGGTGTCATATAGAAAGTTAATCTCGAAAGCTTGTTCACTATATATTTATGAAAAGAAAGCAGGTAACTCTGAGATACAAGTTCTAATCAATTTAATATTCAAATGGATAAATGGGCAAGAAAAATAATGACAATAATTTTGTAATTTTTTCTTCTACATCTGTCTATCTAATTAAATTTATTCAATGGTAAAATCAGGATGTCACTAAATAAAAGATTTTCCCGGCGTATGTTATCCATCTAAAATCATGTGATACTAGATTCTAGGCTGTGTCGATAGAAAGCAATCTCCTCAAAACATGGAAGTTTAAAAATTAAATAAGATTCAACGCAGAGTGAAAACGTTATTTATCTCTTCTTCTCCATAAAAACAGTTTATCTTGATATATGGTCGTAAATGTTAAAGAACACATTTATGTTTCTCAGGGGAGCTCTCAAGCAAGGTTATTTGTTTGCATCTTCTACATTGCTCGAATTTTGTGCTCGAACAAAATCAATTACGGAATATACTACTATATTTATAACGTAACTTTTATATGTAAAATACATTCTGAATGTTATGGATTTGACAAAAATAAATACTTAAGTTATATATTTTCTTTAAATTTGTATAAAATAGTTATATCTTAACCGTAAGTAATGAGTGGAAATATTTAAGGAATACAATAGGTGATATTAAATCTCACTTCCCATAAAAAGAAGCTTAATTTATATTGTGTTTAAATGAAATAAATAAATAACAATTATATAGATGGGGAATTTGAAGGTTAGAGAAGTTAAGTTGCACATGAAACTTTTACAGTAACATACACTCTGGTATTCGATTCCCTTTTTATGGGTGAAGTCATGAGGAGTTTGGTAACAGCGATCTTCGTTTGCAAGGGCAGTTGAAGAGTTGAATAACAGATCAGCACAGGTACGCAAGACGTTCACTTTTAGACTTCCTAAACTACTAGAAAAAGAGAACTATTTGAAAGTGTTTCAATTGAATATTTCATAAAAATATAAGATAATTGCACCTAATTGTATTAACTATTATAGGATATCAAGTCTATAGGAATGGTATTATATTCGCTTCTATTCAATAAAGAATTTAAGCAACAAATTAATATTCAAGACTTTCTATAAATTTTGTTTATTTTGCCTACCATCCTCTAAAATCATAACTGATGACCATTTGACACAGTCTCTTTGACACTTAACTACGGTATGGTCTGAATAGATTCGCAGTGGATCAAATGTACAAGCAAAGGGAGCCACTGGCAATGGTACTGATAGATTGAATAGCTAAAAATAAAAGAAAAAAGTTTTAGCTAAAAATGTAGTAGAGCCTGAGAAGTAGATAAAATTACTACCTGAGGGCTGGGAATTCGTTCCATATAATATGACCAGTCTTCATTACTAACACAAGAGTAACATTCTCCTAAATAAAATTGATTTTTTTTCTCTTCACATAATTTCTTCACCAATATTAATGAAGAAATTAGTCTTACTCATTGTTCCTTCGCTTAATTCTATTAGTGGTAGAACAAGGTAAGTAAGCATCCACCGGTTCATGTGTAACGCTTCTCTCCTATTCATGAAAAGAGGATGAAAGATAGTAATTTTACTAATTTATCAACTTTCGTATATTTAAATAAAATAACGGCAGAGTAGAGAAGTCATTTATTTATAAGCTTAAAATATTTTTGAACAAAGTGGGATTAGAGCCGAAAATAACTATTAGCAATGACATTGATTTTCGCTAGTATTATAACACTATAATTTTCATAGAAGTTAATACATGACGTATACATATGAAAAATATATTTACAATTTTTGGCTATATAGCAGGATTTAATGATAACAGGTGGTAAAAAATAAATACGCCGAAGAAACCCGAATTTGTGTGTGTGGTGATGAGGTTGCAATCTCATGCAACTATTGTTATGGGAAAGATCAGTAACGAAGGAATATAGAAGGATTTTGCTATTAATAATAAGGAGATATTTTTAAGAACGGTTATTACTCGCTGAGGCCGACTGTCTAAGTTGACTCAGCCCGTTCATCACACACAAGCACAGACACGCAACAATGCAAACATTAAGGTGGACCATGTAAGACGATTTTGTTATCACATATACCTCTTGTGTTTTTTACTGTTATTCTGTTTTTAGTGTTCTTATTCTATCTAGTTATTTGAAACTATTTATTCAAGTTTTTATTGCACAGCATAAGCATCAGAATATTTAAGTTCCCTAAATATGAATTATAAGTGATTATTGGAATTACAGCATTGCTTATGCAGAAATCATCCTTGTGGAGGTTTATTATATTGAATCCCTCCAAAAGTGCGTGCAGTAGTGCAAAAATTGTTGGTGTGAATCTGAAATTCACTGAGATTGCTTAAAAGTTTTTGATATAAGCCAATGAATATTTCTACATGCTTTATTTTGAAAAAAGCAAAATATTTTTTAAAACTTCTCTAATTCATAATTAATCTTTATGCATATCTTTCCTTTACCAATCAGTGTAAAACCCCAATATATTTATAATTGATTTTGCTATTTTTTACAAAGTAATATGCATAATGAGATTCACCTGACAGATAGGAAGGCCCTTAGAAGCATTCTCAACGCATTTACAGAAAATGCCATCGCAAACATTCTGTTTTGTTTTCTTCACATAGCACTGTTTGTGTTTCCAACAACATGCATCGATCCTACCTAAAAGAAACTAATGACTCGCCAAACTGCTTATTGTTCTTCACAAAAAATAAATAATATAATTGAAATATTTGCTGACCAATTCTTCCTTTGCAGTCGTTTCGAATCAAATTTTCCGCTATTCCGGTCTGGAAGTCATCGTTTCCACAGCGAAACTTCGAGAAGGAAATAGTAATGAAGGAAAACAGAATAAGGATGGAAGTGATGAGATGCATTTAAAGGTTGGCTTTCTGAATTTTAAAAATATTGTTGTAATCATGAATTTATGGGGCTTGAAAAAAGGATATAATAAAATACAATCAAAAAGTCACAAAAACATACTAGATTCCGTAAATCTCGAATGAGAGTTTTTTCGCAGTCTACGCCTTTTCTTCAGATCGGAAATTCTAGAAAACCGAAATCATTCTTGATTTGTATTAGTTTTGGTTGATAACGATTCGAGGATCGAAACTGGAGTGGATGCGAGTCTCAAAGAAATTACGTTGCGTAGAGCTAGAGATCCGCACTAAATACAGTAAAACAAAAGAAAATATAGGTAAATGAGAAATGATTGTCAGAACGAAGTCTAGCAGAATTATAAGAAAACAACTCCTCACAAGTAAACGGGATTTTTTGAGCTAACAAGGAACTCAATATTATTTCTTGATGCATGTCACACAACATGTTCAAGATTATATCACAAATTTTAATACCCAGTTAAAAGTATCATATTGACCATGTAAATTTTAAAAATCATAAATATAGTGAGAAACAAAGTTGTCGTTGTTTGTCACTGAGTATAAAAAATATATGAAAACATTATGAAGTTTAAAATGGTATAAGTATTTGATATATATTAATGATATTAATATTTTGTTCAATTCAGTTTTATTTTTAAGTGATAGTGAAGATTCACATTTCTCACTTAATTTGGTACTTTTCAGTGGCATTGAGCAGTTGCCCGCTATGCGTGTTTCATATCATCAGGCAGGTTATTCAATGAAAGTCGAATAATTAGGTCAAGTAGATGGATTACAGGAGTACAACCTGGATGTCATTATAAGAGAACATTTTGCTAGAGGTCCTGTACAACATAGGTATTCTGTGGCTTTCCTACACGAATTATTTCGTCGAGCAGAGGTCAGCTTTGCAAAAGAATATAAGAAGTTATTCTTTTATTTTATAATGAACCATCCTGAATTGATGTAACTAGCTATTACAGTCGTCTTTAGCGTGCCAGCCATCACTTCTAGAGCTTTCCGCACCTATTCATGTCTGTGGGGACATCCACGGACAATATGCAGATTTGTTAAATATATTTGAAGTATGTTTTGAGATTCTAGACTTATTGTTATCTATGACTGGGTTGAGCATATGTCTTCTGCAGCAATGTGGTTGGCCCTTTAATACTCGTTACCTCTTTTTGGGGGACTACGTCGATAGAGGCAAGTGAGTAAATTATTAAATCAAACTAGATGATTTCAACGATGAAGTTAGTAATAATTTTAGTTCGAAAGTATCATATCTATAGAAACTCTCTCGAAGTGTTCGTTCTCCTCTTATCTCTGCAGATCCAGTTTCCGACGCAAATTTATCTGTTAAGAGGAAATCACGAAATACCATCAGTTAACCTGTGAGTGCGGAAGATAATAAGCAGAACTATAACAAAACCCTAATAAGGTAGAATATAATTGCCGAATAATTTCGCTTAAAATCTTCTCTCTTGGGATTTGTATTTAGAAAAGCTGAAGAACCTAATTTTTAAAAACAGTGTAAAGCGAATATTGTATAAAGAAATCGTGATAAGTTTTTAAAAAACACTTAGCTAAACACACAGAAAGTACTGTTTTAAAAATTAGAATGTGAATAGAATATCTGAGGAAAAAGTGATATTTATTTTCTCTATTCAGTGTTTAAAATGTATAGTACAGTAAAAAAATGCCTTCAGTCAAGAAGACTTAATTTTTTGTATTTTTACCATTTAGCAGAACTACTTAAGTATAAAATCAACAATCTCACAAGAGTCCCACACAAACATTTTCAACATAATTTAGAACATATGGTTTTTATGCGGAACTACGACTTCGATATGAAAAAAACAATAATTGGGAGAAAATTCTGGCGGCAGTCTCGCGAGTATACAGGTTACTTAATGTCAATTTTTATTACAGAAATATTAGTTCTAGTTCTAGTGATATTGTTAATTCGCTTTTCAGTCAACTTCCAGTGGCCGCATTATTATGCGAGAAAATATTGTGTCTTCATGGAGGATTATCGCCCAAATTAGAAACACTTGATGATATTAGAAAACTAAAACGGTGTTCTTTCATTTCAAATATTTATAAAAATACAAGGTGCGTCTTAAGGAATTTATAGTGGGGAGGAAGAGCCGACTGGTCTGCTAGAAGACTTACTGTGGTCGGATCCATCAAATAACTGCAACGGTTTCATGAAGAATCAAGATCGAGGTTGCTCCTTCGGTTCGTTAAATCGCTTTGTAACAAATTATCTCATAAAATAATTCTAGATGATATTTTATAGTTTTCGGCAGCGAAGTTGTAGAAAAGTTATGTACCCAACTGAATATTGTAATGATCATCAGGGGGCACCAGGTAAAAAAATTGACGATAATTAGATGTGTTTAAAAATCTTTCATATTTTAGCATTTGCATAGCAGATTAATATATATTATTGTTTTGAATAAAAATGTACTTTATATTTGCTTTTGCATGGTTTTTAAAACCATGTATTGAAGGTGGTGGAGCAAGGCTACGAGTTTTCAAGTAATCGCAAAGTGCTGACTTTGTTTAGTGCTCCTGGCTACCAGGATTATTATATGAATAAAGGTGCCGTCATGAAGGTAAATTAAGCCATAACTAGTATTTTCACCTATCGAAAATGCCATTTAATTGGCTATTTTGAAATATTCACTCATACATGTTTTAGATATCGGCCAATCGGACAATAACCTTTAAACAGTTTTCCTGGCCAAAAATGATGTCACGTAGTTTGGATCTTGTTCATCAAACAGACTAAGATAGCTGTCAACATATTTCTGTCTATTTATAAAACTACATTTCGTCATTATCCAGTTAAATAATGTAGGGAAATGCAGTGATTCACCTACACTTTTAATGTCTATGGTTAAAGTTCTTCTTGGCTTTAAGCCTAATAATGATTTTATTTTAGTTAATATGGTTTATAGGACAACCAAAATTGGCCTGTCTCTCAACTTGAGATTTTTGTGGGAGTGTTAAATTGCAAATTTATCTTAATGACTTTCATTGAAGCATCCAACAAACATTTTTGAGGAAGTAGATCTTAAGTACTAAAATTGGTAATTTGAGAGTGTCTAATGAAGCGCTTTATAGTAGCGTAATGACATTACTAATTATGGTGAGACGGAAATTATAGGAATTCAGCGGAAACATCTAATGAAGTATGTTTTAATATATCTCGTTAATTCAAGACTTTCAGTCCCCTTTTAGGTTACAGTAATCCTCTCTGAACACCTGCACATTCGTTTTACATTGCTACTTACGAACTATTTAATTCTTTATATTTGTGAGAGATTACAGTAAGAAGAATTAAATTCTAAACTAATCTTGAAAAGAATTCTATAAGCCTTAAAAATAGTGCTTATCAAGTAAAGTTAATGATATGGAAAACCTCAACATAAATGTTATTTTGGTCGTTCAGTAGTCTACTTGCTTTATGTTATAGTTATAATATTATTTCATCGGACGAACACTTAGTTTCCTTTTTCCTCATGAACGACAGTCATGAAAACTAAAGCCATATATAATACCTTCAATAGTAGTGGCCTTATTGTGCGTGGTAAAAAAAAGAATGGCATTTTTAAAATAAAGATTTTCGTTAAGAAGAGAAGAGTTAATTTATGGCTAATCGAAAATGCAGCGCAAATACACTTCCGCATTTGAAAAATTTCCACTGCGAATAAAGTTA
The DNA here is from genome assembly GCA_964036235.1 of Heterorhabditis bacteriophora. NCBI lineage: Eukaryota > Metazoa > Nematoda > Chromadorea > Rhabditida > Heterorhabditidae > Heterorhabditis > Heterorhabditis bacteriophora. The sequence continues at coordinate 5,421,720 of OZ038426.1, read as the reverse complement.
TGGCTGAAAGAGCAGTAGAAATGCCATTTGATTATCCATATTGTTCTGAAAACATTGATTGTGTTATGTAGTACCCAGATATTATTCCTAAATTATATTGTAAAATGTAAGTATGGAATAAACTTCCTGGTACAAACTACTTAAAAATAATTTTTGCAGTCTTGAACTTTCTAATATATATTGAAAACAATAGAAACCGAAAATGATTTATTCCACCGGGAAATAGGTGGTTTCATCACGGGAAACTGACTAGAACATCACGACAAGCAATGCAAATAAATAAATAATGGGAAAAAGACAGATCTACAAAAGAATGGTGTAATTCCTAGAGATTCATGATATGCAGTAGCTTTTAATCGCAAGATATAAATGAGACTTAAGCTTTTCTAACTATGGTACATCAAAGGCAAACAATGCGATGAAACACATGCCAATCAGCGCACATAAAAAGAATTGAAAAATACATTTAGCAATTTCTGGGAATGAATGCTACTCGAAAACATTAAAAAATGGAAAATTTACATAATACCTATCCTAAAAAGATGGAAAACAAAGCAAGTTATACATGAAACTAAAATTATGTCATGGAATGACTGCCATCAATAACGAACTAACCACCGCTTTCCAGCGCCGTGACAACAAGCGAAATTTAATCTCTTTGACTTAGAATCTCACTCGGTCTACCAACTCCAATTCTTCTTCTAGTGGGATTAAATTATTGCGTAGCCTCTTAAAATATAAATGTCAAAAATATTCCTTTTTTAAAATTATAAACCGCTAAGATTATTTGCTTTCAGAAATGTGTGTTGGATCAAATTGGATGTTCAAATTCATTGAAAGCAAACTAGAAAGTGTACTCCTAAATATGAAGTATTATAATACAATATATTTATGCAGAATAAAGCTCACTTCACGGTGGTGTTGCCTCACCCTGTTCAACTTGTCACAGCTACACGAAGGGGGGTTACAGCAGGGTGTTATCTAAATTTTAAATATGCAAATAATGAATTATTCAGGAGATCTACAACGAAATTAGCTAACATACGCTTTTATTATACATTCCCAATTGACTTGGGACTGGAACTAGAGATTGCCGATGTTCAAACAATATGCTGGCAGCCAATTGACGCATCTAGAATTTTTCGTAAATCATCAACTAAAAGTCTAATGTGATTGGTTCTCTCATACGATATTATCTGTCAATCCACTTTAAACAATTTTCTCTCGCTGTTTACTCTCTTTTAAGTGCTACCTCAATCGATAAATCATTTTCCTCTAATGGGTATTGTTCATATGGATCTTTGATCAAATCGAACATCAAGGGCGGGTTGTGTGATTCTAAATGCTCGTCAGGGCAGATTTGCGAAACGTACCTATATATGGAAAATATAAAGATAAGAATGAAATAAAAGGTTCTACTTAAGAAGAACTTTTAAACGGCTTTGGTAACATTTATGTTTCAAATACGATAATTTGAAAAAATCCTTATGAACTCACCAGTCATTACGTGGCTTCCCATTTGGACAAAAAAAGGTCAAGTGTGGATCAACAGAAGAGTTAAGGAAAATTGGAGATGTTCTATAGTGAATCTAAAAGTTGTGTATGTTTTATAAAGATTGCACGAAATTTTGTGCAAGTAATTTCCATTTATGGCTGAAGTAAATAGATAAACAACAATTTAGAAAACTAGCAGAAAAAAAAGCGAAATTATTGAGAAACTAACTTTTATATTTCCTAAGCGTATAGCCATAAGGTGGGTGTTACAGTAATATATGATGGGTCGTTTTCTGCCTAAATACCCCGCCTTTTCAATATTTTCTCCTCTCAATTCGTTCCAGATATTTGTTCCATCAAGCAAAAGTTGTTCCTTTTCCTTAAAATTATGTTTTACTTAAAACCTAGTGTTCTTTAGTATCATTCATACTTGAGAATTAAGTTGGTAATGTTGTCAATTATATCAACATGTGATTTATAATTTCAGCGACCACTAAGTCTATCTATATTTATTTTGTTTGCCTATAATAGAAATCGGAGACCGCACGTGACATTTTCAAGCCTAATTCAATAATTTTTCTCATTCACAGTTTATAAATAGAGCAGACAATATGATATTCAAGGAGCATCGACCGAATGAGATGAAAGACAACTTATTATGTGATATGAAAAGTACACAATGTTAATATACTACATAAAACACTGAATGAAACGTGTAGTTACAAATATTTTTGAGTGAGCAAAGCATTGTATTCATGCGACTAATATTGATGAATAATACTGACTTGGAATGGACAACTCTGCAGATCTCTAAATGTCCGATAGAGATCCATACTTGATATGACTTCGTGACTAACTCGGCCTGCCTTTACTGTTCCAGGCTGCCACACGATAAACGGGATGCGGAAACCTCCTTCGAAACTGTTTGATTTTCCACCTAAAATTCGAACTAACCTTATGTTGTTAGTAAGTAAAGGGCTACTATTCTATTTATTGCCAATAAAAACGTTTGTAACTAAGTAATTAGTTTTGAAGTTCACCTTTTAAACCTGCAGTGGAGCCTCCGTTGAGGCAGAGCTCTACGTGTGGGCCATGGTCAGACATAAGGATTACTAATGTGTTCTCCGCAATCCCTGCTTGAAGTAGACTATCCAGCACTTCACCGACTGCCCAAGACATTTCGTTGATTGAATCTCCATAGATACCTTAAATAAATAAAAATTCCTATTTAACTGAAAATAAATGAAACCAAGTTTTTAAAATATAACATGCTCGCAGTTTTTTGTCATATGAGTACCATTATTTTTTACTGGTATTATGTGTTGCTATTCGAGAATGTTCACCTCTGACAGAAGATCTTAGGAACCGTGGACTGGCGAATTGAGTACTGTGGACATGAGGAAAGGAAAAATAGAAGAAGAAGGGACGTTCGTGTTGATCCTGTACAGGACTTATGTTTCGATGATTTTTTTAAACGTTGTTTCTCTCATTCTCTTACCTTGTTAATTCTCATTCGAAGGAATTTCTTCCAATCACTTAAAAGGTTTTCAGTCATGTACTCGAATTTCATCGGCTGCTGCACTATATCATCTCCATCATAGAGGAAACACATTGAAGGATCCGGTCCATCTGAGTAGAACTCCTGAAAAATTATTTATTTAGTAGTTTTAAACAAATACTTGCCAACTTTATTTTCAAGATCGTGAAATACTTGTCTACTGTCATCCACTATTATTTATGAGTATTATTAACCTCATATTACTTTCAAACATAGTAAATTTATTATCTGACAGTGACTAAAATCATATTTTCTACGGTTATTGAATACTTCATTTTAATGTAAATGCGCAAGTTCAAGAAAAATAAAAAATTTATCCAAGAACTAATAAGATAAGATATATCAGCATATATGAATATTATAGTGATACCTGCGTCGTGTCGCACTGCCAAACATTGGTGAAAGGAAGATTAATCCCAACATAGTCAAATCCCCTTCTTGAGGGAAGATGGGCGCCATCTGACGAGTTATGTTCATTGATGCCCAAATGCCATTTGCCTATCATTCCAGTGTAGTAGCCTGATATGCACTTTCAATTCCTGGGAATCTATCTCTGGATTTTTAACTATAATTATCTAACCAAGGAATCAAGATTTTTATGTGGTTGCCGCATTAAAAAGTGTCTTCAGAGATTAAAAGAAGGATAAAAGAGAAGAAAAATGAGACAAAATGGGTATATTATAAAAGTCATAGAATGATACCTGCTTGTTTGAGCATTTCAGCCATAGTTGTCTCTTGTTTTGGCAAACCACCTATATCATGGGGCATAAAAACTCTTCTACCACCAGTTACTCCCAATCGAATGGGAAGGCGTCCTAAAAGTTTAATAGGAATATTATAAATGGTGACAGAAAATGAAAATGTTGAATTGATGAACAAACCAGTCATAAAGCCAGCTCTGCTAGGACTACACATACTGTCAGCTGAATATGCTTGGGTGAACCTCGTTCCTTCAGAAGCCATTCGATCAACTTCATTGAACTCTTGAGTGGGGTGTCCATATGAAGCAATATCGCCATAGCCTGTAAACGACGAGAATGCTTACTCATACGATAATCATACCTTATAATATACTCTTAAATCCTATGTCTATAGAAATTAGTTTAGACTCTAGTAAAGAATTCAATAATTTTAATTTTGTGCATAAACTATTTATCTAGTGAAAAAATTTTGCATTTTTTAATCAGTTTCTGTTTCTCTGACTAGCCATTTTTGCCCACGGTTTCCTAATTTTCCTCTTCACTAATTCATAATAAATGTTTTTTATGTTCTACACGCTAACTTATCCTGATAATAATATAGAGGAAAACATTCACCAGCAGATCAAAGCCCTCCAATAAGTCATATGCACAAGCATAATACGAGATGATCTCGTATTTCTTATTATGCTGTTTTTTATAAGATTTACTAAATATCAAATACAATGGTTAAATGATTAAATAAGATACTAGCAAAGAAAGATGTTAGTGGTGGTTTTTAAATTTTTTTTTGCAACACATCCTTGTATCGCGTTCTTTCTTTGCAGGGTGATTTTAGTGGTAATAATATGTGAATTTAATTAAGCTTACTGAGCATGAAACATCCGCTAGAATGAAAACCTTTGCGAAGCTGAGAGAAGTGAATAGAATGAAGACTGTTTAACGTAGTCTGAAAGCCACTTTACTCGCCTGCAATAACATGCTGTGGGATGGATGGTATCGGTTTCGATACGCTTTCTTTTCGGCATGTTTTATGCTCCTTTAGGAAAAACGCTAACCCATATGTTCCGAAATTTTTTTTTAAATATTGCATTATATTGCTATCTTCAGCTTAATATTAATAGCAATCGAGAATAGGAACATTAACAGTCAAGAATTGGGCAAGCTATATTGAAATATACATATGGCAATAGAGAAAAATCGAGATAAAGAGAGAAGAAGCTGACCTAAATCGTCGACCATTAAGATGACAATATTTGGATGATCGGGCGATGGAGGTCGTAAACATCCCTTAGCAGTCGATGCAAATAGAAGTAGAACTATGGTCATCATTCTGGAATTCTTATGGTAAGTTTTTGTTTTAATGTCACCAATGTTTAGGATAAATAATGATGCAAAATCTTATGAATAGCGATGTTAAAGAAAATATCAACTGTCAAGAACGATATTGCTTTGTTACATACACAGTTACGTGTAAACGCTTTTTTTTAATCTCTGATCCCTGTACATCAAAATGCATATTGAAGGTGGGTTGATTATAGTTAAAAGATTATCAATATTGTTAACAGGAGCTGTTGTCCCAGATGTAATGTGTATAATTAGTGTAATGAGTTCACTGAAAAAACAGTGAGAGGGGATTACTAGGGAACCCTAACATTTATGTTAAAGTAACAGTAATGACAACTTGAAAAACTATTAAAATATTGCTATATATTTATTTCAGTCAATATACAAACAAGATGTACTGAGTTTGCAGAAGTTTTCGCAATATTTTCCTATACTGTTCCTATCGCTAAAAATATAGATAGAATAATCTTTAGTGAAACTCCTATTTCACGTATTCGACTGCTTAAGACAGGACTCCAGCGTTTGAAATGTTGTCGTGGTTGTCTAATAAGTGAGTAGATGAGAGGTACAATCTACAACTATTGAGACTTTTAGTTAACTACTTGTTGAAAACGGACGAGCCATCGTCGAATTAAATCCACATCTTACGTACAGAACTCTTATTATATATGTTTATATTCATATTAATATATAAATACACAATTATTAGGAAAATTTTTATTTCAATAGTGTTCATTTTTTTGTATTCATATGCGTGCAGAATTTTATGTAATTTGTCATGTTTTGCAGAAAACAAGAGCTTCGTTTGATAAAATCTCACTTTTTAAAAGATGGGTACGTCACATAGACTTCTTGAATAGAAAAGAAAAACTAATAAGCGAAAATGACCATCGGGAACCTTATATATGTAAATGGCGACTAACAGAATATAGAGAACAATAGTGAGGCACAACCTAATTAGCAAAACAGCTTCCCGACTATACGAGTACTGGTCTGAGATTTGAAGAGGATGAGAGAAAAAGAGAGAGAGATAGGGAGAGAGAGAGAGGGGGAAAGAGGGAGAGAGAGGGAGAGAGAGAGAGGGGGAGAGAGAGAGAGAGAGAGAGAGAGAGGGGGGGGGGGAGAGAGGGGGAGAGAGAGAGATGGTGGGGGAAAAAGAAACATAACTGTCAAAGAGAAAATTGAGAGAAAATTACGTAATCAGATATATATATATATATATATATATATTATTTACAGAAGATTTAGAAATATGAAATCTCCCTAAAATAAAGGAATTAAACATATCTAACTAAATAAGAGGATAATTTAAGTATCATACTCAGATTACCTTCAAATATTTATATACGATTAAGGTTTTTAATGATATATGTCCTGTTTCGGATAAATGTTTTCCATCCTTCACTTCAAATATTTTACTTTTTAGGATAGTATTTCCGGAATTGACTGAATCCAGAAAATACACAGAAGCAATAAAATAACTGGTCTTGTTTTGGAGGAAGCAACAGCTGCGAGAAGTTGCTTCTTATTATATTCACACAATTTTCTTGCGTACTAAGTGCTTGTCATTGCAGGCCCACGCCATCTTAGACAAAGTTCCCATATCATTGCACAATTCAAGCTTGCTAATGCTTATTAATTGACGTTTTAAAAGTTCCACATCTGAATAATGAAGTTCATTGATATGCAACTCTTTGTTTACAGTGCCTATTAATTAGAGGAACTACCAGATAACAATGAATGGGGGTGTGAAGAATGGCTTGTGAAATTACCCTTCTGATATATACAGGAGATTATGTGCAACAGACATCGATAGTTTCGAATTAAATGACGGTAGTCGATTCCTTTATTACTTGAAGAGTGGCATAAATATCTTACTTTACGCTATCTGATCTATTCTTAGAAATATACTAATTGAATTCGGTACAAATATTAATATCGAAAATTAAATATATATATATATATATATATAAGTGCAACTCCCAGCACCGACATTTATCATATTATTAGACAATAAAATATTATTTATCGCTTGATAAAAGAAAATTTGATAATGACTAAAAATGAAAAAGAGTTGACTAGAGTAACTTTCATCTCAATAGATAAAACTGTTTAGCCACAATAAACTGATGATCGTAGTCGATATATAATCTTCCTAGTCTCCCCCCCCAGACGGACTTATTAATTCTATGAATTCAGTGTACTTCCCTTTTCGCTTACGGAAATTATATAGGAAAACTCACTGTATTGCATTCTATTTTGTCCACCCATCATCAAAAATAAATAATTTCAGTAATTAATTGTGTACCATCAACTTTATGTGTGGAAATTTTCCCCAAAGACGAAAATTTTAGATTTTATACATCGGTAGACAACCTATTTATTTACTCTCACACAATCAAATGAACAAAATCAACAATTTCGAGTTTCACAATACTTCGAAATTATACGCAAATGATCAGACATCGAACCACGAATAATTTACACTGTTTTCGATGGGGCATTTACTTCTACCCCTTTTACACGTGTTAATTTCCATCTTGGAATTCATCATCGTAGGTTGCCTGGCATAAAAAATCAAAAGTGACTAGGTCCACGAGCTGTCGAAGTACTATCCAAAACAGAACATTTGCGAAATTAGGTCGGACAATAACACAAAAACAACTAGAGAGACATTTTTGTCCAGTTCGAAACTACTTTTATGCAGTATTAAAAGTTTAATTATGATTAAAAAAAATAGAAAGATGGTAGGTAGTCCAATGGTCACATTACTTTTCACACCTTTATTCATATAAGGAAAAACGTACATTCTGGTTGATTAAAATTCCAATAAACAGAAAATGTGCGTCTTAATATGCAAGTGGTACGAGGCGTGGCCATGGGAGGAAAAAAGAGAAGATACATGTATATCAATTTTACCAGTATTAGGTTTCATTTATTGAAACATACTGTCTAAGAAAAAATAAATGAAGAGTTTTCGGGAACAGTTTTCGCACGCAGTGTGCATATAATACATAAATTTTGAGAATTAAAATGAGATATTACTGAATACTACTTAATTTTTTTACTAAATTATATGAAACTAGCCGTGGATGTAAAGGACCATAGACCGATAAATACGAGAAATAAGTACAGTAACCAAGGAAACTCTCATCAACGAGCACCTCCAGGATTGCGTGGGTTTGTAAAGTAGAATTCGTAGCAATTTTTGTAACTGGCTATCATGAAAATTGAGATTAAATTTTGTTTGATGAGTTGGTGGGACGAATTTAAGTATGTAAGGAGTAGGGTAAAATAATAATAATATGGGTAGGAAATTTAAAGAGGATTTCAGCGAGTTCTACATTTTGTAGTTATAGATGATTCATTGGCAGTCTGCAAAACACAAAAGTATGGAAAGGATTCCGCACGTAGTCATTCTTTTCGTAATAAAAATAGGATATTTAAAAAAGTGTTATTTAGATTTGTTCAATGAACGTTTTGTCGCAGTATGATTTCTTCTAAAATTTGACCATTCACGGGGTTACGCGGAATTCAGCGGGAGAAAGAATGAATGGATATTTTACACCTGATTTATGATCCAATTGTATGATATATCAATGTATTTTTGTTGCCATTGTTTATGCATAAAGTAGCAAGTGGTTTTGCCAGTGTTATAGTGAATAATAAGAAAATACAATACTTATTATAAGTTAGCCAAAACACGATAACATGAATAATGAACGGAGCCAACGGAACAATATATAACCTAAGCAAAAACAAAGTGTTTTCTCATAAATTGTTTTAAATTTATTTGTCCTCACCATGTACAGTATAGTGTTTATTACGTAGGAGAATTTTTTATAAAAGTGGTAAGAACTCTGCACTATAGAATTTCCATCAAGTACAGTTCGATATTTCACCACTCGTAGGCGGATTATCTCATCAAAGAACATTGGCATTATATTATGCAAAAATAGTCATAGATCGTATGAAGAGAGAATATTAGCCTTCAAATAATAACTACATATACATCGCAGCGAATATTGCAGAATTATTGCAGTTGATGCCATCAACACTAGCAATGATGACTATCAGACAATTATTGCTAATAATTCGATAATCTAATGTAAACATGTAGTATTTATTAATAAATTAATAATTTCAATCAACCAATAGATAATGCTTATTTAGTTCAATTACTTAAAGTTCAAATAAGGAAAGGTACGACAACAATAGTGTTCATCAATTCTTGTGCGTTACTGATAAATGAGGATAATCTAATATTGAAGTTTGGTTGTGTAGTTAAGTGACAGATAAGCGATTATATCTACTTCACTTTAAAAAAACGTATAAAAAATATATGCCTATTCTATGCATTTTAATAGCATATTTTGTGATGAAACGAAATATATGATGTGCATAGTCATGGAGTAGAAGATATCAAAATAACACCTACACGATTCCACCACACATTTGCGCTTACTATGTCTTTAAATTGGTTTCCACTCTTCCTATTCTACCTATGAAGAAACTTCGTTAAAAAGAGCTTTTACAAAGAAAAAGTATTTTGAATGGTTTAAAGCATATATGACTAGATATTTAAATAGTACTACTTTCGCTATGGTATTCTTATATATTAAAGGAAATATTTCGAATTGTGTTATATCATCATATTATATTGGGTTACTGAGTTCATGATAAGATAAGAGATTAAATAAGAGGAAATAGCGGTGATTTGTAGTTGGGTAACTAGGGTAAATATAAAAGTGTATCGCCTTTCAATTCTAATGAAATTGATATTGCTTGTCTATATTGTCTTTTTATATATAGTGCCTTTCTATGGCAAACAAAAGTCATGTAAAAATTGTGGAAGCGTGAGAATTAATTATCAAAAATATTTATATGAATTTAATTAGCAATTTTAAGGTTTTAGTACCATTTTTCCCTAAGCTTCTAGACTTTGAAAGATATATAACGCTTACCAATATCTTCATTGATAATCAACATGAGTTAAGTTTCGTTAATCTAGAATATCTGATAATTTACATTAAAAATACTATTTATTCATAGAATTTAAACACATTTAAAACTTAACCAAAGAAATATGAAGGATTTCAATACATTTAACTAAACATGTGCATATTTGTTTTTATTGCTTAATTTCTTCAATAACTTTCATTTCATAGTCTTATATAGCAGTTTTAAACAAGAAAAAAAATATAGAACTAAGTAACTTTTCATTTCTTGATCCGATATTCAGAAATTTCATCTGTGTTAAACTGTAATGGATTTGTAGCCATGTCATCATCAAAAATGTGATGCAGCATAATTTAGTATTTTTATCTTTAGTTGGCAACCCAAATAATAAAAATGAAAGCATACAACAGAAAAAATGAGATATTTGCATCAAGTTGAACTTTTCTGGTAAATAAGAATTGAAAAAATAATGAGTATGTTCACAAATCGTTTAGTGGAACACTATATGTTTTGGTTGCAGATCGGTAGCTGCTTCTTCTCCTCACGTTTACGCAATCGAAAACTGAGTGGAGACGAGTTTTTAGAAGAGCACGGAAGTGGTTAGAAGACATACAAAATAGAACGAAATTGAGCACCTGAAATTATTTTAAGATTAATGCTGTTAATTGTTTCCACTAGAAACTTAATATCTTAAATCTTTTCCACTTTATCATCTTTTCTATCGCTATCTCTCTCATTTTATGCACCCTACCTTTCCTGTTACTGCTAGGGAATTGGAAACTGTAGTTAACATTAAGTTATTCAGTTCCTGAAATTTCATTATTTCCACCTCTTACTGTACTGTTGCCCAACTATCAGCATATACCTGGCTTCTTCTTACGTATTATACCAGCAATTATAATAAAAATAAACACCTTTAAATACATTTCAATGTAAATTCGTATAAAGACAGAGATGACATTTGCGATACAAACAGGAAAAAAACCTTTACTAGAAAATTTGAAACACCAATATGATTATAACTCTCGCGTAAAATGTTGTTAGATTATAATAAAACATCTTTGGCTAATTATTCATCTCTTCCAATGATTTAATTGCATATATTTATCAGATATTTAGAAAAAATAGTTATTCCACGTAACTATATATTCCATGGATTTCGTTTTAAGTTTATTTGTTAGCTTGTGTCGTTTTAAATGGATGAATGAATATTGGTTTTGTTTTTTGTATGTGTAGACTAATTTCGCTATCATTTATTTCTGTTTAATCTCATATTTTGCTTGGTTTCCTGTTCTTGTTATTTTTTGTATATAAAACTAGGGAATAACTCTGGTAATAAAAACACTTTTTAGATAAATATTCATATGGATTGAAATTAGCGGAAATATAATGACATTGATTAGCATAAAACTAAACAGCAAGTAATGAAGTTTTTTCATGACAAGAGCTATTGTCTTTTATATAACACAGTCAAGGTATAATTGCTTGTCCCTTGTTTCTTGAGCTACAGTTATTATCGGTAACTTTCTTACCGATAAATCATTCCGAAGAACAATGAAGAGAATGGCTCCAGGCGCATTGCACACGACAAAGCTAGCGATAATCACAGTCACCATTATAGTTATCTGAATATATTATTACTTTAAAAACAAGTTATATAAATTATTCAATACTAATAATTTTAAAATCCATAGAAATACTATAATTATCGAAATGTAGCATTTTCACGGTTGGTGCGTTTGATTAAAACATTTGATACCAACTTATTTCAAGCTTATAAGTTACAGGAATTTTCTATCGCGTGATGGAGGCATTTAGCAGATGCACTTTTAGATGAAATTCTGATCGCAATTAGTTAAACAATCCTTTGAAATATACGTTGGCGTTAAAGTCTACATTCGGCAAGATTTCCAGAGATCCTAACAGTGAGACCTGCTGGAACCCACCCCAAGTGCACAATCACTGTATCGGGATGTTCGGATTATGAAAAGTGATAACAAAATTCAGTATATTCAAACCTTTCTTTCCGTTTTGTTTCTGGCAACAATGAGTGTCTGCTGAGAATGTGAGTCAGTAAGCATATGAACTGGCATGGTGTTCTTCTTCAGCGCTAGTACAAGAAGTATATTGAGGAGAGCACAGACAATAAGTGGAACCAACACCACTGTCACCGCATGCAACAACTGAATTGTACAGTTTAATTCATCGCATTTTAAATTTCATCCCTTCATGTAAAGAATTGAAAACTATAGCATAGATGTCTTTAAAATGTAATTGTTTTTATTTAGTATAAGAAATGAAAATTTTATATGACCAAGTAAATTTTTTTTCTTGTTATTGAAATAAGTGATTTTACTTATTTATAAAGATGCTTCAAGTTATTGAACGTTTTATCAAACAAAATAGAACGAAATACATTAACGGTAATTAAAGCCATATTCAGGTTATAAAAGTTTTTTGAATTAATAGATTTGAAGCATCTATTGTATAATTCCAAATACTAATTCAAGTAGTCTAAATTGTTCTTTTTTGAGTGATACTTTTAAATAGCTACGTTTATCCCACAACTCATTCTATGGAAAATGTAAGCTAGAATAATACTATAAAGCTCATTAAAAAGATTAGATCTTGCTTAAACGCTACGAGCGATAGTTTATGTCATTATCCTACTGGAATGTGCTCGACTAAATTTAGTAAATTAAATTATGAGTATGACTTTCCAAGATTTTTTATTACAATTGTTTAAATACAAGAAAAAAATCTCATATCTTTACGTTCAAATTAATCACTTAATTCACAATTACTTGAAGCAACTTTTAATTAGGAATCTGTACAAAATAATAGAAATACCAATATCTACGATAGTTGTCCCACTTATCACGTTTACATTTTAAGAATAAATATTTATCAAAACTATCATTCGGAGTAAATTTTTATCGGGTACTGAAGCAATATAATTGGCTGTATTTTTTAGAAACAAGGTTTAGTTATAATATAATATGCAAAAAGATCTTAATCTTACAATTATTAACAACGAATGACCTTTAATAAAGGAATATTTTGTAAAACATTTTCTGAATGCTTTCTTCCTAGTATTTTCTCTCTATGTGGAAAGTTTATTACATAGAGACATATTTCGATAAAATTCCCAGGCATTCGTTAATATTATTTTCTTTGCTGAGCTATCCTTAATAAATATAAAGTAGGCAAAAAATGTCGAGTTTAAAAGAATTTTAAATTTCTTTAAACCTTGTTTCAACTCATTTTGAAAGATTATAATATGGTCTTTAGATAATCTAATTTCATTAGCATATGCAATACGTGAAAATTGCAATTATCGATTTTGTGAACGCACCCATTTTTGTTCCTTTTAGATATTTGACTTTACTTATCTCAGTTTTCCACCGCTCTATAATTGGAAAGGATATTTTTTTATGGAAGATCTGATTATTATTAAGTAGCCATCACAATATTCTTTGATCTCCTGCATCTATTACTAGTCTGCAAAACCGCCAAAATTGAAAATTGGTTGGCACGATTTGTTCCGCAAGTCACCAGAATGCTGCAGTCATGATTCATTCTGAAGATGTTTCATCTCTATTGAAGATCTGAAGCAAATAATCACTGAGATATGGGTGGAAGTAAAGTCTAAAATGTGTGAAAAATAGGGTGCGGGAAGATTATAAACGGTTGTCGTTACAAAATGAGAACACGTACAATTACAACAAGACAAAAGTTTTGAACTATAGGTGCTTTCATAAATTTGATAATTGCATCTTTCATGCGTAACATATACTAATGGCGTTAATAAGAACGAACAGCTAAACTTTCGAGCTTTTCGAAACGTTTATAGGCATAAATTTTTTCAGTTCTAAAAAAAAGTTACAAAACTTATAAAACTGGTCCTTTCCCCTTTTATGCAGATTTTAGAGTATCCTTGAAATATAAAGGTAAGTTCTTAAGACGCACTAAAAACAATCGCGTGGAAAGTGTTGAATGGAGTTTGGCATATTAATCAATCAGATGACGAAGTGTGGCTTGCTGAATTATAGAATAACATATATATTAAGACGTTGTGTGAGTGGAACTTGAGAAGAGTGATATAAATATAAGCGAAAGAAGTCCCCTAATTCACTGCAACGAAACAACTACGCTACTGAAAATTACCCTTTATCTGCATGAATTAATATATTAGCATTGCTAATAATAATATTTATCATTATTACTATTATTATTACTATATCTGATTGAAATTAAATGAGACCTCTTATGGAGCATAACTAATTTTGAGCGTATGAGCAAGCTAGATTCACCGATAAACTAAATACGCTTCAGAACACATGCACATTTCGTTCGTTCAAAATGTCGTACGAGTAATAAGCGTAAAGTTGTTAGCTAGTCTAATTCTTATGGTTTGTTTGTTTTTTAGATACATTGGGGCAAATGTGCATTTAAATCATCAAAAGCGAATATTCCCTCCCTTCCCTTCCATTAAACTCAAATTTGCAGTATTTAGTAGCTAAAGCAAACATATGAAGGATTAATTTAAATCGCCATTTTAATTAAGAACTATATTTGACAATCGTGTACTTTCTAGAAATCCAGTTATGAGATCGATTGCTGGTCAATTTTTGTTCACTTCCTATTTAATTCGAGACTATAGTCAGTGGGAATAAACAAGTGCAAGGCTCGATATACTAAAAATACCAATGAAAATGTTTACAAGTAACCTACAGACATTAGATAATTCTTCAAAAATCAATATTAACGGGATGAATTTGCTTAGAAAATTTGAAAACAAGTATTCGTCACTGATTTCATGCATACAATAACTAAACTGATGAAAATATCCTATATGTGATTTTATTGTACAAATTAAGATTTTATATGAACTGTAAAAAATAGGACTAACCAGCCAAGTTTTGACCACTTTCTCATTGAATCTACTACTGAGAGGATCAAAGTGAACTGATGTGACGACAAGAGCGGAACCCAAGATAAGAGCAATGGAAAGGAGAAAATTTGGAGAAACAGACCTTTTAGATGTGCGGAAAGGACTACGAAAAACCTGCACACGCTCTATGGTAGCATACATCATGCACCTAAAATAATTTAATTAATTAAATTCTTTCTTATCTAGTTAAGAGTACTTTTCTTGGGAGTTTCGGGATAGTTTAAAGAGTTATAGAGACAGCAATAATCCAACAATTTTCCCAATGTTAGAAGTGATGGTTTAATCATATAGTTAAAGATGACAAAAATACATGTAGTTTCTGTAATAAAATAACTAGTTCAATGATTAACTGATGTTATGATCAAAATTATGATTAAGCTTCATTTTAAGCTTTTCAGATTTCAATAACATGATCTATCTCACCATATTGAGACTGCACTGAACCAATTCAGTATTGTAGCAAAGAGGTTAGTGGAATCTCTGTACCATTGGCTCGCTGATAGATATCCCTAAATCAAAAGCATAGTGTTTTGTAATGTTCTTTAAGTTACTGCATATCTAAAACCAAATTCTTTCATCCTCATTAATTTATTATGCGTAATGTTGAGTAATGAACAATTTTATTACTACTTTGATTTGCCTCATTAACTCACTGTAAAGAAGAGAAATGTCGGAACATGTCCAATAAGAAAGAATAAATCGGCAAAGGCCATCACCGAAAATATCTAGATAAATTAAAGCAAATTATTTAATATGACTTCGATTTATATTTGGTACTATCTATATAAACTTGCACAATTCACATTTGTACTTCGTTAAATATGAGTATCAGCTAAAAAAAAATAATTGGAATATTGTTAATTATTTGATAATTGTAAAAAACTTACTAGATTAGTTCGAGATCTCATTTTTTTATTGAGAAGCACAACCAAGTTGAGTACATTTCCAGAACAACCAAAGACAATTTGGAAAAAAAGGACATAGGTATTGAAAAAAGAGCTGATTGAGTGTTGCCAACGGTATACGTAAGGCACCGTTCCATTCATTTCCATTCTGCTAAAAGAAATGAATTCTAGTCGTAAGAAGATCCAACTCGTATGCACATAAACTAACAGCAAAAAAAAAACGAGATGCAAGTGTGCAGTTTCAAATATTAAAAAGAAAATTCCCGAAGTAATTCAAAGATCATTACAAATAAGATTTGAATAATTAATAAAAGTTCCAAACATATTTATTTTTAAGCACGTTAGATTAAATTTATATAGATATGGTGAAATTTAAATAGCTTGTGATAAAAATAAATAATTGCATCAGAATTAATATAAGTGTGAAGAATAGAAAACTAAACTTTACAAGGGCTCATATTCGTAGGGTTATCTGTATTCAACAAATTCGTAGATAGCAGTATACCTCTGCTGTTGTCTGCCATGTGAAAGAAACCGATCCTAAAGAGAATTCCATGGAGACAATTAAATATTTTCCACTTTTAAATCACGCGATCGAGCGGCGGTCCATTGAAAAACATTATGCCAATTGGGAAGTAATGAGTATAATACTGCCTCAGGCATCGCTACTTCGCAGTTAGACGATATTAAGTAACGAACTCAGGATGAAGTGTTTCTATTAAACGTTAATATTTGATCACACAAATTCTTATCAAAAACTCTTTGTATTTATATATAGCACCAAATAATTCATAATTTGACAGGTGTAGTTAGCGTTCACCCTTGTATACAGGTTGCCTTTATATAAGAAAAGACCGACAACACCTCACCCTCTCAAAACACTACTCTCTCATTACTCTACATGAACAGTTTCGAATATACGACAAAAGGTAGAAAACGGAGAAAAATATGAATCTAGGTGATGCGTAGGAGTTGAAATTGATGCTTTGAAGCACCTCCCCTTTCACACCTCAATTACCACCTATACTCAGAACATTCAAGTTGTCTCAATTGGAAATGAAACTTCTGATGGAGTTGAATCACCTAACTGTAATCATAAAGGAACACATAATTAAGTAATAAATTCCATCTATTTTCGTTCATCTAATACTCATGCACATCTAAGGCTTTTCATGAAATAAATGAAGAGCAATAAGCATTCTGAAATAGAATATATCCTATTTCATTCATTAGGATACTTCGTTGAGAACTTTTTTCTTCATTTTCTAACTTTCGTTGAGCAGATATCCTATTTGTTTCTCCGCATATCTTGATTATATTCTTTTTTAACGTTGTACTTTTGATGATTCTGCGCAAATTAATTAAAAGCAAAAATTTAACATAAACATATATTGATAATTTCTTGAAATGCCATCCGCTGACTGCCTATTTGGTTCAGATGATACTGCTAGAGAATTTATTGAATCTAAGTGGTAAAGTACCTTTAAATAATATAGAACCAGAGGTAAAAATTGTTAATTAACGTTCAGTTCTTTGCCGAAATAATTCAAAATATAGATATACGAAATTACTTCTAAATAAATTATTACATTTGGTAAAGAATGAAAAATTGCTATATAAAAAGCGTTTCAAGCTTGAATTTATTCAATTGAACATTTCAGTGTTTTGTCGTTCTATAATTCGTAGTGTTTTCTCTTCTGATCGAGACATAGATGTGTTAAATGCGACTCATAAATAATGAGGCGAACACATCTCTTTTTGCTTCCGATTTCGAAGTAGACCATAAGGATCAAGCTCAAAGTGTGATTATTTCATAGACATCCATTTCTTGGTTTGCAAAGTAAACATTTATTCTAAGAAACAGCAAATATTCTTATAGAATGCAAGATGTACTCATGAGATATTAAAACACATGTATATGTTCAGCATAACAAATATGTAATAGAGCCTTCATTTCAGGAGAACTAATATGTACTGTTGTAGTAAAAAATTATTTTATAAAACGGATTTTAGTTTATTCTGATTTTAAAATATACAAGAATGGATTAAGTTGTTCTTGATGCACTGCTGGCGTTTTTAGGGAATCTGAACCGGAAAATTAAGAATAATTAAGTAGATCAATTAATTACCATTTGAAATAAAGATATTATTATAATACAACGGCAACGCAAACTTGTTCTTACCTGGAATAATACACGCTTTCCATTCCTCCTTTGCCAATTTCTTGTCGAAATTTATATCACAAGTTTTGAATAAATTTCTCGTACAGTGCTTTACATTTTTCCACTCAAGAAGTACTGTTTTGTAAGGCTTCCATTCTTGTCTATCCAATATCTAATACACATGCCAATTTATCACGTAATCAAAGAAAACTTTTGGAAATGTTTAACTAGCTAAATTATCCGTTCAAAAATTAGTAGTGAATAACATAATGACGTAAGAAAAAAGTCTGACCTGATCTCTATTAAGGTCTAGTTGACTGAATTTCCAGTTAACAGCACGATCACGACTCACTTTCACGATGCTCATATTACCAGAAGAAAGATTTTTATATTCATGTAACCAGAAAACACGAGAAATACTTAGATTTTAAAAAAAGAATGAAGAAAGAAAAGGAAGGGAAATGGGTTATGATATAGACTTTTCCTAACCTATCATAATCAACTCAGTCTTCATAGCTGCCGTCAGTCTCCTTAGATACCTCATTCTACGTTTACCTTGACAACCTGTAAAATAACCATTGTTAAATAACTTATTTATGAATTTTAAATTCACTCACGATTTTTTTTTTTCCTGTTTGGTATAGGTATTATTTTCTCTTCTTGACAGTATGGTTTAACATTCAGAGAAGATGTACCTATAATTCTTTATAGCAGTGGTATTTTCCGTTACAACAATTTATGTCAATAAAATCTGATAAACTGATACTTCAACATATATGCATAGCAAATCCGAGGATTTCTTTTGTGAGTATTGCACCAACCAAGTATAGGTTCCCCGCTACTTTGATGTACGCACCAACAGTACTTAGAGACGTCGTGGCATTGGATGGGCAGGTAGATACTTGAACGGCGTGGTGAGAATCACGAACGAAAATACTCGTGCCAATCAGACTATGTTGTCTTATCTATGCGCTAAACGATCATGCTTTTTTGTTCATAATAAACTCTTATGCTACATCATAATTAGATGGTAAACTGACCTGGGATTTACTGTTGAACATGTTGGTACATAAACCTGTAAATCTCCTTTTGTTTTGCGGAGAAGACTTTTTTTCCGCTGAGAATCACATCCTAGGTTTACTGCAAACTTCCAGTTTATTATATAATAGTTTATGGTAAATACTACAATCATTAAATATTATTTTATCTCAGATATAAGTTTAAGCTTGTCACCTTATCAACGATGGTAGAGATAGTATCAGATTTTGATATTGGGTCACTAACGTTATTCCGTGACTTGTATGAGTTTATCTTATTATTTCATATATTCATTGCAGAAATTATTCCATTCTAGATGCAAAGATAAATTGCGGAAAACATTCACTGAATTTTACTCACCTTCATCATTCGAATTGCTTATTGATAGTGTTCGGAAAGCTCTATTTTGTGCATTACTAAGATCTAGGACACCTGAAAGTTTAGGCTCACCTAATAGGTCTTTATTATAAATATGAAGATATACATCTTAAGGTTGTGCTGGAACATAGAAATACACGTCATATAACTTGGTATTGATAAAATTATAATTTCGATATTTTACGCACCAAGTGGGCTAATTTGAGTAGGAATAGATAATATTGAGTCTTCATTTATTGCTGTTTCCTCAGTAGTGTTTGATAAAGTACTTGTTATATAGGTGGCACATGAAAAGACAATAACCTTGAAGTAAATATCACATTTCATCTGAAAAGACTACATTTTCGTGAGAAAAAAAACCACTAGTGAAATAAAAAAAGAAAATCCAAGAAAAATATATCTAACAACAGTTAAAAAATAACTACATATTTTAATAATAATAAGATGTAATTGGTTAAGCAGAAATTGAAATGATTTGAAACAGTTAATGGATATGTGCATAAATTTCATGTATACATATATACTCAGTGTCAGATAAGAGCTATAACAGAAATCGAATAAATCTAGGTATATTTTGCTAAAATTTACGTTAAAACCATGCATTGCAAAGTATTAAAGCACTTTTTAGTAGTACTTTAATGCTGTGTTTTTATTTCATATAATTCTTTTACTTTTTAGTTCCTTAAAAGTTTATAAATGATTGTTCAAAATGAGTTTTCAACATTTCAAGGACGTTTGTACATGTGCAAAATAGAAATTGATGGGATAAGGAGAACAAGGTGAACAGAGTGACAAAACCTCGTTAAACCACCATCGATCGTAAAATCGGGGGCTGGTTACGACTTCGGAGGGTGTCCTTCCCAATATAAAAATACTGATAAATAGAATAGAATAAAAAAACTCGCATATATATAAACTTGAAACAAAGTATTCAATGATAGAACAAAGTAGTGTTACAAATAACGGAATACCCGCCACAGCGAAATAGGAATAAAACTTCAAATTTTTGGTATTAAATTCTTTAAATGAACAATATTCTAATGCTTAATGGCTTCCCAACAAAATTCTTTATGTTCTTAATCAGATGAGATAAAGACTTGAATTTACCAATGGGGAACTAAGCTGTTTCTATAACTGATCAACTTCTTTGCAACCTAACTTAAACCATAATTAATTATCTTGTGCATTGAACAGTGACTTGGCACTTTTAATCAAACTCTTCTTTTGAACAACACATGCTCCTGCAGTTATAATCAAAATTAACACATTTAATTCTTGGATTTTTAAACGTTCTTTATCACTAAAAATCTGAATTCTCATTAGGAAATAAATAAGAGTTAAATCTAGAAAACAGTTACTTGCAGATATTCACATCTTTTCTGCAAATAGGCAATTTATGAATCATGTACGTACTATACATCAAAATACTGAAGTTTTTCAAGTTTCTAGATCACTTTTTTAGTGGGTTTAACACCGCAGAAATTGCCTTGTGGCTCAATACTGTTCATGAAGAAGTTGAATATGGGTTCTTAGGAGATACGAAATGTTTGTTCTTCGCTAACATATCCTTTTAGATCGCTAGATGACATAATTGACGGTCAGAACTAAAGTGATATCTAATCACATTCGAGCCTCTTACTAGCATTCTTTATTAATGCAGAATCTTGGCAAATGCTTTCACTTTAGAATATCTCCCTACGGTTCACGAATTTTACTTCTTGTGTGAGAATAGATCAGTAGCCTTATTTGTTATTCAGTAATTAACCAATTTCTTAAATAAGGCCATAAAAAAGTGCACTTGAGTATTTTTTCAGTTTTCACACAAGGGTTCATAAGTGAAAAATGTCGCAAAGGAAAACTGATAATTAACTCTTAAAACAAGGTGAAAATAATCCTACTGAGTCATTTGCATATTTCTGCTGCATATATAGTGGATAGATAAATCTATATACGTTAGTTATATATTTAAGTGCATAAGTGATGTAAAAAATTATGGACAGAGGCGTCAATGTAAGGTCGATGTATATCTGCTAATATTGCAATAAATATTAAAGTTAAAAATTAATAGAAAATCAAACTGCTTAAACTATGGAAAATGACTAATGTTAAAGCCATTACAGGTGAATGTACGGCAGTGTATTGGATTACGTGTCTTTCCAAAGAAAAGTCAACACTGTAATGCGTAGAACAAACTCATAGTGCGCATTTGATCGAATAAGATTTTAAAGAGATGGAGTATATGAAATACATTATATACACACATATTCATACGCATTGAAAGAATGGAACACACTGTTAGAAATAGATAAGATAGAAAGTTTTAGTAAAATCGAACCGTCAATAACAAAACTTGAAAATTGAAAGAAAACATGCAGAAAGGCAACTAAATATATGATTTAATCAGAATAAAGCATTATGCATCTTATATTGATATTAAAGACAAATACAGTAGAGAAGATATAAGGTATGGTAAAATAAGAAAATAAACGGAAATTGGAATAGATAGGTGGTATAAATGTACAAAGATTTAAAAGGTAATTATTACTTTGTAAGAATAATAATTTGTGCTTAAATATAAAACAATTCAAATCTTATTCTCTATTGGCTTTAAATAATTCTCATTCATTTCCTATATGAGTTGAAGACCTTAATTTATCTTTGTTTCAATAACAATTAAGTAAATTGATTACTGTTCGCTTTAGATTGTGCAAACCAATCGTCCATGCTAAAACGCGCGAAAATAAACTGTTTGAGTGAAATTGGTGTCTAATTTTCAATTTGCCGCTATTAATAACCCAACATTATTGTTGGTACTTTATTGTATATGAAAATGAGTATATTATGGTATGTTTATAGTGAGAGAATAGAAAATTTATATATAATGAAGTTAACTATTCAATGGTCTATCTTTTCAGTTTTCTGTTTGATTAAATATGTTTCAAGCATCTTAAAAGAATTTTTTATTCCATCGTTAATTGTTACTATCTTTAAGAGAGACCAGTAATGGTATGAAATGTAGATATAATAGCGTACATAATAATCTTCTAGTTGTATTTGCATGCAGACCATGTGTGAACCGTCTTCTGCTGGTATGGTGCAGTACACGGAGAAAGAAAAGGAGTTTTACGTGAAAAATATTCCTACTGATTACGCTGACGTGAGTGCTTCAGAGAATAATGTGTTTTTATACTTTTTTTGGTATATACACGCTGATAAAATAGCGTACTTCAAGCTTTTTAAATTTTAGAAGATCTACACTAAACCTGTTATTGTTTTTGATGACTTTCAAGGTATCAGCTAATTTTGTTGCTTTTTAAAATCCAAAAATATATTTGAAGAGTATAGTAGAAATAATGCATTTTTTAATAATAAAATTATTTCAGTGGGAATTATTTCATGTGTTCCGAAAATTCGGAATTGTTCACAATGTTAAAATTCCCATGAATCAGGTATCGGGACATGGAAAATACGGGTTAGTAAGCGATATCAAATGATTTTGTGGTTAATTATCATGTTCTTTACTGAAAATTGTCAAAAATTCGGAAAGATTTTCAGTCTTACTGTAGAGCTACTGAATATACTTTAATTCTTATTTATAGATTCGTGGTCATGGTAAACCTTAATGGTGCTGATAATGTTCGTAATGAATTGAAGAATGGAAGATTGAAAGTTAATGAGAAGGTGACGCTTTTGGTAAGTTAATAGTTTTTACGACATACAATGAGTGTATCATTAACATACCTCTTTAGGTAAGTAATGTACGATGTGGAGGAGAACAGAATACCCCTCGCGTAGCTGAAAAAAGCCCGTTGTCAAATAGTAATAATTGCAATAGGTATAAAGTATATATTATATTGAAGTGAGCTAAGCATAATAAAACCTGAGATCTTATAGTCGTTCTGTACTGGAGGCAGTTCAAAATAAATACGCTACTTCAATGCAGCGACAGAGCTTCGAGAAAAATCAAGATTTAAAAAAAAGCAAAACGAACATTGTGCAGTGTTTTGGTCAAGATTTAGCTTTACGTGTTTGTACTAAGGTAAACAGAGCTTATGAATTACATTTTCATCCTCATTTGTCTTTAATACAAATTTCTCCATATACGATAGAATCTAGTTTGTTCTTTAAAACTCTCATTTAATATATAGACGTTGGACGCATTTGCTATTTTTCAGGTCCGAGTAGTCCCTTCTCCATTTCCATGCAACAATGCAGATTATCTTACATTCCATGTCTTGCCTGTTGATAAAAAATTACATGGGGATTATAATGTTTTACAGCAAACAATGAACACTTACTGTTCCAGCCAACCAACCATAGCTAAAGCTCGTAAGGAACTCAAGGCAAGCTGTAATACAAATGCAGTTATTTATTTCATTTTGCATTGTTGTTCTCATAATGCCTAAATGTTATCTTAAGATTGGTGACTTTGCACTGTATGGACGTGAAGGCGTGGCTTATCGTGCTATGCGTACTAGCTCTCACTCTGTATACCTTGTAGACTTGGGAGAAATCGCTCCTTATGTGCCCGATGAATTATGGATGATGTTACCTTGTTTCTCTACTTTACCATGTTTGGTAAGTAATCTGCGCTTTTTTCCCGATTATTTGATTGTAATAGCAACATGTATATGTTGTTGTTATAAACATATATGCTATCATATTATTCCTACTGATGAGAACTGCTTGTATCGAAATATAGTATCTGCTACAATAATAAAGACACGATTTCATTTGAAAAAATTCTAGTTAGGAAGATATTTTCAAAATTTAAAGTCTTTAAGAATTTTTATATGCACAAGTTTCGCACTTTCGTTTATGCTAAGTTTTCCGAGCAAGAAACATTAATGAAGCAATAAAGTATTTCTAATAACTTCTAGATATATCATCTTCTTTTCACTATTTCATTAGCCATAGTACAAGAGAGTGGTTTTTACTTTAGGACATACCATTTTTTATCAAAATAAATTGAAATAACTGGATTTTATTCAAGCAACTAAGTTTATTGTACCTATTTTCGATGAATCTTAGGTTTTCGGGGTTTAGATTTAGTGATAACAAGCTATGAATGGTTAAGGACAATCTGGATCTTCTTATATGAAATACTAGGGCTAGCAATATGGTTGAGATGCGGTTTTAAATATTTTATTTAGTTTTAATGGTAATTTATATATTCGTTTATTCATATTGAAGTCAATTATATACCAAACTGAAAACGATGGGATCTGTATAAAATGTGGGACCTTTTTTATTTTACTAGCGTCACTTAACTGAGCATTACTAATGTTTTCTGCATATCTTGATGATACTAAATATTGTGCTTTATAGAGGTTTTCGGCTCCTTCTAAAGATATTAGAGAAACTGTTCTGTGTAATTCAAAAAATCATGTTCCCATAAGGATTTCAGCGTTGTGAGTCTAGTATCTGACGAAGATATAATATAGTATCTGGAAAATTTAAGTTGTTGCTATGTCTAAACGCGCATTTAAAAAGAAGTATTCAGTTATTGAATCAGGAAAGTTTCTTTGGAAAATTTAGTTTTATAGCAATGATTATTACAGTTATCTCTTCCAACACTGATAATGATAATCACTCATAAATATATTATACTTTGAATATGCAATATTATATATAAGCCGTTTTTAGGTCACCACTTGTGGCATAGCAGATGTGACTTGGACTAAACCCTCAGTCTCGTTTTTCACCAATATGAGAGAGGTTCGTAAATAAAACGTTTATTCAAGTTAAAATATCTTTCAGTAATTTATTGGATCTTATCCCCTGTAACACTATTTTAACGTCATTGTTTACTAGGTTTTACGCAAATGGTGCAAAATGGAAGGAGCTCTGTATGCTACGACTTACTATTATAAAGGAGCATCAAGCATGATAAAACTTACGAGTAAGGGTGGTAAGTTTAACAGGAATTAATTACAGTGTTTAGTTGTTACCATGCCTTGTAGTTAATATTTTAAGGGTAACCAGATATTGCACACTTTTAATTCTAATAATCAGAACATGCGACGGATTTTGCCGAATCGCTTGCCAAAAAAGGAACCTGCGTGATGCGCGCAATAAATCCTAGGATTGTATATAGCAGAGATGATTTCCTGCAGATTAAAGAGCAGTCATCGGTAAGCATCACTGTGGTTGGTTAATTTTCAAAATTTTAGCACTTGATATCTAATATTGCAGTCGTTGAGAGCAGGCTTATAGTAATAGTTTGTCTTACTAATGCACATTACATCTTTCCAGATTTTTCCATTTCTTCCCAATTTTGCACAAGACGAAAACATCAAAGAGATTATGAGTGGAATAGAAACAGTTTTCGTCTAAAAAAAATTCATAGCTACTATTCTGTTTGATATTATTTACGTATTTTTCAAATACATGTATTGTGAACGAACAGATCATTTCCATAGTTCATTCACTACCCTTGTACTGCTATTATTTTGGGTTTTATGAACATCATGTTTTTGTTGATGGTTTGAAAATTTGGACTGTGTTCATGTTGTATTCTTATTCATAGCCTGGTTTTCATTCAAACAAAAGTTCTTTAGTGGTATAAAGTTTGTTGGGAAATCAAAACATTTCAAGTATATTAACATTATCTTACTAAGATGGTGAAATATTCAAGAGTTTGGGATTGTTGATGCTTGTGTCCTAATAAGATTTTGATTCAATGTAGCTTGTTCTGTAGGCTAGTGTGCTGAAGTTTTTTTGCTTTTTGAGCGTGTCCCCAATAATATACATTCGAAAATTTTTGTTTCGCGCCAGCGCCTTTTTCAGGATGAGTAGATCATGGCAGTTAGTTAATTAACTTGAGGGTCCATGTACAAGGTTAGCCAGCTGGCTCCTGTATGTGCGCGATGTTATCATTGGCTGCTGTGGTCTTGTGTTTCGTAGTAAACGATAATCTATCAGATGTGTAAAATGAGACTGTTTTTAAACTAATTAAATTATGTTATTTGTTCAGTATATTAGTACCTAATAGTCAAATGAGAGGGAATAATAAAATCATTCCTAAGGTATTCATTAGTTTCTTTTATTGTTGGAAGTCACGCAATCATGCTTATTCTAATTAAAATTGATTATGTCTGCATATTAAGGTTCTGTATCACTAACATATATTAATCATCATTGCCTTTTTACTTAGGCTATTTTTAAAGTACCAGTGGCTCTTTTAACGTTGGTATTAATGTTATATTTAGTCTATATTTTTCTTATTATCTAGAGACTATTTCTGCGAAAATAAATGTTTTGTAGGTAGGGTTTCATTTTATAATTTAAAATATAATATGGAAACAAACAAACTTGGAGTTTATCTAGTGGTTCATCAATCATTATGTATAAACTGTGGAAGATATAAGTTATTATGTTCTCATATTGGTCTGTTGGAGTATTTCATCAAAAAGATTTGTTTACAGGTAACGGGATGCAGTCGTGTTCGGTATACCAACAGAGACCGTCCTATTCGCCTCTTAGAGGGTACCACTCGACGGTTAGACAGGATGATAGCGTGCGTTTATCGCAATTTGCTATTTTATTTTGAGATAAAGGTATTTGGATTTTTACTTCTACATGTTCACTCTTTTTCAGGTATTTCCTGCATTCTCATCATGTTCCCGTCCTCCAACATCTCGAACAAGGCGTCTTTCGTCTACTGCTATGGATATCCGTCTGAAAAGTAGCGGAAGTGATGGCAAAAGTTTGTATTATATGTGTTTTTATATACGATTTATGTAGTAGTAGCATTTTTTTCAGATTTGCTTTGCCTTTTAGATATAACAATATTTATTTAGGATCACCCTCGTTTGTATCTGGCTCACCCGATGGTGCATCCCACATGGATTGCTCAATGGAATACCTTGCCGATCTCGTTAAGGAAAAAAAACAGCTGGAGATGTTCCCTCAAGCATTTCAGCATGTTGATAGATTGCTTGAGGACGGTAAGTTGAATATACATAAGAAAATCTATAATATTATATAAGCATTTTTAGATTGGATGTTTCGCAATTAACGATTTTTTAAAGAGATTTCGCGTGTACGTGTTGCTTTGTTCCAAACCGATTTCGTCACTGATGACGTTGACCTTCCGGAGCCAATCGGTGAAGTGGTTACTATTACAGAGAAGGTCTACGTTCCTAAGAGAGAGTTTCCAGATGTGGGTTCAGTTGAAAATTATTTAGACAAATATCTTGATTCTAATTACTAAAATTCAATTATTATTGTAAGACCATAATTTTTAGTTATATATTCAGTATAACTTCGTTGGTCGGATCCTTGGTCCGCGCGGTATGACCGCGAAACAATTGGAGCAAGAAACTGGTTGTAAAATTATGGTTAGAGGCAAAGGATCTATGAGGGATAAGAGAAAGGTTAATAAAAAGATTAATATTAGTAGTAGTAATGTTTTTAGACTTTATTCAAAACTTTTAGGAGGAAGCTAACCGAGGTAAACCCAACTGGGAACATTTAGAGGACGAACTCCATGTACTTTTGCAGTGTGAAGATACTGAAAACCGTGCACGAATTAAACTTCGCGCGGCAATGGATCATGTCAAGAAATTGCTGGTCCCAGCTGTTTGTTTTTTAAAATCTTAATCTGATGAACAATGTTGTTATTCGTTTTCTAATGTTTGACCAACTTTATTTAGCCAGAAGGTACTGATGAACTTAAACGAAAGCAGCTTATGGAACTCGCTATAATTAATGGAACATATCGGCCGTTTCATAAGTCAGCTATCAGTGAGTAAACTCTTTAAAATTATAATCTTTCGTTGTGGACAGATTTTTTTTCAGGTTCTGGTCGTTTATTAACTCCTGTGCCTCTGGTATCACCTATTCGAGCGCCTATTTTCGTTTCTCCTGCTAGTAGTCCAACAAGTGGAGCAGGTCTAATGCAGGTATTTCATCAGTACTGTCGATATCATAATGTAAAATAAAGAGGTGACGGATTATTTTTGAGAATATAGGATTTTTAGACATAGCTTTGTATATAAATATATTTAGACTTCACCCACAAACGGATTTTTGAGTGCGGCATCTGCGCAGCCCTTTGACTACTCATCATTTATGAAGTACGTTATATCTTTTTGATATTTCAATTCTTGTATCATGTGGGAATGTCAGTAGGTCTATAAAATACATCTATTTCAGTCCGAATTTCTTGGAAACAGCGTTAGCTTCATTCCAGTTAGCAAATGAATTACATCTGCCTACTTATCCGACGGCTACCTCTCTGGTGAACTCATTTCCATCGCTATTCATGAATTCCAGTTCAAATCTTTCTAGCGATATTGCGTCTGGAACAGGGCTCAGCCCTTCCACGTAAGTGTCTAAAGGACCTACTAGATAGTAATGACTATCTAAAATGGGTCGTTGGAAGTGCGCAGAGTTCACTGAAAACACGGCTGCATCTATCCTATGTTTATCCTATATGAGCATACTTTTCAACTTCATATCTTGTCTAATGTCTAATTCTGCTCACTTTCTAATTTATAGTTTGTACTGTATTGTAGAGATGAGAATTAGATTTCTATAGTGTCTACATAGTGTTACTATACTAGCTTGAATTATTGAATGGGGATTTTATCCTTCCTGTCTTCACCAAGTGTATTACCCCATTTCTCGCTAGTTAAATTGTCTCTGTTTAGAGATTGCCCTGTCTTCTATTCCTGTGAATGATCGTTATGTGTTTCTGTTGTTCTCATCTAGCCTTCCCTTGCAGTGATTTTTGTACTCATGGAATCTGACTGATGACTATTGTTTTACCGAATCCAGCAGATCCATTTTTACCTATTTTAGCGACTTTATATGTCTAGTGAGATATTTCCGAGTCTTTTGGTTCCTCGAACTCTGCTAAGTATCTTTATTAGCTGTTGTATTCATATACCTTTCATGTTTTTCTCAACGCTCTATGGTCGCGCTCAACTCACATTTAGCATAATATTTAGGTAGCATGTTAATCAAGAGCTAATAATAATTCTAACGTATTATATGTTCACGAGTAGGTCTAGAGAGTGCGATTACGAAGTCTTGGCTTTCTGTGATTCCCACTTGTGATTAGAGATACCGTTATAGATATATAAATTTTTTCGAGATTGTGGTGCATTCAATATTCTGTGCATTTGTTTATCCGTAGGTAGTTATAATTTACCAAGGTAAAAATCATCAAACTTTCTCTGAATTTACATGGTCTTAAATGTTTTAATCTATTAATCAAGTGAGATTTCACAAAATTTATCTTTAATTCACCAGGCTCTTTTATAGTGGTAGTTGGATATTGTTTAAAGTATTAAATGCAGATTTTGGGAAAGAAGTGATTAATACCATCATAAAAGAAATGATAATGGTAAACAAAAACGATGCTATAAACATTATTGCAGTACTGCTTCATCTACTCCATTGGCAAGCATCCCTTACGCGTTGAAATGCAAAGTATTTGAAAAATAGTTGTAGTTATGCAAGGTAAATATAAATAGGCTAAACAAACTAAGCTGGTAAAACGGGGTTTAGTGCTAGTATTGATCCTTAAAAAATCGGTTGCCTCATGTTACGCTGAAAAAACCATCTTATCTGTGTTATTTAGCAAAGCCACGTTATGCTAGAATTACCTGAAGTCCAACATCCGCTGTACCTTTCTCATGTACTTTGCTGAGGATGTAGTCTTCCCCTTTGTAGCCTCACCTATCTTAAATTTCTTGTTAATTCCAATTTGCACTTGCTACTCCCAGTAAACTAATGTACGATTCATAATTAACTAGTATTTGAAAAACAAAGGATAAAGAACACTACAAGACTGGCGTCAGAACAATTTACAAATTTTCTAAAGATACAATATACAACTAATGACCATTCACAACCTAAAGGCCGCATTAATACATAAAACTAGTTTAATTAATATAAACAGCACGAGTGATTTTATAATATATTTCGAGAAAATGGAACGTGGAAAAACCACTAAATTACAGATTAACCGGCTTAAATCTTAATTATATGGACAATGTAAAAATATTTTTCAAGCAAAGCTTCCAGACAAAAATTATAGCAGATGATTATTTCAGGTCCTCCTCCTCATCCTTATTGATAGACCTTTTCACTTTAACTAAAAGAGAAGTGTGCCATTGGTCCAACCGACTAATCTTATCGAATGACTTAACTGTGTCGGTGAAAAGCTCTTCATTGCCATCTTCAAGACAAGAAATAAGATCCTAGAAATATAGGTTCATGCGAAAACTAGTAAAACATGGAGTATATAATTCCATTAATTATCGCAAACAAGACTAACCTTAATAAATTTGGCTTCACGAGAGTCTGTAAAAGACGGCGAAGCATCTTCATAACGTTTGAGAGCATGTTGTGCATCCAACTAAAGTTTTGAAAATTCACACAGTAGAACACTAATTTTTAAAAAAACCTATTGGCCATTATGCATGGGTAATAAAAACCAAGTACAACTTACCGAATCGATACATAAGAAGCAGATTAGTGCCTGAAAAAAGTGATTTTTTGCCGCGTACTTTAGCGTTGGATGATCAGCCTCCCATAAAGCAATCTCTTCAAAAACAGTTATTGCTTTTTGATACTGTTCTAGTTGTGCAGCATACTGAAATGTGATCAGGAATTAAAAAATAATCTGAAATTGACAGGACTAATTAGTAAATAGATCTGCTCTTTATTTAGATATCAGTAGTAGCTTTTATTATATATTATTAACACATCCATACCTGTGCTATCTTGATAAGACACTTGCTAGCACTACTTTTTGATTCTTCGCCTTTATAGTAGTCTGCTGCCTTCTGGTAGTGCGAAATGCACTGTTCCATATCAGGACACTCAGATTCAAAACTAAAATTACTCTACAATTACTATATTATATTAGGTAGTATAATAATCAAAAACCTTCCTTAACATCAAAGTAATTATTCTAAAACTATTTATCTTTATTTAACGTTTAAAATGTGATAGTAACATAATAGTAAAATATATCCTAAATCTATAACTTACAGTTCAGCAATGGTGACATGATTTTTTGCAGCCATATTAAATCGTCCCATATCCGTGTAAATCTCAGAGGTTTTAAGAAGGCAGTCTACGGCTACCTGAAACAAAAGAAATAAAACGAGAAAATTGTACAAGAACATCTACTTAATTACCATAATAAACCATATACTAACACCTACCTGTGGATTAACTTTCCTATAACAATTAGCTGCCTCAGCATATTGACTTGCACAATCATGTTTGGAGTCGCTCTAAAAAATAGCAAGGAAATTGTATAAATAATACTATATACACAGCAATTACTATCAATTATTTCGATTTTTAATAATTAAACAGACTTAATCAGATAATTGAAACAGTAATTGCGTTCTCTAAATAAGCCACTTATATCTAATTTTAATAAATAGAATTATAGTATGTAAAGATAAATATCAATAAGTATAAAAATCAGCATATACTTGTTTTATACCTTAGATCCGTGTAACTCAGCAGCTTTCACAAATGCATCACCAGCTTCCTTCCACAATTTAGCCATTTTGAATAAGTTACCAGCCTATCAAAACATTTCAAATTATCCTAAAATATTATCATGGGAAAACCAAGTAAAACAAAATCATTTTTACCAAACTTGAATCTTTATTTCAATAAACATTAATGTTTCTGTCTATGCCATGCTACAGCAATTGATTTTTTCTTTTCAAATGTTATTTCTTGCGTGTCTCCGAACTTAAATGATTTCGGAGTTTTATTTTTCTTACGGATCTTGAGATTGTCTAGTAATTCTTCCGGGTCCACACGTCTTTGAGGGATTTTTCGTTTTTCTAAACAAACTTCAGGATTCGAAATACCATGTTCATCTTGACAATGAGCATCTCGTAAATTATTTACTTTAAAAGTTTCCTGACAGTCTTCTCTATAGCATCGATAGTGGAAACCTGACGGATCATTTTCTATTCGAAGACGAAAAAAGGGACAATGTACTTCGTCACTGTGAAGTGACAATAAAAATTCAGATGGATACTTTCGATGGCAAACTAAGCATTGATGAGAGTGAGCTGCATGGTAGTGATCTTCAAATGATACGATATCTGGGAAATCCATTCCACAACTCTTCTCGAGACAGGTGTGGATTATCGGCTCATCTGCACTTTGTCCCTCTAGGCCAACGTAATCGGAACGCTAGCAAGCAGCTATTTTTCATAGATTAAAACAATCAAACTTAGAATAATACGTAGAAATATATATACCTGAATGTATAAATCAGCAGCTTCATCAGATCCACTTCCACCAAAAAGTTTACCAAAAAATCCTCCACCTCCTCGCGTTTTCTTATCAGCCTCTTCTAATTTTCTACGCGCTTTTGACTCACTATCGGCCATATCCTAAGATAATGAACATTGACCATAATTTCAATTCTTTTACTTAACATATACTATTTCTCAAAAGAATACATTACTTATTTAGTAAAGCAATGTTAGAGGACAACATTATTTAAGAGGATATACCATAATAGCAGTTAAAACAAACATTAATTATATCATTTACACTTGTAAAACAAAAAACTGTAACAAAGAAGCCAAAATAGGCGTAAAGTATAGCTAATAATAATACATTCACTACGACGAATAAATAATAATGTTCTCCAAGGTTTCTTAAATACTAAAAATAACCACTTACTTGTTAAGATGTTTCTAACACAACAGAACACCAATACGCGAAAACCTCCAAAATAGCTTGCGCCAACAATATCGACCCGGCACAAAGCACTATATAACCAACTACAGTATTCCAAAAATAACTCTTGGAAATTGCAGTCGGTTTAGTAATTCATGACTAGGACACAAAATCATAGATGGTCCCTATGTTCAAATAACATCTTGATATATTAAAATAACACTATAAAATACCATAATTTTAATAATTGTGTATATAACAGAAAAAAACAAAAATTTACGCATATAATGCAGCATAACCAAAGAAATGAAAATATTAAACAAATCTAAATAAATTAAGAGCAAAAAAAGATATATTTGTACAAGTGATGTTACATTAGATAAAACAACAAAAGGCCGTTAAGATAGTGAGTAATCGTAAATGAAAGTGAAATTTATTCAGTAATAAATACATATTCGTCAAAATTGTAACTAGAAATAAGAGGGAATTAGAAATGTAGAAAGAACTTTTCTTACCTTGTTCAGAAAAGTTTAGTATCTATTCCGTAAACATTACAAATAAATTCAAATAGTCATTATATCGCTAATTTGACCTAAAAGCTAATCTAAATCACTTTCAACACTCTCCACTCCCATCTTCTTCCACATAAGAGCCTTTAGATTTGTACATATCTGACGAGAATCGGGTGTTAAAGATTGTTCGTCGGACGTCAAAAGCTGAAAAATACCTCTGGTTAATTTAAGTAAAACCGAATCGTACCAATAATATTAATATTACCCATTATAGTAAATACTTTAAAATATATTTTATACGAATAGCAATGCAGAGTTAAAACAAACTTCGTGTAATAACGCCGATGGATTCTCTCCAGGAGTTACTTCTGTTGATCCTGAACTCATTACAATAGGTGATCCATTTATCGAAAATGCAACCTCACTATGGCGGGCTTTACGAAATCGGTTACCGCTGAATTACTTGAAATATTCCATAACAACAATATAAGTGAATTAGCAAACAACAATCAAAAATCCTTTTCTGTTAATTTTTAATAGGCAAGGGTTACGAAAATTATTTTTCCAAAATTACTTGGTATAATTTTTTAATTGCATAGTACTTCTTGAATACTACAAATGTAACTTCATGTTGATTGAATACATCACAAGATTACTAATAAAAATTGACAGAATGTTAGACTTAAAATAAACTGTATTTAATATAATAATATAAGAAATACGGGGCATAAATATATTAACTACGGTGAAAACCTACTTTAGATCGTTAACTTTAGGTGTAATTAGAGCAGGAACACGGAACGCATGACCCGATGGTGTTTTCATGTTTAATTCACGAATTAAACGGCTATAAATATGATTTAAAGTACTTATTAATTTCACAAGTAAAATCTAGCTTACTTGGGATATGGGGCTCTCTTAATAGTGTCCTTTGCTGTAGATTGATCAATTTTTTTAGTGGTAACAGTACCAATAGTTGGGTTAATACAATTATGATCCTTTTCCTCTTTAATGTTTATCTGAGAAACATTGGTAATAATTTAAGAAATTCCTATCACCTTATATAATTTTGACTTTCTCTCATGAGAATTATTAAAATTGTTAACTACCACACATGGATCCTGAACGTTGCAATCATCGTCATTTTCATCAGATTCCACATCAAAAGCATCAATACTAATATGTTCATTTCCTTCAACCTGTGCCCCTAAATGGTATAGTACAACTTGATTGCTCGAACATCTCTGTAATATATTTTATCGAAATAAGCATGTGAATATAACATACCTATTATCGATCCCGAATTTTCAGTATTTTTTTTGCTCTCGGAGAATCGGATAAATTCAAATAGATTCATATCCACTATTTCCTTAAATTTTAACATAGTAGTTAAGATGACTGGCATAGCGCAATAATAATAGTAATAATAAATTCTATAACGAAATATACTTTTGCAATATACCTCAGCAAGCAACATTGTATACTGCTTGGTCACGTCTGAGATAATCTTGTCATAGCAGGTACGGGCAGATTCTACGATTCTACCATACCGTTCATTAACTGGAAACCTTCTCATAAAAACAACTTTTTCCTTCAAGTTAAAGCAAAACATCAAATAAAAAACCGTCTGCTCTGAAGTCCTCTAAAAAATCATGCAGATGAACATTTAATTTTTCTGAATCATCATCTCGTTTGATTGTACCCTTTCTCGGCTTCGTGCTTTTCGGTTTGGTGGGTGGCATTTCTTCAGTAAAAAATCGAAACCTAAATAGAATTATATTTAAATAAAAGTTGTACTAATCACCAAAATTAATTACTTTTACTATAAATTTACATTGATTATGTAATCACCTAATTCTAGAATAACGTTTATCAAGTAGAATCTACAAATGATGGTGAAAATCTTATTAAAACTAATGTTGGTGTAAAAAAGTAGTATTAAATAAAAAGATTTTAAAGGTGAGGATATGTGAGTAAATACCGATTTATCAGCTAAAACAAAGATCATATTCCTACATATATTAAATTAAATTAAAATTTGGCGCCAATAATATTTGTATCGCAGACAATACATCGAAATGAATTGTATCGTAATTATTACACGGTAAACAACGTAGTAAATACATTAATGCTAAAGAATTTGAAATCATGTTTTCAAAGTATAATATAGAATATTTTGTCACTTATATTTTAAAGACACTTTTTTTTTGCATTTTCCACATATTTCTATAATTGGATCAGTGCTATGATTAGACACGTTTAGAAAATGCTAATAAAAAGTTGTGGTACAATATTATTCCTCAAAAATCTTTTTTTTACACAGGTTTCCTATATGCTTTGTATTTATTCAGGATTTTATGTCAATGGATTGGTTAGACAATGAGAATTTGTCATTTCCAGTTAATGCCGACAACGTTAAAATCATCAATACTCCTTCGGAGTTCTATGATTTACTTGTGGTATAGTGTATATCTTAGTTTACTAATTTAGGATATGATTGACATAATGCAAATAAATCATAGTTTGTTATTATAGGCTCGTTCTAAAGTTGCTCGAGACAGAATTGCATTAAGTACTCTTTATATCGGAGAAGGTGATCTTGAAAATAAATTGGTGAGATAAATAACAAGAGTTTAGATTACCTTAACGTAAATTGAATTTTTATTGTACTGTATGGAACGTTCTTTCAGATAAAAGCAATTGAAGATAACTTGTCTCAAAATACCAATTTACGTGTTTCCATTCTTTTGGATTATTTACGCGGTACTCGTGGTGGAAAAGATAGAAGTAGTGTCTCATTACTTAAGTGCATTGCTGATAAAGCTTCAGTTAGTTACTTAGTTACAGTAAATTATGAATAAGCAGGTGTTTTTTTTTTTACTATTCTCAGACTTTATTTAAAAACAGTATTATTTCAGATTTATTTATATCATACGCCTGAATTGGACGGCCTACTTAAAAAGATTTTACCTGAGAGAACAAACGAAATTATTGGTTTGCAACACATGAAATTATATATTTTTGATGATTGTCTATTGATAAGTGGGCGAGTCTTTGTTTTTCGCAATATTTTATTTCTATTTTTTATATATTACTTTCGTACGATACATCATTTTCTAGTTAGTAAAATAATATAAACAACCTGGATTTTTATTCACTGGTGTTTACTTCATGCCAGTTTAGTTTTAATTCTAATTGATTGATGATGCTTATCAATTTCCAGGGCTAATCTCTCAGATTCATATTTCACTAATCGTCAAGATCGATATATTGTATTCGAGGATTGTAAGGAACTTGCTGATTTTTTCTATATGATTATCGAAGCCATTGGGATATGCTCCTTTATTCTTAGTGCAGATGGAACTCTAAAGTTACATAATGGATGCATGATCCATCCTTTTCATGGTACTAACCTTTTTTTCATTCTAAATACTTTTTGGAACTATATTCTCGCATTTTCCTAAGGCAGTTGTCGTATTTAGTCATTTTAACTTTTGCTTTAAAACGGAGTACATCTCTATTATTGGGTGGTTTGACCGTAGTAGATAATTAGCAATTGCAGACTAAGATTTGCACCATAAATTTAGGCGAAAAAAGTGAAGTGAAATAGGTTACTAGCTATATATAATTATGATGGTTGACACTTTGGATTAGAAAATTAGGGAATAAGAATTTTAAAATTTTCGAAAACCCGCGAAATTAAGAATTTTTGTGTAACAAACTAGACATATATTAGCACCAATTTTTTGGTAATACTTTTTAGACTTTGCTTTGCTTTACTATCAGGTCGTTTTGAAGATTATCGGGCCCTAGTAAGGTCTCGTTTAAATGAAGTTATTAGTTCTGAGAAATGGAAGTCTTCGCTTTTAAATGAAGGGGATACGTTTGTTTATCCATTATTACAAATGGGACCTTTTGGATTTCAGCAAGAATTTAATCTACTTAAAAAAATATTTGCATCTCAGGTGATTATTTTTATCTAATATTGTTTGAAAAATTTTTTTAAGCATATTCTATCAGGATATTAAAATGTCAATCACAATGGCTTCGGGATATTTCAATTGCATTCAAGACTATGAAGCACTAATTTTTCAAAAGGGAAAATATTCTATGGATATATTAACAGCAGCCCCAAATGTGAGCTTTATATTATATTTAAATGAAATATTTGCTTATAAAATCTCATTTCTTTAGTTCAACTACGCTTTTGTTTTTAGGCAAATGGATTCTTTGGTGCTTCTGGTTATTCTCGCTATATTCCATCCTTATATTCTTGGGTAGCAGATAACTTTCTTCGAGAAAAAGAGGTTCACAAACGATCGTCTGTTAACTTACACGAATTCTCACGAAATGGATGGTCATTTCATGCAAAGGGATTGTGGATTGAAACACCATCACATTCTGCCACTATTGTTGGATCCTCAAATTATGGTAAATATAAATCAAGTGTACTAGTAATCTTTTTTTTCTAAATTTCACTAATTAGTTCAGGATATCGATCAGTTCATCGTGATTTAGAAGCCAATGTACTGTTGGTAACTACGAATGATTTACTACGAGATCGTTTGAAAGAAGTAGGTGGTTGGTTCATGTACTATTTCATTATTTGACTTCCTTCTATTCCACTTTAATTTTTCTATTTGTAGTAATAATTTAGGAAAAATGCCGCCTTTTTGACTTCTCGTCAATACTTGATATGAATGCTTTAAGACGTTCAGACCATCATATACCATTCGTCGTGAGAGCGGTTTCTAGAATTATAAGACATTTTTTTTAGACATTTTTTTCCTTTGTTACTAATAGAATTTGTCTTCACCCTTTTCTTATTTGTTTGTTAACGGGATATGAACACAGGAGAGTTATACGTTGTTGTTAATGTCAAGTTCAGTTTGCTTTATTTCATAGATTAATTAGTTGTATTCTTATCTAGTAATGAATACTAGAGTGTCATAACTGGTATTATTAATGTGCAGTTTAATGTAAAGGTATATTTTTCTAGTGTTTTATAGATTATACGGATTTTTTAGATAGGTTTAGTATATCCGATTATTAGTAAAAATCTTATTAATGCCTTATATCTTCAAAAAAGTCTAGTATCTGCGAACGGTCGCTCATATCTACAAAAATTTCATATGGGTTCAAATGCTTTAGTTTACTTTAGAAATATCACTCAAAAGAAAAAATTATGACTTTGCTACCTGTTGGAATGGTAGTTGGAAAAGCTTTGATGGATAACTTAGCACGTAGAACAAATTCTGTGAAGGTTGTCTTTTACGTTATATTTAAACTAATTCATAATATATTTGTTCTTGCAATCGAACTGGTATACATGCAATAATTTAGATTGATTTTTAGATAATATTTCATTCAAAAAATCTGGCACTTTTTACTACTTTTGTCATCTAGGTGCCTCGTACTTCAGCAATATCATCTTTTCGTAGCTGCAATAACTCACGACATCGATCAACGTTTACACATAGATGTAATCCTTTTAGCAGGCAAGAGGTATCATAATTTAGTTCGCCGAATATTTCCATACCTATCGATGTTTTTTAGATTTTGAGTCGGATAGGGGGGACGAGCATCCGAAAGACACATGGTCAAATCCGTAAGGAGAATGAATTACTTTTTGAGACTTTGAGAAAGGAAAATTGGTTAGCTTAATTTTTTTGTCGTACTTATTTTAAAATGTTTCCATGCTAAAATAAATAGTTTATCACAGGGTACCTATCTATCGTTACCCTAGCATTGGCTTTGGGGTAATTTTGGCGAGATCTAAATTACTTCAAACCATTGCTAGTATATTATATCTGCCTTATTCCTCCTATCAGTATCTTTTCGGACTAGCTGAATCTACATGGTTTTTTTCCACAGCTGCCTTGGCCATATTTGCACCTATAATGCTCGCTGTATTTAGCCGGTTAGTAAGTCTTATAATCAATATAGTATAATACTATATAAGACGCAGTATTACTTTTCAATTAAGAAATGAGTTTCCTACAGATACCTTAATCGTCTGATCGGTGTGATTGCAATGAACGATGGCAATGACTATGTTCGTATTGGATATCTAACATTTTGGGGTTCTCGAAGAAATAAGTGATTTATTTTTATGTTAAAAAGTTCTGATGAGTAAGTTTATGGATTTAGTTTTAATTGGACGGACAAATTTTAGATATCTCGAGGTAGCAGATGTACTACCATTAACGGAAGTAGCTGGAAACAAGGCGGATACGCTAGTAAAATTTTCCTGGTTTAGTGGGTTTGTAAATAAATATATGGTTCCAGTTATGGTTTTAAAAGAATATAGAGAATCAATCGTTTAAGTAAAGAAATAGGTGTGGTTTTTGGAAAAAAATAAGAAAGAAATGTGGAAATACTAGGCTTATTATTTAAAAAATGTTAATTATTACTGTAATATGGTTGTGGGATATTTGTATTAAAGTGATTCCTTTCGAAATATTAAAAAATTTCAGGAATGACTTTCTTTACCTACCAACCAAAAATGTTGAAATTGTGGACGAAGTAAGGGCAAAACTGCTCTTTGGAGACATTAATATTTTTTCTAGTTCTAAAGAAAAGAAAGAATAAATATCCATGCTCTTCTTGTATACATACTCTTATATAAATTCCATTACCTCTTTTTAAAACCATCACTATGTAAGTGTTATATTATTTGATATTTTTGAACAATCATTAACTTTTTATTTTACGAATATTTTTTTCAACCATCAGCATATGGCTGTTTGTATAACGGATACATATCTCGCAGTGTAGGTTAATTATCAGTAGCACGCTATCATGAGCGTTGGCGTCTTCGTTCATATTCCTCGAAAATCCCTTGCTTAATAGTAAGGAATCAGAGTTCCTGTCGTACTTTGTATTTTTACATTTCACAGCGTGTCTGTTTCTCTTCAAATTATATGGTTTAGTACGTAGTTGTTAAATGTAGTCAGTTAATGCTTAGCACTCCGTATCGGATGTTATTATTTTCTAATATTGAATCGTAAGTGGCTTACTCCGGATACGTTTGGTAAGGGATTGAAATCGCATTTCCTGGTGGATACCTGCCGTGTAGGAGGCTACCAGCTGTCAATGG
Source organism: Heterorhabditis bacteriophora (assembly GCA_964036235.1). Taxonomy (NCBI): domain Eukaryota; kingdom Metazoa; phylum Nematoda; class Chromadorea; order Rhabditida; family Heterorhabditidae; genus Heterorhabditis; species Heterorhabditis bacteriophora. The sequence continues at coordinate 5,380,936 of OZ038426.1, read as the reverse complement.
ATAGGAAAAATCTACGATGTAATTTTCGTTTATATAATTCCATTGTTTAGTATAATATTGTTATAATGAAATGCTAGCTCATTGTATCTTTGGTAATGGTTTATCTATATCCCAATTCAAAATATGAGCTTGGCATTGGCTTAATGTGAGCTTTTTGTGAGTGGTGTATTGAGACGAAAGTTGAGAGCGTTTATATTAAGCTGAGAGGATTCTAAGTTTATGCAAGTTGCTTTAAATCGAGTTTTTTTTAAAGCTATGAGTTATATTTAAGTCTTTAGTATTACATTATTTCAAGTAACGGGCTTATTTTCTTCTTCAAAAGGATGCACTTGTTTATCATTCAAACAATTTTTAACGTCAATCTATATCGCACTTATCGCTTTTGGAATCTTATGTCTTTATGATTTTACATTAAGCTAAAAGAATATAGAGAAGCTCTAATGAAGACATGTTAGCTTAATATGTATCCTTTTCAGGAAAAAATAGTTCGGGAGATAAAGTTATCCTACATATAGTTTCCTACGTTTCGTTAGAATTTAATAATAATTTATCACTGAATTGTAGCAGTCTCACTATAACCTTTATTTTCACCGCGATTTTCTAATATATAAAAGATGTCTACCATACCAGATGTTTTTAAAGGACACATTTTTTTGAAGGATAATAGATTAAATTTGTATTTGATAGTGAAATAGACTTGTATAAATAAGATTGTGACTAAATATCAAAGAAATTGCTTGGATCCCTTAATGATCATAAAGTGCTATAGGCAATTTTGTTCTGTGAAGCAATTTAGTATTAAATGAAAGGGAAGGAACAAGGTACATTATTTTGATAGTGGAGATGCTAACCTATGGGAATTAAATCCTTATAATCGAAAAACGACACAACAAAAACCACATAATATTTTACCTTTTATGGTTGAAACTAATTGCTAGACTCTTTTTTTAATGTTTAATTATTGTTATTACCTGCTAGTCTTACCCAACTAGTTATGGCATTTCTCTCCTTCAAGCTCTTATTTTGTCGGAAGTGACTTCCCACATCGCGTTCCACTGAAATATTCACACTAGTCCGATGCGAGTCATCATTGGTAATAATTTATTAATCACTTCGTGAAACCAGCGAAGTATCTCTCTCTCTCTACCTACCTACCTATAAGAAAGAGTTATGTCTACTGAGTTCCATTTGATTGCAACCAAATAACAGCTAACAGGAGTGGCTTCGGTAATTTTCTCGATTATAACATCTATACGATGAAGTATCGCCATGTCATTATGATTTATCAAAAGCGCAGTATTTGATTAACTAACTCCTAAACGGGAATACGATGAAATTTAATTTCAATAAAAAATCTATAATGTTACATTATCCAAAGCCTATATATAATGCTTACATATCTACAAACTTTATAAAAGTGCCTTATTTAATCTCTGATAGCACAGCCATATCCGTTAGCATTTATCAATTGTCTGAAATAGTAATTTTTTAGAATAAATTATATCCTATTCCGAATCTGAAGATGCTTTTAAATTCCGTTCTAAATTCTCCCCCTAATATCTAGCATGCCATTGTTGGAAAATTATCAAGTATGTTATTAAGACATTATTTCTTCTCCCTACTTACAATTCTGATATTTATTATAAACAATAGTTAACTGATGTATTTTTATAATTATGAGACTCTAATAAATATCTAAGGCAGAAATGCACTTCAAATAATAGATTTCGTCGTCTTCTATCTACATTAAATGATAATTAAACCTGGAAAAATTATTCATTCTAGATGTGAAAGACGAACATGCATTGGTTCCATTTACAACGAGAACGTCGTCGTGTTCAAAAGGCCTTACTTGTGCCAATATTCGTTGCACTCATATTCTCCTTCGGTGTTATTTCGCTTACTACTGGTCTACTCAGAGGTCAATAACTGTACCGTAAACTGTCACATAGTGTGAATATTTTACGTTTCTGTGGCAATTCATATATAACATATTTAATAATAGACACGAAGTTAACTGAATAAGAAAGCAATTCTTATATAATTATTGTTATTTCTAGTAGTTATGAAAAGTGCAATAATGGTGAGACTTACACGCAATATAAGCTTATCTAGAAAAGCCATCAAGTTATATTTTTAGAAGAGGTTCAGACAGATGCTCGGCGTAGAGTTGTACGGGCTGCCCCATATGATGAATGCAGTATAAAAAAAATAAGTGCGTATACATGAATTGAAGATTAATAGATAATAGAAAACAAAAAGAGACAAGTCAGATTTGAATGCATCATCGGATCAATTCCCTCCGGATCTCTTCTCTCTGGAACAGAGACAGCGAGGAGCTGTGGTTCTCCACCTTAGTGGTCTCGTTTATATGTTTGTGGCTCTTGCTGTCGTTTGTGACGAATTTTTCGTGCCCAGTCTCTCAGTACTTATAAAGGTGGTAAGTCGCTAATCTATATTTAAGCAATGTCTTTATTGTGCTTGAATGTTTCGTATAGCTTGCAGAATTTTGTTCCAGCTAGATATCTCAGAAGATGTAGCAGGGGCTACATTTATGGCAGCTGGTGGTTCTGCTCCCGAATTTTTTACTTCCGTTTTTGGTGTATTTGTAGCACAAAATAATGTTGGGATAGGTACTATAGTAGGTTTGTATACAATCATTTTTAGCTTATGTTCTTTAAATTTAATCATTAAAATATTTTGTAAAAAAATTATTTAGTAAGCGTTATACAAGAATAAAACTTAATCTGTATAATTAACCGCTAAATTGGATGATATAGTAAACAATAACAACGATATTTTTTTTAGGTAGTGCCACATTCAATATTCTATGTGTGCTTGCATTCTGCACTCTCTTTTCACGTGAAGTGCTTCACTTGACATGGTGGCCTCTATTTAGGTGAAAATATAAAGATGAATTCATAGTTTAAAAAAAAATAATTTAAAAAAACTATGAACTGCCTATTAGATAGATACAATATTAATTGAGCAGCTTCTATCACTATTGATTTGAATTATTATACGAATAATTTCAGGGATATGTCTTTTTACATCGTCGGTCTTCTCTTTCTTGTAATTTTCTTCGCTGATGAGAAAATCTCTTGGTACGAAGCTCTGACAATGCTACTCATTTATGTTATCTATGGCTTGTTCATGAAGTACAATTCAAATCTTGAATGTCGAGTTAAGGGTTGGCTCAACGGAAACAAAGAGCTTACTGTGAGCTATTTTTCACTTTCCTATTCTTTGTTTCTTTGGTATAATGTGGAGTATAAGAATATTGTATCAAATAATTTAATATTTTAACTATTTATAAGTATTATTTATATGTTTATGCATCATGGGCTTTGAATTAAAAATATAAAATAAGCAAGAATTCTTGGTTTTCTCGGTATAGATTATTGATTGTATTCAATACTGTCTAATACGTATTGAATAAAGAGGGAAGTAGTAGGAAGAGCACTATCCTAGTGCTTTTAGATGCCGACAGTTGCACTTCCTCAACCTGAAGTGTTTAGTCGTGAACCACGTCGTTCTTTTCCAATGATTCATGGTGGAACACAACTAAGGAACGGTATAGCTAGAATGGCGATAGGCAGTGAAGATGAGTCAGGTATGCAAAATAATATCCATTAGTAGTGAATAAAGATGTAATTTTTAAAAATAAACTATGAGTTTAAATTTATAAAAACTGGTCATTTTATTTTTAAAACTGTTATAAAACGTTGGCATTTATTCAGTAAGAAAAAAATTTCATAGTTACATTAATAAGAAGATAACGTTATTTTTCTATTATAATTATTCTGAAGAGAACATCCTATCAATTGCGGCCTAGAATTTAGTCTTACAGTTTCATACAAGCTGCGTTCATATCTTCCCATTTAGTTGTCATTTTAATCTATATATTTATATTTTTGTTTTTTCCAACGTTATATAAACTACACTCACTTTCTTGTTCACTGCTCATCTCCTATGTTCGCTATCTTTTAAGCTCATTTCCTATTGCGTATAGTAGTCTTTACTCGGAAATCCTATAATTTTGTCACTACAGATAACAAATTCACTCTATATGTAGAAGTGTCATGCGAAATTTTCACAGTATCTGTGAGTCACAGGATGGTTGTATTCTAGGATCGTAGCAATCACATCTTTGCAACTTAGTATCATCCCTGTTACTCATAATGGGTAAATATATCACCTGTATGTATCAGCAAGGATAATTCCTTCGGAATTTTTTTAGCACTTCATCTTGAAAGTTACCGTATATTTTGCCGTCAATCTATGCTGAACAGAGTTATTTCCTCACATATATAAGTTAATTCACATATATGAGCAGTTTTCATATCAAATATTTTCTAAGTGATTGAGGACTCATTTTAAAACTAACACCTAACAATTTTTGAGTCATTCATTTTTATTGTCATCCAACATTAATAGTTTGAATACTACTAGCTAGCATAGAGGATAATTACATAGGATCGGTTAGGACAAATAACACAACCTTTTCACAAGTACGAACAGTACCTCTTTAAATATCACTGTGATTTTTATCTCTTCCTTTATGACCTAGATTATATTAATTTAAACCAATATATTCTAGGTGTAGATTTTGTTCAGTTGTCTTTTAGAATGAGTGAAAGTGCCTGAATCAATTGCTCATATCAATAATCTTTCTTTCCACTATTTAAATGTGCAAATAAGTAGTAAATACAAGTCAGAATGACGTAACAAAAATTCTCCATATTTACACTAACTATTATGAACACTACGAAGTATATTTTTGTATGCTACTGGTTATACTTTTACTTTATGTGTAAATACTAAGCTTCATTCATCAATACAAAGATAGAAGGCATATTTTCTCTTAATTTCGTTCAGGTTTCTATGACATTAGTAGTAAGAAGAAAGCTATTTATTTATACTATTAATGAATGGTAGAAATTCATGTCATGAGGTTATTTAATTATATAGTGAAAATTTAGACCATGAACAGCATCATCATACAAATGCCAATAATCACCAACATAAAGTGCTGATAGTGAAACCAACTGAGGAGAGAATGTTCGTACGCACAAGTGAGTCCTTGATCACAGGGTTGTATTTTAGTTGTATGCTATATTTCAAATAAAGAACTATTATTTGCACAATTATTTCATTTAGATACTCATTCTCTTCCGACAGTTAGCGAAATTGTGCAAGGAAAAAAAGGGCAGAACAGTAAAATCACTCCAGTGGAAATATCTGATTCGTCATGGACTTCACAGGTTTCCCACTTGTTTCTAAAATCAACCGTTATTATTTTGAATTTACAATAATACTATAAACATTTTTAAAATGGTATTGTAAACAAATTTTTCTGTCAGACCTAAGAATGTAGTATCGAAAATCTGTTGATTATACCTACGTATAGCAATGATAGTTCGAAATAGTACATCTTTAAAGTTTTTCAGTCAGAATTTCTGATACAACTGGATGTTTCTCAGGCGTATCCGGGTGATAAAAACGGGGATAACAATAAGAATTCGAACCATTCTGATGCTGTCGAAAACGGGCACCCAGTACAATTGCAACCAGTGAGTGAGGTCAGAACTAGACGAATCTCTTGATAATCGTTTAATCAACCCTAATATCATAATGATTGAAAAGCTTACAAGTAAATATAATTCATAAACATCAAACAAAATCATCTTTCATTTGCAGTTATCTATCGATTCAAGTGATGAACAACCACTTGATCTTTCCTGGCCCGATGTGCCTTTGAAGCAGCTTATTTTTGTACTTCTGGCACCCATAATGTTTCCTCTAGCATACACTTTACCAGATGTTAGAAATCCGGTAATGCATACTATCCATATTTATCATCAAGGCTGAAAATTTCGTAACATCTTCTTGTACAAATACTCGTTTCTAAATTCCTAGGGTTTACGCAGTTGGTTCCTCATTACTTTCATCGGCTCTGTTCTGTGGATAGCTCTGTTCTCCTATCTCATGGTCTGGTGGGCTAACACCATTGGTGAAACATTCGGAATACCCACTGAAGTTTGTTTTTCAGAATTTAACTCAGCTAATTTTCTCTAGATTGAATTTAAATTACGATAATATTATAATCTGTCGTTTATATAGATTATGGGACTAACGATTCTGGCTGCAGGCACAAGCATTCCTGATTTAATAACAAGGTGAGTGTGGAGTGCATCCATAAAATGTTGAATAAAAATTGAGAGAAATTATGAGAAGAAAAGAAAGCACCCGGAATTGTGTTTACATCAGTGAACTGTTTGCAAAACCATATCACCCCTGCAATAAATTGCAGGAAATGCAAAACAGTTAAACGTTTGTAAAATTCTTCTTCTTCTATAGTTTTAGAGGTTAAAAAAATATAGAAATAAATGACCAAACAAAGTTAAATATAACAAAAGAAAAAATGCATATCTGTTTCTGCATTGCTTTAATAAACTACAAGTTTTGTCTATTTTTGTAACTAACACTAATCGGTTGAACTAAATACAGTGCCTATAAGATTTCAAATATATTCAAGAAATACTATTGAGGACTCAATGAGTGTTATGGGGTACAAAATAATATAAATCAATAAAAGGTTTGAGATTGGTGTTCAGCAGATGAGAATCTACTGCCCCATGAAAGGGATCATTCACTTATTTATCCATACTATTATAATTTTATTTGTGAGCTATTAAACAGATATTGTGATTGCATGCCATAGTTGCTATAAAATATCTTTGAATACTGGCAAGCCACGAGGCAATCAGTCACAAAGTCCGCCAGGTGCAAGCGGCAGTGGGTTCTCTAGGCAATGGAGAGAACGATAATGACAAAAAACTTGCCATCTCAAAGAATGCAATAATTGATTGATAACAATAATCACCGCAATGCCACTAAATATCCTTTGTAAAATTATCTAACCCAAGTTAGTGGTGACGAACTATTTTATAAAGCGCAATTCGTATGCGTCCAAGCGCACATCAAATTCAAATTGTAAACATTAAGCTACGACTTAGTAAAGTATCAGGCCTTTATAACTCTCCTAATTTACCATGTATTTCAAAATTGAGACAAATAACCGGATTCATGAAATAATGTATACTAATTTACTTCTTTAGCAGAAATGTCATAACACCTCTATTTATTTCCACTACAAATCACATTCATGTAAGCCTATCATTTCAAAACATGACTTGAGTAACGGACCATTTTTACACAACTTTTAGTGCTGTTATTGCAGACAAAAAAATCTTAATTTATGTTTGCATTAAGAATTATGTTCCAAAACATAGTATGGAAAATCTCACAAATATTTATCGCATGCTTAGCCATATGTCTGTGAAGTTATTTAAAGATTAGTGTAAAAAGAAAATTAGCAAACTATAAATGCAAAATTTATAATATAGTAGGGATATTTTTAATGTACAGAAAAATCAAACGAACAAACGACTAACTACAGATTATGTTAAAAAAATATATAAAATACATAAAATAAAAGAGGAAAGGTATATAATATTTCAGTGTAATCGTAGCCCGCAAAGGTCTTGGTGACATGGCCGTATCTAGTTCCATAGGCAGCAACCTTTTCGATATATGTGTAGGGTTAGTTGGTAACTGAACCCCAGCATTGCTGTTTTTTTTAAAAATTTTAATAATAGGCTTATATATCTATTTATTATGTACTTGATTTAATTTTAAATATTTCAGACTTCCTATTCCCTGGTTGTTCTATTTCATACTGGCTCTATTTCAACGAACAGCGGAAACGTTTCCGACAGGTGTTTAACTAACACACTGGGGCAACAGTTGCCGAAAGAGTAGTGGGAATGTATGTAAGAAAATGCAAGTACATGCAATGGAATTGAATCGTTCAGTATCTGTGGTGTCAAACGGGCTCATCTGCAGTGTGGGTATGTTGTTCGTCATGCTCACCTTCCTCGTGCTGTGCATCGCTCTCTCCCGATGGCGAATGGATAAATTTTTCGGACTGCTTATGATTATCTCCTACGTGATATTTTGCATATTTAGCATTATTCTGGAGACTGGCAGAGTCACGTGTCCATTGCGAATAACATTGAACTCATGCTGAACATATTACTTAAAATTTACATATAAATTGTCTACTTTACTAAAATTATTTTAAGATAAATATGTTCAATATTGCGACTATAGATATTCAGCTGTGCAAATAAACATCTCTAAAAACCTGGTGAAAATGACCAGTACAGGACAAGAAAACTTTGATGTTTCTTTAGTTATCTGCCATTACGAAATTGAACTTCATGTATCGATGAGAGGTGGCACTGATAAAGCATCAACCATTATGAAAAAGTAGTCAAATTATATGTTTCGTAGTACAGTGGAATTAAAAGACCCACATAAATGAGAGGAAGAGACGTACAGTGCGGAATTTTTTCCTAAGAACAGGTAAAAAATGGAAAATCTGCTTTAACTAATTAAGAAAGATATCTACTTGCTGATTTTTCATGTAGAAAATTGTTCAGTGATTAATAAACAATGTCAAATTTGTCATGTTTAGAGATAAGTATAATTAATGCTGATTATAAGATTTAAGGTAGAGATAGTGGTCTATACTTAAAGAATCTATATAACTATACATTCGAATTAAATACAATCGAACATAACTCCAAATATTATTTGATAAGATAGTCCTGTATGTGACCTCTGTCCACCACAGATCTAAACCCAGTAGAAACAACGTCTTGATATCATTAACCACTCACCTGGAGGCCTATCGTATCGCTGTCTATTGATAAGCTCAGTCACACAAACAAGACCCTATAGGAGGGCTGTACAGGCAAGAGACTGAGTCGAATGTCCTACACATCTGACCGATAGAGCGTTTGGCATTTCCTGAATAGACCCCGTTCTGTGGGCAAGATTCCATCATGAAAATCCAACGAAAAGTAAGTTGTTATTTTAACTCCATACCGTAGTACTCATATTTTTAAGCATATAAATTTTCTATAGGAATGCATTATTTAACATAACAACTATTTATCGTATTTGACAGCAATATACAATGTGTATTTTATAAATTATTCCACTATATTTTTATCTACTAATTTGTCAATTTACTAAATTGTTATTCTGTGCTAATAACCAATCGTTGTACCACACTTTTAATATCACAGTTTATACTCGATTCTATTCAACACAGAAAGATCCAATTAAATTTGATCAGTGTATCTAAAAATAACAAATTAAACACCCGTACAGATAGCGTGTTTCTTCCTCGTGTTCGGCACTGTATACTTTCTAGAATCAATTGGGGGATTCTACATGACAAGGCGAGTCACATTTATAGCTGGATACCAAAGAAATCTAAGATACCTATATTTTGTCAAGGGTTTCATTTACTAAAGTGGTTCATGGTAGTGAACACATAACAAAACTGTGTATTTTAGGAATACTTTACAAAATATATATTTAAATCATATGTTATATTTTGAATTTCCGCTTTCACCCTCTAATTTTGTCGATGGCTTAATGATGTGATAAGGAAATACATAGAGACGCTGTCTAATAACGTGATAAGAACAAATCCCGGAAGACAAAAACAGTGTAGTGACTAGTAGTACGCCTATAGTAGCGCACCAAATATAGTTTAACCAACTACTACTGAGATTTTAATACTGATGGAAACAATTATTCTTATTTCATTTCAGTGCTGTTGTGTTCATAGAAAAACAGTTTCAAATCCCTTCCCGTCTCAGCGGGACGATGGTATCAGCAGGAGATTTTGCCTATATTCCCGTGGTTGTCTTTACAAGTTATTTTGGAGGAAAGGTACTAATAAAAAGATAGAAAATAGGCTGTAATCATTCTGAAAGATTGAAGGCATAAAGAAAAAGACATGTGTATGATGCAGGGTAACCGTGCACGTTGGATAGGCGGTGGATGTATTTTGATTTCTATTGCAAATCTTCTAATAAGTTCATCTAATTTTCTCTTCCCAGTTGAAGAATTTCACGTGAATAGCAGCTACATACCTAGTTCTCTCGCTTACGAAGTTAATCGGTAGGACAACATCCTTAATTTCCAATATATTTGCATGATTCTATATTTGTTTTTTTTAAGTGCTTTTAAAATTATTTACATGAGTATGCCCTATTTTAGCTTTATTCTTAAAAAACCGAGCGATCCTTATTGGTTTAATCGAACTCTCAGAGACATCGACCCTAAGGGAATTGCCCTTAGCACATATGTAAGATAAAATTCAGTTTCTATATAATAAAATTTTTATGCAATTTAAGGGATAATGTTAGTAGAGAACATTGTTAATCTTTCAGATTGGCCCATACCACACCAAGGATGAGGAATTCACCAAATATCAATCCTTTTGTTTTTATAATCCAGGTTCAGACATATGCGCTATAATGGAGGTATTCAATTAAGGAACATATTATTTGCAGTCTAACTAAGTAAATAAGAGTTAGTTGAGATGACAAAAATATTATAGAAGCGTATTACCGAAGAACATATCGTTAATGAGAATGATGTTTCGGCGGTCAGAGTTCTCACATCTTTACCGTATTCTTTCTGTCACAATGTTATAAATAAATTGAGACAAGATGTAAGATTATACTTCAAATTTTTTTCATATATTTTGTATCATTCTATAGGATAAAAGATTATGCATCAAGCATAAAGAAGATTTTAGGAAGTCTATGATAAATTAGCCACTTTCTTTTCGGACAAAGAACTTTAGATGTTAAATATATAAATTTTGCATCCATTATTTTAAAACAATATTTCGTAACCATTCAGCATAAGGTAGATGAGTGTAAAAAGGACAACTCTAGTGTAGGTCCGTTCATGATGATTTTCGGAGGATTAATGTTACTAGGAGTTGGACGGTGAGCCAATGAAAAATTCTATAATTTCATATGTGTTAATATATTTGAGGGTCTAAGTGAAAATGTTAAAGTAGAATTTACTGCTCATTTAGAACCATGCCATTTTCTCTTGGCTTACCTCTCATGGATGACAATGTTAAAAAAAAGAATCTTCCCCTCTACTTTGGTGGGTAACATTCTTGAGACTTCATATTTTATTTTGATCTTATCACAAATGACTGCCAAGATTAATGAAGAATATTTTTCTTGTAAATTACTTTACTGAGAATCCCATCATTTCAGCTTGCATGTTCTTCGTCAAGATACTTGGCCCTGTTATCGGCTTACTGGTTGGAAGCAAGCTAAATGAAATATATTACACTTTTGAACGTTAGTATAGAAAATAATTGCAAAAATAAAAAAGGTAATAGGAATGTATGAATAACATTTGTTTTTTAGCTCCGCGTGGACTTACTCCATTAGATCCCATGTGGATTGGCTGTTGGTGGCTAGGATTCTTAATCTTCGGGCGCGTTGAATTTTATACTTAGAATACAATGCTTTCTTTGAAATTGTATTCCATCATTCGTCAGGCTCAACAGCGTGTTGCTGTTTTTAGGTGTCTTCTTTTTTTCCCTTCATTAGCGCTTTTCCTCTTTCCTGCTGACAATTTGGATGAAACTTCTAACGAAGAAAAAATTACACTAGAGAGGCTAAATGGAGATAACGAGACGCAAATGTGAGTATTTTATTAAACTTATAATTACCAACATACTAGAAGTGTTTATTTAAGAACGGAAAGACCACGAAAAACACTTAATCTTCGTGATAGACATGTAAAAAAAGATGATGAAGAAAAACCAGTCAAAGAAAAAATATGTGGTATGTTAGTTTTTTTCCCCAAAAATAATTATATAAGCTAAAAATTAGTATATCATTGCAGAGTTCTACTCTACTGTGAAGTCTCTTTTCCGCAACCCTATATATGTGGGAGCCATGCTAGGTCGAATTGTTGATGTACTTGCTTTCAAGGGGTTTGTTTACAAATTATAACTAATTTTTTAAAGTTTCATAGGACTTCGCTAAATAGGGTTTTTTTTAGATTTTTCGTATTCTTGGGCAAATATCTGGAAATACAATTCGGCGTTCCGCAATACGTTATCCAGAAATATCTTGGTACGCTGTGTCGCAAAGGGGAAGATGGCATCAATAGTGTATAGTGGAAACAACGAAGCGAGTGTGAGAGAGGAGGTATGAGTAGGAGAAAGTGGAAAAATATTAGAAAAAGAGATATGAATGAGGACGAAGAAATGATTGAAATACTTTTAGCGAGTACAGGTGTCGTAGGATTCGCAGCCGGAATGATAATTGGCAGCGTTGCACTTAAGAAATTTCGGTTACAAGGTTCTTAATTTAACATTCTTTACGGAGTAGTTTCACTAAAGCGCACATTATTTAGATATCTATCCATTAAATCCATACCAATAACTGTCTTTGTATATTCCTTTCTAGGCCGAAAGGCTGCAGGCTGGGTAGCAGCCTGTTCTTTAGTAGCCGCTCTTCTTTCTTTTGCCAATGGAGCTGTTGGTTGCAAGTCCGTTATTGGACACATTGGAGATCAGGCTATGTTCGTTGTTATAAGTCGCTTATAGTTTGCGTAATTAAGCTAGTTGAAATACCAATCTGCTTATCATATTTAAAATAGATATTAATTTATGAGTATCTATTTAATTTCGCTGTAAATTTCTAATTTAAAGATATTATTTCAGAGCGAACAATTTTACTTTTCCATCTTGTCGCCCAGACTGTGTATGCCAAGATATGCCTTTCTATCCAGTGTGTAATACAAAGTATGCAATAAATGCAATATCCTTAAAATTTAAGAATAGCGCGTTTATTTCTACTTTTTTTTTGTTTACAGGGGTGATGTGTTTTATTCACCCTGTCAAGCTGGATGTCCTTTAAGCGGAGCCAATTTCAGCATTTTTGAGAAGGTTGGGTTATATTTGGTTAACTTAGCTAAAGTCATTATTTCAACTAGTTAAAATCCTAAGATTTTCAGAAATCAAAAACTGAGAGACTGGTGTTCACAGAGTGTGAATGCGCAGGTACCGATGACCTTTCTGTATCCAGGGACTACTGTGACACAGGTAAAATAAAACAATGTATTATTTACAGCCTTAATCAAAACATTCATGTAAAATATTTTAGAATACTGCACTAGTCAATTCAAGATATTTTTTATCAACCAGGCATTTGGAGCAATATTCGGGGGATTAGCGGTAGTTCCGGGAATGCTTATAGTGTTCAGGTAAGCTACGTAGTGAAGGTACTTTGTTACTTTTATTAGAACGAGCAAATAAGAAGCGTAAAGTAATAGCATTCTAGATCAGTTCCCCCTGAGCATAGAAGTATTTCCCTTGGTTTCAATGGATTCCTCGTCAGCTTGTTTGGTAAGTAACAAATCCGAAATTCTTTAATGTGATTATAGTATGAGAACGAGTAGTTTTATATAACGAATTCTTGTAAAACAATTGTTAAATAATGCGTAAAACCGTAATCTATGCACTTATAACACTTGCGAGTTATTCTTTCCTTCCCTCACTCCTTTAATAGTTAAATAAAATTAGTAGATTTTCCAAATGAACATTGATGGCCGTTATAAGAAATTATTCGTTCTTTAAATAAAACTGATAATAGTCTCTCCTAAAGTCTCAGATAAAGTTATTTTCTAGTATGAAATATATCTTCAATAATAATCTTCATATCATAACATCTCTGACCTTAAAATGGTAGAAACTAATTTCTTATAAACACAAGGAATGTGTTTGAATAGGCAAACGCCATCATCTACTTCTATTAGATGATTGTATTTCAATTACTCACGATGAAAACATCTGTAAACGATCATGTTTCCTCTAGTGTTTTACCGTCGGAACTTGGTACCTAGAACTGAAACCTATAAAAGGCCGAACCTATAAAATACCGTCAGTTCCTTCCAATGGATAATTTCATCTCTTCAAAGAATTTTCCAATACTCGTATTCCGCCTAATATTAATGTAGTTCGATAAACGTTAATCGGCCATACACTGATCGTTGAAAATAATGAGTTTCCTTGTAAAACTATGTCCATTAAGTACTGCATAGGCGACGTTTCAAGGTAGAAACCTACTGATGCTCAAATTCGCTTGCATTTGCATTTGTACATTGTTACTACTTATAAACTTATTTAGAGTTAACAATTAAACAATTATTTTATTTTTCCAATCTGCAGAGTATTTTGTGATGCAAAGTTCATTGCCCATACTTATAGAAACGGGTAATTATTGAGCAAATAGTAAACTTTTCAAAGCTGAACTGCTTGGCTATTGCGTTTTCCCCTTTATTAGAAACTTCTATAATTAAAAACCTAATAGAGCTTGGAAGTTTTGTTCCACAAATCATTCTGTAAATAAAGTTCCTTAGGTTAAAGTAAGCAACACCAATATCACTAAGAGAAATGATTATTATATTAAATACAAAACATTACATTTATAGAAATAAAAATCATAGGAAAATATTGTCCACTATCATTCGACACCCAAAAAAGAAAAATGGTATATCTCAGTTCACAATATAGTTCGAAGCTTCCAATGTGTAGTACATCTCTAGTTATCTGGTTTTGAACATTTTTCTACTTGGTTTAAAAATTTTTATTTAGCTACCCTTCCATCTCCTGTATTTTGGGGTAAAATCTTCGACATGAGTTGTCTTATGTGGCAAAATCTGTGTGACAAAACAGGAGCTTGTCCTATTTATGATACTGATGAACTTCGAATAAGGTAAGTTCACAGCTAGTGATTAAGATTATCTTTACTTTCACAACGGAAAATTCAAGCTAATAATCACTTTTAAAAATTTCAAGGCTCCACGTGATATATGGTGGTCTTCGTATGTTCTCGTTATTTTCTGATATATGGGTATTGTACTGGGCAAAAGGATTGAAGCTCGTTGACGAGGAACAAGAAACAGAAGTTGAAAGCGAGGATAAAGGAGTGAAATACATGGTGCAGGAAATAGAGCCAAAACAAAATTGGGGACAGACAGAGAACAATGATAGTAGGAATCAACATGATAAGTTATTAGGGGATTAAATCACTTCTTCGGCCTTTCATAACTACTTATAATTGGGGTGATGTTAGAACATTACTGTATTAAAGTGCCTTATTATTTCTTTAAAAAAAGTACCAGCCGTTAAAATTCTATCCGGCATGCAATTAATGAACGTGTAGTTAAAAAATGTTTGCATATTTTCATCTTAATTAATTGAGAAAAAATTTCATCTAAAAACTTATACTACTTTATCTCATATTTCTACATGATAACCATTCATCGCATGATATCTACAAACCTCTCTTCATGTTGATTATTAAATGATTTAATTCAAAAATTCAAAATAGATTTTGATAATTTGCTGTCTACCATACCACGCATTATTAATCATTATATTCAATTAAATGTTTTGTGTACTGCATAACAAAATATATGCAAGCTAAATTCTAAAAATAATTAGCATCTACTAGATTTCTGGGAACTACCCTTAACAATCAAAGTAATAGCAAAAAACTAGTGATTTTGTCTGACAATACAACAGATTTACATAAGACAATATGGTGCCACTTTTCCAGAATTATAGTTTGGCATTTTATATTTTGTAAAATAATTTAATAAAATAAATGCAAAGATATGATATTGTTATGTCTAGTAGGTAAGAGCACAGTATATAATTTTTAATAGCTGTCAATCGGAGGAGACAACGGAATAAATCAATAATAACACACATAGATCACAGTACCAGTCAAATAAATTATTTCCGTCTGTTTGATTTGATGTGAATTATATCCCATATGTTAAAAAGACAATTAGTGATGATATCTTAACATCTCACCTAATAGCATTACATAATGGGGAATGCTGGTTATTAGGGTTGTTATTCGGGATTGTCTCAAATCCCGAAAATCGGGAAATTCCCGATATTTTTCCTATCCTATTTTCCCGAGATACCGGAACCGCAACTTTAAAATTCCTGTTTTCCCGTTTTCCCGAAATCCCGATTTTATTATCCCGAATAACAACCCTACTGGTTATAAATATGGCATCTTATGACGTCGGGCCAGGAATTTTGCAATTTATCACTTTGGTTGTCACTAACCAAGTTACTTGTGCTAAGAGTAATAGAGCGTGCTCTGAATCCTGTAATGATCGTTGAACCGATTGATCAACAGAGATCGCAGCGATAACGTAGTCTTCTTTCTTCAACTACTTGCTGTGATCACCAATTACATGAGATAACACGTCCGTTTATCCTAAAGATGTGGTAGACTTGTATTAAATTTGGAAATCGCAAGGTAACAAAGTGGTTGTTCATCATTGTAGTCTATTCGCTGTGTACATTGAACCACAAATATCAAGTAATGGTTTGTGATCCGTTAAGAGCGTAAAATGACATCCATATGGCATACGGTGAAGTTTCTTTGCGGTGAACACTGGTGCTAGGTTCTCCTTCTCAATCTGACCAAAAACTTTTCTCTGCATTGGTTAGAATACGTGATACGTGCATGACTGCCCTCTCCGAACAATTTGGATATCTAGGATTGATGACAGCACCGATTCCGCACACCGACAGTTACAACTATCTCGCTAAGGGTCATAATGAGTTAATAGAAGATCCAACTACAAAATAGATTTAATCCTGTCGAATGATTTGTGGTATTCAGATGACCAATGCAATACCAAGTATTTCTTAAGGAAGGCATCCAGTGGTCCATAATAAGCATTCATATCTTTAATTAAAAAGTTTTAATAATTAGTGAGACCAAGAAATAAGTGAAGTGAACTTATGTTGAAAAGAGCATCTTTCGTATAAGTTCTATCTTGGCTGAATCCGGTCGTCTTCCAATTTTATCGATAATGAATCCGACATATTTCACCTCAGATAAGGCAAAAGTGGATTTATTCAAGTGGATGTTAAAACAGATTTGTTTAACAGGTCTGAAAAAAGCATCGATGCTTGTCTGATGATTTACTTCATCTTTCCCAATAACAATGATATCGTCCAAATATACTCTAGCTTCTTGTAGACCAGAGCACGATATAAATTATTTGTTGAAACATTCCTAAGGCCGATTTTAGTTTAAACAAAACTTGATTGTATCTGTAAAAGACTTGATGATTGTTTATGAATAAAAGTTCCTTATCTACTTCTATAGTACTGGTACTAAGTTATGCAACTTTCGATCATCCAGGCCTTTTTTGCTTTTTTGAGTTAAGTGAGAATAACTCGCTTTAAAGTGAAGCTTTCAAAAAACAAACTGGACTGTAGGATTTTTCATACCAAATACTGCTGGAAACCTTTTCGTTTTAGATTAATTATTAAAGTTTGGCAAGTGGTGTACAAGAAATACTTCATGTTTAAGCTCTAATTTCCACGAAATTATTGCTCGTCAATACTTGAAAACCAGGCACTCTTTAAGAGAATGCGTCTCTGTATGATAGGAGAAAAATCGGCTTTCTGAAATTAAACACTCATCTTCCAATACTCCTGTAAACGCGAATGCGCTCCATGCGATAAACTTGATCTCAGTATACTTTGGCTCAGACGTGGTGTATAACAGTAAGAATACCACCAGCTTATTCGGCGTGAAAATATCTATCCATTGGTGAAAGTTATGCTTCATAAAGTTGATTCTTATATACTGTAAGTTGAACTATTATATATTTATAAATACTTCATCCAGACTGACAGCTTGCTTTGAAGCAGGTCGCCCATGTCTCGAGAGTGTAAGCAGCGGTGTTGGTTAGGATATAAATACATTGCTCTAGCTAACATACATTATGCCGATCATTGATGCTTACATTCCAGAGAGCCCGCGCCACTATATATAAGATGACGCAAGACGGACGAGAGGAGAGAATGGTCGGCCGCCAGACTCATCATGGTACCCTGAGCCGCCTACTGTAGCATACATTATTTCCTTATTTCTTTCCTATGTATTGTTTATTAGTGTTCCCCGTTAGACTCTTTGTTGCAGCTTGTAATCCCTTTTATATTAGTCGTTTGTATCGTGTTATATTGAGTAATAAAGGTTATCTTCCCCACACCTTTCCTGCGCACGTTCACTAGAGCATAAATGTTAGGGGAGGACCGTGTGCATCCGAAACCGCAACTATGGGGAGAATAGTCAACACATTTAGAAATTGGACCGAAACTATAACCAACTCAGGCTAAAGGCTTTTCGAAAACAGATAAAGAGTTATAGTTTTCTGTTTATATAACTTTTTTCATTTTTTGGTTTTCTTTCTTTCTTGTTTATATGTGCATATATTTCTTGTCAACATAAGATGTTTTTTAACATTTTATTCCACAAATAGCAACAGTTGTTTTCTTAATGCTTTCTGCTATCGCGGAAAATCCGCATCCCAGTATGGGCGGGGCAAATCTTGGGACGACAATGCACGAATACAGACTGTTCATTGGTGATGGTGAGTCACGGAGGGAAGGGAAGGTCTGTGGGTGCGGCTGAGGAATGAAAAGATGATGAAGTATACTCTAAATTATAATGAAGAGACTACTTCTTTCTCGATTACTAAACAATTAAGAAACCTTAAGTCTTAATTTAAGGAAAACAACAACTATTCTTGTCCCGATTGTGAAACTAGCAACTTAGGGTTGTGTTGCTTGTCCTCGTGTTTATTACTTAGTTAACCCCTCGTATCCACATTCCACCATTAATCCATAATTGTACTTGTTTAACATAATGCATTCGCGTTGAAGTCCCGCCCCTTTATCTTGGAAGGTATTTAAGTTTGTTTACTTGATTAGAAGAATAGAATAAAAATTTCTCAGATCGATTTGTCTGAGCTACAGAAAATTATTAGCAAGCACACACAATACGTACCCCAAACGGTACACACTCTTTTGAATGTCGTGTATTGATTTTCCAGCTGAATTTATTAGCATAGTCATAATTTCCAATGTGATTTGCTCTTTCAAAATTCCATAATCTATACCTTTGAAAAGAAGCTTATGGCGAGTAAGTAATTCTCGCAACTATTATTTGTATTTAGGAAGAACTTGCATTGTTGCAAGTGCTTTGGATGACGATCTTTATGAGAACCAGGATTATTTTGATATATCTAGTCACCTTCAAAAATCTCAAAAAATTAAGATGATGGAACAAACTTTTTCTTTCACTACTCTAACAAGTAATATCGAATTTATAAAAGACAAAAAAGCTACATCTACACCGTCCTTACGTACTTCTCTACTATTCAAAACCTTCGGTGTTGTGAAAATACACAACATAATCGTGATATTTTACAAAAAGTCTTATTTTTCGTTTCTGATATCCATCAATTCATCGCAAACCAGCTGCGATCAGTCGCTCCTTCCGATTTTGTGCGTAAATCTTTCTTGCTATTTCGTGAAATCATCCGTTAGCCACATTCCCATTTAAATTTAAATATGAAGCTTTTGTGACCCTTTCCCAAGTGTTACCTCTATTTCGATGTGCCTTCGCTTCCACTCGATGGAAACGACAAACAGGCCTCGTATAAGTCCTAGATATTCCAATTACCTTTAGGTTAACCAAGTTACTATTTAGTAAAGATCAAAGTATTACAATTTTCTAAATATCTCCTACTTTCTATAATTCCTTCGAATAAAGTATTCAGTTTATCAATCCCATTTTGTTACTAAAAAAATTACTCTGAGGGTGAACTATGGTGAAAATAGTGGGCTTGAAGTATAGATGCATAAATAATAGAAAAAGAGTTAGGCGATGTTCGAGAACAAAATAAAGAGACATTATATGGAAAGGTTATGCATGTCAATTAAAAAAACACCAGAAATCAGAGCCCGAAATTTAAATCATAAGAAGGGCTTGAAAGTACTTTGAACTCAGAGGTGCAAATCACTTGTCAGCAATAGTACTTTTATACTGTTCTAGAACTTTCACTTTTCAAATTCAAAGCTCAAAAGAAATGTCAAAAGTGAACTGATCTATTAAGGTCTATAATTAAGTGTTTGACTCTTGGAATTCGCTATCATACTTGCTTCGGTCCTCTGGTTAAGATATTGAAGAGAGAGAGAGAGAGAGAGAGAGAGAGAGAGAGAGAGAAGAAAGGACCATCTCAAATGAGGGGTTTTGCTAATGGCAATCACAATGGTGTGGCTGTCAGGTATACGCTACGTCCCATTATAAAGTGTCTTACTCTTAAACTAGTTCATTTGTTAGAATACAAGATTTATTAACAATTTCGATCAAAACAGCTTATTAACCTATTAAAAACGATAGCGAGAACAATCACAAAACTAGCACAACATTTCTATAAAATGCGATGATGAACGAGAGCCAGTTATGCATATCTGCAATGAGAAAAGTATTAGGCACTGAATACACGCCTGTGTAATGTACGGCGCAGTCGGAGAACGGAAGGAAGGAAGACGCCGCGCATAAACTTACCTGGCTGGGGGGATCTCGTGATCACGAAGGCGGGACCCCCATGGTGAGGCTTGTCCACTGCACTTCGGGACCGGCTGACCTATGTGGCAGCTTCGAGTTGAAGTTCGCCAACAGCTAAATTTTTGCGTGAGGGGCTGCGTTCGCGCGGCCCCACTAAGACGTACAAGTGAGTGGTCAGAAGCCGAGGAGATGAACGTCATGTATTCACTTTGTTTTTTCCTAAGACACTATTTTACGAACAAAGAAGTTTCAAATTGCTGTACCCATTATATGTGCGGTTAATTAGAAAGAAGACTGATATCCGATATCACATTGGCGCGGTTACTGACGTGACCGAAGAGGATGGTATCGCGGAATTTGTTGATGCATTCGGTCTTTAAATAATGGCGGCTAAATAACTAAGAGTTGATGAAATAGTAGTATTTTCTACGGTTTAAAATCAGCGAAGCAGTCCTTCTCATAATTACATTTATTTTTGTCGCCTTACTATAGGGCGTCTGCTCGACTAAAATACAATATAATCTTTATCTTGGACTATTTATTGCTCTTGCTGTTATAAGAAATTAGTGAGTGGAAAAATGCCTAATAGTTGCAGGAATATTGAGACATTAATTATGTATTTATTAGAAAAGTAGATTAACTAACTTTCTCCAGTGGTGGCATTGCTGAAAGAGAGTATCACGGTGTAGGTGTGGCCATTGGATCTCGTGCTTCTGTTCCTGATGATCTTCTGAAATTGAAGTGGACCGTATTCGGAGTTAATGTGGGACCTACTTTAAGTAGAACACTGCTTGGACCTAGTACTGTTGTTCACGGAATAGGATCTGGTTCGTCGATGCACTTCATGTGTTGTTCTGCACAGTTCTATCTACGTTCAGATGATTGTTGAATAAGTTATCACTTTCTTTGTTCCATTATATTGTATCTTTTCAGCCGTGAAAACAGGAGCGCATTCCGAAATTTACGGTGGATATTACAATCAGTCAGGAGACTGGTACAGGAATCAATTTAATAGACCAAGTAATGTATTACATAAATAATGATAAGTTAGAACTAATCCAGAGACAAACTGTGGATCGGAAAGATCCAATCGATCACTAGTGTTTTCATAAGTCGTAAACTTCAGGCTTATTCAAAGAAGCTGAATATAAGAATCGTTGTTTTTCAGTTGATGAATTCCGTACGCCTTCCCAGAGAGTCTGCCCATGGTGCTTTGCTGTTGACAACACATATTCAGTATAATAGCCGGTCCCACGAACATCTGAAGTTTCTTCGTAGTCATCCAAAGCCACGTGGAAAAATGGTGATAAAAACTATATTTATCTATGGAACAGCGGAATGGCCTTATATCTAAAAGACAGCTGCTATTACGAGAAATAAAAATATACAATATAGTTGTATTGTTTTTCATCGTTAAAATGTGGAATAAATACATGCTAAGGCGAAGTAGTGGAATACAATTAGCATAACTATCTCTTCCCATCTCGTGACGGCAGAAATTTTAATGTTTGCCGCTCTTTGTTTAGCCAAAAATGCATGTCGGAAATGCAAACAGGAAATTCCTACGCTAAACTAGTTGATTATTCTCATAAAACTATTATTTCTTGCTAAGACTAGTTGAATGATGACAAATCCGGTCATATAGGAACTATTGCGTTTACCACTTGAGTTAAACAAATAAATAAATGAAAATATTATAGATGGAATACAGAGGACGGGCGATCAGACTTTCCCATGTGAATACACAAACATGTATACATCAACCCCAATATTTTCTGCTTCTGGCTTACTTATGTTCTGTTCCAATTAATAACTGATTTTAGGATAGATTTGAATTTCACATTCCATTTAATTCTCTATACTGTTTAACACCTCTTTATATAGGGAATATAACATCAATTTCCAATTGTGCACATTATTTTGACGAATATTGTTCACTTTCAACAACTGACAAACTATTATCATGCGATAATAACAACTAGACTCTAAATGTAAGACACTTAATGTACGTTAAGAACAGTACCGCTGATGACTTTTACACCTTCTTACCGTATGCGCCCAACTCAGGTCGTCTTCCCCAATAACCTAAGGTTACCCTCTATTCTACGAACACCGTGCCATTAACTAGTTCATTTAACGCATGTATAAATGGAAGGCAGTTGACAAAACCACAAATACTACGTCACACACTGAGGAAAACATCTTAATTACACATTCTTCGAAAATACCACAATATTCAGCTGTTAAAATTTGACAAAAATAGCACATCGAGAAAACTTCTCAGTGCCTAGGCCATCTACTGGCCGTGACTCTCACTGGTAAACCGCTCAGATGAGCGAGTCGCTGAAGCGTCCTTTCGGTCGCGTCGCGGTCATCAGCGCGACAAGTCGCGTTCTTCCCGCTCGCAACTCGCCCGTCTCCCTTTCACCGCGGTGTACTGGTGTCGCTTTTAGATGGGGATTGCGAAATACAAACTACAGAAATGATTCTGTGAAGTATGATTTCGTCGACTGAACCGAACGTCGCCTCGCCAATTGACGGCGCGCCGTATCTCAGGCGGGTCATCTTTGATGTTGTCTAACGCACGGCTTTGAGAAATTATTTATTTCCACCTCAAATAATGTCTTTTCCTAACGAATGGTAGATGAATTTTTCTATTAGATCTGCAGTTGATCTGCATAAATAATAGTCCTTAAGTCGGTTGTTAATTAGGTGTTTTGCGAAAAAAACATTTGGCTACTGAATCCGAGAATGGTGGACTGGGAAATTAATGATTACGTATAAATGGTCACAGCTTTCTCAGAAAGGTTCTGAGTCAATAAAATATGCGTGTAAAATCTGTGTACTCCCTCAATATCAACTAAATCTAACACATTGAAAGCCTATTCCAAAAGCTCTTTATTTAGCCATGTGGTTAATGTGTTTCCGAATAGAGAGATAAAAGAGTCACAGTGAGTTACCAAGACTTCTCAAGAGAAATCAAAGTCACAACCACTGTTCTGTATGGGACAAGTCGGAGTGCTATCATTTGTTAAGTTGCCGTTTACTCTTTCGGATTTTACGCTATGATAGTGTGCTCTGAGGCTATGTTCTACACGACCGCTTGCTAGGGTCTATTGAGTTATGATCGACCTAAAATAACCAGACTCGGAAAGGTGCTGGTCTGCCCTAATGTTATCATCTACGAAGACACAATAAACGGCACTGAAAAGAAACAAAAGCCATCACTAGCTTAAGCAAAGCTGAGACGAAATAGGGAAAGAATCCGTGCACAATCCCTAATGTGAGCGACGGTGTTCGTTAGGATATAATCATATATATCTGCTACAATCAATACATTGTCTTGGTTCTAGACATTATGTTGTTCATCGATGTTTAAATTCGGGAGAGCCCGTACCCATATATAAGATGATGCAAGCAGAGACAGGGGAGAGAATGGTCGGCGCAAGACTCATACTGTACCCTGGGCTCCCGTTGTGGTATGTCACTATATTCTCTTTGTTTTTCTACGTGTTTCTATTTATCTATTTACTCGTCGGCCCTTTTCATTATGCTATTCTTCTACATTTCTGTCTTTCTTATAATGTCATATCGAGCAATATAGGTTGTTTTCCCACTCATTTCCTGCGCACGTTCACTTAGAACCCGTGGATGCACCTAGGAAGTCGTTAGATTGTCTAGATTCTTGAAAAATGTGTATACAAAAAAAGTATGGTAGAGCAAGTCTAAACTGTTGCATAAATAAAGAAGTTAAATAGGCTCAGTGATGTCATTAAAAAAAGTTGGGGTTGAATTTTATTTCTCTCTGAGAGCCCGCTCTAGGAATCCGGCAACCATCCCCGACAAAGCTGTTCATAACATTATATGCGTCCTCACTGGGTAATCTATCCAAGACGACATCCTTTAGGTCTTTACCTAAAGAAGAAAGAAATGCTTAAGGAACAAAATGTGCTTTTAATGAAACTACTGTAAGAAGGAGCCCCTCTTGACCTAAGAGTATCCGCAACCGAGCCGGGTGCAATCAGGAGAGAGGGGAAGAATGGCCCGACCACCCGACACCTCTTTTTATACCCTCGACGCCTTCTTTACCTTTGTGTAACTTGTTTTTATACGTATAGTGTTGTCCCTTTTAGATTCTGCTGTCGATTAGCAGGTGAAGAGAGAGTACGGTTTATTAGCCCAATGAGGATTAAACAAAGAATGGGAAACAGTGCTAAGTATTACAAAGGTGCTTATATATATGGATGGTTATGCTAATTGATGCGCTCTCGTTTACCTACTATTTAAAACTAGCGTATGCTAATTTCGCCCTGCCCAAGCCTAAGAGTTTCAAAAACCATTAAATGCTAAGCGTGTTTTGGAGAAATATGTTCAGTCTTCAAAATAGTGGTAGATCCACTTTTTTACGATCCACGTTTAAATCTGGACAAGTTGTAGTAGAATTTAAATCAAGTGCTTCCTTCCAGTTACTAAAATTAACCACATCACAGTGCACCTGGACCGAAGCCAGTTCTAGAAAGAGGAGGCTCATAAAATATTAAAATATTGTACAGTCTATTTGTTATTTTGCAAAATTTCTTAACATAAAAAAACTCAAAATTACCATCCAAAGCTAAACAAGCATAATGAAAAGTACCAACAACGTTCAAAATAGATACAAATTGTCTACGTTGACTGACTTACTGATTGCCTGTGTAACTAACTGAACTAGTCTCGTTAGAAGGTCCAGGAAGGTTGTACCTCGACAAACGAAGCTTAATTGTTGCTTGTGGACAAAAGCATGAAACTCCTCATACTACAAAATAGCCTAAAAACAGTGTTAAAAGTATTTTAAAAATTACAGCTAGTTTTTAAATGTAATTATTCTCTTAGATTTTAATATTACCTCAATATGCCATCCTCATAGATCACAAGCTCGCATGCACTCTGTTATGACGACTGAGCGTCAGTCGAAATTACGAAAACATGGTGAACTAATTTCACATGAGATAAGGAAAAATAAGAAAATAAAAACTAGCTCACTCTGAGCAATTTCATTTGATAAGGAAAGCAGAATAAATTAGAAGAACGAGGTCCAAATTCGATATTATCTTTGATAAATCAATAGAATTATGGATAACTAAAACAGCACGATGACATAAAGCAATGTGAAGCAATTAAACGCCTAAACACGATTAATAAAACGATTGTGGATACAAAAAATACAAATAATAACGAATAAAATATCATCGTAAAAAGAGTTCATTAATGAAAACACTCCAGCCAAAGAATTTTAGCTAATACAAAACCTTTTCTAAAGGACTAAGATGGCTACAAAATTGATTGTTAAAAGCAGTGCGCTTCCGTTACTTGTGATTACGTAAAGACAGACGCAGTAGAACTCCAATTATTCTAAATTTCTGCTATGAGAATAATATCGAATTGTAGTAAACTAGAAAGAATCTTTTGGTACCCCTTTCGATCTTGTTTCAACTCCAGATGTCGTTTCCATCTTGTATCCTGTCCAGAAATTGGTTTGTTATGCCTATAAAGTGAAATATTTGGAGTCAAATATCAACCTTTTGCAAGAAGGATCCCCTGCTAGTTATGAGTATGTCGCTGCATCCTTATTCTTGAATCATATTATAACTTTTGTCAATAGCGTATGTGCTCCTATATGCGACATCCTTTGGACGAGACAGATGAGCGGAACACGGACACGGAGAAGAGAGGAATGGGTTAATTACCCGGCAACTCTCTGTATCCTGAGCGTCTACCGTACTTGCTATTCTCTCTTTATCGTATAGCTATTTATTTCAGCTCTATTGATGTTTCCTCTTCCTACCAATCCTTTTCCTCTATTTGCCCGATCTATTACTCACTGATTGGACTATGCTATCCCTCGACCTGATATTATGAAAGAAGAAACTTTAACACATGTAGGACTGATAACATCTAACTAATTTGCACCCCAACTTCTAGCGGTAAAACGACCAATTCAAGATTCTGTAACAATCTGGTTTCACCTTGGATGAGTATCAATAGACAAAAGAATCAATACTCTATTGGTAGGATTTAAGGCGGCGTTGGCAACCACCCCGACCTTGGCAGTTCGTAGCACTTCTAGGCACAACGATGTGATGTCTCATATCTAGACAAAAAAGCATTCCGCGTTGCACGTAGTGTTCCTATTCCTCCCTCCTCACTTCGACTGGTACCATTTAATGATGCACATTTTTCTAAACATAAATTAGTAATCGCCCTCTCCAGTAGAACTAAACTGAGATCGTTCATCTACTTTCACACGAGAATCGTCATCAACAATGCACAGGAGGTAAACGTTTGGGAAGCAAGGGAGTTCTCTTTTGTAAACAAGTCAGCATCTGTACGCTCTGACACGAGATGACCATAGCGAATAAAGTTTCCTACTCGATACCCTACCTTATTAGTAATTAAGCCTTTTGTCACAGCCACTTACAACTTAGCCTCTGCCGAAAACAACATCCCATTTAATGATACATCATAACTTAGGATCTGTCCTCTGTTGAGGAGGGCCTCCTGTCACGTCGTCATTTCACGACAAGAACAAATGCCTTCAGAGTAGGAAAAACGATGGAACGACCAGGTTACAGGTCACAACAATAGCATATTCCTTTAAAATTATTCAGCCTTTATAAGCGATAAGATGACAGAAGTAGAATAAGCAGTAAATAGATACAACGGACCCAGAAAGATAATAAACAAGTACAAAACAGAACACAAACATTAATAAACAATGTAGAAACGGCTAGATTGCCTCACAACTAAAATAATCATTTTCGATACGGATTTCCATTATTCGACCTCTAATATTCCGCAAATTCCACTGCCTTTCTGCGGTCCTCTCAATATTCGGTAGCGCATTCAGTAGACGATCTACGTCAATCGCATTTTGGACTTTGAATTTAACGATGTCAATGTTACGTTTACTCTCCAATAATTCCTAAATTGTCTCTCTTTATTTCTTTTAAGAAATATCGCTAGTGAAGCACAAGAGATCCTAATGGATACAAAAATAACCTCAAGAAATTGTCTGAGGGCGTATTCCGATATGCGACATCGTTCGAGAGACAGGACTCTGTAGTCTGTTGATAATAAATCGTCATCGGAAAAATCACATTCTCCAGGGTGTTGGAACCACATATAAGTATTTAAATTCCTAAACTTACCACTTGTTTCCCGCCAGCACTAACATAAGTTTGCACTTTCTACTTGTACTCTTGTTTACAATATTAGCTAAGAGGATCGTATATAAGAAAAGGAGAGACTTATTACGGGGTTCCCCGACTTATTGCCTACCTATTGTTTTTGACTATAATAAAGCAGTCTATTAGCTGTTCACGAGTTACAACAACTGGCGATCAGGCCTAAAAAAGAACCAGCCCAGGAACTATGGCTTCTGAACTAGCAGATATTCTGAGACAGCTTGCGACTAGCCAGCTACAAGTTCAACAACAAATGCTTGAGATGCAGACAGCAGTCAGACAACTAGCGGACAGGACACCCCAAGGCCCCCCAGCACCATCACTGTCGTCACAACACGTGATAGACTCTTTACATAACAGGATAGAAAAATTTATTTTTGACCCAGACCAAGGTGAGACCTTCGATATTTGGTACAAACGATTCAAGGACGTATTCATGGAGGATGGGGCGACTTTGGACGATAAACAAAAGACGCGCTTACTGGTCTCACGTCTGGATTCCGCCACCCACGCTCGTTTCACAGGCCACATATTACCAAAGACTCCAGCTGACCTAAATTGGGAAGAAACCACGAACATACTCACACACCTATTTGGGCCAAAGAAAACGCTCTTCCGGCGACGATTTGAATGCTTAAAGATCGTCTACCAGAACGAAGATTTTGACAGCTTCGCCAACATCGTGAATCAACGTTGCGAGGAAGCAGAATTCAAAAATATTGACATAGATGGCATAAAATGTCTTTTATTTGTTGCAGGGTTCCAAGCGGCGGAATTTGCAGATTATAGAACCCGCCTTCTACGCACGCTGGACCAAGCGAATAAACTGTCACTCAAGGACTTGGTATCGGAATGCCAGATGATCAAAGCATACAAGGAAGACGCTATGACACTGGAACAAGCATCCTATTCTGTAAGGACTGTAAAGAAACCGTTCAAGAAAAACCAACAACATACGACAATAAGTAAGTCACCACCTTATCCCTGCCCTGATTGTGGGGGCGATCATTACAGGAATAAATGTCCGTCACGGCACACAGAGGAAACTCGTCGCTTTCCAAAAAGGAAGTGGAAAAAACGACACGATAGGTATCAGTGTAAGTATATTATCGCTAACCTTACACAGGGGAACCAGCCACATTTGGAAGTCACCATAAACGGCAAACCGAACAAACTCTTGCTTGATACCGGAGCAGAGATATCACTAATCAAGAGATCCACCTGGAAACAGCTGGGAAAGCCAGCGATACAGCAAACGCCTGTCAACGTCTATGCAGCAAACGGGAGTAAAATGAAGATTCATGGATATTTTGATACAGAATTTTCCATAAGGGATAAATCAGGTCACATATACCATGGAAAAGGAACATGCTACGTCAACGACGACTGCGACATCGTGGGAATGCAGTGGATTTCCCAAGTTCCAAACTTGGCTACAACAGTAGATAATTTCCAAGTTCATAAGACCTACACCATGGATTTGAACATGACTCGAGAGAGGGCCATCTCTAAATTACAAAACCGTTTCAAGGACGTTTTCCAGTCAGGATTGGGCCGATGCACGAAAGCAAAAGCTAAGTTACTTCTCACACATAACGCTCAACCGGTTTTCAGAAAGAAACGACCAGTACCATATGCCACAGAGACCAAAATCGATGAAGAGCTAGACCGTCTACAAAAGGAAGGCGTCATCACAGCCATCGACCACTCTCTATGGGCAGCCCCAGTTGTTGCCGTCAAAAAGGCAAACGGTACCTTGCGTCTCTGTGCGGACTACTCAACGGGGCTCAACGAAGTACTGATGCTGCATCAGCACCCGTTACCAACGGCCGAGGATGTATTCACTAAACTTAACGGGGCACACTGTTCACACAGATCGACCTCGCGGATGCGTATCTTCAAATAGAAATAGAAGAAGACTCGAAGGAACTGTTGACGATAAACACTCATCGAGGACTTTTCCGGTACAATCGTTTACCTTTCGGTATAAAATCAGCACCGGGCATTTTTCAGCAAATCATTGACTCAATGGTGGCAGGATTACCGGGCGTGGCCGCGTACCTCGATGACGTCATTGTCACAGGCCGCACCATGGAGGAACACTATTCAAATTTAGAAGCGCTGTTTGAACGAATCAAAACATATGGCTTCCGAGTCCGTAGCAAGAAGTACAATTTTCTCATGCCGCAGATTCGATATCTAGGCAACATAATAGACGCAAACGGACGACATCCCGATCCCACTAAAATCGAAGCGATACAGAGGATGCCACCTCCTAAGGATATCACACAAGTTAGATCATTCTTAGGACTCATAAATTTTTATGGATCGTTTGTCTCAGAAATGCGGCAGTTACGAGCACCAATGGACGAACTATTAAAGAAAGATACACCATTTAACTGGAGAACTGAATGCCAAGCAGCGTTTGACCGATCGAAGGAAGTACTTGCATCTCCGCTTCTTCTAACTCATTTCGACCCAGACTAGAGCTCGCGGTGGCCGCTGACGCCTCTGATTATGGGATAGGAGCAGTTATAACACACCGTTTTTCAGACAAGACGGAGAAAGCTATTTGTCACCCGAGTCGATCTCTCTCTGCAGCTGAGAAAAATTACGGTCAAGTGGAAAAGTAGGAACTAACCCTCATATTCGCCGTAAGGAAATTCTATAGATATCTCCAAGGTAGACGTTTTACACTCTTAACCGACCACAAGCCGCTATTGAGTATTTTCGGGAACAAGAAAGGAGTACCAGTGTACACGGCAAATAGACTACAACGCTGGGTCCTTATCCTTTTGGAATATGACTTTAAAATAGAGAACTGAAAAACAAATGATTTTGGACAGGCTGACGCTCTCTCACGCTTAATATCAGCTCAAGCGACGTCACAAGAAGATATAGTTATAGCTAAAATCGAAGCGGACATTTCTACGTCATGCCAGGAAGTTCTCTACAATTTACCTATCACATCCCAAGAAATTGCAGTTGCAACAAGCAAAGACTCAATACTAGAAAAAATCTACAATTATGTACACTCAGGTTCATGGCAGCGCAAGACAGAACCTCCCATTGCCCGATACGCCTACATACAAGGATCTCTCTCAATACAAGAAGGCTGTTTATTTTTTGGGCACCGTATCGTAATTCCGCTCCAATTGCAGAAAACGGTACTAGAAACGCTCCACGAAGGACACCCGGGAATGATACGTATGAAGATGTTAGCGAGGAACTATGTTTACTGGACAAACATTGATGGACACATTGAAGGAAGAGTACGAGAATGCGCACGCTGTCAGGAGGCATCAAAGAACCCAGTTAAGAACACACTCCACCCGTGGCCATCTGCGGGTCGACCATGGAGTCGGATTCATATTGATTACGCAGGACCTTTAGAGGGAAGGATGTATCTTGTAATTGTGGATGCATACTCAAAGTGGCCAGAGATAATAGAAACCAATTCGTCCACTACTACAGCGACAATTACAATATTACGACGACTGTTTGCACAGTTCGGACTTCCAGAAACTATCGTTTCAGATAACGGAACTCAGTTTACTGCGCAGACCTTCCAGGATTATTGTGTCAAGAACGGAATAAAACATTTACGTTCTCCTCCGTTTCACCCGCAGTCAAATGGACAAGCTGAGCGATTCGTAGACACTTTTAAGAGGACTCTTCTTAAAATGAGGGGAAAGGGTACCACTGCCGAAGCATTGCAGACATTTCTGCTAACATATCGCCGTACACCCTGCCCTTCATCTCCAGGCAAACGTTCGCCTGCTGAAAATTTCCTCGGTCGATCTTTGAGGACTTCACTAACACTGATGAAGCCGGCTGAGAAATCATACGAAAAGCCAGACAACAGAATGGAAGCTCAATATAACCGTCAGTACGGAGCACGACCAAGGAAGTTTGAACCAGACGACCTCGTGTGGACACGGGATTTTAGACAGGGATCTCCACTATGGGCACCAGCCCGAGTACACTCTCGGCGAGGACATACGCTCTATGACATTCTTTTAGGTAACACTTTGGTTAGAAGACACTCAAATCAGCTACGACCACGACCATGCCTCTCCGCAGTACCTATATTTCTGGACGCTTTTGATTTACCCAGATCTCAGAACGAGGAACCGGGTACTAAAACTAGTACAAAATTAGCCTCAGCTCCGTCCTTTCGTCGGTCCAGCCGTAAACGTCAAGCACCGACCCATCTCGTTATGAACCCAAGAAAAAAGACATATAATCCCAACCGTAACTCTTACAAGGGAGGTGTTGGAACCACATATAAGTATTTAAATTCCTAAACTTACCACTTGTTTCCCGCCAGCACTAACATAAGTTTGCACTTTCTACTTGTACTCTTGTTTACAATATTAGCTAAGAGGATCGTATATAAGAAAAGGAGAGACTTATTACGGGGTTCCCCGACTTATTGCCTACCTATTGTTTTTGACTATAATAAAGCAGTCTATTAGCTGTTCACGAGTTACAACACAGGGAGACCCAGCTCTGCTAACTAGAATATTCTTATGGTAGTTTATTCAAAATAGGAGTGATAAAATTAGGATTTAGATAGTGGCATACTTTTCTGACTGATGGCATCCAAAAGAACTCCTTCTTAAAACGGAAGTTCCTATTTCTAGATTCGAATCTGTTGAACTGATTTGCTTCTGTTACACCCACAAGGTTGTCAACGATAGTCAGTATATCTTCGTCGTTGATGTTACATGAATTGAACATCAGCATGTCGCAGGTAATTCTATTCTCACGAAAATCGTCCTGCAGTCGATCACAGAAATCTAATGTTAGGTTTATCTGAAAACATTCTTAGGCCTAAAAATCAAGGAATTGCTATATTAGCATTTGAGCATATCATGAAACAGGCATACCTCGCTGATCCAAATTGAATTAAAATGGCAATGTGCGAAAATTCTAGAAATATCCCCGAAGCTGGCGGTCTCCTTCCGGCGCATATTCTCTGTGGTCAGTTTAAAAGCACCAGGCACAAACTGACGATTAAGCAGAATAAACTCTTAAAACGTTTGCCCTATTAACTTGTGCAAAGCTGTGCTCACCTCGTAAATACTCAAGCTGCTCATATTTTGCTTTGTCAGATGTTGACCGCCTCTCTCAATCAGATATTTCATATCCTTAGAAACGAGTTTCAAATGACGGATTTCCGACGAGATCATCTGCGCCTGAAAAATATTCATTGATGTGTGAGATGGACTATTAAGAGTTGCAACTAGCACAAGATAATGAAATTTCCAGGAGAGCTTTACCTCGGTTAGGATTTTAATTTGAACCTTCGGAGGGAGAATATAAAAATGCTGGTCTCCAATGCCTTTCAATCAGGCGTTTCAGTTGCCTTGAAACCGCCTTTAATTCTCGTATTTCAGCAGCATTTCTCTGTAAATTCTAATTTTCGGCTACTTTCTATTAGATATTTACTTGTGCCAAAAGTAGCATAAAAGTGCTTGTAGGAACCTCTCTAAGAAGCTGGTATTGTAGTTCGAAAGGAAGGTCCAGGAATGAAGTGTCCAGGAATTTGCTGTCACCACTTTTCTTCGTCAAGACTGTGACATCCGATTTTTGGCTAGCTTCAACATCGACGTTACATTGGGTGATATTCACAAGAACCATCTAAATGTGTTGAGATGGAATAGATACAGTTATTTAATGGAATACATTAGAACAAGAAAAATGAGTGGGATTTTTCACGGAAATATTGGGCACGCGGAACAAGACTGATAAATGTCGTAAAATTATAGAAATTGGTGATCATGCATTCAAAACAGAAATTGTGCTCAACTGCTACATCACATGGAGAACAGATTGAGAACAAACTCATAATTACCACATATTATGTGGCTTAAGGTGAGCAGTTACTCACCTTAAAGGGAAAAACAGCACCTCTGGTGACCGCTCTCCTGAGGCATGCTTTCAACTAGACGGACATCGTTCCCAAAGATCCGAAAAACTAGAAAACGTACCACAAGTGATAAAATAACAAACCAATCTCCGCAACAAATGTTTCCAAGGATCATCATGAGAACATTTTTATGATTTATGTTATATATGGATGAAGGAATTTGACTGATTTTTGAATCAAGTTGTTAAATATGACGCGCTAAAATCATATTTACAGTAATGATTGCAAAGTGAAGTGTTGTCATTGTGGTGGACGAGAGTTTTCATTCTTGTTCTGGCATCTGACATGGTCAGCAGTACATTTTCTCCACACAGAACTAGTTTTATGCATAAATGTGTATGTAGTGTGCTGCAAATGTCGCGGACTGATCCTCGTTCTCTTTTTGTCGCGAGCTGCATTACCGGCCAACTCAAGAATCTCAGCGGCTAAGTATTAGACAATAACGACCAGCTATACAGGAGCTCCAGCTCCGATTCGACCAGCACAGGTGCAGCTACTAGCAGACGAACACTCACTGACATTGAATACATGCCGAGACTCTTCTACGTTGTGTGCGGCTGTGACCACGCCCACTACATTGGACGGAAATCGAATCATCAAAAGCCATGTCTATTGTGAACTCGTTCGTCAACGATGTCTTGGAGCAAGCAAATCTGCTCAAATTGTGCAAAATCTAACCGAACGGCCCTCTATAGGACAAAAAATGCTATGAATACATCGTGTATTTTGTTGTGGTTTTTAAATAATAAACACCGATTATGATGCTGTGTGATCGATTACAGATATTGTTGTTTGTATCGAAACATGGCGAAAACCGTTAGCATTCATAGATAGTTTGGATTTTGTACAATTGTTTCAGTGAGCGCCAACATAGTGTTATGTTTGGGAACGAGTCAATTACGCATTTTTGGCGGGAAACGACGATGGTCGATTCAAATTTTTTAATGTCTGGAAAATATTAGCGACAATAGACTGATAGACGCTAAGTTATACGTTCGTTTAACTTGTGGAAATGAATAGCGATTAGACTGGACGTAGCCATCGTATGGTAGCGTATGAAATTAAACGAGTAATCGATAACACAACATAATGGTCGATAAAAATCGGCTTGTTCTCACAATATGCACAATTTATTAATATATCTATTCATTTACAATAAGCCAATGTATTCATAGGTATTTGTGTCCCTAAAAAGGATCGTTCGGTTAGGATGCAGAGTGCAGAACGTTTATTCCTCATCTCCGGCAGTTTTCTTGAGCAACAATACAGCTTGGAATGTTGGGAAGCACTCCACCCTGAGCGACGGTTACTCCTGATAATGGCACGTCTACAAAGCCGTAGTGGAATGGGGCGAGTCACAAAATAGCGGCATCTTAGACCCATACCCAGCAAACTTAAGGATAGATGAATATTTACGTAATCTATACAGCTCTGCCATTTAATACAATACAAGACAACCCAATGAGTTAAGAATATATTTTGACCCGATGTAGATACATAAGATACAAGTACTATGAATGAACAAGTGTCAGAAATGGGATGGTATCCAATTGATTACATTTTTGATCTACTTAGACAAGTATATATAGAGGTAGGTCTTAACATTTGTATCATTTTGAAGATAGACATGAGGGTTGCCGAATTTCTAGAAATCAATGCATTTGTAAGACATTTTTATAGAGGTACGTTATTTCTATAGTGGTTGAAAATATGTTTAATGCAAATTTCATTTAGGATCAGAACTTCACGATTTCCTCCACAGGAGGGGATATAATGCCAGAAGTACGCTTCAGTGCATGATATATCTAGGAGTTTTACACACGGCTAACCCAAGACTAGAAAGAAAACCTTTTTGCGCATCATATGTCTATAAACTAGTAAGTTCAATCACTACCAACTTATTGTTAACCCTCTTTTAATGTTCATAATATTTAGAATTACGATGAAGCATGCATAATTAATTGGTCGGACGTGGCCGAGAGGTACTCTTTTCATTTTTTTACATTTCATTCGCGTTTTAAGTACTTCTTATCAGAAGGCAGAACTAACATTAAATAAGAAGACCGTTTTATCCATATTAATATTTTGTAAAATTTATACTTACAATAAATATTGCTTCTATATCAGGATTTAATACATGGAAAATAACAACACAGTATCTGACATGCTAGAATATATTAGGTCTACTAGAAAGTTCTGTCCGTTTGTGAAGTGAAAGAAAGTAATACATTTTTCATACATTTAATAGTATTTACTATACAATTTACATTCCGTCGTAAGATAATTGATGTTTAACAAAAATTCTACACTATTTACCTATAAGGAGAAAGTGGTGACAACCTGGATTAAACAAACGGTACCTAGGATTCTCCGACGTGGGCCTCAACACGCCCTCACGAACTAGGTTATTCAGTACATAATACTGCTCATTGCTTTAAAAAGCCCAACAACTCCACAGATGGTTCCACCTTAAAAGTGCTTGATCACGATTTAAAAAATTTCTAACAAAACAGAAATGAACTATTCACCACTAAAAGATCCATTTCTAGTTGGAAGGTGTTCAATTATCTCTTGTACGATCATACCGGAATGCACTAATATGTCCACAATTTGAAAAAAAATTACAAACTAAAATAAATTAATAATACTTACTTACCGGATTTGCTGTGCACATTCACGGGTGGTTAAAAGCACAAGGACAGATGGACCGTCATAGCGAGCATGGGGCCGCTTCTTTTTCGTATCGATGACGCTAGGTAACATGAACTGTAAAAATATTTTTCCTACCAAGAGGAATATTGCCATCTAGTTAATCACACGCTATCAGTTAAGGTCTTTCCAGAACCAGTCCTTGCTATGAAAATTATGCCACGATCATTTACCGCAATGAGCAATGACATTGATTCAACTGCTGTGCGTTTCTGTAATTTAGCATATAGAATACCTGTACAACCTGCAGGATATGGAGCCTCCTTGAACTGGAACACGTCGTGGAATACGTCTGCCCTTTAGCGCTACTTGACTAACAGCAACCCACTGTTCGATGTCATCCTAGAACGAAGAACAGAACTGGTGCTTCCAACTTTTAAACACCTCTACTAACACAACATGGCAAATTACTCGAAACAAGACGTAAGCATAATTATAAATGGTTTAAAATACAAATGTCCTAATTTTTAATTTCAAAGAAAACAACAAAATAATAGGCACTAATCCTTACTGATCTCTTTTGCTAACAGCAGCATGTTAATATGATAACATCTCCGTTGAATAGGTTTGATAATTTTCTTACTCCAATCAACTTCGTGTAGCTGACTTTTTGGATTTTCACTGTCACCACATCATCCACTACCGATACCCCCTACAATATATAACAAAATTTAGACTAAAGGAAAATTCTCGTCCATCGTTCATTTAAATATATGCATATTTCCGCTATAGAAATATAGTATATGTCCGTATGAACGGCTAATTCCACTTTCAGAACAATGAGACGTTGTTTTGTCCAATTGTCACCAAAAAACGCCTATATGTGAAGATATGCAAACATAATAAACCAAACAAACCACTCATCCGAAAGAATACATCTATTCCAGGCAAAATTAACACTACCTACCTTGTGATAAACACCTGAATATCCATGCAGCAAGCCATCGTAGCGGGAATCCAGTTCACATGACATCTGAAATATTCTCCCTTACACAGGTGGTCAAATTTCGATTTAGCTAACTTGAAAATACACTAGCATAACGGAACACAATTATTATTTCTAGTTGATCAATTACCAATCAAAGCAACACTACGAAAAATAATCACAAAAATAGCACGAATGGACATGGTTAAAAACGAAGGGAAAAAACATTTTTCGTACCTAGGGAGATGAAATGGTGCAAATCATTTCCTTGCGGCCCTAAAATGTCCTACCGTAGACAATATAATAGATGAATGAGACCTGTTGAAAACAAAGAAGTGACAGATCTGAATTACAGCGTCAAGTTAACCTTCATGTCGTATACTATGCTTTTTAGTCTTCCTTTAGATTACCTTTTCTTTAATTTTATTCGAAATTCGGCTTCCTTTTACAAAATTTTTGTCATATTGTGTTGTTTCTTTTATAAATAATCCATGTTTGTTTTCAACTTTATAGGTTGTTAAAATGTTTTGTTATTATGGATCTAAGGGAAAAGAAGCTAAGGGAGCCGGTAAGACAGTTTAATTTTCATCAATTTGAATAGAAATGAATGTTTTGACTTTTCTGCAGATAAATGGATTTTTAAAAGAAGTTTATAGAGGTACGTTATTTATATACAGGTGTAATTTATATTTAAAGCGAATTTCATTTAGGACCTGAAGTGTTTAATTTCCTCCACAAAAGGCATTATAATGCTCATAAAACAATGAAAAACATGATAAACCTTGGCATTATCTACACCTCTAACTCGATGCTACGACGGAACGGTTATAGAGGATCTTATGTCTGTAAACTAGTAAGTTCAATCACTACTAACTTATTGTTAACCCTCTTTTAATGTTCATAATGTTTAGAATTACGACGAAGCATGCATAATTAATTGGTCGGACGTGGCCGAGAGGTACTCTTTCTTTTTTATATTTCATTCGCGTTTGAACTACTTTTTCAGAAGGCGACAAAAACGAATCACAAAACTGGAACAAGGTGTTATGTCGAATTCGAAATATTCGCCATCAGTGACTAATGTTTTATCAAAATTCTCATGTACATTTCGTGAATAAACGTTGTAGACGTATTAAGAGAATCTAGACATGTTATAGCTAGTAGAGAACAAAACAATGTAATTCTTCTCATTTGGGAAAGGGGAGCTACGTTTTGTCATAGTATCTTTCGAGAACAAAGTGAAAAAGTAATTAAAAAGCACTTTTCCTTAATACTTGTACTTAGTGATAGATGGTGACTTAATCTAAACTACTTAGCCCCTATGATTTTTAAACAAATTATTATCAAAGGTCAAATCGTCCTTTCTTCTACTAGTGCATATCCGGTAGGTTATAAGTGAAATGAGAAACGAAGACAGAAATTTATACAGTGAGGTCGTGTCTTCACGGCTATAAATATCAAAGGATAGCACTCGTTTGATTTGAGAGCAAAAGAGGTTCGCACTGTAGTTAGTTAAAGACTCTCACTTAAAGTGGATAATTTGCTAAGACCACACTTGTTCACGTCATACGCCCGTTACAAGCTCGGAATAGATTATTCCACCCGTCTATTAACAGTTACAATTGCTAAAGTGAGATAGAACAATCAATAGTTGGGCAGTTCAACAGGTCCAGCAAAGGATAAACAAGGGATAAACAAATGTAAAGCACAACACAAAGATTAGAAAACAATGTACGAAAGGCTATATTGCGTCACAGCTATATTTATCATTTTCGATACGGATTTCCATGATTTCACCTCTAATATTCCGCAAATTCCACCGCCTTTCTGCAATCCTCTCAATATTCGGTAGAGCACTCAGTAGACGATCTACGTTAATCTCGTCTTGAAGTTTGACTTCAAAGGCGTAAATCTCACGTCTACAGTCCAACAATTCCTGAATCACCTTCCTCTTTATTTATTATAGGAAATATCGCTATTGAAACACAATAGATCCCAAAGAATGCGAAACTTACCTCATCGAATCTTCTAAGAGCGTATTCCGATATGTGACATCGTTCGAGACACAGGGCCATGTAGTCTGTTGATGATAAATCGTCATCGGAGAAATCACATTCTCCAGTGAGACACAGCTCTTTTAACTAGAATATTCCTGTTAGTTTATTCAATGGAGGAGTGATAGAATTAGGATTTAGACAGTGGCATACTTTTCTGACTGATGGCATCCTAAAGGACTCTTTCTCAAAAGAGACGTTCCCATTTCTATATCCTAACATGCTTAAATTATTTGCATTTGTTGCACCCAGAAGCCTGTCAACGATTGTCAGTATCTCTTCGTCGTTGAAATTACATGAATTAAACACCAGCATTTCGCAAGTTATTTTATTCTCACAAAGGTACTGCAATTGATCACAGAAATCTAATGTTACGTTCACCTGAAAACATTCTTGTGCTTAAAATCAGGTAAGTACTATATTGGCATTTGAACATATTATGAAACAGGCATACCTCGCTGATCCAAATTGAATTAAAATGGCAATGTGCGAAAATTCTAGAAATATCCCCGAAGCTGGCGGTCTCCTTCCGACGCATATTCTCTGTGGTCAGTTTAAAAGCACCAGGCACAAACTGACGATTAAGCAGAATAAACTCTTAAAACGTTTGCCCTATTAACTCGTGCAAAGCTGTGCTCACCTCGTAAATACTCAAGCTGCTCATATTTTGCTTTGTCAGATGTTGACCGCCTCTCTCAATCAGATATTTCATATCCTTAGAAACCAGTTTCATGTAGCGGATTTCTGACGACGTCATCTGTGTCTGAAAAATGCTTATTAATTGAAGTGACGCAGGATAGTTTAATTTCGAGGAGTGCTTTACCTCGGTTAGGATTTTAATTTGAAACTTCGGTGGAAGGATATAAAAAGCGGGTGTCCAGTACTTCTCAATCAGACGTTTTAGGTCCTTTGAAACTGCCTTCAAGTCTCGTATCTCAGCAGCACTTATCTGTAAATAACTGGTTTCTGGCTTTTTTCCAGTATTTATGCAGTTGTGGAAAAGGTAACGTGAAAGTGGTAGTAGGAACCTGTCTAAAGAAGTGGCATTGAACTTCAAAAGGAAGGTCGAGGAATGAAGTGTCCAGGAATTGGCTATCATCAATCTTCTTCGTTAAGACCGTGACATCTGCTTGTTGGCTAACTCCAGCTTCGACGTCACATTCAGCTACATTCACAGGATCCATCTAAATGTTTAAAATTAGTAAATTCAGTTATTGAATGAAATATATTAAAACAGGAACAATGCGTGCCACAGAATAACACGATATGCAAAAAGCAGCTGACAGATGTCGTAGAACGATGGATTTGATGACCACCCCTTCAGCACAGAAAGCAATGTTCAACTGCCAAAACGGACAGGGAACTGATTGAGAATAACAGCAGAACGCCACCTCAAATGTGACCTGAATTGGGCAGTTGTTGACCTCCGAGGGAAAAAGAGCACCTCTGGTGTCCGCTCTCCTGAGGCGTCTCACCGGGTATCATTTCCGAAAGTTTGAAAACAATCTATTATAGTTATCTGGAAAATTCTTAGATAAAAAATGAGTTGAAGAATACCCACTCCCACGATTTTCCCTCGAAATACCAATCTTTATTTGAAGAAGAGAGGTAGCATCAGATCAAAATGAAGGTGTTTGTATTTTTTCAATTATCCTTATTCGCTGTAGAATTATTTCATCTTGTTTTCGTAATTGTGGCTGATACTCAGTCGTCTAAACAGAGTATATGGGAGCTTGGGATCAGCGAGTATTCTATATTGGGGTAGTATTTAAATCTAAGAAAATTGTTACATTTAAAAGTTAGTTGTAGTATTTTAAATTCTTGTACTGTCCTGTTTTAGGCTATTCTTGAGTATGAAGAGTTATACACCGTTCTCGATAAGCAAAAAATAAGGGTCGTTTGTTGAGGTACAACCTTCCTCGAACTTCTTCCAAGATCACTTCAGCAAGTTACACAGTCAGTCAAACTAGACTATTTGTATTCACTTATTCGTGTTTTATAGTTCTGTAATAATTACAATTATAGATATTGAAGTTTCTTCTCAGGTCTGCTTAGTCATAAGATGTGAAGTCGAGCTGGTACAAAGTATGTCATGCCAATAATGGGCATTAAATCTAGATTTAGGAATTTTTCAGGTTTTTTGTGTTCTACACTTGCCCGACAAATTCGCTGTTCTGGAAGAATATCAGCTGACGAATTGTGGTGCGTGCCAACTTTATCTGATACAGGATGCAGTTTCTTGTCGGTTGCCTTCATGGTATGCTTTGCAGGGGCAATTATGCTGGTTGAATTGGAGCTGAAGCTCCTGTATATCTGGCCGCTGAGGTTCTTGAGTTGGCCAGTAATACAGCTCACGACAACAGGAAAATTAGGATAAATTCGCGACATTTGCAACTGGCCGTTCATAATGACGAGGAGCTGAACAAGCTTCTGTCAGGAGTGATCATCGCTCAGGGTGGAGTGATTTTCGACATTCAGGGCTTTACCAAACCTGCTTTGGTCGTCTGGCTAGAGAGATGAAGTGAAATGCATCTCAGGATGCATATATGAGGAAACGCGTTGTGTCCTGAAAATGTTTCTCGAGAATGTGATTAGCAACGCTGGCAATTGTTCCGTTGGTTCTATGAGCAGCATATATAACTCCACGGTCCTCTTTAGCGTCACAAATGCCTATGAATACAGAGCTGTAGTATGAATGAATAGATAAATTGTGTATACCGTGAGATCAGTGCGATTTTTCTAGCCCATAATTTCAGTTTTAATAAGTTCAACATACAAAACAGCACAACAGCCTATCGGTTATCCATCATAATCGTTGTTTATTTGCGCGTCGGTCCATTTTTGCGACTCAGATGTCGTAAAAGCTATATTAGAAAACGTGCATATATTCCATGCAAGAGAATATTGTTCTGAGATAAAAGTGAATGTCATCGTTGACACACAGCTTGCATACGAGAACTCTTGCACACTACGGAGAGTATTTAGTTCGTGTGCCTGGCTCTTTGAAATTGTTTGTGTTTCACTTATTGTAGCCGCAATTCTGTCTTCCAAAAGCGCTGCATCTTCTATTGTCCCTCTATAATGACTCAGTGCTTGTACAAACTGGAAGGAGTTAGCGTATTCCCTGACGCACTATTGATCGGAATAGCAAAATTTTAATAAGAAATCTAATAAAAGCAAACATTGGAACAACTTAGCGCATTATCTAAACCAAAACGTATAATGTTGGACGCTGGTAAACAGAGTACTGATGGTGTATAAGCTGTAGATTTCCTAAGGCATAAATGAACGGCCGGCTGGTTCTGGAAGGAGATCGCGCGACACCTCGTAAAATGGAGCCGCAACGCGTTTAAATTGGCATGCTTCTCATTGGTCAACGCACTCTTGGACTCAGTTTACGCTCATTGTCTGTATCTGCCATAGAGATCTACCACAAGTGATGAGGTGAAGCTCACCAGCATGAGAAAAGTAGGTAGATGTAAGAGTGCCATAACTTGAAATGAGAAAATACTGAAGGAACTGAAGATGGTAAAATATAGTGCTATATAGAATAATGTATAGGGTAAAAGTACTTCTAAAGATCTCATTGTACGACTATATAAAGTTCTTATAATGACTTCGCATTCTCAACGAGGCGTTCGTCGACGACCCAGAAAACCCTCAGCGGATTCACTACTATCAGGCGAAAAGTGCGACAAGAGCACTTATTCGTAGGGAGGTTATTACCGAGTGTAATAGCCTCAGAAGGAAGACAAGCTATGAGACCACAGGCCATATCCGGCGAAAGATCATGACATCTATTTCTAAGCCGGATTATGGTAATTAGACTTACTTAACGATTCACAAATTAGTAGTTATACATTATTTTTTCTTTGACCACTTTTTATAAACAATTTTGAACCTGCGGAAAAGAGCGATCATAGAAACCTTGGCAGTAGATTACGGTGCAGGTTCGGATACTCTGTGCAGGACTATTCAACGCAATAGAGTTAAGCCTATTCAACCGCTAGTAATGAGAAATATCGGGAGTTATATTCATTATTCCCTTTTTTATGTTAAAAGTGGTGTTATTAAATATCACTAACCTATTAGCTAATCAAAAACGTACGCTTTTTTACACTAGGAATTCGTAATGAACACAAACTTCTTCGGTTACCTAATATTATTTTATTACTAGTTTAAGATTCGTTCTTGGTTTGATAGGATGCATCCAAGTATCGTCGTGTGTCTGACCAAGGACATTTGCTATTAAAAGACGATGACAACATGATAATTGTTGCTAGTGGTTCGCTTTTGAATCACATTTTTGTGGTTCTAAACTTAGTAAATCTTTTTGGAGATGGACGGTTCAAGCAGATTCCAAAAGAAGTCCAAGGAACGGGCTCTTCGCAGCTCTACACAGTGATGGCAGAAGAAAATGGCGGATATTGTCTATTAATATTTTTTGCCTTTATTCGTGATGCGAAGAGGACCACATATGAGAATGTATCTGGATTTCTTCTCTGCAATTTGTTGCTTTATTTTATAATTTGTTTTATAACAAATTCGATTTTTTAAAATAGTCCTTTTAATGGTTTCTGGGGAAGCTTATTAAGGCCTTTGGCGGTCAAGCTCCGTTGATTTCGCCTGGTGTGAAGTTTATTACAGACTTCGAAATCCAAGCGATGTATGCAATTAAAGCTACAATAGGAGTTGAAGTTCTAGGGTATGAAATAAAGTAAAAAATTGTATATTTATTTAATTTGAAAAAATTTATTCCAATTCTAGATACCATTTCCATTATGCCCAATGTATCAACCATAGAGCCAATGCTTTACATATTGGAACAATCTTCCAGAGGCTAAAAATGCTATCGTTTATGCCATCACATCTTGTTACGCTATCGAGTGCATTGGAGCCACCGAGGACTCCACCTGTGATATCCAAACTGAGCGATCCCTCTTTGAATTCATGGCTTACTACAGGGCAAAATAGCTTCCTCCAAATGGACAGTTCTGATTAGCATGCGACCATAGCCAGAACCGTCCTACAAGGACTACGAACTTTGTAGAAGGGCTTCACTTCAAGATTAGAGCATCCTATCCTATAGAAATTCCCTTCCTAGATGAGATGCTGAAGTTCTGCGCAGCAAAACTTACAATGGCGAAAACTTTAGCCATTTCATTTGACAACGGATCGTTGAAAGATTGCTGCATCCGGCCAGATGACGAGGTGCATCAACGTAGTATCTTGAACACCATGCCAAATTTCTATCAGCATATAGTCTAGCTCGCTGTAACGATCCATTTTCTAAATAAGAGGAAGCTTAAACAATATTTGGATAATTTGGCTACCAACTTGGCATCTTAGTAGTAGTAGTATATGTAAATATTGAAAATTCGTCTAGTCACCTTTTGTAGTCATTTTTTACTCTTTAATTTGATGCAGGTTTTTCGAACCTATTTTTTATGCTGCCTTTAGAACTTTTTTTAAATTGCTCATCATGTTATATATCACATTATATTACCTAAGATAGTTTCTTAAGCCTCAGTCTACTGTAAACCCTTCTGGGTGTATAACTATTTATGCTCCGTTGCCTGCGCTCTACCCAAACAAGCGGTTCAAAATAGGCGTGGTATACGAGTTGTCGCGTTCCCTAAGAAGTGCATGTTCTATTGATTTTACTAAAAATTAGT
This sequence comes from Heterorhabditis bacteriophora, assembly GCA_964036235.1. Classification (NCBI taxonomy): domain Eukaryota; kingdom Metazoa; phylum Nematoda; class Chromadorea; order Rhabditida; family Heterorhabditidae; genus Heterorhabditis; species Heterorhabditis bacteriophora. Next base: position 5,336,049 of record OZ038426.1, on the reverse strand, counting down.
AGATTAGCGAATAGTTTCCGATTTAATAATATATTGTCATCGGATGGTCAACGTATCTCTGAGAAAAAAAGTAGTTTGATGTATAATAATGATAGTATTTTATTTAGTGCCGTTTAATAGAAATTTCATATATTAATATTAAACAATCCAATTCAATTTATAGGTTTAGATTTTATGAAGATTACAATTTTTATACTATAGAACCAATACAAATATTTTAACGTCAGGATATGGGTAGGCCAAAAAAAATAGTTTAAATGAATGAGTATTGACAATAAACCAATTAATTTTGATAATATTGAACGTATGAGCTACTGGAATTACCCTAGTATTTAAGAACTTTTTTTAAGAATAGATTTAAGATTACAAAAGTATTTTTATATTCTTCAAAGAAATAGATTTAGTTTATTTCTATTTTATATATTAAGAACGTTAAATAATAATACATTTATGAATAGTTAACGTGCGCAAGAGAAACGTGGGGCTTAAATAAGTTTATAGACGAATATAACATACCAACAATGCATAATGATACCAGTAGGAAAATGAATGTCATAGCACGAAACCTATAGGGGGAAACAGCGTATCAGGGGAGGAAAAGGGAACAATTATGGAATGAATTATAGTATAAGAGGAAAAAACGAAAATGATAAAGAAGGCGTCCGGAGTACAAAAGGGGACGTCGGGTGATCGGTCCGTTCTTATCCCCCCTCTCTCCTCGATTGTGACACTGCTCGGGTTTATATACGCCTCACTCTGGAATGTTGAATATCATAATGTGTACATGCGCGGCAACGCATTATGTGATTTATAAATAAAGATTCAGCGGATATTCTTAGGTCAAAGATGCTCCTTCTTACACCTCCCTTCATACCATAAGTCCGTCCTCGGACTTAAATTGATGAGAGCATAGAACCGATTACGACTATATGCCGGGCCATACCGGAACGACCAACCCACTCGCCTCAGCATAGTGCTGAGCCATAGCGTCAAGCTAGTCTCCTAAGAGACATTTTAACCGAGCACTTATGACCAACTAATTCAAACATCGGCATGGCGGTCGTGCTCAGAGCTCTAGCGAGATTTAGGGGAAGGTTCTATCCTCGTATGCTGGACATTAAGTAAGTCTTTGATGTTCGGATTTTGGGTTGACATAAATGTAAGTGAGAAGTTATGTGGAGGTCTGACCTACTCTATGAATCTCCCCTTTTAGTAAAATAAATAAAGAAAGAAAAAACAAAGGAAGAAATATATCGGTTTAGGGACTTATCTTTTTCGGTAACGTGGGGCTGTTTTCCTGTGCAAATGAAGTAGAGAGCCGTGTCTGGTGTATGTGATCACGGAACTTAAAATACTTAAGTATTTATCGTTGTTAAAAAAATCTCAATATATCAAACATAAAATAACTAATCAGGTAGCGAACTGTTTTTTTTAATCCTTTAGGAATAGGTTGCGGATTTTGTGATCTTTTATGACGGTGTTGTTTTTCTCTGCCCATTCCAACAATATGGCCCAAGACGTTAATTGCTTAAGAGAAGCCTTATGTCCCAAGACGAATTGTCCATGCCGAGATCTGGTCAAAGCGACATTCATCCTTTGGCGGTCGTCTAAAAAGTCCGCTCTTTCCACCGAGAAGTGTGTTCTGGTTGAAAGAAGGATTACCACATCTTTTTCTCTTCCTTGAACCGCGTCGACGGTGGAGAGCTCAATATTGCGTTCTTTTGCAAAACCGGCTATGCGACGATTTTGTTCCCTGTAGAAAGTTACGATTGCAATAGATGTTTGAGGAATGCCTACCTGAAGTAAGCCTTCTACCAAGTTTTTGCATGCCTCCACTTCGCCCTCATTGTAGGATGATAAACTAGGTGCTTTGACAGATTCACCCACAACATCAATAAAAGCAAAAGGAATTTTCTCATTAGGCAGTCGTAATGCGTCTAAAATAAGTCTTCGTTCCGCTTCCGGTGTTCCGCTATGAAGTGTTCCTTAGTAACTTAAAATATTAGGAAGCTCATTAAGGCGTGGATGCGATCTGAAAGTTGTCGTTAACGGTGTAGTCTGCACAGCGGTAGAATGGGACAAGATTTCCATGATTCCTCTAGCTCCTAATCTTGCGGCGTGGGATAGGCGGGGGCAACGTACATGCGGTTGGAGCTGATGCACATCGCCTATGCACACAAATTGTGACTAATACATTTGATTTGCCATGGCTGTTGTATTCAGTAGAGATGCCGCAGTGATACAGATGACGGAAGGAGGGCGGTACTCGAACACTAAGCGGATCATTTTAGCTAGTAGCATAGAGCAGTCTCTTTCGCAAAGGAGGTAGTCTTCGCGCTCTTCCTGCGATAGATAGACAGCACAGTCAGGGTTGAGCAAATAGCTTTCATAGCGTTCTCTTCCCTTGCGAAATTTCTCACAAGTACCGCGGTCTGTGGGGTCCATAGTACTTCCGTGAGACTCTGCAAGATTTATGAGGACCGTACTCAAGTCTACCTTGGTTACCGGGGCTACTTCCGATGACGCTGATTCTGATACGAACCTTAGCACTGTAAGGTCCCTAAATTCGTCAATCGCTAGCAGCGTCTCTGTGAACTGATATACTGCGGCGTTTGTCATTGCTGTCATTATTACAAGTTTATGTTTAAGCAAAACATTGCTTCCAGCGATAACGGTTCCTACTACCGTTTTACCTGTTCCAAATGGGGCCTGAATAGTAATGATACTTCCCGAATTTAAAGCTCTATCAATGGCTAAAATTTGATCTTTCCTGAGTTTCAAGTGCTTACCTTGCATTGTTATCGAACGTATGATTTCCACTGAACTACTTACTATATCAGAGTCGATATTATTTTGATTATTATTACTCATTGACAGATTTCCGTAAATAGTATCAATGATTTCACTTGCCTTTGTTACTGCTGAAATGTTACTGAATAGTTCTGTTCGAGATACTGTCTCGTAAGCCGGATCGGCCGACGTTGGACTTTTGCCAAGACGGATGCATACTTCTACTTCTGTGCCATCATCAGTCTCTATTCCTGCCTTGGTTACTGCCGACAGGATAGGTTTGAAGGTCCATCCTCTAAACTCAACCTGAATGGACAATTTTCGCGTAGAGGGTTCTAATTGAACGTTTAAAACTTTTCCTATCTCCTGAGTGTGGGATCCAATGATCCATACTATGGCCTTTCTGTTTCTGGACCATCCGGCCTCTGACGACATATCTGGAATGACTAGAATCATATGAATAGGGTAACCTCTTAAACTGGGGACTAAGGCCTTTAGCCTGTGCGTTTTCTTGTCTTCAGTTAAGCGAGTAATGGCGGCAATTGTGGAACACGCCACGTTAAACGCTTGGCTCATCTTCTGCCTGGCTAGTTGCTTGTCGACATTATACTGCTGAAAATTATTCATACGATCCGTGAACCAGCGGTAGTCCAGGGGTGCGATTTTATCCATGTTCAATGGGAGTAACCCTTCCTCGGGATGATAGGGAATGACACCTCGGGCGAATTCCCACAGCGTTTTTAGTGCGGCATGCGACGATGGTGGATCTGAAAACCTGATAGCTGTTGATGAATTTACCTTCATGGAGGCGATCATAATGTCGTCCTCTGTAACGTCTTCCAACTTTCTAATAGCCTTGCATGCTGAAGGAGGAACCGTGACTGCATCTGGTGCACCTTCGAACGCAACCTTGAAGTATCTTATTTTTCCCATTGGCGTTTTCTGTGCAGCAATGACAATCCCAAGACTGTTTTTAGAATGCACTTTCGGTCGAACGATGGCAAACTCCGCTGCTCGAAAAAACAAGCTAGCCTTCTGATCTAAAGAGGCTATCCTAGGTTGACGAGATAACTCTAGTTGTTTAATGGGAGATTTTAATGCTGCTCTATTAGCCTCCACCTTATAGACGTAAATGAGATCTTTGACGCTAATTAGTTCCTTGTCAAAACCTCTATTCCCTGAAACTACGTTGGTCCCAAATTGATCGAGACTAATAAGAAGTAGATCTCTCCGATCGGGACCGAACACGTAAAAGTCCTTACATTCTAAGGTGACGGCCATTCCAGCACCTTTTTCGACTACCTGATATAAAACTGGACGTAGAGGTCCGACTTTAGGAGGCGCTAGGCAAGTGGGAAAACATCCTTTTGACTCCTGTTTACGGGTGTTTTCCGCTAGTGTCGGATTTCTCTGGGTGGAAACGCAATCAATTGCTGCTTGAGATGCTTCACGGAAACGAATAGCGTCTTCGAGACCTGTAACCTCGTAAACGGGAAGAGGGATTCCTAGGCGAGGGGAAAACGAGTGAACTCTGGGAAACAATGTCTGCACGAATTTCTTCTTTGTATATCCAGAGTCAGGAATATGGCGGTATTCTGAAATTGGGTGGTTACTCGTTACTATATCATCGTCTAAGCGGGAAGTGTAATATCTGTCACGTGGGTTCACGAGGTGCCCCCACGGGTGGCGATCTATGAATGGGTGATAAAAGTTATTTGGTGTGTCGCTGGGCAAGTTGCTCAGGAAATCGTCAGCTTGTTTTGATCCTACCTGCTCTGGTCTTACCCGTTTCCTGTTTGGATTCTGGTGAATAGGCATAGGCTTCTTCGGACCATTTGTTCCAGTGATTTCAGCGAAGCTTTTGTTTATTAAGATTTGTGAAGGGATAACAATCCCGGCAGTGAGAGAGGATTTAAGACTAGAAGAGGAGAGTTTTTTGGTCACCTTACTTAAGGCTGACGTCGCAACGTCCGTAGGATTTTCCCGGGGTGGCGTTGACTTGTCGGTGTTATCTATGGTTTCGTCCTTGGTCATCGTTGAAAAGACTAGTCGCAGTTGGCGTCTGGAAGAATTATTATATTGTGTAACCTTCATAGTAATCAACCTCATTATTTCGATATACACGCATCCAACATGAACTGAACCGAACCGAACAATGGGCAACGAAAACCGAACTCATGAAAAAAAAACAAATTTAGCAGAAAACTGAACGAATAAAACATGCATGGATAAGGAATTAAATTGCACAAACAGTATTAAAAACGAAATGATACTAGCAACAACACATGCAAACAAAAATATAGTGTAAGAACTCAGAAAGGTTAGTTGTGTTCGTCACAAGGAGTGAGTTCTGGATCGTAAAAAGTGGCCATGCTGTGCTTCGCTTCGCTTTTTTTTCTGAAAAAGGTTCTTGTGTTATAGTGTGCTGGTAACCTATTTTGTCGACGTCTAAAGCTTCGATTGAAGCCAACGTTTTGGTTTCCTCTTCGGTTAAGCTGGGTTGAGTGAACGCGGACCCTGTAATGGAGAAGCATTTTTTAACCTGATTCTTGTGGACTATCTTAGGTGTCGACTGAGGGGCTGATATACTAACTATCGTCAGGTGGGGGTGCTGAATCTCGATCACTCTGAACTGCCCGAGCCAGGGAAGACAGAGTTTTCTCGATAACCCTTTTTTGTGATTAAAATCGCGCAAAAATACTATGTCGCCGACTTTAACCGATAAGGGCTTAAGGTAGTACTTATCGTACTGTCTCTTCATTTTGTCTCGTTGAGCTTCACTATACAGTGCAGCGGCTTCCCATGCGTTGTGCAGAAACGCGATCAAACACTCCTTATATGTTGAGTCGTCGGTGCTCAGATCCGGGAAGTGCGTTTCCTTGTGTTGCTTGACAACTAAATCGATGTTAAACGCTGGGTCCCTACCGAACATTATAAAAAACGGTGTATTGTTGGTATTGCTGTGGACCGTCGTATTGTATGCGAATGTGACGGCCGCAAGGAAACTATCCCAATATGCTTGGTTATCGCTGACGTATACGCGTAACATAGAATGGAAAGTTTCGAATACGCGCTCACACGCTCCGTTGCCTTCGTGATGATAAGGTGTTGTAAAGTGGTGATGAATCTGTAAGAGTTTTCCTATTTCTGTAATGAGAGAGCTATGGTTATAAGATGCGTTGTCAGAGATCAGCTGAGTCATGACTCCGTATTTTAAAATGCAATCGCGGACGATGACGGTAGCGACTTCTAAAGCTGTGCAATTTTTGATCGGGGTTGCTATAACGAATTTAGAGAAGTGATCGATCATGCACACGATATACTCGTTACCCTCTTCCGTTTTGTGGATTGGACCAGTTAGATCAAAATATACTTTATCAAAAATAGTATTCGTAATGACTGGGATTAACTTCTCTCTATTTGCGGGGTTATTACGCTTTCTCTGGCAAGGGACGCATGACCTCACCAGATTAAACAGCTCTTGTTTCATATTAGGCCAAAAATATTTTCTCGATATTTTGCTAAGTGTTTTTTGCCAATTAAAATGCCCTCCTGAAATAGAGTTACTATGGAATGCTAGAAAAATGGGTTCTTTAAGTTTCGTCGGTACGTACAATTGTTCTAACCTGTCACCTGGTCGCTCTATGGTTTTTCGTACTCTGTAGAGGCATCCATTCTTCTCAATACAACATTTTTCGGCTTCGAAAAGCAACTCTTTCTTTTGTTCTGTGTTAAAATCATCTGGAAATTGTCAACATTCTATGACAGCCATTAGTCTACTGCAGTGTAAATCTCTTTTTTGCTCTTCCAGAATATCATAAGGCTTTATAGCTGTGAGGTTGTTAGCATAAATTACGGTAGGCTGAAATGATAGTAAGGGTTTTTGCGAAAGGCAAACTGGAAACTCGATGATGTCTTCCGATTCAGGGGTATTATCCACAAACCGCACTTTCTTATTTTCTACTCGCGATAGACAATCGGCTATTACATTAGATGACCCTTTTAAATACTCAATAAATACGTCATAGCTCTGTAATTCTATAATCCACCTTGCCAAATTATCGTGCGTCTTTTTATGTTTTAGGAGAAATGTCAACGGCTTATGGTCGGACAGTATTTTTGTATGTTGGCCATAAATCGTACTTTTGAAAAATCGCAGGCTGCTTATCATCGCGAATAGTTCAATATGGGTTGCACTCCATTTCTGTTGTGATTCTGAAAATGTTTTGCTAAAGTAGCCCACCGCATTTAACTCTTTACTACCCTTCTCTTTGTACTGCAGAAGCGCCGCTCCTACTGCTTTTTGACTCCCATCCGTGTGAAGAATAAAAGTGTCGTTCTTAGGAAAGGCCAAGCATGGCGGAGATAATAGAAAATCTCTGATACGAATAAACGCCTCTTCCTGAGTACTACCCCAGCTGAACTTAGCTTTATCTTTCATAAGCTCATAAAGGGGAGCCGCTGTAATTGCGAAATTTTTTACGAACTTCCTGTAGAAGTTAGCCATACCTACGAACGATTTTACCTCCTTCACCGTCTTTGGCCTCGGGAAGTTGGTGATGACCTCAATATTTCGTTTAGCCGGTGTGTACGAATCCTTAGTGATTTGATGACCGAGGAAGTAGATTTTCGTTCTCGCGATTTCTGTTAGCTTTTTACCTGAAGCCTTAATGTTAAACTGCCGGAAACGTTCTAGCACCTTTCGGAGAGTTACCAAGTGACTGTCAAAGTCTTTATCGAAGACAATAATGTCGTCTAGGTAGGCTAGGCAGTTGTCGCTAAGTCCTGCTAAAATACGCGACATGGCCCGCGAGAAATACGCGCCTGCATTGCGCAATCCAAATGGTAAGTAGACAAATTGATAAATACCGCGGTGAGTAGTCCATCCGCATTTTTGTTGGCTTTCCGGGGAAAGCAAGAGTTGCATGTATCCTGATGCTAAATCGAAACTAGAATAAAACATATTACCTGATATCTTGTCTAGTATATCCTCTATTCGTGGAAGAGGAAAGTAGTCCGGGATCGTAACTTCGTTGAGCGCTCGGAAGTCGAGACAGACCCGGAGTGATCCGTCCTTCTTTTTCACTAAGACAGTGTTGTGAACCCAAGGGGTATCGCTCTCCACAATGCGTCCCGATTTCAGAAGTTCATTGATGTGGCTGTCGAGTTCTTTCTGAAATCTAGCTGGAATTCGTGTTGGGCGATACCTGTAATTAGGGATTTCAGTGGTGGTCTTAATTTTAATTAAATTATGCTCATATGAGCCTAAGTCGTAACTGCCTGTTGAGATCCTATCGTTGTACTCTTGAAATAAATCCTGTAATTGGCGTCGCTGATCTTCGCTGACTTCTGCTTGAGAAAGGTCGATATGAAAAGTGGAATCTAATATTGCTGGTAAAGGATCATCAATCCTAGGCTCGCTAAGGGTATGGGTATTTTTATTAGGTGACGATTTGTTGTCGCCGTCTACGGCGTCATATTCTATGCTAAAAACAAGGCGACTCCTCGTATAGTTTCCCGTCGTCCTCGCGGAGAGTGATTGCAGAGGATAGCTGCTGATTTTTATAAAGGATCTTCGGGGTATTCGACGTATTAGAGACCAATAGTTTAATATTATGTAAATGTGTTACCGCTGGGGAAACTAACACATTTTCGGTTAAAAGCTTTGTAGGTTGCGATACCGTCATGATTTCTTTATCGACTGTAGAGCTACCATTCTGGGCGTAACACGATATGAACTTCTCGGTACCTGGTTCGATAACGGAAGTTGCTTTTACTCGTATTATTATTTCTGCATCGGAAAAAGGTTCGCTAACAAGCAGGCTTGGGGCCCCAATGGACAGCCGTGCGTTTCCCATAGAAAATATTTTCCTTTTGTAGTCAATGTGCCAAGAGGGGAGCCGTCTGAGCAAATCATTCCCTAAGATGATATCAAAAGCATCTGCTTCTCTCGGAGCGCATTGACCCATAGTAAAGTGAATCACGTGCTTAATGGTGACATCTCCAATTTGCAAAGTCGCCTCTCCTGAACCGACTATCTTAACTACATGGCCGGCCATACCAATAGCTCCTGTGATTAAACTGCCTTGTAGGGGAAATATTCCTAAAAGTGTTGCCACCTTATCGCTAGCGACCGATACCCCCGCGCCGGTGTCGATTAGTGCGAATACGCTAATTCCATTCGCGATTATGGGAATTTGGGCCGTAAAGTATGGTTCGTCCTCTTGCTGACCAACTCTAGCCATGGAGAGAACTTCAACCCTAGGTAAGGTCAGCTTGGGGGGCCAGTCTATTGCAACACTATGCTCATTATAGTGACACTTATTTAGATTATTATTTTGCGAGCTTGCTTCTACTACGTTTTCCGGAATTATTATGAGGGAACCATGATGCTTTTGCGAGTGTAGAGGGGATCTCGAAAAGCTTTCGGAGAGCGGGTTTTCGTTAGAACTAGGTAGCGATTTCGCAAATAGGCTTGGAAAATTGGGTAACAACCCGGGATATTTGATCCTTACATAAAATATGAGTGAACCAATTGTGAATTTAAAAGAGAGATAAGTACAACATACAAAAATCCACACATCAAAAAGAGACCAGTCGCCGATAACCCAGTCGACTAACCTTTTTCTTAAATCGACCGATGGTGCACTATTCCGATGAGGGGGCGGAATGACCTCCTCGGCGTACCCTTCTAGCGAATGTCGTACGTCCATTGATGTCCACAGTTCTTCTAAGTGTAGGCTAGAATCGAACTCTGAAATATTTGTTATTACTAAGTTATGGAAGATGGTAAGCGGGATGTGGCTGCTTCGAGAATTTATTCCGTACAGGGGATTAGCCTGTGTAATTCCTTTGATATCTGAAACTTCTCCTGACTTCGTGTCGAACTGCAAGGCTGCTGAACTATTTATAAAATAAAACTCTTTAACATCCGAGCAGCTTACACTCTGAGCTTCCGTGGTCACCACGCGTGTATGGGTATCAACAAAAGATCCCCACCTAGCGCCGTTGGGTAAATTGATTTCTACTCTGGGTTTGGAAAAACATGTGCCATTAAACGGTATTAATCGCGCCGAGTTTGGTGGAAGGGAAATGCAACGGGAAACTCGGACTATTCCTTCACCTAAGTACGAGGCTATAATATTTGTGCGATTAATAATATTGCGAACTGCTAAGGTTGGTTTGGTGACGAGTGACGAGAGAAGCGCTACCCACAGAGTGTTCATCTTGTTACACACCATAGCCCATTCGAGGTTGAACATAGCTGACACCGAGCTATGGATGGAGCCTTCTAGTGCTAAAAGTTGCGAAGCGAATTGGTTGGAAGTAACTAACCCTACCTGGTATAGAGTGTCGCGTTTAGTGATGTGCAGCTTAGCTATTGCGTAACGTTAGTCTGTCAGTCCTAGAGCCTTGGAACAATCTATTACAGACGGGCTATTATTGTTGAATGACAAAGCAAATTCCTTATTATCACTTAACCAAACATTAACTAATAAGAATCCTTTCATTTTAGAAACAAAAATGTACTTACACTTCTCTGATTCTTCGGGAGTCCATATAGCTAAGGAACCGTCTTTTAACGAACAATATCCGTCACGGTACTTGCATCCCTGAAAACTTCCGACGGGAGATTCCGGCGTTTCGTCCCCAGCATGAGAACTTACCGAGGATTTAAAGACTATGCAGTTTGTTACTGAGACTTCTCGTTCTGAGCAACAGCCAAAGGGTGTTGAGGGCCAATCAATGGTTAGTCTATTAGTTGTCCTCCAAATGGTGCCCTGGCTAGACATTTCGCCGTGTGTACAAGTGTGATGCAACGCCATGACTCTACACTCCTCAATGTTTACAGTATGATGCGTTTCAAACCTTTGTTCTGAGCGTGCTCCAAAAAAATTAATATAATATCGTACCATTTGAGTGATTACCTTACAAACTTCAACATTGGAGGTATAACGCTTACTATTAGGGCGCCAGACTTGGATGCTCAATCCTGAGGGTTTTTCTTCTGAAGATGGTAAAAGTGTGGAACAGTTGTAGCTTATGGGAAGGCGAATTAATTCATCATGAGTTTGTTTGGGACAAAGAAGAAATTCGCTCGCTGATGAGGCCGATATTGTTGACAACATGATTATGCATAAACAGAGAATGCTCACATGAGGATAGGATGATGTTGATGGTATACCTTTAGATGCTGATTTTGCTAGATCCTCATTCCGCTGTACTAGAGCCGCTATTCTTGAGTTAGAATGTTCCAACGCGCTTTTTGTGGATTCAAAGGCTAATGAAAGGCATTCGATTTTATTGCGTGCATCTGAAAGTTCCTTTTCCTCAACAAAGCTACGTTCTCCCGTTTGGTTCGAATTGCTTATCAAATTGACCCTGGGAGATGAATAAGCATTGGGAATATTATCATGGTTGATAGTTAAAGGATTATTCCGGGGGAGAGTGGCGCGATGAAAATGAGAATTATTTCTGAGAGAACGAGGAGGACTATTGTTAAACTGACCACGCGGAGAAGGGCAAAGGTTCGCTCGATGGCCTTGTCCTCCACAGTTGAAGCAGGTGAACGGTGCTTGATGCCGCAGTTGAGTCTCGGGCCGTGCTTCTCTGAATCCATTTAGTGGTCTTTGGTTTCTCTGTTGGTTATGGTCGTTAAAAGTATGCCGTCCTGTAATTGCTGATTCATTGTAGTTTTGTCTAGAGGAATTCATCCTCGCATTAATGGCATTTATAGTAACGTCAGGAACTGCCGAAATTGGGTTAATAAGTCTCTCAGCTGTAGCTTCTGCTAACAACTGTTCTACCGTCTGAGCTTTTGCAACCGCTGCCTCGAATGTGTTTAGGTTATCTAACTTGACATAATACCTAATATCTGCTCGAAGTCGCGAGATAAATTCCTCTAACGCACGTTCTTTTTGTATAGAAGCGTCTTGACCAGCAGTGGCTGCTCTCACTAGACTCAAAATTTTGCTAGCAAATAAAGCTGCTGATTCACCTACATTATGTCTGCATGTGCTAAGCGACTGACGCGCAATGTACTTTTGCTGCGGACTTTCGAAAAAATTCCTAAGGTGCGCTACTACAGCTAAAAAGTTCTGTCTACTTTCTTCAGAGAGTTCATCCACTTTTTCTCTGGCCACACCATCAAGATGACCTATGAGGAAGTATGCTTTTTTCTCGTCCGAATCTGGTGATGCGCGCATACGCCAAACATCTTCAAGTCTACGTAACCAAACCGAGAATTGCATTAAACTATCGGAACCTGTAAACGAACTAATTCTGGGTAGAGAAAAATCGGTACTGGCAACAGCTACCCTAGGTAATACTTCCATTCTTCGTCCTACTTCTTCAAATGATGCGTTGAGTTGTGCTTCCAGAGCCTCGCTGGTGACGTTGATTTTTTCTGTAAGTGCTCCGGTTTGCCTTCTTGCATCTTTCCATGCAAGTACGATGGACGACGCAGCATCCTCTCTAAGGGTTTTCATGTCCTTTCCGATAGCTGGGTCTTCGTCGTTCATGTCAGACAGAGTACGTCTCAGAGGTGCAATTATTTGTTTTTGTATATCGGTAACAACCGAAACGGAACGTGATCCAACTGAACCCGTTCTTGCTCGCAGAGTTGGGGCCATCTCTGGGAGGGGACGGCTAAAGAAAGATAAAATAAGACGGTAATCACATCATTAATTCACGATATTGTGGGAGACAGGGCCATAAATCAAATCTTAATGCTTCCTGAGGGAGTAGACAAAAGAAAAAATATTTTTTTAAGCGGATTGCCGAAAGGAAAATAATGAGAAGGAAAGAAATAAAAACTAGTGAAGTTAGGAGAAGAGCCATATAGCATGAACTCTTGTTCGTTAATGCTGGAAAGAAGTGGGCATAAAGGCCTGAGTGAAGATGCTAATGGGTGATAGGATGCGAACGCTTTGATGTAATAACAACAGCGGGAAATATCGCTTAAGAATCTAGATGTTATTGTCTTATGGTAACAACAATTTTCTTATAAGTGTAACGTTGCAAGATCACTTATCGGATACGTGAGAAAGACTGTGGCTGCTGTTGCTAATTGAAAATGATTATAATAGTAAATGAGGGATTGGCGAATGTAGGCAAAAGGAAGATAGTACTTAGTCTCAAAAGGAAGAATTCGTTAAATTTAACGTACCTGTTTATATGAAGAATTTACAGCCGCTTTTATCGAGGGCGAAAACTTTATAATTAAATCGGACTGTTTTATATTGTAACCAAATCATTGGTGCAAAAAAAAAGGAATTTCTAACGATAACCTCCTTCATAACCTCACTGAAGGAAAACACTTAATTCATCTCAACTCTATCTCTCAAACTAAGATCCAATTCATCTCAAGGGCGATCTAGGCCTAGTCGCAAATATTCTTCATCTCTGGAGTAGTCATTCAACTAAAAAAAAAAATTTCTCATAAAAACTTAATTCGCCGGACTGTGGCATCTATCCAAGGATTCTATTTCTCACCATTCTAATACCTACAGTATTTACCTCTTCATCTTTTCAAATCTTATTTTGAAATTGGCCCTGGCCAGCCTTAAAACAGGCACCACGTGGTTTTTTGTAAAGGACTATCAAGCCCAAAGGAAGGATAGGAGGAACAAATTTTTTATTTTATATATAAGTGTCGACATGAGAAAAAAAGAAAAAGAAAATCGAATAAGAGTCTCCCAATAAGACAACGTGCATAAACACTAGCGCTGAAGTGAATGAAACACACACAAAAAGGACGCAGAAAGAAAGAAGCGGGAAGCGAATGGTATGTCTATAGAAAACGATGAAAGGGGGGGAAGAACATTGCTCGCTGCTACCAGTTAACGTGCGCAAGAGAAACGTGGGGCTTAAATAAGTTTATAGACGAATATAACATACCAACAATGCATAATGATACCAGTAGGAAAATGAATGTCATAGCACGAAACCTATAGGGGGAAACAGCGTATCAGGGGAGGAAAAGGGAACAATTATGGAATGAATTATAGTATAAGAGGAAAAAACGAAAATGATAAAGAAGGCGTCCGGAGTACAAAAGGGGACGTCGGGTGATCGGTCCGTTCTTATCCCCCCTCTCTCCTCGATTGTGCCACTGCTCGGGTTTATATACACCTCACTCTGGAATGTTCAACATCATAATGTATATATGCGGGGCAACGCATTATAAAGATTCAGCGGATATTCTTAGGTCAAAGATGCTCCTTCTTACAATATAAATACATTGCCTTACCTAATATACATTATGCCGATCATTGATGCTTACATTCCAGAGAGCCCGCACCACTATATATAAGATGACACAAGACGGACAAAGGGAGATGGTCGGCCACCAGACTCACCACGGTACCCTGAGCCGCCTACTGTAGTATTCATTATATTCTCTTCACTTTTCTGTGTATTGTTTGATAACTTGTTATTCCCCTTTTTATTATATTTCCTATCATGTGATGTAGAGTAATAAAGGTTATCTTCCCCACACCTTTCCTGCGCACGTTTACTAAATAAACATCGAAACACCATGTATCAAACAGGTAAAAATACATTTTTAGTATTAAATACCAATATCAAAAAAGGAACAATTTCAATTCAATATTTACTAACATTTTAAAATGAACCAACACGATTAAAAAAATATTTTTACTTCTCAACCATCCTTCCGTCTTTTTCCACCCTAGAAATAAAACTTAACCATTACAATAAAAAATAATTATTACTATTTAGAAACTTACGAAGAATAATCATAAATTGTCTTAACGAATACTCCAGTAACGAAGCCGACCAAGGCACCATATACTGAAATGTTGTGCCCCAAGCCATTAATCTCGGCTTTGATTCCGTCTATTTTCTTCCCTTCTAACGATTTCACAGCGCATTCCTGAAATAAATAAAATAGTATCCATAAATAATTATCAAAAAATAAAGATATTTACCACGCACCTTGTCGAATTGTCTTCTATTTTTTTCAGGACTTCCGGTAAGTCGTATGTTACTTTAATGTTTTCAATCTGAAATGTAAATAAAGTGTTGCATTGAAATTCAGTAATAATGAATAAAAAGTACCTTTTTTGTGTCGCAACAGTACTTCGACGAATTTAATAAATATGAGGATATCTGAAACACTTGAATTCTCAAATATATCAAGTTACTTGAAGGGAATGAAAAGAATTCTAAACCAACCTTTATTTTGAAGAGTTGTCGAACCATTGCAGTTTAAATCTAAATTTTCATATATATATATATATATTAGGGTTGTTATTCGGGATAGTAAAATCGGGATTTCGAGAAAACGGGAAAACGGGAAATTTAAAAGTCGGGATCTCGGGATCTCGGGAAAACGGGAATTTGAAAAAGTCGGGATTTCGGGATCTCGGGAAAACGGGACTTTTTATTTTTCGGTACGGGATTTCCCGAAAAACTTCGAGACAAAAAAAAATTCTTAGTGTACTAACAAGATAACAGAAAATTCATTTTTCTTTATGTGTCGTTAATGAACAGCAGAAAAACAGTAAACGTTATAGTTCTTCTTCGTATTCATCATCATCATCTGTATGTTGCTCTTTTTCATCTTCTAAATCAATGCAGTCGTCACTATCGTCACTTATTAGTTCTTCTTCTTCTTCTTCTTCAATATTCTCCTTATTTTCTTGATAATTGTCTTCGTATAACTGTTTACTGATATTCCTATTCCTAAAATAGACGGTAATTTTCAAAGAAACTATAATATGATGAATTAATAGATTTATAGCGAAAACTTACTCTGAATGAAGAAATTTATTTGCTGCGATAAGGAGACAGTTTTCCCCTCTAGCTCCAGATATTCTAGTGCGTAATTTGTTATTAAAAATTAATCCAGCTCTTGAAAATAATCGCTCTGATGAAACACTGGTTGGTGGACATCCCAAATAGATACGTGCCCACTTAGAAAGAATTGGGAACTTCATAGAATTAGCCTTCCAAAACATTAGTGGGGAATTTGATATTTGCACACGAATATTTTTCACAATCTGCTGTCGATACCTCTCAAGTTCGGCCTAAATTCAAAGGTGAAACCTATTAATTTATAAAAAAAATAAGCTATATATTCCTTACTTCTATTTGACGCTTCTGATACATGCGTGTACTATCTGGGGAAGTTATTCGAACAGGTCTTTTCCTATCGTTCTCTTCAATAAGACGCCATTGATCG
The DNA here is from genome assembly GCA_964036235.1 of Heterorhabditis bacteriophora. Taxonomy (NCBI): domain Eukaryota; kingdom Metazoa; phylum Nematoda; class Chromadorea; order Rhabditida; family Heterorhabditidae; genus Heterorhabditis; species Heterorhabditis bacteriophora. Next base: position 5,320,052 of record OZ038426.1, on the reverse strand, counting down.
ATGCTATGCTCATTATCAGTATCATCACTTAGTAGCAGTTGAGACTCATTTCCCTTATCATCGGTATTAGTTAAATCTTCTAAAATAATAGCATAAATTTAACAGAGGTTTTCCTTGTTTGAGGTATTTATCTAGTTAAAAAGTAATATGCTATAAAACTCCAAACTAACTTATGTGCCAGTTTACTAATGAAAATTCTGATGCATCCCACTCGGATTCAGTTAATATCGCTGTAGAATAGGCATAACGTGGGTCTAGCAAAGTTGATTTCATCAGAAGTGCATCAGACCAATAAGATGAAAATTGCTTTTCCATTGAACTTTTCAATGCTTGAAGGAAAGGTTTTCCAACACCATGCTCAGCTTTAATTTTCCTAAAATTAAATATGCTTTTTAAGTAATAATTAAACGACATCTGGACAAAGCTTCTATTTACCTATCTAGATATTCATAATTTAGCTTTGTGAGAGGTAAAAACTCAGAAAGTGTCGCATCATATTTGCAAATCTGTAAAGGATTTACGATGAAGTTTATAAAACAAATAGGGATTCCAAAAAATTGAAATATATTTGGTACACTTACCTCAGTCGAATGTTTTTGAAATGTTTTTGAAATGTGCTTAAAATGTGAACAACTTGTTTCAGTAATTCCTTTTCCATATCGTTAAATTTTTTGAGCATTGGCAGGTTTGCTTTAGGCTGGTATACGCTAGCATATTTATTGATTACAGGTAGCTATAATCAATAAACATATGTGTCCTATATTATTTTTGTTAAAATATTCAAATAGACTCCTTACTAACCTGCTTCAGTATTTCAACCATACTAAAATATAATGAGTTCCATCTGGTAGGTATATCTTGTGGTATTTGACGAACAGGATAATTACGTTCATTTTGAAGTCTATAAAACATGATTGTAAATATACAAAATTAAACGAGATATAACTGTCAATACCAAACAAACCTTTTCAACTCCTGACGTGCAACTGAACTTCTATTAAAGTGTCCGGCTATTTTGCGACACTTTTTTACTAGTTTCTCCACTGATTCTACTGAATTTATGGCATCCCCAATTACTAGATGGTAGAGGTGAGCCAAACAGTCAGAGCTAAAATCTTATCAAAACTATAACATAAATACTTTTTCGTTTTTATATAATGAAACATATCCAACATACCTTTCTACTCCGAGAAGTTTTGCACTCAAACGCATATTCGCAGCAGAATCATGAATATATGCGCCCACATCACTCAATGTAAGATTAAATTCTCGAATAGTATCTTCAATCACTTTACTTATATTTGTAGAAGTGTGCTTCATTTCGTTTGCTGGAACAGCAGCTAATACGGCATTTTTCCTTTCGAAATTATGATTTATATAATGAGCCGTCACGCTAAAAACATATTATTCAATTAAGATTTTAAGAGCAAATAAGGATAAAGAAATGACAATTAGTATAAATGTAAGCAGCGGTGTTGGTTAGGATATAAATACATTGCTCTAGCTAACATACATTATGCCGATCATTGATGCTTACATTCCAGAGAGCCCGCGCCACTATATATAAGATGACGCAAGACGGACGAGAGGAGAGAATGGTCGGCCGCCAGACTCATCATGGTTCCCTGAGCTGCCTACTGTAGCATACATTATTTCCTTATTTCTTTCCTATGTATTGTTTATTAGTGTTCCCCGTTAGACTCTTTGTTGCAGCTTGTAATCCCTTTTATATTAGTCGTTTGTATCGTGTTATATTGAGTAATAAAGGTTATCTTCCCCACACCTTTCCTGCGCACGTTTACTTAAATAAACATAAATAAACAACATACCTATATATTGAAATCTTTCCATTAGATGAGGACCAGCCATCAGACGTAATAGAAATAATTTGCTCTTTTATATCATCCTTCATTTCTTCTTTTAATAATTTTACCGTGGAATCCAACAATTCATTTGCTATTCTTTGCCGTGTAGGAGGTTGATAGTTAGGAATAATAATATTGAGCAAATCTTTGAATTCATCTGATGAGACAGTTTGAAATGGAAGAAAATTATTAATAATAAACTTCAAAACTGCGTTATCGATCAAATTTTTTTTTCCGAGCTAAGCCTTGATGGCGTTCGAAAAATAGTAGCCAACTGAGAATTTCCAACAGTTGCATTTTCAACTGGTATCTTAGCTTTTATAGAATACGAAGTTTTCAAGTATTTAAACTGCTCATTGTGCCTGCTCTGAAGATGTAGCCATAATCCGCGGGTAGATCCTTGTGTTGTTTTTATAGTGTTCTTGCATATAGTTCACTTAGCAGAATGGGGTAAACATCCACTTTTATCAAAATAGTTCCATGCTTGAGAAGGCATATAGAATCGCTACAAAAATTGTAATTTGAACACTATAAAAATATTATCTTTAAATATTTAAATAGCAAATGAGAACGATCCTAATTATAGACAACACCCTTACAACTTAATAGATAAAATTAAAATGGACACTGCAAATAAAACAAAGATATTTCATAAAAAGTATAAAAAACAACTGTTAGTCAACAATCAATACTGTTCGTTGACTAATTGTTACGCCACCAAAATTATAAAACGTGACCAAAAATCACACCTCGGGTTCTACAGTAATTCGAACGATATCAAAAAAACAATCGCCCATAACGACCAACACAGCGTATACGCTATGTTATTCGGGATAGTAAAATCGGGATTTCGAGAAAACGGGAAAAACGGGAAATTTAAAAAGCCGGGATCTCGGGATCTCGGGAAAACGGGATAGGAAAAATGTCGGGAATTTCCCGATTTTCGGGATTCGAGACAATCCCGAATAACAACCCTAATATATATAGTATGCTAATTTAATACAAACAATCAATAAAATTCACTGTTTTATTTAATAGTGTTCTAATCAACAATTCAAAAATAGCAAGATTGATATAAAAAATGTTAAATTTCTTAAACTAAAATGCTGGAAAAATTGGATTCACACTATAACTCGTAAAATGCAGTCATTCCGCTTTGAAATTGGCACGCATCTCATTGGTCAACACATGCTTGGTTTCAATTTACGCTCATTGCCTGCGTCTCTTACAAAGATTTATCATGAGTGATGGGGTAGAGTTCACATGCGTGAGAAAAGTGGGCGGGTGTAAGAGTACTACATGTTGAAATGGGGAGGTGCTGAGGGAACTGAAGATGGTAAATGTTATATCCTTGTGTAGCAGTAGTTCAAGAATAGTTTATGTAATACACGTACGGGGAAGACCCTTATACAAAATGTGGGTTCCTTATATATAAGCTACAACGGGGGCGTAACTATCTAAGCTATTAATATGCTAATTAGAGAACAGCAGGTAATGATGTACATTAGCATATATGTGGTTTCAGATATCAATATTTAAATGTTCCTAACAGTAAAAATAGTTCGAGTACTACATAGGATAATATGTAAGGTAAAAGCACTTATATAGAGCTCATTGTACGCCTATAGTCTACAAAGGTACTAGCATGGCATTCCAACCTACACCTATAATATTCAGGCCTTCATAACAACGAGGACGGGACGTTGCAGTCTATTTAATCCCTCTTAAATAGGATACCTGATTTGAATTCTCCTATTTTAACAAGAGCAAGGTAGAAGATATCGAGACGTACATGTGTACAGGATGTCGTAGCTTAAAAGATAATAACTCTCAAAGGAACTATGGCATCGTTCCCACGGTTCGTATTCGCAACGGCACGTTCATCGACGACCCAGAAAATCATCGACGGGTTCACTACTATCAGCTGAAAAGTACGGCAAGATCACTTATTCGCAGGGAGGTTATTACCGAGTGTAATAGCCTCAGAAGGAAGACAAGCTATGAGCCTACTGGCCATATCCGTCGAAACATTATGGCTTCTATTTCTAAGCCGGACTATGGTAATTATATTTACTTTACAATTCACAAATTAGTAGTTATTCATTATTTTATCTTGAACCACTTATTATACACGATTTTTAACTTACTGAAAAGAGCGATAATGGCAACCTTGGCAGTAGGGTACGATGCAGGACTGGATACTTTGCACAGGACTATTCAGCACAATAGAATTAATCCTATTCAACCGTTAGTAATAGGAAATATTGTGAGTTATAGTCATTCTTCCTGTACCGTTTGGGGTACGTATTGTGTGTGCTTGCTAATAATTTTCTGTAGCTCAGACAAATCGATCTGAGAAATTTTTATTCTATTCTTCTAATCTAGTAAACAAACTTAAATACCTTCCAAGATAAAGGGGCGGGACTTCAACGCGAATGCATTATGTTAAACAAGTACAATTATGGATTAATGGTGGAATGTGGATACGAGGGGTTAACTAAGTAATAAACACGAGGACAAGCAACACAACCCTAAGTTGCTAGTTTCACAATCGGGACAAGAATAGTTGTTGTTTTCCTTAAATTAAGACTTAAGGTTTCTTAATTGTTTAGTAATCGAGAAAGAAGTAGTCTCTTCATTATAATTTAGAGTATACTTCATCATCTTTTCATTCCTCAGCCGCACCCACAGACCTTCCCTTCCCTCCGTGACTCACCATCACCAATGAACAGTCTGTATTCGTGCATTGTCGTCCCAAGATTTGCCCCGCCCATACTGGGATGCGGATTTTCCGCGATAGCAGAAAGCATTAAGAAAACAACTGTTGCTATTTGTGGAATAAAATGTTAAAAAACATCTTATGTTGACAAGAAATATATGCACATATAAACAAGAAAGAAAGAAAACCAAAAAATGAAAAAAGTTATATAAACAGAAAACTATAACTCTTTATCTGTTTTCGAAAAGCCTTTAGCCTGAGTTGGTTATAGTTTCGGTCCAATTTCTAAATGTGTTGACTATTCTCCCCATAGTTGCGGTTTCGGATGCACACGGTCCTCCCCTAACATTTATGCTCTAGTGAACGTGCGCAGGAAAGGTGTGGGGAAGATAACCTTTATTACTCAATATAACACGATACAAACGACTAATATAAAAGGGATTACAAGCTGCAACAAAGAGTCTAACGGGGAACACTAATAAACAATACATAGGAAAGAAATAAGGAAATAATGTATGCTACAGTAGGCGGCTCAGGGTACCATGATGAGTCTGGCGGCCGACCATTCTCTCCTCTCGTCCGTCTTGCGTCATCTTATATATAGTGGCGCGGGCTCTCTGGAATGTAAGCATCAATGATCGGCATAATGTATGTTAGCTAGAGCAATGTATTTATATCCTAACCAACACCGCTGCTTACACTCTCGAGACATGGGCGACCTGCTTCAAAGCAAGCTGTCAGTCTGGATGAAGTATTTATAAATATATAATAGTTCAACTTACAGTATATAAGAATCAACTTTATGAAGCATAACTTTCACCAATGGATAGATATTTTCACGCCGAATAAGCTGGTGGTATTCTTACTGTTATACACCACGTCTGAGCCAAAGTATACTGAGATCAAGTTTATCGCATGGAGCGCATTCGCGTTTACAGGAGTATTGGAAGATGAGTGTTTAATTTCAGAAAGCCGATTTTTCTCCTATCATACAGAGACGCATTCTCTTAAAGAGTGCCTGGTTTTCAAGTATTGACGAGCAATAATTTCGTGGAAATTAGAGCTTAAACATGAAGTATTTCTTGTACACCACTTGCCAAACTTTAATAATTAATCTAAAACGAAAAGGTTTCCAGCAGTATTTGGTATGAAAAATCCTACAGTCCAGTTTGTTTTTTGAAAGCTTCACTTTAAAGCGAGTTATTCTCACTTAACTCAAAAAAGCAAAAAAGGCCTGGATGATCGAAAGTTGCATAACTTAGTACCAGTACTATAGAAGTAGATATGGATCTGCACAATCAATTTGTGAGATTTTACCTCTGTTTAGCGTCGTGAAAATATCGTCTAGCAGTGGTAACAGGTAGTGATGTCGTGCTATGGTACTATTTCATTCCATTAAGAAATTTGCACAAATTCTAATGGAACTATTGGCCTTATTAACAATAACAACAGGGTCTACCCATTTTCAGTACGATACATTGTTTATGGTTCCTGGAACTTCTAGACGATCTGATTTCTTCTCGATAGTATGTTGAACTGTGTATGGAACGCATCGTTTGGCACGGAAAACATTGCTTTATATTTTTTTAAAGTTTAAAATGAACCTTTACCAGAGACCGGCAGCCTAGCAATTGAGCACATTTTACCGGGTATAGTTGTCGAATCTGATATGGGTTGTAGTTTATTTTTATTAACCGGCAGCAATTTATGAGTGAGTCCAAAAGTTTAAGCTGATTGGTGATAGCTATTTTTAAAAGTTTTGCCTCCAGAAGTTTAACAACGTAGAATATCCCATGACATCTCATTTTCACTGAAATCTAGTAGTGCTTCAAATGAGCTAATAGTGCGAAATTTCTCTCAGTTAGCCGCATATGCATGAGTAGACGTCTTTTGGAGATATGGTTGGACTAGATAATTCGAAGTCTCCCAATTTGTAATGGTCAGATCAGTGTTTGTGTCGACCATCATCTTAACTATTATGTTCTTGGTAGCAATATCTAGAAGCGGACAGCTTGACTGTTATGAAAGCGAAATACGTAGTGACTTTTTGTTACCCTTGTCATATGCTTGTAGTTTGGTGAAGAATTGCGGTAAGATCCTAGGTGGTACAGACAACTACATTTTGAATACGCATTCAGATATGGCGTCTTGTGGCCCATCTAGTTCAGCTAGGAAAATGAGGCATTTTAAGTCATCCGTGTCCACAGTCGACAGTTTGAAGCGTTCACAGAGTTGTTTTACCCTTTCAGATATGGCAAGACTGACTGCAGATAGTGTGATATTGAGTGCTGTTATAGCCTCTGCGAGTCTTGACTAGAAATGACATATCTGTGGGCAATTTTTCAGATAGTATTAGGTGGTTGCAGAAGTTTTAGTCATTTATTTCAGCGCTTTAGTACAGTTATTTAAAAGATAAATAAATTCCCACTCTTTTGCGTTTTTGTAGTGTTGGGTTTGTAGTTTGTGAAAAACCATAAGTCGCCATTTAATGATAAACACAAATTCACAAAATAATTCGAATAAGATGAGCCACCAAAAACTGCATATCCGACACTATATTCTCCACGAGTTCCAGCAAGGGAAGAATGCTGCTGAAGCATACAAATCAATATGCTCTGTACTAGGTGAGGGTGTTGTACCTCACAGTACCTGCAGATATTGGTTTCAGCTTTTTAAAGCTGGTGAATTTGATGTCAATGACCGAAACGCTCTGGGACACCACGACCAACGAGGACTGGTGCTTTGAAATCATTATTAGATGAAAATCCGTCGCAGACCCAAGAAGAACTAGCGGAACAACTTGGGAATGGTCCAGCAACAGTCTCCAGACGATTGCATGAGATGGGGAAAATTCGTAAGTTCGGAAAATGGGTACCACATGAACTCTTCGAAGACAGTATTGACCGCCGGCTCAACTCATGCATCTCGTTGCTTGCCAGGCAACACAAGAAGAACTTTTTGTGGAAAATTATTACAGGTGAGGAAAAATGGATTATGTACGACAATCCTAAACACACACATTCATGGGTAGACGCCGGACAGCCAACAACATCCACGGCAAAAAAGTGCTTCTCTGCATCTGGTGGGACATGAAGGTTGTGCTGTTTTATGAACTCCTGCAACCAGGTGAGACGGTTACTGCCGAACGCTACGGTCGTCAACTGAGTGATTTGTTCAATGCAATTGAACAAAAATGACTATTTTCTGGACAACGAAGTCGGAAGGTCATTTTGTTGCATGACAACACTAGGCCTCACGTTGCTCTTAGTACTCAGCAGACCAGTTTGAACTTTGGCTGGGAAGTTCTCCCGCACGCGACGAGTTCATCAGACTTGGCACCTTCGTGTTACCATTTATTCCGGTCGATGTAGAACTGTCTAGCAGAACAGCGCTTTCGAGATGCAGCTGAGGTGCGAAAATGGATCGATGATTTTATTGCATCCAAGCCGATGTCGTTTTTTCACGAAGGAATCCGAAAGTTACCCGTAAGATGGCAGAAGGTCATAGAAAGCGAGGGAAAATATTTTGATGATTGAACTGCATTTTGTATATGGAAATAAAATTGAAATTTTGAAAAAAATGACTAAAACTTCTGCAAGCACCTAATAGTAAATACGCAAAATTCTGATCGATGGTTATTGTGATGACTAATTTCTGTTAAAGTATTTATTATAAGACAACAATAATCAATAATACAGGATTTATATATAGGAGGGAAAATACCGTATATTGGATGAGTTATAGTCAACCATAACAGAAAGATAATTAGATTGATCATATTATTCTAATAGATATGATAACTGAGTATAAAGTGGGATAAACAGAATCGTAGTTGATTGCATAAATTGTAAAGTATATTTAATGGCATAATGATTGGTAAATCTTTGCAAGAAATTATGCTAAGTGTAAACAAATTATTTGATATCTTATAGAATGAGGTAATACGAAGGAAAACAAGAATTAGTAAAAAAGAGTTGAGAGCCACTTTCTCGGCAAGTACATCATTGGATGAAAATAATAAACGCCATTGCAAAAACACAGGCTAATTATTAGGTTAATGCAAAAATAATTGCGCTTTTAGCCATTTCAAATTTTGGCGCTTATGTTGGTTTAAGTTTTTATTTAACTATAATTATGTAATATACCATTTTAAAGCGCGAAAATCGCTCTACTAATTTATGTTAATGGTTTTGTCTTCATTGTGTGTTTTGCTTATGTTAGGCTATCAAATTAAAAATGGAAAAAAATGCAAATTCGAGCAATTGTGTTGTAAGAGTTCAATTTAGTACGTAAAGCAATGGAAAGTGGTCGCAATATTAACCAAGCATTTGGCGAGGAAACCGTCAACAAACGCATATAGCTCAATATTGGTTCCGAAGATTTCGTAACGGAGACGAGCGCCTTGATGATGAGGAGGGTCGTGGATATTTTTTAATGATTGACGATAGCCAACTGAGGATCATTGTTGAAGTGGACTCACGTAAAACAACTTCAGGTGTTACAGAGGAACTAAACGTTGACGATTCAACAGTTGCTCGACATTTGCACCAAATTTGAAAATCAAAAAAGCTCGATAAATGGGTGCCGCACGAGTTGAACGAATATCAAAAAAATCACCGTTACGAAATCTGCTCTGTGCTTCTTTTGCGCAAGAAAATCAATCCATTTTTTGATTGAATTGTAACATGTGACAAAAAGTAGATCCTATATGCCAATCGACAGCGTTCCGTGCGGTGGCTGGACCAAGGCGAAACCCCAAAACACTTCTCCGACGTGAAGATGCATCACAAGGAGGTTATGGTCACTGTTTGGTGGTGGGCAAATTTAATCATCCACTAAAACTTCTTGGATCCTGGCGGAAACATCACAGGAGAGAAGTACTGCCAGGAAATCGGCAAATTGCACGAAGAACTGTAATGTTTACGTCCAGCACTGCTCAATCAAAAAGGACCAATCTTTCTCTATGACAATGACCGACCACATGTTTCACAAATGACTGCAGAAATTGAACAAACTATAGTGAATTCCCTGTATCCACTATCTTTTCCTTAATCTAACCCGATTAATAGTGAATCTATTAAATATAACACCAGTTCTAGACCTAGTTAATTAAGTTAATATATATTGTTTCCTTCCTTATATCATGTTAGAAAGTATATTGTACTAAAGACATTTTTGAAGCATGTATTAAGATGAAGCGCGATGATAAGCCGCGTAGCTCAGCAATGTTTTGAGAACGGCAAAAGAATGCCAATAGCACCCGTATATAAAGAAGCGCAAATGCCCACAACCCCCATTCGTTCTCCGGCGACCGTTCTATACGGTCTCTTTTCTTATTTATTCTTATTATTAATTCTTATTATTAATTATTGCTATCATTTTCCCATTGTTAACATTATTGTTATATTGTTTATTCTTTAGTAATAAAGGTTTAATTACCCAAGTTTGAGGTTCTTACACCGCTACTAAGAGCGACCTCTTACAACACAAGTCCCGCGTGGCAGGAAACAAACACCATAACACAAGAGGCTAACTCTTACATGGTGCATCGTCCAAATCGGAGGACCCACTTTTGAAGAAAAAATAAGTTAGTTACTTATTCAGTACACATATTTGTTTTTTAAAGTTTTTTCGTATCGGCTTGAACTAACACTGCACGATATTACGCTACGGATAGTAGCTCACTGGACTGTAACACTTTGTTTCTATTTCTACATAGTCAACGAAATATGGCTACACAGTTCAAACACCGTAAAAGCCAACTCAGTTGGGCTACGTCAGATGTACAGAAATGGCTAGCGTCCTCAGCGCAGCTAGAGAACCCCATAGGTATTCCTAGTGATGTCGCTCCAGCAGCAAGCTACATACACCTCATGTCCCAAGAAATACAAAAAGGACTCACTCGAGGGAACATCGTCATTAACAAGTTGAAGGAGTCTCTAGATCAACTCACCAAAGCGTATGATGAAGTTGAAGAAACTACTGCTAATGACGATGAGCAAATTACACAACTCATAGGTGCAGCAGAAAAACTGCTGAATGAAGCTGAAGAGCACTACACTGTACTAAAAGTTGAGTTGACTGGGCTATCATCAATGCATCTACAATTAACGGAAAACAACCTGAGGCCCGCAGTCACAGGAAGTGCAACAGCGTCCCTAGTCGCACCGCCGAAGTTAGCAGAAATTCCTATCCCCAAATTCAGTGGCAAGAATTGGGAATGGGACAGTTTTTGGCAAGCCTTCGAAGCTAATATACACTGCCAAGAGCTCACAGATTATCAGAAGTTCAGGTACTTGTATGAGGCAGTGGTAGGAGATGCACGCTCAACCATTAATCGATTCCAACTAGTGGATAACAACTATTCTAGAGCTATTGCTGCATTGAAGAAAAAATATGGAGATATAGAATCAGTAATATTCGATCTGAATAATCTGTTAAAAAGAGCAAATGCGAGAGGCTCAAGGATTAGCGACCAGAGACGTCTGTACGATGATCTTGCAGCCATTATTACGCAATTGCAAAGTAAGGGAGAGTCAATGGACAACAGGATAACATTAGATTTGGTCTTAACCAAATTTAACTCCATGATTCGTGATAGAGTAAGAAGAAGAAAGGCAACTCTCAATAACATACACCCATGGAACATGGAAGAGATGTTAGAAGTACTAGAAGAAATTATATCCACAGAAGAACGATTCGAGAGAGAAGAAGCAGGCGGCGAAATACAAGACAATACGTTGTATCAGCCAACAGGGAACTTTATTCCGAATGCAAGGAAACCCTACACCGAGGGACTCCGAGTGCTCAACTGTCCAAGCTGTCTACGACCAGGACACAAGTGGTTTCAGTGTACGAAACTAGACACGATACAACTCCGCAAGGAGTTCTTGCAAAAGAACAACATGTGTCTAAATTGCGGAGGAACTAATCATCAAGTGCAGAAGTGCACGTCAAAAGGATGTCGTAATTGCAGTAAGCCACATCACACATCGATCTGCTTCCGAAGTACTAATCAAAGCTCACCCGAAAAGCCAGCTACCTATGGCAAACCAAAATTGGGAAGCAGATCAGCCAGCCATAACTATGTTACCGAAGACATAAAAAATGGTGCTGAAAAGGAGGATGACGATATCCCCCGAGCTGTACACCATACAAAGGAAAACCCACAGAGAATGTCAAACGACAGGGTGATCCTATTGGTAGGAACAGCAAAAACAATAAATGGCAAAGAGAACAAACTCCAGGATGTCGATATACTCCTCGATACAGGTTCCGAATTGTCATTTATCGATAGTAAACTCTCCATGAGTTTAGGGCTACCAACCCTGGGAAAAAAGGACCTACTTATTCACAAGTTTGGATCCAACTCCCCAGAACGCCAACCATCCCGAGTTACGGCGATAGATATCTTTGACAGAGACGGTACGCAGCACCGACTGCAACTATATACGAGTGATATCCTCACATCCCCACTTACAAGTGCAACTCTTAGCACTGAAGATCTCCACTTCATAATGGAACAAAAGATAGAATTGGCGCTCCCGCTACAACGAAAACTAATACGTCCCCAAATCCTACTGGGATGCGACCAACTATGGACATTATGGAGCTCTAATGGAACACAAATAGTACTCCCCTCGGGACTACGACTGGTCCCCAGCAAATTGGGACACATAGTCACTGGTCTTCAACACGAAAAGACCGTTATAGCACCCCACGTCAATACTCTCCTATCCCATCAGCCGGATAGTGACGATCGCGAAACATGGGAGCGCTTTTGGACACTAGATTCTTCCGGTATAAATGAGTTCAGTGGCCCGGACACTATGGAACGGAACACAACCAACGCACGGGTTTGGAAACAGTTTCGAGAAACCATACAATTCAGGGAGGATGGCTACTACGTGCGCTTACCCTGGAAAGAGCACCATCCACCACTCCCCGATAATCGAGCAATTGCTATGAAAAGACTAGATAGTGTACTGAAGGCATTGAGAACCAACTCATGGACAATGAAGGAATACGATAACACCTTCAAAGAGCAACTAATGAAGGGAATCATTGAGGAGGTGAACGAAGGCGCCACTACCGATGGCATCGTTCACTACATCCCTCATCAGGCAGTCATAACGCCGCACAAGGAAACCACGAAACTCAGGGTGGTTTTCGATGCCTCAGCTCACTATAAAGGATGTCCGTCATTGAATGAGGTCATTCATCAAGGACCTCTCATCATGCCTGAACTCTACGGAATGCTAATAAGATTCCGAATTCCAACAAATGCAATAATCGCCGATGTGGAAAAAGCATTTCTACAAGTGCGATTGCAAGAAACCGACAGAGATGCTACAAGATGCTTGTGGGTCAAGAACCCATTTCGGCCTCCAAAAGGTAGCAATATTATTACCTACAGATTCACTAGGGTTACATTCGGCATCAATGCATCTCCATTTCTACTAGCAGCAACAATACGCTTCCACCTAGAAAATGGCAAGGAAAAAGGTACCCCTTTAGCAGGGGAGATTCAGCAAAACCTCTACGTAGACAATCTCCTGTTAGGAGCTCAAACATCGGAAGAGGCAATAGAAAAATACCAACGTACGAAAAATCTCTTTACCGATTTAAATATGAACCTACGCGAGTTCAGATCTAACAACCAAGAATTCAACGCACGAATCCCCTCAACAGATCGTGCCATGAATCATATCCTGAAGGTCCTCGGTATACCATGGGATTCGAGAAACGATGAGATTATACTATGTTGTGTCCTACCGCCCAAGGAGAGATTTACTAAAAGGACAGTATCCCAACAATTAGCATCAGTGTATGATCCACTGGGACTACTTGTTCCGTTGTTGTTACAAGCCAAAGTATTCCTTCAATCACTTTGGGCAACGGACTATGCCTGGGACACACCATTGGAGGACATCCACAGCTCAATATGGTTGGAGATTTCGAAAGATATCAATCAATGGGAGAAACGCATTCCTCGTCGCATTTCTAGATACAACTCACCCACAAAAATCGTAGTATTTGCGGACGCAAGTCAATACGCAATCGCTACATGTGCCTATTTAAAAACAGATAATGACTGTCAACTACTCATGGCCAAGTCAAAGCTATCACCAATAAAAGGAATATCCACTATTCCGAAAATGGAGATGAATGCAATTACTATTGCAACACGATTAGCCTTAGCAGTATTCAACGCTCTGCGCACAACAGTACCTATAGATGACATTATCATACTATCGGACTCGGAAATTGCATTAAAATGGATACAAGCCCCTATAGACCGGAAAGGTCTAGGAGTTCTGGTAACCAACAGATGCAGAGAGATACGAAAGATTTTAATAGAAATCTCTAATAATGGATTGAGGATCCAGTTCGGACATGTCCCTACTCATCTCAATCCAGCAGATTGTGCAACACGAGGATTATCAGCAAAGGAGTTCACCACTCACTACTGGTGGAGTGGACCTCAATACATCAGAGAGGACTTAACCAGGTGGCCTACCAGCACTAATTTGTTTATGATCACTTTGGAAGGCGAGAAGTCAGAAATAACAACCACCAGTAATCAAGTATCACGTATCCACAATGAAAACGACTCATTGCTCAATTGGAAGAGACTAGATGGAGACTTTTCTAGCGTATTTAAAACCAAGAGAGTCATGGTATACGTATTGCGTTTTATTCAACGCTGTATTGCAAAAGTATCCGCGGTTACCAGAAACAGGATTACTACCACTCTACCTTTCTTAAACACGAAGGTAATCCCTATCAGTGTTCAAGGGTATGAACTACAGCAAGCTCATGACGCACTAATAAGGGACTTTCAACGAGTTACCATTACAGAAGGAGTCTTAAAACAGTTTAAACAGCTGAATCTACAGAAGGACTCCATAGGAATACTTCGGTGTTACGGAAGAGTCAACCAGTCACAATTAAATGACGACGAGAAGAATCCTATATTCATAACTCCAAAAACTTCATTGGCGTTTCTCATCGTACGTGATAAACACGCAGAATATCACAAAGGAACTGCACATACGATGGCAGCAGTTCGAGAGCAATATTGGATTCCTCAACTACGACAACAGGTACGAGGCATAATTAGACGGTGTATTCCGTGTCAAAAGATGAACAATCTACCATACAAGTACCCGGAAACACCAGATCTCCCACGAAGACGAGTCATAAGGTCACGACCATTCCAACATGTAGGATTGGACTACTTCGGACCACTGACTATATGTTCTGGAAAATTGAATGATCATAAAGTATACGGTTGCATACTGACATGTACGACAACCCGACTTATGCACCTGGAAGTTGTCACGGACATGACAACAGCAACGTTCATCAATGCTCTGCGGCGTTTCATGGCTCGAAGGGGAGTGCCGTCGACTATCACAAGCGACAATGCACACACCTTCACATTGGGAGAACAAATTCTAACCAAAGTCACACAACAAATTATCACGGAGCCCGCAGTTGACGACCTAATGTCGAAAAACGGTATCACTTGGCACTATAACACACCGTACTCGCCGTGGCAGGGCGGATTCTACGAGAGGTTGATAAAGCTAGTAAAACACGCGTTATATAAGACATTAGGAAAACAGGTTGTTAATCTCGACAACCTTGCAACAATCCTCACAGAAATTGAAGCGTGTCTTAACACACGGCCACTAACATATCAGGAAGAATCATGGGACAATCAACCTCTTCTTCGTCCTATAGATTTTATTCAAAAAGATATGCAGATAACTTGTCCTTTTGAAGACATGGATAACACTGATGATAACTATCTGCCAGCACATGATATGTATCAGTTACACACTAGACGTGAAGCAGAACAAGCACTTCGTGACTCTCATTCAAGAACAGAGAAGTTCTGGGAAATCTGGCAAAATCAGTACCTCAAGAACCTAAGGGAGTTTCACAAACAGAACCTACTAGTCAATCGAGTAGGCACAACTACTCCACAAATTGATGATATTGTGCTAATATTTGACCCAAATCAACCAAGGAATTCCTGGAAGATTGGCAGAGTCTCGAAGCTGACACCAACAACAAACGGCGAAATACGCTCAGCAGAAGTGATACTACCCAACAGAAGACTCATTCAGAGACCAATAAACCTACTCATACCAATGGAAATTCCGGATCCACCTTGTCAAGAGAGAAAGGGGCAAAAAGATAATCAAAAACTAGAGGGCAACCGTGAACATTCTACCCGTCCACACTACAACCTTCGACCACGGAAAAAAGTGGATTATAAGGAAGTCGATGAGTCAAACGAAGAGGAATATTCATACAACGTTAACACAGTTTATCGACCTTCAGGGATCAATAGGACTACTTTTACATACTTTGTCGCAGTGATGATATTAGTACACCCATTATCAGCTACAAAACTAGATAGAGATTTGTTGTGCACAGATAGAGGTATACAAATCACTAAAGGGGATGCAGAATCCTACGAAGTATGCATCAACAACTACTGTTGGATATACCCAATCCCTAGTGAAAAAGAAACTATTTACGTATCACCAAGCATCACATTGCACGATTATGTGGTTCAATGGAAAATTCATCGTGAAGATAAGATAAAGCTAATATATCTAACATGTCCAGCAACTCCGTTTTGCGCCAACATCAATTGCAACCTATGCACGGAAATGTTAGCTAACCCGACATGTTGGCCTAAAACGGCAATTGCCTCAACAGGAGTTGTGATATATCTAGTAATACTACTTATCTACTTCCTGTTTTATGTCCCAGTTATCCTAGTGTCACCTATCGTACTAATCTTTAAAGGAATAGGATACACCATATGGGCAATAACTCTCTATACAGTACAAACAATGGGATCAGTCGTCAGAACATTCGATTATTATCGGATTCGACAAAGGCAACGACAACGAAATATCAATTTATGGAACTCAATGACAGTAGTCGGGTTATTCGGCATTCTACAGATAGTAGCACCTTGTCAAGAGGTGGATATATTCTCCCACATGGATCGCACTTGCACAACGATTGACCAGCAGAATACCTGTACGCTACGCTCATCTCAAGTACTCAAGATCAATCCTTTCAAGCAGGAAGCATGTCTCACGTTATCAACCAACGGAAGTATCTACAAGGAGATACGAATACGATGGAAAGAAGTCCAGCTTACATGCGACAAAGAGACGATAATGTTTACGAGAAGCACGCAATACAGGGTGCTGGATAGCAAGAGATGTCCTCATTCAGGATCTTGCACCCAGGAGAAATGTTCAAAAATCAATAGAACGTCGATAATACCAGAACTCCAAACAGCCAACCATTACCCTGGAATAACGCGATGCGTAGAAAGCTGTGGAGGACTGGGATGCGACTGTTTCTATCCGAGCTCCGGATGCTTATTCTATCGCATCTACTTATTACCAATGGATGAGCACCTATACGAGATTTACAGATGTACTAGATGGAGAGAAGCAGTACTAGTACACATTTCGATAATGGATAAGTACAGAAATTATTCCGAAAAGACAGAGGCCATAATAAAACCCAACATTCCTTATCAATGGAATAATATGACAATAACCCTATCGGAACTCGCTATTCCACCCACACCCTTGTTAGCGGACCAGTTCGTATCAGATGGAAAGAATACAGCTAGATGGGTTCAGGAATATACTCCACCTCTTCAGTGCGTCACAGTGGAAGAGGCAAAAACGCTTAAATGCAAAGTAATAGAAGATTGTTTCTGTTCTCCAGCAGAAAACACAATCAGGTGTGATTGCAAAGAACGCAATATAACGCAGATCTTCTACAACATGAAAAATAGATTGCCTTTCATATCACCGTCCGTTCATTTCAAACAAAATAAATCGTCAGTAAAAGCGACGATTACAAGCTTAGCAACGGCGGAATTCATTCTGCATCTAGAAGAAACGACGCCTGTGTCAATAAAGGTGCAAGAGTCGACATGTTCAATTGAACCCACACATATAGAAGGATGCTATTCTTGTTCAAAAGGAGCCAAAGCAATTGTCACTTGTATTGCGGAAAAGGACGAGCAAATAGCAGAGTTACGATGTGACGAACACAGCTTCACAATCCCTTGTTCGTTAAACGGAACCATGTCCACACTAGCATTTAGCTACGATAGAGCAACAATACATACAAGATGTGAAATCAAATGTGGAAAAACACCTACCTATACCGAAATATCAGGAATCCTGAGATACACCGGAAACCTTCAGCAGTCTCTAAGGAGGGTAGTTAACGGAGAGAGCAAGACGTTTTCCGAAATTAATATACCTGACATTGGTCATATAGCCAATGTATTTATTCACTGGTATACAACCACGATAATCACGGTGATAGGAATATGCATCGCAGTCCTAATCACCTATCTATACTTCGCCACTTGCGGAGCACGAATACTATTGTCCATTAGTCGATGCTTTTTTCGTGTCCTCTTCAGAGTGGGAAGATGTTTTCTTCGTAAGCCACGAAGGAAAAGGACGGAAACGAAACAACTCTAACTATAAACACTTACTCTCTAGAGCACATATTTCTAGCTCACGTAGTTTATATAAAATGTACATACGTATGATTGCACCATTTATAATAACCCACTTAATGCACACTATACTTCACAACACCTGTAATGGGTGTTATCACATGAATGTCACCACCATTCATTCATCGCACCAGGCACCGCACACATTCGTCAAAATTTATTATAGCCATTATTTTAGCATGCCTGCCCATAAGAATAGCACCTACCTAGAGGAAAGACTTCGACAAGAACTAAAAACAAAACTTATCAGCGCAAAGAACACCACAAAAATTCCTACGGAGAAGGACATTCTCGAGGCTATAGTCCAGCATGGGGATAAATGTTATCTTATCGCGGATGACTACCAGACAGCATTTGTCGAGTACGAACACTTATTGCTCGCAACCGAGATAACACTATCAACGACGGGCGGAGCCCAAAAGCTGTTCGTCGAAGCCTCACTGCTTTTGTCGAAACACAGGCATCTGTTTCTGAGAAGATACGACGAATGTACTCGGTTCAACAACGCGCATGATATATATGAGATACTAACTGCAGGAGGTATCCTTAATGAGTTAGAAAGGACAAGCTCAATAGCGGATCTAGCAAACCGGAATCCAAAGGACGCCCCAAACGGACTCGTAAACTGTCATTACGAAAGGAGTAACGTCAATGAGATGTTTAAGCTAAATCAGATGATGTTCATGGAACTTTTAGAAAGAGAAGAAGACGACATCAAAGTCCAAAAGGACAAGATTATAAAAAGACAACGGGCAGAGGAAGAAGAGAACAGAGAGATGAAGAAAGTACTACAGGAACTAAGGGAGATGACACACTCTCTTTTAGAATCACGAGAAGAAACACAACCGCAAACACACTTAGAGGAGCTGAAAGGATTGAAAGAAGCTATAGTGGAAATAAAGAAATCGCTTCGCATCCAAGAGATTCTTCATAAGACAAGAGACGAGAAGCTTGATAACCTTCAAGAATCGATCAAATTGTTGGCTACAGAGATGAAGTCGAGTAACACAGCGCTACTAAATCAGACTACACAGGCATTATCCGAAGCCAATCAGCGAATTGAGGAAGTCATTAACACGAAACCAGTGGTGAAGGATACCAGAACAGTTGCGACACAGTCTACATCACAGAATCCGTACCATACTCAAACATCATCTACACAGGTATCCAACGCTGATTGGTACGGAATCCAACAAGAAGATATTGGAACAATATCTCTCGACGAAACGGCAGAACAATTCAATAGAAGAGAGGCATGAGAGGATGAGATCCGGAAAAGGAAGCCTCCTAGCCCAGAAGCAAGACACACGCTCCAAGAAAGACTACGAGACCTGAAAAATTCCATAAAAGAAGGCAACGAAATCTTAAGGAAAAAAGAAACTAAACCCAGAAAATACGGCAAGAAGATAACCAAACCAAAGGATGCCACGATGGATTGCATATTCTGTGGAAGAGTTGGAGATCACTACTCAGACGTATGCCCATCCATCCGTAGGATAGTAGACAGGACAAGGATCATTGAAGGACAAGAACGGTGTTTTCTCTGTCTCTCTAAACACACGAAGAGAGAGTGTACGAAATACCATGAATGCTTCTACTGTACTAAAAGTCACAGCTACAAAATAGACCTAGAAAAACACCACAGCGCCATTTGTCCCTTACCAGAAGAAGACGAGACCATCCGGAGAGAGATAAAACAAATGAAAAAGGAAATGGAGGATATCGAATCGACGCTGAGACAGCAAGAAGGAAAACGAAAAAGGATAAACACGTAGGACACGAACAAGCATTAGCATCATCGTCGCCTCGGCAGTATAGTGAATTCCCTGTATCCACTATCTTTTCCTTAATCTAACCCGATTAATAGTGAATCTATTAAATATAACACCAGTTCTAGACCTAGTTAATTAAGTTAATATATATTGTTTCCTTCCTTATATCATGTTAGAAAGTATATTGTACTAAAGACATTTTTGAAGCATGTATTAAGATGAAGCGCGATGATAAGCCGCGTAGCTCAGCAATGTTTTGAGAACGGCAAAAGAATGCCAATAGCACCCGTATATAAAGAAGCGCAAATGCCCACAACCCCCATTCGTTCTCCGGCGACCGTTCTATACGGTCTCTTTTCTTATTTATTCTTATTATTAATTCTTATTATTAATTATTGCTATCATTTTCCCATTGTTAACATTATTGTTATATTGTTTATTCTTTAGTAATAAAGGTTTAATTACCCAAGTTTGAGGTTCTTACACCGCTACTAAGAGCGACCTCTTACAACACAAGTCCCGCGTGGCAGGAAACAAACACCATAACACAAGAGGCTAACTCTTACACAAACTGGCCTACGAGACTCTACCTTACTCAGCTTACTCACCAGACCTCTCTTCCACTGACTATCACTTTTTCAAGCATCTCGATAACTTTTTGGAAATGAAGGTATTCAACAACAAAGGAGTTGCTCAAAACGTCTTCGAAAAATTCATCAGTTCCAAGACTTCAAAATTCTATACTAACACAGTAAATAGACTTATTTCTTATCGGCGAAAATGCGTTGATTTGAATGTTTCTTATTTCGATCAATAAGTGTTATTCTAAGCTAAGATATATTACCTTAAAGTTGATGGTTAAAGTCCGCAATTATTTTTACATTAACCTAATATTTATACTTCAAAACACTTAGTTCTATACCCTAATGTAAATTACTGCAATTCTTAGGTCTTAAAAATTCAGTTACTAGATTTACTTATATAATAAAATTAGGGTATAAATAGAATAGATTAAAGAAAAACTAAACAACTTTATTTTAAAACAATGTTCTATTAAAGTTTATGTGCTACATTTTTAATAATGTTAAATACTTCGTATAGCCCTTTAATAGTAGGTTAAACAATCTCTTCTACTTAACATGAATCTACAATATTTTCCTTGTATACAGAATGTACTGCAAGTTATGAAAAATTCTCATTATTGCCCAGAATTCTTCCTCATTTTGATAAACTATGCTATAACCATAATAAAGTCATTATTCCATTGTGATTTATTTATTTCTAGGTTTATAAATGTTAATAATATAAATATACCGTTAGATAATTAATCTGTAGATAATGGTTTATAAGGCCGTAATTTATTGTCATAAAGGATACGAATTTAAGAAAATCAGTCTATTTTCAATTGTATTTACATTTTTTAGGGCATTATTATTATTTCATGCTTTAATAAATAATTAAATTTGATGGAATTAAAGCTATAATTTGCAAAATTTTTTACAATCTCGGTTTGGAAGTATATTGTTTAACAAAATAATGAACATACACAATTTTAATAGTTTTTAAAGCCTCATAATATTAAACTTCCTGTATTACTTAATTTTCAAGATTAAATAAGCTTCATATGCTTAATTTTGGACTACATTCTTTTTTTTTAGAAAATTATGACTGACGCCATGCTTGCACGCATTCTTAGCAGGGATAATGTATTTTATCGTCACCAACAAAATGGTGAAGATGATTTATCTGATGAAGATAAGGAATCTATTCTTCGAGGATTGCTGGTTTCAAATAGATCTTTATTTGTACAGAGGTAAATAAGGATTTAATTTTAGAATAGCTTGGATAAATTATGACTCAAATTGCTTAAATTGTTTGCAATCTAGATATGGGAAATATATGACAGCGGAAGACTGTCGTGTTTTTGAAGATGATGATGATCTTACAATGAAATTTATGCTCAATCAGATAAAAGGATATAAGTCACATGGTCGGAATGTGAGCTTTACTTATATATTTAGGACTGGACGTATTCTAAATTACGGTATATTTCTGTTATTGCGTATTTTGCAGTGTAAAAATTTGTATATCTTATATGATTATTTAGAAGATCACTAAGAATGCAAAGAATTTGTTACTTTTAATTTATTCAGGTGAGAAATCGCCGCTTCATTGCACTGCAAAAAATGAAGACGAAAGGAAACTTTTTTTCAGACGAAAAAATGAGAGAAAGGGAACCGTACCTCTATGATGCTATGGTCGGTAGATACCTTGAAGAGAAAGGTTAGATTACAATGGTTTTTTATATATTAGCTTTATTATTGTTTATTTTATTTTTTAATCCTTATTTCAGTTGCTTGTTCGATAACATTACGAAGAATTCTCCTATTTAATAATTTTATGGTTAGGTATACATTGTTTTTAGTCTGTCCTAATTACTGTCAGAATTAATCATCGGATTTTACTGAAGTAACTTTACATGGGATTTGATGGCATCACTAAGTAGCTCTGTATTTTAGTCTGGTTGAAATTATTATGGATTTAGATCAAATTAATTTACGACCAGTTGTGATAAGGGAAGAGGGAGGACAAAGTGGATGGATAGACATGTTGAAACAATTTGAATCGTCAAGTGAGATTGCTCAAAGAAGATGTCAGCATCAAATGGAGTGGGAGAGAAACATACAAGTAAGGCAAATGGATTTATTATACAATTACTCAAATTCAATAAGTCTTCACACCTATACGTATATTTTCTCCGTTAAATTGGAGATAAAATAGTATTTTCTTTTCTATTTCTTTGCTGGTTTCTAATATTATCCAGTTTCAAATGACATTATTACGGCTTATAGTCTAGTTTTGTTAAAAGAGTTACCGAAATATATCTCATTTGGGAAATTCGTTTTTATAGTAATTGTTACTGGTAAATGAATCATAAGTCAGAATAATTTCTGTATTCATATGTAAATCTTAAGTGCTTAAACAAATGGCAAACAGAATAGACTCAAGTACATTAGTTTCTTTGTTTCAGGAATCAGCTGAAGATGAAAGGCGTTCACGCCTTATGGCTCATGTTAGCAATTTCATATCAAATGGCGAAGATATGGATAATGCAGAAGAAGAGGATGAAAATATGCTAGAGGAATTAAAGCTTGAGATTGACAAAATTAGAGATGTAAATGTGTATTATTTTTCTGAAGAATTTTCGAAGGATATATGCATCTTTTTATAGGAAGATATGCTATTAGGAGATTCTACCGATGAGTCACCGGAAATGCTTCGCAAAGAGTTTACTGCATATATGGAAGAGAGATTTTTAGCTGGAAAGGATTCAAGGTGAGTATGAATTGATTAAGAGACATGGATAATTTTATAAATTCTTTAGTAAATGCTGTGGTTTCTTTAAGGTTTTTTGATTACGATACTGTCGATTATGACGATAATTTGGATGACAATGATACCATTCGTGATAGAGATGTGGAAGATCGATGGTTCGAAGAGGAGTAGTAGAAAACATTTCTATCCAGTTTTGTTCATAACCACTACAATTATTTTATTTGTACTTGTTATCAATTGTGTCTAGATGTAATGTTAAATTATATTTTGTTGTAATCTAAGGTGATGAATGTATTATGCCCTTAAACAGCAATAAGTTAAGTACTTCATGGAATTATGCTTAATTATAAGTCTAATTGATTTTACTTCGATGAATAATACATAACTAGCTAGATCAGTTTATTGATGAATAATTATTGGGATTATTTGGTAAAATGATATTTCTAAATTAATAGCTTGTCAAAGTAAAGTTCATGGAAGAAATGTCATGTAGAACACCATTTTCAAGTAACATGAACTACACTTTGTCGAATTATTTGGTACATTGTTGCAGATTACGCGCTAAAAACTTGTTCGTATACGCGTCCTACTTATTTCGAAGAGTAGTAACGACTGGGAATAACGTTAGCAACGGTTCTTTATTCGTTAAGCTGTGCTTATGTTTTTTATAGTGAGGCTTGATAATTAAATTTGTTAAGTTGGACAAATAGTTAAATACATTGAATTGTCTAAGATTTAAAAGTTATATTCGTTTTATTTGTATTTATTGGTGCTTGCTTTAAAGTATTGTTTGTTAAGTTTTGAATACTTAAATGGCTGTTTAACCACTTTCACTTATCAGATTTGTTATTCTAAATCTATACATTGTATTTGATAAGTTGGCAGGATGTATTATTACCTTATAGGGTTGGTTATCTGAGCCAGCTAGCAGAATACCATGATGACGAAACCCATCGAGGTTCGCTGGTACTATCACGGCCCAGATAATGAAGTGTATGGTGCGTATAATGTTATTTTATATTAGTATTCTAGATATGGTATTTTTAAATTATAGGCCCTCATGCAGCCAAAGAGATGATGATGTGGACTCAGTCTGGATACTTTAACGATGCGTTACCAATACGAACTGAGCATGAAGAACGCTTTCATACTTTGGGAGAATGGACTAGAATTTGTGGAGGCAAAGTACATACAGTTTGTTGACATTGTAGCTATTCATAATTCACAAATATTTATTAGTTTAAAATCTTTATTTAGTACGTTTTAGCTACCATTTCTGTTGCCAGTGATGTCAATGGATTCGCTTGTAGCTCATTTATCTGCTCCACGTATGAATCCAATGATGATTGTTCCACCCGGCCTTGCTCCACCGTTTCCACCACCGGTCCACGGCAGGTATTACTACATAAGTATATGTATTAAATAACTAATAATAATAATTTTTATTTAAATATTTATTTAAATTCGTTTATTTACGTATTTTTTTGTATGAGTAGTTTACTATGCATGTGAGCAAACTTGCAACTGAGGTTTGGTTGAGGCAGTGAAATGTTCTAAATCAGAGGTTGTTTTTATATCGAAACAAGTGTGCTAAGATATATTTCTTTATTAGGACGAAAACAATGCAAATGTTTCAAATAAACTTGTTTATATGAAATCACTAATCATTTTCTTGCTAACATGAGGGCATACTTAAAATAGTAATTTATTGTTGTATATGTATTAGTTTTTACCTAGGTTAATTCTTAATATTAAACTACTCGATATATCCTGTTTTTTATTGGTTATATCTATATATTTTTTATTCCCTATAAGTTTTAGTAACAGATTCTAATAATCTGTTGAAATAACAATATGATGAAATAGTTAAGTATATTTATCTTTCATTAAATTTCATTATGGATTATAATAATTTCAAAAAATTGCATTGGTTTTGTTTAATATATCGCCATTTATAATTATTTTAATTTTAAAATTTATTATATATAAGTGCTTTGTAGCATAGAAGAGCTGTATAGACGGGTATTATATTAGACTAATTTTAATGGATGTCTATATTTAAAATAGGTATTTAATGGTTTTGAAATTTAAACATTTGATTTTTAGGAAACTTACTTGCATATTTGAAGGTATATTCTGATAATCATAAGTTATCACTTTTCAAGCACATTTTATTCAATTATGCTTTATGTTTGAGTTTTTTGAGAGTCATAAACAGCAAAATTTATGCATTAAAAAGAAGTAAGCCTGCTTTATATGCGAAATTATTGTAATTTGTACAATATTTTACCATTATAAAATATTACCATATTAGTCTGTTATAATAGTGCACATTACGATAGACATTATGCTTAGTATTTATTTTATAAATATGTGTGAATTAGTATTCATTACCTATTTTTTTGGCACTTTTAATACATAATTTCAAGACTCTTCATTTATATAAAAAATACTTCAGGTTTCCTCATTTTGTGGCTAGTGCACCGCTTCAACCACAAACTATGACACATAGCTTGCCTCCATCTGAACCTATCGATGCAACAAGTAGCTTATCTCATACACCTGATAGTGAGCAAGAGGTGAGCACTATAAACTTATGATTAATATTATTCACATATTGGATGCATGCAAGTGCAATGAAAATCTATAAGTTAATATTATAAAGTCGGTTTCATTTATATAATATTTCTTTAAAATGGAATTCACAGGTTTCATTTTCCGTTTATATTAATTTATCCTACTATTATGCGAAAATTATGGAAGAATGCTTTTTAGCTAGCTTTGAAACCATTATTTATCTGATTTCCGTTCTTAATTATTGTGCTTAGTTAACCATTATTATTGTTTTTTTATTTAACAGATGTATAGCGCCAATACCGTACTACCATCTCTTCGTCACATGGCAGTCTCCACGTCGGATGCTCCTGTTATGGTGTCGGTAGCTACTACAACTGATGCAACTACTGCTCGAGATGCTGCCTGCCAGACCGCTCCACTAATTGTGAGTATTTCCTAAATATTTCTAAAGTATTAATATCATGCTATCATTAGAAATAAAATACTATATCATGTAGTTACATCTAAAATGTTTAATTAACAGCTGATTCAAGGTGCCTAGCAAAGATGCTGCTCGTATCCTTTCGGAACTTCTAGGGCAGGTGGTTCATGTCACATAAATGCATCATTCAGCAGAAGATCTCTTATATTGCCTACTGAGATTCTGGCTGTTTGTGTGACTTGTCATGTCGTTACCATCAGTTCGTTTCGTCGAGGTTACATGAATAATTTTGTACCGATTTATTATTTTATATCCTCGACCCAGCTTTTCGTCGACTAGGTTCTGTTTTAATTTTTTCATCGTTATATCCGCCTTATCTTAATTTTTGCATCATTTTATCTCATTGGAACCCAAAGAAGGCATACTGTTAAAGGTTACCTATTTTACTTTAAAATGGATTTTCCTTAATGTAGAGTTTAGTGTACTGTTCTGGGTTTTGCTTTCAAGAGGTTTTTTGTTGCTTCATAGTTAATCATTGGAACGATGCTTTTGCTAGAGCTATTTCTCTTGCTCTGGTGACTTCTTTTTATAGGATGTGCATTTAGCTGTTTTATTATCCTTGCTATTTTGTAGCTGTTGAAATTCTTTGCCACGCTCCTGATTATGAGTGCTCATAGCCATCGATTCAGTCCTTCAGGATGCATATGGTAATTCCCATCACCGCATACGGTCTTTGGCAGCATCTTTTGCGTTTTATTTCTCGTGTAGCTGGTGTTTGATTGCAGAGGAAAACTAATATTGTTTTATTCTAACTGAGACTTTTATTTAGTACGAGTTAAAGTTAATAATTCTTTTCTAGATTGATGTTGTTGCTATTCAGTTATAATAAACTTTTTATTGTTTCGTATATTTTACTAACATAATTATTTCTGTTCCTCAAATATATTAAGTAGTTGACAGCAGAAAATATTGGAGTGAATAATTTGGTCATTATGTTATTTTGAAATTTGACAAAACCTTTATGCTCGTGGATCTTGTCACTTCATTGCATTGGGCCATATGTTATACGTGGTATTGTGGTATGTGTCTTATTCAAGTAGAAATTGTTAGTAAATGACAGAATGAATGTGTATATGACAACGGGATCGTAGCTCTTTTGTAACTAAACGTTTTGCGATTCAGAATCTGTCATCTTTACTTTTAATCAAGTTATTATACCACTAAGTATTCCTATATTCCTTTGTTTAAATCCTTAAGAGGTCTTGACGTCATATAAGTACATCCAGTGTTGGTTATGATCTATGGATTTCAGGTATAAGTTGGAATGATTTATAGGTGGTGGATGTCTTTCCAAACAATATTTTCGTAGTTTGCATTCACTTTATATCTACCATTCAAAAAAAGGTGCCATTTGCTCAAATCACTGCCCAAACCGTTAAAAACGATTAATGAACTCTGTAGCCTTTTAAGTTGTCGTTCTTTTTTTTAATGCTTTTTAACTACTACATTGGTGAATATCGTCTCCAGCAGTTTTTTCTTCTTAAAAAAGTGTTTTTAGTGGTTTTTGTTATATTCTTATACTTATATCAATAATATACAAATTTACTCTGACGTCGTATTATTTATAGTAAATAGTCGTACGTACCTAAAGATTTCATGTGTTTCTGGCGTATTACTATCGCATAATTTCTGTACTATTTCGTGAACAGTCAGACATATCTTCACCATAAGACTGCCCGATAAACACGGCTATAAAATTATATATTTCGTCTTCAGAGATCTATCTTCCTCATAAAATAGCTTGTTTTCAATTTGGTGATACTACTTAATAAATGATTAAACAAACTATAATTTGTCCCAAAGCCAATATTTTTATTAATAATTAAACACATTGAAAAATTGTTTTTTCAATATTACATTTAAGTGGTCGATCTTCATCTACTTTACTCCTACAAAGCCTAGTCACTATTGTCCTTTTGCTTCCCACATGCCTCTAATTGTCGCGAAGCAATAAATATTTCGTTTAGTATCCACTGTAGGTTCATTATTTTCTTCCTTTCCATGTCTTTTGATTTTAAGATAATGCAGTAATTAATATTTAATATTCTGATGTTTTTTTCCATAAGTTGTAATAATTTATAATATTCTCACTAAAGCAATTACACGTGATTTGGACGTTTATTATTTTTTCCAGGCATACTAAGCCTAAAGTGTTTGATTTATTTACTTATATGTAAGCATCACTATTGTACGCAAATTCTTAATTATACTTACTGTATGCATCTCCCTCTTCTTTCCCATATTATAACCATCTCTTGCAGTATTCCCAGTAATATCAAATCATCAAAATAGCATGAAATGAAACACTGGTGGGAAAACTAATGGAATCTGAATAGATAACACAAATGAATATAATACAATAGGTAATTAATTTAAAATAAAACTAGACATTTTTTTGATTATATGCAGTTTTGATCAAAATGTTGCTAAAATAATATCTTAAAGAATAATTTAGGGAATTAATCGTTAGAGTAAGGAAATTTATCAATATATGAAATAAGATGGATTTTAAAGAAAGCTTTCCTAACGATTTAGCTATTTACATAATTATAAGTCAAAGGACAAATGTTGTAGATATTCAACATAAAACTGCTAATGAAGAAATCTACAAATATATTTTAGTCGACTTTTATAAAATTACATACGAGCATTGAGTCAAAGATATTTTCTCATATTAGAATATAGTTTTTTGCTTATTCTAACCTTTTTCAATTCATAATAATTCATACACATTAACTTTTAGGTGATATCAATTCTTCCTACCAATAGAAACTTGAGAAATAGAGTAAATTAGATAATTTTATAGCTTGAAAAGTTATGTAATTGTTCTATTAAGCTTGAGTATCCAATATCTAGTGGTATTTGATTGATTATTTTTGCCAATTTCAAGTTAATCACTCCATAGGATATTTATAATGGCCTGAGGGAATTTCGGCGTAGGATTTTCAGTAAAATGCGTCTAGATAGCGATAATGTTAACTTTTAATACTGTTTTTCTCCGTCAAATGAGAACATGACGTTTTCAGTAATGTTGACAAAAACATTTTAACCCATTACATTATTTACACTATGAATTAAGCCTGTTCTGTACGTTTTTACGCGTTCATCACTACAGAAGTTTAGTTCATTGATGTTGCAGTTTGCATTTCTACTTCCACTCATTTCTAGGCCTCGCAAAACTAATAAATAGATGGCTTTAAAAACAGCCATGCACCAAATATTATTACTTCATATGGAAAGATTACATTCTATTGAAGACTTTCACCATATCTCTTTTAAAAAATCTCTTCGTCTAATGCAAAATCGAGATTGAACATTTTTTTAAAGCATGTAGTATGTATGATATTAACCGTGTCAACATCCTTTATTATTAACTTTTATTATACCTTAATTTAACACATTATAATGCATTTGTGCTTCGAAATATATTCAACAGCATACAAATAAAATAAAATTGAGTGACTAGCACGTTGACTTTAAACACGACTTCGGAAAGACGCACTTTTAGTTCTTCGTTGTCTCCAACATCCAGAACATACTAATGTGCAAGTATTAGTATTAAGTTAACATTAAATTCGTTAAAGTCATGACTCTTTCGATCAAATGGAATAAAGTATTTTTATAACAATTCACTTACCTTTCATATTCTTAGCTATTGTTACAGAAGATCTTGTTACTTCCTTTATAATCAGTAAAAATAAAATGTGAATTTTAATTAGGTGCATCTATGATATTTAATAAAGATTCAGGATTCGTTTACCTTTAGTCTCAGTGAACATTTTATTTCTGGTTTTAAAAGGAGAACATTCGTTTACCCATTTAACTACCTGCCATTCTCTCCTCGTTATCTATACCTTCCTTTGTTTCAAATCCAATTAATACTATGCTTTATTTTTTAATTATCTTATTTTATTCCATTACTACTTTATTATATATATCTCCTTCAACCTATTCTCCCTTTCCGTCCTCTCTCACCTCACTGAGCTTTCGGTAAGTGTATGCGCATATGGAATTCGCCGGAATTGAGTATGTTTCTATCCAACGCGCCTCAGTTGATATCCTCAATTTCGGAAGCTATTGATGGTTAAACTTACGAAGTTATAATTTTTCAAAAAACGGGATATTTCTGTGTTCGATCTGATTATTTGCGCTGTGTCTAAAAAAGATCATTAGTATAAATATTTATGGTCCTGGACACTTACCACCATTGATTTACTGAAAATGTAATGATAAAATTTACTCATTAGAAATATTTATAATGGGACTTTTAGAAACAATAAATGATATCTTATATACCTATTCAGGCATATAAATAAGTAATTTATTAAGGAAATAAATTGGAAAAGTGTACATTCATCATCTATCAATTTATTCACATCCTTATAGCACTGCTTTTGCAGTAATTGGACCATAAATATTTCACCTCCCTTGTTAGATAAATTCAGTATTTACTTACTGCAAGTTATTTTTTTCGCGTCTTTTTCCTATATGTTAAGTTGTATACATTGACAGAGCTTTTGCAAAAAAAATAATAATTTCAGGCGTGAACTATAAACCACTCCGCTTATGTCTGTTTGGAGTAGCGGAACCTCTGTAGGATACGTTGCGCAGTGCTTAGATTTAAGCTACACATGTAGATGAGATGGGATTATGCTTAAAACCATGGAACTCCGTTATCAATCTGAATCATACGTTTCTTAATCTTTGCTCTGTGTAGAATTTGCTTCCTCCAATCATTTTTTGTTTATTGAATAAGTTAAAATAAAGTAATGAATGAATACCTTATAAAAACAATATATATATGCGTTCCATCCTACTTATAACCATAATAGTCAAAATAGGACGCAGAGAATTGGTATGTATACTATTTTAAATTATCATTTTACTTCAGTTATACTTTTAATTAATTTTATACGAATGAAGAGAAAGTACGATCGTGCTCAACTTAAACTACAAAGAGTGTGTTCGTATGGTTCGTTGGAGTCATTGACTTCAACTAGAAAACACAAGAAACGGCGACAGGCAACGAATTTCTCGTGCAGAGGTTTGATGAGCGATAAAGAACATTATATGGGCGAGGAAGAGGCTGTGTGTAACTGCAGTCTGTCAAACAACGAGATGCATCTGATCATTCTATTTTTCACATCAAACATTTCTTTCATATCATTCGACTCTTCGTCATTTATTGCTACCTCTTCGCTTTTAATGTTTTCTAACTCCCTTTTCCTCTCACCTTTCAATTTATACCTTCCCCGCCCAGTTTCACTCACTCAATTTGTATTCACTGTTTTTGTGCACACATTCTGTACTTTAGCGAAATGTGTAGTCTCATCCATCTCGTGTCTCGTCATTTTATTGTAATCTCCTCCAATTTGTGTGCTTTTCTTCTGCATTAATCTATGATCTATGGCCATTTACTATATTTTACGTCAATTCACTCATTTGGAATGCACAAAATAATTCACCCAAACCTTTCATAATGATTATATTTTTTTCGTAATCTTTCTCTTCTTCTGTTTCATTTCATGCTTCAGTAGTATGATATATTATATTTCCCTACTACCACCCATTATCACTTGATCAAAGGTGGCTTTCTCTCTTTCCCTCCATTAGATTGGCTAAATGCAATTATAGCATAAAACCAACCCGATCAAAGTTATTCTCTATAAAGCTATTCAGCACAGCAACATCTGTGCCAGTCCTTCTCTCTACATCCCCATTTCTTAAGCCATCTAATATCAATATGCATTATTTGGAGTAATAAAATATAAATGGATTTCTCTTTTCTATTATATAAATATTTTTACTACAATCTCCCAAATTTGAATGTGTAAACCAATAAACTCCATTATTTCTCACAAGTTATATAAAATGAACACGTGAGTGACGATAACTCTATAAAAGGTTTTAAAATCGAATTATAATTATTATTACTATAAATTTGCATTTCAAAATATATCTAAGGCGAATTTTCCAAAAAACTATGCATGGTTAAACCTAAAAATTGTTGACACCGGGAATGACGTTGTCCACAATAAAACTTCGAGATTTTCTTAATAATACTAGAATATATGTTAAAACACTACACATTTGAAATATTCTTCTAAGTGTGAATTAACATTAAATTGTCTAAGCAAATTATCAACCTCTCGTATTATAATCGAGGAGAACTACAACATAGATGCGTTGCTGATAAATAAGCCAGAAGTGGTCTTGTGTAGAATGGAAATGATTATTGATAAATCTGCGCAGATTCCAGGGAAAGGGGGTCGTCTGTCATTGTTCAGTGTACTCACTAGTGATTAGTTGGTTACAGCTGCGGACTGATGGATGTATGGAAGGGCTGTAAATGACGAGCATTTCTCACGGCTTCTTGGACAGGAAACGGCATTGGATTCAGCTCAGAAATTGAAATTTTATTAGTGCTTATTAAGCATCAGTATAGAATTATATAATACGATTTGTGCTAAAATTTTATTAACCTATTAAGATGCTTTTCACAGTTGGTAAACGTAATTTGTGATCATAGATTCTTAGAGCATAAATCTTTTAGTGTGAAATATGAGAAATATTTTTAGATGAACATTTTTTTCTTCACTAGTTAAATAGCCCTATTAATATGACAACGGCATTTTAAATGTTTGTTTTAATATATGTTATTAACCTCCTCACTGTTTTCTCATTGTTTCGCCTGTTATTACCAAAGAATAAATGGGATCAGTAATACTGAAGAATGATATTTAAGTTTATAATCAATACTATCATGAGGCTCACTTTGCGTATCTAATCCATAAATGAAATCCAGAGGAACAAGTTACCTATTCTTCGTAATCTCCTAATACCCACTATGTCTCCTATTTAACATCACTAATATTTTTTATTGGTCATATTGGTCAGGATATATTAACTACCTTAGACCACTTGCTGCTTGCCGATACTCTAATCCTATCTTCTTATCCATCCTATTCCTTAATAGCCTATACTGCCAATTTGTGACATAACTTGTATTACACCGAATGTTTTCGTATATTTTTCCAGTAATCCACCAGCCAATATTTTCCTTAACTTAACGATTTCAGTTTTAATGATTTTTATGCACAAATATTGATCTCACTTTCCATGCTCTCGTTTATCGTGTCATATGATTTAAAAAAGAAGTGTTTAACAGTTTATCTATGAGGATTCGAGCTGCATCGTACTGTGAGATGGAAGGTCATACGCTAATGCTGTCACCTTCATCCACTCTACTGACTCCACTCAATCCTTCCCTCCATTCAGGAGATCAATGTGTTAGCCAATATTCCTTCGGAAGAGGTACTTTTGTGATTAATTCATGCTTCTATTTCTATTAATAAATTAAGGTATATGATAAAAATTCCCACTGCTTCTCCACATTAGAAGTGTACATTATTTATATAGCTTTTAACCTCCATTAAACTACTTTCTTCCAATATTTTCCCCTTAAGTGTATTTATGATTATAAATATGAGACTAGTGGTGTATTCTCTAATGGCATACATAAGCGAAAATAATTTGAAAAATTTCATCAATGTCTTTTATTTTTTCACAGCTTTAAGAAAACATAGTTCGTCCTTTGTTATCTGTGAAAGGTATATTATAATTTTGCTAATTAGTTGTTCACAGCTTTGTTGAATGTTTGATATGTGCCGAGCCTTTCTAATTTTTTGCTTGATAGTCGATATGAATAGGAATGTATATTATCAAAAGAAAACGGGAAAAAGAGGAAAAGGACAAAAAATGTAGACATGAATGTATGCATATATATATATATATATATAGATCCGAAAATCTCATATATCACAACATATGAGATGCTTATAAGTGGAGACGCCATGAAAAGTGAGGAAGAGTAGTTGCGTAAACGGATGAGAACTACAATGCATAATTGATCCCTCCGGGTACACATTCAGCTATTGCCAGCACAAATGTGATGAGCAAGTCAATAGCCAGTTGCAGCTGGAAAAAATTGCTGCATTTATAGTTTAGTTCAAAGCCATTTCTCAAAATGTATTTACACATATCAATAGTGTCGCGTGAATGTAAGGTGTTATGCAGTGCTTACTCTAACAGCCTGATATCACTTCATCATCGTCTATTTTGACTGGGCGGAGCGAACAAGCAAATTGGAATACACTGAGAAATCGTCCTCATTCGACTACGTCGTTTGACGACTTGCTATTCTTATCTACATGTTCATTGGAATCATCATCTGTTCCACATTACTACCAATATGACGACAAAAACTATCTATCCTCGATCAATTTCCGATGATAGCCGAACATACAAAAGACGAGGACT
The DNA here is from genome assembly GCA_964036235.1 of Heterorhabditis bacteriophora. Lineage (NCBI taxonomy): Eukaryota > Metazoa > Nematoda > Chromadorea > Rhabditida > Heterorhabditidae > Heterorhabditis > Heterorhabditis bacteriophora. The sequence goes on along the minus strand of OZ038426.1, from coordinate 5,285,395 downwards.
GCTACAAAAGTCTGATCATTATCAAAAATTCACTGGTTAGTTGGTGTATTCACATTCTTCTATTCTTCCTTCAAAAACAGTATATTAGCTTATAAGTTTTTCAATTTATTGTAGCAGCAATATGGTTTCCTATACAAATGTATATCGAGATCTGTATAAATTACATGTTTGTTGCTAAGACAATCAGCCACAGTTCCATATATGAATAGGAATCGGCACATTGTTTTAATTGTTAAAATACTTTTTCAGCTGTTCGTCATTCTAATTTTTTTTCGTGTTTCTTGTCTCTCTAGTTTTTTCATATAATCGAAGAGAGCAAACTGCGTTTTGCCTTACTTGATGCACAACTTCATTTACCACAATTAAGTTGATCGATCTCTCGTAAGCTTCAAATTAACTTCAATTTGGTTGTCGACATTTTTTAAATGTATGAAAATTAAATACAATCAGACAGATTAGAGATGCTAGTTAGGAAATCAGTTTTTTTAAACATTAAGATAATGCGGCTAGTTACGTTCATTCATAACCATTCTTCACTGCCAATTTATTAAATAATGGAAAGTGGAAACATCTAGAAAAACAACAGGAGGCTATGAGTGAAATACGAATGAGGGAAAAATATGGGACTGAGAGATTTCTTTGTAGATCAAAAGGTAATCAATAGGTAACCACTTTATTGCAATTCTATATTAATGTGAGAAATTGCAATTAGACCTGAAAATAATAATATTTAAAGTGCTTAATTAATTAATCATCATTTAATGACTCCCATTACCATATTAAGATTACAGTTTCAGGTAAAAACATATCCACTTCTCTGTCTACTCTTCCTGTATCCACGAGATCGAGGTGAGGTCATCGTCTGCAAATATTTTTTTACAAGTGTATCCATGTCTATAAAATACACTACTACTGCATGTAAAAATTAGCTCATTAATTATTCTAGAAGTAGAAATAAAATTTTATTATTTTCTTTCCTTAGAATTGGGACTTCATTTATATTTTGTCATTAAAAGAAGCACAATTGAAAAATGTTGATTTATAAAATATGATAAGTGGAAATTTTAAAATCATGAAATTGATTAGATAATTGGTATTTGATAATGGTTATTTTTGTAATATTTATAAATAAAAATACATGGAACACCAAAATGGCGCGACGAAAAGCACAATCCTAATCATATTTACTGCTGCCATCGCCGTAGCCTTCACTCAGTTTCTCTTCGACAAAATCCCATGTAGTAATCACTAGTTCAGCTCTGTTTCATTTTTTCGCAGACATTGGCCTATAATTATACTCGCTGAGTGATACTTCATATTGGTTTTTGCACATTTTCACACTAAGTGCGTTTTACAAATCAATTTCTACGTACCATCATATTCCCTTCATTCTCATTTTGAATATAAATAAATAATTGACGTCTTGATCTAGTTGGCTCTAATGATCCTTCTGTTGATTATGTGATGTTCTTTCCATTCATCATAGTTGTTTTCATCAAGTTGGTTGTTCAAACTCCCATGTCCTTTGTAGTGGCACTTATCTTGCTCTAGTATTCGTGATATCGTCTTGAGAAGAGACATAATACATCCAATATTTCCTTGTTCTTCTTCTTCTTGTGAGATACACACTAAGTTTTCTTTGCATTTATTGTAGTTTTGATAGTACTTATGTTAATGTATGTATGTATTACCTAATTAACGTTAAGCTAAAACCGGAAGAAAAACATAGCATTAAAACGTAATAGTAGCAAAATATCATGCTACTAAACGGTTTGATAACATGCATTCATGACGTTCTGAGATTTGAGAATGTCTCTCATTATCTAGATTACTTTTTGGACTATCTCGTTCCAGAGCGGGTGCTCATTTCCCTTCTCTATTATTTTATTTCCTCTCTTCTAAAGCACTATTATTTTTTATCAGATAATGAATATCTACTCTGCTGTAATTCGCAATAATTTCACACCACACAATTACTAGATTTTATCATCTTTTCTACTGCTCTTCTCCAATTTTGCTGCTATACATTTGTGCTCGTATTTTCTAACGATTAACTTTATTATAAAAACCTGTATACGTGTATCTAAACTTCAAATTTTCTACTTTCAAACTCATACTTCGCATATTATTTTTTATGGATCAATTTTTTCTTGGGAGACTTTAAATACCATAAGCTCTATTTTTATAAAAGACAAAGGCATTATGATGTAGAATAACATTTACTGGCGAAAGGTATTTACTTATATTTCTTTTTTCATACTTATAATACAAATATCGAATAATGTATTGGGCTTATTAGTGCTTTTGATTTGTAGTATATAAAACTTTTAATTACAGAAATATATGTTTAGGCTCTATTCTTTATATTTCACTTTCTTTAGTCGTATAATCATTAAATACGACTGTACAAAGTTAGCGTGACAATAGTTTTTAAAATATAAAAGAGAAGTAGTGCATCTGTATATACAATTGCTTTAGATAATTATTTATGAGAATAAATTTCACTTTGCAGCTTTCCTGTAATGCCCCACGGACGAGTTTTGGTCAAGGGACATACCGTATCTACCGCTTCTCCTCGTATGAAGTGAGTGTTTATTTCAATTTTATAGTGTTTTATACATTTATGTCAAGTTGTAGCCTAGATTTTGTAATATTTCAAGACGATATCAGCTTTGTCCAATTAAAATAATATAGATTTAATTTCTCCAGCAACAGTCATTATGTGGAATACAGTAGTCATTAATATAAATTATCACATTTTTCAAGTAAAAAATGGTCTTTGACAATAATAGTATTCAATAGTGTTTGTAATAAATACAATTTATTATGAAAAAGTAGTATATATATATATGATTCAGCTATTTTTCGTATTTAAATCAAGGTCTATAGTGATTATTAACCATCGTAATGTAAATTTTTGCTGTTACTTTATATATAAAACCTAGAAATTGTCTAGATATCGAAGCATGCATTTTCAAAGTAAGCGTTGTCTGCTCTGAATCTTGTCAACTTATTTCCTACATTACTGACAAAGGCTGATTCATCACTTATTCCAGCAGAATACTAAGAAATAGTGTCGTCTCTACTTCACAGACAATATGATCTTCTTCCTGTGTCGAACTAAGTGCATCTGATTCATTTAATATTGCACTGCCTACTACAAACTTAGTATTACTTGCTTCTACAGATTTTAAAAATCTTTACTTAGTTTACTAATCTCAATTAAATTTAAACCAATTTCCAAGGTCTATATAATTTATTATGCCTGGACTTTTCAGTGTAGAACCCACATATAAGCTCTTTTTAGCACAATAAATTATTTCATTATGAAATATTAAATCTATTTTCGAAATTTTATGTTATATTGTCTTTATTATTTTTTCAATCATTTTATGAATAGATTTGTTTCGTTTTACTCACTCCTGTACTTATCGGTATCGGATTTCATTTCCATCTGCTACCCTGTAAACAATTATTAACAACTATCAGCTAGCACAACAAATATTCTTAGCGATATTTCAAGAAAGATTCTAGTCTTCATAGTTTAGTCTCAGACAAAGCAATAATTACAACTACTTTTGCCCAGGTGATCATTTACTGTTTTATGAACAGTTGAAGGAGATATCATATTTAGTGAATTGCAGCTGTACATCAAACAACGGAGGGAACAATCTTTTATTAAGTAATTCGTTATTGGAATTTTACTAATTTTACCGAACGATTTGTTGTATAAATTTCAAGTAAAGATGAAAATGAATTATAGTAATATCCGTTTGTCACAGGAAATCTTTATTTCCTAACCACGTATTATTTTCTTCTAGTTCATGCTAATTAATCCATAAACAACATACATACTTCACTATGCGTCATAAATTAAATTACTCAGACTACATCACTCTCCACTAATAGTTCCCTTCGTTGTAAATACCGCACGTAAAGAAAACTTCAGCTCATTGTCTAGAATAATTTAACTAGTTACTTTAAGTAATAGAACAAAGAATTTGATATAATTCAAATTGCCATCAAATCTATCTTAAACTGTAATCCCAACTTTACAAACATTCGAGAACAACGTACATATTAATGCGAGCCCAATATATCTAGATAATAGAATCCTACAAAACGATCACACCACATTCTCTAGATTTTCCTTCCTTCATAACATATTTTAAACCTTATAAAATTCAATCTCTTAATTTATCAAAATAATAAGTGGTCTGAACATGACTTAATTTCACAAAAATGGTTATTAAAATAAACATTCCAGCCACGCGCTTCATTAATTGTAATTTCTAATGAAGTAAAATACTTATAATTACATTGGGTCGTCATTTATGACCGCCACGCAACAATTTTTCACTGTTTATAATGCAATGTCAATTATACTTCCCTTACATTTGTCATTCGCCGTATGAATACCACTTTTCTCAATGTTCTCAGTCGTTGCTCCACGTTTTCTATGTAATATTAAATAAACAATGATATAGTTCTCCTTCAATGCTTTATTTTATTCCTATTAAAAGCGTATAGCCTATTCATTTTACTTTGTCCTGAAATTACATTAGGAACTATATAGATCTCGAAATAAGGGTCTTTAAATTGGTTCAAAATTTAAATTGGCAAATTAATAATTTTTCGGTGATTCCCCACATATTGTGTAGTGCTCGCTAAATATGTCTCCATGACAACAAGTTTATTTCTTTTGTTCGGTATTTTGACCTACCTATTTTCAATTTTCTCGAAGTGAACTTCACCCTTTCAATATTGCGTTCAAATGTGGGATCCTCGATTCGATCGTCTTCGTTTACTGAGAACTCAAAAGTATTCAGATAGTATCCTCCACTCGCCTCTATGGTAAGTGGCTTTATGATTTATTTTGGATAATTTCTTGACGTGTTTTTATTTACGACGTTACTAGTTTAATAATTAAAATGTCATTTATTTAGAGCTTCAAATTTTTAGAGTGTTTATTTTAAAAAATATATTCTATGTAATTAGATATCACACATACGTCTTGTTTGATCATCAGCAGCTTTTTCAAACATTTGCTTTTGTACATTAAGCTTTTAGAATTGTTGTAGAAAACATATTTTAGTTCTATTCAGTAAGTATGCTTATTCTTTATCCATAATTGGTCATTTTTTAAAATATTTCATGTACTCAACTTTTGATATAATTCCAGGGTTTTTCCCATAAGATTTGAATGTGGCAGTCTTTATTTTTAAACAATGGGATGTCATTATTACATCACAAAGAGCACTCCGCCTAAGAGCCATTTAAGATTATATTGTTTCTCAAAAGTTTCAAACATTCTATCGATCAGTACGAGTTCTACTATCGACCAATAGCTGTGATGTAACAATGGAGTTTTCGAGAAAAGTGGTAGTACGGCTAAATTTAATCAGTAATAAACTGAATATTATGCCATTAAGGTGACGCTAGTAATAGATTGAAATCATGTGTAGCAACCTAGCAACCAAGTCACCCAGTGGTTACTGTGCGACTCACAATATCTAAGAGTTTTTCAAAGTTCTAATATTGTTATTGCCCATTAGAATTAGTACTTACAAAAATTGTTAGTTTAAAAAATTTGTTAGGTAGAGTTATTCAGTGTGATAATGTTGAAATAGATAAACAGACTATAGATATCATTTATATTTTTTGTTAAAATTATTAAATGCTTTTTAGCGACTTTATGCAAAATTTCTTTGTAATCATAATTTAACATTCCACGTGTTTTTCGAACTCAATAAGTCCGTACTAAATGACAACAATGTAGAAGTCGTTAGCGATAAATGGCTTTTTCTTCTTATGCCTTTAATAATAAGTCTTATTAATTATCAAAAAAAATTTTTCATAATTTATCGTTTATTAAGGACTTCTTTCATTGTGCATGTCTTTATGATAAACCTATCATAGATCTATTCTAAAATTCATTTATTTATTTAGTTTATACTGATTTTACGGACCATAGAACAGCAACCAATAAATTTTTTGTTTGATGCTATTTTTTTTATCGAATATACAATTTCAGTAATAAGTTATTGGATGAAAACTAATTCTTTATAGGGTTTTACTAACTATTGTTAGTATAACTATATAATGTATAGTATCTGAAAATAATTTCACTTGTGTTTTCTTTTGTCCTGACTGTTATTGCCTTTTTATTACCAGTATAGTGCATAATGTTCAATTTATAGTTTTTATGTCCATTAAGCATATTTAGTTTTGCTAATATGGATGGAGCTGTAAAGAGATCCAGATTTCCTCTGTACGGGTGGTGTTCAAATGCACTTCCATGGGTACTCAGAGAACATTAAAACTCCAACATTACAGTTTCTAGTCACATGTTCGAGTTCTTTCCGTGTTCTTTTATTGAGTTTGTTTAATATATTTTTAAGCTGTTTATCTAGTTAGTTCATCTATTCTGATATCAATAACACTTTTAGACATTAATAACGTGCGGTATTATTAATCAAAAAACACATAGAATTGTTCTGAGTGACTTAAAAAGCCTATCAAAAAAGTTCCCATCAAACAACCGATATTTTACAGTTCAGTATCCCTTGCTCCACTTGATAAGAGGCACGGTCGAAGCTGTGATCTACAAGCTGCAGACGAGGACAGACACGATCGATTTGACAATCCAATTGCACAGGTACAAATGAGTGATGAAGAAAGAACGTAATTGTTAATTCGTGAAAAGAAGTGAGGAGAAGTAAACTTATCTTACTTCTAGTAATAATAATGCAACACTTTTCATTGATACATTTTTATTACCGTCTTTACTATTAGGATTCAATATTAATACTAATTCTTACTATCATACTGATCTTCTAGTTGTTTTCCATTAAATAGAAAGAACACAAGGTATGTATTTGGATCTGGGCTATAGTTTGATTCATAAAATAAATCTCTAATCGTGAATACTGTAAAGATGTAATCAGATGAAAGGAAATTATATTGCTTTCATCGACGTTATTTCTCTATCATCTTGCTTGTAGCTTCTTCAATGATACTCTTGTAGCTGGCTCTATTAATTTATGTATTTTATGTATTTATTTAAACCATTGATTATATGCGTGAGCCTAAATCATAAGACATGAGATAATGGGATGAGACAGAAAGAATTAGTATGACTGAACACAAGAAAAATGGGCAGCTTTGAACGATGGAATTATCTACAATCTACATCTATTGCATAACTGCTAGTTTACTCACTATACTTAATTTTGGCTTATTTTAGGTGCTATTAAAGTAGATATTCTGTTACTTTCCGTGGCAGCTTTGTATTAGGAAGTTTTTAATCGCATTTAAAAGTATAGTCTGTAGTTCATTAATATAAACTTTGATCTAAAGTACAATAAGAAACAGAAGTGCCTACGTCTGGCACAATTGTACAGTACGGTGCTACGCTAGAATTCGATAACGATTGGATGTGAGCTGCTCATCTGGAGGTCTAATCGATACTGAGCCAGTTAGAGTATCGCAAAGAGTGGTTCATCCGTTTGGTGCGGCTGTTGGAAATGCAGATTGCTCAAATCGCTCCATCGCAATTTATTCGTTTGAGGCCTCTTTGGCTCTCGGCGCTCTCCAACAGGCAATGTAGCAATTTCCCGCGCAGATTATCATTTATCGGATCTAGAATGTCTCTGAGTTAAGCATTAAAATGACAAATATATTTTGCCATTTATTCACGTATGTTCTCTATCGTATTTGCGTAACAGTTAACCTCGTTAGTTGCCACTTATCATCATGCTCAATGCCATATTACTCATCATTCCTCATTTTTTGTATTGATATAATTACGATATTTTCACACTCTCAGCACCTCTACTTTTATGAATAATAAGAGGTATTTTGTTTTTTTGCATTTTTATGTGTTCTGCTACTATTCTCCCACTAATATGAGTTCGATAGTATATGACAGTCCCTCAAAGTATCTAGATTTTCTCACTTCTACTGGAAATAATTCTGTAAATGAAAGCTTTATGCGTTGTTAAAAACAAACTATTTTTCGTTTATCATTTAAATAAGACATTTTTGCAAATTCAATGTTATTAAACATCATCATAGACATCTCAGTAGTGATGCATATGTGACATTTATATGGTGTTTCTTTTCATTTATTAAATCGTCTTTCCAAAGAGCTTATTTTTTAGCAGACCACATTGAAATTAATATTTACCACTTTCTCACCAATTTAAATGATATCACCAAAAACAAACTTACAATTCTCCACAATATTCAGTACTTTAAAAATTGTGATATCATGCTGCCTATTAATTTTTATAATTAGATAAAAATTTTATTCTGCCTCAGACTATATCGACAATATTACTCTTTCATAAACTTACTAAGTGGGAAAATACATTGTCTAGTTTCTCATAAATTTCATATCAATACTACTCTAACCTAAATCACTTCCGTGGGCTAGTAACTAAACAATGTTTTTCAACCCACAGTAAGGATCTAACTTACCACCTAAGTGAATTTGCTAATCTAGTTTTATTTACTGTTGATAAGATCTTTCCATCTCTCTCTTTCTTTTTAATAGATGGATAAATAAAAGTGACTAAACGCGATTAGATGATTATGCGAAATCGCGTTATACCAATACTTCACTAGAAATGTTTGTAGTGTCCAAAAATGGAATAGTATCAGATACTCTCCCCTAAGGATGTTCTTAACTATTACTGTGAACTACATCATAAATATGGTTTAGGTGCATTTAAGTCAATGTTTTGAACTGTCTTTGCTAAAGTTGGTTTTGCTCTTTTACCTAACAGAATGGGTGTCAACATTAACCCATTGCTCTAATTATATGCGAAACGAAATAAAGGCATACAGATCAAATAATTAAATAAGCACAAAGATATTGATAAAATTCCACTGGATAAGAAAAAAATTATACTCTTTAAATTTGCATATCCTATCCTCTTACCAGTAATTTTTATTATCTGTCAGCTTCTTTATAATTAATCTAAAATGCATTAGTTTTCCTTTGAACTGAAATTTCCCTTTGATCATTGCTCTTAATATTAATAGTTTATTCACTTTATAGGACCAAGAATACAATCATGCATCGATAACATTAATCCCTTCTTTAGAGATGGAAGAGATTAAGCCATATGAATGAAAATACACCAACTTTATTGAATCGATTTAAAATTTTAGCATTATATGATGTCCTGCTAAAACCACATCTTAGTTTATTTCTTTAATATCAGTTGAATTTCTGGTTATTCCCATTCTATCAGAAAACCATCTAGTGATGAATCGACGTCGAACAGAGCCCAAACGGATATCATATAAATATCCGAAAAGAGAACGAGCATCTTCCATGTATACGGTAGGTAGTTCACGACATAAAGTAATATAGGCAAGTTATCACACAAATTGAAATTTCACCAAGATTATGAACCTCATATTGTTGATTTAGTTGATAATGACCATGCTAATTCCATCAAAAGTCGTTACTTCAATGCTACTGCAAGGGTTATTCTAATACTTTGCTAAAATGATATACTCAGCAGTAACCTCATAATTCAATCAAATAAATATCACACTCTAAACTTAAACTAGTTTCTAATATGGAGTATTAAGTGCATAACCTTTAGTTAAATAATTAGCTAGTAAATTTTAACTAATCAATGTGTAATTAGAGTAAAACGTCGAGAAAGTAATATAATGCCAGGTGGAAGTGGAAGGCTGCACTTTTGTAATTTAAATTATTTGTCTAACATCGTTTTTAGAGAATGTAGTATAAGGGCACAAAGTTTAAAACTTATCTTTACATAAAGTTCGATGATGTATTTGGCAAACAAATGGAAAATATTCAAAACATATACTGTATAAAATTACAAATTTATATACTTAAGCCAACTCTTCTTCATACGTTTTACCTTTGCATCGCGTTTGTTCATTTGTTTTTTATAAGATTTCATATATCTCCCAATTCTTAATATGTCTTCTTCCTCCGTAATTTTCCATTATTAATTAATATTTACATTTATTAGTGTGATGCTATATTCTTATTTCTTCATAGTTTCATATCTTAAAGTCTTCATTCATACTTAATCCTCCTACATAAATGGTCAGTAAAATTGTGTTCAGAAATAAGATTTAAATAAAATAGATCCGTGTTTGACCAAATATTATAACTAGATACAAGTTGAAAGTATAAAACATTAAGAAGTAGAAATAATGTTCTTATTTAGACTGATTCTACGAAAATTGTATACGGAATATTTTTAAAATAATAATGACATTTATCAAAATAACTAAGCGAAATTGTCTCATAAATTATTCGTTCAAATAATAGCAAAGCAACGGCAACCTAATTAAAGACGTTGCGATTAAAGCGATTAAGGTACTATAATTCAAGATTTTAGAAATACGTGAGCCAGGTGAAAGCACAAAAAACAAGACGATCAGTAAAGAAAAGTAATCGAATGAAAGTTAACTTCAGGTTTCCTCTGACATCCTGCGTGTATCAGGCTACACTCAGCAGTTTCGCTCTCTCCTCACTGCTCGTTTCACACCCCGTAGAGAATCTGTTCCCAATGTACATATAGGGCATACCGAAGATGACGTAAAAGGTGGGAAAATTATGCAATTCTTAAATTCAATAAATTAAACATAAATATTCCCTGTCAGTGTTTTATAGTTCAAATTATTATATTTGTGCTAATAAATGGATTTTGTTCATTACAAAAGCCACTAATTTTTGGTAGTTTATATCTGATTGATCTCAAAAATAGCAACTATTTGAATGCAACCATATATATCACTGTTCATAAAAATACGTTCTGAATAAACTTTAAGCACTTGAAGCCCAAAAGTTAAACTCTTAAGAGATGTACTCTACTACAATTCCTGTTAGTTTCGTTATGACTGCAGTGTATTTCTCCAAATTGTCACAATTTTATGCATGCAAGACATTAGCTCTTCTTTTGCGTATTCGCAGCAGAGCAATGCTGCTCTTGCTGTCGCATCGGATCGCCTAGCTTTGCGTTGCAGACTATACGTACTTACTCGTGAGAAAAATGTAAATTAAATTCCAAAAATAAGTAGAACGGATTTTTACCATTACTTCATTTATAAGGACGAATTACTCACTGGTTGAGAATTAGCTCTCACTCTCTTAATCTTTTATGCACTTCAATGCACTGTAAACATAGAAGATAATCTATAACTTTTTTTTAAATATTAAAAACAATTGGTGACATTCTTACTCCTTTATTAAAACATACAGGTGATCTTGCTTATTGCATAGTGCTGGTTGATATTGATTTTAATATCTGTATATTATCTACGAACAGCTCTCTAGGACATCGGGTATTGCGTTCATAGGTGATTAGTGAATCGAGTCAGCCAAATACTGAAAAAATCATGTAGTATGCCCTAAAATTAATACATTTAAATGTTAAATCAATATTATAGTGACTTCTCTATGACAATTAATATCCCATGATTACATTAAATCACTTTAATAGAAACTCTTAACCAAATCCTTGGTTAACTCTCTTCGTTCTCTTAAAGTGCTTTCTCATGAAATCGCTTCAACTACGATATAATCGGATACGCTGGATAGATTTAATTAGTTATAGAGACGTATATTAACTTTTATTGATATTTGACCAGTGTATGTATGCTTGCTAATTTCTATAATCGGCCTTTTTTTGTTTAGATTTCTCTATATAGTTCATGTGTTAACCATTGATTGAAGTGCTATCTGCTATTCTGAAGATCATTATTAGGTAATTTACTATTTATTGAAAAGGTAGTGCCATTACTTGGTAAAGAACGGTGAATTGAGGATTAAGGCAGACATCAATGAAAGTTGAGAGATTTTATTAGCCATAACGCCTAGCGTCTCAAAATATCATGGACTGCCATGCCGCAGGATTTCCTAGTTGAGCGCTCTCGGGAAAGGGGCGTGGTTTCAGCTATCTGAAATATCCAGTGCTTCGAATTCCTCTCCTTCACCATTACCTTCTTGATATTGATTGATCCGCACCTCTGAAGCTCCTCATAATATCATGTGGTGACCGACTCGAAGAACATCATGGCTCAAAGAAGAAAGTGTGAATTCACCCGACAAGCTGCGTCACTACCGTACCCACTTTCTAGCGAAGCGCAGTCTTCGTTCAAAGTAAGAACTACAATTCGAAATCCAGTTATTTCTTCTATTTGGGATCGAGGAGCACCTTCATCTATCCAGAACAAAAGACGCTTTTCCTCTGTCGACGGCGTACGTTCGTGGAACAGCGAACGTTATGCTCCCTTTGATAAATCTCGCAAGAGCATCAAAAGAAGGACAGAGGAGATACTAAATATTTTTTCCAATTCTGAATGTAAGTTCAACGTCAAAGCACCAACAATGACTCTGCTAGCATAATACCTCACTGGTACGCTATAGAAGATTGTAGGAACGCTTAGTGCCTATTACTTTGGAGTGACTTAGTATAAGCACACTCGTATTATAAGCTAGTTCTAATAGCGTTATATATATATAGAAGTTTATTTTCTATTTTAAAGAGATAATAATAGATGATGCTGAAATCCTGCGTACTAATTCCTAAGATAAGTAAGGAAAAATCTTAATTTTCAATTTTCTTTCTTACTATTATTAATATATAACTACTTTTATGCATACTTTTATTGATCAATAAGACGATCATCTTATATCTTCTAGATATTAAAATTCCGACTTTAGCATAATATAAACATACTATTTTATTAATATGCACTAAAATTATTTATAACTAAGCTATCAAACTTTATAAAAGCAAAACATATCACACTATTTTTATGAGTTATTTTTCTGTCAGTATCATTTATAAACTTAGTAAATACTATGTTTGATATCCATTAAGTATGATAAATTGAATAGATTTAATCTGACTGCCTTTATATTTTGTATTGTATTACTTCTCAAATGTTCCTTTGTCAGCACAGTTGAATGAGTTAACTGTCTTCACATGATATCATTTTAAGTCAACAGATTGGGTGTGAAACGGGACTCCAGATCAAACCAGATATCCGATAGGGGACAACAGATGGCAGTGACACTGAATACTCGGACGGATTGACTTAGATTTACACTTTTGCCTATTATTGTGGTACTTTTAAATTTTACACACAATTTATCAAAGCTCGAATTTGAACGTTCTTGTTCTTCTTAGAATAACTAAATACGGTCACCAGATGATCCATTCGGATAGTAAGTAATCATATAAGACATCCGCTTTACGTATTTGCTCTTAGTGGTATACTTATTAATGCAGATGTAGTATGAGGAAAGATCCTTCATCAAGTGAAGATATTCAAATGTTAGTGATATCTTTCTGTTAGCATCGGATAAATGCTTGCTATTTCCGGTGCTCAAACTGGGCCGATTTAATTTTCCATTGAGAGTACCCTATTCTCTTTTTGTCGGAGTCACAATACTCAACAAAATGTTGGCATTTTAAATTGGAGGAAATAGGGGGACCACGCATATTATGGATGTGCAAAGCAGTTCTTGAATAGCGGATCTATTTTCAGTGGTTTTCAAGTGTCATTTAAAAATATTTGGTTATTGGTAGTCTGTAATAGCTTATACGAACAATCGTTTAACGTATTTTCCTATCAAATAAAAATGAGGAAATTCATTAGATGGAAAAGTTCTTATTTAATGCTATTAACTAGGACGAATGTCTCTAACTTAATAATGATTCAAAAATGGAAAATAGTGTTTGACTTTTTGAAAGATTTCTTTGAAATTTCATGAAAAATACGAAGTTTATCAAAGTTATCACTTTATTATAATCATAGATTATGACTGGGATCGATGATGGGAGAATCCCATCAACCGTATTTTTGCTTGTATATGTCTAGCCTAAGTATTAAAACGGTGATAACAGTTTTCCGTATAACTAAACTAATTAATGTGACGAAATTTTCCTTCTTTTCTCACTTTATTTAAAATTTTGATTTTCCTAGTACACATTTTCATTTGAATTGTAACAAATGAAAATATACTAAATTATTTCAAAATTTGCTTAGCATTGACGCGCTACTGCTGTTACAGAGATTAATATATATTAAAGTAGCTACTAAATAGAGATGCAAGCCATATATTATCTATTCAATATATCAAATTTCCACTGCGAAATTAGAATTGGGTTCATTATTATTGGAGCCTTTTAGACGAGCGCTATGTGAATGGTAACGTGCGCTTCGACGCAGAGACGCACGAAGAGCCAAAGTCACGGTGCACTGCAGCCACACGGGTGATACGTAGGAGGCAAAGTGGGTACGGCATTTCTATCACAAGGTTAGATTATGCTCAATGTATTGCAAATTATTTATATCACTCATTATTAGTTGGTGATTAAAATTGATGGAATTTTTATGATATATATTAAATTTTTACTTAATTGAAAATCACTTATGTAAATTGATCAGTATCATTAAATAGTTATTTTCTGTTCATCTATTCTTTCCTATATTCGACTCTCACGACTCGCATTTCCTTCTCATTTTCCGAACCTTTCCGGGTTATTGTGAAATCGGATACATAGATGAAGTACGTGACAAACAGTAGGTTGACGATAGAAAGACGGAAATAGAACGAAGGGCTTCAAGGAGACAAAACGAAGGACTATGAAGAGTTTTGCCTAGATGGAAAACATAAGTCTATGTTGAGCTTGCACTAGTTATGGCAGCGCTATAATTGAATAGCAAATTAACATCCTTTATTTGAATAAATGAAATCATAAAGCGTTTAAAATCTCCGTGAAAGCGGATAACACCAAAGATAATGAAACAAAAAGTGTCTTAACGGCAAAATTATAGATGTTGATTGAAATGCTCATTCTTTCGATATCTTCTTAGTGATTTATTTCTATTTCTTTTTACGTAGGGACTTAGGATCAGTTACTTATATATTTGGAAGACGTGGCAAAGTCAAAGTCAAGTATTTGTGATTTAATAAGGGAGTTTTACTTGCAATCCATTACATTTTAACTGTGGATTTTGATTGCTGAAGTCGTGCCGTCAACAAGGTATATGCTCTCACAAAATACAATATTATACTTTATAAAAGCACTTGACTTTTCTTTTTAATTTGATATCTGTTTTCTGCCTGGCAAATACCATTGAAACCTCATATGCTTTACTGTAAGTTTACTTCTAATTGAAAATATATGTTTTCGAACTTTGGAATGAATATTATTGTGATCTAATTAGTGCCTCGTTATTACTTTTATGCGGTATTGTCAATTTTTTCAGCGACAGCACGGCAAAGATGCGATGTCGTATGCGAAAGCAGCTATTTATTAGAAGAAATAAAGTAAGAATTATTTTTTCCTAGTTAAATTTTGGTTATAGAATATTTAAAATTATAAGTAGATCAATTTTTCATAGCTGTTCAACTATTGCTACTATAATAAGAAAAAAGACTAACTGACTAGAAAAGTGCAGTTCTATTTCATCCTGTTATTACATTAGGGTTTTAAACTTAGTTGGTGATAAACTTATCATATAAAGTCATTATATTTTATAATTTTTCTATAATTTTAAGACTTTTGTGTTTATTAGGTATGCGACCTCTCCCTCATGTTGGCCATTGCTGGTTTACTATTGGTTATTATTGATTCAGAGCTCACTGCATTGTCTCCAACCACTCATATCACTAAGGCATGTTGAATTTACACCTCAGTACAGGAGATGCTAAACTATAGAGTTGTCAGTTAAGAGGTTTCAGGGTCATAATGTGTCGATATTGTTGCGATCTCTATGTGTAATAACTACTGTTTGCCTTATGGCTTGCCTCATTCATTATCATGCAATAGAGGTCAGTTCAATCCGCATCGATCATAACACCATAGTTTTTTCATAATCACAGCTGACGGTAAATTATTATTTGATTTCTATCATTTTTTAATTCTTCTTATTTCTCACTATTGGCATTTGTTAGTCTCACTACCAAGATAGAAAAATTCATCTATAAATACATTTAATTGTGAAGGTCTGGAAAAACCCGAATAATGTATAATAAACAAATCAGTATTTTTAATCATAATTTATCTTGAAAAATATTTCAGGTGAAAATTGCGCTAATCGATTCGGGAGCAGATGATTGGAGAGTAGCTGTAAGTATGGATCGCGCTCTGAAATTGGCTGTAGAGCTTGTCGTTTGCATTATATGTCCATTTCCCGGTAAGTTCAATTTATTACCGAGCTTAACGAATAGTACTTAAAACAGATTATTGAATTATAATGTATTTAATTTAATCTCTAATTTTACTAATAAAATAGTAGAAATATACTGATTACCACACTATTTATTTATTTATTTAGCTATTTATTCGCCCATATATATGCATATGTACTAATTATACTCATTGAAAAGATAAAGGATTTTGACATTATATTTATTTAATAATACTCTTGTGATATCCTTTTGAGTCTATATGTGCTATGAAGTAATGCTATAATCACAATTTTCCGCATATTCTTAATTAAATGCATTGGTTCGCAGTTTCCTTGGCGACCGTCCGTACAAAACAGCTCCGACTCATTCATGAATACCTACTGGTTGAGCTACTCGGAAGGAATGGGGTTGAAGTAATGACTAATCCTGTCTAGATGGGATAGCTTATTTACTATAGTCGAGCTCATTCTTTCATGAATAGAAATCATTCTACATAAAACAGGACATTCATTCGAGAAAAAAGTCAAGATTTCGTGTTTCTAGGGATTAGTGAAACCTGTACTTTTCCCGATATCCGAAGAAATTAAGAATATTTAAGTACCAACCTTTATATGTTTATACCGTGCTATATCTATACATAGAACCTTGGGGGACATAAAAATAAACTTCTAGGGAAAGGTGTTTTAACTAAACAAATATCTTTAATACAATAGTAAGGATATAAATAAAGTATATTTGCCCTAAATTTAATATTACTACTATTAGAAAAAATTTCTCTCCACCTTTAGAAACTTCAGTTTTACAAAAATTTAGAAAATGCTAGACAGCAATCAACAAATGCATCTTTACAGGATCGGGATCAATTCGCTGGCCCTACATCTCTCCTGAGACACGACAAGTGAAGATGATCGATGTTCCAGTGGATGTACTACTATCCGTTCCTATGTTCCTTCGTTCGTACCTCTTTTGTCGGTTCATGGTTCTGCATAGCAAGCAGTTTCAGGTAAACAAATTTAATTTAAGTATATACAAGATGCAAATTTTTGTGCGAATTTATTATAACATATGCCATCAATAATACTATAGGACGCAGCTACTCGTTCAATTGCTGCTCTTAATCGGATTTCAATGGACTTTCGATTCGTGATTAAGACTATGATGGCTGACCATCCATTACGTGTACTCATCGTGTTCACCGTCTCGTATTGGATTTGCATGTCTTGGATGTTTACTCAATGTGAAAGGTGGGAGTTCGTTATGAAGAAATGAGAATAATAAAAATAGCATTTATGAAAAAATATACTTTGAAAAGTATTTGAAATATTAATAGAATATCAAGTATATCATTTCAATTACGACTTCCTTTTGCTTCATGGGGAATGTTTTTAACTGTTGGCCTTGATCTAAAGACTCTTAGAACGATATTGAGAGAAGTCAGCAATATATTAAAACTTTGAGATTAGGATAAAAATATATTCATGAGTGAGAAAACACTTATTTGTCACTTATTTCTTTATTATATATTTCGCTTATAATAAAAGCTTCTAAACTGGTAGTTTTATATAAGCGAATCTTACAGTGAGATCTGTAAATAATTAGTTTTAAACTTGGCTCTGTGTTGCACTGGATATTGGACAAGTAATTATTCTAATCAAGTAGAAGAAATTGAAATAATTCCAAATGTTATGCTAGTAACTTGTTTTTAATTGCAACTGCTTTCTGTATCGATTAACTGTTCTTCATTATTTTTACTGAGTATTCGCAAATAACATGAGAAATTGTTCAAAACTTTAGCTTTTCAAAAAACATTATATATATATTTGATCTATTACAAGGTGTTCACAAAAAAGATTCATTTTTAAAATTTTGTAACTTTCACACGCATTCGGCCTCATTATCGCGATTTCCACTACCCGAGTAACTGAAAATGCTTTTCCATGTCTTGGCATAGAACTGCGTAATATTTTATTGTTCCAAATTCGAATTTTATTGTATCGCATTGTATGTGTCCTCTTTTTGCTACGACAACTTTCTGGATTCTACTCACTTTTATACGATTCATAGCTCGTGCGACAGAGCCAATTCCGCTGTTTTTGTAGACAAGTGGCAGCGGTGTCGAATCCGTGAATAGTACGGTACTTTCTAATAATAGCCAGGTCCTACACAGAAAAGTTATCTTCAGTTACTCGGGTAGTGGAAATCGCGATAATGAGGCCGAATGCGTGTGAAAACACGACAATCGACGCTCTCACAAAACAGATTATGGCACTTTCCACGTGTGAGATATGCTAATTAGGGGGATACGGTCGAGAAGCCAGCTACTCAAGCTTTCAGAAGCGCTTTTAAACGACCATTTTGGCTGAGATTGAAGAGTTATGCAACTTTTAATATGTATTCTTTTTTGTGGATATCTTGTATATTAGGCAGGATTTATATTCTTATATTCTTCTCACTCTAAATAATGAATATCTTAAAATTAACAACTTAACTTTTATAGTCTTTTAAAAAGTCCAATACGATTATTGTCGAAGTAATTATATTCTAGAAGACTTGTTTATATTTAATCTGCAATTTTCCAATGTAATTTAAGTTCAAAATATATATAGGACTGCCGTATTTTTTCGGTATCTTGTCAATGACTAACGCATATTCAGGGAAGTGATTCATCCACTATCTATGATAGCACATAAAAACATTTAATTTAGTCGTAAAACGACTACCGCTGCGATTTAATCAGGCTCACTTTGTTATTTGTAGGTATGATAATGGGATAAATAAAATTAGACCTTGCAGGTACGACGGACAATTGGAAGTCGAACATTACTACCTAAACTCAATGTGGTTTATTATGGTTACCTTCATGTCGATTGGGTATGGCGACATCGTGCCAAACACTTATTGTGGAAGAACCCTATCTATTACAACAGGAATAGTGGTAAGATTTTACTCCTATTTAAATCATTCAAGTGCTGGACCTATGTCGTGTTCCAGAATGTAATTTATTTTAGGGTGCAGGAGTATCTTCAGCATTAATTGCAGTAATATCTCGTAAACTGGAGTTGAGTCGAGCGGAAAAACATGTGAACAATTTTATGGCTGACTCGAAGCTGACCAATCAAAGGAAGAATGCTGCTGCATCTGTCCTTCAGGAGACTTGGTTAGATAAAAATTTGGAACACAGTAATATTAAATATAATTAATTATATGAAATACCAGCTATTTAGGTTTATTCACAAATATAAGAAGGCCCAGCATAAAGGAGATGATTTACGACTGCGTCATCATCAGAGAAGGTTTCTCCATTCTATCAATGAGTTTAGACGGATTAAGTGGGATCAACGTAAATTACAAGAAAAAGGGAATTCCCTGTTAGACGTCGGAAAGGTATGAATATTTTAGATAACTGCAGTGTTCGAATTAAATTGAAAACAAAAAATAATACGAGGTACAAAATATGGTTTTTACAGTTAACCAAGTTTGATTATTATTTTATTGTTATTTTCAACTTATTACAGCTGCATTCTGATATGCACGAAACACTATGGGAGATGCACCGAACGCAAGACCACTTCATCTCTCAAATCGATGTCCTCACGCAAAGAATTATTGAACTACAAAACACACTGGTTACCCAAAGCCTTCTTCAACGAGGCCAAGCTACTGCGTGCTCTCAGCAGTTAATACCAACTCATTCTCAATGTTTTGCATCTGCACCTACTCCAAGTCCTTCTCTGCCAAACCAGCAGCCACTGGCTGATTTCTCTCAGACACATCGAGAACCACTTCAGCAAATGAACAGCAGCACTAGTATTCCACGTATTTCGGTTGCACATAATAACAATGGCCCAATACGGCTCCAAGGAACAAATGGATCCCTTCCACAGTGCACAGTAGATCAACTAAGTAGTTGTCCTACTGGAGGTGTTTATGCCACTGTCACCACTCCTCTAATGCACTCTTTTGAGGAGGTCTAACATTTGACTGATCAAACCAAAAATAACTCTGACATACTCACATTGGGTGTTGCAATATTGTGACAATTTCTTTCATATTTAACACATCTTCTGGAGTACTAAAGTGTCCTGATATGAATTCTTCGGCAGATACTACGGGGCCACAGAGCTTATAATTAAATGGATGTATGATCCGTTGTATGGTTCATTCATTCAATTCAGTAAGGCTTAAGAGCAATAATAACTCATCACGTGATATCTTTATCGTTTTCCCAGTGCACATATCTGGGAGATGAGTATTATATTTATCTTCATGAAAAACAATCCATTAATCCTCATCTCCTATAACTTTGCCATTAAAAACATAGGACCAAATAAATTCGATGTAGATTGTTCAAAAATTCCTATTTATAATAAACCATTTAAATTACCATCGCCTCCAGAAAATAACTTATAACAAATGTTTTAAAACACGATATAACGCTGTATACCCCACATATTACGTCAATATTTTAAGATGGATCATATTAAAAACATTAACCTTTTTACCTATTATCATAATTGATTAAAATATGATGTTTTATTCTTTTAAGTCAAACAGTTATATTCTACACCTGAGCATATAACGCTTAAAGGTTTTTAGCTAGCAGTTGTGGTAGCAACCACTGTTCCTGCTAATATCCAATCTCATACCATAAAACTTTCTATTCCAACATTGCTTCTCTATGCTAGTGAAAATAATGTATTGCACAAATCCTAAAAAAGACTTGTGACAGCTTATAATAAATAACAAGTCTTAAACCTATTTGTTGACAAATAATATTGATCTAACTCTTTTTATTAAAGAGTAGTCATATTCGTTTTAGTCAAAAAGCAACAACTATTTTAACAGAAAAACGTAACATAACAAGTAATAATCAATATAAGGCTTAATCATGATTTGGAGGAATGGAGATATTCTTTGTCATCTGGTCAAATGCTACCTTGTCAATATATGCATTACGGTCAAGCGAAATCAAGAGCGGTTCCTGGTGGACAAATGCTGTGGCCAATGGAATCCACACCTGATTTTAAAAATATCGACGTAAGAAGTTATGAAATAAAAAACGGAAAAATAATACCTTCTTCATTTCAGGAGCAATCTGCGCATCTACAACTTCCTCTGCTGTAAAACGACGTGCCATTTTACGCAAGAAAAAGTTATAGTGTACTGATGTGAACACCTAAAAATTATTTCAAATAATTTTCATCAAATTTGACCCAAATACTAATGTAATATAAATTATTACATAAGTAATGTTATTCAAATTGTATAGTGATAACAAAGTACTCATATAAATAACAGTATAATAGTAAAAATAGGAATTGAAACCTTAGTTTGGTGGTTGTAATAAATATTTACTGGAAATCGTTTTGTCAGGAAATGAAGCAACAGTGGAGTGAATGAGAGTAAAACTAGGAAGGTATTGGCAACTGAAATCAATTATTAGTATACTAAAATTTAAAGTGTAATGGTTTTCTCAGTGTTCATAAGACGAACCTACTGAAAACATCATCATTGTTGGCCGTTCTGAAGCTGCTTCCCAGAGAAATGAGGATATAATTGGAACCATAACTACGCCAGCTACCGAGGATGATAGTGACAACACCTATAAAACCAAATTAGCCTACACTTTAGTAGGCAATAGAGTAAATTAACCTATTTTGCTTTATATCCAAAAGCAAACCAGAAAAGCAAGATTCGTTCACTAAGCTAACCATTTTCTACCGACCTTCGCAGCGAATACACCAGATCCAATTATATCATGCGGTGTTTTAGGTGAACCAACCGGAAGAGTCTCTTTAGACAAAAGAATGGATTGCCCCAGCTCACATTTTGGAATACTAGATAGGTACACTAGACGATCTTTTAATGAAGATGCTAAATCAGCCAACAATACAAACACAGATTCCTTAAGCAAAAGATTAGTGATAGAAACGAGTACTCAACCTTTATTAAAACTGCGTCGAAAATGCTTCACTGGAAGACAAGACCATCGTAACATCATGACTGTGTGCTTTAAATATTCGAAATACTAAGGCGAAATTGTTTTAACGACAGTAGCTTCAAGGTAAATAGAGAGTAATAAACATTTAATCAATTTCCTATGGAAATAAAAAAATATGCAAACATAGATTACTTAAACAAAGAAAATATTTTCCCATTATATTATTATTTAGTAACAGACATACACAAAATCCTGAAGCTCTGAGAATGAATAAAATACTCAAAAAATAATAAGTTGACACAAGTTAAATTAGCTTCGCGTTGGCTAAACGCCAGCCTAGGATGCAGTTGATAAATGGCTATCGTCCTTTAATATTGCAATTCATTACTGTAATGCATTCTATTGATAATTTGAAAATGACCATTGGCTACTAATTAGAACAGTGCCAAACTTTTAATTTAAAGGAAGTAATTTATTTCATATCTTTGAGATATCTTGAAATATAATCAGCTTTAAAATTATTGGACAAAACAACAAGAAACGAAACAAAGCTGATGCAGAAAATACCTACTATTTTTAAAATTTATCAAATTATCGTTTTAAAGCTATTCATTTGAACTCACTTATACCAGTGGAAACTTCGAGATTAAACTATATTTCACGAAATTTTCGAAAATTGTTTAGTATGCATATAACAGTTATTTTAAACTTACAATACTTGTTGTTAGATACGAACAATGAACTGTTTTATTCATTTATAATCAAGTATTTATAGTAGTAGACTGTTCTTGTGACCACTGACATGAGCAATTAATATAAATTAATATTCATGAAATAACTGTATCTTAGAGCTGAAAAATTTTAGTATGCACTTATAATATAGTCTACTCTCTACCACCGCATTCTCAAGAGCGTTATAAATGATAGAACAATGGAGGAAAATAATTTGTGATTTATACTAGATGCAACATTACTAAATATTTTTATTCTTTCGCTTTATTGTTCACATAGCTCTTATGTTAATATCTGGTTTTAAAAAATTTGGTTATTAGGGTTATTTTTCCTTACTTGGTTTTGAATTAGTAAATAATTTTAGTAAAACTAGGCTATTTGGGAGAAACATGTTATCATCTATGCATATTCTATTTAAAATACAACTCTAAAACAGTAAATAGGATAATTATTTGAATTACACTCGGACATGAAGTATTCTTACTTTTTTTTGAAAAATTCTCATATAAACATTAAGAGGACTACTACTCAAAAGTAGATATGTATTAAAAAACAAATGAAACTTCGGAACAGCAACATAAAATCTATTTTATATAGCGCAAATATCTCATAGCAGTATAAATGTCATTATCACAAGTCACAATTAGAGATATTGGTTTATATGTGGCTACGTCAATGTGCCTTAGTAGTTACTGTTGTAACTCATAATCCGTAAAACTAGTAATGAAGAAAATTTATCATTAGCGACGATTTTTAATTGAAGATCAATGAGTTTAAAACACATAAAATTGGTGGAAAAATGGAAAAAAAGTTAACATGATATTAAGGTATTACGTAAAAAAAGCAGAATACTGCATTTTTTCACGTTAGCTTACTGTCTTCAGTGGTGATCGTAAACATAATGGATACGGTAACAAGTATACTAACCTAAAGGCCTCTAAAAAAGTAGTACTCCCACTGTCAAAGTGGAAAAGACAGAGTTGAAAATAATCTAGGCAATGACTTCAAAGAATTAACGATATATTGCTTAGAATTATGAAAAGCTCAAGTCAAACTACGTTAATCAGTTGAACTGTTCTCATGTATTCATATGGAAATTTTTTAGCAAAATTCAAGTGGTACCATATCTATCTTATAATTTTTCTTCTTGATTCTCTTTATAGAAATATAGCTTGAAGGACGTTTGTATTTAGAGTATTTTACACTCCTTTTTAGTGATTACAGTCATTTAATGCTGAAATCATAGTAATAGTTAGCTAACGCTTACCACCAATTTCACTGAGTGGCCAAATACCTGAATTTAAGCTTAATTTCCAGCTTCAACATTTAAGCTAAATAGCGTTCTGTATCTCTGTGTTGGAAAGCTTATTGTAGTCAAAGATACTGACTCCACATCACTAATGAGCTTAAAGAATGATGTCCGAGAATAAATATAAATAAACCTCCTTGTAACCAAAGTTATTCAGAAAAAAGACTTATAGTATTTGTAGTACTAACAATTTCTGAACGCTTTGGGAATAATTGTACTTAATTTAATAGAGCTATTCTACCTATGCAGCTTAATAGGATATATTTAAAAAAAATTAAAACTAGGCATTCTAGAGATCTACACTCAATTTTGCGCTCTAACTAGTCCTTTGTCGTCTGCACTCTATCCACTCCTCTAGGAGCAATGCCCCTTCCATTATACAAATTTTCACCGTCACTAAGGAACCGAAATAATCTAGTACTTTTAAAAGGCATTTATAAAGTAACAGTCTTTAAAGGTTTTTTGTATATTTTGTTATAAATCGTATTTAACTTATTGCTTATTATGTCTTTGGTAAACTATTTGTTTTGAGTTGTTATAAGTTCGTTATAATTTGAATTAAATGGCATAATTTGCTAGTATTAAAATTTATTTTAGTATGTGACCAAAACGTAATTATTGATATACGTAATCTCAAGTATATATATACTTGAAACTTGACGAACTATTGAGGCGACAAACGATTGATATTTAAATAAAATACCTAATTAATTCTTTCCTTATATTAACATCTTTATCGTTCCTGTATGTGGTCTATATATCACTATAGTATACATCTAATAATTACTTGTTCCATCAAAAGTAATCATTTATAATTAATTACACGTTAAAGCACTTCAGGCAATAATCTTTAAAACGCCTTCTAGATCTCATGACCAAATTAGTGTTTCAGATGACATGTGATCTTGTGGACCCCTCATATGAGCTCTTAGATCCTTGTCCGGATATATATGCTTTGTTTATGGATTACAATTATCGCTTTTTTCAAGGTGCACTAGGTGGATGCGAAGTTAAATGGAGCCCTCGTATGTTTACGTACGTTAGCTTTGCTCAATATAGTTTTAGTTTTTAAACTGTATTAAATCATATTACACCAACTAATATCCCTAGATTCATATATGGAGAGCTATATTGGAACAACAAACCTATTGTTAGTTTAAAATTGTTGTTCATAGCACTTGATTTTACAGCTGTGCTGGGGTTTGTTCATACGAATGTCGTAGTGGAATGTGCTCTATACGGTTAAGTAAACCGCTGCTTATTTTAAGACCAAGAAAAGATCTTGTAGAAACACTGTTGGTATGCTTTTCACACATTGTTTATTAAAATATTTTCTGTAATTTAATCTATTCAGCATGAAATGATACACGCTTATCTCTTCATTACGAAAAACAATAGAGATAGAGAGGGCCATGGTCCTGAGTTTCAAGCACATATGTATAGGTATGTTTTGATCAGTATTTTTATTTCCTTAATTGCAATATAAGCATTATTTTTAGAATCAACCGGACGGCGAAAACGCACATAACAATTTACCATTCATTTCACGATGAAGTTGCTGTATATAAACAACATTGGTGGAGGTAGTTTTTTCCTCGTGGTTAAAAATTGCACTTTATTTTTTCAAGACTGACGTAGTTCTTTTTATTTTCTAATATATATTGTACTCTTCCAGCCTACCTAGTCAGTTTGTGGCTTAAATATGTGAATAAAAAATATTAATATTACTATCTTTATCAGATGAGCGGGGTTTTTACTACAGATGTAACGGTAAATGTCAGAACCAGAGACCGTTTTTCGGTTATGTCAAACGTACATCCAACAGAGCACCTAGTTCAAATGACCGTTGGTGGACCAATCATCATAACCGTTGTGGAGGTGTTTTTAACATATTTTAGTTTTTCCAGCCACTATGTTTATATTTTACTGCATATATTTATATATTCTTCGATAACAGGATTAATGTCTTCTTTACGCACATATGGTTTAGGAACTTTTATAAAGATCAAAGAACCTGATGGATATGCGCAAAAGAAGCGTAAGATTGATGATAGTGAGGAGGTAACGATTTTTCATTCAATATGTTATATTTTCCTTATTTTATATTTGTTGAATCAATTAGCAGCATTTGTGATAGAAATTTTAGGTTAAAAACTTATGGGTCAAAAATGCCAATATACTTCTAATGTTAGAAAATTGTATTATAGGTTACTGAATATAGAATAACAATGGAATATATCATTTGTTTAATCGTGCCTTTTTAAGTTTGGTGTTTTATTTAGTATTTTTAGATCGAGATGCTATATTAATTAATAAAACAACTGTTTAGGTTTCTAAACAAAAGAAGAAAAATGCTTCTAACACAAATACTTTGGACCGATACTTTAAGAAAGTAGGAAATGGCCAAACTGTTGGCGGTGGTTCCCTAACTTGTGGTACCAAAGAACTTCGATTTCCTGGATCGGGGCGTAAATTAGGGTCAATTTCAAATGGTAACTAACGTATTATCTTTAATAGTTTTGCTATATTTACTATGGCTATTTATCATCTAAAAAATTTTTCTAATATATCAAACCTTGTTTCTACGCTAATTCAAATCAGGAGAAGGATCCCACTTCTACAAATTTGGAAAGAGGTTAGACGGGAGTTCACAAGAGAGTATACATCCTGTTGCAACTTCATCGAATACCAAATCCATTTCTCAAATTGATGTGATCACTCTAATGGATTCCCCAATAATTCCCAAACAACCCTCCCAATCAAGTACTGGGCGCAATATGCAGATAGAAATAATTGATATAGATCTTAACAGTTCTGTTATTTGCCCTTCTTGCAATGAAACTGTATTGGAATATTATATTAATGATCACTTGGATCACTGTATAGGATGATGCATGGAATGTTTAATTAGAAATTGAAATTTCTTGATTTCTTTGTATGTAGTTTTAGATTTTATAGTATGAGTTTGATCAAAAACTATAAAATGAGATCTCATTAATGTGCCTTTGATTACTCGCTCAAATATTCGAATTAACATTGGTTATTTGTCGCAGCTTGGTTATATGCTTTTTACTTTTTCAAAGCGAAAATTACAAACGTTCTAGGAGAATGGAGTACTAATTTTGCTGTTGTCATAATTGAAATTTACTTATATTTATGAACTTTATTAAGTATGACTTATTTATTACACACGACACGTAATATTTAATTCTTCTATCTTCTTAAATTGGCCGTTTATAGACGAAACAAATTACGTTATCCTTTTGAGCTTCGCAATGTTCCGTAGTTGACACAAGATAAGTGAAACCTGTGAGCATTAGAAAGGTTTGATATCTTAAGATCATAGTTGTATAAGAAACTCACCAGTGCTTGAACAAATAACATCAACGGTAGAGTCTGGAAATCGCTTAAGTGAGGAGTCATGGATTGTTCTTTTCGAAGACAGAGCGTCGTCTTTGACAATATTCTGAAGAATGGTAATTAAGGATAATGTCATGTTTTTTAAGAAGTATGAATGGATGACCTAAGTGTGGTTTATATACAAAGACGTAGTAAAATCATTTTAAATCTTAAATTCTACAGGAATTTCAGAAGAACGATTAGATGTTGATGTTTTGAGAACTGTTGTCTACCGAAATCAGCTATATGTGGTCAAAGCATCTAGATAGACCAACTGGCATGAATAGGCATTGGTGAGGAAGTTGCGTTTCCTCTAGACTTCAATAAGATCTTCATATATAGTATAAATCATAATTAATGTTTAAAAGTTATAGACAATTGATGCTATTCTTGTATATTTTGCTTTTTAGAAATGTATTTTATTTTTCTAAAGTGACAGTGACATTATTGTGCCATACCACTATGAAATAAATTTGTTCGAAGTATAGTATAATATTAAACGTAGTTTCTTAAATGCAGTTTACAAATTAGCACATCATCATTACCATTAACGGCATATTTCAAAATATATAAAATATTTAAATTCCAAATTAGTCTTATAATACCATAATCATTGGCGTTGTGACTTATTACAACCGACAAGCTGCATCAAATTTGGAAGTTTTATTTTAATAAAATTCCTCAAATATTACAAATCCTACCTCCATTATTAAATCTCGGAGTTGTTTACTGGTGCATTTGGCATCTGTGAACGTTGTCGTACCTCTCGCTTTAATAAAATCTAGAATTTCTTTAAAATCATCATAGCGAAATTAAATATGAAAAAGTAGTGAGAAGACCACATACCTTCAACATTTCCTTCATCAGTTGCCTCATTTCTGCTTATGTCATCGGCTATCTCTTTTGCTTCCAGTGGAGATGCAGTAGCTTCAACAGGAGTTGGTCGTTCAATCTAGAGATAAAAAATAGGAATAACGGATTTTTACGAAACTACTATCATAACTACATTAATTATGCAATAGAATAATAATTTCTTACCTCTTCCATTTCTTCTTCTACTTCTTCTGTTCCTGCTCCTTCAACCTTCTTAGCGCGAAGTACGACATACTTTATTCGTGCTGGGTCGCAGGCCTAATAATTTCAGATTTAACAGAAAGATGTGAAGCAGTTGAGCATTTAATTTTGAATAGAAAGTAGTTTCCAATTCTATCTTTGTTACCTGTGGTGATCTGAATTCTTGTGAACTGGGTGGGACGTAATTACTTCCTGGAGGTGGTGGTAGAGGTCCAATTTTATCATCAGCATGTGCAGTATAACCTGTAATAATCTCTATTTTTAAATTTTTTCCCTAGTTAAAATTGTATTTAAAATATTTTTTTAGATTTAAAAGTTTTACAAACTTACTTCCACCACTATGAGCCCCTTCATGAGTGAAAGATGCGGATACAGGTTGCTGATATCCAACATTGCTTTTAACGTTGTTGTTTGTATATCCTCCTCCATCTCCATTTGACGAAAATATACCGCCTTGACCAAAAACTAATTGCTTTGACTTTTCTTCTAACATTAAATCATTATTCGACCCTTATTAAAAACGGCTAACCGGTTGCATATCCTCCGTTGCTTTGCGTATAACCTCCTCCACCTAAATGTATTAAATATAACTTGCTCCAATCACTCCTACTAAATATTCTAAATCGCATACTGTAATTACTATACAAATGCTTGTTACAAATTATTGGATTGTCCAAAATATTATTTCTAAATTTGATTTATTCTCATGATATTCTGTGATACAGTAACTAAAAACATACCTGTAGAATACCTTCCACCATTACAGCCGCTTCCTCCACATCCTGTGGCATATCCACCACCACAATCTCCAGTTCCACAACTAGGTACATATACAGGCTGAACTTGTGGACAATATGCTACTGGTGCCGGTGGACAGGAGGTAACTTGACAAACAGGACACGGTTGAGGAGGTGGACACTGTAATCGGTAAGATATTTCTCAAATATATTAGTGTTTTCTGATTATTAAAGGCCATAGTATGAAATGACTAATTAAATTAAATTATGTTAAATTTGATATTCATCTTAAATATGTAATACATATTTTAAACAATTACCAGTCATGTTATAAGACGATACTTTCATGCAAGATTATTGTAGGTAATAGAAATGTTTTGGGGAAATTTACCAGTTTACTGAAATTTCTAGTTTAAAATACAGGACTTTTGTATTAAATGGTCATCTAAGAACATTATGTGCCTAATATGATTCAAGAAAGTCAATATCAGACCTGAACTGCTGTCTGACAACCACAACTCGACGGCTGAGGTGTGCCACAACCGCAGCAACATCCCGAGCCACCACCTCCTCCAAGACCAAAGAAAATTGCACTACACATAGGGAGGGCAGATATGAGCCACACAAGCATGGCTACCGCAAACTGTGTTGAAATACTGTGAAAATGTAATATATGTTATTTATAAATTGCTAACACATTTCTTATTTCTGAAAATATTTAAAGCTAACTTTCTTTCTTTTAACTAAACTTACGTACTTTTAAATGTATATTTAAGTATTACTGAAAGATATTGCAGAAAGATATTAAAAGAAAGTGAGAGTAAGGTGGACAATAGCCATTTATTCTCAATTACTGCATATTTATATCAAGGAACGGTCATAGAGCTTGACCTAATTGTTTTACTTGTTTCGCTCCGAACAGGTGATGAAAACATGGCTATGATCATTTTCTATTCAATAAAGAGTGATTGATGATACCAATTTAATAACGGAACTACACGCTAAGACATTAGTTTATTTCGAGAATTCTTGACCTAAGACCATAAATATATTTCGATAAGTAAACTATGCAAATGAACACAGTTTCAGGAAGTGGAAAGTGGTAGACAAACAATTCGAGGCATAAAATTTGGACAACTATTAAGAAGAGTTATAAGACCTAAGATAAGTTTGGAAAAACTAACGTACAATAAGTTATTGATCGTAATGATAATCATCATATTTTTAATGTTTTCGACATATCTCAAACAATAATCAAAATTTATTTTATCACAATATCTTAAACAAAAAATATAGCCATGTAATCTTACAGAAAGTCCAAGGGACATAGATAATATTCCATTATTGAATAGACTACACAATCTTCCGGAAGATAAATATAATTAGTTTTACAACAATACAATATCACTAAAGCTTTACAAGACAAATATCTGCGATTTTTAAGCATGGAAAATTATTTTGTATCTTGTCAATATTTTTTACATATTAACCCTTGAAAATAATATAGTAGGTAAGGGTAAAGAGCAAAGTGACTATATTATCACAACAAAATAAGAGATGGATTATTTTACATTACTAAACGAAACTTATAATTTATGTTTACGTGAAAACCTCTTGGATTTCTATTAATGCTTTTCGACAATTTCTAAAAAAATGTATACTGTTTTTCACGATGATATTACTTCTAGTAGCAGAATTTAGGGTTAATATTTTTATTCTGAAAGAGGCTATATTTCGGCCTATAACAAATACACAGTGGCAAAGAAATAGTTAAGAACAGTACAGCACTTTTTACTTTCCATTTTTTGATTATATCTCATAATAATAAAAATATAAAGAAGTATTCCTACTATAAATCATATTTAGGATAGACATATGGACAATTACTATGGGTAGTCCCACAAACCATAGCTCACTTTTATAATTAATAAGAATTTTAATAAAATATTACTTGCTACTATAGCAGATTATAATAAAATATATCAATCAAATTTATTTTAAGCTACCATACATTCAAAACAGAAAGCATTATAACGACATTTTGATGCTAAGTATTTTACTCGAGTTACGCATACATAGATAAAGAAAAACCTTATCTGAAAAATAGCAAAATAGTAAAATTACAAATAAAGACAGAAGATATGTTGTTTAGCTTTTCAAAGATGATATTTCCATCTGAATAGAGCTCTTAATAATATAGCGAGGAGTTTAAAGAATTAGATGAAATACTATCCGCAAAACATTGTCAATCGCTATATATTCAAGAATAGAACTAAAAACCATCTTAGAATAAAATTCATGTCCATAATAAAACAATGAAAATGGACAGATGCATGGTTGTGAATTGAACAATTCAGGTAAGGTTTTGCATAACTGTTTCCTGCATCTGAAAAGTCTCAAATTTAAGGTTATTTGTAATGGTGGATATTGCTAGAAAATTATCATTGATCATAACATGGCAATATATCTGTAAATTTTACATCTGATAAATATAGAAAACGAGAAAATAAAAAGAAAGGTAAAATTCATAATATTCGCTTTATAAGGCTCCAAATAAATACATTAATTAAAGTATTGACTGTTTTGAAAATCCGATTACATATGCTAAAACCAATGTAGCGTTTAAATCCTCAATCTTATCTACTTGTGAGATTGATTTAACTACATAATGTAATACAGTGATTTTCATAATTATAGGACACCCCCATTTGTCGCCTTAACTGGGGACCCAGTGTTTCAAATTTTACACAATTTTTATCCTGACACCCTGTCACATCGCCAAAACTATCTACACTTTCTTCATTGTCAATACATTTTTTCACAGTTACATAATTATAGGGTATTTAGGATATACGAGCTTTGAAATTAGAATATCTTGTGGCAAATATGCCTTTTGTGGATCCGTGTAGGAAACGGAAAATGGCTCGTGGTTCCCTTCTCAACGATATCGCAAAAGGAAAAGCTCTGGCGTTTTCTGATGCCGGATTGAAGTGAATGGAGAATACCAAAAAAGTCATGCGCTTTAGGGATGTTCTTGCCAATTTCCTGAAAGCTCCTGGTGAATATGGAATCAAAAACAGTGAAGAGAGACCAACCAAGCAGGGAAAATGGGAAAAAAAGAAACATACGATGATAGCATCAAGTAGCATGGCCAGTCTGGATGAAATCAGAAGCAACTACTGCCAGACTGTGTCAAAAACAACGGTTTTGGAGGGCACTGAAGGCAAATCCATTCGTCAGGCGGGAAAGGGTGAGAAAGTTTCCCACGTTAACAACAGATCACAAGGGAGCCAGGATTGGTTTTGCTCGTACACACATGTCATGGACTTCGGAATGGACTGAGGTAATTCCCTTTTTTCGAAGTGCATGTGCCTTTTCAGTACAAGCTCACTTTATTCAGATCATCTTCAGCAACAAAAAGAAGTTCAACCTTGACGGTGCAGACACAATTACTTCCTACTGGAGAGATTTGAGAAAGGAGAGAGCGTTTTTTTCTACTTGAAACTTTGGAGGCGGAAGTTTGATGGCACGGGCTGCATTTTCATCGTTTGGTGCTATCGAATTAGCTTTTGTTTCCACTAAAATGAACAGTGTCGACTACCAGCAAGTCCTTGAAAATCATCTGCTCCCTCATTACAACAGATTTCCACAGAAGAGCTTCATATTTCAAGAAGACAACCCTGTCGTCCATCTGAGTTGCAGCACAATGAATTGGTTTCGGCGCAGGAACATAGTCCTTATGGACTGGGCCGTCTCGGTCACCGGACCTAAATCCCATGACAAATCTTTTGGGAATATTATACCGTCAAGTTTATGCCCACAATAGGTAGTTGTCTTCAATTGAGGACCTGAAGAAGACAGTTTCAGAAGAGTGGAGCAAAATTGACCCAGCCATCCTCAGAAATCTGTCAACAAATATTACAGAACGCATGTTTCAAGTGATTAGTGGAAGGCGTAGTTGTACTGATTATTGAAAGTTATTTGTTATCCGTTACAGATTTTTTTTGTTTTTTGTAAGTATTTATCCTAAATGCCCTATAATTATGTAACTGTGAAAAAATCACTTTTTTGCGTTCGTGAAAAAAATGTATTGACAATGAAGAAAGTGTAGATAGTTTTGGCGATGTGACAGGGTGTCAGGATAAAAATTGTGTAAAATTTGAAACACTGGGTCCCCAGTTAAGGCGACAAATGGGGGTGTCCTATAATTATGAAAATCACTGTATAATGATTTCACAAGAATGAAAACCTTAATTAAAAAATAACACTTCCCCTCCGCTGAAACAATTTTCTCAGTTATATGAAGTTTGTGTGCGTTCTCACCTTTAAATTAAAATGAATAATGTATATTTCAAATTAAATTCACAAAATAGTCGTAAAATTTTCATATCTTCTTTTTTCCTTCTATAACGGTTTACAAATGTAAGAATAACATATATCACAGCACGATAATTCGTGATATGAATCATATACCCGGCAAACACTGGAATTGTCAATGTAAAACTTAAGTGGAAATGAATTCCTATTGAGAACTGTGAAATTTGGACTAACAATAAAAACCTGAGTACTATAAATCATTGTGCTATGCTTGAGCCAACAAATGCATTACCAGAAAACAAGCAGAAGCTAAGGACAGTAATTTAAATCACCAAGTCGGTTTTTGATTGGAAAGCTTATGGGATTATTAATAAAATACAATTTATTCTATGGTTTCTTCGTCCTATAAAGCAGAATATCAAACAGTCTGATTTCATCGGGAGTGAGGTGATGAAAACTTATAAAATCCGAAGCAAAAGCCTTATAGCCCTAAAAATAAAAATGATTGAATGTATAGAAAATGAAACAAAATAAGAGGAGAACAATTAGATTATAAATCGCAAAACGAACTTTGTGTTCCACAAAGTATGTGTATTTAGGATTGTTCATTCTGGAATGAAATATATCGCTGGGAGTGTGAGTATTAAATCTATTTTGTCCTAACGCGTTCCTTGTGTCATGTGGGAAGATTCCAACACTAGCAAGGCACCTGATAGTTAAAAATGAATAAGACATTAAAATTTCACAACTTCATTAGTGAGAATATATAGCTTAAGTATATGATAATGATGTCAACTTTTTTATGAATACCTATTTTATAAATAATAAATTTATAAAGTAACAATGAGTCGATGAAAATTACTTATCATCGAATGAAATGCTTATCCATTTAACTATTTACCTGCCAATACCGACATCTTCATATATATCATCTGGACAAAGTGTCGCATTTATGTATAATTTTTCATTGAATATTTTGAGTGCTGCCCGAGATAGAACATAACCAGCTCCCCCTGCGTTGTACCCGTTTTCCTTAATAGATTAGTAGGGACATTTTTATAAAAATGCCAAATATAAAATTGGTTAAACGAACTTACAAGATATGGCTTTAAAGTATATCCCAAATAATATGGTTTATTAGGATCAAGAAATGACAGATATTTTCGAAGATGTTCCACTACAACGTAAGTATCGTCATCTGCCTAAAAAAATCGTAGTTTGGAGGTAAATTATAACAATCCTGTAAAATATATATATATATATATATATATATATATATGTTACAATAATAACAACAAAAACTATTAGGTTAAAGCATAGCGCAAGTGCATTAATGGAACGTAAATTTTAGACTTCACCATACCTTCAAATACCAGTCAAATTCTTTGGATATATGTTCATAAATGTAATGAAAGGCGTAACGACTTTTGTAGAATAAATTATAGTATGACTCTGGGATACCAGCGAATACTGTAGAATAAGGTACTCTATTATCAGTGAAGAAATCACCCGTAAAAAATTGGCCATGGTCGCATCGGGGTAGCCAAGTTTCGTTGACGGCCAATGCCTGAAATAAATTGTTATAAAGCATTAAAATTAAATGCGTATGATGAATTTTACACTTTAGACAACCTCTATATTATTTATTTTTTCGCATATAGAATTAAAATAAGACTTTATTATCACTTTTTATTCATGGTTTCATGATGGTAAACATGCACTATCGTCACCAGCACTCATATCTAAAGTTGACACTAAAATCATTATTTTATCCCATTCCGTCATTCTAACTCTCAGTGGCCAAAATTATCGACCAGTGATGCCATTGCATCCCAGTGACGCAAAAAAACCAGAAAGCTGCTAGGATGCCCTATAAGAAGAAATGATTATGTATTAGTTTCCGCGGAGAAATACACCACGAAATATAGTCACAGATCATAATTATCAGCAATCGATAATCACGCGAGAAGTGCCAACTGAATTTTGCATTACAAAGTTACTAGGATAAGAACTACATTAACATAACTGTAACAAATAAAGAGGGCCGCCTCCATACGACAGTTGTCGCTAACAGTAATTGACGATGAAACAAGTTCAGACATCAAAATGGCATGCAGCTGTTGTTAGAAGGGCAGAAGTCACTGAGATTCTATTACATTATTTATTGTTTGTCATGGTTTTCAGCAAATTTTCGCACTAAATAGAAAACTTGAAGTCCTCCTACTATCAAATATTCTGTTGCGATAAGTAGTTTAACATAAATTATACAATTATGTTTAAACTAGACACTACTTCTCCAGTTTCCATTAATACCCCGTTTTTGTTCCAGGACTTATGCAGTAAATTTGACCACCACACAGCTTTACTGCAATAAGGAGGAGAAAGTGACTCAATTTGTTGCAAACGTGATTTAGCTATGCGAACGATGAAATTCAATTATATTACAATATTTAAATCCTTGCGATATACTTAACGAATATAATTTAATAGATTAAGATGTCATTCATAGTCCAGTTTTAGCTTTTACTAGTGTTTAGTTTTATATATCTAAAGTCATAGCGATGATTATTTATTAGATTCGTTGGAGATTCGTTAGATACTTTCTTTATTAACGTCCACAAAATTCAACCAATGTGAGTCGCAGAACTTACTAATGTAAGCATGCAGTTTATAAATTTAAGTAGTTACTGAACAAAATGTAGATATTTAGAACTAAAATATATAAATACGGAATTACATTGCACTCTTAGAAACTACTTATTACAATTAAATTTTCTCGTTAATTATCATTACTAATCATTACGTACTATTTAGGAAAACAAATATTTATCGCTTCCTATAGCCACATTGTCGTTCAGTTCTAGAAATAACTCCAACTTCACTAAATAGATTCTTCTAATTTAAATTTGCTTCTCATACCACCACTTTTTAGTTCTCTTTTTTATGCAACTTATACTTCTAGTATCTACACAAACCCACCCTGGTATTGTGATACATTTTGGTAGTTTGAACCCAGCAAAAAATCTTTCCTTTCCTCGGTAATAGTCGTGCAGTAGGAGATATGTAGATAAACTTCATCAATTCAGAATCAGATTTCCTTAAGAAGATATCTTTTGTCTATTACATATTTAATCAGTTATTTTTTTTTGCAAATAAGGTGTGTGGTAAGTTTTATATGTAAGTACATAAAGATAATTGATATGCCAAGCATCCAACTAGACAAATATAATTCATAGCAGAAATATTTGATTTTGGCTTTTAAACAACTAGACATTAATTCACAATTACCACCTCGTTTTCTTTGTCTATATATCATATACATTAATCTCAAAACAATTGTAGCCTACAATCTCGTGGAAATGATCGGAGATGACATAGAGATGAGATTCATTTCTATATTTGTAAGAGATCAAAAACCTCGAATTACTTGAACTAGAATACTAGAATCCAAAAACCGGGAGATTTTAAAACTGTTAAAAAGTTAACAACATTTTCACCTTTTAGTGCTTTCAAATTGGTCTTTTTCCACTAGAAGGAGCATTGTGAATGATTAGGTTTTTGAAGATAAATTATTCCCCTACTAGTGTATATTTCCTAATGAAATCTTCGTATTCCAACGAAAAAAACTCTACGATCCACTGAGTCGCAACATAAAGGACTTCAACACAGGAATATAAGCCTTGGGAAGTGTTCCTCTCGATCACTCCACAGACCTCAGTCCATGGAATCTTAGGGGAATTCTCGTCTATCAAGTCTACGTCCCTAACAGGCAGTTTCCGTCAGTTCAGGACTTAAAAAATATGATATTCGAGGAGCGGAACAAGATTGATCCAGTGATGTTCAAAAATCTGCGGCCGAACATGACAGAACACATTTTCCAGGTCATCAGTGAAATGGGTGTCGTACCGGATATAAGGAGTTGTCTTTTGTTACAAACTGTTGTTTTGTGAATATTACTCCTAAATTAGCTATAGTAAGGAAAAAATATATTTCTCGCACTTTAAAAGAAGGTCTACTTAAACGTACAAAAGTAAAGCGTAGAAGAGAGTGATAGAGGAATAGGAGACCAGGACAAGAATTCTTTGAAATTTAAAACATTGGTTCCGAAGTTAGAAAGACAAATGTATGATGTGCTTTAAGTATGAAACGTACTATAGTTCCAGCAACTGTACTCTTCATATTAGTATTTAACGTAGAGACGTGGTAAAATTGGAATACAAATTTAGTAAATGCAAGGAAAAAGCTGGAAATCTACCAGCGTTGTATTAGCTATAGTTATCTACTAAATCTATCATATACTTGAACAATACAGGATATAAACTTACCAAGAATAAAAAAATACGTTATTTATATATGAACTTCGTCACTTATTTTAAAACAAATATATGTTGCACCTATCACAACTTTTTACGTTATTTTCTCCTTTACAAGCAATATTTAATTAGCTTACCTATCATATTTCGTTGTAGATTGATTGAATATAGATATTTTGAGCAAAAACAGGATTATTACCATAGAAATAACTAATAACAAAAGTTTCTTGGTGGTTAGAACCGGTCGCCTCAGTACTTCCTATAATATAATATACTTTATCCATCACCTGGTTTTCATTAATATATTGTAGCTGGACATTTGAGCTAACCTTCGGTAGATATAGGTCGTATTTGCTTCCCTGAGGTGTTGGAAGAAGAGACATGACCGTTAGTAACGGCGGCATGAAAGTGCCTGAAATGAAGTTTAGCATATGACAAAAATGGAGCGAGACTGAGAAGCAGAAGGAAGAGAACAATTGACGAATAACTTAACGAGGCGAGCACATGCATAATTTGTAGATACCATGGATACGGAATATAACAAACACAAATGGCTAAGCTAATTCTTTGCCTTTAAAATGTAAGGTTTAGTTAAAGGTATGGGTATGAGAAATATATTATTTTTTGCATTACTGATTATGAAGTAATTTGGAAGTTCATTCTTTACTATTATTACCTACATATTTTATTATTTCGGTTAATGGAGTCATAATTCAGAAAATAATTGTGTTTTGAAAGTTTCCGTTATATTAGGTGCAAGTTTATAACATGTTATTAGATATTTCACTTATGACACAAAAAAATGAATTTTGAAACTTTTCAGTTTTACACTCATAAAACCAATACTTTAACTCGATGAACGCCACTGTAATTGTCTTCATAACTATTATTTTTGGAGTAAAAATCACACCTCAAGACGAGCAACACATAAAAAAGTAGCAAAATCATTAACTTAATTAATCTATGCACCGCTCTCAGTTAACTCTCACTTTTATGGGTCGATTTAGGTGAAATACCATTAGTTATCAGATTTATAGTGCTAGATAAAATGGTTAAAAATAAGTGATTATAATAAGAGCCACTATATTTCAGTAATATTCTAATTATTAGAACACAACGTATTGAGAGTAGAAGTCAAAGTTGTTTATAAAAGTCAAAATGTAAACAAGGAAAACTCAATGTTCACTGCTACCTAAGTCACGAGGGACAGCCATTCGAAGCTGGAAACGCGTCTGTGTCAGAGAGGAAGCGTTTTGCCGCACATGTCTAGTCACATTCACTCTCCTACTGTAATTATTTGCGATA
Organism: Heterorhabditis bacteriophora; assembly: GCA_964036235.1. Classification (NCBI taxonomy): domain Eukaryota; kingdom Metazoa; phylum Nematoda; class Chromadorea; order Rhabditida; family Heterorhabditidae; genus Heterorhabditis; species Heterorhabditis bacteriophora. The sequence continues at coordinate 5,246,064 of OZ038426.1, read as the reverse complement.
CTCTAGAGTTGGCAGTGATCTGTAATGTTTATGCTCTGACATTAATTACTCTGGTCGAATTGTCTCTAAACATTTGTAGTATTTCTTCTTCTGAATATTATTTGAATAAGTAAATGCTTGATTTAGGGAATTTGATATGAGATAAAAACGTTGAAATATAGCTTTTTACATATCGTATTTTAAAAGGTCGATAAGTTTAACTCATTATGACATACAGTTTGTGTGATATTACCACTGATTTTTAAACTTTCTCAACAATATTCTAAATTTATTAAGATTAGAACTTGTTTAATAATAAGATAGATTTATAAGTATTTCATCTAATATATAGGATTTATAATAACTCTTAGTTTGATTTTATTCAAAAACGATACGAAGGTGCTTACGAAATAAATACAGATTCCCACGATAAGTTTCGCACTACGCTTTTAACGAGATCTTGGAGGTTTGAAATTGTTTTTACTATTTTATTAGAGAAATTAGGAATAAATGTTTTAACCATTGCTTAAATAGTTTATTTTCATATATTAAGAGTTTGTATAATATCATGAGACCATGACTAGTTCTTACATAATGTAATTTTAAAAAGAGTGGCTTGATCTTTCATCTCAATTATTCAAGATAATTAACTATTTAGAGAACATGAAAAAATAGAGATCAAGCGAAAGACAATTACGAAGAATATTCTTTGTAAGCTAAAATTAAAATACCAAACAGATTTTCTTATGCCGGTTGTCAATTTACTGTTCCTTAAATAATTTCAAGGATAAAAATTAACTGTTTTCCGTTATTTTTCAAACGTTTAAGCTGTATAAAGATATATTTTAATAAGTGGGAAGTTAATTCTATCCATTAACTAATAAACAGGAGGGTACGTAAGCAGACAGAGTATTTAAGAACTTTAGTACGAAATGTATCAAAATAACAAGATACTGAGTCCAAAATTTTGTAAGAACTCTAGTAACTCTTCATTTCAGTATGAAATTCAAAAAAAGGTAAATATTAGTGATCTAAATTCACTAATATCTGGAGAGATTAAACACAAGTCAGAGTTATTTTTTGTTTTTCAGTACTTGTTGAAAAATAAGAGCCAGTTTAGTTAATAAAAAATTATTTTATCGGCTGAATTAGTAGTCGGAGAGCTTTGATGTTTTCTAGAATTTTTGATCACATTGAACTGTAATGTGTTTATAGACCGAAATTTGGTGATTTGAAAGGGAGACTTTGAAAAAAACAATGAGTCATACCAGAATAAATTCAATTTATTATTGGTGATAATGTACAACTAGAGTACATGTTTGGTAAGAAAGTCAAACATAAGAAAAGGTATTGATAGATTTCTAACTAGAAGGAAATGTAGCTAGGAGACAGAAAATATTTAAATATTAGTACTAATTTATTGCGCAATAATCTATTTAAATCAAAAAGAGAACTTTAAATAATATTCTTTGGAAATAATTTATAACAATGAAGATTTTGAGCATATTTTTTAAGAACATCCAAGAGTTTACTTTCAGCAATATATAATAAATATAGATCAGTTGAAAAATTTATCACATTTCCTAGGAAATTGTCCTTAATGATATTAACATCGATCCGAATTATAGGTATTTGATTTTCTTGCGTATAGAATCCTAGTAAGTCCTACATAATGAATGGTAATAACCTAGAACTTAGATTTCTTAGAATTAAAAAAGCTGAATCTTAATGTTATCTAAAATAGTAAGATGCTAGGTAAATTCTGGAATATAATAGGGCGCAGGAAATTAATGGAGTGAAACAAAAGCGTCGCGATGCAAGTAACGTATGAATTAATTAAGTTTCTAGATGCAAAACACATTACTTTAGTTATGCATTCATCAAATTTATATTCTAAAATATATAAGGACTGAAGTAATTTTGAAGCTGATCGGAGCGAGAGCATTTTTCTATTAACTTGGACAAGTCGAAGGTATGTGACGAACGTTATGATTGATGAAGATAGGGACAGCTGCTTGTGGGTCACGGTTGAAAATAGCACAGCGAGGGAGGGAAACAGGAAGGATGAATCATGACGAAATAATAATAGAATATAGAGATATAAGGCAATGTAAATGGTACTGCGAAGACAGATCAAATTCAAGGTTGTTCACCAAAGCAAAGCACAGTTTTAATTTAAGTATGTGAATAAAACATTTTTAGATGATAGGGAAACCGCTATGTGAAGTGAAACTTTTTTCTAATTTGTTTTTATCTCATAAACTATAAATACATTATAAATCCGTCTAATGAACAAAAGCGAATATATTGTACCTAAGAAGAGGTTGAATGCGATGTTGAAAAGTATAAATTCCACTATGCGAGGGAAGCGTAAAAAGCCAGAAATGGAATAGCCCAAGATCGTTAAGCAGAAGACCGAAAACAGCTCAGAGTATTTGCTGTTAGTAAACAAGCTCAAATCTTTTTGCACTTGTACTGTGCCATTATATGTATAGTACAATATGGTAATTCTAATGGTCAATAATCAAAGTTAGAATTTAAAATATAGATTTTTAAAAAATTTTTACTGCTAAAAAGTGTTTTTTTACGATCAAATACAGATGAAAAAATATAGGTATAAAGCTATAGGAATAGAAATAAATATTATAGAAATAGACCAAAGGAGGGGAAAATGGAGGAAAATAGAGAGATTGAAGTAATGAAATAATAATAGCAGGCACATGAATTATAGGATTCGATCAGCAGTGTAGTGGTTTCGGAAGATCCACATGTGTTTGAGTGCATAATGAACAGTGGACTAAGGGCATTATACTTTAAAACCAACCAAATTTTTTCATAAAACAACGAAGGACACTCTTAGTACTAATTTATATGTAATTATTAATATTAGAAATTAGTGAAGACAATAACGTGTAATGGAATAGCTAGAAACCTATTTATTTTGTATGATATTGTAATAATATGAATCAACTGCTTCACATGTAGATACTCTATCTTATTATTTGTTCAACAATTACGATAAAGTCACGAAGACATTCCAATGTCTGTCTAGCCTCGGTGCAGAACGTATGAAATAATTTCTTCATAACAAAAATGCACAGAATTTTCGTTAAGCATAATTTATACCTAATACGTTATTTGGAACAATTATACGAATAAATGATAAAATCATACCCAATTCTGATAAATTAAGAAATTTAAACATATTACAGCCAAATGTGCAAATATAGCTAGAAACGAATAGAGTTAGTAAAAAAATACTGGTATTAAATCCACAAAAAAACATTGAAATCATTGAATGTTTTGTTTTAATGTTAGTGATTAACAAAAGCATCATAACATATCGATCCTAGTTGATTGCGGTTTTATAACGTAGTTATAAACGGGTACACCCGGCAGCAATAAATCCGGGTGTTTCATGAGGAATTGAGTGAATCATCCTCCAGTAGGTAATGAGGTGCAATAAAAGACGAGATTCTCACCAAGAACCTAACATGCTAATTTGTCAATACGAAACTCTCAATTCAAATCAAATTTAAACTTAATTCCCCATCATAATCGTCATAAATCCATATATATCAAATTAGCACCTGAAATGTTTTTATTTTAGATATTTTTCTAATGTGTGAGAATGACTGAGATCCCATATGTGAAAACTATGGATTTCTCTAAATGAAAGAATATAATAACAAGGAAATAATTCAACTAATCGAGAGCACTTATGAGTTATCGTTCAGACGCCTAGAAATTATGAATTGTTAATAGCAGTATAACGGTTAACTGGCATAAATAAATAAATAAATATATATATATATATATATATAGAGAGAGAGAGAGAGCATAAAAAATAGGTTTGCATGAATGTTAGAGAGAGGAATACATTTCTTTTCACTAGTTTGGAACGGCAAATCAGTAATGTTTGTATTTGGCGATAACATGGCGAGGTTGGTGTTCGACTATCAAATTAGCATCGGTTTGGAAGTGCGTCGAGCAAAAGAATCAAACTAGTTCTTGATTTTCACGCAATAACGCATGTTATCCAATATGCACGGAAGCTCGAAAGTAAACCAACTATTTGTTATTTTCAAGTTAATGACGTCAAATCCTGAATTCCTACGATAGATAAGTGTGACTAATTATATATAACAACGATCAGTTGATCTGTTTTGCTTTAAAAAAAGAAATGCACGAATACATAACTGGTTCTATAATAAAGCTGACAACACGTGCAAATTGTTAAGACGAATAGCCTATAATCCATCAAATAGCACGTGGAGAAGCAGAGGAAGTAGCAAAGAAAGAAGTGCTCGACGGTATGCTCCGAACGACGACAAAGCTCGTCTTCGCCGTCCCATTAATCGCATTGGCATTTTGTTTTATTTTGGTGGCTGCATGATAACTCGCCATCGATATTGCGTGGAATATATCAATTGGGATTCCACTAAGGGAAGCCCATAAAACATTTAGATTTTCCAGCATCACTACAAAGCTATATTAATTATAATCAACATCATTTCTCTTTCTACACTTCATTTTTCTGAATTAAAATATCTATACACACTTTTTAATACCTTCTTTAATAATATATTTGCGACAAATTTCTTTCGTATAGATTTTGTTTGATATCAATTTAATCAATAACATTATTCCTATTTCTACTGATAAGTCAGACGATTTCACTACAAAGATATTAATCCAAATAGATTCGAAATTTCGTGACAATCAGATTTATAATATAATTTCTAGATAAAATGAGTATTATTAGATGTAATGTATAATTCATTATACACTGTTGTTCTACTAAAACTTATTCTAAAAGATCACTTATTCTATTCATTTAATGATCCAGCCATTTTCTTTGCATGACTCCGATTGTGACAAGAAAGTTTGTAGACTTAGAATGTGCCAGATTTTTTATAGCATTAGTGGTTTCAAAACAAGTAATTAACATATACTGCGAAGTGATGGAATAGGAACTAATACAAACTAATTATATCAAAGGGGAAAGTAATTTTATCTTATAAATAGAAAGCGAAACCTAACATGTTTATTCAAAAGCATACTTTTTGGTGTTACACACATTACAATGGAGACCACTGGCACAAGTACTGTACTTAGAAATTACCTCCATATCCATGGCCAGTGTTGAACTTTCTTTGTACTACTGAAATGATGTATTTCCTAGAAGTGTAATAGCAGAGTAACTAGTAGCTTAGCATTTCAGTTGCTCCTCAAATCACTTTTACCTGTTTTTGACGTTTTCGAATGAGGCTACTCTCCAATTTACCGAATGAAAAAGTCTAATCGTCCCGAGAAACTAGAAATTGGATCAAAGAGAAAAAAATGTAACATTTCCAAAAGTAGCAGTCATTTTCATAAAGGCGTGCGCAATTTATAAGAGAATTTTACAGAAGCAAAAATAAAGTTCAACTAACTTTTTTATTACGGGAAGAACTACTGTTGTTTAAATAAATATTTTGTAAATGAGAATAGTGTTAACTGTTATATATAAATTCTGTATCTAGAATATACATACTAACTTTCATTCTTTTAGAAGCCTCAAATTGCCTTCAATCACCCTAATGGTCTCTGTTTTCAATCCGAAATACCCCAGAGACGAAAGAGGACGCTCTACTTAATTAGTAGTTTCAGTCACTTCTTCACACTTCAGACAACACCTAGTGACTTGAAGATAACGAAGAAGATCTATTTTTACCTTTCCAATAATATGGCTTCTATAGAACTTACAGAATTTTGTTTTCTCATAATAGCCATAACATTAATTCAAAAGAACGCCATATTTCTCATCGTAGTTGTGTTCACTTTTGCTAGGACTGAATTCGGTTGTTACATTAGATTCCACCGGCCTTGAACCAAAACCGGACATGCGCCCATTGTTGGTGGGAATTACTGGAGGAGTAGCCAGTGGAAAGGTAGTTATACTCGTTGAATCAAAAATATCAAAAGAGAATTTGGCTAGTTTCTTTTCATATTATTATTAGTTAATTCATGTAGTCAAATTTTATATAATGTGCTGAATAATAAGTAATAATAATAATAATAATAATAATAATAATAATAATAATAATAATAAATGTGATGATCGCATTGTAAGCAATAGTTTCTAAATTAAACAGCGAATGATCGATCATTAATCAGCTAAAACTAAACCATCTTTAAGATTTAAAAAGTTCCGTAGAATATACACAGTATTTACTGCATATTTTAAATAATAATTAAAAGATATTATTCTTATATGTTTTCGGTACTCAATGTTTTTTATTAATATTTCCGAGAGTCTTCGCCTCGTTGTTGGCTAAAGTTTTAAATGAACACCAAGTGAATTCTGTGGAGATAGATCACAATGTTGCCAAAGGTTAGTTTTCCTTAAAAAAAATTCCTCCAAAAATCGAGTATCATAATTTATACATTTTTAGTAATCTGCTAAAGACAGTATCTGTCATACACTGGAAGTTATGAATGAGTAAATAGTTTTATAATATGACACCGAGTCTTGATGAATTTAAAAATTTCTTTTGTTAAAGTGTATCTATAAGATTCGAAAGAAAAGGTAGAAGTTTGAAAAATTATATAAAAGTGAGGAATTCAAAACTTCTATTCCATTGCTTACTTAATACTGATATGTCCTTTTTAAAATACTTTCACCTCACTGCATAATATTATGTCGTAGAAAAATTATAATCCTGAACAAAATTTTCAGTGACCTAGGTTTACATAAAATAACGTTAGACGTTGTACTGTATGTGCATACAACTGAATATCAGCTGATCTCTACAGGTCTTGATGTGTCATTCATGACTTATTGTGTGCAAAGGCATTGAATCTTCTCAGTTTTCTCCTCTAACCGGTTTTAACGTTGTTTCCGAGGCCATTCTCTAAGAAAACAATAAAGTAACAAGATTATACTATGAATGCGAAACTAAAACATGAAAGATCAGGAAACTGAGTGACTCAGTCCAAAATATACGATTTTAAAGACTAAAGGAATTAATGTTTCTATAATGCATTGGCAGATATAGGAAGAAATATTCTGTACTAGTGCCACTTTACATTTTCAAAATAGTCATGTTCAACATGGATTTTTGCTTAATTTAAATTGTTAAGTGTAACTATTCAGTAAAACTGACAATACCATCAACTGATTGTGTAATTCTACATGGCCTCACCGTTTTCGAAGATACATTCATAAGTGACCGACTGGATCTTAAGATTTACATTGATGTGGACTCTGATCTTCGACTCATTAGAATGCGTGCGTGATTTTTTCTTAAAATACTATGCAAAAATATAAAAATATATACCAGATTAACTTTCGTATTAATGAAACTTATAAAATATTACTTCTCTAAACTTCTGCAGTGACCTTTTTAATATATTCCCCTATTATATCGCTTTTTTTCAGTTCAAGACTCTCCATATTCTCCTCCTTGTCGAGTAGCTCAGCGCTATGCTGATGAAATGCGCAGTTTCCACATCGGTAGAGTTATGAAGCAGAAGAAATTGGCCGATTTTTGGATAGATGGTCAAATAACTAATGGTATGGAATTTCTCACATTTCGTTCTCTTATATATAAAATTCACTTTACGTACTTATCTATCTAATTTAGAGTTTCGAAACTAATAGAACACTGGGTGGAGTGATTTTATTATTAATATTATGTTTTAGAAAAAGTAGAACAAGTTGCAAATCTTGTTATTAACGCACGGAATAGAAAAGATGAAAGAGAACCGGATGAGATTCATGTTTATCTAGAGAACTACAGTTTGGTAAAAGGAAGAAATAGGTAATTTCCTAAGAAATATTTCAAACAATTAAAGTGCTAATTGTATTCATTTATAGCGGGATCAGACGAAAAAAAGATGACCAAACACCTGCATCTTCAAAATCGTATTTCAACTAGCTTTAAAAATTTTGAGAATAAATTGTTCTTAGAAATAACTAATTTTCGTAGAAAATCGAGTTGTTTCTTAAATTTTCCTGAGAACTTATAAGGATACGGTATTATGATTCTTTTTGAAAAAGCGGGATGAATGGTCTACCTATTGCGAGTTATGAGTACTTATAGTTCAGCGTGTTTCAGAGAAACATCCTGCAGAATTTGACTTATATGTAACACCGCACATTTCTGCACAATCAAGTTTATATTAATAATTTAAGTTAATCTCAACGTAGAAAATTATTACCTCTCTTTCTGTAGTTCTTATGCAACTATTTCTATACTTGCAGAAAATCTCCGCTTATGAATTGAATAGATTTAAATGATCCTTCTTTAGGTTTTTTTTAAGAAGATCTAATTTTTCCTGCCATGTATCCTCTCATTTTGATGAAAAAATATTATAAGATCAATTTATTGAACAACCATAACCCATAATTTAGTAAATATACATAGAGAAACTATGAAAGACATAGAATCTTGCAATATAAAATGACAACAAGCAGCGTTGTAACTCTTCTTCGATTTTACTACTGTAGATTTCAATACTACTTCAGTTCATCTATATTAGAACAAATTTTCGAAGGTGATTTTTTTATAAATAGACATTATTTATACTAAAATTCCATTGTTTTCTGAAAATTCCTACTTTTCTATTAGTGTTGCTTTGAACATATCTGCTCCAGTTGATGGGACAACTGTTTTATATACATCGGATGGCTTCATTATTCCTAACATCTGGCCGGTCCAGAGATTTTTTACCTCATATCCTGCTGAATTAGTTAATCCAATATCTTCCAAGATGAATTCAATACTCTAAAATTAACAATATACTTAAATAATATAGTTATGATAAGATTTCATTACATAGTATATTATTATTTATGTAAGAACCAAAGAGAACATAAAAGGAAAGAGCAAATGTGCAAAATACTCACATTCGTAGTATTTATGTTCCGGTTCAGAATTCCGACCGCAAATGAAGTGTAATCACCATGGACTGGAGTTACCGGTTTAACATAAACACCAATATCAGTAGTCTAAAATGATCTCAAATGAACAGAAATAACGTAACAGGACAGTCTTCCTATTATTATTTGAAAAGAAACTCACGTTTGCTACCAAGCGTCCCATTTTCCCCATTGGATCCTGATTTATGGCAATAACATCACGATTCAAAAGTACAGCTTTGAATTCAGGGTTAATAAGTCGCAAATCATTGGACATAATAAGTGGTGCTGACCATATGGACCTGACTCAGTAGGTATTTATAACACTCATAACATTAACTAAGTCCTTCACTAAATTATAAAAGAAATATAACCAATCCTTCATTACCTCCTAACCACTAAATTTTTCTCTTTAATTAAATATTTCATTATAATGGTAGTAAAAAAAACTAGATTTAGTGAGAACATTCAATAATATAACCTTCTTTTCAGATAAGATGTATATTATTGATTTCCATTCATTAGCAATTCATGATAATATTCAACTGTATTTTCCCCAGTTTATATAGCTTCATTATGCATACCAAATAGTCATCTGAGCTATTGACATGTCTAGTGTAATTCCGGGGTTTCCAATAACGAGCTGAAAATTAAGATCAAATTTAAGACTTGACATTAGTGACTCCTGTAAAAGATGAAATGCGTGTCTGAGAATTTATTATAAGTTTCGCTAAAGTGGAAGGAAAAATAGTAAAAAAGGAAAGACCATATCAGGATCATGCCATTGTCCCGGTCCATGCGTAGGAATGTGCCTGTCCTGATTATGATCGTAATAATTAACGATGGTCATTATCGATTTCCAACTGCTATTGATATCGTCAAAATTGCGCCACAAGTTGCAGTGTTCCGCAATCAGATGATAGTTAACCTACAATTGACTTCTAGAAAAATAAAGATCTATTTTAGGTTTTACTTCATATGCAGAAGAACTGCCTTTAAAGTTTCAAGGCATGAGAATTTAAGTGGGAAAATATTTTGTGAAAAACGTCCTGTTTTCATAGGTGTAGCAGCTTTAGATAAGATGCCTTTAAGAGACTGTTATGAAGCTAATACCTGTTTACAGTGAGTAGAATAATCAGTAATGTATATAATTCATGATTGCTAAGGAAAACCAGTAATAAATTTCTAATAAAGTGAGGATAACACAAGAAAAACAGACCATATCTGGATGGTCGATCATGTAGGCCGGCCAACTGCATGAGTATACAATAGATCGTCCACTTGTGTTGAGAGCTTCACCCATTTCAGGATATCCTGGGAAAACACTTAATCCTGCACGAATGATTTTTGATGTTTTCAATTTTGTCTCTTTCTCACCATATCATCGCATCTTACCAGTGGGCATTAAAGATATATCTATATTGCATCCATCAAGTTTGAGATAGTCAACTTCCCATTCTGCGAAAGTATCCGCATCAATCTAAATTCTTTGAATAACCATGTAACTATTGAAATTTTCTAGAGCATACTACACATTTATTACCAATATTCTTAAAAGATACAAAAGTGTAATCATACCTACCTTAACATACCCGTAACTTCCGGGAAACCCAGCACACGTTTTAGTTCCATAATCTTCATAGATACCAAATTTAAGACCCTTATCATGCATCTAAATGAGCCCTATGAAAAATATAAGGTACGTCACTATGAAAAAAGTATGAAAATGATAGTATAAAATGCATTAAACTCACATATCTGGCAAGACTTCTCATACCGCTAGGAAATCTGTTTTTGTCGGCGATTAATTTGCCGCTCTTTTCGTCGCGTTCTCGACCCATCCAGCAGTCATCAACGTGCACGCTCACATAACCAGCTTCGCGATACCCTTCCGAAGCTATAAATAACTCTCAATATAACAAATAATCCAAGCCTAAAAACAACAAGCCGTCATTATCTTTTTATTTATCGTGTATTTTCAAATGGCTTGCAATAAGTTACACTTCCCACATGACTAATATAAATAATATAAACCGTGCCAAGTCTATCAGCCATTTCCATATAAAGTTCCTCGTTGATACAAGATTTAGGATATTTTACGCAATCCATTTCACAGTAAAAGGCCGTCCATGACATCCAACCCATTGGTGGAGTCCTGTAACATTATGATGTATTACTTTCTCAAGACTTTTGACCGCACTATTTATTGTTATTTACATGTCATCAGTGCAATACCATAACAACTCACCTTGCTAATCCATTGTCGAGAGCCAGTATTGTGCAAATATAGGGTAGATAAATTAATAGACGCATTTTCCCCAAAAGTTTTAGAAAAACCCTATTAACGAATGAAACATTTAAACAATAATATGCTATGAGAGAAGAGGGTATGAAATTAAGTACAAAGAAAATAATCTATTGATCTAGTTATGAAGAATATAAAATAGAGCAAAATAGGACATAAATACAACGAAAATTCAACGAGTTTAAGCTTCAAACAAAACAAGTATTTCATATTAATAATATGCCACACGAAATCTTTCAACATAAATTTAATACTATAAATAGAAACTAATGCCGTCATATTTTAATATGAAAGTCTAAATTAGAAAAAAAATTATTTTTAGAATAATGCGCATCAAATATAATAATATGATCATAGTAAAGTCAGCAAACAGCTGGAGGTAAAGCTATTTTAACAAGGTGTCCCATAGCAACGAATCAAATGATGGGAATCAAAAATACTTCTTAAATTACTATAGTGTCTGATACATGCAATGAGAAACAACCTAATAGTCCTAATGAAAAAGGAATAAATTATTAGTCTTTGCAGTTAGTTTGCTTCATCTCAACTAGTAGCTTATTTCTATACGTGATGATACGTAGAAAATAAGAAAGTAAAATAGGGGTGCATAACTTATCTATTATATAAATAGGAAGCAAACATCTGCAGATTACATTCAAGCTTGGTCCGTTTAGCTTCTATACCTTCACTACCGTAGTGGTACTAGGTTTCTGATAACTAGGCTAAAAAACACGGAGGCAAGAGTTGCTATCGTATTAGTCTACTTACGCAAACATTGTGATACGCCACGGATCATGTAAACAAAAGCAGTACGACAAATAACGGATTGAACAAGTACAATTATTTGCAAAGATCATATTGAAGCTAGTAGGTGTATTAATTATAGAGAAAATAGAAAAAACAATAATATTTATAAAACAGAGTAGGGAAGATGAGATCGATGCGAGAATCAGTGGTGATGAGATGAGTACATCGAATATCTCTTAGAAAACGGCTAAATATTATAAATTAAGCCTAAATCACACAATTTTGTACGTAAAGCGACTTTAGGGAAACAAATAATAAATATGAGTACTGAGCTATTACATGATGATAAGCATAATATGGTACGAGTGAACCATGAGAAAATTTTTTTTTTTTTATATTTTAAAATTTATCTATAAATTACGTAAAATATAAATGATTGTAATCAAGTAGTAATAATGAACAATTATACCTATACAAGTTTTTATAATAAATGCTATAAAGAACTGAATATTTTTGCATATCCATATTGAGCATTTCGAGAGATGACACGAATTAACACGAAGTAATGGTAATTTTTGTTGTATTCCTATCTAATAAAGAAAGAATATTTTCATATACAACAAAAATCACAGCATTCACTACAAAACCTCTAATTGATAATGCAAGACCTCCGCGATAAAATGCACTAGCGCCCTCATTGCGCCATATTTCGATTGCAACTTCCTTTGCATTTCTGAATAAAATACATCTAGGAGTATGTAGATATAAATATAATTTATAAAATTCTAAAATGTACATTTTACGTGAGCTTTTATTAGTCTGAATTCGGTTTTTAACCACTTCAAGCGGGCATACAGAAATCCAGCCAGATACACCAGCGCATCCACCTGCGAAAATCTGGGAAAAAAGTAATGTATTTTAGATTTTCAATTATATTATCATTAGGATCCATCAATTTTCAGCGGTTTTAATAAAATTACAGTTAAATAAACATTCGACCTTTTCACTTAACTGAACATAATTATTACCTGAGCAGCAGTTTCATTTACATTACGTCTTGTTAAATAGCGTAGAATTCCTTCATAAACAGGAATATAGAAAAGATATCCAATATTGTCACGTAAAAACAAAACAGATCCGCCCTGGAAAATATTTTGAAAACATTAATATTAAATCATATACTACTTAGAATAATGGAGCTTTTGAACTAGCATTAAGTCCATTCGAATAATTGCAATCACATTGATAATAACACAAAAATCCCTCATCAAGCCATCATTGAAATAGAAATAAACAATTACACTATAGTATTATTCCCAAATGCACTATGCTTTGTTAAATTATTTTTAATACTATTTTTAAAATCCAAGAAAATAACAAAAAAAAGTAGCTAAAAAATGCTCCGAGAAATCATATTATCAAAAGCGAATTAAATTTGCATTCCAAAGATATGAGGATGGCTTAGTTGATTTCCACCATTTCTTAGTTTAATAGTTATAAAAAACAGCATTTATTGATAAGTGATACTTTAATAAACAAACTCACCTTGAATAAACCACTGACGCCCTCTGCCACTAATGTCTGTCGGACACAATCCAGAGGCCCTGCATATAGAGTTGGAGAATGATTTGAGAAATGAGAAACTTTTTCTCGTTGAACCTAAACTTTTACAATTACTATTAACTAAATAACTTTTAGGACGTATAATATTTTACCTGCAGCTTTGTCTTAATCAATTCAACAGGAATTACGGGCCCAACCTGAACCATTGTTGCAAATATTGACGCTATAAGGATCTGGAATATTATATATAGATGCTAAATCTAATGTATAGTTAAATATAAAAAAAGCTTCTCTGAAAGTTGATCTACATTGATTCTATCTAATAAAAGTGCTGTGCTACCTCTGACATAGGTAAGTCTTTTCTTGCTTCAATATTTGATTCACCAGGATGAAGAATTCGAAGAGCAGCTCCATAACCAGAGAAAAGTAGAGAGTGTAATGCACCCGTAGTGAGGAAGGGAATCCACATACCCTTGTACAAACCGAAGACCTTAATAAAGTTAAGTGATAGAAATATGACTAGATACGAGTGCAATGAAGAGAGAACTAGGTGTAATATAGAAAAGGAAGCACATATATGAAAGACAAGCTAGAAAAATTATACTAGGAACTTTTCTGTAGAACCTTACAGACTCTTGCTTCATGGTTTTAGCCATACAATCGATGATGCCATTATAGACATTCATGGTTTGTAGTCTAGCCTTGACTGTGTCCAGCGGATGTCCAACGAGAAGGCCTGCTCCTCCTAACATATTAAAGGTATTTTTGATACTACTTTTAAGGACCAAAACATACTAAGTAGTACTACAATATTAAGAAAAAATCCATCATTTTTTTAATGAACCTACCAGCTACCCATCCAGCTATGAAATCTGCATACATTGTGTGATTACAGGAGGATTTGCTGAATATCAACAGAGATATAAACGACAGTAAAATATATTTATTGAGTGACTTCTTGTGATTATAAATTCCATCTAAATAAATACAGTATACTCCACAAAAAAAATTAGTTCTTAGTGTAATTAATATTATCTCCAGTTAAACTCTAATAATTAGTTTATAATTAATAAGAGTGTAAAAAAATAAATAGTAAGTAACCGAACCTACAAAGCTAATTGCAAAATGAGCAATAAATTAGGACAACGTATTGATCGTGCTGCACTACAGCACACGTCGTTATCGCGGAGAAAATGCCCCACAATAGGAAATAAATATGGATGGTGTTATCATCCCTTAAATGGAACAATTCTTGTGATTTAGGTTAATTTTTAGATTTCTGAGGCTAAGAATAAAATATGTAATGAAGAGAAACATTTCTAGGTCGTGATGACTATAGTTGGTAAGAAAACTCACTTCATTCAATTCTGTTAACTCATTTGTCATAATCGACAAGAATAACGAATAGTGTATTTGAAATGAATCAATTCAGGTCATAGCCGATCTCGCCCGCCCCATTTTCTCAGCGTAAATAATCAATCGAACTACGAGAGGTCAACCAAACGGCTGGACTGCTTATTGACAGTTTTGCTGTTAGCGTTCTCGTATTTTATATTTGCACCTCATTATATTTTAGTTTGTCTAATTAAATATATGAACTAATTGATAAATAAATAGGTTCTTACTTCTATGTTGAATTATCAATCTTACAGATTAATTTTTTGAAAAATCTCATTAAAATCGTACTATATTTTTTAAAACTCCTGGATTCTGACATATTATTTAAATTTAAATATTGGACTTTGAATTTATGTAATCCTGTTGTTTAGGTATTTATTCATCTGAAACAATCATTGAAAACAAGCTCATTTATTATGAACTGTATGAAATATATTAAAAATAACTGTTAAGGGAGGAGACGATCACAAAGAATGAAACTTCCTTTGATTTTAATAAACATCATTGTTGGTTGTGTTTTAGACACAATTAAAACAGCAATTCAATGGTAGTTGGTAGTAAAATGAGTAGTAGTAAAGATAACATTTTATAGAAAATTCTCTTGGTTTATTATTTGCTATAGATTTCTGAGTCACATTGCATAAATTATGTTGATGCATTTTTTATCATATAAAATGATGTAAGTAACGTAAATTTAATATGGTGAACTTTACTTTTATCAAATAAGGCTATTTTCTGGTCTAGTTAAATTATTAGTTCCCAAATAAATATATAATCCAGATGTGATGGTTAACCGGTTTTTTTCATACTTTTTATATACGCACAAAATAACTGAAAAGCATTTGAACAGAAAATACGAATTTTTTTTCAAAATATGGTAGAAAAAATGGTTTCCTATTCACATTATTGATTATCGATACCATCAATGTTTGAACAGCGCATTATTTCCTATAATGTAGATGAAAGGCGAGTCGTTCAAAAGATTAGTCATTATTTTCAGAATAATTTTACTACAAAGATTTTATTACCCAGCGGAGTGTTTTATTTTCCATAACTATATACATGGGGTCGCGTCATCGCGGCTATATATTGCAAATGATAGCACTCGTTGCATTCGAGTGCAAAAGATAGCACTCAACTGATGACAAGCTCATAATTTTGCTCCGAGTGCCAGTTTTGAAATTTCAACTATAGATTTGGGATCAGCTTCAAATTTTCAATCTAGAGCATATAAATTTCACATTTTTCCACTGATAAGTTTTTCCATTTTTTCTCAGTGAAAGTCAGTCTATTTTCTTACCTAGAACAGCTTTTCTCTCCGATGTCAGATAACCGTCTCTATTATCGACTACTTACAAATATAATTGTATCCGCCATCAGTTTTGGTCTCATTTCATCTCAAACTTGGTCTTATGACTATTTTCACTTTTTGCTGATGAAGCATCTCTCATGGGTTTGTTCTAGTTTGTCAAAATATCTATATCATTGGATGCTTTCTGTGCTCACGAAGTCTGTAATTTGCCTCATTTTGATAGATCTTTATTGATATTATGAAAGATGACTGCTGTAATATATGATGGTGACTGTTATCTAGTACCGTAGTGGAAAGCCATTGTAGGTAAAAACAGACTTTCACTTAGAGCAACGTGACAAAAATTTACTTCTGGAAAAATGTTAAGTTTATATGCTCTGGATTGTAAATTTGGCACTAATTCCAAATCTATAGTTGAAATTGCACAAATGGCACTCTGAGCAAAATTATGAGCTTGTCATCAGTTGAGTGCTATCTTTTGCAATATATAGTCATGATGACACGATCCCACTGTAGATAAATAAATTGTACATATTGTGGGACGAGCACAATTTTCCTCGCCCATAATTTTGTGTTGTCGAATGTTCCTTTCATTTCATACACTGCCATCCAATGGCTACGTTCAGCCCAGTCGCCATTCATTTACACTAGTTAAACGAATGTAGAACTTAGCGTCTACCAATTTATTGCCGCTATTATTAAACTTTTTTTTTACACATTGCGACTTATCACTTAAATATGGTAAATGCATGGAATTCAATCATGCTTCCGTTTGTTAGAATTCCTATTAATGCACCAGCAGTCAGAATTTATAGAGCTGTATGAAATATCATAGTTCTTATAAGAGCTACACGTTATTTATAAAACTGTAGTATGTATTTCAAACTTTCATGGAGTTTTTTGCATTCATACGAAATTGGCTATTTTGCATTCCAGATAATACTGTAAATTCGCAGTGACTAGTAACTTATGAAAGAGTCATTTATTAATTAGGAAATCACTTTTCACGTAATGTAATCAATCGGCTGGCATTAGCATTTTGCAAAGTCATGACCAAACTACAAATAGAAGACGCATCTCAATCTGGATGATCACAACAATAGTCGTCTACAACAAAAGAATTGCTAGAAAAGCATTTCGAAAGAGTCTCAACATGAAATGATACGGTATGAGTTTCAAAAACATGAAAAGAGTAACACAACACAATCACGTAATGTAGAACAAAGACATTATGGAATCGACCTCTTAAATGATACAATACGTTTGTTATATACTATTCCTCCATTACATTCCTTTAACTGTTATCACAGTATATATCGTAATAATAAAAACATATATATATAAACAAATCTTCAGTTAAATTCTTGTTTCCAATATATGCATAATGACTAAGGTTATTTCCTAGTTAATGTATACCGTTATAGTACCACACAGCTACATCTAACCATGGGATGGCGCTGGCCCCGGTGAGGTCTTAAATATTATGGATATTAATATTAGAATTATTGGGAACAGACTTGATCTTGAATTATAAACCAAAAGAACTATATAATGACAGGTGTTTATCATCTATATAATCTAATACCACAATCTGTGGTTCCCCAATTATCACTTTACCTTAAGGTGTTACGCCTGTTTTACGTACCTTTTGTATAAGGTCCCACTAACACTAAATAGGTTTTTGCTGGTCCCCTTTACACTATTATTATTCACTAATCTAGTAATAATAATATCCTTACTATTGGTCCACATACATTTCCTTACAATAGAGGTATAGAACAAGAATAATAAAAAATTTAAAGTTGTAGAAATTACCAGTAAATATGAACCCAAATGACTAATCAAAACCACATAATCTGTTCACAGTACCAATTAGTACATAAACCAAAAATCCCAGCAATTTTATAAGATGTATTAGTTTAAATTATTATATACTAACTGTTGTATTCTGTTGTATTTCTTCTGGAGAAAGGAATAAGGATAGATCAAACTATTTATTAAGCCAAAGGGGAAAATAACAACACTGTCGAGCGAACCCGGTCACCGTGTTAGGTTGCCTTATATTCGAGGTATCCGAGGGGGCGTCACTACCTAAGGTAAGGTTATAATGGGGTACAACATTTGATGATGTTAGGTAATGTTCGGGCGAACGTCTGGTCTGTAATAATTCCTTAGAGATAGAATAAGAGGGGACGTCTGTTCCCGACACTAACCTAACACTCACCGATGAGACGATCATCTTTAATTATATACGCGGACCTCTGTTCACTCTGTAATTGCGGCTCTGTGAAAATCCTAAATATTACGATATTAAAAACAGAATAATGATAAAGTTATAAATATTTAACTTACTACTATATACTTGGACCGCGGGAAAAACCCCCTTCCCTCTAATGCTGGATTTTTCGGCGTTATCAGCCTTAGTTGGAGCATGTTTTGAATGGTCGCGTCTTCATCGTAGTTCCTCTCTTCGAGGTTGTTGTGTAGTACATGACCTACGTGATATATTTATTATGTATTAATTAAGATTTAAATAATATTACCAATTATTTCTCCTTCGATAACGGAGAAGCTCAGGAAGGCCACGTAAGTAGACTCGAAATCTTCCATACTGATGATAATTATAAAACCTACTTAACGCCAAAAGACGACCAATTGAATTGAAGAACACGGAAGATCAACTAAATTTTTCGAATTTAACAAAGTATGATAAGTATATAATATCTCAATTTACCAGTCGGTATTTATAATTTAGGTTATATGCCCTATTTCTTAAATCAACTATGTCAATTTCAATGATTCCATGTTCTAATAGATTCGAGATTGTATCCATATCATGATAGCCATTTATATGTAATATGTGGATCAGTATATTGCCTAAATGATATTTTATACATGTGTACTTTTTAAAAAAAGAATAGATCAGATTACCTCCGAATATCACTGGTAAATGAAGAAGGCATTCAAAGAAGTATTCCGCCGCATACTCTTGTTCCATAATAATTACATTCCTAAGACCTACCACAATATGCTGAGCGATATATCGATCAATAATGTACTTGATTGGATATTATCGCTTTTTGCACGCTTTCATTCCTAGCGCTTGTAGTTTGCGTATTTGATCGAGTCAAAGTACGTTCATATCTCAGTGGATTGTATCGAACTTTGTAGAATAGGTGAGGTGTGTAGATCTCACAAACGTCTAGTGCCAACATAGTGCTGTGCTTGGAAATGCGTTATCAACTGCGCAATATTGGCGGAAACCACGGTACTGGTTGATTCGAATTTTAAAAAAGTCTGTAAATATTAGCGGTAATACATTGGTCGAAATTTCAGTGGAAGAAGTGTTATATTTTGGCAAACGTTCAACGGTATAGGACCAGTTGACTTGGCGTTTGTATCGACAAAGATGAACAGTGCCGACTACCAGAGTATCTTACGACATCACCTAGTCCCGTATCTCCAACGATGTCCAGGTGTTAGCTTCACTTTCTAACAAGATAATGCCATAATCACTGTCGAAGCACCAAGACTTGGTTGGAGGACAATCATGTAACCACTATGGGCTGGCCATCGAGCTCTCCGGACGTAAATCCGATGGAGAATCTTTGGGCTATTCTCGTCTACCGGATTTATGCCGATAACCGTCAGTTTGAAACCGCCAAGGACCTTCAATCTGTCATTTGCAAAGCATGGAACGAAGTAGACGAAAGTGTCATTAAAAACATAGTTAATAGTATGCCTGGATGAATTTTTCAGGTTATTAATAAAATTAATAGTTGTACTGATATATTAATTAATTGTTATGTACATTGGCTGTTTTTGTTTTTGTCATAAACACATTGTAGTATTCGCGTTTCATATCCTAATTAGAATATTGATTGATCTAACACTATAGTTCATAGGTATCTCGTTTATTAGGGACATTAGCATATAACTGGTAATATACAAATCCCACCCCGAGCTAAGATATATAAGTGCATGTAAATTATTATGTTGTGTTTGTAGTGTACGTGCGGAATGTTATAAAAGCTCAGGAACTATCAAGTTCCTGATGAAAACTATTAGATAATAAAGCCTATATAAGTGAAAGATATGAATTGTTATGTGCTTAATAAACTGTATTCTAGGGGTAGTACTGGTCATACACAACAGTGTTCTTCTCTCTGTGAACTAATAAAGATCGATCGGTCATTCTCGACCATTGAACACAACACACATATTTTAATAAAGAATGCTATTATTTCGAAACGATGAGAAATGAATAATTTTGAGAAAAAATATCACGAAAAGCATTTTTTTAAATTAAAAATTATGAAAATAAACCGGAGACTTCCAAAGCTATTACGCCTCACCTCAGAAAAAAATGTATTATGGTGATTGAAAATAGGAAAAAGTGAAAAAAAAAACAAAATGTGCTACCATTTCCAAACACACTATAGTTAAAAATAATGATTCCTTAACCTATCAGGACACTTTAGAGGTATACTGTCATATCCTAGTTCTACTTTTTTAGTTTTTTTCCCCAACGGATTTTAGACGTCAATTTCATAACTATTTTAAAATCATTAATGACCATACTTGCTCAAATAGAAAAGGTCGTCCGTATAGAAAGAAAGATCATAATCGCCCGTCACCTAAAAAACGATTTTCAAGATATCATATCTTCGTTAAAAACACTCCAAAAAACAGGTTCTCAAAGCTATCCTGTCCAATTCTACTTAATAGTTGGTCATTTTAAATTTTAAAAAAGTTACAGTGAAATATTTTGCGCGGAAAGACTTAATTAGTTATTTCAACCTAATTTAACTTAAGCATGTGTATTGATTAGCTTAATTCTATTAGTATAAGACTACTGTTATTATATTAAGAAGAACTTTGCATCAATATTAGTTATCAAATTAAAAAAAAAAGGAGAAACACCATTACTAATAATACTAGAATTGTATGGGAAAACTAACATTTCTGAATGGGTTATAAATATTATCCATAAATCCTTGAACAACAACAGTAAAGTTTTTTGAATCGAATTTCTTTTCGTTCTATATTTTATATGCTGCTTAAACTTGGATAGCCGATAGAATATTGAAGAGAGAGTGCAAACGTTCATTTAAATCGCAAAAACATTATTATTATTATTCCTGATTTTCTTTCCTACTATGAATAATTATGTACTTAATAAGCGTAACCATCATTTCGATACTCTTTACATAGTTCTTCTCAAGCTTTTATCGTACGCTCATCGATCCCACACGATAGACGCTTTCTAAAACTAGCTAGAATCAGACCATTTTGCCTAGCATATTCTCAGAACATAAATATGTTATCGACAGAAATATGGGCATTTTTTTATTTGTTCATTCTACTATCACTAACTCATGTTCAATGGACAACCTCGCCTTGATCGTTAGTTGGGGATTCCACATGGTAACAATGGAGGCTATGCTGTGAGGAAGTCCTTACTCCAGAATGCTTAAAGTTTCCTCTAACTAGATTTTATATTCATCGGGATAAATAGGCATCTAAAAGTTTTTTACATAGTATGGGAAATATTTCCTCATAGCAACCCTATCTTAGTTTCTCTTTTTTTTCCTCTCTTTTATTTTCTCATTTTAATCTTCATACGGAAATCACTGACCTCTGTTCTATAACATGATAAATTACAAATGTCATTTGCTCTAATAAATATTGATAATAATTTCCAATCTTTCCAGATATTTACCTAGAATGTTATAGCTCGCAACGACTTAACTTATTTATAAATTTCAAATATATAGTAACGAATTGAGAAGAAACAATAAATTATAAGACCTTTAAAATCATCAACCTCACTCTCAGTCATTCTTAGGATCAATTCTTTTGCCTATCGTGGTAGATCAATGCACTTCATTCTACCTGGTGCTACATTGAAGTGCATATTTTCCCCGTAGTTTGAAACAGTAGATGTTCCTTTGAGAGTTGGATTGAATACATGAATAACTTCTAGGATAAGTACTTAGTTTGAAAATAATTACTTATATTCCTCCTACGTTTAAATAAATGAATTGATGCACAAGGTGACAGAGTAAAAGAAAAACCCTAAATGGAAGCCTTGCATATATATATTTACTAATATGAGATAACGAAAAACGTAGTACGTAAAAACCATATTGAATCCTTAGTAATATAGGAACAGGTTCTTACTTGCTACAGTAATATGTGTGGCAAGTGATTCACATCCTTCTATGACAAATTAATTTCCAGGAAAGACTTCTTGTAGATTGTCATTGAAATTTGTCAAATAACTAGCAGTTTATAAACTCACAAATAGATGGGTATGCCGATGTATTAAAAATTAAATTTTTTCAAACATACAGTGATTGAATCTTCAAGTGCTGCAATTATTTTAATATTGGCAGGCCTTATTTTATTCACGTCGTCAGGAATAGCATATGCTGTGTCATGCAAAGCATAGACTGTAGTACTTTCTTTAAGTAGTGTTTACAATTAGGCACTACGATTGTTGTTTAACTTTCTCTGTGTAACTTAATCACCAACAACCAGCCGGTAGAGCCACATAATTACTGGATCTAGGGATCGTATAAGAGAAGTGTAAAAACTTAAGAGGAATAGTTGAGGGTCTATACCCGACCTGAACGAATTCGTACTGCTTAGTCTAATCTTATTCTATAATATTGGTTGTTTATTAATTCCTTACCATATATCTAAAATAAAATTATCTGGGTCAATAGTTCCGGCACAAAGCAACCTACTACTATACATTCTGATTCAATACCTTATATTATTCAGTACATAGCCTATTTCGCTAACTCATTGAACTAATAAAACTCCCGGTCAGAAGTATTAGGATACCACACTATTCTGTCTATTGCTACTCAAATAATACATGCTGGTTTTATGACTTCAGAGTCGCATTTGATTTCAGCTCCCATAGATTTCATAGCTGGAATTTTTAATGGTGGATAATTTGAATTTTACTGAAAATAATGCTTTTAAACTTTCAGGGGGATTTAAAAAAATAAGTTTTATATTGAAATTATATAAGGTAGGCAAATAAACCGATCTTAAAAAACTATTGAACGTTTTTTCAAATAATTATTAATTAAAGATGTCTCTGAAAGCTTACACATTTGGCTTTCGCTCGCTTTAACCTCATTAACATATGTAAAAAGAAAAAACCACAATTAACGATTTCGTGAAAGTACTTTGTGTGCCTTTTTCATACGGATTCGAACGCATTTATCTTGATTCTACATTGTTCCAGTGATTGGGAATGATCTACTGAAAACTATGGTCTTTTCTCTTTGTGAATGTAAGAAAACTACATAATAATTTATTGTTCTTCACATGACCTACTTTTGTGCATTTTTTTCCAGACTACAGATCGTTATATTCAATTTCCATGTTGACTTCTGCTTAATCTCACAGGTCAAAAAAAGCTCAGGAAAAAATTCCTTGATTCATAATCTAAACATAGTTTTTTCGAATTCACACGGTTTGGATTTCTGTTATAAGATATAACAGAGTTGGAACAATACGTTTACCTCTACTGATGATCTCAAATTAAAACTCATTGAAGCATGGAGCAAAGTAACATTGAAGATGTACAAAAAGAGAAATTCAAGAAAAACATTTAGATGATTATTGTAGCAAAGTGAGAACACGAATAATTGTAATAGGACAAAATTTGGGAAAGAAAAAGCATTATATATTTTCTTACAATTGCATACCAGAAACCATTTCAATTATAGAGCAGTATAAATCCGAGATAAATGTATCCGCATATGTGAGAAAAAACACAAAACTACGTTTCGTAGCAACATCGGTAACATAATACTAATAAAATAGGTATTTTTCCCATTTAGAATATTAATAGAATAAAGATACATAAAGCGATTAAGTAAAACCATAAAATTGATGGAAAAGCATACTCGTTAGTCCCTATGTATTATATCAGATAAGGAAACACATACAGTGGAATCGCTATGGAACCGGCTCAGATTGCTTTGGAAAACAACAGAGTGCTATTTTTGCTCTCTCGTCCATAACTTCTTTCAAAGTGGGAATTTTGCAAATCTAAAGAAAGAGCGGGAATTTGCATTAAATTTCCAATCTTCCACATACCAAACTTGTTCTTTTCACGCATATGTACCACTTACTATAAGTTCAAAATGTTTAATATAACTTTAACACTGCTATTTATTTCAACGATTTTGTTTTGATTTGAAACAACAATTGATTGTATTAGAGAAGATGATGATAAATAGTTCATATACAAATGTTTGGTATGTGGAAGATTGGAAATTTAATGCAGATTCCCGCTCTTTCTTTAGATTTGCAAAATTCCCACTTTGAAAGAAGTTATGGACGAGAGAGCAAAAATAGCACTCTGTTGCTCTCCAAAGCAATCTGAGCCAGTCGTGTAGCGATCGCACTGTACATCAGTAATTTAAAAATCAAATTTAAAAAATCTAAAATTTCAATTATTAACCAGTACGTCCATCTAGTACGTATTTGCCGTCGACTTTCGTTTTTGGTTGGTTGAACTTCTGTGAGTTGTCGACTAAACTTTATTGTAAATAATAAAACTTACCAAGCAATTAAATCTAGGCAGTTTGAGAATTTGCCTTTTGTGCCATCATTACAACATTTTTTACACTCGGTTTTTATTAATAAACTTTTTTAAAGATTTTCAGTTAAGTCTCAATTAATTTCAAAAAATTAACTTATAACTGATGCTTTAAAGCTGGAGCATATTTCTTCTTCTAATTATTCATATTGCGTGCCGCAATAAACCGTCGCTGTTGCGTCGCCCTTGTGGTAGAATGGACTTAGGAGAGAATCGACATAAAATACTAAGCCGGACAGGATATTCACTCTTCTAACCCAACCAGTCCTGTAATCTCAGTCTATCCTCACACCTACGTAACTTCTCGTCTGGACAAAAAAATCTAATAATTTAGAGTTGTGATTGAGACTAACGTTCATGTGATAACTAGTATACAACGTAATGGACTTTTTATCACTAGAATTAATGCTTGCAATGTTAATAATAATAATAACTTTAAAAAAATATAAACAGCTAATATATTTATATGCAGTTAAATTAACTCTAGTACTTTAACTCCTGAAATATATAGTAAATATATGAGTAAATAAATAGCAACCATTTGAGGAATTTCTATATGATATAAGAATGAAAATTAAAGCGGATATAAATGGTACAAAAATAATTCTTGCTTCTCCCAAGGTTCTCAGTACTATAGAATGCAATTGATGGCTTGAGTAGTACTGTTTGTATGCATAGTTCTGTAATTTAAAAATCTAACAGTTCTTTAATGAGTTACTTTCCTGTGCTAGATTCACATATAATATTTGATCAATTTGTTTAGTACAAACCTTTCTAAATTGATAAAACTATCTAATCATTAGAATCAAGGTCATATACCCACTTGAATTAAGAGCATATCTGTGATAAATAAACTCGAAAGGATCGACACCTCAGTAGATTGCGGTTGATCACATAGAGATGGTATGATAAACAGGTCAAATATATGAGTAGACTACAAAGGACCAAGGACGCTTAGAACCGCATTTTCTTCAGTTTCAGTCTTTATTGCTTTTTATTACGTTAAAACGAAATTTACTGTACTATACTAACCTTCAAAGATGTTCCAGCCAATAGTGAATTAAGTACAAGCTGGTACTCGTTTTCTAGCAGCCTGTAATATAATTAACTGTTAGATTTATATTAATTAAGACAATAACATAATTGTGGATAGCAGTAATATAAAATTCTGCCAAGTTTATAGGTTTGAAACTGACAACGTTGACTAAATTATGGTAGAGGGTGTCTTCGGTTACCAATCGCATCCTAATGAAATGCATTTCACCATTCTACGATTTAGATGCCGAAAACGATTACCAAAGTGTAAACTATTGAAAACGAATATCTAGTTTATTTCAATAAATAGAACTAGTGATTTAAGTCATTTTAGTGAGAATATTGATAGATGAAAGCATTGTTAATTTGAGCAATGTAATTACGTGACTTTTAGTTAATCATAAGTGTTCCTATGTATAACAAAAAAACCTGCTTACTTAGAATCTCAATGAAATTTGCAGTTTTATTTTAATAAACTGGTTTCACCTGGCATTTATGCTAAACAAAGAAATTGACTCCGGTCTGCAATTTAGAAATGACGTTGTAAATTAAACTTATTTCCTTATTTTATTTATATATTTGTATTTATTTCAACCAGTAAAATCCAAAAATATTCAAGTTTCAATGTAACGTTGCTATAGGATCATACGTGAAAATTATCGAAATTATTAAGAACCAAGCCATCACCTTGCTGTGAATTACGAAAAAGTCATAGTTAATTTCATTAAGAAAAATCTTCCTGTTTATGTATCACAAATTTCATCTTATGTTCCGCTAGTAGTTTTTAAGAAAAAACCCATATAAATGCAACCAATAATATTGCAGTTTAATAAAGATTAAGCCTGACATTTTAATTATATGTGTATAGTATACCTTTAATCTAGTAAATATCATATTAACAAATATTATGTCGTTATAATATTGTGCTACAGATAAAACAATTATTTACCATAACGATTAGTGGTGCCATTTTCATTTATATAATCAAATGCTGAAAATCTCACCTTCATTTTAAACTGTTTACTTAAGATTTAATCCAGCTAAAGAACCTGCCATTTATTTGAAAAACGTCAAGGTAGTCTTTATGGGCCTAGCAAAATCAATAGCATAAAATATGCAGGTACTAAAATAAATAAAAATGTTATATTTTAGTTTAAACAAAGGACTCAAAAAGCAAGAAACTTTTATGGCTGGAGAATTTAAAATAGTTGAATGAATTGCAATCGATCTAGTGGGTATTTCATTAGTGGCGATTTGCAAAATATCGCGTCAACAACAAATATTGTAACCTCTACGTTGACTTCCAACGACTCCCACAAATTCACGTGCTGTTTGTTCATTTGGTTGCTTTTGTCGTAGGTCCTACTATTTTGAATGACTGAAACGATAACAGAAAACAATTCATGAACCATTTGCTCTAATCTTCTATAAATACCTGAAATAACCGTTTGGACAGCGTTGTTAAGGGCTGTTTTCTGCGCAAATTGTGGTTAATCAGTTAGATATCTAATAGTCTTATTAGCTAAATACAAATACGTATGGTATTACCCTAGATTCATAATCTGTATTTAAAGCCTGGCGCTGCTTTCCATTAATGTGACACGTTCTGGATGACTATATTTGTCATTTGCTAAGTGAATGTATTTGTATGAGATTTCTCACAACATCAGTACGAGTTGTGATAATCTGCTGGCTCACTGTCCGCTGTGCACCGTTGCTGTGTTCCAACGACTACATTTCCCATGTCTTGCTAGTTCTCAACCTTTTGAATGATAATCACATCAGAACGTTCTGCTCTTAGAATATGAATATTTAAATTACATTCATTGTCATTTCGTTTTATCAAAAAAGCATAGATTGAGCATATAAGAGCGAAGCTAATATTTCAATAACATAACACTAGTTAATATCTAAGCATTCGCCTTATGACACTTAGATGTTATTAATAATAGCACACAGTACACTAGGTGCAAGCTATTTCATCTTTTTTATCATATTTTCGTAGTTTTTTGCTCCAACATATTTTACATAATAAATTATCTAATTGTTCACATTATTTCTGGGATATATATTGTTCAAGTGAATTCTTCAAAACAACGATTATGGAGTGAATATACTTCTCATTAACGATGTTTTAATGTGATACAATATATTATTAGCTTATCTTTTGATACTAAGTATTTTGGATCCTTTAGGTATTCATGTCTAACTACCTATTTATCGTCACTGCAGCAGCATTTGCAATGTACGCGGAAGCTCAAGTGACATGTCCAGATGGCGTGTTCTCAGTGAGTTTTTGGAGACAAATTATTAATTTCAACTGCAATTAACCTAGTCTTGAACTTATAGTAATCATGGTATTGTAAAATACAGACTAAAAAATTCTAAGGAAAACACTTATCTAAACAGCAATTATTTGTTCTGAGATCTAAAACATTAACCCAATTACAAGATTCAAAAAGTGTTATATTTTTAATATTATAAAATAAAATAGTTTATAGGACAGCACAGGTCCTAAGAGAGCACTCAACTTAAATCAATTGATCATCAACTCTAACTTCCTCCTAACTCGGTTTACTGACAACCAAATAAGAGCTCAAGTTGAGGTACGTATCAATATTTCGATGTGTAGAATTAATTATTTCAATAAATAAGTTGCATAACTAAAATAATCTTTTCTGTTTTGCGTAATTGAAAATACCTTACACTATATGTCGTTTTCAAATTTTTGGGAGAGAATTGAAAGAGTTATATCCAAATATTTTTAAAATCATATTTAAGAATGAATCCAGATGACTTAATTCTATTTAAAATACAGCAGGTTTGTCATTTTATCTTATAATATGTAGTTGACATAGAAAATTGTCATTGATTAATTATAATTGGCAATATTTTATCCTAATATTTATCCTAGATGGAGATCAATCTCAAAATTAGTTTTTTTTCTTAACTCTATAGTAAAATATTCGTGGATGCAGCAAAATTCATACTTTTCAGCTGCTTATCCAGCGTCTCAATGCCATTACTCCAGCGGATACAGAGATGCTCAGCAATTCCCATCGTGCCTCCGATAACGAATTAGTTGACCTGGTATTTAAGGCTAATAACCTTGTCAAGTATGTTTTTTGACGACATTTTATCAAGTAAGGACACAAATGCTTTTAAACGTATATCTAATTACGATTTTTTCCTTGACACACATTATTAACAAAACTTTATATTCTTCGTAATTACAATGAGGTTTCTCAGACTTATGATATGGCTAAAAATTGACGGTTAAATGCATATCATTCAGTCAACTCCTGGAAGCAACAGATGCTGAGCTTGCATCGAATCCTCCAGGTCTTGGTGCTCTGATAATGGATTCTAATGACCTCGCCGAGTACCTACAAAAACAAAAAGCCGAACAGATTACAAGCGAAAGACAGTTTTAAAGTAATAATCGGACTAATATATTCTATTGATGTAAAATATATGTAGAGGATCTATCTTATTCATGGCGTATTATATGGTGAACGTTGATTAGCAACATTTGTCTATCTATTTGGATAATAGTATTTAAGAATAAATCTTCGTAGAGGATTTTGCTAAAAGTGTACGGCTCAACGATCACCGTGCTAGACATGTTTTTAAACTACAGTATTTCAACACAATACTATATTTTCACAATCCTATTAAAATGACAGTGTGTAAATTTCAAATCTAGGATCACATTTCTCGTGTTGTCTGTCAAAAACATTTTGAAACAATATGAATAAATGCATAATACTATCAATTAAAGTATGGATGTGGTAGTGTTAGTGAATTAATTAGGTATAAGACGATTTTCGAAATTTAATTGTGGTATAACCGTCACCTTTTGGTAAACAATACGAAAATTGGTCACTTTTTATCCTCTAAGTTTTACTTTATTGCAAGGACTTGAAAATTCCTCTAAAGTGGTAATACTTTTGTTTACGTATTTGTTGATAATCACTTTCGAAGTTTCAAAAACGTGAAATTTTAATATAGGCTTAACATAAAAGATTGTGATGTAACCACGTTGAGCCGCTTAATTTTAGAGCAGACAATGATTACGGCTTATGCATTATTTCTCATTATGTGTGATAATGTGACTAGAATTGATTGTTTATCCAATTTAATCGAAAAATATTCCATCCCAAAGTGTTTTTTATTAGATATAAACATAAATTAATGTTTATTACCTATTTATCTTAAACTGCGATCTTTAATTTTTATATCTATAACTCCGGAGTTTGTTCCAGTGGGCAGATGCCTTCGCACATTTTCTGGCTTGCTTAATTGATGAAACACTATCCGTCAATGTCTCCAGTAACCGAATCCTTGCAAATTCAAGAAGATACATAAAAGGACATTGTCATTTATGTCGCAGCCTTAAAAGATCAAATAAACCACTGCGACTTTATATATCTTCTATTTTTCGAATTTTAAAACACCATTTAATATCTGAATTATTTTTCTAGACAGTTCAGTAAGCTTTATTATTGGTTTTTAACTTTATCAATGCAACACTTATGAATATATAATTTTATTTTAGCTTAAATGCCTAGACGTAGACGTACAGAAAAGCAGAAATCAGAGTTGCGACCAACCCTGGATAGGTTTGCAGATGACACCTCAATGCTTGGGTTTCGTTATCTTCATACTCGATATAAAAATTGGTTCAGGTTTGACTTCAATTTGCAAAATTCTTCCAGTGAACTTAACTACGAACAGTATGTGCAAAAATGACATATATGTCTCCGTAATTTATAAATTTAAAGGTTGGTATGGGCACTCGTTTTAATATTTTTTGTTGGACTTACAGTATATCAAGTATGCGAACGGATTACCTACTACTTCATTAGGTTGGTTGTTTTGGAGTGAAAATTAACAGAAGATAGAAGTGTAACAGAAAAAGTAGTAACTAATTTAAGGTAAAATATATTAAAGTTTATGAAAGACATGATAATTCTCTCAGAAATCCTCTCTCAACTCGTCGTTCATATGATACTCCTCAGCATATGCGATTCCCCACTATAGGAATATGCAATAAAATGCAACTTAAGTGAGCTATCTCTATGTGATTTATTTATCTTCTATTTTTGAAGAATTTATTGGCCTTGTTTACAATGAAAGATCAAATTTACCTTAAAGATTCTTGATATAGTAACAATTTATTACGTTTCATAGTTATAGCGCTTCCCTATTTGTCTTTCTAAATCGGCTATGAATGCTGATTTTTTTTGCTTGTAAAAGGTGTAGATAGTTCCGTTGTTATGGAAGGTTATACAATAATTTTTTTATATTTCATATAACCTAGGCCGAGAAGTAATAAAATTACGAAATAATGCTCTGAATTGAAATATAGATATACTGAATAACAAAAGCAATAAAGTCCGTAGTTTTTTCAAGTGCTAAAAATTATTTATTCACCAAGTTTAATATTGAATTATAGATTTCTAAAATATCACTAATGTACAGGTAATATTCTAAGTTAACGGAAATATCTAGAAATGATTTAGAATTGTATTAAACCTAACAACTCTGTTCATCGCGCTCTAAAGAGGCGATTACTAGAACGATAGGTTACAACCTACTAAATGAAGACAATTGTTAATTAACAGTCGAAGAAATTTAGGGTGAAACTGAGCTGAATCGATCAGATACCATGAGCCTAAGATCAATTTGACGATGTTTGATACAAAACACTCTTATTTCCCTAAACAATTTAAGAACTAAGTTGAGTTTACTATACACTGCGTTAAGTGGTTCTAATTTTAATGAATTATGGAAAATTATAAGAGATGCTTATACCATAATTCTAAAAAATCATTATTTTGCTCGCATGGCTTCAGCTCAACGATATTATGCTGCTTATGCCGTATTAGGAAGTTTACTGTTAAATATTAATTATTAATTTTAACTGTTTAGAATTTTTATAAGTAAAGAGTGTCCTAAGTATTTGAGAATTAAAACCCGATAGTTGTTATATTCAGTAAGAAATGCTAATTCCAGTTCTTCTCCAATTTTCTTTCATTATACATATTATCCACTTCTAACAAATCGCATGCATAGCAGCACTATAATAGTAAAGCTCATTAGGACTGAATTGTTTTAGGCTTGTCACTGAAAAACACTTCTAGTACGAATATGTAGATGAGTTATAGATGGCAACATAAGAAATCTGAAAAGTTTATCGAATGAATGTAAACTGCATGTCCTCCTGTCACTGTTTATTCTTTCAACATCCGAACAAACAAAACAATTAATAAGCTAAATTATCAAATAGAAAATAGTTCATGAAATTATTTCAACAAAATACTATGTGTCACATTCTTAACAGGGCATCCGCCATTGCTGCTCGCGATCCTGAACTTGTTCGTGCTATGTGTTTAGCACACACTTATGATGGCCAGGTATGTGATCAAATTAATTAAATTCTTATCTGGTATACTGACCATAAAATTCAGTCCTTAGAAATATATCTTATGGTATTGAGGTCACGACTAATCGATCAATAATCGATTCTTTGAGTTCGTTCGACCATATTGATTTACTGGAAGTTCATAAAAATGCACATCAAAAAGTCGAGGATTTATTTTTAAGGTTAGTAATGGAAAAAAAATATGCAAGAAATAGCAAAATAAATTAACTTTAATTATCATCATTACATAATCTTTTTCAACACGTTCAAGTTGCGAGTTCGGCAAAACTGGATCATGTCAGGATGATATACATCCTATATTAACACCCCATGGACTATGTTTTGCGGTGTCACCAAATATGACAGTCAGACGCCCAGGTTATTAATCTCTAATTTTTAAAAATACTCATATACACAATCTATGGCTTCTTATTGGTACTTTTTCTATAAGTTATTTTTAACATGAAGTAGAGTTTAGTGAAGATTAAACTATGTAGATGTTTAGACAAGTACTTCAGGACCAGAAGCTACGCTATCATTGTTATTAAACCTAGAAGTATATGAGATAATACCGGGTACTGTCGTTGATCCAGGAGTTATTCTTTCTATTTACGATAAGAACGACGCCTTATCACAACAATTCACTGAAGGAATTCATCTGGAAGCAGGGAAAGTGGTTACGATACCCATAAATGAAGTTCGGAAAGTAAGTAGTACTAGTTTCCGTAAATCATATCGTAAATAATTGAAGTTATTCATAGTTGTTTCATAATTATAATGATATCAATAAACTTCATCGAATTTCAATATACAGCTCTCCCGTTTTCACCATTACTGTGGTCGCCGCATTGCTGACCCGTTTTCTAAGGATGAGTACTCGCTGGCAGCGTGCCAGTGGGCAAACATCATGGATGAGATAGAGAAAAAGTGCAAGTGCCGTCCAGTGAATAGTCCACATAATAGAATATTCATAGCAGGACATAAGGTATTAGGTGTTTAATCAAAAATTAGTTGAATTCCTACTTGAATCGCGATATTTAAGTTGAAGAATAGGATTGTATGTCAAGTACAGATAATGTTATCCAGTTTAAATTTATCAATAAGGTCAAGCACTTTAGTTATAACCATACTCAAAATCATAACGCCTATATATCTATAAAAACGTTGCAATTTTAAAATTATAGGTAAATAATAATCTCAACAGAATTCAGAAATAATATTAAAACTTTCATGTAAATTATGTTTAATTTGTTTCTAATCCCAATAGTTTGCATAAATTTATCGAATTCATAACTTACTACTAATTGTTGTTTAAAAATTCAACTAGAAGGAACATACGACAAAGTAGAGCTTAGTTTATGTTTACATTTAAAAAAAATGTGATTTTTCTAAAAAGAACTAATAACATTAGCAGATTTGTATCAAATACTTAAGGCTTATAGGAGAGTTACATGCTGAATGTGAAAGATAAACCTCGTCGGCAAGTTCGCACATGCACTCTACGGCAGGAACTTAATTGTGTTCATAATTACACGGTATGAATAGAAAAGCATTTTCTCTGGCTGAAATTTATTATCTAAATTTAATATTTAAGTCATCCCAGCTTATTGAAGACATCAATATTTCAAATTTATGTCCTGAAGACTGTGAAGACGTATCTTTTTCCTCTGTTGTTTTTGGAGGCAAACTGGTAGGTCTGTATACTTATTAGCGTTTTATTATTGACTAAAAAACTTTATAGGTTCCCTTCGAGATATCATCTTTGCTCCCAAGTGACTGGGAAGACCAGAAGGAGGCTAGAATGACTAATTTTCAAGTAACTTCAGATATGATTATATGATTTTACGGTTAATATTCGAGGTTTTTATATAAAAATATTGTGGCTCTAGAAAAATCACTGCTTTAAAGGATTTTTAAATAATCAAGGTTACGTAGTATATGATATGTTTCATTAAAGGATAGTAACTCTAACACTAACACCATTTTTGCTACTCTTGTTACAGAAAGCATTAGATGTTATCCCAAACTACAGAATTCCTGTTGTTCGTTCCGTTCAAACTTTGGCACAAGGTGCACAAAATTTTCTAGATTTGGCTCAAGAGGTAATTTATCCAACCACTGTTTTTTAAGATGAAATGAAATGACATTTTGAGCATTGCATAAAATGCAAAGTATTTCAGATATTTGACATTCACAAAGACTTTGCAAATATTCCCTGCATCTCATCAAAAGGAATTCGTACTCTGGAAAGATCATTTAATCAGTTAAAATCGTATGAAGCAATATGGGAGCGTTTAACAACGTGAAATGAACTAAAAACTATTGTTAATTTAAAAACATAAATTCTATTTAAACATCACTTCTATAAAGCTTATTTTGAATTATTACGAAATCTAAAAAATGCTACTTTACAGTATTAACATTTTCAGCTACCTGAAAAGATCTTTTTCACGTGAGATCAATAGCACTGCTGCAGCTATTGGACTCCGTTTGACTAACGACGCATCGTTAGCTAAATTTGTTTCGTTCAAGTACAATTATTCAGTGGTAATTGATAATTTACTTTAGTTTCTACTAGATTGACTTTACTTACAAAAATTATGTGTAAATTTCATAATATATAGATTGCTCTCTCTCTTCTTCAACTGGGTTTAATGGAAAGCCAATTAGCTCAACCACAAGGAATATTTGGACTACGACTGATGGATACAGCAACAAAACAGAGCATTATTGATTTTGGTAGTTCAAAATTTTAGTGTAAATCCAGTTTTGTCTTTCAAATGCAATGTATTTAGTACTTCCTTTCATTCAAAAGATGCGGCAATGTATTATCGAACTCCATGATAAACCAGACAAGCCTAATGAAATAGCACATAGGTGCAGAAAGGTAAATATATATATAGAATTATAGAATTTTAAATATAAAAGCGACATATGGTTGTTTATTTAGATTTTCACGGATAACTATAATGTGCTAGTAGATGCAAAAACAGTCTATACATTCATTGATCCCTCATCAATCGAGTTTCAAGAGTATGAGGAGAGCGCGAATCGTATTTCTTCCGTGTTAAGAAACATAATATACCTAAAAAGAGTCAAAGTACTCGATTGGCATAATCACGAGATAAATCTAAAGGAGTTCGAAATGCTTTACAGGTTTGAGATTCACTTATTGAGTATTATAGAGGAATATCTCAGGAGTCAAATAATAATATAGTGATAATCAAAACAGATATGAGTAGTTGAGTTTCCAGTAAAATATATTAATTGCTCTATTATAGAGAAGGTGGAAAAGACAACACTGAAATCCATGATCTTATGAAGCTTCGAAAATTAATGCTAACAGATTTGATAGAAACGGTAGGTAGTTTTAGTGATACCTAATTAAATATTATTTTCATTCCTATAAACTTTAAGTACTCTTATTATTTCGCATCTCGGTCTCTTTCTTTGCTTATTTATAAATCATTGTTCAGATTAACTCGCTAATATCTGTGCTTAACAATGGATTAAAGGCGAGGTCAAGGTTCTTGCAAAGAATCTCTCTTCCAAATATATCACATTCGTCACTTGAGGAAATAAAAAATACAGTTATATGTTTGCGAAATATTACTAAACGCATTTCCACGTTAAAGTTGAGTCAATATTACTTTAAAAGGCATAAAATAAGAAGTCAAGATATGAGATAAAATCTTTCAGCCTTCTTAAAATATTTCATTTCCTACAACTGGAAGTAAAAGAATAGCGCACATATGCATATTTTGTATTAAATTGTAAATAAAAGAAGCGTATTTATAGAAAAGCCCTTTTGTTCGCGGAGAATGGCTGACAAGGATTCAAAGACAAGTTGAAATTGCTCAATCCTACTCAGCAACACCACAGTATGATCAGTCAGTAGTTTTAGGATATTTGTACTTTATTTCTTTATTTTTGGAAGCAAATCATAAGTGTCCCAGTGAGGCTCACTTTGTCATTTAGGCTAGTGTCTTAAAGTTGGAATTATGCCGTTCTTAATAACAATCAGAACTTATTTACTAGCACATCTCAAAACCCGTCCACCATGACTCTTCCTAATTTCTAATCAACACGCTTATACAGTGCGTTTCAAAATGATAGGTCACTTTGTGTTTTTCTCTTTTTTTTCTGTTCTCAGTTGTCATATTAATCCAGTTTTTTCTGAAGTGATACGTAACAGTCTTGGAAATCTTCAGTTTTAATTTTATGCGTTTTTTTTCAAAAATCACGGCTTTTATGCTAATTTTTCCTAAAATCACTTACTTTTCATCGTTTCAAAATGATAGGCCACTTTATTAAAATATGTGTTTATGAAAAAAACAATAACAACCAATGTATGTAACAATTAACTAATAGTCAGTACAACTACCACTTCTATTAATAACCTGGAAAATTCGTTCAGGCATACTGTTAACTAAGTTTTTGATGACACTTTCGTCTACTTCGTTCCATGCTTTGCAAATGACAGATTGAAGGTCCTTGGCGGTTTCAAACTGACGGTTATCGGCATAAATCCGGTAGACGAGAATAGCCCAAAGATTCTCCATCGGATTTACGTCCGGAGAGCTCGATGGCCAGCCCATAGTGGTCACATGATTGTCCTCCAACCAAGTCTTGGTGCTTCGACAGTGATTATGGCATTATCTTGTTAGAAAGTGAAGCTAACACCTGGACATCGTTGGAGATACGGGACTAGGTGATGTCGTAAGATACTCTGGTAGTCGGCACTGTTCATCTTCGTCGATACAAACGCCAAGTCGACCAATCCTGTTACGCTGAACTCTTTCCAAACCACAATAGTTCCTCCAACGAAATTTCCGGTTGAAAAATGCTGGGTTTCCTTACGTAAATTCCTCGAGTAGGAGTGATAACCATCAGGACCATCTAGGTTGAACTTCTTCTCATCGCTGAAGATCACCTAAATTCCAAATAATTAGTTTATAATCCCATTTTAGAAGACTCATAAAAGTGGTACCTTTTCCTAGTCGCATCTCATGAATATTTTGGCCCAGCAAAGTCTTTCACCGTTGTGTGCTTGTGTCAGTTGTGGACACTTCTTCATTCGTGATCGGACAATATTGGGACGTTTGTCCAGAATTCTCCACACCGTAGTTTTTGAAGCATCAATGCCACAAGTCCTACGGATTTCATTGATGTTCATCGTGCTATTCGGCGCAGTCCGCAGAATTTCCCGTTTTTCACGGTCATTCAACTTGCTAGGTCGTCCACTACTCTTCTTTGTACCATATCCTTCTTGGTGACACGGGAAATTCATAATGGCCTTCCTGGAGCGCTTGACGACTTCGCCAATCTGCTTCACCGTGTAACCGGTAGTTGACAGTACTTTAATTTAACCTCTTTTGTGTAAACTCAACGTAGAATCACGACCCATTGTTATGATGGTTCAGGATTAGTGGATTTGCGCTTTTTTCGTTAAAAAACGCCAAAACATGCTAAGTGGGCTATCATTTTGAAAGGCACTGAATATATCTTTAGCTAGTCAAACAAAGAGAAATTACCGACTCGTTTATTAGTTTAATTAAATTTTTAATGATTTTATAGTTTCCAGTTTTATTGAATGAGAAAATCTGCTTTTCTAATTATAATATTGAATTTTGAATTAATTGCTGCTCTCTTTCCTTTGCTTACCTAGACCTGCCAAAGTTTCACGCAGAACTATTTCTAGTTATAATAAAGAATTCGCAAGTTGTTTTTTTTGCGCTTTTTATCCACGTCCTAAGGAAAGTTATTTTCATTATCAATTGAACTCTGAGATTTGAATTTTTTTTAACACAACGCGCACAATTCAAAATATTTAAAAACAAAAACTAGTCTTATACTGAAAAAAGTTTCCAAAACCATACATAATTAAATCTTTAGGTAAACAATGATTGAACCTTGATTCATCGATTACCAACTAGATTTATGTTACCATTCTCGTACATTCCATGATTCGTTTTTATTTCAGAGTTAATTTACTCCACATCAAATTATATTTTGCCCATTTTAAACAGGAGACGATAATTCAAGAACGGTCATACAACATGTTTCTTTTACTTGGTAAGTAGACTGTTATGTCCATGGGGAGAATAATACTTTATTAGGAACGCAACAGCGGAATAATAGTAAAAGGGGAAAAGCCTCGTCCTCAATCTCGGGACCCCTTATATAGGGTCCGCACAGTTATTGTAAATAAAAAAGCAAATCATAAAGTGCAAGAAGTATCTACGTACATTGTGGGAAAACCAACACAGTGAACATACTCTGAATACTAAGACGAGTTACAACTAGGGTTGTTATTCGGGATTGTCTCGAATCCCGAAATCCGGAAAATTCCTGATATTTTGTCTATACCGTTTTCCCGAAATCCCGATTTTACTATCCCGAATAAAGACCCTAGTTACAACATAGACATTAACTGTCATTGAAGATGGGATCATACAGACATTTTTCTAAGATGTGCATTAAAAGTATTGTTTCATCCGTTTCTTTACGCATTTAGTGTTTCTCACTAAAATGGTAGTTATTTTTAAACTATAGAATATAGGATATAATCAATTTTATTCAGCCGAAATAGGAGGAACTATCGGCCTCTACGTAGGTGCGAGTTTATTAACTGTTGCTGAAACTATCGTATTCTTTTTCGAGAAGAGGACTACTAATGCGATTATCAAATCTGCTTATATCTAATGATTCTTTAAATATTGACTGTAATGGATTAAATCTTGTCACTAATTTTTCACATTTTAGAATTTTCTAGTGGAGAGAAATGTATAAAATACAGAAAATATGAAAGATGTCAATTCAAGACCATCATTGCTCTCCGCATTCATACTCATTTTTACAAATAATTATTAACTGTTGATGTTGAATCTTGCATGTTCTTCGCTTTTTTTGTAGATTCAGATAAATAAAAACACGATATATATCGAATGTTTAAAAAATGTGTCTTCGGAAACGAGTTTATATCGCAAACTGATGTCAGTAACTGTTAGTATCACTTGAGGTAATAACTATAAAGTTACTTTTATAGTTATGCACCAACTGAAATATTCATAATATTGTTCGTAGGGAAAAATATCGCCGTTCTATTGCTAAATGTAAATGCTGTCAGCTCAGGATCAGAAAATCAATAGCCACTGTGTGGAAAGAAGATGCGTTACGGTTTACTTGTATCTTCTTAATTAACTCTATGGCAATTAAGTTAGGTTTTAATAATAA
Organism: Heterorhabditis bacteriophora; assembly: GCA_964036235.1. Lineage (NCBI taxonomy): Eukaryota > Metazoa > Nematoda > Chromadorea > Rhabditida > Heterorhabditidae > Heterorhabditis > Heterorhabditis bacteriophora. The sequence goes on along the minus strand of OZ038426.1, from coordinate 5,206,528 downwards.
TTATTATTATTAATTGACACTGATTGATATTATCGTTGGAAGAGTGAGGGCTTAGAAGAAAGTGTTCATTTTTGCATTACAACTAAAGATGTTACAATATTGGCTTGATTAGAGACCATATTTTATTCCGTGTTTGTGGCATTTCTATATCGTTACATACAAGACGTTAAGAATAGGCTCCAAGCATCACAAATAATAGCGTTGCTAAGAACTGCGAGTTAGCACGGTGGGCTAATCGGAACATGTAGTGAATATAAGGAATTATAAATTGAATCATACAACTTACTTAAGACAAAAGACCGTCATTCGGTTTTGTTTCGATGACACTTACGTTTGTTCTAACGTTTTGGAGCTTATATATTTGAGGAGGAACGGCATCCTTTGATAAGCTTAAGAGCTTTAATTTGGTTTAAAAAATTCTCGATTATTGAAAATGAACAATATTAGTCTACATTATGTGGGCAATGGGAAATTGATCCTATATTACTATATAAGTATGAGCTAAATTATGTAGAGAACAAGACGTAAAATTTAAATCAATTTTAAAATTAATAATTAATTTTAATATAACTGTTATGTATGAGTAGCACGTAATTAGCTTGTGCAGAGTTACATGTTAAGTACATATAGATTCAATAATTAGCATAACGCCTTATGTATATAACTTCCTGTTTTAATACTTAAATCAGTTCCTATTCTTGTCTATTCTACATTAGCCTAGTAAACCGTAGTCTTTCTTCACTTGCTAATCCACAACAATAACAATAACACGAAATGAACACTAGATTAGCATGCAAATATTGATATCAGTACAATATTAGTATTAGTATGAATCGTTGACATCTTCAGTGCTTAAACTCGGTCTTTGACTCTGGAATACCACTTTTGTATCATTGCAGAAACTAGGCATATCATCGGGGAGTGTAAGAAAGATACAGTAGTGTCGCGGATTAAGGGCTTGATAGTGCACTCTGGTGCGCCAGACTGCACTAGAGGCCACAACTCACTTCGAAGTGGGAATATCGCGAATTTAAAAACGCATTTGGAATCAGCGTAAAATTTCGCATTTTATAGATATTTTTATGCATAATTTCATAAATGCATACTTTTCTACACTAAATATTCTTTAGCGAAGATCTATTTAATGGACCATCACAATCCCAGCGTCTATCATAGTGTAGTTGCAGAACAATTGGATCGAGGGGATGTGGGTGGCTTTGACATGTTTTTTTAACTTTAATCACACTTATTAATGTGACTGGCAAGTTGGCACCTCGATTGACCCCCGATTTTTGTCGTGTCGTTTTTCAACGACCGACCAGCCTACTTATGCAGCCGCGCGGTATTTTGTAGTTTCATACTGACCACGGAAAAGGATTAGAGATTGCTATTAATGTTGGAACTCAATAAAAGAAAAGAGCTTATTACAAATAAAATCAAGTAAACAATAAGCAACAAATATATCACAAAATATCATACCAAGAATACCCCTCGGTTGCATTGGTAGGCTGGTCGGTCGTTGAAAAACGACACGACAAAAATCGGGAGTCAATCGAGAGGCCAACTTGCCAGTCACATTAATAAGTGTGATTAAAGTTAAAAAACATGTCAAAGCCACCCACATCCCCTCGATCCAATTGTTCTGCAACTACACTATGATAGACGCTGGGATTGTGATGGTCCATTAAATAGATCTTCGCTAAAGAATATTTAGTGTAGAAAAGTATGCATTTATGAAATTATGCATAAAAATATCTATAAAATGCGAAATTTTACGCTGATTCCAAATGCGTTTTTAAATTCGCGATATTCCTACTTCGAAGTGAGTTGTGGCCTCTAGTGCAGTCTGGCGCACCAGAGTGCACTATCAAGCCCTTAATTCGCGACACCACTGTATATAGGAGTCCCAGCTCCGATTCGACCAGCATAGTTGCTCCTACGACGCATACGATGAAGACGACCGGCACGAAATTGTAATCCGGCTCTCGAAGAGCGAGACTTAGCCTTTCCACGGGTCTAGGCCTTTCCTCCCTTTCCACGACCAGATATGACGACAGACGCTAACTAAATGAGTAAGCCTTTAAACACATAGGTATAAAAGTAGTTCTGTATGGAGAAAATATACTGCTGACCATTTATAGTGCCTCGAGCAGAACGGGAGATTTCGCCCACTGCAGTGACAATGTTAACATTTTACTCTATAACCATCACTGTAAAAATGGTTTAAGCACCTCAAATTTAACAACTTGATTCAAAAATCAGTCAGATTTCATCTTCCGTAAATAACGTAACAGTCATCAAAATATTCTCATTGTAGTCCTCGGACATGTTTTCTGCAGAGATTGGTTTGGTATTTTATCACCTGGGGGGTTTTTCTCTTTTGAGATTGATGCTCATCTAGTTGAAAGGATGCCTTAGGAGAGCAGTCACCATAGGTGCTGTTTTCTCCTGAGAGGTCAGCAACTGGCTACTTCGAGTTACATCAAATGTGTTAGTTGCACGTTTGTTCTCAATCGGTTTTCCATGCGGTGTAGCAGTTGAGCACAATTTCTGTGCTGAACGGGTGATCGTCAAATTCCATAATTCTACGACATCTATAAGTCTTCTTCCGCATGCCAAATATTCCCGGAAAACATCCCACTCATTTTCCTTATTGCAACATAGCTCATTAAATAACTGCACGTATTCCATTTAAACATATTTAGATGGCTCTTGTGAATGTCGCCCAATGTGATGTCGATGTTGAAGTTGGCCAAGAATCAGATATCGCAGTGTTGCTGGTGGAAAGTAATGAAAACCAACTTATCGATGCTGGTTTTTTGCCATTTACAAAACTATCCCTCGCTTTATAAAGAAATATTTATTCGCTTAATAACATAATTTCTAGGATTTTGCTTTCCTCGGTCTTCCGCCCGAACTGCAATGCCACATTCTTAGACAGATTTCTATCGGTACCTATATGCAACTTGTTAGAGAGCCCCATAAATATTAAATAGTGTCCGGAAATCATAAATTTACAGACAAGTGCTGGAGATATGCGACAATTAAAGGTGGTTTCAAAGCAACTAAAATGCCTGATTGAAAGGCACTGGAGACGAGCATTTTTATTCTTCCTCCGAAGATTCAAATTAAAATCCTAGCCGAGGTAAAGCTCTATTGGAAATCACCCGGTCCTACACTAGTTGCAACTCTAAATTATTCATCCATACATTAATCTAACAATTTCAGACACAGATGACCTCGTCGGATATCCGTCATTTGAAACTCGTTTCTAAGGATATGAAATATCTGATTGAGAGAGACGGCCAACATCTGACAAAGCAAAATGTGAGCAGCTTGAGTATTGACGAGGTGAGTAGAGCTTTGCACGAGTTAATAAGGCAAACGTTTTAAGAGTTTATTCTGCTTAATTGTCAGTTTGTGCCTGGTGTTTTCAAATTCACCGCAGCGAATATGCGCTGGGAGGAGACCGTCAGCTTCGGGGATTTTTCTAGAATTTTCGCACATTGTCATTTTAATTCAATTTGGATCATCGAGGTATGCCTGTTTTATGATATGCTCAAATGGCAATATAGTACTTCCCTGATTTTTAGGCACAAGAATGTTTCCAGTGAACATAACATTAGATGTATGTGATCAATTGCAGTACCTTTGTGAGAATAAAATAACTTGCGAAATGCTGGTGTTTAATTCATGTAACATCAACGACGAAGATATACTGACTATCGTTGACAGGCTTCTTGGTGCAACAGAAGCAAATAATTTAAGCATGTTAGGATATAGAAATGGGAACGTCTCTTTTGAGAAAGAGTTCTTTAGGATGCCATCAGTCAGAAAAGTATGCCACTGTCTAAATCCTAATTCTATCACTCCTCCTTTGAATAAACTAACAGGAATATTCTAGTTAAAAGAGCTGTCTCACTGGAGAATGTGATTTCTCCGATGACGATTTATCATCAACAGACTACAAGGCCCTGTGTCTCGAACGATGTCACATATCGGAATACGCTCTTAGAAGATTCCATGAGGTAATTTTCGCATTCTTTGGGATCTATTGTGTTTCAATAGCGATATTTCCTATAATAAATAAAGAGGAAGCTGATTCAGGAATTGTTGGACTGTAGACGTGAGATTTACGCCTTTGAAGTCAAACTTCAAGACGAGATTAACGTAGATCGTCTACTGAGTGCTCTACCGAATATTGAGAGGATTGCAGAAAGGCGGTGGAATTTGCGGAATATTAGAGGTGAAATCATGGAAATCCGTATCGAAAATGATAAATATAGCTGTGACGCAATATAGCCTTTCGTACATTGTTTTCTAATCTTTGTGTTGTGCTTTACATTTGTTTATCCCTTGTTTATCCTTTGCTGGACCTGTTGAACTGCCCAACTATTGATTGTTCTATCTCACTTTAGCAATTGTAACTGTTAATAGACGGGTGGAATAATCTATTCCGAGCTTGTAACGGGCGTATGACGTGAACAAGTGTGGTCTTAGCAAATTATCCACTTTAAGTGAGAGTCTTTAACTAACTACAGTGCGAACCTCTTTTGCTCTCAAATCAAACGAGTGCTATCCTTTGATATTTATAGCCGTGAAGACACGACCTCACTGTATAAATTTCTGTCTTCGTTTCTCATTTCACTTATAACCTACCGGATATGCACTAGTAGAAGAAAGGACGATTTGACCTTTGATAATAATTTTGTTTAAAAATCATAGGGGCTAAGTAGTTTAGATTAAGTCACCATCTATCACTAAGTACAAGTATTAAGGAAAAGTGCTTTTTAATTACTTTTTCACTTTGTTCTCGAAAGATACTATGACAAAACGTAGCTCCCCTTTCCCAAATGAGAAGAATTACATTGTTTTGTTCTCTACTAGCTATAACATGTCTAGATTCTCTTAATACGCCTACAACGTTTATTCACGAAATGTACATGAGAATTTTTGTCCTCCATTTAGCGTCTGAAAGAGGTCTTCAGGTTTAGGTAATGAGTATTGATTTATATCTAACCATGGATTGACCGTACCTTTAAAATCTCCACAAATCCTGACTTTTCCTTTTGGTTTAGATACTATCACTATTACAGATGCCCATTCTGCATGTTCAACAGGATTTAAGATACCACGTTTCACCATTTCTTCCATTTCTTTTTCCACTTGTGATTTCAGTGCGTATGCCACTGGTCTGGCTTTACAGAACTTAGGAATAATTGTACCCTCCTTGAATTTTAGACTAGCTACCGCATTTTTACACGTTCCAAGTTCCGAATTAAATAATTTTTCGTTTGATCTCAGTATATCATTTAAACTTTTTTTGATGTTGTTACCGTCTATCTCCTTCACAACTATTCCTTTCTTGTAAAAAGGTCCACAGTCTATTCCTAATTTCTCTATCATATCTCTATCATATCTCTCCCGCACAAGGAATTTTCCTTTCCCGGAACAATATGTAGTGTCACTAACGCTTTCTTATTTTCCAATTCCACATCAACTGTACATTTGCCCATGAACTGTATCGCACTATTGGTATATGTTTTAGCGACATAGCTTACTTTTGACAACTGTGTCCTTTCTATTTTATGCCAATCTTTCTTATTTATTATTGACAGTGATGCTCCTGTGTCCAGTTCAGCGTTAATTTGAACTCCATTTACAATAATGGGTATGTAGCATGGCGAAAATACACTTCTCACTTGCTCCCTCTTGATTTCCTTATCTCTTCTTCCCTTTGCACCTTTTTTCTTTGATATAACCTCCATACGTGGAATATTCCACAGATCCTTTGACTTTTGATACATAGTAATTGAGGGATTCTCCCGATGAGGATATATTTATTTCATGACTCTTACGCGCTTTGGGCCTAACGTTAATATCGTATTTTGACTTTTCTGTTACCTGATATTCTTTCTTATAACAGTTCCTAGCCATATGTCCCAATTTCCCACAATTGAAGCACTTAATTGTTTACTTTTTTCTCGGGGTATATTATGACTGTATAGGATACTTACTGCTACTAGATCTATGCTTTCTATACCCTCTTTTCCCTCTTACCTCCATCACATGGAGCTTTTCTTTGCGTTCTCCCATGCTTTGGGCTTCTTTAAGGGCAGTCTCGTATATACGAGACTCCCGCAGAGATTCTTGTGCCGATAGTGAATCCTTTTGTAACAGCTTTTGTTTGAAAGTCTCTGACTTAATGCCTTTTACAAATGCCATTGTAATTATCATATCTCTTACATCCGTTACAGAACTTAGCTCACATTGTTCAGCAGCCTTCTGAATTTCCGTGAAAAATTCTTCCATTGTCTGATGAACCTTTTGTGTCTTCATAATGCGCACCCTTTCTGCTAGAACGAGCTTTCTGGGTACGTATCGATCTCGAAGATTTTTGATCAATTCTTCGAATGGTTCTTCCTCCGGACTCCTACCTTGCAAGAGACCGGAAAGTTCATTGTATATATTTGCACCTATCCTACGCATTGTAAGATAATTACGGAAGAGTTTCTCATATACTACTCATGGACTCCCTGGTATGTAGGGTCCTGGGCTTTTGCCCATCGGAACTACATACGCCTGGAACGCTTCACCATCCTGGATTACATGCTGTGTTCCGAGTCCATTTGCTACGGCGCTTCCCGTGGTTCCTCTTGAGCGTCTTGGTGACACCCCAGAGAGTGCTGTACTTGTTCCTTGCTCAGGGTCCAACTCTTCCTCCCTCGTGTTGCTCATATTACTGTTTCGTGAGTTAATAATCTGATCGCCACTGTTGTGTATGACCAGTACTACCCGTAGAATACAGTTTATTAAGCACACTAACAATTAATAATTAACATTTATATAGACTTTATTATCTAATCGTCTTTATCAGGAACTTGATAGTTCCTGAGCTTTTATAACTTTCTCACGTACACTACAGTCTCATAGGTTGTCTTCCTTCTGAGGCTATTACACTCGGTAATAACCTCCCTGCGAACAAGTGATCTTGCCGTACTTTTCGGCTGATAGTAGTGAACCCGTCGAGGATTTTCTGGGTCGTCGATGAACGTGCCGTTGCGAACACGAACCGTGGGAACGAAGCCATAGTTCCCTTGACGGTTATTATCTTTTAAGCAACGACATCCTGTACACATGTACGTCTCGATATCTTCTACCTTGCTCTTGTTAAAATAGGAGAATTCAAATCAGGTATCCTATTTAAGAGGGATTAAATAGACTGCAACGTCCCGTCCTCGTTGTTGTGAAGGCCTGAATATTATAGGTGTAGGTTGGAATGCCATGCTAGTACCTTCGTAGACTATAGGCGTACAATGAGCTCTATATAAGTGCTTTTACCTTACATATTATCCTATGTAGTACTCGAACTATTTTTACTGTTAGGAACATTTAAATATTGATATCTGAAACCACATATATGCTAATGTACATCATTACCTGCTGTTCTCTAATTAGCATATTAATAGCTTAGATAGTTACGCCCCCGTTGTAGCTTATATATAAGGAACCCACATTTTGTATAAGGGTCTTCCCCGTACGTGTATTACATAAACTATTCTTGAACTACTGCTACACAAGGATATAACATTTACCATCTTCAGTTCCCTCAGCACCTCCCCATTTCAACATGTAGTACTCTTACACCCGCCCACTTTTCTCACGCATGTGAACTCTACCCCATCACTCATGATAAATCTTTGTAAGAGACGCAGGCAATGAGCGTAAATTGAAACCAAGCATGTGTTGACCAATGAGATGCGTGCCAATTTCAAAGCGTAACGACTGCATTTTTCGAGTCATAGCGCGGATCCAATTTTTCCAGCATTTTAGTTTAAGAAATTTAACATTTTTTATATCAATGTTGTTATTTTTGAATTGTTCATTAGAACACTATTAAATTAAATACCGTGAATTTTATTGATTGTTTGTAGTAAATTATCATACTATATATATGAAAATTTAGGTTTCATCTGCAATGGTTCGACAACTCTTAAAAATAAAGGTTTGTTTAGAATTCTTTTCATTCCCTTCTAGCAACTTGATATATTTGAGAATTCAAATGTTTCAGATATCCCCATATGTAGTAAAATCGTTGAAGTACTGTAGCGACACAAAAAAGGTACTTTTTATTCATTATTAGTGAATTCCAATGCAACACTTTATTTACATTTCAGATCGAAAACATTAAAGTAACATACGACCTGCCGGAAGTCCTGAAAAAAATAGAAGACAACTCGACGAGGCGCATGGTAAATATCTTTATTTTTTGATCATTATTTATGGATACTTTTTTATTTATTTCAGGAATACGCTGTGAAAGCGTTAGAAGGGAAAATAGATGGCTTGGGGCACAAAATTTCAGTATATGGTGCCTTGGTCGGCATCGTTACTGGAGTATTTGTTAAGACAATTTATGATTATTCTGTGTAAGTTTCTAAATAGTAATAATGATTTGTTATTGTAATGGTTAAGTTTTATTTCTAGGAAGGAAAAAGACGGAAGGATGGTTGAGAAGTAAAAATATTTTTTTAATCGTGCTTGTTCATTTTAAAATGTTAGTAAATATTGAATTAAAATTGTTCTTTTTTTGATATTGGTATTTAATACCAAAAAGTTATTTTTAGCTGTTTGATACATGGTGTTTCGATGTTTATTTTTTATTATCCTTATTTGCTGTGAAATTATTTCACCTAGTTTTTGTAATTGAGGCTGATGCTCATTCGTATGGACAACATATGTGCGAACTTTTGATCGGCGAGGATGGCATATTGAGGTAATATTAAAATGTACAAACAATTAAATTTAAAAGCTAGCTGTAATACTTTAAATACTTGTATTGTCCTGTTTCTAGGCTATTTCTGAGTATGAAGAGTTTTGCACTTTTGTCCACAAGCAAGGAATAAGCTTCGTTTGTCCAGGTACAACCTTCTTCGACCTTTTTACAATATCAGTTCAGTGGCTACAGAATCAGTCAAACAGGACAGTGTCTATTCACTTATTCATGTTTTATGGTTCTGTAATAATTCCAATTATAGATATCGAAGTTTCTTCTCGAGTCTGCTTAGTCATAAGATGAGAAGTCTTGCTTGTTCAAAGTAAGTCATCCCAATAGTGGGCTTTAAAGCTAGATTTAAGATTTTCCTAGATTTTTTGTATTCTAGAATTCTCCGATCTTGAACAATATTAAATGACGTATTGTGGAACAGTCCAATTTTATCTGAAACTGGATACAGTTTCCTGTCAGTCATTTTCGTAGTTTACTTTGCAGGGGCAATTATGCTGGTCGAATCGGAGCTGTGGCTGCTATATATCTGACCGCTGACGTCCTTGAGTTGGCCGGTAATGCAGTTCACGACAACAAGAAAATGAGGATCAATCAGCGATTTTTTCGGCTGACCGTGCATAATGACGAGGAGCTGGACAAGCCTGTGTCAGGAGTGGCTAATCGCTCAGAGCAGAGTGATTCCCAATATTCAGGGTATCACAACGTCTGCTATTCGTCGTCTGGCCGGAGAGGTGGAGTGAAGCGCATCAGAGGACGCATACATGAGGAAACTCGTGGTGTGCTGGAGGTGTTTTTCGAGAATTTGATTCGCAACACTGGCAATCGTTCGGCTGGTTCTCTGAGCAGCATATCTAACTGAACAGTCCTCTTTAAGGACGACAAATGTCTGTGAATTCACTGATTTTGTGTGGATGAATAAATAAACTGTACATATTGTGAGATCGGTGGAATTTTTCTAGCCCATAATTTCAGTTTTACTATATTCAACATGAAAAAAACCGCACGACAGCTTATCGGCGACGGTGACCCATCGTAATCGTTGTTTATTTGCGCATCAGTCCATTTTTGCGACTCAGATGTCGTAAGAGCTATATTAGAAAATGTGCATATTTTGCATGCTAGAGAATATTGTTCTGAGATAAAAGTAAGTGTCATCGATGACACACAGCTTGCATACGGGAATTCTTACACGCTACGTAGAGTGTCTAGTTAGTATGCATGGTTCTTTGAAGTTGTTGTGTTTCAGTTAGTGTAGCTGTCATCCTGCCTTCCCCAAGTGCTGCATCTTCTACTGCTCCTCTTTAGCGATTCAGTCCTTGTACAAATTAGGCGCGACTTAGTGCATTCCCTGACGCCCGATTGACCGGAATAGCAAACTTTTAGCAAAAAAAATGTAATAAGCTCAAACATTGAAACAACCTATCGCATAATCTAAACCAAAGCGTACAATGTTGGACATTGGTAAACGGAGTACTGATGGTGTATAAGCTACAGATTTCCTAAGGTATCAATGAACAGCCGACTGGCTCCGGAGGGATGGACTTTGTGATGGTGACGAGATGACCATAGAGAACACAACCTATGGGATATCTGTTAGGCCCAGCCAGATTATTTCATAGGCTTTGATAGGAATGATTGAGATGACTTCGCCAACCTACACTGTTTTTAAATGGACTTGGACAATTAATAAATTAACTGGAATAAGCAAAACAAAGATATCCTTTCTGGGTCATTAGTTCGGAAACGTGCTCTTAAAGGCAGCACATGAGAAGCTGGAGGTTTATTTCAGTACCCCATTTGAAAGAAAAACACCAACATCGTATTTATCTACGTAATACAAGCGTTTCGTGCCCAGTCCACTTTTTTCACTCTTTATTAACATTTCGAAATGTGTGAGAGATGAAATAAGCAGTAAACAGGGATTCAGCAAAATAATGAACGAGGACAAAATACAGCGCTAACAATGGACAATCAGGTACAAAGTACTGTATTATGCTGCTTGGGTATTTCTGCCCCTTTTAGTTTACTACAGACACGACCTACTTACAGGAACGTTTATTCCACAACTCATTCAATAGGGATATGGAGTCTAGACGGCGTCCGGACTCTAATCCACAAGAGTAAGCAACATTCAGGAATAATGAAAACACTAAATCGAGCCGTTGAAGTGTTGGACAAGCACAATTCAATCATCTGTCCCTGCTAAGCAATGTACACATAGAAGCAATATTAGAATTTAAGAAGGAGATGCTCAAGATTTGGTTTCTAATATTCCGTAACCTCACAATGTTGAAAAACAAAGGAATAGTCGGTGGATCACTCACTAGCCAATCAACGTCGATCCTGCTTTGAAGTTGGATTTCATTAGCATTCGATCTCACATTTACACTCCGCTAATTCGTTAGACTCATTTTCTCATTATCTTCTAGGAAATATTGTTAGTGAAACATAAGACAAGCCAAAAATACCTGAAGGATCCTCTTAAGGCCATACTTCGATGGGCGACATCGTCCGAGATACAACAAGCTGTAGTTGACTGCCGATAGGTCATCATCAGAGAAATCACAATATCCGTCGAGATTCCGTCCTTCTAACTGGAATGTTCATAAGGTAGTTCAGAGGCTAAGTAATTAGAGGTACAGAGAAGAAATTGAGATTCAGACAATAGCACACTTTTCTGACTGATGGCATCCAAAAGAAGTCCTTGTCAAATCGGTGTTCACTAATTCTACGTTCAATTATGTCAAGATGCCTTGCTTCTGTTGCGCTCAGAAGTCTGTCAACGACAGCCAGTTTCTCACCTTCCTGGAATTCAACTGCCACAATGATCAGCCTTTCGCAGGTAATTTTATTCTCCCGGAAAAGACACTGTATTTGATTGCAGAAATCTATTGTTATATTTATCTGAAAATATTCTCATATCTGATAATCAGCAAAATACTATATTGCCATTTGAAAGAACCACAGAATACACGTACATGAGACATCGACATGTGGAAAAAATGATGATGTGCGAAACTTCGAGAAAAATCTTCGCAACCGATATTCGCCTCAATACACGTGCTCCCTATGCTGACTTTGTAACCACTATTAGTAGCCTGAAGTTTTGGCAGAATAAACTTCTGAAACGTCGGCTCTATGCCACTCGTGCCAATAGTTCCACTCACCTCTCTAATATTGATATAACTCATGTTTTTCTGAGACAGATGTCGTCTGTTTATCTTAATCAGTCACCTCATATACATAGAAAGCGGTTTCATCCGACAGATGTCGGAAAAGTTCATTTGCGTCAAGAGAAAATTTTTAATTTATGTGGAGGATATATTATTACAAATCGGAACTAGCTCCGAATAGTGCGAGTTGCACGAGAAGTTTACCTCGTTGAGGATTTTCAAATGCAGTTCGCACGGAAGGCTGAGGAAAGACGAGTCCACGAATTGGTTCACGAGATACATCTAAATATGTGCACAAATAACAAATAAATTCAATGCAGTACGTCGAAACAAGAGAAATAACTGCGGTATGTCCCAGAATTATTGTTTATGTGAAAGAAGGTTGACGGATATCGAAGAAATATGGAGTCTAACATGTTAGGCACAGAAAGCAGTACTGAACTGCGACACTATACACAGAATCAACTGACGGCCAACGCATAATTATCACATCTGATGGGACTTGAAGTAGGCAGTCGCTGACCTACGAGGGAAAATCAGCATCTCTGGTGACTGCTGTCCTGAGACATGCTTTTAACTAGAGCTTATTGCCCATTGTGCCATAATCAATGTTTTGTTTCGACTCAATTAAAATCTGGAGAACACTTCTTTGAAATAACAGGTAGCTCCTCTATCAGATTGTGTTCGACAATTTCAGTACTTCTGCAGGCGAAAAATAGTAGGAACTTCTATATGGAAGAGAACATGTACAATTGGTTAAAATAAGTCACTGTAAATGAGATAATCTGACTACTATGGGGACCACTGTTCTTCGATGCTCAGTGAATTCTCAGTGACTAGGCCTTGTCACTTGATGGTTCAGAAATCCCAAAGTGGAATTTACACAACCGGGGAAAGACATGAAGATCATTTAAGAACAGCCCCGCAGTTCTAAAATTTTTGCTATACGTTTGGCCTAAAATAGCTTTATTTTCAAGGGAACCACAAAGCTGGCGCTCTCTCCCCTACGACCAGCTGTAACTTGGGCGAATTTCCAGACACACCACATCCTACGTTTTGTTTTGAGTATCTCACATATAAGCTGGAATTCTTCCTCATCGCCCTTGCCTCAAGGTTATTTCCACTTATCTAAGGACAGCACTGTCAAAGAAGAATAAGTGAAGAGATGAAATGACACAATCGGGATTCGTCTTGGACGCTTCTGTTGGCTCATAAGCCTTCATAACGAACTAGCGTTTATTCTCCTACAAATTAATATTCTCAGAAAAGCCAAATTCCTAGCGTTCAAGCATAAATAAGCTTTATCGATGCGATATGCGAGAGTCGTGTTACTGACTCCGTCCCAAAATGATGGAGACAGTGCAGACGACAGCGGGCTGGAGTTAGCTATACCGCGAGAAGTGCTTAGTTCTCGTTATAGACCATTCAATTATACTTTGCTCAACCGTCGTTGGAATTCTAATATAAACTTTGAATTTCAAATAATTCAAAAGTTTCCCGAATAGAGAAAGATGTTGTCGCGATGCACCTTGCAATGGCGTTTAGTAGCTCCTCCTTTTCCGAGCGCTTTTCCTCCCTTTCTACGACCAGACATAACGACAGACGCTCACTAAATAGTTGCCCGTGCACTAATCTGCCGTGCTTATATAGCACTACGGGTCGGGGCACCACGGTGCGCCCCCATTCCCAATTTTTAACACTACACTACGGACACGTACGCACGCACTTAACCGATTCTACCACATAGTTGAGCCGCCGTTACACGCCACTTATACGATCAGATGATTAACATTTTTTTAGCAATTAACTCAATACCAATTAATTCAAACACACATCGCTGTTATCTTCCATATATTAAAGCCAATTATCAAAAAATGCATTTATTCTACGTGTCATTACTTTCACGAAATAGTAGAAACACAGAAAACACTGGACACATTTCCAATTGTATTCATAGACATTTGTGGCCCTAAAGAGGGCCGTTGGGTTAAATTGTATACAGTTCAAGCACTTAAGCTCTCTCTCTCTCCTTGAATGCGACGAGCTAGCTCGATGTCCTTGGGCATAATCGTCACACGTTTGGCGCACAAGTTTGTATCCGCGAACAGTCCCACGAGATAGGCTTCAGATGTCTCCTGAAGAGCGATTACGGCAGATGACTGAAAATGTAAATCGGTCTTTAAATACTGAGCGAGTTCACGAACAAGTCGCTGGAAGGGCAACTTACGTATCAGCAGCTCGGTCGACTTCTGGTAACGACGAATCTCACGTAGAGCCACAGTTCCGGGACGATAGCGATAAGGCTTCTTCACACCTCCGGTGGTAGAAGCTGATTACTGACGAACCTAGTTCCGGGTCATCACTTCCGGTGGCCGCATATGGTGCCGGGATATGAAGTCCGGTCACCATGTAGGATGTCCCCGGGACATCACATCCGGGGACTGAAACAAATATGTGGAATGCAGTAAAAAGGCAAGAATTCAAACAATCTACCTGACTCTTACCAACAAGCTTTTAAAACACTGATATCTTAAAAGAACGCCCTAACATTCTAAATTGCGAAATAAAAATAGGCCATTTTTGGGATTACGAGAGAACTCGGCAGCGGGACACCTCGTCCATTTCTGTGGTTCGTCACTTATATATGTTTGTTTCATCTCTGGAGTTTCTCGTCGAATACTTTTTCATGGCTACATAGTAACGGGACCAATTAACCGACTAAACTAGATCATTTATTGATAATTTTCATATACAAAGCACTAATATGTGTTTTAAACAGTTAAAGTCGTGGCTAATATGCCAATAAAGTTTATCATGTAAATGATGAAACATTGTGAACAATATAATATAAATTAGTAAAACCGAAAAGTGCAAATAAATTGCATTTATGTCGTCCTTACAAATTTGTAGCTATATGCCCTCAGGGGAAAAATCACTGTATGTATTAACAGAATGGCAGCTTACGTACCAGCTCCTGTCTCTTTCCGACCATCTCAACGGAGAGGTTATGCCATTGCCTTTAATCCACTTCCCGGCTAGTCTGAATTATCCTACGAGTTTGCATTCCGCAGCATCAATAAAGCTAAGCCCATCATGACTTATTGCTGCTGTAACTGCAGAGCTCTGAAGGATGGTGCTCCTTCAGCTTTCGGAAAGATCCCATACGTCCACATAGCGAACGGCAACTTTATCACAGACTCAGAGAATCGAGTGAATCCGCATTTTTGCACGCCAAGAAGTTAGGCTAGGGCTTTAGCACGACGTGAAACCATAGATGTCGGCAATTATCTTCGTGACAACGCCAACATGACGCCGAAGCAAGCCCAGCACACGCTTTTGAAAAGGCTAGCGAAACCAGATTATAGTGAATAACTTTCCTTATTCCTTACACTGTCCATTTTGGAAGTTTTTCTTAGGTGCTAATTATTTTTCTTTTTAAGCATTCCTTCCACCCGCTGAAAAAAGAGCTATGATGGAACAGCTAACTGTTGGACAGTCTGGGAGCTGCGGCACCTTAAGAAGGCAGCTGTCATATAATAGAAATTATATGAAGAGTGCTCAGCCTGTTCAACTGGGCCAAATAGTCAGTTATTTTAATAACTAACTTTGTATAACATTATATTATTTTTCCGTCAATTTCTATTGTCACACTCGTTATTTTTTAAGGATAAATCCAATCTTCATTGTGTGACAGACGACGAAGATCTTCTCCTTCTCGATGATGGCAACATGATCGTAGTGGGGAGTAGGATGCTGTGGAATGCTGTATTTCACACCCTAAATGTGAAATCGTTCTTTGTAAGTAAATCATCTCTACCCTATTGTAATCAGCGAAATACTAAATATTTATTAGGTGGATGGGGGTTACAAGCAAATTTCCAAAGAGTTGGGTGCTGGCCGATCTAAACAGATATACAGTGTATTCGTTGAAGTACAAGGAGGACATGCTCTACCCTTGTTTTTCGCATTGACCAAGGACTCCCAAAGAGCCACATACGATCGGTTATTTAAGTATGTGACTTGCTACCAATTTATCAACTTAATTTACTCTATCTCCATTATTGTTAAATATATTCACATGTCAGATAGTTCAATGATGAATTAGCGCAACTTGGCGTCTTATACCATATTACTTTACCGGGAGTGAAATTTGTAACGGATTTCGAACTAGGTGCAATGAAAGCAATTGAGAGCCAATTGGGAATCAAAGTCTTAGGGTACATTAAACATATAATTTCTCCTATTTGATACACCCACTTTGTTTTTCTTACAGATGTACGTCTCACTACAAGAAATGCATCTATCAGAGAAGAGATGCGGTTGGACTCCGGTTTAAGGCAGCGAGCAATGCTCTCGTTGCCACATACTTTCGAAGGCTCGGAGTATTGCCTTTCCTTGCACCGCATCTCTTTAACATCTCGGAATGCCTTCCCCCAGCACGCCTGCCTAGTGATAAGCCGACGGAGGCTCTACTCGATGACTTCTGCACTTACTACAGAAGTACGTGACTCCCACCTAATGGGATCTTCCATAAGTACTTGGATCATAGTCAGAATTTCTATTCTAGAACTACCAATGCTGTGGAAGGTTCCCATACACCAATCAGAGCCGCCTTCCCCAGTGAATCTTTTTCATTCCACCACTACTTTTCTTTATTATTAAGGTTACTGCAGACTCTTCAGACTACCAAGTTTCGCATCTAATGGATATGCTGAAGTACTGTCGTGGTGAGATGACTATCGCAAAGAGTTTAACGGCATTCATTGCCAACGGCACGGTACATTCGTTCAGCCAAACCACGGCACCAGCAAGAAATTCATGGCGATATGAGGAATTTCCAGCAGTTCCTGATTCAACTTAATGGGACCTTGCCGACTTCAAGGAACATCACGTCATTCCTGGATTGTATAGCACATCGAATGGCCTAGTGATTATCTAGTCGTTTTTCTGTCATATTTTTCTGTTGTTGATTCTTATTTTTAGTTATTCAAACGGGTTACATTGTGTTTTCGGGTATGTAATAAATCTATTTTTCAAGCAAATTTGTCTTTCTTTCTTTCTTTCTTTTTTTCTTTCTTTTAGACAATTCACTAAAATTACAGTACTACGTATTTAGAATATTAAACGACGATATATGCCTGTATCTCTTAACACTGTGCTTTTGTGTCTGCGCTCTAGATTGGCAGGTAGCCAATAAAAGGACGGTGCTTCAATTTGCCGAGTTCTCCTGTTACGCATTTTCGGCGGAAATTTAAAGGTGATTAAAATCCAGCAATCAAGTTCGTGCCCATCTCGTCCCATTCGGATAAAGACGTTCTACTTTTTTAGACCCGTTAACCTCAATGTTCTCTTCAAATATTTACGTTCATGTTTTACACATTTACTCCGTTACCTAATTGATTTGTGCTGTTCGCAACAGCAAATTCAGCTTTTTGTCTAATTATCTAGTATTGTTTCTCTTTTTTCTTCCAATGATCAGCAGAGAAGTCTAAGAGAAAATTATAATTTTGTCTCTACACAATTTTGATATTGATGAAACAAATATTTAGACTTGTTAATTTACAACTAGCTTGAAATAGTCTTCGCTAATTATTTTTTGCTTAATTTGTCATGTAAAAGCAAATTCCTTGGCGTAACTAATCTTCATTACAGAAATAGAGAAATAATACACTTACTTGATTGAGAAATGGGAAGCAACCATAAATTATTGCGAATCTCATTGCAATTGAAAATTAGTTGTAGATCACAAATTCAACAGTATTTAGTCCTAAAACTGTTTATATTTGACTTGCATCTAAATTTACTACATTTCTCGCCACTAATCTTAATAGCACCAGATAATAGATGACGAAGTGCTCCCCCAAACTAGCCACTACTATCACACAATAGATAAATCGGGAATAATTAGAATAAAAGTGTTCTTAGAGAAATAATCTAGTATGCCAGTGTCGTCTGAGAAATCAATAACTTTTAACTCATGTAATGCTTAGAAATGAGGTGAGAGAAAAGAGATACATTAGTGAGGCGGTGGATAAGGAGATGCATATTTGTCGTTATGGCATCTAACCCGTCTGATATGTTGACTGATATGTGAATTGAGACGTGGAAGAAGCAGAACGAGGACTATTTTCTCTAAAAGACAGGACTGTGAAAACAACCATACAGAGCTAATTTATATTCTACACAAAAATTCGTGTCGTTTAGAAGTAATTATGTAAGAATGTTTGTTTAGACGGCAAGTTGTTTCGAGGTCTTGAAAATAGCCGCTTAATTTTTCTTTGAAGTCGAATTCGTATTTTTTGCCTTTCGTAGATTTGGTAAGCCTCTTAACAACCTGGTAGTGGCAAAAGAATTCCGAAATTTAAAATGACAGCTTTCATTGTTGTAATTACTATCCAGCACGTTTTAGATCTGTGAATTGAACGCATTTCTTTCTATTTTCATATTACAAAAAATTATACAAAGAAAATTGAAAATAAGAAAGTAATGGAACAGGAATTATATCTTCAACAAGCTTAGAGATTAAGAGTTGGTATGTGTGTTCGGGACAATTTTTTAGTCTAAGGAAGGTATATTTTTCACTTATAAAATCATTAGTGAAAAAATTTCCTATGAAATGCAGGCTTCTTACCCTGGAAAGATTGAGAACACAGTGAAAATGATCATGAATAGGTGGGCTCTGTAGCATTAAGAAGCTTTCTTCTCAATATTTAGGAAAAGCCGAGGAACAACATTTTTCATGTTGCTCGAATATTGAGAGTTTTGTAGCTCCACTGCAAGTTTCCTTATTTAAAAGTAGCTGGAGTGTAGACAAACAGTGTCGCTGTGGATCGAGGTGAAAGTGCACCAGCGTGTACTAGAGGCCACAACTCTCTTCAGAGGGGAAATATTCCAATTTTAAAAACGGAATTGCAATCAGCGTAAAATTTCGCGTTTTATAGATATTATTTGTATAGGCTTAGACAAATGCATACTTTTATGCACTAAATGTTCCCTACCGAAGGTGTAATTATTAGTGCTATTGCTGATACTAGAGTATTCAGGGCATAGGCACACAACGAAGAGTTTGTTTGGAAGCTTGTAGTGAAAAAAGCCTTCGGCAACATTAAAGCAATTCCAGTACCTCTGCCAGATTTGGCTTTTCCAAAAATCGACAACTTTTTTCTCCATACAGATGGAAGACAAAAAGTCGTAGGAGCCGCACTTCTCCTGTTCAAGGAAAAGGGTAGTCTTTCCTACACTTAATTCATCTGCAATTTAAGGCAGCAATCCCACCACTATTCAGCCTTGCGACATTGTGAATGAGGAGAATAGAGGTTCGCACTGTAGTTAGTTAAAGACTCTAGTAGACAGTGGATAATTTACTAAGACCACACTTGTCCACGTCACACGCCAGTTTCCCGACCGGAATAAATGATTTCCCTCACCTAGCAATATGTAATAATCAATAAATGAATAGTAGTATCCGGCAAAATAATAGACAAACAATAAGCACAAATCAAATATTACAAATTCATCTACAAAGGACTACATTGCTCTTGCGTGATAACAAAAATAATCATTTACAGCACGGAGTTGCATGATTTGATCTCTAATATTGCGCAAACTCCACCGTCCTTCTTCAGTGCTCTCAATATTCGGTTGACCATCCAGTAGACGATCGACGTCAATCGATCTTTTGAACTTTGAATTCGTACGAATCAACGTCACGTCTACACTCCAATACTTCCTAAGTCACATTTTTCTTTACTTCTTTTTAGGAAATTTCGTTAGTGAAACGCAAGAGATGCGGACGGAAGCAAAAGTTACCTCAAGAATTCTCCAGAGACCGTGTTTCGATAAGCGGCATTTTCTGAGATGCAGACATCTGTAGTTCCCTGCTGCTAGGCCGTCATCGCAGAAATGGAAAAGATCATAGATATATAGCTCTTTTAACTGTAATATTCATAGGGTTTTTTAGAGCCTAAGTAATCAGAGGTATAGAGAACAAATCGAGATTTAGACAATGGCATACTTTTCTAACTGATCCCATCCAAAAGAACTCGTCGTTAAAACTGTTCCTCTCATTTGTATATCCGAGTATGACTAGACTGCTAACTTCTGTTGCACCCAGAAGTCTATCGACGATAGTCAGGTTCTCTTTGCTGTTGAAGTCACACGTCGAAAGCATCAGCCTTTGTAGATTACTTTATTTTTGCGAAGGTGCTGTATTTCATTGCAGAAATCTAATGTTACACGCACCTGGAAATAACTTCATTCCTGAGAATCAGAGATGTACTATATCGAGATTTGAAAATATTAAAAATCACACCTATTCACATCAAACGAAAAGACAAAATATGACAATATGCAAAAATTCGAAAAGCTGATATTCTGTCTAAAGGGCCTATTCACTGACGTAACTTTGCAAGAACTAGACGCAATCTGAATTTTCAGCCGAATAAATTTTTCAAATAGCAGAACACTATTCGTGCAAACAGCTCTGTTCACCTCGTTAACGCGACAACTTCCCAGTACTTGCCTCGTCAAATGTCGTCCACCTCTCTCAATCAGATATTTCATATCCCTAGAAACCAGTTTCATGCGACAGATTTCTGACGAGGCATCTGCGTATGCAAAATATTAATTCATTGAAGTGACGCAGGATAGTGCAATTTCCAGGACAGTTTTACCTCGGCTAGGATTTTAATTTGGACTTTCGGTGGAAGAATATAAAATGCTGGCCTCCAGCTTCTTTCAATCAATCGTTTTAGTTCTTTTGAAACCGTCTTTAATTCTCGCATCTCAGCAGCACTTGTCTGTAAATTACTGGTTTTCGGTTACTTTCTATTAGCTATGTAGTTGTGCCAACAGTAGCATAAAAGTGGTGGTAGGAACCTCTCTAAGGAAATGGCATTACAGTTCGGGAGGAAGGTCGAGAAATTAAGTGTTCAGGGATTGGCCGTCATCACTCCTCTTCGTCAAGACTGTGACATCTGATTTTTTATCAATTCCAGCTTCGACGTCACATTGAGCTACATTCACAAGAGCCATCTAAATATGTTTGAGAAATAAATCTAGTGACCAAATGAAATACACTAAAACAAGAAAAATGAGTGATATGGGTCACAGAAATATTGGACATGCGAAAGATAGCTGATAGATATCGTGAAGATATGGATTCTGATACGTTCAGCACATAAAGCAATACTGAACTGCTACACCGGACTGAAAGTTAACTGAGAACCAAGGCGGAACTACCACATCCAGTGTGACCTGAAGTAGATAATTGTTGACATCCGAGGTGAAAAGAGCACCTATGGTGACTGCTCTCCTAAGGCATCCTTTCAACTAGATGAGCATCAATCTCAAAAGAGAAAAACCCCCCAGGTGATAAAATACCAAACCAATCTCTGCAGAAAACATGTCCGAGGACTACAATGAGAATATTTTGATGACTGTTACGTTATTTACGGAAGATGAAATCTGACTGATTTTTGAATCAAGTTGTTAAATTTGAGGTGCTTAAACCATTTTTACAGTGATGGTTATAGAGTAAAATGTTAACATTGTCACTGCAGTGGGCGAAATCTCCCGTTCTGCTCGAGGCACTATAAATGGTCAGCAGTATATTTTCTCCATACAGAACTACTTTTATACCTATGTGTTTAAAGGCTTACTCATTTAGTTAGCGTCTGTCGTCATATCTGGTCGTGGAAAGGGAGGAAAGGCCTAGACCCGTGGAAAGGCTAAGTCTCGCTCTTCGAGAGCCGGATTACAATTTCGTGCCGGTCGTCTTCATCGTATGCGTCGTAGGAGCAACTATGCTGGTCGAATCGGAGCTGGGACTCCTATATACAGTGGTGTCGCGAATTAAGGGCTTGATAGTGCACTCTGGTGCGCCAGACTGCACTAGAGGCCACAACTCACTTCGAAGTAGGAATATCGCGAATTTAAAAACGCATTTGGAATCAGCGTAAAATTTCGCATTTTATAGATATTTTTATGCATAATTTCATAAATGCATACTTTTCTACACTAAATATTCTTTAGCGAAGATCTATTTAATGGACCATCACAATCCCAGCGTCTATCATAGTGTAGTTGCAGAACAATTGGATCGAGGGGATGTGGGTGGCTTTGACATGTTTTTTAACTTTAATCACACTTATTAATGTGACTGGCAAGTTGGCCTCTCGATTGACTCCCGATTTTTGTCGTGTCGTTTTTCAACGACCGACCAGCCTACCAATGCAACCGAGGGGTATTCTTGGTATGATATTTTGTGATATATTTGTTGCTTATTGTTTACTTGATTTTATTTGTAATAAGCTCTTTTCTTTTATTGAGTTCCAACATTAATAGCAATCTCTAATCCTTTTCCGTGGTCAGTATGAAACTACAAAATACCGCGCGGCTGCATAAGTAGGCTGGTCGGTCGTTGAAAAACGACACGACAAAAATCGGGGGTCAATCGAGGTGCCAACTTGCCAGTCACATTAATAAGTGTGATTAAAGTTAAAAAAACATGTCAAAGCCACCCACATCCCCTCGATCCAATTGTTCTGCAACTACACTATGATAGACGCTGGGATTGTGATGGTCCATTAAATAGATCTTCGCTAAAGAATATTTAGTGTAGAAAAGTATGCATTTATGAAATTATGCATAAAAATATCTATAAAATGCGAAATTTTACGCTGATTCCAAATGCGTTTTTAAATTCGCGATATTCCCACTTCGAAGTGAGTTGTGGCCTCTAGTGCAGTCTGGCGCACCAGAGTGCACTATCAAGCCCTTAATCCGCGACACTACTGTATCTTTCTTACACTCCCCGATGATATGCCTAGTTTCTGCAATGATACAAAAGTGGTATTCCAGAGTCAAAGACCGAGTTTAAGCACTGAAGATGTCAACGATTCATACTAATACTAATATTGTACTGATATCAATATTTGCATGCTAATCTAGTGTTCATTTCGTGTTATTGTTATTGTTGTGGATTAGCAAGTGAAGAAAGACTACGGTTTACTAGGCTAATGTAGAATAGACAAGAATAGGAACTGATTTAAGTATTAAAACAGGAAGTTATATACATAAGGCGTTATGCTAATTATTGAATCTATATGTACTTAACATGTAACTCTGCACAAGCTAATTACGTGCTACTCATACATAACAGTTATATTAAAATTAATTATTAATTTTAAAATTGATTTAAATTTTACGTCTTGTTCTCTACATAATTTAGCTCATACTTATATAGTAATATAGGATCAATTTCCCATTGCCCACATAATGTAGACTAATATTGTTCATTTTCAATAATCGAGAATTTTTTAAACCAAATTAAAGCTCTTAAGCTTATCAAAGGATGCCGTTCCTCCTCAAATATATAAGCTCCAAAACGTTAGAACAAACGTAAGTGTCATCGAAACAAAACCGAATGACGGTCTTTTGTCTTAAGTAAGTTGTATGATTCAATTTATAATTCCTTATATTCACTACATGTTCCGATTAGCCCACCGTGCTAACTCGCAGTTCTTAGCAACGCTATTATTTGTGATGCTTGGAGCCTATTCTTAACGTCTTGTATGTAACGATATAGAAATGCCACAAACACGGAATAAAATATGGTCTCTAATCAAGCCAATATTGTAACATCTTTAGTTGTAATGCAAAAATGAACACTTTCTTCTAAGCCCTCACTCTTCCAACGATAATATCAATCAGTGTCAATTAATAATAATAATTATTATTAAAACCTAACTTAATTGCCATAGAGTTAATTAAGAAGATACAAGTAAACCGTAACGCATCTTCTTTCCACACAGTGGCTATTGATTTTCTGATCCTGAGCTGACAGCATTTACATTTAGCAATAGAACGGCGATATTTTTCCCTACGAACAATATTATGAATATTTCAGTTGGTGCATAACTATAAAAGTAACTTTATAGTTATTACCTCAAGTGATACTAACAGTTACTGACATCAGTTTGCGATATAAACTCGTTTCCGAAGACACATTTTTTAAACATTCGATATATATCGTGTTTTTATTTATCTGAATCTACAAAAAAAGCGAAGAACATGCAAGATTCAACATCAACAGTTAATAATTATTTGTAAAAATGAGTATGAATGCGGAGAGCAATGATGGTCTTGAATTGACATCTTTCATATTTTCTGTATTTTATACATTTCTCTCCACTAGAAAATTCTAAAATGTGAAAAATTAGTGACAAGATTTAATCCATTACAGTCAATATTTAAAGAATCATTAGATATAAGCAGATTTGATAATCGCATTAGTAGTCCTCTTCTCGAAAAAGAATACGATAGTTTCAGCAACAGTTAATAAACTCGCACCTACGTAGAGGCCGATAGTTCCTCCTATTTCGGCTGAATAAAATTGATTATATCCTATATTCTATAGTTTAAAAATAACTACCATTTTAGTGAGAAACACTAAATGCGTAAAGAAACGGATGAAACAATACTTTTAATGCACATCTTAGAAAAATGTCTGTATGATCCCATCTTCAATGACAGTTAATGTCTATGTTGTAACTAGGGTCTTTATTCGGGATAGTAAAATCGGGATTTCGGGAAAACGGTATAGACAAAATATCAGGAATTTTCCGGATTTCGGGATTCGAGACAATCCCGAATAACAACCCTAGTTGTAACTCGTCTTAGTATTCAGAGTATGTTCACTGTGTTGGTTTTCCCACAATGTACGTAGATACTTCTTGCACTTTATGATTTGCTTTTTTATTTACAATAACTGTGCGGACCCTATATAAGGGGTCCCGAGATTGAGGACGAGGCTTTTCCCCTTTTACTATTATTCCGCTGTTGCGTTCCTAATAAAGTATTATTCTCCCCATGGACATAACAGTCTACTTACCAAGTAAAAGAAACATGTTGTATGACCGTTCTTGAATTATCGTCTCCTGTTTAAAATGGGCAAAATATAATTTGATGTGGAGTAAATTAACTCTGAAATAAAAACGAATCATGGAATGTACGAGAATGGTAACATAAATCTAGTTGGTAATCGATGAATCAAGGTTCAATCATTGTTTACCTAAAGATTTAATTATGTATGGTTTTGGAAACTTTTTTCAGTATAAGACTAGTTTTTGTTTTTAAATATTTTGAATTGTGCGCGTTGTGTTAAAAAAAATTCAAATCTCAGAGTTCAATTGATAATGAAAATAACTTTCCTTAGGACGTGGATAAAAAGCGCAAAAAAAACAACTTGCGAATTCTTTATTATAACTAGAAATAGTTCTGCGTGAAACTTTGGCAGGTCTAGGTAAGCAAAGGAAAGAGAGCAGCAATTAATTCAAAATTCAATATTATAATTAGAAAAGCAGATTTTCTCATTCAATAAAACTGGAAACTATAAAATCATTAAAAATTTAATTAAACTAATAAACGAGTCGGTAATTTCTCTTTGTTTGACTAGCTAAAGATATATTCAGTGCCTTTCAAAATGATAGCCCACTTAGCATGTTTTGGCGTTTTTTAACGAAAAAAGCGCAAATCCACTAATCCTGAACCATCATAACAATGGGTCGTGATTCTACGTTGAGTTTACACAAAAGAGGTTAAATTAAAGTACTGTCAACTACCGGTTACACGGTGAAGCAGATTGGCGAAGTCGTCAAGCGCTCCAGGAAGGCCATTATGAATTTCCCGTGTCACCAAGAAGGATATGGTACAAAGAAGAGTAGTGGACGACCTAGCAAGTTGAATGACCGTGAAAAACGGGAAATTCTGCGGACTGCGCCGAATAGCACGATGAACATCAATGAAATCCGTAGGACTTGTGGCATTGATGCTTCAAAAACTACGGTGTGGAGAATTCTGGACAAACGTCCCAATATTGTCCGATCACGAATGAAGAAGTGTCCACAACTGACACAAGCACACAACGGTGAAAGACTTTGCTGGGCCAAAATATTCATGAGATGCGACTAGGAAAAGGTACCACTTTTATGAGTCTTCTAAAATGGGATTATAAACTAATTATTTGGAATTTAGGTGATCTTCAGCGATGAGAAGAAGTTCAACCTAGATGGTCCTGATGGTTATCACTCCTACTCGAGGAATTTACGTAAGGAAACCCAGCATTTTTCAACCGGAAATTTCGTTGGAGGAACTATTGTGGTTTGGAAAGAGTTCAGCGTAACAGGATTGGTCGACTTGGCGTTTGTATCGACGAAGATGAACAGTGCCGACTACCAGAGTATCTTACGACATCACCTAGTCCCGTATCTCCAACGATGTCCAGGTGTTAGCTTCACTTTCTAACAAGATAATGCCATAATCACTGTCGAAGCACCAAGACTTGGTTGGAGGACAATCATGTGACCATTATGGGCTGGCCATCGAGCTCTCCGGACGTAAATCCGATGGAGAATCTTTGGGCTATTCTCGTCTACCGGATTTATGCCGATAACCGTCAGTTTGAAACCGCCAAGGACCTTCAATCTGTCATTTGCAAAGCATGGAACGAAGTAGACGAAAGTGTCATCAAAAACTTAGTTAACAGTATGCCTGAACGAATTTTCCAGGTTATTAATAGAAGTGGTAGTTGTACTGACTATTAGTTAATTGTTACATACATTGGTTGTTATTGTTTTTTTCATAAACACATATTTTAATAAAGTGGCCTATCATTTTGAAACGATGAAAAGTAAGTGATTTTAGGAAAAATTAGCATAAAAGCCGTGATTTTTGAAAAAAAACGCATAAAATTAAAACTGAAGATTTCCAAGACTGTTACGTATCACTTCAGAAAAAACTGGATTAATATGACAACTGAGAACAGAAAAAAAAGAGAAAAACACAAAGTGACCTATCATTTTGAAACGCACTGTAGTTAATTAATTTTTGGGTATAAATTAGCGACACACCTAGGAAAAGCACATATACATTTCCAAGATATTTATTAGATTCTAGTTACAACGAAGCCTTTACAGTTCACTGGAGATCAACATGGGAGATAGCAAGAAATATTAATACATTTACATCTTAACAGTGTAAAACAATGATCTAATTAAAACAAATAACAAAATCTTATAATATATGATAAATTCCTATACGAAATCTAGATAATAATTAGTAGAAACCTTTTCAGACCCATAATTTTGAACTTTGACACACACAATGTCATATTAAAGGACAAAACAGCAAGAACGAATATTACGATTTTGAAGAAGTTCTGATATAGCCGAGGAGCATTCCACATGAAAAAGTATCATAATAGAAAAGATAAAGTACGTAGAACATTAGAGTATTAAGAAGAAGAGCTTAGAAATAATATAAATGAATTGCATGAAATGTAATTAATTTGTGAATCCTGACTTTACGATAAATTCCAACTCTTATTTGAAACCTCATGAAACCTATGAATTGATTTCAGATTCAAACATTCACTATGAATTTAATACAATTTATGAGCTTCAAATAACTCATTTAGATCTATCCAAATTCCAATAATTTGAAATAAAAAATAGTTGCTTAAATATTCTAATAAGCTCTAGTCGATATGGCTTTACATAGGATATGTACAACAAACCAAGAATACTACTGGCCATATAAAGAGGCGACGAAATAATTATCCACAACGGATACCTGCAAAATAAGGATCTCAGAGGCGAACATTAGCTGTACTTCCAACCAAATTATAAGTTCCGTAGCTACGTTTTGAGCGCAATTTTCCTAGCAAATATGTAAAAGCAAAATATTCCAAGATCAATACCTACATTTGCGGTGACGGTACACAAATGAATAAACTAAATTGATGTCAAAATACTCCTAATGTATGATGAAGAATTCTGTATAGTACTCACGGCACATATTTTTAATATATTATGGAATAATACTGGTCTTAGAAGTATTCCAGAAATATGTTACGTTTTTGCTACATTCTAAAGATTATCGCTACGGATCTTATCGCGTTTTGGTTGATTTTAAATTAAATATTTGAATATAAATAGCCACTAACTTGGAAATTACTTTCAGTTCGTATAATATTAGTAAAATAGCAGCGAAACAAGGAATAACAATAAATATTAGAATAAATATTGCGTGTAGTATAAACACCGTAACAATTGTACGTTGTTGACGATAAACGCAATGGGACATGACAAGTCGCCGACTTTCAATCTTCCTTAGTGTACTGAGAAATTGTTTAGATAAATGATTTTAGCAATTCTGATTTGATTTTAACTGACTTTTCTAACGAACTTTTCATAGTAAAAGCATTATTAATTTTAGGTTTAAATAACTAAGCCTAATGTGTATATAAAGCTACTTTAAAAATTGATATCTTTATTCTCGTTTTCAATCACCACAGAAATGTTTGCAATTATGCGAAACTTCTTAAGATAGAGATTAAAAGATTAAATAATTATTCAAACTGGAAGTTCTTATACAACTTCATCTCTGTAGATAGTAACTTCTATATACAGTGATTTTCATAATTATAGGACACCCCCATTTGTCGCCTTAACTGGGGACCCAGTGTTTCAAATTTTACAAAATTTTTATCCTGACACCCTGTCACATCGCCAAAACTATCTACACTTTCTTCTTCATTGTCAATACATTTTTTCACAGTTACATAATTATAGGGTATTTAGGATATACGAGCTTTGAAATTAGAATATCTTGTGGCAAATATGCCTTTTGTGGATCCGTGTAGGAAACGGAAAATGGCTCGTGGTTCCCTTCTCAACGATATCGCAAAAGGAAAAGCTCTGGCGTTTTCTGATGCCGGATTGAAGTGAATGGAGAATACCAAAAAAGTCATGCGCTTTAGGGATGTTCTTGCCAATTTCCTGAAAGCTCCTGGTGAATATGGAATCAAAAACAGTGAAGAGAGACCAACCAAGCAGGGAAAATGGGAAAAAAAGAAACATACGATGATAGCATCAAGTAGCATGGCCAGTCTGGATGAAATCAGAAGCAACTACTGCCAGACTGTGTCAAAAACAACGGTTTTGGAGGGCACTGAAGGCAAATCCATTCGTCAGGCGGGAAAGGGTGAGAAAGTTTCCCACGTTAACAACAGATCACAAGGGAGCCAGGATTGGTTTTGCTCGTACACACATGTCATGGACTTCGGAATGGACTGAGGTAATTCCCTTTTTTCGAAGTGCATGTGCCTTTTCAGTACAAGCTCACTTTATTCAGATCATCTTCAGCAACAAAAAGAAGTTCAACCTTGACGGTGCAGACACAATTACTTCCTACTGGAGAGATTTGAGAAAGGAGAGAGCGTTTTTTTCTACTTGAAACTTTGGAGGCGGAAGTTTGATGGCACGGGCTACATTTTCATCGTTTGGTGCTATCGAATTAGCTTTTGTTTCCACTAAAATGAACAGTGTCGACTACCAGCAAGTCCTTGAAAATCATCTGCTCCCTCATTACAACAGATTTCCACAGAAGAGCTTCATATTTCAAGAAGACAACCCTGTCGTCCATCTGAGTTGCAGCACAATGAATTGGTTTCGGCGCAGGAACATAGTCCTTATGGACTGGGCCGTCTCGGTCACCGGACCTAAATCCCATGACAAATCTTTTGGGAATATTATACCGTCAAGTTTATGCCCACAATAGGTAGTTGTCTTCAATTGAGGACCTGAAGAAGACAGTTTCAGAAGAGTGGAGCAAAATTGACCCAGCCATCCTCAGAAATCTGTCAACAAATATTACAGAACGCATGTTTCAAGTGATTAGTGGAAGGCGTAGTTGTACTGATTATTGAAAGTTATTTGTTATCCGTTACAGATTTTTTTTGTTTTTTGTAAGTATTTATCCTAAATGCCCTATAATTATGTAACTGTTAAAAAAATCACTTTTTTGCGTTCGTGAAAAAAAATGTATTGACAATGAAGAAAGTGTAGATAGTTTTGGCGATGTGACAGGGTGTCAGGATAAAAATTGTGTAAAATTTGAAACACTGGGTCCCCAGTTAAGGCGACAAATGGGGGTGTCCTATAATTATGAAAATCACTGTATATAATAAATGTACAGTTGAATCAATTGTTTTCTATATTTTTTGGAAAATATATGGAAATAAAGTACTAACTTACCTGTAACTTAGATATACTATCGCTAAAAAACTGATTGAACAAAAAATACCTCCTTCTATTGCTAAAAATTTCATGATCACTGAGCCACTCAACTGAAAGAGAAATGCTTTTAAACTCAAAAGTGAAAATATGGATATTACAACATATATTAAAGTTTAAACCCTATAGCACTGATTTTGTAGACAATTCAGTATTAACAAATATAGATCCTATTTACAAAAAATTACCCGCTTACAATATTGTGGCTTTTTTCACGTAATCCCCAATAACTGTCTAAAGTAGAAGAGATATGCCCTCAAAAATCTAACTACATTACTCGGAATAGGAATTTTGTAAATACGGAAGTAGATTTAAAATCAATATTGAATTTCCTATCTGCCACTTGCCTACTTTATGATCACGACTTAGACGACGCAGCGCCATTGCAATTGCTCTGTTCATTTAAGCATTAAAATAAGTCACCCTACAATGCTTCTAAATAGCGTTTTTTTTCAGTTTGCACTTCATACTCAAAACCGCAGAATCAGATTAATCCAAAAGATTATATGGATGACTAGATCTATATAAAACCGGTGAAGTTCTAGACACAGTTTCATACGCTCATATTACATAATGTTGATTCATATAATTTTCCAAGAAAAATCTTCTCTAAAGAGTCTTATTATAGCAGTTTATGTAACACATGCCATCTACGTTAGCACTCAAAGATGATTACTGAGAAAAAATCTGAGCCAATTTTAAAACTCAACAATCAATTTTGATATAATTATAGTAGTTAATGCGAAATAACAGTTATTGAAAGCATCACAGAAAACAAATCCAATATAATACTATGATAATCTAGTATAATTTGAATTTCTAAAAATGTATTTTGCATTAAATAACCTTCTATATATTTTATTACTAACATGCAAAACATAAATAGAGTATTGATTAAAAATAGATATTAATCTAGGATCGTTCTTGAAAAGTACAGTCTCATAGTTTGGTTGTCTCCAGTTGATTCCATAATAACCAAGGATCATATTCGTTATAATAAATAAAGGACCAATTATTGCAATACACCAGTGCATAATTCGAATCCCTGGAAGATGGCATATATCAGAAACGTAAATGTCATGATCTTCATATAAACATTTCTTCAATTAATTGCATAACTTTAACACTAAGGCTAAGATTTCAGATTGGTTTAGTAGCTTAGTCTATTGAGAAATGAGTACCACAGAACACAGAATCGGTGAGACTGTTGTCGTTACGCGATGTCTAATCGTTTATATTGGGTGATGCTGGATCGTCCCAATAATCAATTATAGACTTATAGATCAGTTACATTGGTATGAACGGAACTTTTGTTATCTGTTGATATCTCAGCAATTTTCGTCTATCCGGGTCAAGTATCTGAAGATGCGACGATGTACACTAGGATGTTTTTCTTCTAAAATTGCTTCTCTTAGTAAGTAGTCTTTTATGGTAACAGTCCGTTATAATGCAGATAAAATAATGCCAAGCTTGTTCCACCTACTGGATATTAGGTCTACCGGAAAGTTCTGTGCGTTTGTGAAGTGAAAGAAAATAATACATTTTTCATACATTTAATAATATTTATTGTACAATATAATTTCTGTCGTGACTTATGACCTCTTGTCAGCGTGATGATAATTTGTAAATACCATTTTTGAAAAATGCATCGTCTTTAGAGGCGAAGAACTCAAGTAGTGCTTTGTTGACATCTGCTTCAGTTTTAATTTTTTTTCCTTCAAAAGATTTTTCAGGGAGATAAACAGGTAATAATTGGAGGGTGCTAGGTCTGGGAAGTATGGTGGATGCGACCGAATTTCCCAGCCTAACTCTGCAATTTTCCGACTAGTCGTCAAAGCAACATGTGGTCTGGCATTATCATGATGCAATATGATGTGCTTCCTATTGAACTTCGCCGGCCTCTTTTCTTTGAGTGCTTTGTTTAAATCATCCATTTGCTGACATTATCTCTCCAAATTGAGCTTTTCGTAAGGTTTAAAAGCTCGTAATATATTGGTCCTTGCATGTCCCACTATATACACAACATTCTCTTATTCAGGCTGAACCTTGGTAAAGATGGGGCCAATTTTCCCGGTTCATAGTATGCTCTTTTCATTACGATTTTTTCGTAGGTAATCCACTTTTCATCACCAGTTATAATCCGGTCCAAGAAGGGTTCGTTTTTGTTCCGAGCAAGCGGAGATGTGCATATGATGACTCGATTAAGCAAATTTTTCTCGCTTAATTCATGAGGCACCCATCTGGAATATTTATAGATCAATCCTTGTTTCCAAATATGGTCCGAAATGGTTTGTTGAGCTGAATACAGCTTTTCCGCGATCTCCGATGTTGTCAAAAAAGGATCCTGCCCTATCATGGTCTTGACAATATCGTCATCTACTAATGATGGCCGCTCAAAACGTGTCTTATCATTAAGGTCGAAATCACCTGCTTCAAATTTTTCGAACCATTTCCTGCACATTCTATCCGAAATTGCATCTCCATCAAACACCTTCACTAAATTTCTACACGCTTCTGTAGCATTTTTCGTTGTTGGAATTCGTACAAAATATAGCGTCGTAAGTGAAATTTATCAGTAGGCATGTTTACACGATCGCGTCTCACTTAACAATGACGTGAGAAACCTCTGTTTCAGATAATTTAGAAGAGCACATGTGTATAAATGCAAGGGTAAAGAGAGACAGTCATGAATGTCTCCAATGAACACGTGCATACATTTTGAAATATTAAATAACATTATCAGACGGAACTTCTCGATACACCTAATATTTATATGGTAATGGACTGTATCTGCTGAATTAGAGCATAATATTTATTATTTTTGCGTCTTTCATAGACTATTAGAATATTTTTTTCATATAATATTTTCTACTAAATAAACAATTCAATTATTTTTAAAATGATTACATAACATCGAAATTTACACCCCAATACACTAACAAATACATGGAAGCCAACCACAAGAAAAACATTTTTAAATACTGTTCTTTAAAAAATTTGTTAGTTTCGTTAATGGGTATAAACAGCTAACAAATAAATACAAATCCAAAATTTGTGTCATTGAATTGTTATAATTGTATAAATTAATAAGATACTTTACCTTTAACCAGATTTATTCCAGTGAAGTGGACGACAAGATAATTATATGCGAATGAGTACATTATAGAAATATGCAAAGCAAATATTATCGTAAGAGATATGTATACAAGAATAATAGTAGAAAATGGACCTTTACGGATTAGCCCATTAACCATTACTAATGGGTATGGAAGCAACAGATTTATTTCAGCAATAAGACCCATATAATTAGTCAGCAATGCCGGTAAAATAATATGACTTATTAATATATATTTGTATGATTTAAAAATACTGCTGCTGGATCTCCACATAATATAGGTTACCAACACAAATATGGTATCAGTCACAGCAGTAAAACAGAATAGTAAATATTTTTGAAGATCAAAATATCCATTATTTTTGTAAAATTGATATGTATCAAAAAATCTATCACATGCTTCCAAAATATCCATAGTGTAAAATCAAAATGTTGTTGAAATCTGTTTTAAATAGACTAAAATAAACAACTAGTACAACTTTACACTCAATATTTAGCTAATAAATAATGTGTAGTACTGCGAAACATACGATTTTCTCAGATTATGAGAAAAAATGTAATTAGTGACATTTAAAAGATATGCGGTATTTGGACAGTGATTAATGTAGTCAAAAAGGATGAAAATCACAAATTTTATCCACTAGCCAGAGAGCCTTTCCAAATGTTACCACTAAATTTCAGTTAGATGAAGAACGAATTTTTTCTAAGCCTAAGCCACTAATATTATTATCAACATAAGTATATTTCCAATAATTTAGAACTTATTTTTGAAATTTATTTATCAGACACTCTGCAGCATTATATGAGCTTAATTATTAAAGTATTTATTTTAGTATTAGTTAGCTAATAAGAAAAAAAAACAATTATTTAAGCGTTAAATCCATTTAAAAATCATTTCTGAAAAATGTTTTTAAACTTATTACTAATACAGGTCATCAATAAAATCAAAATAATTACTACAGATGAAGCAAAAATAGCTGCAAAAAAAACTGACAACCAATACTGGTTAATAACTTCTAAGAATGTTGTTATTTTAAGATTTTTCGAGTGACTCATTATTGAGGATGTTTGAGTTACTTAGAAGATCTGTAGGTGGTGTTTTACGCACTGTTACTTTCCTTTAAAGCATAATCACCAATGTGAACAAATATTTTGGCTTAGTGAATAATCAAGTTATTGAATTACTCATAACTTGCCATGCTCTGAAGGCTATTCTCTTTCTCTCTAGTAATGATTCATGTTTACCTAAAAAAACTCCCAAATTCTTATTCAGAGTTTATTACATAATGAGTGAATTTTTTAATAAGCGATTCTAAATTCTTACACCACGTGAAGATATTGCTCTTTAGAATAAATCATTAAAATTAGAAATGAAAAATCAACGTCATAGTACCCAATTTGACAAATTTCGCATAACGTACTCCTAAATCTAATAATATACCATTTTTTCAAATCTCTAACAAAACTTATTGAGGACATTAACCCCTTCATATACAAATTATGGATAGCATTTCACTTGTTTCAAAAATTTATATATCATCGATAACATATTTACTTCTAGATTCTATATTGCTATATTTGTGACCATTAATTATAAAATAACATCTAAAGTTTTATAATTGTAAATATAAAAAGCCATATTTATATTAAAGTAACTTATACACCTACGATATATGAAATTTAAACAAAGCCATATAGGTTTAGTGACCTGTTTTAGATGTGGAAACATTACGGTAAATAGTTGATTCTTTATAAACAGAAATTCTCTCATCTATAGCTATAAACAAAAATTTTTCCACTTTTTTAGTAAAATAAATATCTTCTACATTTTTAAAACTAAATATTCATCTCGAATTAGAGATTTATGCGCCTAAGATAACTTCATTCAAGCGTTTAAATGTTATGTTCGCTTGCTGTAACATCAGAGAATAATGTTTCGGTCCAACAGACGAATGTTTTCTGGGACTCAATTAAATGATAAACTACGAGTATGTGTTCCAGATAAGCTATAAGCACATATTTTTATTGAATGCTAAGCAACTCATCTTTATAGGCTATTGTTTTGTAATTATAAATTAAGTTAATTGTAATAGAAAAGTACTTTGAAATATTTCGAATGACGATTATATTTAGTACATTTTTCTAGTCGTCTATGATAATTATAGGTATTTCCGATTAAGCTGAAAAATTGTTGATATAATAGCAGACAAATACTAGTAGTTTTATATATGAGCTTCGTCACCAACTTATATATTATTACGCTGATAATTATGCATACAAGAAAGGTCAGTAGTAAGAAAATGAGCCTGTAATTTTCTCTTTCCAAATATGTCCGTTCTTATGCTCAAACAATAAAAGGTAGCTTAAATTCTCAGGGAATGTTCCTGGAACAAAAATAACAAATAGCCAGGCCGTGATTTATCATCACAACTTGTGTAATTTCCGCTTTTTTGTATCCTACTTAATTACTACAATTCACGTTTTATATAGTCTAATGAAATAAATCTTGTGTTAGTGAAAATTTCACTACGAATTTTTTGGTATAAAATTTAAGTAAAATGGAAGGTGGTAATCTCATTGTGTAAGGTTTTCGCAAAAAATACTCGTAAATCATAAGAGTAGTCAATTGAATGACAGCCTTTTGAAATAAATTCTAGAAGAATATCTTTTAATATTAGTTCACTTCAGCAAGTGGTAAAATATGCAAAATAGCAGAACTTTATGTGTGCACAATAGTTAAATTCATTGAATATGAAGCCAATACTGAGAAGTAATCAAGTTTAAATCCTATCATTGTTTTTCAAAATTATAGGGGACTCCACTTAAAACTTGTTAAATCATTTCCATACATTAAATTACTTGTTGGAAAATGCTTTTCCGTGATATTCAAGTTGAGAAATTCTATTCTTTCCCTACCATAACAGCGGTGTATTAGAATGGCAAACCATCCCGTCCTTGGTGTTATGAAGCCTTTTTATATTCCTGAGAGAGAAGTCAGTCTTTTCCCTATTAATATATGTATTCTTTTATCAAGGTTCCGCTTGGAAAAGAATTTCTTTTCATCCCACGTGGTTTACTAGGCTTAGTTGTATATGACTTTTGTTCAGCATTCGAAACTTTTGGAATGTATCCTAATAATGGGTTTATTATTTTAGGACTTTAGATGTCGTTAAAATAATTGATTATATGAACAAATAAAAAAGCTTTGATGGAAGAACATTAGAGAGTGGTGCTTTGATTGGTTAAATTTTAGATAATTATGCATTGAAGTTTTGAGAGAAGATTATTTGATTATGTTTAATAAGACTTAATAATATTTAAAAAAATTAAAGTTACTTATGAATTCACTTATATTCATGTACGCGATGTTTAAGATCACCTAAAACTTACTATAATTACTGAAGATAATTTAACTTTTTGAAAATAAGAATAAGTAGTCTATAAAATACAGTATTTTGGCGTACCATCTGGTATATTAGTGTGAGGAGATAAAATCTATGCGGCACACTTTTTTTATTTTTAATCCAATATTCTAACGATACAGAATTCAATCACTGTACAAATATATCTTTCTCGCTACTATTGGAATGCCTACAGATATTAATAGCATGATTTATTATGGGCCAAACTTCTGACCACTGCTCTCAGTGCTGTAGTCCTCGGCATCTTCCTCGTCCTAGTCACAAATGCTTGGCAAAGGGTACGTAAGCACTTCCACATGTGACTCTCCAGATATGGAGTTTAACATGTCCGTGGAATTTATTTCTCTAGGACACGTTTATCGCATCAACTACATAAAACTGATTTTATTACTTGACAAAAGAATTTATATTACTTAAAAAAACTGCAAATCTTTTACTGTGCATGAATTGTTTCAGTCTAAAAATATTAATATTAGTGATAAAGAAATTCGTATAATGTGAATAAAATCAAAGACGTAAGAACATTTGATAAAAGAAAATGTGTTTTAAAAGGAGTTCTTACTTAATTACTCGTTGCAGTTTATTAGCCGTTTGGAGAGAAAGGAAGCACTGGAAACTCGTGATCGTATGATAATTCCTCCTCGTTGTGCTGCTAAGTCACAAGAGATAGGGCTGATGAATGTAACGCCTTGGAAAGAATACTTTACCCGAGAGCAGCCATTTATTCCTCCTTGAATTTGTATAACTAAGAAAACAAAATAAGAGGTAGACAATAGTTCTCTACTTTTTTCTTTTCAGTCCGTGATATCATTGTTCTAAGAGATAACATAACCTCGAATAATGTTTTTAAATTACATTTTTTTGAAGCCGAACTACACTATAATTAATTAGCACAACTTTCATAATTTGCCACTTAAAGCGAGTATTGATTTAGTCATCATATAGAACATAATATTGTAATAATTCACAGTATAATTTATCGAACTTATACCTATGGTAAGTATATATTAATGAACAGTAATTACGAATATTAAAAGGCTTCCTACAATTGCATGACTTATCTAATGGAGACACCTGATATTATATTTCAATAATTTATTCCACTTTTTAACTTTCCAATGTTTGCTAACTTTAGTTATTTTTGTACGTCCTCCACTTTTGGATAATGCAGAAACTACTTTAGATAAAGCTAACTCTATTTCTACTTGATCTAAAACAAGTTGCAATAATTAGGTTCATCACGTTCAAAAGGCTTTAATAAGCAATACAAATGAAATGATGTCGAATTTGTATTTCATATTAGAGAATTCATTTTAAAGTATTTGAGCTTATATGTCTGATATTCCTTTAAAGACTAAATTTTAGCACTAATAGTCGTATAAGAAATAAACAGAGAATAGTTCTTCAAATAGTAATTAAAAACGTACATATTTGATTTTCCCCTTAATGATTTAGCGTTCGACACTTTTCTTTACACTGTTTATCTTCAATTAGCTGTTTTTATAGCTTAATTCATTATATTAGACATAATATCTCATGTAAATGTTGAAAGAGTTATAAGGAGATGGTAATTGAGATTTTTCAATATTTTATAGGAGTAAATATTCAGAAAATGTTGGTGATACCTTTTTCTCTACTTTATTGTTCCCTACATTTATTTTCAATCGTTTTCGTATGAAATCGGGAGCTAATTATACTTTATTTGCTTCCATAATATCGACGCTCACAATGAATGTCGACAACAATTCTAGTCTCACAATCCTTGTTTACAGATAGGGTAAATACAAAATTAACTGCACCTTCATAATCAATTGAGTGAATATCATCATGTGTAGTTAAGTTTACTATTCCCCAAGCAATGGTTTATAAATAATATTTAATTTATATTTTATAAAGCAGAACATTTTTCATGAGAATGGAATATCTATTTTACAATAACTAAGATTATATTAAAACAAAAGTTTTAGAGAAGAAAAACATACGTGAGAAAACAGTGTTTAATGTACTCCTGCTGTTCACATGCAAGCCTTGCAAAGAAATATTCAATCTTATGCATAGCCAATCTCTCTATTAATTAATTACTTAATCCTAGATATGTATAGAATATTATGGATACAAACAGCTATAATTCGTAGTAACAAATAGCTGAAAACAGACTTTAAAAATTCATTTTGATAGTGAGGCTTATATTATTACTAAGGACTATATTCATTAATAGACGTCAATGAAGGAGGATCCCTTTCCCACACCAATTGTTGCTTATTTACTTTGCAGTTAAAATTGAGTTCTTTTTAGTAGAAGAGTGTTAATATACAGTTCGTCATAATTATTGAGATGCATCTTTGTCTACCACCTGACTTCGATTATTTTTCCATATAAAAAATTGTATACATGTCGTTTTAACTAGGATAACTATTCGAAAAAATTGTTTAACACTTGTAGATGTTAACACTATATCAAAACAAAATAATATAGTAGCAGCATATTTAGTAAAAAAATATTCTAGATTTAAATATCAAGCATATATTTAATTTGCCATAAATGCTAGAAATAACTTTAAAAGTTAGCAAATAAAATAGCATATGTAATAGACTTCAGACTTTAGACAGAGTATCATATTTTTAAAGCAGATTATTAGGTAGATGGTAAGGTTAAATAATATGAGTGTGTGCGCTGATGTGATGAAATTTTATAAGAAATAATACGATATAAGCTTGGTCAACTTTTTATATAATAGACTCAGCCAACGGAACTTGATTGATGGGTTCATATCACCGATTCGCCTCCATCGCTATTAATAACTCTTCTTATTTAAACGATGTTCTGCTTAGAATGTGGAAAACCAATATATGTATGCAATGAATGCAGCTTGATGATAGGAAAAATTCTGTTCTAAATTCAAACTTCTCTTTTCTCTTCTTCATGATTTTTTTTCAGTAGCTTAAAACGGTCAAAATAGAAGTATTTCAATTAACCGTTTGAATTTAAATGCTGTTTCTCTCCAATAATTTAATCCTTTATTATATTAAAAATTTCATGAAAGTTCCAGATATATTAACCTTTCTTACTACCTTTTATTATTAATATATTCAAGTTAAATCATATAATATTCAAACAATTAAAACGCAATTATATGATTCTCTAACGACAAACAAATTGTTTTTTAAAAAAAGTTAGAATTCTTACTGTTAAAGACGCTCAACTTGCTGACACTTAAATTTTCATCTAAGTGATAGGATATTGCATTCCATTTATGCAGCTAAGAAAGTAATGTTGAAGTGAGAGGCGTGGCCATAGGCCGATGCCGCACATCTGGAGCTACATTTCCGTGGACAGAGCAGTTTCCTCTGTTCTGTTGTCCTCCTTTATAGGCTAATTTCTTTATTAACTTTCATTTTTACTGATATTGGTACTTATATTATATCATATTATTATAGAATGATCTCACTGATAACCAGAATCAAGTACATGCTATTAATATTAATTTATATGCCGTTATTATCTTATATGTTGAGAAAGTTCTGACGAAAATTTTGATGATAATTATGCAAGTAACAAATTTTTCGAAAACAACATTGTTCAAAACAAGCAACATAATCAAAATATTCCCCAACTGTGGGTCAGTCTGAGCTAAATTGGGCTTTAGCAAGTTGTCATAAAGATTAATATTGTTTTTTAACGAATGTCGTAATTATTCCTTAAAAAATAAAGAGTAAGCTAGACTACAAAGAAAAAATATTGTCCACTAAATAAGCTTACGGTAATGGTTATAAAATTAAAATAAAGCAACACGAGTCATATCATCAAGTTTTTGTTCTCCAGTCAACATCCTTTCCTCAGATAGCTGTAACCCAATCTACATGATGATTTATTATGCGAGGAGCCAAATACTAATAACCACATGCTCTACTGTCGATGGTCGACCTATAAAAGCCTAAGTATTTTCAAAATAAAGTGGAATTAATATAATTAATAGTTCCATCTATTTTAACATATCTATAAAATATCACATTTCAAATATTTTTGACATTATTTCAAAAAGTAGAGGTTAGAGAGTTAATAAATGTAGTTGAATATTCGATGAAAGAGGCCGATTAAACATCACAGTGAAAGTTAAGTCTTAAAAGTTTGTAAATCTTTTAAGCCTTGACCAATATCTAACGTGGTTCAACAGATTTAATATGTTAGTTTATTTTGTTGTATGATTGGAAATAGACCTAAAATAGTCAAAAACGATTATAATCTACCTGTGTAATATTCCCTTCTTCACTTTATCATCTAAAAAATAGAGACTTAACATTCACTAGCTATAAGTAAAGCGGTGGTAAACATATGTAGATTAAGCCAAGTCAAAGCCCCTAGCGGGATTCGTATTTCCCACATCAAAATGCTCTTCTACGTATTCCAACAAACCTCTAAGGAGGAACTGTTCGTAAATTATATGGAATGCTATATGACAAGTCAAGTTCTTAAAATGCTAATATTTAAACCACTAGGTGCAGTGTCTTAATAAAGCTTTTCATGGTTAAATACGGATTTTTAAAAATAGCGCTTTATTGTTTAATAGTCATCACAATTGTTAAATCAGCCGAAATTATGCAGCGAAAATTTCTCTATAGGCGTGGAATTTCCGTATTTTTTCATCAATCATAGCGCAGAAACGAGCTTATAAGCTATTGTAAATATGACAAGTTTTTAACACACTTTTGCTATATCACTAAGTAATTTACAAATATTTAAACGGTATTAATTAGTTAACAAATATTACATTATCCTCAACATTCAGATCTCACTTCACACCTTGAATATCTCTTAGATGAGAAAAGCTGATATTCTTTCAACTTCCAAGTTTACCAGTGTTTTATTCCATCTAAAGGTTGATAAGGAAAAAATAAATCGGTAGTAGTTAAAAGTGCACTATTTAATTATTATTGTACAATATACATTCTTAAAATGTACAATAAGCTACCTTATTTCTTACTCACCCATCGCAACTGTTTATAATAGCTCTATACGGTTATACTTTTCCTTACATGCTCTCCAGAATAGAATAACTCTATGCTTAATTAATTCACTCGACAATATTTACAATATCTTCTAATATTTTACCATGAAACATACAAAGCAAGTTAGTGGCGATTATCAATCTTGAGGTTTGTAAACTATTTCCTTTTTTCATACCAAGACATTTAACTCATTTTAAGATATTTCAGAATAGCTATAATAAGGATGTATTATGAGTTTTATATGTCCTTATTTAACTGCCTCTAGGATAATCTGATAGTGCTCTTAATGTAGACTACTTTTCGCCAGAGATTGCCGTCCCTAATTGAATCAACTAGGCCTGGATGCAAAAAGCGAGATACACTCGTTCCTTCCTTCGTTTCCTTGGCAGAATTCCCCTTGAGACTGCTTACAACGCTTTTACACTTGTCCTTCACATAGAAACTCTTATAAGGGCCTCTATAAGTCCTATATGTAGCTATGTGTCTAAGTGGCAGTGAGACGAATTCCCACTCTGTGGTAGTATGTGCTTGCATTTGACAGCTCAAGTCAAGCTGAGCCTTCTTTTCAGTTTGCATGAAATATTTTTAACTTATATAATTCAGATAGATATGTAATATTTCGCATAGATTATGATACATCAAGAATAACAAAACAAGAAAAAACCAGGCAAACTACAATTTTATTGCTCTAAAATTCTTTCTTGTTGATTAAAACTATAAATGTATTCGATATTGTCGTTTGAATCAACTTAGCAACATTCAAAATACCACTAATAATTCCATTCTTACTCATCTAATCACTAAAGTTTTAGAAACGAACCTTGCGCAACCCGAAAGCTGATGAAACCTCGTTAGGCTAAGAGTCTGTCTGCAGCACATGTTTTTTCGTCTGCGAAATATTCATATGATGGAAGATTAGACAAATCTATTGGAGAATAAGCCAAACATCACTTGAAGCGAATATCAAGTGTTTATGCTTTGATTTCTTAATGACCTGCAGTATCCTATAGTAAAACTTTGTGCCGGAAGCGTTTCTTTGTGTTATTATTCATAGTTGAAATTCTGTTTGTTGAGTGCATTTCCTATACTTGCTTTCAACAACAGCTGGAAGTTCATAATTACACATGGTCAAATCTGGCATTTGACTTTTCAATACGTATTGTCCATGGTAGTTCTCATTTCCAATTCAAATAACTGAACAACCGGCAGTTTTCCGGAAACATCAGCGCGAATTCAAATCTCGTTAGGGAATGGAAGAACAGATGAACACTAAGATAGCCCACACATGAAGAAAAAGGCTTCACTGCCGTGTTCTTCATTTAGTTTTCTTTTCATCAGTCCGATTTTCCCATTGCCTTCGCAATGCAGACATTACTACCGAGGCATTCCTAATATAGTTGGCTTGCGTTCATGCATTTTCTTCTTGTTGTGAAGGTTTATAATTGTCAGGCCTACATGTAATGTAGACGATGAAATAAATCTTGATATCATCTGATAACTTATCTCTCAATGATTGCTATCACTTACATTAATCTTGTAATTATTCGTTTATTAAAGTAATTCATATGAAATGTCTCCTCCAAATAATATCATTTTTTAAATTTAGCA
This sequence comes from Heterorhabditis bacteriophora, assembly GCA_964036235.1. Lineage (NCBI taxonomy): Eukaryota > Metazoa > Nematoda > Chromadorea > Rhabditida > Heterorhabditidae > Heterorhabditis > Heterorhabditis bacteriophora. The sequence continues at coordinate 5,163,282 of OZ038426.1, read as the reverse complement.
TCTAATGACGTTAATAAACATAATACGCACATAATAATATATTCCTTTCTTTCCAGTAGATTTATCTTAGACCAATATATTATCTACTGAGAGGGTATCTAGCTTTTCGTTCTTGATTCCTCTAGAACTTTAGGTCAGATACAGGAAATAATGAAGAATATGTATACCCTCATCCAAATAGATAGAGTAGCCCTCTCACTGTTATTCTCCTTTTTATTCCTTATCCTTTCTAATACCTGCGGTTGCTATCCCCTTCCATAACACCCGGCCAATAATTGTGTTCATATGCCTCCCAATTCTCAGCGCTCTCATTGGAACATTGAGGACAAAGCGTGATCCTTTCTAACTGCTTCAATCCATTCTCTAAAACCATTACCACTTTCACTGCTGTTTTTAATAAATATCATGAAATAATTAGAATTTGGCTTGGTCAAATATGCGTTGTTCTAGATGAGTTCAGTATGCCTAGCAGCATTGATGTTTGAATTAAATGCTCTAGTTATAGATAATTATAATCATGTTCTCAAGTACAACCTCGTTTTGCCATCTTGCTAATCTTAACAACAGAAAAAATGTCATGTAAACGCCTTAATTTTTCGTTCCTATTTAGTCGTCTCAGGCGTCGTTACTCTAAATTGGCTTCATATGACACTCCTTAATGCCCTGAACGTGTTTCTGCAACATATGAGCTTCCTTGAATTCTGTTTGATTAAATGTCTTATTTTGCAGAGAAAATTTATAAAGTAGCCTAACTAGGATCAATGTTTTTTAAACATTTTTCCTCCGCCACGTTGTATGTAGCATAAGATCAAGAAGAGTATATAATTACCATTTCTCATGCAAAACTTTATGTGATGATCGTTTTGCACAAAAATTTTGCTACGACCTTATCTCTCCAGTAACTGGCTTCTATTTCACTTCAACATTTTAAATTCTGTTTCCCTGCTCTAGTCATGTAATTTGTGTTTCAGTAATGTTCACAAGAAATATCTAGTTACAGAACATGATAAGTGCAATTTGTTTGCCCATTGTCTAATTCAAGAAATCTTTTAAAAATGGATGCTTTCGTGTCATATGTCCGCTGTAACACATTTTCCGTTCCTACTTAGACTAGTATTATGGATGACGAATGATAATATTTCGAGACGAATTCCCTTAGACGAGTAAACAATTGATAGAAAGGACCACCACATACAAAATGTAAAAATAAAGAATGGGCGTTCTCAATATAGAAAAAATATGTTGATTTGTTGTTTGAAAATTAGGTTTTAAATGGTTTATCTCATTCACAAATCGATATAGAGGTACAAACTATAGAATAATATTGGTTAAACATTGTTTTTTAAGTTTAAACATTCATAAAAAATAATGAGAAGCTTAGAAGTGGGATACAAATGTTTAAATTTCTATTTTTTTGATATAAAATTAGAGCCTCATTATTCTTGGTCGATTACTGTCATCGTCACAATGCTGAATTTCCTCAACGTTACAGAATATAATGTTCTTCATTCATAAGAATGCAAATATATTGTCAGTTAAGGTTAATATGCGTTCCATATGTTTTCAGTTTAATTCTTATATATTACTTTTACTATATATAATTACTATTCTCCGAACAGCTAAGATTTGTGTTATGTCATGGAAAATCATCATTCAGTGGCTACACAATGTTTTTAAAGCTACTAATACTAGTATTTTATGAATAACCCGTTATTATTCACCAAAATTCATTTCACATAACTGAGCGGATGTTATTTTAACTGATTTTGCGTAAAAATGGTGTTTATCTGTAAATTCCGATTAGAGTATAGTACTCTTGAGCATCTATAGATTTTAAGGGCGTGGCTGCCGAAAGAGAGAGAATCAACGTTGGGTTACTCTACTGAAGCGCATTCTCCTGTAATAAATACTATTTCTTATGTTCATAACTCTTACTTAATAATTAGCTTAAGACCATCATTAACAAATTGGTTTTATATTTTATAGTAGATATGTTGTCGATGAAGTATTTAAAAACTATTTATTACTTACATTAACATAATAATTATCAATTGTAATGTCTTTACTTTACCAATAATCACAGTTTTAGTGAACGAAATAGATCATTGTGCTTTGTTAAAAACTAATTTACAGATAACAATCTTCTTTTTGATATGTGAGGTCTATCCAAGTGATGAGGATATATATTTTGTATTGTATTCTCATATACAGCACCGTTGTTAAGGTAAATGGAAAGCCATTCACTAGGCTATGATATGAAGAATTGGGTGACAAATGTTTGCGTTATTAAAAAAACAAAGGTCAAATCAAAAAACTTTGACCACAATATACTTGTGTTAAGAAATACTATTTTGAGTAAAATATAAACACTATATTGGAAAGTTATTTAGACAAAGGGCAAACGGAGAAAATGTCCAGAAGGAGCCTGGTCAGAAGGACGTATTGTTAATGCCATAATGGAAAACTATACTAAGATGCTGCCTGATGCTGAGGACAGCGTTCGTGTGAATATAGAAATGCATGTACAGGCTAGTTATTAACTTATATAACTTTTTCTAATAAACTAAAATTTACTCTTCTAGTTCATATAATATTAGTTAATTTGAAGCTAGTTTTCTTCCAATACTTTATTTTTAGTCTAAAGGGTTTTCAGATAAGACATATAACAACTATGACATTAAGCTTGATATGTTAAAATTTTTGACTCTGCAACCTATTTAATAGGATGCCAATCAAGCGATATCTCAAGTATATATATTCCTGTTAATAGCATACATTTGACTTATTTCATGACTCGTTTTTATTCAGATGCCTAGGATCCCCCAATGACTTTACATCAAACCCATGTTTCGTTAGCTTCAACCTGTCACAATTCAATATCGCTTGATGAAATTCTCATTGGAGCGCGGTTAAATGCTAGTAGTTTGAACATATGAGAATATATATTACATAACCACGTAGAAGGCAAAAACTGATGTTATCGGAAATATATGGACAGAAAGTGTATAAAGATATCCCAAAACCATTATTTTGTGCATCTCTTACACAAATAAAAACGTACTAGTAACCACCAACAAAATTTTTACTTCGAAGTTTTAGGTAATAAGAATGTGATTAAAATGAAGGGTTTCCTTAATTATACCATCATCTCTTTCACTCTAATCTTTCATTAGTTTTCTGGTATCCATTAACCTTAAGAAATGACCAGCTCTTGTTAATTAATAACCAATTGTTAAAATATTGGAATGTTCCACTAGCTAGTCTTGGTTGGCATGAGGTAGAGGCTAATGAGGATTTGACAAAAATTCGTTTTTCAATTCTTTAACTCTCATGAGAATTGGAAAATTTGTTTCAAAGAAGTTTCAATAACGTAAGATTTATTGCCTTTTTTGCATTCAAGTAATAAAATTTAGCATGTATTTCAATATTGAATAAGCAAAAAAATGACTATTAATTCAATAACACTATCAAGTGCAACTCCCATCTCATAACGTCAATGTATTTCTGATGTGTTGCTAAAACAGTTGCTCCTTTTGATATTAGTTGTAATACATTTTTAATTATTCTACATATTAATATTATAAAATAGCAGGGGAAAATTGAAACTATTAAAATTAAATTTTTTGTATAAAAAATAATATAATTTTTGAAGCGTACGTGAGCCTATAAAGTCTAGTTGAATGATCAAAGCTGAAAAAAGTTCTCAAATTTCATCTAAATTTGTTCTTATGCTTTAAGTTCATAAAATGCCGGGAATTATTTCCGGTTAGCAATTAGATGAGCAAATCATGCATTATGTCAATCACAGATGCCAACTGAAGAAAATAAACGTCTAGAGGTAGATGTGAAAGGAAAACGACACTCAGAATGCGTTGAAGCCGTGAAATGAAGTATAATGAACAATATTCAAAAGTAATAATGCATAGGAAAATTCATACATAAATAAGATAATATAATATACCTAACATAATAAATTTATTAGATATTTAATACATAATTTCAGTACATAACATATTATAGTATACGTAATTAATCAAAACAAAGAATTTTCCAGCTTTGATTGTTGTAAAGTTTCAACACCAACATTAACGGCCAGTAAAAATCAAGACAATTTTGCTATATGCCATATATATATATATAATATAGTAAACATGGCTTTAAAGAGTCTATTTGATTTTCGATCGTCTTTATCATTTTCGTAAATAGGAAATGTATTTATTTGAAGGACATGAGTTCTCTCAACGAGATTACATCGGATTTCGAGATTGATATTCTCTTCACGCAGTTGTGGCACGATGGCGCTCTATCTTTTGCTCATTTGCCAGCATGTAAAAGGTTTTTTAATATGTTCTTGTTGCTGTTGTTGTTGTTCTTCTTCTTCTTAAATATCGAAGTTTTTCATAATTCTTTACTAAAAATTTTGCAAAAAAAAATACCTGCAATTTTTCATAGTACATATATATTTACAAATTTTTCTAGGAATATCACTATGGAGCCTCGTCTTTTACCTAAAATCTGGTCACCAAACACTTGTCTAATAAACTCTAAAAGAACTATGATACATGCATCACCTAGTGAAAACGTCATGGTTATCCTATATGAAGTGAGGAGTGTAAATCTTTTGTTCTTTTTATTACAAGGAACCTTGATTCATTTATGAAATCTGAATAGTAAGCATAGAAGCTATGAAAGTTAATGTTCATAGAACCAGGGTATGTATATGAAAATAGTTTTTTCATCAAAGATCATTCGGTGGCTAACCTTATGTAGCCTCTATTCGTCGTAAAATCAGTCTCATTTTTAATTATTCAAGCTTGTCTTCAATTACTGCTTCAGCTCAGTCTTACGTCACGTACTCTAGTAAATTGAGTGCATCGAGTCGATAAGTATGCGAGGGAAATGATATTATATATGAAATGAAACAGCATCTTGTGGGTCATATCAACTTGATACCTTCAAATACTAGCAATTATCTAGTGTCCATCTTTATATTAATGATTTCATATATAAGCGCTGAATTATTCTACATTATAGATGCAATTTCGATGTATTTCTAAAAATTCTAAATCTTCTCTTTATATTTACTCGATGAATTTTTATACACTATTAGTGCATTTATGGCTTTTATGCAATTGATCAGCCTATTATAACAATTTTCGCCATTCTTTTTCACCAGCTCTTATAATGCGAAGTGAAATTTAAATTAAAGGTTCAAAGAACCATAGTAAAGCAATGCGTTGTCTGCACTATAGCAAGCCTAATTCAATCTGTCGCACTGATATTTTAGAGCAAATTTGAAAATCGGACAAAACATTGAAGTATCACGTCAATTAATAAATAATGTTTATTTAATTTACTAAAATATAGCTTTACAGTCGAAAATAAGTCCTTCTATCTTCTTGTAAGTTGGAGATACTGATAAAACGAATATTACGTTGAAGCATAAATGAGGATACATTTAGCTAAATTAGAGACCTTAGTTTGTTCATTGTCTCCAAATTTCTGCAAAAAGAACATCTTTAAAACATTTCTTGTTAAATTATGCATGATGAACATAATTAACACCGCGTAAAAACGCTTCGGCAACTCTACTTCATCTCCTGTATAATAAACTAGATTTATAGTTTCCCTAAGACCATAAAAAGTTATTGTGAATATTTTAAAAAAAGATGACAATTAAGCCCAATTGAGCTTTATCGAATCTGCACAATTACTGACCACAATGGTGCTTTTTGTTTTTCATAACGAGCGTTTATTACAATCGCAAAAATGGTTTGGGAGAGAATGAAAGAATATAAATGGCTATGAATGAAAAATTTATTTGATGATGAATTCAGGCATTTGTTTAAAAACGTTAAATGCATATCTAATAAAAAAACACATAAGGTAGCTATAGAAATGTGAATGCCTAAGAATAAGGTAGCAATGGATGGAGCTCCTAGTGTTTTATCTGTTTCTCCTCTGAATGTCACATCATGATATTTTTTTAACATTGTATCAATGTCTTGTTTACTGAACTGTTAGGATATCAATATATTAGACAAAAGCAAATACTAGCGTTTAGTCCCTCTAGAATAGAGAAGGATTATTTGAAAACGGTTTTTTTTGCTACTTTGACAGCTCTTAATGTTGGAAAGCTTATATCTTACCATGAGAGATGATTTTTGAGAACAAATTTACAATGTGCGAGTTTATTTCTAATTTCCGTTGTCATTTGAGATATACTAATGTAGAGCAATATAATGAGGAAATTTTTAAGTAAAGTTCTCTATGCTTAGTTATTATTTTTCGTTTTCACCCTCTCTAACTGACTACACATCTCTTTTAGACCCTTTCCTTTTCTGTTTCTCTCTCTAACGGTCATGCACTTTTACATGTTAGTCTCATCGACTCGTGGGGATGTGAGAAGAGGAGGCGCCAAGTAATGCAGAGTAAGAAATTCAATCGGCAGTGTCTGCCCGGTAAATGGATGGAAACGAGTACAAGAAGTAATATGTTCCTAAGATCAGAAAGACTGAATTTTTGGGCTTTTAGGGGCTGGAAATTTACTATTTGTTCAAAATATGCTCTACAAATAAGGACTCTCAGTAGGTGTAAACCTAAAATTGAATAAATTGCAATGAACACACTCGTATATATAAACTTTCAAAAAATAAGATGTTAATAATAGCAGAACCATAATTATTATCTTCAGAACGGTACAGTTTGGATTAATCACCGCCTATCCGTAAAGTCGCCATGTAATTTGGACCTTCGACAATTTCCATTCGATGTTCAAAGTTGTATCTTAATTTTTGAATCATATAGTCATAATTCGGAAGAGGTGAGATTTTAACTTGTTAGTAGAAAATCAGTGGCAGAGAAATTATTACAGAATAGTTTGTGGATTTTGCTAGAAAGAATCTTTTTAGTATTTGTTTATTAGTATTTTATAAGGAGAAAATACATGGTAGGTACATGTCAATGTTAAATCATTTCTAGTTTTTCTTAAATAATTTCCTTAACATTGCATCTCATTAACAACGCTAGCCGATTAAAAGTTCCATATTTTAGGTGGAACTGCACTGGATGGATGAAGCAGTGACTCTCATGAAACCAATTCAGATGCCTGACTTTGATATGGTTCATTTCGAGACTAAAAAAGAAACTCTTCTTTATCCCAACGGGTACTGGGACCAATTACAGGTCAGTTGTAACATTAAAGTTGCAGAACCTGGAACCTTTAATAAAGGATAATTTTATAAGTAGTGATATTCTCATATTGCTCAATTTTACAACGTTTATGTTCCTAAGAAATAATATATCTGCTTTTGAATTTAGATGGGCAGAATATTTATATATAATTAGGTTATAATAAAATGGAGTTAAACAATGTATTAGTTTGAAGCAATATAAAAGCTTTGCATTCAGCCTTGCAAACATTACTTACTTATATTAATCCTTTTTTTTTGATTAAATGTAATTTTTCCTTTAAAGATATAGCAACATGCTCACTTTGCATTTATTAAATTTATTATAGTGGGAAATATTGTGTTCTAATAATGAGCGAGAAAAATTTAATAATTGTTATATAGGGTATTTAGCCGTTGACACCATCCCAAACTATTCAGTGAGAATGCTTTTATAATAGTTATTAGTTCATCAGTGTATGAACCATATTGCGAACTGAGAAATTACTTAAAAGTTGATTACTTTGGTCTAAAAAAGACGTAATATCCACTATTCACTGGAACGTATCCCATTTCATCATGCGCAGGAATGTGCTTAAGTGAGAACATAAATGCCGGTTTTTGAAGAAGGTGAAAACACAAACCACAACATATTAAAGAAGAAAAGTAAATTAAGTCGGCTCATATAATTCCTAAGCCTCAAAGAGTTTCATCTCAAAAGTGTTGTCACAGATAAATCATACTTTATTTATATGAATAATACCCGTTAAATTTCAGGTAGTTTTCACATTCAAACGTCGCTACGGTTTCTACATTATCCAGGCCTATGTGCCAACATATTTGACCATCATTGTCTCTTGGGTATCTTTTTGTATGGAGCCAAAGGCTCTACCAGCGCGAACTACGGTTGGAATCTCATCACTTTTAGCTCTTACTTTTCAAGTACGTCTATAATATGTCGTTTTTATCTAATATTTAATTGTATTAAAATACTCATTGTGCTCTGTAAAATGTATAATATGCTACTGTAAGGCAATTCACTGAAGAGAGAAAATTTTAATCTTAAAAAAGTAGCAAAGCTTTCCCATATAAAACTATTAATACGTTGTTATCTAAAATTTTATTAACAATGCGATGTATTGTTTTATGAATTTATAGTCAATTTTTACAGTTTGGTAATATTCTGAAGAATTTACCACGAGTATCCTATGTAAAAGGTAGGTATCCAAAGTTCTATTTAGACGTTAAATGCTACTTGCTAAACAATACCATAAATTAAAATTTGGCACTACTTTTAATATTTATTAAATTCAAAAGGAATAATGAGTTTAAACTTAAATATCATATTTCAGCAATGGATGTTTGGATGCTCGGTTGCATCTCATTTGTTTTTGGAACAATGGTTGAATTAGCATTTGTTTGTTATATCAGTCGCTGTCAAAATAGTGTTAGAAGGTAAGTACTTTGTATGAAGTTAACTAATTCTCTTCTATTTTATTTCTACCTATATAATGTGTACAATAGATTTATTTTATTTTGCTGAGGGGGAATATTTTAATGCTTTTTTCGATTGTAGTGCTGAAAGACGTAGGGAAAGAGCTCGCTCATCTCAGATTTGGGTAAATGGAACGTGTCGTAGTAGGATGGGAAATGGGCATGCTTACGGAAATGGTATGATTTTTAATGAGTAAGAAATATATTGGAGATATTATCTTCATATACGATACTGTTGATCAATTAATTAAGATGAATTTGAGGTTCTATGATATCTCAATACGCTTCTAATGGTGGGATTCGGGATAGTGCGATGGCCCCCATCAATCGGTCATCAATTATTTCCCATCATCGTGCTCCACCTTCTCCACTTCATTTTCACATGACTACATTTGACTCAGATATACCAATGACATTTGAGCAGGTTTGAAAAACTAAAGTATAATTCTTAAAATGATAGAAAAAGGTAATTTATTATTATTAAAATATAAAATATTTCGAAAGTGTTCCTGTTAAATAATGATGATTTTTTAATAGATGTGAAATTTTAATAATTTTTTTCAGAATTAGTTCTTCGGGTATAATAATACGGTGTACTCGGTAAAAACAAACAATTTTAAATATTAAGTTGATACTAAGATAATAATTTTACAGCCGTCCCAGGGAGAGCCTGAGAGGCCATTAATAGAAGAGGTAACAGAGAAATTCTTAGCACCACACATATTTACATAAAATCTTTCACTATATCACACATCACCCTGCTTTAATTGTTAGTTTTTCTGTCACTATGTTACCTTAAATGCATGCCCATTTTTTTGGTTTAAATTATTGATCACAGTTAGCCTAGCAAACAAATTAAAATTTATAAGATCTACTTAGGTTGATAACTTTAGTATCGTATTTGGAAGTTTTACTTGATCGTAATTTATACTCTAAGTCATGTATATGCTAGATAATAAATAGCTAAAAGTTATTTATTTAAATATCAAAATATATTAGCAAGACGTCATAATCAAGTTAGAACAGCAGAGGTAGCTTATTACCTACGCAGAACAACGTCATGATAATCTCAATTATTACAATCAGTTCAATATACAAGTCCAAACAAAACGTTATATTTAAACTACCAATATCTATATTTGTATCGATAGTTGCATTGATTTGTCACTTTTCTGGAGATATTTGGCTCTTGCTTTCACTTAACTGTTATTCTATCTCCCAACATCTCGATCATTTTTAAGAATGCCTTTTAATGATTATGTATCAGAAAAACAAATAAAATGTCCAAAGTGCTAGCGAAACTTTTCTAGTACATTGTTTTGTAACTGTAACATAAAATTGACAACAATGGAACAAGATGAGGAAATATTAGAATATGTAATCAACAATATTTTAAGCCAAAACTGTGTTTTAGAAGATCATTTTGGTGTATATTTCAATATACAATAACTGTTTATACGCTACTAATAGTCTAAAATATATCAGCACGAGCCTTGTCCTTTGCAAACAAATTTCTTCCTGATCTAATCCCATCCATTTCAGTTTCGGTCACCTTCTCCTGTACCGAATCAAGGCTGCGTAGCCCGCTTTCATCCAGAGGCCGTTGACAAGTTCTCTATCGTCGCATTCCCTCTTGCTTTCACCATATTTAATGTGAGGTTTTGACCTAGAACTTAAAAATATGCATATTATCTTATCACATTTATAATTATAGGCTTTATTTTATGGCAGATCATATCAAATATATTTCTAATAAAATTTAAAATGATCAATATCAAATATTCCTCGTTATTAATTAGAATTATTCTACAACATAAAACCGAGCACCTAAAATGTTTTCATCTAAATATTATTCTATCATTTATTTTAAGTTATATAAGAAAAGAAATCGGATTACGAAGTGGTCAAAAACAACTAAAAGTTAGAGGTTATGCTATCATTTGTGCTGTTTAACAACAAGCATTCTTTCAGCTTATCTACTGGTGGCACTACCTCTCTCAAACATTCGATCAGCATTTTATCCCTCCAGCTGCTCATTAAAAATCAGCTACAACTTTATGGGACTTACAAATTACAATTCTTTTGGTTAATAAGCTAAAAGATTTACAAATATGAAGTTATTGATAAATTACTTAGAATTAATATGCTATAACTTATGCACTGAAAATTAATCAGGTGGTTGTTTTGATATTTTCATGTCCAGTTGTTAACCCATGATGTTTTTTCTCGATATGTTTATGTCTACAGACTATAAATAATTGTTTTTAAATACTTAGGTTCAATTGTTAATTGCAGGGTTCTCAGAATCTTATATCAATTTGAAGATTCAGTGGTCTATTTGGACATGTCTAGTGTCATGTAGTTATGAATACACTGAATCTTTTGGAATAATATTTAAATGCTCAAAACCAAAACCCTAAAATATAAAGATTTTTACATATGCCTTTTAGAGATTTCTTACGTCGTGGAGCATTATTAATGTACTATTAATCACTGATTTTTATTTATGACAGTGTCTTGCCACAACATAAATTTAGCTATATATTGAAATGCTCTGTCTTAGTCTTATCACTGTAGAATAATTAATAACAATAACAATTATATATAAATTCTAGTAGTTGTAATACAGATTGGCTGAAGTAAACATTAAGAGGCTTACATCTAAATAAACACTTAGTTTGCTATATAAATTAATAATCTTTGAATAAACTTATTCAACGTTGTGAAATAAATTACAATAAGTACTGCTTTCGTGGTAGAATTATCGGCCATCATTTTGAGAGATACTACAGCTGTGAAACAAGTTAGCCTGGAAGCGTTATCATAGTGAATAATGACGATCATGTGATTCTCTCAACATTTTTTGTTTTAAAAGATAAGAACTTTTCTCATAATTGCATGAGAACTTGATCTTGGAACCAATCAGATAATTTTAACTAGTTAGAAAGCAAATAATGTGAATGATGTAGTAAGGAGTCATGTTTTATCTAAGTAACGGATCATAGTTTTGCCACTATGGCTTTATTCATTTTTTCTAGGATATATTTGTAAAAAATCACATAATTTACTTGTTATTTCCTAGAAATAGTTTTGTGCTTAAATGTGGTTTCTAAGCCTAATAAACTACACTTTAATCCAAGTAGGTAAACTAAGACAGATATTGATATTATGCATTATTTAACCCTGAATAGGGATATCTTAACTAATAACTACCATAATAATCGATAAGTTCCGATTTCGTTTTATTTTTTTGAAAAATTCGAAGGATGTAAACTTTAAATAATAAAACCTTGTTTTCTTTTTCGTAATATACTACCTAAAATTGTAGAGTAAACATGTTAAGAATTTAATTTTAATCTGTTTAATAGCAATTTTTAATGCAATACCTCAATGTCCATTCTGTATATTAAATACTGCATTTTCCAAGTGCTGCACAATAATTGACTATTTATGTATTTACTTTCTCTTCCCATAGCTTACAGCTTTTATATAAACAGGTACATTAAATTTTTATTGACAATAATAAAGGACTCCTTATAGTCTTTTTTCATAAGGGACAGTAATTTAGGTATCACGATTTTCGCTTATTTTCTTAATTATTCATGTATATATGGGCTAGATCCTATGTATCTATGCTTTAATAGAAAACAAATAAGTTTACTCAAAACATGGTTATGTCTTGATAACAAATAAAATATAAAAGTACTAAATAATTATGACTAAATTGTTAATATAGTGAGGAAAAGAGAGTTAAGATATTGTTATAATTTATAGTTAACAAATTAGAAATGAATATTGCGCGTGGTATAGAAAAAAAGTCAAATATCTATAGTTCAGTAATTGATTCTCATGATGTTCAAAGCTATTTGTTTTCAATAAGCAACAGTATGGAAAAAATTTTTTTATTTCTCGTCCGCACGTTTATATATAATTTTGAAGAAGATGCGTTTTATTACTTAGATTATTTATCAAATGATCACATCATGTGTCAAGATTGTTTCTTCTTCAAAATACTTAATGGCACATTTATTAAATTGTAAACTGCATATTTGATATAATCGTTTCGTAACCCACGTAGTTAATAGATTACAGTATACATAAAATGGCGTTGTAAAACCTTATGAGACCTCTTAGACAGTTAATCTTTTCACATGCTCTAGTTTTTGAATAATGGATTATGAATGATGACTAAGAATTCGAGAGCTAAGCCGATTTCCTTTTTAATAATCTTAGTATGATTATTTATAAGTGATTTTTCACTACACATAAAGTAAGCAACTTTTGTGCATAAGCCTTGTGGAATCGTCCCACTTTTTAGAAACTTATCTCAAGCGAATGGACCACCTAAATTTAATGATTCATTAATATCACTTTATGGTTTTGGGAAATTAGTCTCTAAATATGAGTAAAATCATGAGAAACCACCATGCAAATTTATTTATGTGAACGATTGGTTATTAGTCGATTATACTCATATTTGCAAATATTCAGCTCGATTTAACACAAAATGTCAAAGAACCGAAAATTGCTATAAATTTGCACTATTAAATATTCTACCAAAATGTTCTATTAACGGCAGATTTTTAGAACTGAAAACTTTAAACATCTAAAATAGATCTCGGATACAACCTTAGAGTGATGAATAAACCTCAAAATAGTCAATGAAATATTTGTATACAATTATGTATTAGGTTTGACATTACGAGTCTTCCGATTTCCCGAATCCCAGAAAATATCCGACCTTTGTAAAATCTCGAAAACTCGGAAGCCCGGTAACTCGACATTTCACTTTTGAATGCCAGCCTTATTACGTATAACAAAAAATGTATCTTAATATGCTTTCATTAAATGTACAGAAATGTTATTAGATATTACAGAAGCTTAGAATAAATAGAAAAGTATGAAGGCTGTGTTTTGAAGTTATGTGCTCTTTAGTATTTGACTCCACTTTAGCCCACTGTTAGGCGCATTCTGGAGCAAACATTGACCATCCAATAACCACACGCACCTAATTTTAGAAGAAGCACAGGGCGATCACTATAAATATTGGGACTACACAACTACTGAGAACTTTGATAATTAATACAGTCCATTATGAAAAGTAGCACTTAAGTTAATATAAAAGTTCTTAGGAGGTTACATTAAGCCTAGATATTAATCAGTATAAAAGAGTATTCTAAAAAATAACCAGTAATTTAAGAAGTTATTACAGTATTAATAGAAATAGGGAAAATTGAATGTGATTTAAGGAATGCAGAATTACATCCTAACCGCTAAGTTTCAATAAATATATATATACTCGTGAAATTTTCAATATATTAAAATGAATTTTAACAAATCAGTAAATTACTAAAAATAAAAGAGTGATCAGATACTGTTGTAGCCTGCACTTTATAATAAACATAACTAATTATATAATCTTCTAGTATGACAAATGTGCACAAAGCAAACTTTGGATAGTATAAATAGTTTAAAAACTAGAACTAACGTTATAAATAGGCTGTACATTACTCTCTTTGTCTCAGTACAGTATGCTGAAGTGTATGATTTATCATATGTATATACTAGTTTGATAAAATGAGCTGAAAGTGACTGTTTTGTATGTGAATAGGACTTCTGCCAGAACGGGCGAAGGGCAATCGGAGATGATAGCAATGCCGCAGACAATCGATTTCGATCATTTGTTTGGCGTTTCGTGCACTACTTTTCTGCTATCAAATTCACTTGCGGCACATCGTGACTATTTCGCAGTAGTTGTGTTCTATACGAGACTCTTTTTTGCATATTTCCACCTGCAATGCTACCCGCCAGTATCACTTTCACACATGTTTCCATTTCACTTTTATTCCAACATATCACAACCAAAGAATTGTCTTTGCTAAATGCTATTCCTCAATATATCTTTACATAGTATGATGAGTGTCTATACTTGTATTTCTAACTTTTTATCCTGCAAATGTTTATTTATCCTAGTGTCCTACTATGATTAAATAGTAATGGGGTGCCAATAAACACTGCTAGACTTTTTGAAGGTCAGTTCAGGAATAATTACAACGATTTAAATGTAATAAGATGTTAGTATTATAAGAATTCCTAATCAACGTAGTGTACTTAGATCGTGTTTAAATAAAGCTACGCTTTAGTATTTAACACAATATTATAATATTTGTTACATATTAAGTAGTATTACTCAATATTATATATATATATATATATATATATATATATATATATATATATAGATCCTTGGAATAAAGAAAAAATAATATTCATTCAAGATTATTAGAGAACAGTTATTTTCAATGTGACAGATAAAACTGCCCTATTTGTTAGTTCTTCTAATGTTCATACTATATTCTAGTAACGTGACGTAAGAAGCACATTGTTTATTTAATTTTTCTATTTAGTCATGTCTTCATCAAATATAATGGAAGAAATAGGATGGAAAGTACGAGGAGATTTCGAACCTCCAGAATCCAATAAGAGACGTCCATTTTGGCCTCGATTTAAGCAATTTTTGGAGATGATTCCTATGGTTTTACGGTTGAGTCATAATTACGCTATTGACTACTTTTAATTTTGTATTATTGTTAATTTAAGTTATCTACATTCAATAGTTAAAATCTACTTATAGATTATATTATAATGTTAACATGTGAGTGCTAAAACAACGTTCAGATTTATCATATTTGCTACACGAGAGTGGTTGAATGGAAGACGACCATTCATTGATGTATTCTCTCAACTAAAACATTATAAATATACAGGTGACTCGTTAGATTATATTATATTAGCACTTTATTGTGTTGACATGAAATGAAGCTTGTGATAATGGAAATCGATTAGCCAATGATCTACACATCAATAGAACACTTTTTAGGAGTTCCGATAGGAGGTATGGGATGTGGATCAATTGGGAGTGATTTCAGGGGAGCATTTAATAAATTTTCCCTCATACCTGGCCTGAAAGAGCAGAAAATGAAAAATATCAAAGCAAATCAGGCAAATTAAACTTTAAATCTTATTAAAGCTTGTAATTTATAAATTATGTATACCTTCATCTCAACAAAACGAATACATAGTATATAATTTCTAGTAAGGTATGTTATACGGAATATCTATTTAGTGGAAAGAACTACATATTACTATTTTTTTTTCTTTTTTATACATAAAATTGCAATATATTTCATATACTATTCTTTAAAAGAAGCATCTAATGCATTTGTATTAGTCCTAGGATGAAAAATTTCCTCTCTTTGTATTCTTCTGTAAAAAAGGTGAAAAATTCATTATCAATAATTTTACCGCTTCTATTCTGTGTTGCGTTGAACAACTTATCCACTTTATCTAGAGTGATCCTATTGGTTTTCTTTTTATAAGCCTCAAATATCTGATATCTGCTAAGATTCCTTTCCCATTAAACTCAACGAGGTTATCTGAAGCAAAGTAGCATGTCTTTAACACGGCTAACACATGAGAAATCTGAATTGTGCAAAACTTTGAGGCTATTTCTATTTTTTGCAATTTTTATAATGGTTTTAATTTAAGAAATCTTAGACAATAAATAAGAATGATATTTTAGCTAAGTTTCACTTTATCGTTTTCTAAATGTTATTTCTTTGAAATGATTATAGTATTCGTTTGCCGCTTATAACTAAGCAGTCATAGAAATACTACTACATTTTATCACCAAATTAGTTTGTACATTTAAAAATAATGATGTTACACTGTAGTGAAAGTTGAATGAGAAGCAAAGATTTCATATGATATAATTAAAAAATAAGTATATATATTTTTTAATATGTTAATTGAATTCCGTATCGTTTCAGTTCATTTTGACAGTTCATTCTGTGAATATGGAACAACTATTGTATCAAACTTTACTAACCTGCGCAGATTTCGATTCGTCAACTCTTTCACTTTGGAAATCAAATATTTCTAAAGAAAATGTGAAGTCCGTTATTACTGACTTATTGAATATGCTTATAGAGTGATGAATCTTAATTTTCCAGGAAAACACTTAATTTTGAGTGCAAAAGTACTAGATCACCATCGAATGAAATAAGTTGCATAGAATCAAAATAAATTACAGATATCGAGGGCTTTTTCCGCGTGCTTGGCGAGAGTTTCGAATACCAGAACTGGGATTAATATTAATTTGTGAACAGTTATCTCCTATCATACCACATGACTATAAGGTTGACAATTCAAGCCTACCTTCTGTAACCAAATGCATTTTATAACATTTGTCTAAAATTTATTTTGATTTGTGAAAATTACTCGAGTAATCAGTAATAATTTAGTTATATTTTAGAATAGTTCTCTTCCTGTTTCTAATTTTATATGGACAGTTATTAATGAAACCCGCAATAACTATGCGATTTCCATTACATTTACTTTTCGGAATGGCACCGGCAATAGAAAGTGGGATAAAGAAGGAGACTGCCGGTGAGATCTTTAATGCCCTCATACTAAAGAGGTGACTTATCATCATTGTATTTTGCTAACTAACAAAATAACTAATTTCTATCAATCTCAATTATTTCTAGCCGTTCAATTGTTATATTGTGCTCACACGATTTTACTGTATAATGGTCATAAGAAATGTCACCATTCATAATAATTGTACATGGATTCCATTAATTGTATATGAAAACAACTTATACGAAAAATAATTATTTCATAGCATTAATGACTATGGATAAAATCAAAGAAGCATCTTTAAGAATAGATGAAGTGGAAAGTGAACTATGTAGAGGAATCAGCTTGCATCACACCATCAAGTCAATGAAGGTTACGTATGCCCTCGTCGCGAAGAAGGTACGTCGTAGTGCTTCATTTTACAACTATGGTATCTACAATTTAGCGACTTCTTAATTGTAACGCAATATAACTAAGGCTATTCTACAAATATTGTCTCGGTGTTTACTGGATATTAACTCATATGGTACATAAGACATACCCAACGAACTATTCATTATTTAATACGTATTAATAACTGTGTATAAGCAAATATATTGGATCCTATTTACTCCGCTTATATCACCCGATTAAATATATTTTTAGGACCTGAACTTAGATATCACATGTGATGTATTTAAACCAATATCGAAAAACGGTAAACAGTTCTGGAATCAATTATCTGAGAGTGGGAAAATCGGCAGTTACTATAAAGATGAATATATAACTTACAGTTTTATATAAACCATAACACCATCTTCTAAGATCAGTAAATGTGTAGCTATTTGCTTAATAATAAAAAAGTTAATTATTAATTTCAGGCGGATTAAAGATTCAGAAAAAAGAACTAGGTATAGCAGTTTCATCTCGATTCATAACTTATGGCAATACTTCAAAAACCATACAATTTACCCTTATATGGCATATGCCAGTAGTTCATTTTGGACTTAAAACAAGAAAGTACATGAGGTAATATAGAATAGAATTTTCCTTAGTCATTATTCCATATCTTAAACTCTTAGAATAGTATTTTTATAGTTTAGTTAATTGCCATTAAAATATTTAAGACATATTTGAATGATAGAACTTTTAATACATTAGAATACAAGCTGTTTTTCTCCTATTTCATGCCAGGTTTTACACGAGGTATTTTGGAACTGGCGACTCCGTCATCACAGCCGTTGCTAATCATGCAACAAGTGAGAACAATAGATGGAGAACAGAAATTGAAAAGTGGCAAGCTCCCATACTACAAAATGAACAGCTTCCCGAATGGTGATTTATATTATTATTATTATTATTACTATTATTATTATATTTGTTTAAGTCCTGACATTAAAATGTAGCCAAGTTCCGACTTCGAAGCGCTTTAATAGTACATAAATTAAGTAATAAAAAATACCAAATTACCCATAGTTTTGCTAACACGAAATTATTTCAACCATGGTTCTTCCATTATATAATTTTCCAATATATCTGTCGATATATTCTTCAATACATTCATTATATATCTATAATACTCTGATTACTTACTACTTTAGTAGAAAATTACTTTTTTGAAGTTCAGAATCAGCTATTCAATGGCAAATAATAGGAATTTCTGGAGTTACTTGTTATTTATGACTTTATGATGTCCAATTATTTTAATTAAAATAACAAATGAAAAAACTATTATGAGACAAAAAAATTCAAAAAATTGTACAAGTCTTAATTTTAGTGAGATCTATAATTTTGAACAAACCACAAAATTATCAAGCACAATCGATAATACAAATAAAAATGTTAAACTATTAACTATGGTAATAAGCTAATTAAAAGTAACGTTGCATTTTTGAAGTTTTTTGATGGTTTTTTTTTTAGGAAATATTATCTTGTAAGTAGTTATAGAATAATATCTAGAATCCTAAACTTTTCTGGAGTATTTCTATTTCAGCTTTCTGAGTTAATAGATACAGTGGAATCGCTATGGAACCGGCTCAGATTGCTTTGGAGAGCAACAGAGTGCTATTTTTGCTCTCTCGTCCATAACTTCTTTCAAAGTGGGAATTTTGCAAATCTAAAGAAAGAGCGGGAATCTGCATTAAATTTCCAATCTTCCACATACCAAACATTTGTATATGAACTATTTATCATCATCTTCTCTAATACAATCAATTGTTGTTTCAAATCAAAACAAAATCGTTGAAATAAATAGCAGTGTTAAAGTTATATTAAACATTTTGAACTTATAGTAAGTGGTACATATGCGTGAAAAGAACAAGTTTGGTATGTGGAAGATTGGAAATTTAATGCAGATTCCCGCTCTTTCTTTAGATTTGCAAAATTCCCACTTTGAAAGAAGTTATGGACGAGAGAGCAAAAATAGCACTCTGTTGTTTTCCAAAGCAATCTGAGCCGGTTCCATAGCGATTCCACTGTATGTGATAATGGTTGGTTCGTTAATTAACAATGTTTTCTAACCTATTTCGATAAATTAGCTTGAAGTTCTTTAGTAACACTAGAGTATATTAGTAAATCAAATAGTTTTCTTTTTAGGTATAGATCAGCTATTTTTAATGAACTCTATTATGTGTGTGATGGTTCAACAGTTTGGTTTGACTTCGATTCTTCATGGAAAGAGTTTGAACCGGAAATGTCCGATCTCACATCTTGTCAACTTATGAAATATGGTCGATTTGGTTATATGGAATGTAAGTTAATCTTCTAATTTTCAGCAACATTTAGTGCAAAATAGGTTCGATTCAAATAATGATACTATTAAATACCGTGTTTCTTACGTATAAGCTAGCGCACTTTTCGTTTTCATAATTGAAAGGTAGTCTCTAGATGTCACGAAATATGTGTTATGGCGCTTCTTTGCTTAAATCATATAAAAAATTTCTGAATATCGTTGAAAAATACCATGAACCAATTATATTCTCTGTGACGTAAGTCATAAACTTTATATTTAATAAATAGTTTTCCACTATTTATATAAGTGTTTTTATTTCTTAGCTAGATTTTGGAATGTTCGGAGAATTATTATGAATACAGTAGACTTCTTGTCATTTTCTTAATACAGCAAAAATCTAGAATAATACAATTTGAAGAACCAGTTCCTAAGGAACGTCTAATAAAAGGTGTGCTATAGTTGTAAAACTGATTGTGTATCTTACAACAAAATATTTACTGCTAAAAATAGTGTAAAATGCGTTGCAACACTTCCAGCTTGGGAATATTATATGCTCAACACTTACGATGTTCACTTCTATGCTTCGTGGGCACTACTCGAGAATTGGCCTCAACTGGAAATGTCCATTCAACTGAATTTCTGTGTGTCATATAAATTCATTTATTTCTTCGATTTTATTAAACGTTTAATTTACATGCGATTTTTAGAAAAATATTTAGGTGATGAGATATACCGTACGGAGAATAAACAAGCGATAACTTTAAAAGAAGGAATATGCATACAAACAAAAAAATACGCCAGGACGCCGCATGATGTAGGCCATCCGTGTGAGTAATGTTTTAGAATTGCAATAAAAATTTACTAAGAATTATTTTATCTTAGAGTGGACCTCTTTGTTTGTAGTTGGGGAGCCATGGTCTGAAACAAATGCCTACATTTTGCATGATACTGGAGAATGGAGGGATCTAAACCTTAAATTTGTCTTATTGTGTTGGCGTGACTGGAAAATGATAGCCTTGAAGGAGATGGATAACGATGAGGTCAGTATAATTCATTTGAAATCCGCTTTTATTCTTAACTTTGCCTAAAATAATGCAGTATGTTATTCATTTCTACTATTTATTTATGTATTCACAATTATATTCGGGCATTGCCTATTAGAATACAATTCTGCATATTAAATGTATTGAATTTAACTATATTTGTAGGCTGAGAACTTGCTACGTTTTTTTTATGAGCGCAGTAAGGTGATTATAAACAGAGCACTTTCGGATTGGGATATTGATGGAGATGGAATGATAGAAAACTCAGGAATTGCAGATCAGACATATGATGTGTGGACGATGAGCGGGACAAGGTAGTGTTCGCTATTAACTACTTTATATTTTAAAAAATTCTAGCATTTGTATTTTCTAAATTATTGCATGTAAATATTTAGCGCGTATTGTGGTTCCCTTTGGTTAGCCGCTTTGAGTGTGGCAGTGAGTATGGCCGATAAGCTAAAAGTGCACGAAGAAAGTGCTTTTTTCAAAGACATTTTGTCAAAAGCAAAATCTGCTTTTAACAATAAGTTATGGAATGGCAAGTAAGTGTAGAGTATAACTTTCTAGATTAATAGTTAAAGAAAAATTTCAGCCTTCAATTATTTATATTTGCTGCCAGTTTATTTGAGAGAGTTTTTTTTATTGTGTAGATATTTTGATTTCGACGAAGATGACTCGAACAAAGGTACAATAATGGCAGATCAACTCTGCGGAGTGTGGTTCCAGACGATGGTTGGTGGTGATGCTGTTTTATCGGAAAATCAGGTATATCTGCTTAACAATATTAATTGGAGATTTTCCCTGAGCTTGTGTAAACAATCTTTATAATAAAATGTGAATAGCTATTCGTTCATAAAGTATCTGTGACTTGAGTAATTAAAGTAGAAAAACAGAATCTTCGTTATTTAAGCACATTAGAAGCAATTTTCTTCAGATTAATTCTTCGTTGAATACCATTTATAATATGAATGTATGTAGCTTTGCAGACGGCAAAATGGGTCCAGTAAATGGAATAAAGTTAGTTATAGCTATGATATTGTAAACTATTTAATATTTTTAACGAACGAACATATCGGATCTGGGTGATATTGATTTTAGGGAAAGTGGAATAGTGGATACTTCAAGTATTCAAAGTGAGGAAGTGTGGACCGGTATTGCTTATTCTATTGCTTCTTTCCTAATATCAAAAGTTGGTTTTGCAGAATATTTCCTTTTGAGATCACTTTGTACAATTATTTTCTTATTTAACTTAAGCATATTTCACAGTTCCACTAAATATTGAATTTGAAATAATGTAAGGTTACGTATAGAAGTCAATGCTGTTCAGTGATTAGACCTGGATTTTTGGATTATATTATCACAATTGTAGAATCAGGTGTAAGATCTTATATACTAATCAAAAATAGAAGAATAAAGGAGAACAATCAGTATTTCAGGGAATGATTCAGGAGGGTTTTCAAACTGCTCATGGTATATTTGAATCATGCTGGAACAGATTTGGCCTACAGTACCAGACACCAGAGGCCATATATGAGAAAAGATACTACAGAGCAATTGGATATATGAGACCACTTTCTATATGGTCCATGCAGCATGCAATTCAAAAGAAAATATCCCTGTAATCAAGTCATTCAAGGAGGAAACACTACACCGTCATAATTCGATATGCAAATACAGATATTTGTCAAATTTTCTAATCCATATCTGGTAAAATTAGCAGAGGAATAATTCTGTTTCCTACATAATTGTGCAATTCCATTATGTAATTATTGTCGATTATACACTGGATGAAGATGGGGGTACTTAACTTTTTGTACAATCATATTTTCCACATAAAATTGATTTGGACATTATTTTCCACCTCTATGCTTTTCGCCTGAGTATAGTCTTTTTATTATGGAAATTCATTATAATTTCAATGGCATGATCAATAAAGATAATAATTTCTTACACCAATTTTTCCATTTCTTTCGAGAACATAATTTAGGTATAACTAATATCCTCAACAAAGTTATACTTCATTAAATTGAGTGGCGCATATATTTATTCCTGGGAACCATATTAATAGGTGATCCAAGAGTAGCTCCATAATTCACTGAAAATAACCTAAGTGAATTCGTTTGTAATTTGATGTAGTTTAGTTAAAATGTAGTTTGAAAAATATTATTTTGTTGTTCGACGGTGCAAAAGAGTTGGTAAATCTTGTTTTGATATGCTCATTACATCTATAACTTACTTTTAAAGAATATCATCAGAATATGAAGTATTTTCTCGTAAATAAGTTATTTGGAGAAGTGCTTTGGAAGCTTTTAAAACCATTCATACCTATCTCTTAGTTCTTATACATAAAAAGATATTAATCGATTAAATTGAAAATAGCACGTAATTTTTAGTTATAATTTTCAACCTTTTATTTCAGCTGCTACATTACTATACCATTTTTTTTCTGATTCACTACTCATTCATCGACTAAGAGTGGCTATCGTTCAAAGATTGTCATTTTTAGTTTCCAAATGTTTAACTTGCATTATTATTATTGCTGTAACAATTGTTGTGAACTATTTGATAATTCACTTAACTGACTTTAGTTTTATTCCCAAGTCGTAGTAAATAAAAAACACATAAGCACCTTATAAAATTGGAAAATTACTAAGAAGCAAAATATCCAACAATTTAGAGTATAAATAGGAAAGTTTTTAGTGGTATGTTTACGTAGACAATAACAACTAGATTATTGAGAATATACCACACAAAAAATGTTCAACTACTGACTGATCAACAGAAAAGTTAGAGATAAAGGAGCAGGCAGAAATAAGTCAGAACAAAGCACATAAGATTCTGTTGATATAGGAATATCTAAATATATACTGGCATCGTATGGGTACGAAAGCAAGTAAACACTTATTTCAAACAAAAGAAAAGTACAGATATACAACTGAAATATTGAAAACATTGCAAGTGTGCAATGGTCAAGTGAGCAGAAACATAGAGGGAAATTAGGGGAAAAGCACCTTCTCACACAAGCCATAAATACCTCAGTGCTGCGTTTGTGTGTTAAAACTGTCTATTTCTTACTGAAATTCTTCGTATTCCAAGTTTTCGTACTTGTAGACAGAGTTTTCTATAATGAGATGACGTGTATTCAATTGAGGAGCCTGTTTAAAGAATAATTCTTATTTGCATCTGCAACACTGTCATAAATTTAGAATGAGCTTTTCGAGAAAAGTACACATTAATGCATAAAACTATTTAGTTAATGATTGGTTTAAAATATCGTAAGCATAACCTTTCGTCAAGGAATTAGTAATAACTTAATTTTTTAGATTTGGAATATTCTTTTTCCTATAATGTTCACCAGAGCAGATTTATGTGAATACCTAGTGTTTAACAGAGTGCATGAATAACAGAAGAAAAAAATTATAGAAGCTTGTAAATAATTACAAATACTTAAAGATGGATTAGATATAAACTCTTCTTATTTAATTAATGTGAAAAATATCAGGTGTACCAAATATATACTCGACAATTTAAATTTTGGGTAGTGATTAATTTATCATTTGAACTCTCACTAAAGAAAAATGGATTTGTTATATGATTTAATGTTGATTTTGAAATTTCAAATTCACTTAATAATATACCCAAATAATTGATTTCCAAGAGCAAAATATGAGAATGTAATGCAATTCACGATTGTATTAAGCCTTTTATTCCTGTTGCTATTAGACCTAACAATAACACGAGTTATATTCACTCATTGACATAAAATCATTTTTGACAAAGCTGTTATTCTTAAGAAACATTTTTTATCGAACAAATGAAAAATTGTTTAAATTTATATTATTTCAGCTTTGAACTTCTTCATATAAATATGAATACATTGCAAACTTTATCATTCAATGAAAAACGTTCATGCAAAAGTTAATCTAAATAACCCTGGGATATCAGAAAAGAAGAGTGCAAATGGTAGAACCACATTATCATTCTAGTTATAGATTTTGAAAATTAGATTATCGCGAAGTGAAAAATCTATAATATTATTAAAATGTCTTCATATCATCGAAGCTATTAGTTCATTTGTTGATTTTTACCACTAGATTATTTGTTTACTGAAGTACTCATCGACCAGCTAGGAAATAAGAAAGATAAGTAATATACAAAGTTGAAAATGCATATTTAAATAAATAGTACAGAATTAATGATTATTAAAGTAACAAGATAAAACATTTGAATTGTGCGGCTGGAATTAAGTTATAACATCAAAAAAATCGCTCACATGTGTATTCAGAAGATAAATAACTTCTTTTATTATTCAGATAGCATAAAATTTAGCAGACAACATGTTAGACTATTCCATGCTTACATATTAAGAAAGTAGCTCCTCACTTTCTTATAAATAAAATTTTTAAAGTTATCAATGAAAATGAGAGCATATTAGTCAGAGATAAGGAAAGGAAGTTTCCTGAAGCCTAAATGCACTTTTGACAAAGTTTACTTATACTTCTTCAGCGCCTCCCTTTCCTTTAACAATAGATTAATGCCGAATAGATAAAAACCTTACCACTGATTTAGAAAAATGAGGGCTTGATGATCACTGCTAAGACATATTAAGGAATTTCCAGTGGCAAGAAGTTGGTAGTTGGTAGATGAGTAAGCAAGTGAGATCTTCATCGAAAGAGACCACTTAGTCTTCGCAAACGACACTGGCACACAATTGGGATCTATAAGATAATATCATGGTTCAGATTTTTTGAGACGACCAAATTTTAAAAGATATTACTAACTTTTTCAATGTAATATTCATCGTTTTCTAAATAGCTGAATGATTGTACTGAATTGAAGTATATCACGATATAATTGTATCAAAATCATACTAATAAATGCATACATATTTTACATCGCTCTAGATGTCTAGCTAAATATAGCGATAGATAAGCTGATATACTCGTAAAGTAAAAATGTACCCAGAGAAATTATGTTTTTGTGCTCTGGACAAATTTCTCTCGTCTAAATAAATCTCTAAAATTCTGATTTATTAGGAAATTAATAGCATTATAGGGGATATTGAGTTTTAGATTTTACAATACTATTATTAAACAATATTACCGAAAGTGCACATCTTTCTATTTTAGCTGTGTAGTTATTGAAAAAGAAAAGAATGAGAATACAATAGACAAAAGCCAAATTCTTTAGCTTATCCTAATAGTGCAGCGACGGAGGAGAACAACTATTATTAAAATAACATGACAGTAGAACTACACTATTAGCGGAATCATTAGGTGATAAATGCAATAACAAAAACAATAGAGCAATATATTAAAGAATTTAGTTGCATTTATTTATATTAAATCTAGATTTACCATATTTTACGCAAAAATTTTCGCTAAATTTCTTTTATTTTTCTACTGAGCAATGAATTATTGTCAGAACAATAACATGGAGGTGTCTTAACTTAAACAACTCAACTCTATTTATTCGGCTTATAAGAATTAATTGCATATATCTAATTTCAGAATAGAGTGTGTAAAATATGCTTGAACAAAGTGGATTCTGGTATATAGATTATAAATAAGAAGGACATTTAAAGAACAATTTACTTTGCTTCCGGAAGATTTTTTAACTGTGAAAAAAATAACGTATGGCACATACAAATAATGCACTAGAGAACAAATTAAAGAATAACAGTGGCAATAATTTTAATGTTAAAATATTAGGAAATAGAACCTACGAATTTTTGTAAAAAGGATACATTGCAAGCAAAATAAAATGATATACCTTAACAGTGACTAGAAATCCACGAATAGCTACAAGTTAACAAAAAGCGATGTATAAGTAATTGCCTTTTATTAAACTAACAATTGTTAACTTTATAATAGATAATTGCTACTTGGCTTTAAAAATTATTCTTATAGAAACGATTGTGTAGTAACGTTAGATTAAGGTACCTAATTTTTCTTAAGGCGTTAACTGATTTATACAGCAGTATAATGGCCATATAATCTAAGAGATATTTTAAAAACATCTCTTAGGCTTGTTGGGGAGCTGATGTATATGTCATTCTTATACTTTATTTTTTAGTAACTAATACTATTATTAGACAAAGTATTAGATCTCTTTTCCTAACTACTAATACTTGTTAAGAAGTCAATTATTTTTATACTGGTCACACCGTAATACTTTAGCTTGTTTACTATTATGACGCTTAACAAAAATCTTCCCCTGTTGTAAACTAGTGAAATATTAGAAAATTTTCTATAAATACAAGAAACCATCAAAATAATCTCAATTAACAATACGAGACACTTGTACAACTTTTACAGTTTAAGAGACGTTAATGAGGTTCTTTCCCATATAAAATTGAATTTGTATAGACAGAACCCAGCACATCTCATTATTTTATCTTTGATGTAATTTTGATCAAAAATAACGGCACTGCTGGATAAATTATGGAAAGAAGACTTGCAAGCGGTATAATTTCTCCGAATTTTTAATATTTTTAACTCAAACCCATTATAGAAAATTTTTAATAACACAATTATCATAGCGCTAAAGCAAGGATTTTCGTACAATTTATAGAAGTTTACTCAAAGTTCAGTTTTCAATCAGCTTCTGTAAATAAATCTTAATTTAATCTATTGGATTTTAGCTATTTGTACCAGTGGCCTCCTTAATATATTGATTCACTAAAATGTTCGAAAATATGGAAAGTCTGCCTCAACACTTGCGAATAGATTTCATGATCAGTAAGCACAAAATTGTTTTTCCCCCCAATATGATAGTAAATTACACATACCCTAACTAATCCCTCTACGAAAGTAGTAAGAGATCCAGCCAGTCGTATTCCTGCTTGTCTGTGTTCGTAGAGAGTGACACATTCGGAAGAAAATCTAATGGAGAAAAATAGTGAATGAGAAGGAACGCATTGAAACAGAGATGAGTACAAATTTGTATGCAAATTATATATATGTAATTATAATTTTAAATGACAAAAAAACAAATAGTTGAGTCGAAATTAATATTGTGTTCTTTAACAAATATATTTAATAAAAATCAATGATCTGGTCTAGAGTAGAAAAAATCGATACTATAACATGCTAATGGAAAACAGAGGTCGAGTGAATGGCAAAAAATTGCAAAACCCAACCTTAGATTATCAATTCCATGGCATGACGGTCTGTCATCTTGCATACACTCGACAAAAGTAGCTATCAGGCTTCTGATTCCATCCTGCTGAATCTCCACCCGACTGCCGTTGTTGACTGAAACAGCCAGCTAGTACAAGTACAATTACTATATTCTTTCACAAACTTAACTGTAGATCTAAACAACGTTAACTGTTTATTTGCTTTTTCCTGTCACCCTACCTCTAGAGTTCTATGATGTTTTTTCGATCCACCTTCTTTTCACTGCATTATATTTCCACTTATCGTTCATTTTTTTCAGATTATATTTTAAATTTAATCTTGTTCCTTTTGCTTTCTCTCATTTTCTCAACGCACTGTGTCCGTATAATGGTTGATGATCTTTTAAAATTCTTGTCTTGCATACATCTTCTGCTCCTGCTATGCCAATCAGCACCGGCTTTGCTTTCTTGCTTAGCTGTAATTGTTTAAAATCAGGTAATATAATTATTACATTTATTTTTTTTTGTTGTGCATAAAATATTACCTGTATAGATTGATCATAATCTTGCTCTTCTTCGAATTGGGGGTGAACATGGACAACTAAAAAAAGTCCGCGTAAAGAGGGTGGATATAAAATTAAAAAATGATATTTTAAAAGATGTTAATCATTTAAAAAACCAACCATACGCAGAGGCGTAAGAAAGTGTGTAAGAAACAACTAATAGAACCATAAATCGGAGAATAGATGAGTGATAGTGATCCATCTGCAAAAACGAGATGGAATCATCTTAAAGCCTTGTCAATATACTATTATTTTTTTATGCGATCTTTGATTATTTTAAGGTGATTTTTGGCCTAATAGAATCATCCTTAATTATACTAACATTTAAAAAAAAATTGTCTGGAGCTAAGTGAAAGGAAATACTTGAGGAATTTTGCGAAGCTTAGTCAAAAGATGTGAATGTTCTTGTGACACAATGGGATTTGTACTACTTTCTGTTAAACAGACACTATAAACCTATATAAGTTCTAATTACATTGAACTTATATCTACGTCAACTTCATAATAAATTTACTGATATTATATACTGAAAATATATTTGCAAATAAACTAGTATATATACTACCTAATGAAAAACATAAGCACAACAAGAAGTAAATAATTAACGGAGGGGAATTAGAACATGATCAGATGTATAAAGACAACCATCGAAATAAAAGAAGGTTAAAGAAATGGTGACAGTAAGAAATAAGAATTAGCGGTCAGACTAATGTGATTTCAACAATTTAGAGGAATAAAATAGATGATTAGCATACGATGAAGAAAGAAACGTATGACAAATAGAAAAAATTATCTAAAAGCATTTAAGTAGTATGCTGAGATCTGCTGGTGTCCCGTATATATCTTCTATTCCAAAAACTCAATGAATGAGCTAGTTCGTGTACACAAAACGGATAAGGGAGGCGTATTTTTACCGTAGTTTTGTAGGCTGTACAAATTCTCATACGTAGCTACAAAAATACTGAATAACGCATGAAAAAATGAAACAGTAAACATTTCGGGTGAAGAGAACCAACGTAGACCAGTACTAAAATTTTTGAAACGGTGTTATTTCTGCAGACTACAAAATGTGAAATATTAACTGAAAAAATAAAATAATGAACTCGAGTATAAACTATTTAGATTATGCACAATTTCATTCTAAAGAAAATTGTCGTCATACTGTCTGTTTTTAGCATAATCAAGTAAAACCTTAAAGGATTAGTAAAGTTACCCGAAAATAAATGGTGTAATCTTCTTATGATTCTTAATTAAATAGTAAAAGCCACCTGAAAAACTAAGGATTTAGTAAAAACTCAAAATGATTGTGTTTGTGCAAATCTTATAAATAACCAAATGCAGTAAAGTAAACTTTATGCCATCATACTTTTTATCCACTGTTATGGTTAATTTAGAGTCCAAAGGACGATTATATATACACTAGTCGTCTTCATTCAATCATCCATTATCTCATTCTAATAACTAGACAATCCGTCTTACCCATTAATAACTCCTTATAACTATTTTCCACATTCTTGTTGCCACATATCTACCGTAATGTAATCTATGATTGGGGATTTTAAACTTTCATAAAAAATTTCAATTATACTTAGCTCAAAGCAGGAGGAATAATCCTATGTAATAGGAACAAAACTTTATAAAATTTTGTTGCTTATTATAAAAGTGATTAATGAAACTAATGAATCCACCTGTCCCAGAAGAGCAATTCACCTCAAAAGTTGTATCGAATAAGATGAAATTCGGGTTTCACATAAAGTAATTAATTAATCTAGAATTAATTAACTATTAATTGGTTGTATATTCTACTTACTTCGATCATTAACTCGCTTCCATTTATATAAGGTGATAAAGGGGGTTCAGCACTCCAAGTAATTAAAAGAATGTGTTAAGAATGTGATTATTTTAATAAAATGAGTTAAATTAAATCTAATCATCAAATATCTAATTTTATAAAGTGAGGGAACACGTCGTCTAGATTACTAGTATTCAATAAAAAAGAAAAACATTTTGACTTTGGCATTACAGTTCTATACTTTATCATATTCATACTGTTGTCTTTAGCATTAGTTATGTTCTGGTATAGCTTTTTGCTTTTTCTGCAATTGCAATTAAACGTGTTTTAGTTTTTCGTTGAAATGCCCAAGTTTGTCTAGATAACAAAAAGTTGTATGATGTCTTATAAAGACTAGCTTATATGAACTTAAACCATTTCGAATTGACATTCACGAACTTAATTTGTATTTCTTTAAAATAATATCGTATAAAACAATTTCAGAAGCTGTATTACATCAAATGTATCTATTTTAATTAGGCTTGTTTGTAAAAAAAGATAAGGATGTAAGTATCTGGAATAGAAGCGAAATCATCTAATTATGTTTATTTAATTATCGTATAAATTATAATCAGTGCGATTTTCTGATTGATCGATGACCTCAGTGTGATGGTTGGTTAAGAACATCACATGTTCTTCAAATCACATATTGTGATTTAACGCATGCTTACGCGGATTGTCTAGTAAAAAATTTCCAATTTTAGTTTATACTCAATAAATAGACATACAAATGCCTGATATCTTTAGATGGGTAAAACGACGGTACTCATATAATACGTGAAACCAATTTGTAGCCAGACAAAATTAGTTAAGAAACAAGCTTTTTGGACTCAGTTTACTGATACCATACTTTGGTCCATTCCTTAGAATTCTGTAGCTAGAACATTTATTTGTACTGCAGGACTTAATATATTTGTATCTTTTTGATATTATGTAAATAAGAGTTCGAAAATCAAAAACTTTTATAGTGTTTTTACAATTTAAAATGACGTTAATGAATTTACTTTCTTACAAGAAATTACATTTGTGTAGCCAGCAGCCAATATATCATATCAATGTTCTATGTCATTAATTCGTATGTGACGTATTTTCAAGAATAACAGCCATACTAAACAAATGATGGGATGCAAAATTTTTCGAACTACTAAGAAAACATAATTAAAATTTTTCCTACAATTCTGAGTTGAAATTGATATCAGATTTTAACTGAATATATTTTTCTAAGTAGTAACTCACTGATTACAGTTTAACTTGAATCATATATGCAATTCCAAAATAAATTTCTTATTATGGTTCACATCATCTTTAGCAGATGTTGAAATAGGACAGAAGAATTTGAAAAAATGAATATAATCACCTATAAAATAATAAAAAGAGGAACACTATCAATGATAGTATTACGAATGATCATTTTTCATTTTCAATTCACTGACGTTTTCACCACAATCTATTCCTATGTTTACTCCTAAGAATATTAGTGAATCTCTTACCAGTTCTACGTTGGTTTCAGCATTTCAACTCAATTTAAATTTATATTAGTCGAGACTTAGTGTTGCAAATAAATCTTTAACTAACTAGACAAAGAATTTAAATATTAAAAGCCAATTATATTCGATAAAAATTTTTTTTCACTTATTCTTACAATGAAATTATAAATAATTGCGTTGTATAATTCAAGCATTCGTACCAATATCGTTTTATATGGTATTCCCCTTGTCCTCTATATGCCTATTTATTATAGAGACATACCAAATTGCCTTAATGAATATTATTGGACTGTAATACATGAATCAACAATAAGTAGAATCCGAAAAATTTAAGTAGCAATGTCAACTATAGTGAATAGGATAGATAGCTACTCAGCAAACAATGGTTCATCGATGAATAAGGAATGGGCAAGAGATGGATGCAGAACGATCTTAGTCGTCTTCGAAGGTTGCGACTTAATCCCTTTACTCTCTTTTAACAGAATGGTAAATATAATTGCACCTGTTAGCACTGCTTCTTATATAAATTCCTTAAAACCCTTGACCACGTGTTATAATATGAATCCGTTTTAAGTAGGTGCAACCTGATATATGCAATTATAAATCTAAATATGTGTGTGAAGAGAAGTACAAGAAAATATTCAAAGAAGTTATGAAATTGCAATACACATGTAGGATTGTGGTAAGCCATTACTAGCTTTTAATTTGATGACAGGGCTTTCTAAGCAGTCTTGCATCCACATTTCAAAGTATTTCTTAAGTAGCCTTCGAATGATCCATAACACTGGAATTGATTGCTGTTGTATTCTCACCAAGTTTGGCCAGCCGTACTTGATGAATAATGAAGAACGAATAACTACTTTAAGCTAAAGGATTTTTGTTTATTTAACTCTTATTACCTGTTACTATATGGGAATTTATGCATAGAAATAAAATTATTTTACATCTGAACAACCATATTAACTTATTTCTCTCCAAGTTATTTTTAACCATGGTTTCATCTATTCTTAATACATTATTTGGAATAGTGCAGGCATATGTGAAGGAATATATTTATGCTCATCTATTCAATTCAAATTATTTAAGGCTTTATATTTGAAAAAATGCGGTTATAACACATCAATAGAAAGATAATCAGTTATTAGAAGTATGAAAAAACACCCCATCTTGTGGATTGTCTTGGCAATAATATGTAAATGACATGTGTACATAGGTAAAATGATTCGCACACACACCTCTTTATAGCAGTTTATAAGAATTTCCTGATCACTAAGCGCTAACCCGATTTACTGAATAATCTACATGATTCAAACGTAACTTAGTGGTTCACTATGTTCTAAACAAATATTGTAAATTGAATTACAACTCTTTTAAAGTGGAATAAAGGATAGCATTAAAGACTTCCAGGTGATTATTAATTCCAAATAAATTCCAACCCATCCATCTAAAAAATAAAACCACATTAGGCAAGTAGAAAGAACTTGGAGTGTCGGTGTAGATTCTAATACAATAATAGCAAATAGCAATAGATTTATCATTAGCATGAAACCACTAAGCTTCCTCGTGGATGTCACGCCTTTCATAATTGGTAAGTGAATGAATGAAATTTCATTCTTCAAGTAAAGAATAATAGTCACTAGTTATATTTTATGTAAAAATCTGTTTGTTTTGCACTATATTATCATATAGCAAAAATGTAGAAATTGAATTAATAACTCCCTACTTCCTATGATTTAATATCTACCAGACACTCTTTCATGAAAAGAAACGGTAAGATTAATTATTTATAACACAAACCAAAACCAAGTATTAAATATATATATATATATATAAAACATTTTTCTAACGAAAACGTGCGTAATGGTGTAACAAGTAGCATTATAGACCAGGATTTAATACGAACAGAAGATCAGTAAAACGAGTCTGAGATAGTCCCGTAAAACTAATGAGTGGTCTTAATTTAATTAATAGATGAAAGATGAGAAATAAATGAAAAAGTACTAAAAATAGCACGAAAGTAAAATAAAATCCAGTCACATAATAGAATAACATTAATTATTTTAGTATACTAAATTATATTCTGCGCTTCCCACGTTTAGGAGTGACCTCGCCCATCTGAAACAAGGCAAAATAAGAATTTAAATCAAGAAAATCATTATCTCTGGGAAATTTTTATACAGAACCTCAGTGTTCTCAGGAATCACATCTTCTACACCTTTCTTTCTGTTAGTACGAGATCCACTTTTAGCCACAGATCGAGACAGCTCTTCCACGGGTTCTTTAATATATTAGTACTTATATCACTATAGCCCCACTCTCGCAATAAATAAATTCTAATGAATTCTAACAACGGTATCAAACTCACCACTCATCTTTCTACTTCGTTTAATTTGTGTAGGTGAGGCGATCACATCAACAATTTCACTAGCTGCACGAGTTGGGCGCTGCAAACTTATTGAACTTGAATTCTGAAATATTTACATAGTAATGTTATAGGTAATAAAGAACGGTGAATTATAGTTTCAAAGTAAATTTATGAATTTATAGTAAAATGTCCAACTAGAAAAAACCAACTTCAGAAGGCAGTGTTGCTTTCAACATATCTGCAATAGGTTTACGCTCTCGACTTCTACTTCTACGTCCAAATGCTATAACAAAAATTATAAAATATTACTTTCAAGTAAATCTATCTATTTAATTAAACTATAACTAAATACCCCTTATTTAAAAAACAAATGTAACTCATGCACATGAAAATTCTATTAATATTAAATACTTCCACCTTATTTAAATTCTCTACATAACAATTTTAGATAATAATGCAGTTATACGCATACTTTAACAAAAATATTATTAATAAATATTTAAACGTCTAACAATGCTCTTCGTCTTCGACGATTGTTGATGGAATTTGTTTAGTAGATATCTTCTTAGCAGATACACTCATATTTTCGGCTTCTAAAATTATATGTCAAAGTAATCATGAATATATACATATTAAAATCTCTAAAGCCAACCAGATGTAGTTCTTCGCCTTCTAGCTGCCTCCATGGTGGCTTGCTGAGCTTGTATATTTGCCTAAAATTAGTAATTTACGCATATACACGATTGACAAATAAAAATTTTATTAACCTGCAGAAACGCGCGTGCCTTACTACGCACTGGCCTTGAAGGAATCTTGGTTTCTTCAACTACGGCAAGTGATCTCTTTATTGTAGATGAAGGGACTACTATAATAAAATCTAAATATTCTCATAAAAATAATTTTTCGCATCTTTATAAACATGTGGATAACATTTAGAAAGAATAATATTTTTGCGGGACTATGATTAATGGAATTTTTATTTTTTCACATTTGTAAAAGTTACATACCTTTCTCATTAGCTTCGTTAGAGATTTTAGAAATCGTTGAACTTCGAGTTTTCTTGCGTAAGCGGCCATGGCTTAAACCCAAATCTATTACCTATAAAGCGAAGTGTATATTGAAAAAATATAAATTTGAGCATATTTTACGTTAACATCAGCAATAAAAACAAACCTCTTCAGTCGTTTTCCCAATACTATCGCTAATGAGTTTTCGACTACGTGAAGGTGTTCCTCTTAAAATAATAACTTAATATAGTGGTGTTTAGATAAATTATATAGTATGATCGAAAACGGTAGATCATCATCACCTTCTAGACGGAGATTTTACAGCTGCTGGTGCCACTTCATGACTAGAATTTGGTTGTTCAATGATGAGATTGATTTTAGGCTTAATTCCAGTCGGAGATATCTTTTTCTTCTTGCTATTACTAGGAGGTTCACTCATACTTCTTAATCGAGATGATTGGCGAGTGGGAGTAGTTTCAGATTCAGGAAATATCTGCAATAGTCAATTAAAAATTTAAGTTAAAATAACACTCGAGAAAAATTTATTCGTATCTACGCTGTAAAACGTTAGTTGCCTAAAAAAAAAGCATACCATAAATACTATGACCTACATTTTTTTCAAATCCATCACTATTTCCTTGATTTTGCTTGCAGCTGCGTGATGGAATTGTCCTTAATTAAAACATTGGAGGAACACTACTTCTTAATAACATAACACTTTTTTGAGAAATAAATAGTCTTACTTTTTAGAATTAGATTTTAATGTAGAAGTTGACAACTCGGTTAGATCATCATGTTCTTCTTCAATTATTACATTTGATTTGCATGCAAATTGTATAGGCGACTGCTTCAGTCCATTGACATCAATAGGAGGTTCACTAGCAACTCTCAAACGAGAAGACTGACGAGTAGGAGTACTTTCTCGTACACGAGGAATCTAGTAGATAATTTTTTCCAAGAAAAATAAATGATAGCAAATAGTAAATAATTATAGGTATAGAAACTTACCCTTTTTGAAGGAGTTTTGTTTAACGTCACAGGAAGTGGAGATAGAACTGATGTTTGATCAACTACCATCACTTCTGATAAACATAATAGTAAGAAAATATTAAACTATACGGATATATTTATTTGATTATAATTGACTGTTAAGAGAATAACTTATAATGCTGTAAATGTTAAAGCAGAAAATATATACCAGTTCCTTTCATAGCTTCCTGGATATTTTTCACATCTATATGTTCATTTATCGTGCTAGAATTATTGGTTGTGTCCGCTTCTTTGTCCTTATTACGAGTAGATTGTCTCTTACGAATTGATCTTAATAAAATATACTCGAATAAAACACTATTTAAAACTAAAAGACATAAATATAATTAGACATATATATTGAAATTGCAGTTATTTCAAAAATGTTTTTTATTAGTTATGATTAAATAAACAAACTTAGGTGGCTTCTGAGTAAGAATCTGTGTCACTAAAGCCTCTTGTGTATTCTTCTTTCGAGATGAACGGGAAACACGCGTGCTATGTATTGCAGACTTTGAAAAATAACGATTAATGGCACAAAAATCGTCATATATATATATAGCAGAGTTTTAAAAGCAACTTACTTTTTCAGGCGTTTCATCAATAGTTATCGCTGTTATAGTATCTTTCTCATGAACCTATAAAATCAAAAATACCAATTAAAAACTTTTATCCATGATTATATTGTGATATTAGCACACAATACCTTTGGCACTATATCATCGTTCTCATCCTGAGCTTCAAATGAACGTTCTATGCGATCAGGTACATTTACTGTTGGATAAGAGAGCTGAAAATACGCGTTAGGCAAAATATAAATTACAGAGGAATACTGTAAAAAAGTTGAATTTTAAACTTTAAAAAACTAACTATATGAGTTCTGTTTGGAGTCTCCATAAACGTTGAATCCGAAAATGAGTAGTCTACTAATCGCTTTAATGATTTTATATCATCACTGAGTGCATGATTATGTTCCTCATTTTGTTTTTCAACATTTTCATCGATTCGCTTGTCATTTTTACTCCCACTATGCTGTGTCTTGACGTTTTCGTTAATTACATCATTATTATTATCACCTTCATCTTGTTTTTCGACATAATTCTCGATAAAGACATCATCATTATCCTCATTAGCCTGCACCTCCATAGAATTCCTAACCATAATATCATCATTATACTCATCTTGTTTTTCCAGATTTTCTATGGATGTATGTTCATATTTATCAGTTTCATCCTGTTTCTCAGGAACCACTATCACTGCCTGATCATTGATATCATTTTCATCTTGTATTTCAATATCTTCGTTCACCATCAAATTGTTTTCTTTTCTTTTTCCCTGTTTTGCGTGGTCCTCTGTTAATAGATGATCGTTACCACTATTTTCATCTTGAACGTCTACATTTTTCGAGATTGCATCTATTTCATCATCATCTTGTACTTCTAGACTATTATTGATATCATCATTTCCTCCTTCAGTTTCTGGTAATGTATTATCTTGAGATTCATTAAGAGAATCATCGTCGAAATTTGGCTAAAAATGACCTATCATTTGCATTAATAAGCAAACTATGCTATAAAAAATATCATAGTAATACATTTATAAAAACACAAGCCTGTTTCGGAATATCAGCCTCATTTGTAGCAAATCTATTTTCATCTTCTATTACATGAGCTAAACTAAGTGAATCAATATGTGATTCTGACTTCGTTGAATCTGGGAGCGCAAAACGAAGCCTTGGTCGGAAAGGAGATGGATCTTAAAATGAATACAATCAATAAAACGACAAGTTTATGGCACTATTATATAAAAAGAAAATGTTGACCTCGGCCTCTACTTGACTTCAAAATACTTTGAGGCTGTGGAAGATTCTTATGTCCTTCGGGAGTAGTCTCAAATGACATAGCTAGTCGCTGTGCTTCTGCTGCAGCAGCAGCTCTAGCACGTGATGTTGGAGTACGTAACACTTCATTAATAGCATTCAACGTTTCGGACGGCACATCGCTGTAAACATATATCTTATAATTACTGAACTGTATAAAAAATTATATTATTAAAATAGATTGACATATAACCACTTTTAAAATGACATAAGTGGACGAACTATTGCCACTAGAAAACATAATCTTTTAAATATCTTAAACAACTATTAATAGAAACCTAGGTAGCCCATCTGGTGTTTCGTCATCACCAAAGTCCAGGAGGGCTCGTTTAGCTACTGGAGGAGTTTCAATTACCTAAATACAAATCATGTTTATGCATAAACAAATTATTTGCTATCCAAAAAAGGTTTTTAAAAAACTGACCTGACTAGAATGGTCAGGAATGGTATGTTGTTGAAGCGCAGAAGCAACAGATCGTTTACGAGCATTAATAGATGGATCGAATGATTTTCTTAAATATTAGTTTTACGTAATCATATATAAATATACCAAATTCGAATTTTACCTTCTCCACAATTGAATAGGTGTTTTGCCTTTGGAAATCGGGGCAACTTCACTAATTCTATCTGGAGTTGGCATTATGGGCACAGTTCTATCTGAATATGTTTATCTAAGCAGTTTTTCCTGTATACATGTAATTATATACAACAATAGACTCACCAAACTTTTGAATGGCATTTCTAACATTATCAGACCACAGAGTACGTAATAAAGTACTCTTGTCACTATTTTTATACATTCTAACTACAGGCAATACTTGCTGGTAGGCCATTACTCTAGGATTTTGCTCAGCATCTACAGGAATAGCCAGCTGAAAGTTTACAAAAAATAATTCTTTATACTAACCACCATATTTGATCAAATATAATTCTAAATTTATGACATACCTCTTCAACTTCTCCAAATCTAGCATTCTTAACAAGATAGCATTGCCATGTGAATTGCCCATAAGGTAACGAATCCAATATGCCTATTATTCAGACTATATATTATGTATAATACCAAAATAAACCAGTATGAATAAAAAGTTCAACCTCGGAGTTTCTTTTCCTGATCATAGTTAAGCTTTCTTGGCATACTCATTAATCGATTTATCTCGCTTAGGTCCATATCTGTCTTTTCTAAAGATTCCTCGATTCGTCGAAGATTAGGCGAAGTTGGCAGTAAGTTTTCATCCTAATAATATAAAAATAAAAAATGGAATCTGCAAGAGATAAATCAACATAATTACCGCTCACCTCTTTCCCTGCATCAGCTATCCACATCTTATGTACCATTTCCACTTCACTTCGATCAATTGAAAGAACACCACCAAGGTGTCGAGTAACGAGCTCACATATATCCTCAGTCTAAACGAACATATCATAAAAGTAATCATCGATTGACAAATTTTAATGTATTCTGGATTGTATTATAAGTGTTACAATAAATATAATCAATAGTAATTAATACTACAACTTACAGCGCAAGCATGTTTGCAATCCATATAGTCGATCATATAATATATAAGCAATTGGCGTTTGGATTTTGATGGGATGTTCATCAATAATATTGGAGCGAGAAGATTCTATTAGAATTTTAAATAAAAGCTGATCTCTAGTTCTTCTTAACATTTTTATAGGAAATATTTCCACTTTTAAGATTACATATCATTCTAGACCACCAATTTATAATACAAATAGATATTTACGACAAATAACATACTAATAAAGCTGGAGGATACCACTGACGAGGTGTTTGACTTAACCAAAAAGGTTCTGCAGGACTCAAGCGTTGCATACGAGTTACCAGCTGATCAATTCTAAGTTCTCTACTAAAAAAAACTATTTTAAATAAAAACGATCGTTTAGTAATATACTAAACACATGCAGTATTAAAGATAACCATTACCCGTTAAGATCAGCCCTTTTTCGACGTTCCCCTATTGCTTGTTCTAAAGACGTTCTCGTCGATCTGTCATCAGTAACAGGCAGTAGCTTACTAGCCATTAGCTGCTGAATCACAAGTACATACGAGAGCAAGTTCTCTGATGCAAATCTGCGTACTTCAGTAGAAGTCAAATATTCCCCTGAATTTTTAAAATAAGTTCTAGAAGAAATAAAAAGAAAACTATAACTTGGTCTAGGAATTATTTTATATAATTACTAGTTTCATCTTGTTCCCGTTTTCCTGTCTCTAATAACTCTTGAAGAATAGCTGTCGCTGCTATGAAGACATTACGGACATAACTAAGGGTTTTTCGTCCAGCCGGTGATAGAGGAGCAGAAAATCGTGCAAAAAGAGGTTGCGCTACAATATAAATGTTAGTTTCGATTATAACCTACTCAACGTATCAACTAACTAGTTTCATCCATTTTTCTTCTTGCTCGTTCAATTTCCACCCAAGTCCACGCTCCAATTTGCTGCCTTACGGCTACATTATCACAATGTCTAATGAAATGCGTAATGGTTTCATGCTTCCGATGATTAACAAGTGCGCTGAGCAGAACGGTTAGATTTATGTACTGAAAAAATTCTAATAAAATAAGTTTTTTTAAAGAAATATTTTACTATTTAAAATGAACATTTGGTACCTCATCCATAATAACGTGAAAACAAAGAACTAACCGGCATTGTCCCTTCTGTAATAGTATGGCTTTTAGTGACAAGTCCAAGTGCACGAATCCATTCTGAAGCGCTGCTTGCATCAGTCATATGTACATCGATATCAGCACAAATTATAGACAGCAACTAAACGTAAAACATTTGAAACTTAAGTTCGGTTTTTATATATTGAAAAAGCTTTGAAAGAAAACACGAATAGCCTAAACAGAATAATTTTCAAAATATCGACTTAAATAAACCTGATTGGGAAGACTAGGAAGAGTGACTTGGTAGCACTCACGAGAACCTGCGATATAAATAACAGGAATCTGGAATGTTTGTTTCCTTTTTCCCACATTTATTATTGTATTATCTTTGAATTTATGTTCCAAAATTCGCCGATACAAATAAAAAACAAGTAAAAACTTGCTTCTAAAGCCGATGGATAAAACATTTGCTCTGCATCACTAGTATCCGAGACAAAACGGATAATATGACTAGTATCAATAGCGAGATCCTGAAACCAGGTTTATTTGTCAATTAGAAATATCGTGGAGAGAGATTAACACTGAAATACATCAAATTCTTGCGGTTTTTTTCAAAGGAAATTGTAGTAATTATATACCTTTATTTCCTTATAATTTTCACCATGTTTATGTATGGGATTTGCGTAGACCATCGATAGGAATGCACACTGGCGCGCCAAGGTCGAGTCACTAGATGCCGTACAAACAAGACGCTTGTAGTAGTATGCATTCAAATCAAAGAGACCACCCTATAGTTATGCTTACATCGTTAAAATATTAAAAATCCTAGTATAAAACGAACAATATTATATAGAAAAGGCACAAATTTTCCGACCATAAGCTTTGTGCCATGACGATCTTGTATTGTATAAGAATAAAATACGAGCGATCTATCCTTATCAGATCCTAAAAAAGTAGTTTACACAAAGAATCTAACACATACAAATGCAAGATAAAATAAAAGAACATACCATTACGAGAAGAATTTAGATGTGATAAATTAGTAGAATCATCTATTTCTTTAATCTCAACGCGTTCTCTCACAAGGGTTCGTAGAGAAATCCACTGGATACTGCAGTGTAGAGGATGCTAAATGTATATATATATATATACGATGGAACTCGGAAAAAGATTGCTATAGATTTTTTTTGTGAAATTAAGACTGCAGTGTTCATGAAGAATTTTCTTACAGCTTTATCGAAATTTCCAATACACTGACTACTACACTTGATGAGCCTCTTTATAATATCTAGTATTGATTTAGTGTATTTTACCACCATATTCTTCCTAATAAAGACTCATCAATTCAGTACCGGCATTTGGTATATTTATTTTCGTTGTTTTAATGGCTAGTAAGCATCTTTTTTTAAATAAAAAAATTATTTGTGTTGGACTACATACCAATAATCTAATGTTGAAACTAGGATCATCAAATGTGCGTTCATGAAGTGGCTTGGTCTCCTCATCAGGGAATGATGCTTCATATAAGCATAGCTGAAGTGGTTTCACAGAAGTAGCCCTTCAAAGAGATTGCAGTAATTAAGATGATTTCGCCAACACAACTATTGAATTATATATTATCACTACTAACTCATATGCAGCCCAAAACCAAAGGTGAGATCGAGGATCATCATCCGGCTCCATAGCCGTAATAAAATGAATAGGAGAAGAACACGGATAAATCAGACCTTTACTAAAATGTATCACGGCTTTATTTTCATTATTTTAGCAGTGCATGTGAAACTAATAGAACAGGAAATTTTGATCTTAAAAATATAAAAGATAATATAAAATTTAAAAAAGAATAGCTCAAAAGAAGTAAAATAATTAGCAAATATACTTACAGTGTGGGGGAATCACTCAAAGATACACTAATAATACCACCAAATGAAAGACCAATAAGCACATTTCGACTACGCTCAATAAAACCAATACAGGATACGTATACAGAATCTGCAATATGAAATCCTTAAACCAAAAAAAAAAAGAAGAAGTAAGTTTCAAACTCAATATAGATACCATTAATAAAAATGAATATGCTAAAAGAGATTAAAATTTTGCATTAACATTATAGAAAAATAAATAATTCTAGTATAGCACTAACCAACTGGGAAATGTCTAGTGTTTTTTCGCCCAGAGCAAGGATCTTCAGCAGAGTATTCGAAGCGATTAGCTTGATGGAAAGATTCTTAAATATATCACTGAGTTCTAATTAATAAACAATCCAGAAACTAGTAATAAATACTTGTAAAAAATATATTATAGGCATACTCAGTCCATCAGTAAGCCTCAACCTCTGAGGTTCATCCCAATCAACGGCCTGTACTCTTTCAGTCATAACAAAATGGGTTAGATAACAGTGGGCGTATTTCGTACCTTTAATTAGAACAATGCAATAAAGCCTAAGAAATTTTTAAACTATAAAATTTTAATTATTATCAGAACTAAAATACTAGTATTCCATTAGTAACTCACCTACAACAATAATATGCGGCCATGATCTCATCCTTTCGTGCAAAACCTGGGACTTAACACCCATCTCGATATCGCAAACTAAGACTCTAATGCATGTAATCTAGAAACTAACTAATTATTATTATAAATTCTCCTTTGGAATTCTTATCTCAATAGTTTTTAATTAATATTAATGGGTCAAATATTTTTCACACCAAATACAACCGTACCTCATGCTCAATATACAATTTTTTTAGAATCTGGAATTGTGCACCATTCCAGTGAAGGAGCGCGATACAGTGCGGTCGGTCATCGCTAAATCTAACACTATTCAATGCTACCACAAGACCGAAATTCCCATCTGAAATGTATTACCATCATCATGATTACATATATTTCACGCTTTTTATACTTATTATAGATATAATTACTACCTTGTGAAGGAAGATAATCAACATCCTTGATATAATAATCTTCATCAAATTTAAAGTTCCACTTGAAACTACCGGTTATCACGTCGTGGATAGAGATATCACATGAACGAAAAACTGCGAAATATGACGTTAATTCTCCTATAAATGAAATGTGATTCATAAACAAATACTAAAACACATTCGACCAAATTTTTAAAGTCTAAATATAACGCATACCTATTGAATTAGTTAGGTATTTAGCTCCATAATCAACGTCATCTTGGGAAGGAAGAAATTTTTCGTATTCCAAATGGTAAGAATTATTTAGAGGTAGAAACTTTTGTTTCAAAGGATCTGGTATTTTCGACATCCCAGCATGAAGTTATAGACTTATCTAAAACGGCAAACATAAAATATAAACTTCGCTTAACAAGAACTATTGAACAAGATAAAAATCAAGTGATGTTAACAAATCTTTCGACAAAATCATATAATGTTATTTTTCTTGGGGAAAGTATAAATACTAACTAGTGTCTGAAAATTACTATGTATAGAATTGAAAATAAGCGAAATACATTGATGACCGGCAGAACAGTTTCAAATATTATAATTTATCGTTATGTTCAAAAGAAATTCATACAAATGTAAAATACTAAAATATTATTTATGCAATTATATATATCAACATTAAGTTGTAATCGTGTACACACTATGTAAATTCCTACTTTTCCAATGGTCGTGCTATATGAAATTTTAGGTAATAGAGAAGTTATAACAAATACTAATACAAAACTATGAAAAGAATTAGTAAGAGACACTACCTTTAATTCAAATAAGTAGCATTAATATTGAATACCCTAAAACTTGACAAAATGCCAAGACTGATTTGAAATTGGCGGTTGAACAATTTTGTGACGAACCATATACATTTTATTTACGTTTAAATTTTCATACTTGGAAAAGCATTGTATTTATATTGTAATTATAAATGGCATCGTTGGCAAGTTTAATGTTCTATTATAATCAAACATTT
Organism: Heterorhabditis bacteriophora; assembly: GCA_964036235.1. Taxonomy (NCBI): domain Eukaryota; kingdom Metazoa; phylum Nematoda; class Chromadorea; order Rhabditida; family Heterorhabditidae; genus Heterorhabditis; species Heterorhabditis bacteriophora. The sequence continues at coordinate 5,118,594 of OZ038426.1, read as the reverse complement.
CATGTCTTAGAGTTGGGGCTAACATATACTTGTAATATATGCGAGAAGTACATTTAATAGAAGTTGAATCTCGTAATTTATTTTTTAGTTGAATATGTGTTATTATTCATAAATATTCTTTCATTGTTTTATGTTTCTAACTTCTCATAATTGATCTCTTGCACCATATGTTATCGCTTCCTACGTTTTCCTATAGCTCCCACTTTTGTCCTATTCCCTTATCAGTTATTAACTTTGGAGAAGGACATAATGTAATCTAAGAATTATAAACCCTCTGTGTATTCCTGCTTTATTTTTAGTTTGCTTTCCCATCATCTAGATTCTTAACTTCTCCTATACAAATTGTTCTACCTTTTCTGGGATTCACGTTCTGTATCTATTTCAATTATTTGATTTGTCAGTACATTCTATTAATTTTTCTAAGTATTAAAGGATAAAAAACATTAGATGCTTGTTATCTGATTTGTTGTACTATAATAATTATCACTAAATAAAATACCTGCAAAACTAGTGAGATTAATTATTAATAGGAAGTTAGACCTCTAAGTCAACTATGATTTTTGAAACCATATTATATTGCTTTAAATGCATCTGTTGTTATAATTTTCATTCTAATATTAGAATATGTTTCTACCTAATTGTTAAATATGTAGTCATCCTGCATTAAGATTACGTCGGTCATATCTGAAAATTACTGGTTAATTTCAGATGATCTTTCGAGTCTTGCTAATCTCAGCTGGTTTCGTATTTGTGTATTCATTAACTGTTCTACATCTATCAGACTTTCATCTAGATGTTAACTACTCTATTTATGGTGATAACCAGAAAATGTGTCACAAAATGAATGGCACTGCCGAGGCACTACTTGGCTCCTTCGGTGACTATATGTGTGATTCACCAAAGGTTATATTCTTAGATCAAAACATAATTGCCTCCTTTTATTAAAACAATGTTATTTTTGAACTAACAGTGGAATTGACAATCTTATTAAACCTATAAATAGTACACTAAAAATTTTTATTTCCCAGTCTAGTTTTATTATATGATAAATTTAGACGGACTACTTTTTAATTACTTTTAATAATATTTCGTACACAAAGCAGCATGATTTATCCTAGGATCTGGTTAGTTTTACACTAGACCAAGCTAAGCGGCTGTTTCCCAATCCCGATGTAGTGCTTTGGACAGGAGATAATGTACCTCACATTGACAGTTATGACTGGAATTGTGAGCTTTTTTTCGAACTTTCACCTATTTTCTCTTGTTATTAAGATTGTCATTTTTGAGTTAGTCTAATGAATTAAGGATTTTCTTGTTCGTAAATATTTATTCAAGATGTCAACAACGTAGTAAATATAACCACTAATCTTCTTCTCTCTCATTTCCCTAATGTTGGACACATACTCCCAACATTTGGGAATCATGATTATGCACCTGCCAACGCTTTTAGCGACAGTAGCAAGTTTTATGAAACGACCTGGAAGTTGTGGGAGAAACTGATCGAAGAAGACAATAAAGTAAGTTTTATTTATCATTGTTGTGTAATTCATGTTTACTATATCTGGTTCTTCCGTATATTTTTTGTTTTGTCTGATAAGTAATGCTAATGAATGAACAAATTTTTTGGATGTTTAATGCTTCAAAATGATAGAAGGTTTGAATTACACAATAAACAATTAGGTTGATTAACGTAATTTTTTGCAATTTAATAGTTGCCAATGCAGCTTCCGATGTTTCAGCTAATGATTGAGCGCTAAAATTTCAATGAAATTATCATAACTCTTTATTTAAACCTATAATTTTGCAATATATTCTTTAGTTAGGTTGTATTCAAATATACCTTTTCCATATATATTGATTGCTCTTTGATTCAGTTACTAGGATTAAATGAACAACTAATATCCATTTCTTCTTTTCGGTTAATACAGCAACAGAGAAGAGGTTGGTCGCATGTGTAACTGAATATTTCCTTAGAGATAAAATTGAAGCCATTACAAATAACTTTAAAAATGTATAATGATCTAATCTTTATATCTACCTTTTAATATCCACTGGGTATAAAGTCTTTTCTATTCTAAAAATACATAAAATTATACTGTAACCTACCGGCAGCAAATAATAATCGTAGGCACTACGGCCAGTAGCGTAGCGATTAAGAGGGCTACAAAGCGGTAGATGGTATGACTTGAGATCGTAGAGGGATCTCTTGTAAGACAATGTGGGACCTGTTTATCAATAATTCTTTAAAAGTAATATATGATTAGGACACATTTTAAATCGTCTAAATCCTGTAATGAATTGTTTATATTATTCGATACACTTTAGGCCTAATTACTTTAGTTTATGATATTGGCTTATATAATACTTTTCGTGGCTAGTACTACCATCCTAGCATTTCTTTTGGTGATTAGTAGAATATAATAGGACAGAAAAGGAATATTAATTTCTCTTTCATAACCAACAAGAAGTAGACCGTAAATAATTGTTAATTCTTGAGACTACTAATGAAAATAATTTAATTAATGGTGAAAGTACAACTAACCGAATATGGACAGTTTCGAAATTCTGCTCTTTGTTGTGGTTCTTCTGCTTGGATACATCGTTCAGACAACCATATCCTCCACATCTTTACATAGTCAACCTAAACTGAGTACATCTATTTAATGTAGTAAATGGGCTAACATATATTTTCTATGTTCTTAAGTTAGTTTCGTTGAATATGTTTTGATATTTTCAAATAAATGTTGCATTGCGTATTGTCACCAACCTCTCTTTCTCCGTTTTTTTTTGGTATACAAGTAACTGTGCATGGTGACCATTCCGACCAACAATTTTCAGTACTCTAAAAGGTAAATTTTAGTATTTTTCCTGTTTCTGTACTTTTGTCTTACCGTGACTGTCCTTTCCACAAGTTTATCATCAAATCTATCTTTACATAAGGTCTTATTCGACATATATATAATAACAGCAATGATGAGTAACCGATTCATTAAATATGGATCGCTTAAATACATTTTTAAATGTTATATCATGGAAAGTGGTTTTATATGCAAATATCAGACAATGTTATGTCTTTGGGAATAATACTCTTTCTTTTGATCTCACAATTATGGAAATTTATCAGGAAGTGGAGCGTCTTGTGTTAGTGAAATATGTTAATCATAAATTAATCTAATTTTATTTTTCTATTTTCATAGTTCTATAGTTGAAATAAAAATATAGTACAAGTCAATATCATATTAATACGAATTCTACTCTCGGTTTCTATCCATTTTCTTGATTCATGTGTTCTAAATTACTTAGGAAATTATTTATTTAGGAAAGATTTCTTCGTGGTGGATACTACAAGTATCGTCTTCCGAATGCAACAGTATTGGTACTGAATACAAACCTCTATTACAAGTGAGAACATTCAAAAGCTAGATGACTAAAAATAGGCGAAAATGAATGAGAATTTCAAAAAAAGTTTCTAATAACGTATGTGACATAAGAGAAACATATAATTGAATAGTTTAGAATTGAAAATTTAGAATAAGATATTTTAGTGCAAATAAGGCATATGAAAAGTTCACTGATAAAGAGGATCCAGCGGGACAGTTTGCTTTTATGGAAAATGAGTTGCAAAGTGCTTCAGAATGTTCAGAAAGAACCACAGAAAATTGTACTTCAATAGTTCATATAGTTGCTCATATTGGACCTGGTGGTAAGATATTCTCCATTTTTAATTCCAATCGCCTCCAGGGTGTCCACAAAAACGGATAGATTGAAAGTTGTAACCTTCTCCAAACAACCAAAATGATCGTTTAAAAGCGCTTCTGAAAGCTTGAGTAGCTGGCTTCTTGACCGTATCCCCCTAATTAGCATATCTCACACGTGGAAAGTGCCATAATCTGTTTTGTGAGAGCGTCGATTGTCGTGTTTTCACACGCATTCGGCCTCATTATCGCGATTTCCACTACGCGAGCAACTGAAAATGCTTTTCCATGTCTTGGCATAGAACTGCGTAATATTTTATTGTTCCAAATTCGAATTTTGTTGTATCGCATTGTATGTGTCCTGTTTTTGCTACGACAACTTTCTGGATTCTACTCACTTTTATACGATTCATAGCTCGTGCGACAGAGCCAATTCCGCTGTTTTTGTAGACAAGTGGCAGCGGTGTCGAATCCGTGAATAGTACGGTACTTTCTAATAATAGCCAGGTCCTACACAGAAAAGTTATCTTCAGTTACTCGGGTAGTGGAAATCGCGATAATGAGGCCGAATGCGTGTGAAAACACGACAATCGACGCTCTCACAAAACAGATTATGGCACTTTCCACGTGTGAGATATGCTAATTAGGGGGATACGGTCGAGAAGCCAGCTACTCAAGCTTTCAGAAGCGCTTTTAAACGATCATTTTGGTTGTTTGGAGAAGGTTACAACTTTCAATCTATCCGTTTTTGTGGACACCTTGTATACTTTAGTTAAAATACTTTGTATTAATACTTTCTACATCTTCTTTTTAAAGGATATTCTATGTAATCAATGTACAATTCCTAATCGTACATTCAGTCTTTGAACGCACACCTAATTTTACTTGGTTTCGTGATTACTACAATGAGAAATTTCTTAATATAAGCGTGAAGTACGCTAACACCATTGGATGGATGTTATTTGGTCATCATCATTCGGACACGTTCCATATCATTAGGGTGAGCATATAGGAAGAATATTGGGAAACAACATAAAAAGTAAAATCCTAATATTCTTATATGGGCGTTTATTAAACTAATCACTACTAAGAAGTAATCCATAATTCTTGTTTGGTACTTTGATTTTCTTAGAATGGTGGCTAAACTTGTGATCAAGTTTAAGTTGATTATCTGGGATATGATAACCAGAAAGTATAAATAAATAACAATAAATAAATATAATGTATCCATTAAGGTATTAAAAACTGAACTTTTTAGGACGCTACAGGTACACCTGTTCAGTTCACTTTAATGAGTCCTGCAGTTACCCCATGGTTCTCATCTCTAGAAGGCGCTGGTGCTAACAACCCATCATTCAGAGTCTATGATGTAGATAACATGAATAGGATTATTGATATAAGGTAATTGTTTTCCTTCGTGGTCCCATTTGTACATGGAATTATTTGATTTTAATATAATTTGGGAATAAGTGTTCATTTAAATATGACTATTAATACTCGTTTGTTATTCCGTATTAAATTACTAAGATTTATGAACTAAATATACTTGGAACATAATTTACGTACATTAATCAGTATTTTTAATCAGAACCTTCTATGTTAATCTCGATGAGTTGAACCAACAGCGAAGTACTAATTTTACAAAGGAATATTCTTTCAAAGATGCTTACAATATTGATGATTATATCAATTTAAAAGCCATGGCGAAACTAGCAGCACGTCTGCAAGAAGACGATAATCTGTTCAAGAAGTATATCATGTATAATTCAGTTCTATGGAAACCACAAATTCCAGAGGGGAAGTTTAGGTATGAATCGTTCCATTCTAGATTATATTTTTGAAATAAAAATTCTAAAAAACTTTGAAGAGCTAATATCAAGGATTATCAGATAACAGTATGTAAAATAAGAAACTATTATTATTGTCGCATGAACAGATACTACTACGTTTTAATTTCAAAAGGCTTTTAAAACAAGTGGAACAATGTATTGGCATAATACATGCGACCAATTGTAAAATTCTCTAAATTTCTATTAAACGTCGACATTCAGTTTTTCACTATTTTATCTTCCAAAAAATTCTATAGGTAGTTTATTTAGAAGTTATATTTGCATTAACATTCACTATTTAAAACGACTTTCTTCTCAGTAAAACTTATTGATGCACAAGGAGATAAGCCTGCATTTCCATCACTCAACATTGTTTCGTGCACAATGAGCTTTCATAGTCGAACGTTAAGAAAAGAAATTATTTAAGCTAAAAACGAAATAACTCAATTGAGAATAGACAGTATAAATATTTGACTGCTCAAGACTGAAGCAAAATACGTCATATGTTCCGTTTCTTTGGTATTAGAGGTTCATTAGAGTGGTTATTATATATATATATATATATATATATATATATATATATATATATATATATATATATATATATATATATATATTGGATAGTGAATAAGGTCGTAACATATTCTATCTATTTATCACTTTTTCTAAAAAGTTGACTTCTCCAAGAATAACTTTAGTAGTGTAGCGATTTCTTATCTGCTTTGGTAACCAGTGGTTGACGATAAAGAAAATTGTTTTCACCGAAGTGATTTTGCAATTTCTCAGTCTAAATATGCTAGAACAACCTTGGCAAAGCCTGTTTAATATTATTTGAGTGGACCAATATCCAATATATATTGAGAGATCTGTCGGGCGCAGTAGTAGTTTGAAAGGCTGTTATTCTATATGGATTTCACATATACTGTCTAATTATATTCATTACTTGCTCAATTTTTATTAGATTAATTGTAATAGTTTATAATTAGTAAATTATGTTTTAAGTTTATATTTGCCCTAATATAGAGAATAGAAATATCCGAAATACATATACTTCCTAGTTTAAAGAGTAGATTTAGAGTTTATAATATTTATTTTTTTGTCTGATCTGGTCTAAATAATAAAATGCTCGTTTTAGAAAACTTGATTTACTGAGTATTAATGTATATTATTAGTTGGTGATAGATAGAGTAAATCACAACAGCGTATGCATTACTTATTAATTATTTTTTTGCATACATAAATTTAAAAAGATTTAAAATATGTACCTTATTGGTTTAGAGGTGCTCAGCTGTGCTCCATCAATCATGCTGACTATCCACGCTATATAAGCTGTTTAGCTGCCTATAACTCAACAGCTGATTGTTCTACTCTTTCTGCGTTGCTATTATATATGTTTTGTTTTTATGTTACTTATATAAATGTTACATTGCATCTTTAACTATGCAATTTATATAAGTAAATTTATTTTCATGCAATATTCACTTAAGTAATAATTTTATGGTAATCGGGTTCGAGCTTAATCCATCTTATTTCATTTCATTGCCTGCTGACTTTAGTCTAGTTTTCTCTATCCTGTTTCTTTACATTGAAAGAAATATAATGATTTATTGTTGAATAGAAATTTGTCAAAGTTATGTTCTATTAGTGTTCTTAATAGCATAAATAATATCGGAACAAAGTGAATTCAGTTGATGGTATGTTTAAATATATGTGAACTCTAGTAAGCACTATAAATAAATACGTAAAGCGATAAATCTATTTTGTTTCTGAATATATAATTATTTGGTGTGTGCAAAAGTTTTAGACGTTTTTTTCAGTGCTCTGGTATAAATAAAACAAATTCCCACCTTTTCACATTTTAGTTGTGTTGACTTTTTAGTTTGTGAAGTCATAATTTGCTATTTAATGATAAGCATACCCTTTTGAAGCAGTACTAACACGATGAGCCACCAACAACTGCATATTCGACACTATATTCTCCACGAGTTCCAGCAAGGGAAGAATGCTGCTGAAGCAAGCCAATCAATATGATCTGTACTCGGTGAGGGTGTTCTCCCCCACAGTACTTGCAGATATTGGTTCTGACGTTTTAAAGCTGGTGATTTTGATGTCAGTGACCGAAACGCTCTGGGACACCACGACCAACGAGGACTGGTGCTTTCGAAGCATTATTGCATGAAAATACGTCGCAGACACAAGAAGAACTAGCGGAACAACTTGGAAATGGTCCAGCAACAGTCTCCAAACGATTGCATGAGATGGGGAAAATTCGGGAGCTCGGAAAGTGGGTATCATATGAACTCTCCGAAAACAGCATTGGCCGCCGGCTCAACGTATGCATCTCGTTGCTTGCCAGGCAACGCAAGAAAAACATTTTGTGGAAAATTGTTACAGGTGACAAAAAATGGATTATGTACGACAATCCTAAAACATATTCATGGGTATACCCCGGACAGCCAACAACATCAACAGCAAAGCCAAATATCCACGCCAAAAAAGTCCTTCTGTGGATCTGATGAAACATGAGGGTGTGCTACTTTGTAAGTTCCTTCAAGCTGGTGAGACGGTTAGTGCCGAGTATTACGATCGTTAACAGATTGAGTTACTCAATGCAATTGAACAAAAAAGACCATTTACTGGACAAGGAAGTCGGAAGGTCATTTTTTTGCATGACAACGCTAGGCCTCACATTGCTCTTAGTATGCAGCAAATTATTTTGAACTTAGGTTGGGAAGTTCTCTCGCACGCGGCGAGTTCATCAGACTTGGCACCTTCGTGTTACCATTTATTCCGGTCGATGTAGAACTGACTAGCAGAACAACGCTTTCGAGATGCAGCTGAGGTGCGAAAATGGATCGATGATTTTATTGCATCCAAGCCGATGTCGTTTTGTCACGAAGGAATCCGAAAGTTACCCGTAAGATGGCAGAAGGTCATAGAAAGCGAGGGAAAATATTCTGATTAATGAATTGTATTTTGTATATTATGAAAATAAAGCGAAAACTTGGAAAAAGATTTACTAAAACTTTTGTATACATCTATTACATATTTCTAACACTGTCGATTTCCGTTTAAGTGAATTTTATGTAAGGGGTTGTTTCACACTGTGTAAACGGTATTGCATTGTTTAATTACAATAGAAAATAAAAATTTATTTGAGTAATTATATAATCTTAGCTAATCTCCATAGAATCATAAACATAATTAACATCTAGTCAAGATTGGTAGTGTCAACATCAGCGTAGTAACATTCTTTTTCAATACCCATATTGTACTCATTTCCAGTTCCATTCATGTATTTGGAGGTTACAATTCTGAACCAGCCCTTTTCTCCCTAGAAATATGTTACAATTAGTGATAATATACTTATTATCGTGCAATTTTTCATCCCATTTATAGAATAAATTGTGTTATGAATAGAAGAATTTCTACTGTGAAAAACTATTAACGACTTTATGAACGAAAATATTTTGGAAACTGACACTTGTGCACTTAAGAAAGTCGTTTAAATGATTTAACCCACCCATTCTTCTCCCCAGCTATTCCTCACAATCCAATACTCGACACCATTCTCATCTATTCCCCATCCGGTCAAGGATACAATATGATTAGGCTGCAATTTGAGTCTAATCATTCTTTTTCATTTTACAAGAATTTTCACGGACAGGTATTTTATCAAAAGTTATTTATTTCACCTCCAAATTGCTTTTCTCAAAATAAACTCCTGCTGTATAGTTGTATTCAAATGGCTGCGTCGCTCCAATTGAACATGCCAATGGTCCACCCTTTTTGACTTCCGCCATAATTTTGTCACGACCTGATACCTGAAAAAAGGTTCTGAAAATTTAATTTGATTATCAGTAACTTGTAAATATCATCAACTTACAGATCCATATTCTTTAACATAGTATCGAGTATAGTTTTGAATTGCGAAACAGCGATCAGGCCAGCAACTACCACAGCGGTGAAATGGATCACATACTAAATACGAATTTTCCGAGAAACGTTATTTCTTGTTTAGATTTTTTATTCGGGTCAAAGTTTGAAAATATATATGGTAAAATACAGGGTTAGAAAAATTAAAGTTAGTTACTAACTTCCATTTGTGGCCCTGTATACATTGCAGCCTTCTTCTACGAGCCCGTGGGTTTTTGCGTACTCAAGTACATGACCAACCTCTCCTCCTTGGCAATTACCTTTTCCATTGCAATCAATAATTTCCTTGAAGTTATTTTATTTCCTATCTAACTTATGGTTTTTTTCTATTATTTTGAGATATTTATTTTGAGAAGAATTCGTAGACTTAAATAAAATTATATTAAATACGATATGTTTATCCCTAAAACTATAAACGTAGGTTAATCGATTAAATTTTTGTTCAATTTTTTTTACATTTTGTTTAACTTTGGCACCAACCTGAGGGGAAACCATTGTCATCGGCCATCTACCTTTGCGAGCAACATTGAAGCGATCGTTCAGAGCCCCTATGGAAGTGACGGAAATATTATAAACTAAATAGTCCAACTATGAAATAGAAAATAAATCAAGCTGTTTTTGAACCTGTGGTTCCGAAAACCCAGCAAGAACCACAATATACAGGAATATGCTGATTCCTTGTGGGACTGCAGTAGTTTACTCCGCTTACGTTTCTCCAGTCCCACTCCTTAGGCAATTCATTTTGGTTTGTAGTTTCCCAAATGCGAGGAGAAAGTCTGGAATAAGCATATATTTTAAAAGTGTATTTAAAACATAAAGGTTTGTATTCACTGATTTTAAATTGATCGATATTTATTTAGTTATTTTATTATTTGTTTTAAGTGAAAAATATTTTTGCAATTCGTAATTTGCTAGATACTGTGCACTGACTTATGTTCAAATTTCTTTCCACTTCTCTTCAAACATTTTCTGTCAGGTCGCCCAGTTTGCTTGTATTCCAGTTTTGTGTTCTTAGAGAAGTGCTGTAACATAATAATAATAGTGAGAAAAATTATGGCTTGATTTCGTGAACCTAAAATTACCTGTGACCTAACGGTATCATGATGAATGATGGTGAGAGGTAGGCGGTTATCATAGTCGCTTGCTACCAATTCCTAGATTTGTAATTGGATAAATCCCATTCTAATCAAAATTATAACCTAATTATTTTATGAGAAAAAATATCTTTTATTCAAAATTGTCATTTTATTATCTTGACTCTGTTTTAATAAAACCACTTTCTAGTAGTAACTTGGAAATCATACTCTGGTAATCAACTAAACATATCATTTTGATAATTCCTAAGCATATCTTACCTCCATACTTTCTTCATTTTTATTATAATTAGTGACCACTACTTCATCATCAAACTCGTGAATCTCTTCTAGCATTTTATACTTCGGCTAAAATAAATTTATTATAGTTCTGCTATATGGAACTTACTCATGGTAAATTGAAATAAATGTGTACTCTATAAAAACGGCTTATACCGAATTATTCAAAATATCACTTGGATGAGGAAGTTGGATGAGTTTTTCATATTCTTCTTGAGAAATCTGCCAAAATATTATTTTTGCAAATGACGTTGAAAATATTATATTATAGATTAATGCTTATTAGACTATTAGAACAAAGAAAATATACCTCGCCACTATCTTCAGATGAAAAAACAATTTTCCCAGAATTGTAGTCTTTTCCAACTTTTTTTAGTTGGTTCCTCTCGTTCTTGTTGATAGCATTTATCTGAGCATTAATTATCTTAAATGTTGTCAGTACTAATACGGAAACTTTCGAATCCAAAATCAAAGTTCAAAAGAATCATATACTATAGAAAATATTATTATATAATTTATATATATATATATATATATATATATATAACGGAAGAATGTATTCGTACCTCTTCTATAAGTTGATCAGTTGAATCTTTGGATGATCGTACATCATTAATTTCCAGAATGTGCTTTGTTGCTCTAAGAGCAAGCGATGGAAGATTGAGCCAGCTCGCCTAAATTATTTCATTAAAATTTGCATACTTAGAAATTATTACAGAACTAAACATTATACGACGTGTTTGAATTACCCTTTTTTGAATTACTCATATTCCATGTCCAATGATAGATTTTACTGCAAAACGCAACACATGTTGTAAATGATATTTACTGTTTTATCTTTCCTAATCGGGTTACTGACCTGACATGAAACAACTAGAAAAAGTAGCACTATTCCAAGACGACCCATGGCTGCTGACTGGTCGACTTGCTATCAGCGGACTGATATCGCTTGGCAAACACCACATTGACTAAAGATGGGTTTACTTAGGATTTCATCGTTGAAAATATCAGGAGAGGGAATAATGGGACACATATTATTCCGGGAAATTTATAGGAAAAACACTACAGTGTTTTTGTTACTTCATTTAGCAATATATAAATTTATCCATCCTTGAAAACAATTCCAACTTATTGATTTGTAATTGTCAGGGTAATACCACTAATTTTCATATAATTGGACATACTTATTTAATAGATTCATAATAGTTATCATGAAAAAGGAAAAAAGGATATTATCACTTTTTATGAAGAAGATGTTCTGCAGTACTGTGACTAATTTTGCAAAAAGCTGCATTTTAGGGTCTTCTTTTGCATTTTTTTGGTTTTCAGACGCATGTCTCAAAACACTGTTTCACTAATTGCAATCAGGTTTTTATCTAAAAGAGCCCCTACTACTCGATAGAAGATTTCTGTAGCTTATAAGCTTGAAATAAGTTGATATTGAGTATATCAAATTCCTTGGATTACGAAAAGAGAACAGTATTCCGTAGTAATTGAGTTCGGAGATCCACCTCTTTCATGTTACGAAATTCCCATTTTGAAATGAGACATTCGTCTGAAAACCAAGAAGATGCAAAGGAAATCCCTAAAATGCAACTTTTTGCCAAATTAGTCACAGTACTGTAGTAATATCGAGGTATACAATTAAATTTTCTAAATTATCATGAACTACTGAAGAGATTTAGATGAAGAGTAATTTTTTAATTTCCTCTATTAAATAGTGCTGAAAATAAATAGTTCGTTTTTAATGCGATAGTGAAGTTAGAATCCTTTAACTCATAATAGCAGAATGAAGTTTTTTTTCCCACCTGCATGAAAATAGATTTCCAAGGCTAGTTATTGTGGGATTTATTGTATGCTGATGTTTATTCATTTTCCACTCAAAGACTAGCTGTCATCGCAACTTGACCTCCCACAAAACCTCTCTATTTCGAAACTGCCGTTGTGATTTCGTGTTTATAATAGCGTGATCTAATGCCATCTGCCCGTCGAAATTGGCGAGCGCTTATTGTGGTTGGCTTTCAATCCAAATAGGCAGATGTACAAAATGGGATATTAGTCGTCTCAATCACACAAAGCCTTCGGCTCTGTGTACAGTATATCACAACAAATCTCACTGAAATATTCCTCTTTCCTACAATTCGGCGATTGCTATCCTCGCTTCTCCTTTACCGACTTTCTTTTACTAATTCTGTTTTCATTTTATTCAATTAAAATATTACCTAGGGATACAAACCAAGTATAGTGATATAAACAGAAGAGTATAAAAGTACATATCTAAATACAAATTTGAAGGTTGGAAGGACAAAGTTTTATTACCACAATCATATACCTTCATTCTTGTTCACTTTAACTTTTAGTCATGTGGTAATACTTTAGCTAAAACGAAATAACTGTTCAAAATTACTAAATTGAAATTCTATTTTTTAATGACCTTCGTGATAGCTAAACAGTGATTGTAAATATTTCATTGATAGTTGATGTTTATAATAGCTATTGGATGCATGATAAATAGGTATTCAAATGATAGTACGTACTTGCGTGCTAGCAATTTCCCGTGCTAGAGTACCTAAGGTTTTGTTAGACCTAACAGGCTCTGTAGAGAACGAGTTGGCGCACGGCTTTTGCCCGATCCACCAGGATATCGCGTGTTGCCCAAACCGGCTAGACGAGCTGCTCCGTAGTCTTGTTTTGACCGGGCCCCGCTAATTCCCCAGTCCAGCTACATTTGCATATATTCCAGTTCCTCCTCGTTGAGGTACAAGCTTTTTATAGACGTTCGGCTAGCTAACTGCCTTCAATTATCTTTTTCCCCTCTCCTTCTTCCCTCACTCTTCCTCTCCTCTTGAACACGCTCATTGTATTGATGCCTTTTATTAAATGCTCTACTCTCTTCTTATATTCTCGTCATTAATTAAATTTTGGAATGACATTAATAGTTCCATATCATATCATCATTCTCTAAATATATTTTCTACATTTTCGTGATGGTATTCTTAACGAATTTATTTCCTTTCATACTCACAAATAGTTTCGGGTTCCTTCTCTCTATCTATCAAATTTTCTGATCACTACTGTTCAATCAATAAGGACTAGTAAATTCTTTACTTAAAAAATGTATAATCATCTACAGTCTTTTCTATCCAACTTTGTACTTTATAGCTTATAATTCTGCAATTTTTTATATTGAATCATAGTGTAATCAAAGCATATAACTCAAATTTTATGGTGTTATCTCTTCTTTTTTTCCGTAGATATTTTTACCCCCCTCCAGTAACTTATCAGATGTAATTTATTTATTAACTTTCTTTCAAAATCTTGATTCCTTTAGCTTCGTTTAACATTATTCAACCTCTGTTCTCCACTCTCGATCCCAAACGTATCGCTAATCTGCCCGACAGCGCAGCTTTCTCTTTCGGACTTGTATCGGACTCGTTTGGCAACAGGCCAATCCTAGTCCATGATAATTATGGCTTGTTTCACACCATTATGTGAAACGGCTTCATCTCTAGCCAGTCGTCTGTCGGACAAGTTTTTGATGAACAAATATGATCTTTAAAATGCGAGTAACGAAATTAACAGTAGAATGGCCTGCACCGTAATCATTTAGTAATGAAGTATGTTTCGAATATCATAGGTAATTGAAAATAGAGCCTCAAGACCATGCTAAATTTTATAAACAATCGAACAAAAGTATCGATATTGTTATCTGTGATAAAGTTGCTTTTTTAAAGAAATACTGATAAACCTTATCGAGTTAAACTAAAAAAGTGGTAGATTTTTTTGGTATTACCAGTTTTGGTTCGCAGAAAATTTGAAATACTTCCTTTCCTTGAAGTGAATCTAAGTCTGTAAACAAGAATATACCTGTATTGATAATGCAGTGATCAAGAACAACTACTCATTATTATTTGAAATGATGTAATAACATGAACACCAGGCATATTTATTTTCAATTGGAACTATGTTTTCCTAAGGTACTTATTACTGGTTTTCTAAAGTCTAGTTAACACGTAAGATTTTTATAATTAGCCTTACAGCTTTTGACACGTAACATTTAACATAAATGTACTATATCTCTCATAATTCTCCTACAAATTATGGAATTTTTTTTGTATATAAAAATTGTGAGTGCATATTTATCCAAGTTGTATTTTCTATTTTTATTAGAATTTTTGAAAAATTAGATAGAAGTAATTTCTCAGAAATATTTTTCAGACTTCTTGCATTCGTAAAGTATTTGCAGAAAACAATTAATTGACTCTTATATAAAACATTGATTAGCACATTAGGTTTAACCATATAGTTCAATTTATAGATACGTACTATATTACATATTTGTCCTTACTTTATTTTAAGCACTAAACGTACTCTTTATCTTGTAATATTCTCATTTTATCATAGTCGATACCTATATGAGCCGTTTGTATTATGTAAGTTCTTTGTTTGTTAAAAACATAACTAACGTAGAACTGGAATTGGGAAGGAATGATTTTCTTTTACTGAATCTGGCAATTGAATTTTTCCGAAAATTTTCATTTGGAAAACGATACATATATAGATGTTTAAGCTAAGATCTAGAGTACTAGTTTCTACTGTGCAAAGTTAGGTATTAAAATTTAAAATCTGCCATCTAATGCCTATCATCCTTTAATTATCGCTAAATTAGGTGCTCCATTGATAATTTTTCGCTCCGAGGCGAAACTTATTCAGATGGCTAGTATTCGCTGTCCGGTTCGGTTATCACGGAGCACGTTTAGAAAGGCACTTCTTTTATCATGCTACGCTAGCTGATCTGGCTTGGTACGGGATATACCCAATGGAGTCCTGTATTCGAGTTCCACACACATTTTCATACCGAACCTGCTTTCTTATAGCTTATTGTGAGATACCGTACTGTCATTTATAATCTAATTAGTACTTTCATTTATGGTCTGAATTGTTTCTAAAAATTGTCTGGCTCTAACTTTTCTGTGAAAGATTCTATTTATACTGCTAACATTGCTTTCTGCTAGTTAAGACATGGTTTCTTTTTGGTACTATTTTGTAACACCTTAAACTAGCTACTACCAAGTTTGTAGATGTTCTACATATTATACTTCATAACAATATAACCATTATAAAGAAAAAAAGCATAGAAAGCTGCGCCAGTGAGACCCTTCTTATTGTGCCTATCAATGTCATGTTCGAGAATTCGTCATGAGACTCGCGAGATCCAGTTTCACACGCTCTGACCTTACATAAATACCACTGTTACACTGTCATCTTAACAGGTTCCCTCGCTATTAGATGGGTTTTTTTCAGAATGATAAGGGAATTAGGACTGGAGATGGGCGGGTGATATTATGAGAATAACCAAAGGGAATAGATAAAATAAGAAGATACTTGCAAAATTTAAGTAGTATTAAATTTCAAATAATACTAATCTCTCGTACATGTATTGAATAATTAAGTTTGTCGAAATTGAATAATCATTTTTTTGATTTAAAAAAATTACCTAGGATTTACAATATTTTTGTTTTATAGTCAATTGAACTTCTTTTTGTCTTTACCAGATTCCATAAAACAGTCTCCAATCCCTGCTGTAGTATCGCTCTTCAAGAGCGCAATCCAAGGTGATCCGGCCTATACGGTAAACAGCCAACCACGCGGAGCGGATGGCAGCATTAATGGCGATATTCCATGGTCACTCGTTTCTTCGTTTTCAACGATAATCTAGAATCGATTATGAATTGAACAGGTGTACGTATGAAAAGCTACTTGTTGATGAAGTTGTTAAAAAGCAATGCTTGAGCTAATTTCATTTTTCAATTTGTCTTTGCGAGTTATAAAATAGGAGAGAAGGGAGTAAGTGCACTATGTTACACCTAAATATGGCTTTGGTGATACGTCACCTAGGGCCGTCACTGAAATGCCTTACAGGGTGGCAAACACAACATGTCGCATATGTGCGGGTTAATCCTCCTCATTCCCTATCTATGTAAATGATAACCAGTTGTATGGGGCTATATGCGATTACATAACAGAATCGAGAAACCAGATCTGCTGCCAGCGTCGCAATCACACACTAACAAAATAGAAACTCTGCTGATGAAAGGTGAGTGGCTCTTGTAATGAATGGTGACTCAAATTTTTATTCAAAACTAATAGTTTTTGACCATAATTAGGCATGTGTCTAATAATAGCTTGTAATTTTGAATATGCTATTTGATTTTAGGCAAATATTAAAAATCAATCCTCATCGTAAAAAATTTCTCTACATTTCTACTGGTTTTTTTCTCTCCTTTAGACTGCATACGTATATTTAAATCACACTTTATGATATATTTATAAATAATTTCCAATAATTTATAAAATAAGTCCAAATACCGCTATTATTCTTAACTCTAATGCTTAGTTATGCATATGGAACGATATTATTTTATATTATTTTATATTTCATAGAGTTTAAACAGAGGTGTAATACTTGAGTTTTTTTTAGTTTAACGACCAATTTTGTAAATTAGCGAACGAGTGACTTTGGGATATTATCACTTCAACAATTTAACAAGCCATTTTTGTTTTATTAAATAACTTCTATATTATCAACTTAGCAGAACATAAAATATTATCATTCATTTTACCGTGTCCAGAACTAGTTGTTGGCAGTATGCTCTTCAATGTCGTATTTTCTTCTCTCAAATATAATATGGAGAACCAGATCTAAAGCCAACATTGTAACTCGCATTCAGTAACAACATTCATTGGCTCCTAATTCTGAACATAGCTCGCATTTAGTAGTATAACTACAAAAAATTCTAATATTGCTGTATACTATCAAGGAAGTAGAGTATATTCAAAATAGAATTTAGTTCATTAGTGGTTTTAGTAGTGTTATAATATTTTCATGCCATTTACTCTTCATTCGAAGTAATTGTCAAACATTTAATGGCTAACTATCGTGGAAATGCTTGTACTACCCCACTTATTTCTAACATTTCCTATACATAAATTCACAGTATGCTATGATCTTTTGTAATTTTTGTGACTCTCGGATTGTTCTCGATTCGTCCGTGTGTCGGTTGCGTAAGGAAGAATGTTTTGGGGGACAAGGTGGAAACCGGACTGGGGACGCGGGGTCGGCGAGGAGCACGCGCCGCACCAGGCACCACCCCGCCGAGCCTTAAGGAAGGTATGGCCTCTATGTATAACGGTAATTTTTACATGATGGTGAGAGTGGCTGAATGGTTTTTATTAGTACCTAAGCACCTATGTGATTGTATATCTAACAATTAATAAGAGATGTATGCTAGGCTGATAATCATATATAAATTCATGGATTACTAACAATCAACAAGGTCAACTATAGAATGGAGTTGTAGATTAATATATTGGATTGTGTATTAGTTGCTCAGCGTTTGCTTATCGACTCATACTCGTTTCGTTCGGGTACACTTGGTTCGCTTATTTGCATACCCGATCGCACTTCACAACTGTATTCTCGCACCACTCTCTATTTGAGTTGGTGTTTATGCGTCGCATAGGTTACGTGACGGTCAATTTGTTGACACGATCGGTCAGTGCGACGAACCATTGATGGACAGTAGTTGGCCGACTTTCCCATCAACTCTTATGATTTGCTTCATTTCTATTCTTATAACACTTTCTATTTTTGTCTAGACTATTTCGTCAGTATCAGCCATACATATGGTTCTTCCATTTCACTGTAAGTATTGGAATAAAACTTGGTCGGGTAGATTCTTGTTACCTTGGAGCCATTGTAATTTAACGCTGAACGATGTGTTTAGTTGATGAAGCGTCGAACTGGTTTCGTTGATAATTCAGCATATTCGAGACTGACAGCCATTTTCAAACAAATCAGTCACTGCTCTATTTCATTCGCATGCAAATCTAGAGAGTACAAATCTCCTATTTATCCTATAAAAAATTACTTATTGATTATTCTGGTATATATATATATATATATATATAAGACATTTATTTATTTGATCGCGTTATGCCACCATTTCCTTTTAAGGACCACTTTCTTCTCTTAATCCAATTACTAAATAAAATTTACATATGTGGACTTATTTCTCTGTACTTTTCTTCGTCTCTTTCTTCCTTCTATCTACACTCTCTAAAATTCTTCGTCCTCTCGCCCCATTGTCTCTCTACTCCCGTTGGCACCAGTCCGCACCAGCCGAATCCGGTCCGCCAAGGACGCTTTCCTCCATTACATCTGACCTTTGTCATAACACCAGCCGGGGTCGGTCACGATCGCCCGCTCATTTGCATACTCTGTCTCAAACTTCTTAATGTTATCATCATTGTAAATTAATAAGCTCATATAATTTATTTCTTTTCAAAAACATCCAATTAAGTGATACATCATTGAAATTTCCCTATCAGTAGTTGTTCACTCTTTTGTGTATATATGTGACCCAAGCTTTGTGCTCTTATCTTTTCAGTCTTGCCATATTTTTCCCTTATATTTGATAGTCTATCAGAATACTGGTTCAACAATCAGCATCTTTCCGCAATATGGCTATTTACAAAGCAATTGCTTAATAAGTTTCATCTTCAAATATATTTATGTGTTTTTTTTTAAATGTAGTTTTAATTTGTATAATATTTTTTAGTTATTGTAGGAAGCACTACATTATTGCTTTAATCTTACCATTTTTTACCATTGCGAATGCATTTTCAAATGGGTGGTCTTTCTCTCTCTCTTAAAAAGTTTTCTTTTTCCTTATCTATCAAGTCTGTCCTTTCGAGTCTTCAAATCGAAGTCCACATTAGGTCCGCCTTTATTGTGTCAATCGAGAGTGGTCATGCTACCATTGCATCTCTCTTTTCTTTCGCTTTCTGGAGTTGGCAACCCGTTTGCGGAAACTGGTACTTGGGGGCCGGCAGAGTCGAAACATAGAGAAACACTGCTGAGAACCAGAATGGCACTGTGCCGAAAGTACACTTGCGAGTCCTCGCAAGTTCTCCATACTGCATACCTTATTCCTTTTTCCAACAAATCTTCCTTTTGGAGTAAATTTTTTCTTAACCTCATCTCACGAGTAATATTTATATTGAACTTTGCTTTATTTATATTTCATCTAGCTTATTATCTTCATCACATCATCATGAAATACGCTCAAATTACGATATATAAAAACATGTTTCGATTAATTAATGTTGACTTATCATCTTATCACCTTACAGGTCATGCAAATCTTAGCTAAAAATTCTACGCAATGGCACCGATTTAGCTACAAAGTTTGGCCGAACTAGACTTGATAAAATCCCAAACCAACTGCTTCGAATTATTAAATTATTTTAATAACTTATAGATCATGAATAGAAGTAGAAAATTGCTAGCGCTTTATTTTCTATTATTTTTCAGCGTATTTCATTTTAAAGGTCATTTTGAGAATTTATATTATTTTAATTCATAAGTTTATCTCCCCTACTCATTCATGGTCGCTACGCGACACCTCATAAGTAGGACATAGTTCAAATAAGCAGCGGTTTTTGAGCCATCAGAGCCTGCGAAAAAAAGAATCCGTGACGCCAAGCTCCACGTCGCATCACAGGTCTGGGTTTCTCTATATCTTTAGACTATTCTCGCTTTTTTCTGCGAATCTCTTTGCCATTTGACCTACTTAGCAGCACCAGTATCTACTATCCTCGTTATCTATCATGGTGCGATCGGTCTTTATCAATAGAAAACACCATTACATTATAATTATGTAGAGAAACAAGAATGTTAATTATTTTTATACTATATAAGAATCAGATATTATAAATTGTAAAAGTGAAAATATTTCGTTGATTTTTTTATCCTCTATCTGCTTCATTGTTCTTCTATTTGTTCAGTTGGCAAGTTTAAAGACAGTTTCATCAAACTTAAGGTTATACTCCGCTAGTCTAACTCTCTAAACTCAATCCAGTGCTGTTTACATAACAGACTTAGACCTGTTGGTATAATCGCATGGCAGATGCTGTCTTTAACAGGCCATATTCCGAATCTACTGCAATGAGAAAACTCCCATGTCAATATGACACATGATGTTGTTCATTCATTATGTTTCAATTTCTTGCAAATACTGTTATCTGCGAGCCATCAACTTTTTACCAATAATTTTATCTTTCTCAATATACGTCTTTAAATTTCATAGTCTATATTTCAATCTGAAAAATAGGTGTATTAGTGGCTAGATTTATGAAAATGTGTTGTCCTCGTATAAATTAGTATTCCGTAAAAATTCAGGCTTATTAGGTTCTCTTATTAATCCGTATACTTTGCTCTATTACTGACAAGAGTTTCCGGGCTTCCTTGGGTGTTTGCTTCTAACATCGAACTTCCGTATTTACCGATTCTGTTTGGTCAATTCATGTTGACCTTCTCCGCCCTCCTCTGCTTATCTCAAATCGTCGCTTTCAAACACTCTGTCATTAGTTCGCTAAGATCGCCCAAAATCCTTTTAGCTCCACTTTTCTTCGATTTCTAATTAATCCCATTTTATGATTTCTTACCTTTAACGTATTTTGTCTACTAGGTTGTTGTTTTCCGCGTGCATGCAGTGAACTTTCTTCTTATTCTTATCTCATCCAACATAAATTGTCATTCAGTCAATCTTTCGTTATCTCTTCTCGACGCCTGCTTTTTTCATCTTTGATATCGGCTAGCTATCATTTCTACTATCAAAGGTATGCAAAATTTAGCGTTCTTGCAAGTTGTTCACTTTTGGACAAACATACTTTTATCTTCTTATTGCTTCGCTGCTTCAACTTCCTTTTCATTTATCTTATTTTGCTTTAAATTTCGTTCCCCATTTTTCATTTGAGATATTTTTGCAGTTATCATTACTAGTATTACCACTATCATATTCATGTCATGTTTGGCATTGTTATACACGGTATGATTTTATTTATGTATACCCTTGATTCGTATTCAAAGTTTACTCTTCACACAGTCATGCAATGTTAATATTGGATAATCAAATATTTCTCGAGCTTGCTGATCATGTTTCAGAGTATTACGTAGTTTTTTGTACTGTTCAGTTCATAAAATACTACGAGGAAATAGATAGCTTCGCTTCTTATCAATATTAGTTTTTAGAGGAAAAAGTTCGCTTCTAAAGGATTAATTGTTTCCTAGTATAACGCAATAATTAGTTTCACATATGTGTTCTTAAGTATTTTTAATAAACCACCAGATGTAAAAAATAAATAGAATCTTTTTAAGCAATTATAGATAATGAAATATTTTATTTTGTTAAATGGAATAATTTCAGCAAAATTTGCAAAATAAAACATTGCAAATGAAGCTTATTTATCACTACCATGTTTTCCTATATATTGAATTGTCATTCATACATTCATTCGTAACCAGTTGTTATTCAAGCTTTCTTCGAAAGAAAATGATTGATTATTTAACTTAAATAAGACTTATATCTTGTTATGCATCATAGCAGCAAATTCTAGATTTCTTCAAACTTCGAAATAATTCCAGATTTAGTTCGTTGTAGAATCACTATACCATCACTAGTAGTAGCGTAAAAGCTTTGGATTGTGAAGTTTTCATTTCTTATAAGAGATAAGAGGGCATAGTACCAAAGTATCATCTTCGTCGTGGGTCGGTAGTTATCAAAGGCAGAATCTTGATATCGCTATTTGTGCTTATAGATGTGGTCTTATCACAAGTCATGTGATTCTGTCGTTTATTCTTATCAGCTAAGACACTGCGTCCATCACTACGTAATACAACATTATTCATCTGAATATTATTCAGAATATTTTCATGGCAAGCCTATAATTATCTGTTTAGTGATTCCGTAAATTTAAAATTTTAGTAGAATGCCAGTTCTACAATTGTAGCCAGTCGAGTCCCAATTTTTTGTTTATTTCATTTTTTATGACCTTTGAATCCCGTGATCGGCGTATCTCGAACCATATCTGGGGGCATCCGATGCGCGAACCGCATTCGCCGTCATATGAATTAGGCACACGAAATGTTCAGGTTGCTAATAAAGGTTAACAGAAATTTTTATTTACTTTCATTCATCCTTTTTTCGTACTTGTCTTATATCATATATTCAACTCCATAGTTTATTTAACATGTGACAATATAGAAATCGACTAGTTTTTCCGGCTCAGCATGATTCTATTTCGTATTCAATGGTGGACCTTATGTTAACGGCAAAATTTTTATGCGTACAAAATGAGATGCTAATGTGATGCAAGAGGACGGACGACGCAGCTTCTCGAGAAATAGTCCATATCTTGAATAATAATCAACCGCCAACAAACGTCTGCAGACTATTCCTTGATTGATTTCTTTATGCTTTTACAGTTAATCATTACTTCCATATTATTCTTCCATATTTTAAGCGTAGTTAGTATTTGCGTTTATAATCATCAAATACTCATCATTACATTTAACAATCATAGTGTAGATTAGTTTAATCTCGAAAGATTTTATTTATCACTATGTACTGATAATTTTTTTCCCTAAGTTTCCTGTTAAAGGTGTAAACTTCTTGAAGTTAATTCATTTGTCAGTTATAGAAATAGGATGAATAAATGAGCAATTAGTAATCGCAAAAATTTTTCTAAGGTTAGTTATGATACATATAATGCTATAAACCAGACGTCTGCGCTGTTTCTAAGCTGACTTCGTCATCTGCGGACGGCGAGCACCATATAGTCATTTATGAGTCAGAAATGATGACGAGGAGGAGCGGTCACCATCGCTCGCTACAGTCCCCATATTTTTTTTCTACATCTAGTCACAACCTGAAAGAGTTTTCTGCTTTCTTTTAATATGATCGGTACTAGGCACATTTTTAAAAAATCAAATTTTTAAGTGTCTTTCAGTATACTAGTAATATATCTTAAATAAAATAACTATGTCATATGTGATTTTATGCTTACAAATGTGTATGTATTAACTGCCTTGCAAATAACCTAGACTTATTTTCAACCGTATTGATTATTTTAATATTACTTTGTTGGTATTCGAATATTATTCCATTTCACTATTTCCAAATTATCACAGATATTACTTGTCTTCGCTTTATTACATTCTACATAGCAAATGCATATAATTTATATCTAAATTTTTAGACTCTAGCATGCTCGCTACCATGAACGGGCAGTCTCAAGCGGGCCTCAACAGTGCTGCAAAAGTTGCTCAAAGGCAGCACTGCTATCTCTGTGATCTACCACGATGGCCGTGGGCTATGTGTACGGATTATATTGAACCCGTATGCAGAGGATGTGTGAACTATGAAGGAGCTGATAGGTATGCTTTTTATCCCTTTATGTTTATTTCTATGTTTACCTTTTTATTCAGCTATCTCTTTTATTTTATCTTGAGTACCAACGTACGAAGTACGTGATACTCACTGATAAGCTCTCCCTCTTATGATCACACCAACAGACTGACTTTTGTTCTCGTTTTGTTCATTACATCAGCAGCGGTGAAAGTGCTAATATGAATACATGGCCTTGCCTTATCAAACAAGATTGTACTGTGGAACACACCTCGTGGTATACACCTGAGAAAGGACAGAACAACAAAAGTAGAAATCAAACAAAGGCAATAGGTAGCCACAAGCAGTTCCAAAGCATAAAACACTTTCCAAACGAAACGAGTTGATGAGGCAGCATTTTGATGGTATAGTGGAAACTCTGCACTTATAAAGATTCAATACTGTAAATAGTATTAATTCCTTTAACAGCTATTATTGGTATATTTAAGGATTGAGAACGTTATTGAAAATGCCCGACAGATGAAAAGAGTTCACGGCTTTCCTGTCGGTGAACTTACAACGACAACAAGAACCACGGTAAAACAATTTTAATTCAATCTAGTATTATTATTATTTGATTTAATATCTTGCACTATATATGTATAAGTAATTGTGAGTATAAATTACAGAAAGACCTCCCGCAGCCTTCAACGACAACAGCAGGTAGAATGAGTCCACCTAGAGTTGTAGCCGTACCTACTCCTCAACAAATCCCACAAATACCCACTCAACTGGCCCAACTTAGTGATGTAAGTGGTACACAATAATCAATACAAGATTAAATATTTTCTGAATTATATTAAAATATAAAATATATTTAGGTGATTGCGCAGCAACAGAGGCTTTTCTCCCTCGCCAGAGGAGGGGCAAGCGCTCTTTCAGTCGAGGATCTCACAATGCTTCAACAACTTAGAAGCCCAATGAATACTCAGTTATTACACCCAGGTAAAATTATCAATTAGACAAATTATATAAGAGAAAAAAATCTTATTTTCCAGCAGTCCAAATGGGCTTTCCTGGCCTTATGAATGGAATTCTTCCCGGCGGTCTTAACGCGGCCGCCATGAGCAGAAAACGAGAACACGACGAGGACGTGAAGCCAGATATGTTTGGCAAAGTTCAACGAGGTTAATTATTTTGAAATCCTAGATCTGCACATTTTTTCTCCTTTACTCTCTAGGTCTACCTTTCCAGTTTTCTGCAATGTTACTTTCTATTTATATCCCACAGTTCTTGATAAGGCGCTAATAAAGTGCGTTAGTTTGGCGCGTGTATTACGCAACGCGTATGTCGCGCGTTGTCTCGCAATATGCGGAAACGCAAACGGGTTTTTACACGCGAACCGGTTGTCGACTGTTTGCGTCTCCGCCGTCCCCATGTTCTCTAGATGAAGTCTGTCTCCTGTGACCTTAGCGTGGGGGTCGCGACCGATCGGACCGGTCTTCGTGCCATCGTCGCCCCGGTACCAACATCGAGAATATCCCCTAGAACGGGGTCGACTACACAGAATCGGGTGACTGCAATGATGTGGGGGCCTGAATTTGAGCAACCTATTCGCGTACAATTTTACATGAAGCATCTATATTAACATTACTTTCTTGTTGGGCGAAATTGGAGATATTTCATTTTCACAGAGTTAACCTGTTAGTAGCTCTAGTTTATGAACCATATGTACTAATTAGTTATGTTTCGTGCTGTTTTTATGCTACATATGTCATACCACCTTTTCTCATGATCAGATATATGAGTGGTTGCTACGAAAATCGTAGCATTTTCTCACGCTTATAATTTTACGCGACTTGTACTAATATGAATTGTATAGTTGACTAGAGCTCAAAAAGGGACTTTACATTTCTTTCTATCAAACAAACATCATTCATCTCAATTTAAATATAAATATAATGGTCCGTAAATTGCCTATCTTTAGAGTGTGTAATAGTAATATTCAATTAATGATATAACTGTTGCAAGAAGTAGCTGACCACTGGCGACAACGGCAATTCTTTCATCGACATGAGAGATCATTCGCGATGGTAATTCCTGTTTTGCGATTCGCGTTGTTGTTCGTCCTCGAAACGTGTGCGATTCTTGCATGACCCCATTGCGCCATCACATGTTTATAATACCGCGATCCTCTTTGACTAGTTGTCTTTTTGCGCTGGCCTAGATATCCAAAATGGTTACGTAATAATTCAACTCGAAACAAGTTTTGTAGGACCTCCATTGACCCCGAACACTAAGCTCAAACGCACAGCCCTAAACTAGGCTAAGATAAATTCTCAACTACATGTTACTTCAATACTATTCTGCTGTTCATGAAGTTAATCAACAAATCCTTTCTCAGACATTTACATATTAA
Source organism: Heterorhabditis bacteriophora (assembly GCA_964036235.1). Lineage (NCBI taxonomy): Eukaryota > Metazoa > Nematoda > Chromadorea > Rhabditida > Heterorhabditidae > Heterorhabditis > Heterorhabditis bacteriophora. Next base: position 5,092,113 of record OZ038426.1, on the reverse strand, counting down.
AACAATATCTATGTAAATAATTTTCGAATTCAAATTAATATTATATTGAAGCAAACGTAGCGCCAATATCTCACGCATAATGTAGTGGCCGAATAAATCCGAAAATTGTATTCATCACCACATTCCCACTTACTATAAGTGGAGATTATTTTCACTTAACTCTAAACACCAAAGTATAGAGGAAAATCTGAACGCCTTTTTATTTATGTGAATATATACAGCTAATGTTGTCACATGCTTCTGCATCTACAAAAATTTGACCAAGCCAGCCTTCTTATCAACTATCCTGTGCCCATCTTTGAACAGGTTTACGTTCTTCGGTCGTCCATTGCGTACCAGTCAGCTAAGGTCATTCAAACTGGCAAAGAGTTGTACTCAAATCGAAGGTCAAGCCGTTGCCGTTCAAATATGAGCACAAAGAGGCGAAAAAATAAAAGCGTAAAAGTTCCCGAGCGTTTGATATTATTTCATTTTTTCCTAAACTTAATAATTTTCTAAAGCTAACATTGCCAGGTTTTAAAATTATCCCTCATTAAATCAAATTTCTTAGTTATGACTAAGATCAACTTTATGTGAAATACATCTTCATGCGTAACACTTACACCATCCACAGGAAATGTTGAAATAGGGTTCTTCTTCATCTCTGTTTACTGCCAACTGGTTTCGTTCAGGTCAAACGACAAATTGTGTAGATTTCTCGATATTGACACAACTAGCAAAGTCTCGAGAAAATAAACGGTAACGTGAAAAAAGACGCGGCAAAACTGGATGCTCTTGACTTTTCACCCCGTAGACACGCGGGATGCGCAGCAGTGAAGAAAAATGTACTGACAAACCGATTTCGCGGAGGGGGGGGGGGGGGGGGGAGGAAGATAGATTCTTAATAAAGAAGCATTCATTAAAACTAAATAAATAATTCATCTTTGCAGGAGATGCTCAAACAACTTCAGTATCTCCTACCTCAACTCATAGTCCTGATCATCCCGATACCAACACCGATAAGAGACGATTTACTGCTACTTCGAATGGGTAAGCTCAAATTAGTTGTCTTGAGTATTAATGATTGGTATGTCATCTATTTATTAGATACAATTACTCAACAATATAGCATTATATATACCACTAAAATATCTATTCCCTTTAGGGAACGTGTACTCCGTTGCACACTTTGCAATCAGCGTCTTGAGGATACTCATTTTGTACAGTGTCCAAGTGTTCCCGGACACAAATTCTGCTTCCCCTGTTCAAGAGCATCTATTAAGAAGCAGTGTAATGGACAGGTATGCTTATTAACATGCATAATATAACTTATCTTCAACCTTCGTTGAAATTTGAACTTTATGAATTCCTGAGTAAACATTAACAGCACTCTTTCAGGACCTATATTGTCCATCTGGTGAAAAATGTCCACTAGTGAGCTCCGCAATGCCATGGGCATTCATGCAGGGAGAAATTGCTACTATTTTGGGTGACGAGTATGAGGATTTCAAGAGACAACGGGAGGCTGCAGGACTATCCGCTCCCGGTGTGAACAGTGGGGTACAGCCACAACCTCAGAGCACACAGGTTGGCCAACAAATAAGTTATAGTGGTTAATTCTCCAAGTTTGGAATTTTTTATAACTGGTTTACACTGTGAAATGATTAAATCTATATAAATATCCAAAAAATTATGATTTATGCATATTTCAGACAGCACAACAGTCTTCGCCTGCATCAACTACCACATCAAACACATCTTCATCTTCTGTTGCCACTACTCCCAACATGATGGTTAATGTTTGATTTAAAAAAAAACTAATTTCATACGATATAAGACTTGTTCTGATGAACTGATGAAATTGATTAAAATTCCATCTGTATCCTGAACAAGTATTAGTCTCGACCCACTGGTCCTTTACAAAACTCCCACTAACTAAACCAAAATGCTCGTAATTGGTGTATATAACCCTTAATAGTTCAATTGTACTTGCAAAGACGATTTGAGCTCTCTTCGTATGATGTTCTAATTAGGCTCAAACCGTCGCTTTGGTCAGATTGTTTATTTTCATTGTTATTGTTCGATCTCTTTCGACAAGTGCATGTGGGATTTATTCCCAGAATAGTTCCGAGTTACGCTTATTAATTTCGCTGACCAGAAGTGACCTTTCTTTTAATTTAGAATCATAAATCAGACTATCCATTTAATCATAAACCGTAGGTTAGCTTTCGCCATGAGAAGGAACGGTCCTATAATAAATATGCCTAGGGGACCCCTCTCAACTCAGTAATTTAATCCTTTATGTACTCAACTATCGGTTTCTATACTAAATCGATAATGGGATTACGGTTTTCTCCAGCGATGTATGATTATAACATATTTTCGATAAATGATCAGAAAGATAATTTACTCCATTCTTGGAACTATAACGAGGAGGTGACAACTTTAAATTAATTACCCATACCCAGCAATCACAGGGAATATACACATTAGTACATCATATTGGGCAATATCAAAACAATATAAACACTAAAATGGTTAAATTATGTATATAAGGAATTTACACTGGTGGTAGTTCAGTTATTATTATTTTCAATATAGCTGTCCGCTACCTGCAAAAAATTATCCAACTGATAATTCTTAAAACAGCTATATTAAAAACAGTGAATTGTCTAATTGCATTAATAAATTCCAGAGTGAAAGACAATGATTAAAATATTTTTAAAAAGGCAACAACAACAAGGACTCTACATTTATATATATGGAAATTCCCTAATTCTTTTTGGTATATTATGTAAGTGATAATTATATGGTATGCACAGAAATTCATTTTAAAAGTAAATGATTTTTTTAAATCTGAACTTTAGTGTGAGTGCCCAGACGCCAAAATAGCTGGCACGATAGCTCCACCTATTATCGCAAGAAGCTCTCTGATAGTAAAACTGGAACCGCCTAAAACAAATCGGATAAAATGTAGTCGAAGATTAACATTGACTAAGAAATATGGATATAATATCATAACTTAGTTATAAATATACTTATATGAGAAGAATAAATAAGAATATCATATAAAAATGCAGAACTATAATTAATCGTTTGACATTAAAATGTTCTTATGAGATATATACTAAGTTTATAGCTCTTATGCTTAATATTATAATTAGAGTATGAGGTTGTCAAGAGCGATAAAGGCCTAGAAAATTTAGTGTCTCAATACAATATGGAAATTTTAAGTTTACATATTACGTTCCTATAATTATCGATCGTGCTGAACATAATGATTACGATAGATAATCATCTAGAACTGTATTTATATTTTAATATTGTGTTTTCACCTTTCAGCAAGATAACGGTATTAATTTTGAAGCTTACTAGAATGCGAATGCCCTGCAGTTGCTGGTGATTGAGCATCAATAACAAGAGTGTAGTCTTGAGATGATTTTGAATGATTAGCCTAGTATAACATTAATTAAACACCAATTGGTGCATATTTAATATCACACAGCATAATGAAAATAACGTGAATATCCTACCAATTCAGGCAAGACATGAACTGTTGCAACATAGAGGAATGTTCCTGCAGAAAAAAGCATAAGAACTCCTGTGGGTGACTCCGAGGTATTATGTGATTTGGTGCCTGTCTAAAATGCCAAACTAATAGCACATCAAATTGACACATTAAAAGTTAAATGAAAATATGAGTAAATGGGATTATAAATACTATCTAATTTTTCTAATATTAGGTGTAAATATTTCAAGTATTAATGTTTGTTTTCACGGTTGATTGTTTGCATACCATTCAGCTTTATCATGTTTTGTATTAAAATCCGATGATATCTTAATTAAATTCGGTCTCATCTTAAGAAAAAATGCAGTGATTCCACGCTAAGATGTGAAGTTTTCTGAAGCTTATGTTACAAGACAAGTTTTTCTAGAGGAAAACATCAAAAATGATTTCGTACACTTTATAACGTCACGTATTACATTTAGTATGCCGAATTAGAGTATAAAAGCATATATCGAAAGTCTATCTTTTTCCTTTAAAACAATACGAAACACCACTGAAGATCTTTAAGTAAGGTTTTCATCATACATCTCACGATTTAAACTAAATGATTCATCAGTGGTGATTTGCCTCGTTACTTGACCCTAATACATTAAATAATACTCTTTGCTGAGTCCTTTCATTGTTGAAACAGTACATTGAAAAACAAAACATAATTTTGCCTTTAGCTTCATTCTATACCAATGCTATGCAGTTTTGAAATATTATTTAATGTACAAATTTAGTGGATAACAGAAAATATGACTACTTTTCGGAAAATATTATAGGAAATTTTACTATTGCAGGTGTAAATATCCCAGAATTTAATAGTTTCGCAATAGTTTTATTAGAACTTTATTTGTTGACTAAATCAGATTCATCACCTTTAATAAATAAAGTGAGCAAAAGTATACATTACTTTTAGTTAATGAGAAATTGTTTTAGTAAAATTAACTTCAACTGAATTAGAACCACTATACGAGAAACCAACCATCCTAATATACTTAAATATTATAAGAAAATAACCAAAAAAAAGACTAACGTGGGAAATTATCAGATAGGTAATAACAGCACCCAATGGAGCTGCACAAGAAAAAACGACCAAGTGTTTACGAATATTTCGATGATCAATACCTTCCATAATTAAAAATGAAACAAGCCCAAAAGCAGCTGGTGCCTTAAAAATTTTTTTACATATATAACCAATCTCTAAAAAATAAAATACTTATCAAAATACCAACCTTATGAAGCATTATGGCAACAAATACAATCAATTGAACATCTGATTTATTGATGGTGGATGCACTTCCCAAAGCAATTCCATCCACTGAAATATAACAGCGCTACACGAAATATTCGAATAATAGTAAGTACAATTAGCTAGAAAAATTTACAATTCAAAGATTGCAGAAACAATGTCTTAAAAACTTTTTAAATGCAGAGCAAAATTGTTCAGTAGTAATATTATATATTTCAGAATAATGCCAATGTGAACATATTCCTACTTTTTTTTCTGATTGTTCAAAAGATTTTAAGCTTTGAATTTCATTTCTTCGAGCAATGGAATATTATATTGCCTAATAAAACTCAACAAATAAAGAAATTTTAAATATATGTTAGCAATACTTTAATGCATTAGACAGTATTTCATAAATTAAATTTTTCACTGCTTAAACTATACAAATGATTTTCAAGGTTAGCACCTGTACAAGTAAAGCAATAATATTATCACTCATAAAATGATGAAATTAATAAAAATTGGTTAGTACCTGCTGAGTGAACGACCAATCCTATAGTAGCCGAAATTCCCATTCGATTTCTGCCACTACGCTCATCTGAAGAATTAATTTTATAAATAAACTGTGGTAAAACACTATTCTATCAATAAAACTTGCACTTTATAACTTTGCTTTGCTTATTTTGGTGTTTAATGAAACTACATATATATAACACTTAAATTATTAACTACTATTAGACAAATTCCTTCAAACGTTGCCAATAAAGACTACAGTGCAAATTGCTACATTAATCTAACTTCTTGAAAGTGCTGAGCTGCTGATTTGATCAACAAGCAGCATGAAAATGAATCCAAAAACCAAAGAGTATCCAATCTTTTTGTGAATTCCATGCGTTTCTATAACATTTTCATGAACATGATCGTCATTTGATATATAGGGACTGTTGGATGGTCCTGTAAAAAAAAAGAAATTTATATATAATCTCTACTGAGCTAAGAGAAATACAAACAATCAAAGATTACAAGAAAAAAATTTAAAGAAAATTTGCGTATACAACCATGGTAGCGTTTAATCCTGACGTTTTTGCTGGTTACGAAAACATTTTTTCGAAAATCAGCATCTCTTTTTTGATGAAAATTCCCTGTTTTGACCCTATAAAATTTTTTCTGAAGTAGAAGTGTTAACCTTTGAAACTCTAAATCACTATAATTTATAGTAACCTAATCAAAGTTCTTTCTTTTATTTTGAATGTCGTAATGGTTATTGACCGTTCATTACATGGATGGTTAATTTTTTTAGATGTCTTATTTCTGATGTTAAAAAACCATAAGAATTAATACAAAGTTATGAAATGCAAATTTACCCATTTTTAAAAGCTGAAGTTTCCTCAATTATCCTAGGACGCTCTTCATTTTCGTTTTTCAAGTTTGAACTTTCTAAGAGCGACTTAGTTTCGATAGAACGACGAGAATTGAAGGAATCTTTAATAAATGTGAAATCATGCTGATTTAAACAATATCCTTACGAATTAGTTGATGTAAAAAAATAACTAAAAGCCATGGGTGAAACCTGAAATAGACTAAAATACTTTTTACCACTTTGAATACTGTACAGTGTCTCTACTCCTTCAGGGATAATGACAGATAAAGCAGTACCAACCAGTAGACCAGCACCAAAAATACTTACTACGCGCATTCGTGACTGCAAATATATCACTGTTTTTAAATATAGAAAAGAACAAATAAAAACAAAATGTAAGAAATATGTACAGTAAGAAAAAGGAAAATATGTAATCTTGTCTAATACTAAAGGTGAGTATAATATTACCTCAGTCATGCTAAATAGAAGAGGTATATAACCAGTAAAATAACTTCCAAAAAACATAGCACCTGACAAAACAAATATAAGGCTGATTCCATCCATTATCTGAAAATAAATATATAAATAGTAACTGAATTTAATGAATAAAAACTATGGCTTTAAATAGTCATGAAGTAATAGATTTTACAAAATATGATTATATAATATAGTATTTTAAACAACTTTGTCCCATTAACTAAAAATAAGAAAAATAACGTGGTAACGTTTGAAAAAACTTCTCTGAAACACCTAAGAACAAATTTTATAGTTAACAAAGTTTCAACACTATATGCTAACTTACATTACACGTAAAAATAATTTGTGTAACACCTAATAGGTTATACTATTGTAGGAGACAATTAATGAAACCTATTATCAAGTAAAATACAATCAATAATACTTTAATTACTTTCTCATGCATTCATACAAAATAGCCTGAACAGACAAGTAAAGTTCTGGAGAATCTTATTTTTAAAATTTTTAATAAAAGTAGCCATTAGTATATTGGTTTATTAGAATTACTGTTATGCCAACAAACGTCAGATATTAGTGTGGAGTAAATACAAGGTTTTCGTAAAAGCTTCGTTGATGCTTTTTTACTCTACATACTAAATTGAATATAATATAATAGCAATAATACAAGAAGTACTACAGTAGTGTTTCAAATAAAACACACTTAAAATTTCACAATTTTATGGCGAAAACTAGTTATTTATAATAAATATTGATTAATAACAGCATATCACTGGGAAAATAGCCAAGATATTCACTAAAATACATATGCTTACAGACAATTGGAAGAAATAAACTAGTTATAACGAAGTTTTGCAATTCATTTTGTAAGTGAATAGCATAAATTCACATTTAGTTTAATATGCACGTTGTTTTATAAAGGGCAATCATCTTGTGTTTATATCATACACTGTAATTATTTGGTGTTTAGGAACTATTTTAACGATTAAAGTAGAGAACATTAGCCCATATATGTACTTATTCTCGGGTTATATTTGATTTATAGATTTTACTCAGATTAATGAAAATAACGAAACGGTTTCTACTTATTAGTTTGCCAAAAATACGATTTAAATGAACTCGATACTGTAAGACTGGAGTTTCCGATTTTCAATGGACATGGATGTTAATACAGTAATTTTTTTCACAATTTGCCATGTTGTTATTGAGCTCCGTTAACTATTCTATATACAACTTCCTAAAATTTATTATTTTTAGTGATAGTAAATGTTTAGCATAATGGAAGACTTAAAATATTAAGTGAAAAAGGTAAACCAGGATAATAAGCAGACCATTTTGGACTATATGTATAATTATTGCATTAATGTCTTTATTATATAAATATCAGTTATTCACGTATTATTACCAATATGCAGCACTTTTACGTGTTGTGTCTATTGCTGAAATTTTTTTATTATTATTTCCAGACTACAATTGTTTTAACGCACATTACTCCATTCGTGTGGAATGGGAGCTAAATCCAAGTAAGTTCAAAACCAATGCAGTAATTTAATGTATATATATATATATATATATATTAGTATCACTAACACTATTTTACATATGAGGATGGCATTTGCAACAAATAAGGATGGGTGTACGATAGAATCCTTTTTAAAATTACGCCCTAGTTTGTATTTATTTCCTCTATTAACGTAGTCCCAATTTAATAATGATACGGAGCAAATAATTTATATTGAAATTAAAATTACTCTTATGTCTATTCATTTTACAACTAAGTATGATGTCTAATATGTTTTTCTAAACAGTTTCAGTTTTTTTTTTTAAAGTAACGATCGTATATAGTATTTAAGATATGTGCTAGTATAATTGAACTAAATGAAGGTTATTTAATTTAAAATTAATGTCATTAGTTTGTTATAATTTATATAGCAGTTCTTTTTATCTATTTTGGCATTTATATTACTAATATAATATATATTGCATATGAATGTGTGGAGTGAGTAGTGTTTTCAGGTATGTAATTGTTCAACTAGCCAGTGTCATTACTGGTTCAACACGTGTTTGGGTGCGGGAAAGAGCTGCAGAGAAGTTTGCAGGAATTTTTTATGATCCAGCCCGTGGGTAACATTTTGTATTTATTGTGCTATTTGTGTGGGGTTATTCACATTTACTATGATGTACCATCCTCTTTCTTTGACATAGTTGATCCAGTTATACCAATTTAGTTTGCAAGTTTGATATCCTGCAATCGTTGCTATTTCAGTTGGACAAAATTGTCTATTTGAAGAATCAAAACGGATAAAAGGGAAGTCAGACCTATCCAAACGAACTAAGAAACTATATAACCTAACTAGCTGATTTGAATGAATCATTATTATAAATCTATTTTGTTAAGAATTTTATATATTATCTATTATAATTAAATAGTAATGCTACTTTTACTGTTCTATTTGTTGGTTCATGGTGTTCCATATAATTTATGTTTGTATTACATTGTTTAATCATAATTGCTAATTCATTTATATTTTCAGAAATGGATATGTACTTAGATACTACCATTTTTGGTATTGTAGTGGCTTTGATCGTCATACTAATTAGTATTTTGGTATTTATTTTAAAATCATTCACCTCACACAGCAACACAATCCTTCTAGTTGGGCTCAGTGATTCAGGAAAAACTCGGATCTTCTCTAAGATTGCTAATAACAGTAAGTTTCTTCATTGTGACGTCTAAGTATAACATTTAAAATAAAATATTTATTGTACTGATGACTTATTGTATGGTTTAGTATAGTTATTCCTCTTAAAATTTAGAAGCTGAACCAATTACATACACGTCGTTTCAAGAGAATATTTTGGAATTAAACATCAAAGGAAAACAACTCAAGGTAATGGCTATGTATCTGTAGACAGGTAGTGTAATTATATGATATTATATATATATATATATATATATATATTCATACTATTGCGAAAACATCAGTTTAATTGGTCTTGAAAGATTATGGAGAACTATTGCAAAGTCAGTTAAAAACTGCTGTGTATTACTAAAATTGTTCTTTACTGACTTTGAAATCTGATTTGTTTTATCTTAGGTGTAAAGGTAGATTAATTTAAGGTTGTTGATTTTCCTGGTGCTGAGAGACTTCGGAAACAACTAATTGAAAAGTGGCTGAGAAAGGTTAGTGGTGTAAATGAATTAATTTTTATATTTAATGATTCATTTTTAGGAGCGTTCATCTTTATGTGGCATAGTGTTTGTTGTTGATTCATCTTCTTTCACTAAACGTGTTAGAGATGTTGCCGAATTTCTGTATGACGTTGCTTTGGAAAGTGGGAAAAAGGTAATTTTTCTGTGCGGAATCTAGATCAAGAAACACTACCACTACTTAACTTTCCGTAATCTAAGTTTTATAAAAGAGTTAAAAAATAATTAAGCAGTACATTTTCTTCAGATTCCAATACTTGCAGCTTGCAATAAACAGGATCATAGTCTTGCAAAAAGTTGTCAGGTTTGTATACTATAATTTTATTTATACATAAGTATATGTGTCATGCTTCATTATATAATATTTCATATGAGTAGTGATAGTAATAATATGAGTTATTATTGCATTACTAAGATAGTTTTGGTTATTTTCGGAACAATTAAATTGTACGTAACTGCTTAAAACAAGTTGGCTGATCAGAGTCGATTTAAATAACAATAACACTTAAGTGTTGAAATTGTATTGAGTTCTACAAACATCTTTCAGGTAATAAATTCCTTGTTGGAGAAGGAAATGGGCTTGATCAACAAATCACGTTTAGCTGCTTTAACGACGACTGACGGGTCTGCCAACAGAAATACACTCACTGATACCGGTGCAGACTTTACTTGGAATGACCTTATAAAGTCCGCTTATACTATTCATTATTTGCAGTTCCTATTTCATTGAGTAATAATAGATCTTATTGTCTTGATAAATTAACGATATTTTTATATTCTAGGCCTATTCAGTTCATTGAATGTTGTGCGGTTGACGACACTGGCATTGGTTTACAGGCTGTGCGGAACTGGATTAAGCAATAAATAATCTGCTTATAATTTTCATCTCCGTCTCATTTAAAAAGTCATTTTATAATACTTTTGCGTTTTCTACGACTGTGCTTAGAATATAAATGAATTTATAACTGAAACAAACATCGTTTAAGTTCAATGTGAATGGTGTACATAATGTTTTTTTGGGATTGTAATTTGGTCCATTTTATAATATTATTTGTTATATTTGTGCTTGTTTTCTGTCTGGTTTCTTCGAACTTAGTGTTATCTAGTTTTAGCATGAAATATTTAGAATATACAAGGTAGGATTTATCGTTGTTTTGTGGTTATTATTTAGGCGACGGGGAACTGGATACATAAATCATTCGCAATTCTGGATTGTTTTGTATTATTTAGTTGTATTTCGTATACACTAAATAATAGGAGGGATTAAATGATACAATTTAACCTAAATTAACTTTGAATAGGCTAATAGGGATGTATCTGCAATGTATATGGGAAGTATGTGTGTGCTTTATAGGTTACGTTGTGAATGTTTATCGAAACCTGTTGAAATCATAATCTACAACTTGTGTTGTACACTTAGCACCAATTTCCCTTAATTATAATTGCGTTAAATCAAAAAACAAACAAATATGAGTCGAATCTCGGTGACTATTATATACTGGTGACTGGAATAAATTTCATTACAAATGCATGCATGCATGATTTACTGACTATGAGCTGTAGTTAAGCAACCTGTGAAACTCATCACCGGGGATATTACTGTTGAATAAAAAGTTAAGGTAGTGTGGGTGCATCATAGACTCCGATCCCTTCAAATGCAAAGCTTATTCTGTAGAATTTAGGAAAACAATATTCGAAATTGTTTTAGCCTTTCTTCACCAAAAAATATGCTGTTTTTTGCTTATTTGTATCTTAATAAAAATAATTCAAGAAATTTGATCATATATAAGCCAAGAAGCATTGATTACTATAACATATCATTTAATAAACATACGCGTTTTAAAAAAATAGTGATATATTATGATTAATTGTTTCATTTATTACGTTTAGTATACATGTGCTTGGAATTCTTTTAGTAAAAAGAACTATGTAGTTATAGAATAATTATCACTCACTCCAAAATCTCCAAGGGGAGAGTGATGAACCAAGTGTATTGTACTCTTTGATTCATTGAATATATCCTTATATTCTTCTTAGTTTCATTTTTACCTTATGAATAATTAAATCGTCAAAGAATCCCGTGTTTAGTTAAAACTATTTTTGCATTGTTTTTCATAGATAATACCAGTGTGTTAGCGCAGTTTTAGTGAACGATCTCTTTCGTGAGATTTTTGATGTTTTTGTCTCACTTACTAAACAACGCTTTAAATTAATGATGAATGACTTATACAGTATTAACATGTGATGAATTGACTATGTATATCGAACATTTTCTAATTATTTTCTAGTATTCCTATTAATTAAATGCAAAATTTAAAAGGTCACACATTCCTAAGAGCTCTTGGTATATTTATCCTTAAATCAAGCATAACCAATAATAGTTTAGTTTAAAAATAGAAGATGAGAAAACAAGTTATTTTTGATGAATCTATCAAGATTTATACTTTTCGTTCTATCTATATAGTTGTATAAATATGCGTAGTCCGTAATTACCTAGATACATACTAATGAGCTGAGGTAAAAAAATATCCTAAACACTTCTATCTTAATGATGTATATCACAATAACTCCACCGTTCTCACTGGTTTGAATTGACTGAACAATTTGGACAAAGCTGTTGTGTTTTCAATATTTTTCTGTATAAGTGAGTGGTCCTCTAATAAGTGACTTGCTTTCGAGTTTAGTCGTAAGTGTTGGATTCCAATTTAACTAAATTGTAGATAGTGAACATTTAAATTATTCTTTCTGATAGAAAACTCAAAATACGACATCTTCAAGTTGAATCACATTAACTTTATATTTAATATATAAAGGTAGGCGATTTATCTTACACTTTATTTAGGAAATATTTTTCTAACTACTTCATCCCGTGTGTATATCTATAATTCATCCACTTCTAATTACAAGTAATAGTGACGTAATTTATTACTAGGTTAGAGTACAGAAATGAAACAATATTAATCTAAGGAATAATAGCGAAACATACATAGAAAGTAAATGATTAATACTTAAATGCACCTTTATCGGCTGAGTTAGTAGATGTGCGATCTGGTGGGTGGATATTGTCGGCAATTCTCCACTGCAGATTTAAGTGGACCGCTGTTTCTTATTACGTACTGCCATTCCCACATTCGTTGTGCTTGCTGACACTACATAACAGAGTTTGTCGCGCTGTCTGCCAGCCTCAACTTCTTCTTCCGGGTTTCACACTTCATTTTCAACGACAGGCATATTTCATCGACACTGTATCATTATTTTATCTAAACCACTTCGCCTTTGCCACCTTATTTGAACTCTTTAAATGATTCCATCACTTGTATTAAAATTCTTACATTTTTAAATGTATTGGTGATAAAATTAGCTTAAACTTTTCCAATAGCATAACTTTGTTGTTGTTTAGGATTTTTTGTTGGACGTATAGTTTAATCTCTTAATTTAGAGAGTAAAACACTATATTTTTGAGTACGTAGAACATTTAATTTAAAAAACCACAGCCTCAAGATTCTAAATGTAATATACGGTTCTTAGCTATTTCCTTGAATCGAATGCTCGTTGGATATAAATGGAATTGCTACACAACCAGTGTCTCTTAGGTTTATGGCACTTCGATTCTATACATTGCCTATTTCATTTGCATTTTTATCAATTCAATATGTTAGTGGATTAAAAACGCAAATGTTTAGATCTCAACAGATTGTGTTTTCCTGTGAATTTCTTCTTTATACCTGTCTACGTTAGAAATGTCCTTAATTCTTTTGTTCTTTGAATTATTTAATGCATCAAACACCAACTTCATAGAATGACCTCAGGGAATTATATAATGTTCTCTGGATAGTCATAAAACAAACCGATATCATATTCTTTGTAAGCCATCTAGTAAAATAAATTATGTATTATGTTTCGGTGGTTTTCATATCATTATTATAGACTAACGGTTAAAAACACCTTGCAAGCAGTTTATTCTTAATTATTTATAGTCATTCTACTAATTTTATCTTAATAATATGAAAGGGGATTTGACAGAGACCGATTATACCGTCGTTTTAGCTCACTTTAGTACATATTAAACATTATAAAAAGTACTATTTAAATATGGTATCTATGCTTTTATAAACCATGAAACCGATTCTTTAATGAATTCAATAGTTGTCATGAGTGCCCTTTAATCTCCAGTATTCTTATGAAAATGATACTTTTCAATAGTTAATTTCTAAACATATCGTTAAGTGGTTTTGGAATGCTCTGACAAAATCGTTTCTTCACATATATACTAGTTTCACATGGAAAAAAATCCTAACGTAAATACTTATTTCCTTACAATTTTTATTATTATTATCTATTTTGACCTTACAATACTCAAATAATTTTATATAAATAAGTAGAAAACAAAAAGATAAAGATAACTAGGTTATAAGCTTAGTTATTTCCACTTTTTTATTTTCAAATTCGAAAAACCTACCCACATGTTGTTCATAAAATAAGTACAATAAAAATTTTTAGTTTTTAAGCCTGTTCTGTCTTACTAAAGTCAATCCAACAAATCTTTACTAATATCCCAACATAAAATGACGCTCTACTATGATATCTTAGGTGTTTTATCCAATCATTTTCCTATTCCTTCCTAAAATAATAAAAATTAGTCGTATATTATTAAAACACTTTTTTCTTTCTGCCAACTATAGAAGGAGAGACTATGACTTTATACTTTACTTATTTCGTTTATAGTGGATGATATAGATGACACTATCAAAAATAAAGGAAATGACTCTGCCAATGACAGTAGAGGATTACAAGAAATAAAGATACAATGAAATGAATGTAGAATTTCATATTCACTTAAACTACTCTCAAATATGTTTTTCAACGGTTTTCGCCTCAATAAATTATTGTTGAAAAAAATTGTTGCTACAGGAATTAATATTTTTTCATAGTTTTATATTCCATTCTACCAATGGTCAGAAATCGATAACGAATTCTAAGAATCTGATTAGCTAAGGTAAAAAATTTTATTTTTGAAAATTTAGTTGTATGATTATATTACTTTTAAATTTATCCTAAAAATGAATACCATTTTTGAAAATTCATCTGTGGTGTAACATGAAATTTTTTAAAATATGGTGGTGAAATGAATAAATTACAATTTGCTGACTTTTACTTCTTTCATTATTCTAGAATGAATTCACTTGGCATTCAAATTAGAAAATTAACTGCATCATCAATATATCTCACCCTTGACTCCAGTTATTCTTTATTTTTCTTATTTATAATTCTTTTTAAGTCTATTTTATTTTCTATTGGTCACTATGGCTTCAGAACATATTTATCAATTATGCAGAATAAGAATGAGTTTGATATAAAGGTACTCTTATTCAGGTCATCATAACAAGGGTTGCTGATGATACAGAACAACTATATACTTTTACATTCTCTTTGCTCTTTACTGACTGTTCTATAGCTCAGTGCCTAAGTCACTATAGGGGAGCAGTTCCTTCTCTCATCGGTCAGTTGCATGTCAACATCCGCTACAAGACATGACATAAGTTATATCCTTAGAGTATTAGCCCATAAGAATTGATACAAAATTATGGCAATACGCTGATGTCAGTCAAATCTACTTTTTGTTGATAAGTGAGGTAACCTTTGTAGGAGCTTCGTTCCGTTTTTCTCTAATTTCTCTCCTGCAAACTATCGTTTCATCAGTGCTGTTACCTAATGGACCCACCATTATTCTTCTTCTTTGTCATGCACATCATGCCGCAATCTCCATTCAGCGCCTACCACGCACACGGATAAGTATATTAGTTTACCATGTCCCGTAGTAATCCAGTTATATATTTCATAAATTCTTGGTTGTCTATTTTTGCCTTTCACTCTATCCATTTTTCTTTTTTTTGAGCGGTACTTTTTTGCAACATCTTTCGTTCACCGCATATTTTGCACTACACTAGTTTTTTTAATGTGTGAAATTCCAACTAAATAACTCTGCAATTGTACAACACTATAAATTAGAAGAAATAGGTTTGTTAATGTCTAAAACAATATTTTATAGATAATTAAAAACCAAGAAGAACGGTATTTAACATAGTAATTAAGTTCTTAATTTACTCATATGGTAGCATTTATTATGCAGAGTTAACAAAGAAGTTCTAACATTACATTTTAAAGTTATATAGTAGATAATTATTATGGCTTTTAAAAGGTGTGAAACTTTTTGAGGTTAAGATAGAAAGACCAGTGATTCTTCGTGCACTAACTTAGTATTTCTTATAATTTAAATTCAAGTATCAGAAATAACTAGTTATAAATATCTGACATATTTCAGACAGATATACTGAAATTCCGCACTATATTTATGTCTGTTATGTAGTGATTATAGATACTTCTAATGCTAATCTTTAGAAATAGTTTTTAAGAGCGCCTGCTCTGGTAGTTTAATTCTGAGGTCTAAGCCCACTAAAACCAGATTTTCATCTTGGATGTTTTGCCAAGCTGTAGACTTAATATTTTTATCTTTAGATTTATATAGTCAGTTAGTATTATATATCGATTATATAATACCTATTAAATTATTTGTTTTTCTTCTTCTTAATTATACTATACTCTCCTTTACACTAGGAAAAAAATTCATCTAAAAACCTAAATAATTTACAATTAAAGTAAAAATTCTGCTTTAGTGTGACTACATTATTAAGCAAGTTTTATAGAATTCCTTAATGTCTATATTTTTAAAAAGTTTTATGACATAAGTTAGAACATACACCAGCAACATTTATGAAAGTATATCTGATGAAAACTAAAAATGTCTCCATTATTACATCTTATTAGTCATAATTATATCTTTAGTATCTATATATTTATGTAACCAATAAAGTTTTGCAATATTATTAGAACATATTTGTTAATTAAATATATTTGAAAAGAAGTGTTAATACACACATAAGTAAATTAGAAAAATTGATAAACAAGAAGATAGGAAAATGAAACATTCACCTTATACTGATTGAAAGTATTATTGGATTTTTAATGGCCTTTAATAGATTAACATGTGGTTTGTTGTTAATATCTGTTGGAGTAGTACCTATTTAAGTAAATATACACTGTCAAAGCAACAAAAATAGCTATGCTCTGTTTCTGTTATTTTTTCTTATTTGCCAGTGTTTAACTACTAACTTAGGCAGCATTTATTTCATGACATATCCGCTTGTAATAATATTCTACTTTAGTGCATTTTATATTTTTTTTCTTATAGGTACCCCATGCAGTTTGCTGCCGTAATTTTGGTTACTCTACTTATTACTCTCTCAGAAGGAAGACTCTCTCGATTTGAAGCCTCCTTCATCAGTCCCACTCAGACCATAGTAACTCCTACACTCAAGGAATGGAGGCGAGTATATAAAAATTATTTTAAAGATCTAGAGCTCATTACAATGAAATGCTCATCAAAGAACTGTTTATCTTTATCCTTTTTGTCTCAAATTTAGATATATTCCATCAAGTCCAATGAAACGTGACAGGATGTGCTTAATCAATGCTGGACTTTCACAGGGATGTGACCTATCTGATATACTAATGGCAAAACAACAGGTAAGACTAGTTTTTGTCTCTATTAATCTTTGAATTCTTAGCGATCATTTTTCTCATTTACTCACAGTACCATGGTATTGTTGTTATTATTCTTTGTTAAGGAAAATAAGCGAAAGTTCAGAGTCAAAAATGTAGTGAGATGATTGTCATAAATAACACTAAAATTATGCAAAATAATAATTTATCTTTATAATTTGCTTAAAAAACCCGTTCCAACTTGCTGGAGCATTTAGAGCGAAAATTGATTTTATCACAGAATAAAACATTTGTTATTTTGCCAGATTAGCATTATACAGCAATTAATTATTTATTTCAATTTTGAAATGAATATTTAAAAAGCGATCTATAAACTTTATGATTGAAACGAAGAGTAAAATTAAGTTAAGATAAATCTATGCAATGTTTTCAGGCCAGCAAATTTATGAGCTTCGCCGGTCCTGGTCGGAGACGATGAGCGAAACATCTACAGAGATGTTTCTCTCCACCGTTCGATTTTTGTCTAGATTTCTTCCTTAATTCAATCTTTTTTCTGATACCACCAGTAGTTCAGCATTCACTTGTGGACCTAATACCAAAAATGTGATAATAAATGTTGTATGCAATGATTTTCAATTACTAAGTGTATTACTTGACATTATTGATTAACACTTAAATTTTAACGATTATAGTGTTCTGCTAAAGTAGTTAACTAAATGAATTTTTGGCAAGCAATGAATAAAAAGCCAGCAAAAGCAGAAATAAATCAAGTATAATTACTAACAAGAAAATGTATAAGAATGGAGATTTGAAGGAAAACCCGTAAACAACCGAACTGTTAAACTTTATTATTAAAAAATATCTGAAAAGGTTATACATATTACATTTTATTACACATTTTGATTTCTACATTCTTCTACTTCTACTCTTATCTCAGAATAATTACGCAATAAAATGTCAGCATCCCTTTGTTATCGTATTTTAGTACCATAAGGTAACAAACGAAAATGAAATTACCATTTTTCGTACTAATCTTTTTTTGCTTTCTTCATCTACTTCAAGCAGACATTAGGAAATGTTTCGATAGCCAAGGAGGGGTAAGCATCGCTAAATATATATTCTTCTAAATTAACCTAGAACAATTCTATATTTGAGTTAATGTATTTCTTGTCTTAAGAAATAATGTTTATAGAAAAACTAAATCACACAATATCTTTTAGAGTTAAATTCTAAAACAGTACCATACGATGTCAAAAACCCTTAAGATGCTTCAGATACAGATCTGTAAACCCGCAGAACTATGGTGTCTGAAGTGGCATAATTCATCGACAACCGTTCGCAAATGTACTGATGTAGACATGTACTGTATCTTTCCAGAAGACGGGTAGGTAATCCCGAATCAAAAGTGCTACAATTTATTGTTAACTAATAATATACAAAACTAATAAAAGCCATTACATCTTTAATTTAAATGAGGAAAAGTGGTTTCATTTTCAGGTGTTACCCCGATCGATTTGAAAACTCTAGGTGGTGTTGCTGTTCCGGTAACCTTTGTAATGAGGGGTACATGAAAAGCAGCATAAATTTAGTTGTTTTAATATTAATTAATTATATTATTTGACATGCCTATCATGGCATTTTCTCAAACCAATATGCATAAAACTTTGTAATTTAATAATTCTAAAATATCGAAATCGAACGAATGCCTTACAATTACAAGTTAGATTTTTTCTACATTCTCATCTAACGAATTTTTATGAACATTTTACATAAAATCCGTTGATCAAATTCGAAGTATATTTCTAGTCATTACATGGCTCCGAAGTTAAACGCAGGCTGAGTTTAACTCAGTCTTTGTCTATCATTAGTTAGTATAAAGTCATTTAAAAAAATATCTGGAAAATTACTTCTGTGGAACATGAGAGTAAGATAATAATAATTTGCCAATTATTGAAACTGAGAAGCATGAGTTAATAGAATATAGACAATTGAAAATTGATCTTATATAAACTATGTAAAAACAATTTAAAGTGATTTCCTAACTTTAAAAGTAAGTTTGCTTAATTGGAGTTCTCTTTTAAATGTTAATTTCGTGTGCTATATAAATAGCTAATTTATAGTCATAATCTTCCTGACTGGTTATGAATTTATAATCCAAGTACTACATTTTGAAAGATTTGGCTGTGATTGAATGAGCCTAACACGATTTTGGAGGTTTTGGAAAATTGCATGCACTTTTGTCAATTTCGTTAATGTAATTGCATCATAAATGACCAATAAATTTTCTATAAGAATTATTCGTCTGGTACCCTTTATTAATATTAGCTCTCATTTTCAAACAAAAAATAAAATAGTTATTGTTAATTTTTCATAAATTTGGCATAACATTTAAAACAGACAAAATATTTGAGATTGATTAAATAGTAATTCTAACATATCTAATAGCATCTAATATAACAATGATATACATCGAAATTTTTATTTTACAGTATTTCAAATATGGTTAAAAAACCAGTAACAAACACACGGAAATGTGTATCAATAGTAAAAGGCAAAAAAGTTAACGAAATTAAAGGATATTAGTCATCAAAGAGAGGAATACAAAATTACTAGAAATAAGACATATAATAAGATTTTTACAAAACTAATATTAAATACCATGTAGATATGTTAGTTGTAGGCTTATAATTAACAAGGCTCACCATGTAATCGTCATCCATACTTTTTAAAACCATCTCCAAATTTTTTATGAAAGGATAATATCCTGTATTATAAATTTTCCTTGTCTTATGTTTATGCAAATACAATTATTTTGGTAATACAAAATCAGTTATGAGAGCGTAATGATCAGATGGGTAGTCGTTCATTTTGTGTTGACCATCTCTTTGAATTATCCGCAAAGGTTCAGAACCAGCATATAATGAGGAGTTTATAGGTTGGATTCCACCTTTAAATGAAAAAAAATAATTGCATTTTTGTTTTGCACTTTATATAATAGTTTACCTTTATAAAATATGAAGTCTAGTCTGTCTTGGGGTTCGGGGATAATTGCATAATCCCAATCCTTATTAAATTTGTGTATTGGTGACCAAGAGAAGCCTATAAATATGAATATCTAACGAAAATTGTTTACAATTATAAGCAAAAAATCACTCTCATTTCGTTTACCTGGTTCATCCACAACATTTGGATATATTATTCTAAATGAATCAGAAAATCCGGCTTGTTCTAGAGTTTTTGTTACTGGCCATTCCACTGCCCAACCTCCGTGTATATGTCTAAATTTATCGAAAACTTTCTTTCTAGTTAATTAACAATTAAGATGGTCAATATCATGGAATTTTACTAAAAATATATATACCTTTCGAATAGCACATTTGTTTGCTTAGGATATTTTTTTTTCAATAGTGACCATATTCTATGCTATATATAGTATATTTCCATTAAATTTGAGCTCATCAGTAGGCTTATCAAAAAATTTTTGCTTCAGTTATTTCATTTTTAATAAAACCTAATAAATAAATAAACTAAGGAAACTTAATGAAAAATGTAAAGAGAGACTTGTTTTCTTCAATCCAATCCAAGTGTGAAGGACAATTGAAATCTCCTGCGATAATCACTGAATTCCCCATAGATATCCATTGCTTTGTTTCTTCATTTTCTAGGATTTCCTGCACATTTTTCACTCTTCCTAAAATTAGTACTCCATTGTCTGCTATCATTATTCTGATTGATTAGGTAATTGTCAGTGATATAAGACCTATTATAATCGATTTTTCATATTTTATTTACCAAATTATTAAAATGCTCTTTACCTCTATAAAACATTTCGTGAAATTCTATTCTACAATCACTGTTTTATCAAAACAATTCTTTTTGAAAAAGCCTCAAATCTATATTTATGAATTTCTTCAAAATTATTATTACTTTTGTATTCCATGAATACACAAAATAAAACTAACAGTTTACCGGTTTAATTATTTGCAGCGATAACTCATCAAAATGTAGCTATGAAAAATAATGCTTTATCAAGTGTGACCTCAACGGATTTCATTAATATCAATAAAAACTAGAAGAAATAGTTGAAATTGGTGAAGAGCTTGGTTTTGAAGATAGTTTTATAAATACAGTGGCGCTGCGAAGAGAGGGAGCGATAGTGCACTAAACTACACTAGAGGCCATAACTCACTTCAAAGTGGGGATATCTTGTGCTGTTTTTTGCTTAGTTCTTTTGATTTTATTTGTAATAAGCTCTTTTCTTTTATTGAGTTCCAACATTAATAGCAATCTCTAATCCTTTTCCGTGGTCAGTATGAAACTACAAAATACCGCGCGGCTGCATAAGTAGGCTGGTCGGTCGTTGAAAAACGACACGACAAAAATCGGGGGTCAATCGAGGTGCCAACTTGCCAGTCACATTAATAAGTGTGATTAAAGTTAAAAAACATGTCAAAGCCATTCAAATATATACAGAATAGTAAACAGGAATAACCAGTAAAAAGCTGTCAAAAGGAAACAAATGAAAACGAAAACTGTCATTAGTGAAATGCAATGAGATTTTAAGATCTCTATAATATTTTAAGCGCTAGACAAATAGAGAAACGTTTGAAATGGAAAACGGGAATGTAGTAAATGAAAATACTCGTCGAGTTTTTGTAAATCATGTTCCAGGGAGGGGAACCGATCGACTATTCGCATCCATTCAACCCAATCTTCTTGCAAATACGCTATGAAAGACACTGGCTTTGAGATAGTAGTAGTAATTACACCGTAGGTAAGGAATATTTAGTGCATAAACGTATGCACTTGTCTAAGCCTATACAAATAATATCCATAAATCGCGAAATTTTACTCTGATTCGAAATCTGAGTTTAAATTTGGAATATCTCCATTCTGAAGAGAGTTATGGTCTCTAGTGCAGTTCAGTGCACTATCACCCCCTCTCTTCGCAGCGCCACCGTAAATAAGAATTTTTTTAAAAGAGTAATGCAATTTGGCTCTCTCATCTTCCATTGCAGAAGATATTTGAGAAAAGTGAATCGGCATGATACCATTCACTAATAAAACATTTGTCATTAATAATTATAAGTTAAAGTATTTGAATGCTGGCAAAACATCTAATTCTTCTAGTTTTTAGATGTTATGAATTGTTTAATGATTTAGGGTAAGGAAAATACACTGTATTAATAATTATAAAAAAAATACCCGATTGATATTCTCCGTTTATAATTTGATCTGCCGAAGTTACCAGTTTATTTTGTGCTGCATGTGGTCCATATAGTCTATGATTGAGATGTGCGCTCCAGACGAGGATTGGGATTCCCGCTTGGGTGAGGATTTTCACCCCAATTGCTCGGGAGGTTGGAAGACAAAGATCGATTATCTGAATATATCAACTATAATTGGTTAAGAGATTTATGCTTTCCCTCAGTCCTTGTTAGTGTAATAATTATATTGCTATATACATATTAAATACAGTGCACAATCGAATGTAATAGACTACAAAAGCTTGATCGTTTATTTTTCAATTTATTACTTTCAGCGTTTGAAAATATTTAGTCGGTTTCCCTCATTAATTGTTATATTCCTTTAGTGTAAATGTGTTCTTTGTGAATTACTTCAATTAAAGCTGCACACACCAAATGGAAATATTTTGAATAAAGAATTCCTGAGGGAAAATCGCGCATTATGACTATTGGCTATTTCTCTGTTTAATTTATTTTACTTTAAACTATTTTCTTGTGAGTAATTTATAAATTTAGCACTGCTACATATACATTCATAAGATACGTGTTTTTCTTAGAAGTGAATCATCGATGATAAGTTATATCAAATGTTATCGTTATTTTGATTGAGAAGGCCTGGTATATCAACAAACAATTATTTAAGTAGACAGCAGAGTAGTAGATTTGAAAAGAAAGTTGGCAGGTGTGACCACAATGTGGTATTCTCCAAGAACAGCAAATTAAAGGACTACAAAACTTGTCTTAACGACTGACTGACTATATCAAGTGTATTTATAGACCCATCAACTGCATCAGCGCACATAGATTTAGATAGCATATACCATTTACTAGAAAAGCTTATACCTTAAACTTGTAATATTCTTCAGCAACATAAAAGAGCATATGACTAATTTTTAGTCAGTATATTTTCTACTGGTAATGACACATATTTTATTAATATATGTCAAAACCTTATTAGCATTATTAAGAAGAACCGTTAGTTTTTTTCTGGAGAGTTCATTAAGATCTGATAACAGTTATTCTTAAAAACAGTTTTATTATTTTCACACGTAGAGATGCGTGAGGACATAAAATTAAGAAAGAAGTGGAACAATTAAATGCAGCTGTTTCGAGTTAAACTACTGCAATGACGCCGCACTTTTATGGTCCTCCATACAGTGTTGTATACACTTCTACAATGGCGATCTAATATTCCCTTTCTACCTGTTATTCTTTCAAACTTAAATGGCTTCTGAGTTGTGCGATGTTTTCCATATATTCACATCTTCTAACTTATCAAAAATAAAAGAAACTATATGGCTTGATTAATTCACATTATTAGGAAATTTTCCGCGTACCAGTTGCTTTTTGTAGTTGATAACAAGAATTTAATAGCACTGTATGCTAGATTAGTATGTAAGATACTCAAATAGGAAAACAAATGTAGGTCATAGACTTAGAGAAAATATAAGCTAGCTACTTTTTGGATGGTGGTATTTCTTTGATATAACAGTCGTTTGGAAAAAGAAAGTGTAAACAGCCAGAAGAATAAGAATTCTAATATTGTGTTATAATATTGTTATACTATGTCACACATGCAGAATTGTTGGGTATTGTGAATACTTTAAAACAGAATTTTAAATGCAAATTCCCTATTACTCCTTAGATCTTCTAATTTTGTCAATTTAATTGAATGAAATACTAAATAAAAGTGTTTTTAAAATCTATATATGTATAATTATTTCTAAAAACATGTTCACTGATTTTTAAAAATTATCACCTTTATATGCAGTGCGACGTATCATCAGAAGCATGGAGTACAAAAAATAACCTTCGACTACTCTCTCCCATATATCTTAATTTAAAGTGCGAATTTTGCAGAAATCTTTTAAATAAGCGTTGAATTTCTACTGGAGTACTTGTCATCTTACTTTTATCTAAAAAAGTGTTCCTTTAATGCTTAAAATGTTTGTTTTGTTATTTGAGAGCAAAAAAGAATAAAAGAGAAGTAAAGTTAATGCAAACAAGATTGAAAATTCAGCACTTGTTCTAAATGTTTTCCATATTTGCTAAATTATCACCCTGAAGGACGCTATGGACGTGTTGAGTATACTTGAATGAGCGTTCTTGCACTGCACGTCCGCGATAACGCGACGGCACTACGTATGGAAGTATAGCATCTCCAAACCTTCTGAACCAATAACATAAGTGATGAACTACCTTTCCTCTTGTTAGAATTGCAACGTCTGGAGTTTCTCTTGTTTTGCTGCAACGAGTCCAACTCCATTCTTCCCCTAGAAGAGTCTTTATCTTGTACAGTCCAGGCTCATCAGTAATTTCCTATAAAACTTATTTTACTTAAATAACTTAAAAACAATATTGCTATCGAAACCTTGTGTTAAATAATGTTTTTCTTGATCTTCTTAGGAAATATGTATATTTTTTATTTATTTGCTGCTTTATTTACTCAAGTCTAGAAAAGAAGGCGGGACTAATGGTGTTGCTAGAAATTATATCCATATAAATTAACAATTTCTCATAAATCTCACCTGTATAGCTACGACGTCAGGGTCAACTGCTTTTATATGTTTTTCTATCTTTAGGATACCATTTTCTACACTGGTACCTGATTTCCATACATTGAATGTCATCATTCTTAGTGTCTGAGAACATACAAGCAGAGCATGAAAAGATAACAGAACAATATAGAGTGTAATCCGTGGCAACATTGACCTGAATAACGGTTTTAAAGTTTGAAGCGGATATTTCCATTTTAATTTTCTTACGCGTAGATCTATTTATTCAGTTATTTATTAGAACACATTAAAATAGAAGTGATAAGATCATAAATATCTAATAAACTAAGATACACTGTATGGAAAAAAAATCGATGAGGGAATCTAGTGAGTTACTGAAAACTGTGAGCGAAGTATATATGTAAAAGTGTATAGATAGATGGTGACAAGGCAAATCCGAACAAGCTTTCTTCGTGCGCAAGAAATTTATCATCGCTGTTGGGAGATAAGCAACATCTGTTGGTTATGCTGAATCACATCAACACGTTTCGTCAGGTAACTTGTATAAATTTGGTAAGATGTGTCTAAGCGCTGTACATCCAGAATACACACATACATATCTATAATTAGATCCCATCTTATGTGGCTTCTCCCCTTTGTCTCTTTTTCGCATCTTTCATCTCCCACCTTCAATGCTCCGACTTCTATAAATAAATCACAATATCTCTCCTAATAACGCATTTTGAGAAATCAATGATTTTTCCTTAATATATTATTATTATTATTATTATTATTATTATTATTATTAATAGTATTACTATTATTGTTATGCATATTTAAAATATCTACTTCAGGAAAAAGTAAGTAGAACAAATTCAGTAATATAGCGGAGTTTTTCAATATTCCTTTTAATAGAGTTTTACAATATAGTGAGATTGGCTCTTGAAAACGGACAAAATATTTCGCTTTTTTGAACTCTTAACATTCACTATATAGGTTTAAAAACGACATTAATTATTTATAAAAGAAAATAGTACACCATAGAATATATCACATATATTTTGGTTAACTAGAAAACAGTATTGAGATAATGTCAAATAGTTTTCCAGGAGTTGCATAAATAATCATGGACTATGTATCACAAGTGAATATCATAACCAAAAATCAGATAGCACTTTAATTATTAAGTGATATCAGTCAATATTTATGTTTGGAAGTGCTAAAAAGAAAGAATTTCGTATGTAAAACGTTGTAAAAATTATTTTCCTCTTAGGAAAAATGCTCAACCCTAGAACAAATATAGCTCGAATGCGATTAGGTTTTTTGTTGAAAACCCGATGAATACCAAAGAAACTGTAGGAATATAGTTCTTAGGGAACAAAGGAAGTGCGGGCGAAACTTTGTCGCAGAGAGTACATTTATCAAATTTTCGCTTTCACGTGATGATTCGTGCAAATTGTATTTCCAAGCATATGATGGTTAATTTATGCCGCTGTGGTCTGTATTTGTCATATAAATAGCAATAGGAAAAGATGGAAGATTTTGAAAAGATAGGACACTTCGACAAAGCAAACAATGTTCTCATCACCAATTTTCAATTGTTAACTTTATTTTGAATAAAACTATCCTTCTACATTACATCAACATTGAAATTATTACCTATTGACACTAATAATATCTCAGATTATACATTGTCAGATAACATTATTTATGACAAACGAATTTAGTCTCTAACTGTGTTCATCTCTTGAATTTCTCCATACGATCATAAAAATTTAAATAATTCCACAGAACGGATGGGAAGCCCAAGCTTTTATTGTCGAAACTTTAACATAACGTTTCAGCGAAGAATTAGTAGATGTTCATAAAAATAGTTATCCTCTCCCTTGTCACAGCTGTTCATGCAGTGGGGAAAGCAACTTCATTCAACAGGTTTTACACTGATTTTGATAAGTTTACAAATACGACAACATATCCAACTTCTATTTGATCAATTTTGTCGGTCAGTTTCATTCACTCCAACTTTCTACACTTCAGATTTCTTATTTACCCAAGTCCATATAATATACGAACGAGATTTTAAGTACGGATGACGTTCTGGTACCATGATAAATATTGTGGCGAACGAATGTGTTGCACATGGATTTAAATACTTTAAAATCCTCTTTTTCGTGATATATGTATCTATAGAGCACAGAATATCTAAAATATTGTTATTTTTTATTCAATGCCAAATCCATATTGATTCAAATCGATTGAAATTACATTGAAATTTTATTCAGCTAGACTAGTATTAAGGAGGAATTTACAACATAAATGGAATTCTGTCTCTCTGAAAATAAAAAACTTCTTTAAATTAACTGGTTCTTTAAAGTTGAACTATTTGCATTAGTCTATCGTGCAGAATATCAAAATATATCATTTAATGAAGTATGTGACGTTTATTTCTGAGTTCGGACAGATATATTAATTGACGTTAAGCATTTGCTAGCTAAGGTCGTGTATATAGGAGTATATATATATATATATAAAGAGAAACAACTGAAGAGTGGAAAATAGTAAGATCCTGTAACTACGACAAATCCTAGATATTATATTATAGGCTAACTGTTCTAGATGAAATTGAATATCTAATGGCTTTACTTGGTCAGACACTAGACTGAAGTTCCGTATTTTCTGAAAAGAACTAGTCTTAGGTCAATAAGAAGGTGGAAAACTGCATGTGATCATTAAAGGTCCTATCTCAATCTGAGTAGGTCAGATGGAACTATTTCCAAATAACTATGCAGACAACGAAATCACCTTAAACTATTTTAGCTCTTTGTTAGAGTAAAGTAATAATTTACTAAGCGATGATATTAGGATCTGGCAATCGAGTGGGATTAAAGAATGAACAGAGAAAAATACGGTAGGAGTTTATTCGTGAATGGAACACAGTCATCTCTGCTGTGTGTCTCCGTTAAAACCCAAATACTATTAAAGCTTATCAGACGAATATCTTAGTCCCCTGATGTTCAATAATGGAAGTCATAGTAATACAGGGTTATTAGTTCAAACCTAATTTAAATATTGGTACAAATTATTGTCTCATTTTAAAAATGTATTCGGATCAACGATATAATGAAGTGCAATAGCACGGTAGAATGTTTTATAGTATAATTTCTAACCAGTTTTCAAATAATTTTTCAGATGATTCATATTTATCTAAGAATAAAAATCAGTGGTAGATATTCCGAAAGTCGATCTACTGCTATTTAGTCCTTATTATGACCAACAGCAGCCGACAACTCATTGACACCACCCGTTAACCAATAGCCTACAAGTTTTCAAAAAAGGCAAATTGAGAACTAGCAACGAATGTAAAATTCCACTTTCCGAAGTGTAAATTTGTACTTTTCTAGATTACTTACATCGTTACACCACAATTGAATCAGTTCAGTGATGGATTATCACTACCATATTACACTGTTACGATCATTCAGTGGATCGTTTTTTGAGTGCTAAACAAACATAATGTACAACGATTTAATTACTAGATTCATAATCATTTCTAAATAACCAAAAGTCTCGTTGAAGGCTTTAATTTTGATTTGAGACAGAATAAGTGACAGGTTAAGAAATGAGTCGGCCAGTTGAAATCTTCATTGCGTCAGAATTTTTCCTAAAGGTGTATATTATAATATCTCAAATTCTGTTATAACTGCATAATGATCCGATGGGTAGTCGTTGTTCTTGTGGTGAGGCATAGGAGTTAATGGTTCAGAACCGGCATAGGTAAATGAACGTATGGGCTTTAAATTACCTGCAAGTTTTTCACCTATTGACTGAAGTTAAATTTGAATTTGTAAGAATTGCCCATTTTTAAAAAATAATGACAAACGTACCTTGGTAGAATATGAAGTCAATACGATCTTGTGGTTCAGGGATGGTGTAATCCCATTCTCGGTTAAACTTGTTTACAGTTGACCAAGTGTATCCTTAAGTAATATTAAATGGAATGTTTTAAATCAAGTACACTCAAAGAATAGTTATATTACACACCTGGTTCTTTCTGTACATCAGGATGAAGTTCCCTAAATGAATCAGTAAATCCCATGTCGTACATAGTTTGAGTTGCAGGCCAAGAAACTGCCCATCCACCATGTTCATCTCTATAAATAGCAACTTATATAACAAATATGAAAATGCCTCTAATACTCAAATTAACCGAGTTAATTTCGAGTGTTTGCATTTACTTGTTTTCCTCAGTCCAGTCGAGGTGAGATGGACAGTTGAAGTCGCCGGCCACGATCATTGGAACAAGCTTAACTTTTTCTCGCCAGTGTTCCATCTTGTGGTTGTCTTTGATTTCTTCCATATTTTGAGCTCGACCTACAAAAGGTACCAATGTGTAAATTTATTATAGTTATTTATTTAGTGGCTTAGACGCAGTTAGTTTCTAAAGAATTCCATTTGTTAATAGCTGACCCTAGTGTACTATGAGAAGTATTTGCGACTTTTGACTGAGAATCACTAGCAACGAACAAACATTTTCTTTCATCGATAAAATCTTTTTCATTATCGAGAGATTCTGAGAACTGATTTAAAGATAACAGCATAACTATACTACATTTATTTCACCTGCTTTACTTGTTGGACTTTCTCCTGCCTTGATTTGATCAATGGAAGTGACCAATTTATTATAGGCTGCATATGGCCCATATGATCGATAATCTAGATGCAGAGACCAGAAATTAAGAAGAATTCCTGATTTCAAGGTGATCTTGATTCCAACTGACCTGTTGGTTTCTGTGTAGGAGCGTAGATGAAACTATAAAGCATGTAAATTTTTCATTCTTATTCTCAGATCAATTTTTGTGGCACATAACAAGGCATTAAAAACGGAAATTCAAGGACTTAACAAGTTCTAATCGTTGTTTAAAACACATCATGAAGACACCTGGTGTTTGGTAAGAATTGCGACATCAGGAATTGTTCTGTTCCTATGGAAAATACCGGACCATTCTGGACCCAACATTGAAGTAAGATTGGAAACTACAAGTGGATCTTCGACCTCCTTAAATTATCTTTGTAAAGCCATAATTTTATTAGTGTGAGAAGAGAATGTGACATTAGTTTGGAAAATGAAAACAGGAGAAAAGATAAATTTGGTTAATAAAAAAAGAAAAGTACTGATATGCTGATCACCTGAAGAGCGACAATGTCAGGATTGACTAGGGCTATATGCTTGGCTATTTTTTGAAGTCCATGAGTGACTTCGGCTCCAGATAACCAGATATTGAAAGTCATAACACGCACATCATACTCTGCTAGTGCAACTATGCAGTAGACAAAGCCTATCAGAAGGACTCTTCTCACGATCATTGACGGATAAAAAACTGAGAGAGAAAAAATTAATAAAGTTATTTATTACATATTCAACGGCTGAAATAGGGAACTTCCATTTAAGCAGTTTTATGAAAGATAGCATACAGTCTAATCTGTGTACTGGGAAGGCACCGCAAACAATCAAATACCTCTGTTGTATACGATTTGCGATAAATGTCATGACAAAAATATTGATGTTGAGATTTTCTAATAGTACAGCAAGATGTTTATTAATTAATTTTTTTATATTGTACAAAAGTGTAATCAAATTCTAAGGAGGTTCATTCATGATAACCTGACAGCAGTAAGATACTGCTATCACATTCAACAATTTTGTTCTTTCTTTGTTTAAGGAAAGGAATTAAGAGACAACGATTTTTCATTTTCGTTTCTAAGCAAAATTTTGTTACCATTATTTATGTTTTATTTCCACGTTAAGCAATTAATAATTAAAAAACAATTTATCCTCTCTTTAATCAAAAAGTGCTAGGAAACAAATTAAGTTACAAAAGTAAAAGTCCATTTATAAGTCTTTTTTCCACTTTTTCCGAAACTTTTTCTGCTATCATTTATATCTATAATCGTAGTTGCCAGCCTTGTATTTTGCTATGGAATATAATGTGATAGCAAATTCAGCCAGCATTCACAGAGTAGCCAAAACAACAGAGGTATTTGATTGTTTGCGGTGCCTTCCCAGTACACAGATTAGACTGTATGCTATCTTTCATAAAACTGCTTAAATGGAAGTTCCCTATTTCAGCCGTTGAATATGTAATAAATAACTTTATTAATTTTTTCTCTCTCAGTTTTTTATCCGTCAATGATCGTGAGAAGAGTCCTTCTGATAGGCTTTGTCTACTGCATAGTTGCACTAGCAGAGTATGATGTGCGTGTTATGACTTTCAATATCTGGTTATCTGGAGCCGAAGTCACTCATGGACTTCAAAAAATAGCCAAGCATATAGCCCTAGTCAATCCTGACATTGTCGCTCTTCAGGTGATCAGCATATCAGTACTTTTCTTTTTTTATTAACCAAATTTATCTTTTCTCCTGTTTTCATTTTCCAAACTAATGTCACATTCTCTTCTCACACTAATAAAATTATGGCTTTACAAAGATAATTTAAGGAGGTCGAAGATCCACTTGTAGTTTCCAATCTTACTTCAATGTTGGGTCCAGAATGGTCCGGTATTTTCCATAGGAACAGAACAATTCCTGATGTCGCAATTCTTACCAAACACCAGGTGTCTTCATGATGTGTTTTAAACAACGATTAGAACTTGTTAAGTCCTTGAATTTCCGTTTTTAATGCCTTGTTATGTGCCACAAAAATTGATCTGAGAATAAGAATGAAAAATTTACATGCTTTATAGTTTCATCTACGCTCCTACACAGAAACCAACAGGTCAGTTGGAATCAAGATCACCTTGAAATCAGGAATTCTTCTTAATTTCTGGTCTCTGCATCTAGATTATCGATCATATGGGCCATATGCAGCCTATAATAAATTGGTCACTTCCATTGATCAAATCAAGGCAGGAGAAAGTCCAACAAGTAAAGCAGGTGAAATAAATGTAGTATAGTTATGCTGTTATCTTTAAATCAGTTCTCAGAATCTCTCGATAATGAAAAAGATTTTATCGATGAAAGAAAATGTTTGTTCGTTGCTAGTGATTCTCAGTCAAAAGTCGCAAATACTTCTCATAGTACACTAGGGTCAGCTATTAACAAATGGAATTCTTTAGAAACTAACTGCGTCTAAGCCACTAAATAAATAACTATAATAAATTTACACATTGGTACCTTTTGTAGGTCGAGCTCAAAATATGGAAGAAATCAAAGACAACCACAAGATGGAACACTGGCGAGAAAAAGTTAAGCTTGTTCCAATGATCGTGGCCGGCGACTTCAACTGTCCATCTCACCTCGACTGGACTGAGGAAAACAAGTAAATGCAAACACTCGAAATTAACTCGGTTAATTTGAGTATTAGAGGCATTTTCATATTTGTTATATAAGTTGCTATTTATAGAGATGAACATGGTGGATGGGCAGTTTCTTGGCCTGCAACTCAAACTATGTACGACATGGGATTTACTGATTCATTTAGGGAACTTCATCCTGATGTACAGAAAGAACCAGGTGTGTAATATAACTATTCTTTGAGTGTACTTGATTTAAAACATTCCATTTAATATTACTTAAGGATACACTTGGTCAACTGTAAACAAGTTTAACCGAGAATGGGATTACACCATCCCTGAACCACAAGATCGTATTGACTTCATATTCTACCAAGGTACGTTTGTCATTATTTTTTAAAAATGGGCAATTCTTACAAATTCAAATTTAACTTCAGTCAATAGGTGAAAAACTTGCAGGTAATTTAAAGCCCATACGTTCATTTACCTATGCCGGTTCTGAACCATTAACTCCTATGCCTCACCACAAGAACAACGACTACCCATCGGATCATTATGCAGTTATAACAGAATTTGAGATATTATAATATACACCTTTAGGAAAAATTCTGACGCAATGAAGATTTCAACTGGCCGACTCATTTCTTAACCTGTCACTTATTCTGTCTCAAATCAAAATTAAAGCCTTCAACGAGACTTTTGGTTATTTAGAAATGATTATGAATCTAGTAATTAAATCGTTGTACATTATGTTTGTTTAGCACTCAAAAAACGATCCACTGAATGATCGTAACAGTGTAATATGGTAGTGATAATCCATCACTGAACTGATTCAATTGTGGTGTAACGATGTAAGTAATCTAGAAAAGTACAAATTTACACTTCGGAAAGTGGAATTTTACATTCGTTGCTAGTTCTCAATTTGCCTTTTTTGAAAACTTGTAGGCTATTGGTTAACGGGTGGTGTCAATGAGTTGTCGGCTGCTGTTGGTCATAATAAGGACTAAATAGCAGTAGATCGACTTTCGGAATATCTACCACTGATTTTTATTCTTAGATAAATATGAATCATCTGAAAAATTATTTGAAAACTGGTTAGAAATTATACTATAAAACATTCTACCGTGCTATTGCACTTCATTATATCGTTGATCCGAATACATTTTTAAAATGAGACAATAATTTGTACCAATATTTAAATTAGGTTTGAACTAATAACCCTGTATTACTATGACTTCCATTATTGA
This sequence comes from Heterorhabditis bacteriophora, assembly GCA_964036235.1. Taxonomy (NCBI): domain Eukaryota; kingdom Metazoa; phylum Nematoda; class Chromadorea; order Rhabditida; family Heterorhabditidae; genus Heterorhabditis; species Heterorhabditis bacteriophora. The sequence goes on along the minus strand of OZ038426.1, from coordinate 5,058,470 downwards.
ACATCAGGGGACTAAGATATTCGTCTGATAAGCTTTAATAGTATTTGGGTTTTAACGGAGACACACAGCAGAGATGACTGTGTTCCATTCACGAATAAACTCCTACCGTATTTTTCTCTGTTCATTCTTTAATCCCACTCGATTGCCAGATCCTAATATCATCGCTTAGTAAATTATTACTTTACTCTAACAAAGAGCTAAAATAGTTTAAGGTGATTTCGTTGTCTGCATAGTTATTTGGAAATAGTTCCATCTGACCTACTCAGATTGAGATAGGACCTTTAATGATCACATGCAGTTTTCCACCTTCTTATTGACCTAAGACTAGTTCTTTTCAGAAAATACGGAACTTCAGTCTAGTGTCTGACCAAGTAAAGCCATTAGATATTCAATTTCATCTAGAACAGTTAGCCTATAATATAATATCTAGGATTTGTCGTAGTTACAGGATCTTACTATTTTCCACTCTTCAGTTGTTTCTCTTTATATATATATATATATACTCCTATATACACGACCTTAGCTAGCAAATGCTTAACGTCAATTAATATATCTGTCCGAACTCAGAAATAAACGTCACATACTTCATTAAATGATATATTTTGATATTCTGCACGATAGACTAATGCAAATAGTTCAACTTTAAAGAACCAGTTAATTTAAAGAAGTTTTTTATTTTCAGAGAGACAGAATTCCATTTATGTTGTAAATTCCTCCTTAATACTAGTCTAGCTGAATAAAATTTCAATGTAATTTCAATCGATTTGAATCAATATGGATTTGGCATTGAATAAAAAATAACAATATTTTAGATATTCTGTGCTCTATAGATACATATATCACGAAAAAGAGGATTTTAAAGTATTTAAATCCATGTGCAACACATTCGTTCGCCACAATATTTATCATGGTACCAGAACGTCATCCGTACTTAAAATCTCGTTCGTATATTATATGGACTTGGGTAAATAAGAAATCTGAAGTGTAGAAAGTTGGAGTGAATGAAACTGACCGACAAAATTGATCAAATAGAAGTTGGATATGTTGTCGTATTTGTAAACTTATCAAAATCAGTGTAAAACCTGTTGAATGAAGTTGCTTTCCCCACTGCATGAACAGCTGTGACAAGGGAGAGGATAACTATTTTTATGAACATCTACTAATTCTTCGCTGAAACGTTATGTTAAAGTTTCGACAATAAAAGCTTGGGCTTCCCATCCGTTCTGTGGAATTTTTGCATTGGGTTCAACGTCTCTAATTTTGGCGCACTAAGTTCGTAAGATAATATTTATGGAAGAACTGGTACTACTCTCTAATGCTTAACAATTAGCTATTGTTAAGGTTAGGATTTATATGTAAAATAAGTTTTGAAATTGAATTTAAGTACGAAATGTCTTTAATAAGGCAAACAGTTTCAGTTGATTGAGAAAGGAATGGGAATCAATATCTGTGTCTTTTAAGAGTTTCCTGTCAACTCAATGAGGCTTGTTGCTGGAGACTAAATTTGTCGTCATAATTGAAATTTAACGTTGTATAATGGTTAGGAAAACATGATGTACATGTCGCTGACGTAAGCAAATTACGGTAGAGCCATATTAACGGTATATGCAGAATAGTAAAAGGTTTTTGCAAATAAATAAAAAGGTTATAAGAGTGAAATAAAATGCCATTTGAAGAAATATGATATTAAGTTATGAGTATTACTGAGATAAATGCCTTTTCTCCACCATAAGAATACCTTGTTTAAGAGAAATTATTTCTTAAAAATGTGATGTTTTTTGTTACACATCTTACATGTCTTTACCAATGTCATTCACCTTACATCTTTCTAATCAAATTATTTGGAATTCTTTACTATGCAGTTAAAAATATAAACATGAATCTATGGCAAAATTTAAAAGCATAAACACATATTTCAGTATGAAGAAATATTGATAGCTCGCAAAAATGATTGATAAGCTAGTGGAAAAATACATCTTTAAAGATATTATTCATCTGTGTCTTCGTTTGTCATTCTTATTCCGTTTTAGGCAGGCCAAATGCCTTTCGTTCATTCCCCGGAGAATAACGCACTTCTAAATCCTTCTAGTTTTCTTCCACCTACCACTTCTCGTCACACAAGCTAATATGTTAACTTTATTTCAAGGAAGCGAATTATAGAATAATGGACAATATTGCCAATTATGCATTAGTCAGAGTTAGGAATTAACATATGTATTTATCAAATCATTTAAAAATCACTTTAGAGTGATATAAATAATAGCATATTCAAACAAATTAGAATAAAATTCAAATTGCACCCTTAAAAATTTGAGATGAAAATATATTAAAGTTTTGACTTGACTACTTTGCAAAAAGCAGACAATATTGATTATTATTATTTTAATACATTTTGTATAAATACTCTATAGGAATGCATCTTATCAACTTCAGTCTTAACACCACTATATTTATTTTGTTTTAGATATCTCAGACTTAAGTTATCTAAAATGGTCTATGAGTTTTGAGACCCCCTAAATTTAGTCCACCTCATCCTCCACTCCTGTCTTACTTTTGAAGTAGTTAGAAATATTATAATACTTTAAAATTATAGGATGTGTATAGTAAATTTTATATAAATATAAAGTTAGAAGGGTATAATATCTTACAACTTAAAACGAAAAGGGACTACAGTCAATATTCATTTGTTACTGTTTGTCTTTAATAAAAAGTGGCGATTATTAATTTATTTCGGCTAACAAAATACTGTCTGAGACGTTTATTTCAAAAGACCTGGACGTCATGCGAAGTTTCATATAAGGAAGCTAGACGAGTTCCGAATAATGCGCTTAATTAACACTCAACTAGAATCAAGATTCAATCAAATTGTTCCCGTTTCTCTGGACATCACTTTGATTGCTGGCGTAAGAAACCTGCGCATCTAAATCAGGTGCTGCATTATTGAGAAGGAACCTATTGGATATGTGTGCCTCAGAATCTATCCACACAACTTTCACTTGTTTAATTAAAGCTCTATTCAAAACATCTGAGAATGTCACAGACATTATCAGAGCTTCTATTATTTTTACATTTATTCTGTCTTTAGTACATAATGCCATCTAACGTAATAAATAATACTCATACAGCTTTGCTATAAAGTTCTCGGCGAAACTAATGCAGAGTTCCATTCCTTATTAACTTATTTTCTTTGCCAAATTTTAAAAAATGTTTTAAATTTGCATCGATGCTGTAATACAATTTTTCTACACTTTTCACTTTGAAAGCACGTCATAGGTTCGTGCATTCCATTTTTCGGACACTGAAAAAGCCAGCAATAGATGCACATTCAGCTGTGAAAATCCATACATCAACATATTAAACTTAAAATATCGCTAGAGATCCACTATTGTTTATGTCTCCAGCGATTTAATATTAGAAGTTATCCTTAAACTTCAATTTAGTTGGAAGAAAAAATAACTCTTTCTAATTTACATGTTACTGAATGCTGTTTTCCAAATGACTCACTATTCTTGCAGTTACTTATAATTTGTATTTTAAAGTCATCTTTCTCTCTCTCTTTTCCCCCACTCCCCCCACTCTCTCTCTCTCTCTCTCTCTCTCTCTCTCTCTCTCTCTCTCTCTCTCTCTCTCTCTCTCTCTCTCTCTCTCTCTCTCTCTCTCTCTCTATGAGTATCACAGATAACCAGAACATTTTCTGTTTTTATCAAATAGATGTTGTTTCCCATTCAGCTCTGACAGCAAAATTAATAGCGGCATTGAGCGCTTTATGACTACCTCCGAAGCAATTCCTAAGTCTGTTGATGATCTATCAACCTAACAATTGCTTGTACTAGTCGCTATGAAAAGATCTATAAGCACTCTTAATTCTTGATGTCTCTTGAATACTACTAAGCAGAACGGTAGTTTGATAGCTCAGATTTATTCGAATACACTTAGAATCTAACGTTCTCCTTTTGTCGCAGTTCATGAAAGTACTAAGTTTAACAGTAGATAGTCAGTTAATTCTAAATTTTATTAACAAAAACTGTCTTTATCGGCCTGCAAATCTTATACCATAAGCAATGTTTTCATAGATAACAGTTCGACTTTCAATATTTCACGTCGGTTGATATTTGGTATTGTTATACATTTATAACTGGATTTGCTGTTATATAATTTCTCCATTTCGATAATTAGATATAATCAGGGGTCTATATTCGTCATATAATATTTTTTAAAATTTTCTCTATTGTATATTCTTCACTATTATTTTCTATTTGTTTTCTAACTTGATGTCTTCATTGTTCTCAATAATTGGTGTGTAAATGCTGAGAATCAGTGAGACTAATAGTATGAAAATATTTCCTTTGCGACCTTCTATAATTAATTAAAGAGATTGGAGCAAAAGGTGACACTGCGAAGGAAAACATATCTATGATGTCTTAATACTTTAAGCTTTAGTGCTCGGTATATTAACTGAAATATTACACTATTGATATACTGTGACAAATACATATTAGCTTCATTTCAAATTTTCTCTTTCAGATAAACTTAGAAAATTAGAATTGTGCACTTTGTCAACAAATAATTAGCGTAACTGCATGCATTATGCTGTGCCATTAACATCTGAAGTAAGTGAGAGAGAGAGAGAATAAGTCTTCACCTTAGAAATGTTCCATGTTTTATATATATATATATATATATATGACAGCTTACATTATTTATAAGGATAAATGAGTATTACTCGATAAGGAAAATTATGTGCTACCCGTTTTTTGTTGATTTATTCGCAAATTCACTTATCATAAAACAAACAAATAATAAAAAGAATATGCTTAATTTTCTAAAATTTAAAGGAACATAAAATAAATATTGATCTTTTTTGATTAGATAACTATCAATGTTTATTAGAGCTACTCGTACTGTGAAGAATTGTTTCCACTAACCTTCTTTAGGGGATTACTTTGTTTTAGCCGCTGTTTTTAAATCATGCTATTTATGTTTAGAGTGATTTATGGAGAAGAACAAATAGCTTATATGAATACCACTATATATGATGTAAACAATATTAATAAACATCAATTGATGACCTTCAGGGATTGGAAAGCTAATCTCAGATCAAAACGAAAACGTCAATTTAGATTAGATATATTTGTGCTTATTGAACTATATTCTCAGTCCATCCATCTTCAGTCATCGTTCCTTATTCAACGGCATCACTCATTCATTTAGTTCCCAGTGCCGTTCTCTCTGCACTTCCATTTTCCATCTCAATAAATGTCTGTCATTTTTTCACACCCATAAATCCAGTAATGTCATTTTTTCAGTCACTTAACTATTATGCTAAGTTTTTATTTCGATGGAGTTTATTCCTTTAAGACTCTTGTTTTCTCAACAGTGTCTATGATCCACTTTGTGCATAACAAGAATAGACGTTTTATGACAGGAATGTCTAGTCGAGCTGTTTATTCGCTCACTCTAGCAAATTATTTGTTGTCTTTGGCTCCCTTGTCCTCTTGGTTTTTTCATTATACTTCTCCATAGTTATCTTTCTTCCATTATTTCATTTCCTTATATGAACTTGATTATTGGGAACTATGAATTATTTCCTATCTATTCATTTTAATCTAGGCTTACGAATACTTTTTATGATTTTACTGGTACATTAAAAAATTATTGGGACAATTTGCTAAACGTTATTTAAATCCAATGATATCTGCAGTATTAATTAGCTATTTTTTGCTACCATAGGAATCGCTATTAATCCAAAGACGAATTACACATGCATGCAGATATCTTAGTCAATATTTAGTAAAATATAATGAAGAAAGTCCTAACAAAAGCATAATAGTGAGGTGGACATCCTTTATCACCACTGAAGGTCAAATAAATATCTTAGGTGATGCTCTCATGCCTGTAAACCAGGATGAAGTAGCATACCACGCCTTAAAAACGGAATGTACTAGAGATTCACAAAATCTTGTAGAATGAGGTAGTAGTATTATAATAACTTTTTAGTTATAACAATTTGGAGTTGAAGGTATAATTTTAAAAAGAATTTTTTCTATTAATTTCCTCTGACATTCCCCAGCATTTTTAATACGACTGACAATAATTTGCGATGCATGTCGTACCAGTATTGTTGCTTGACTATGGCTTTCTTCTAATAGCTACATCCCTCTCACCTTTCATAAAACATTGCTAAAATCTGATTAGCTCATGAGTAAATTATAAGAAAAAAATTAGTGAAAAATTAAGTTTTCATTTAGCTATTTATCTTAATATTTGAATACCTCCATGAAAGTACTAAATGAAAGGTGCAATTTTTTATTTCCATCATTCTGTTTTATTATACTAGATTATCACTAAAGACAACTTTTATCTAGACAAGCAAGTCTATTGCAAATGTTATAAGGATGAACATAGATATGGAATTTCAAGAAACTGATGGGATAACATTTAACAAATTTATTAAAATTGAAGTGGTCAAATCAGTATATACATTTACTATATAAATAAAAGATTTACATTAATGTATATACTCTATATGTCACAGTTTCATGTTTAAGTAACTTTTATGTGGCCAACAGTTCCAGGTATCATGATATAATTTCCTCGTTTATTTCTCAATTTACTCAATGAGCGTTGTTAATCGGGATTTTCTGCACTAGCAGAGTTCCGGGTGTTCTATTCACATGAGTGAGCAGAAAAATAAACCTCTGCAAATTTAGATGAAGACGAAGGATATGAATCTTCTAGTTTATGCTGATTTAAAATATGTAAATATTTATGTAGAACAAACGACCAACTTCTGAACAGTTTCCGGCTGAAAATTATAGTGGAACCCTAAAGAGTTGCCTTTTGCTCTTTTCTCACAATCTGAACAAGCCCATTGTTCACTTAATTATCATGGCATTCGGTTAAATCGTTTAGCATTATCAACTAAGTCTTTCTAAAAAAGGATTCATTTGCTCCCTCTTAAAACAATTACATTTCTTTCCCAACTCAATCCACTCCACAATTTGCTTTTTTTCCTCATTATTCTTCTCTCCTTAGCTGCTTTCGTATCGTATTTATGTTTTCTCCTTCAGTGAACATATTTTCTGCATTCACTTTCAGATACATCTCTATTTTCACCATGATACGTGCAGCAAGATCAGCTGAACTTGACCGATTTTTACAGGATATTTTATGAAGGCTTAATTAATAATATTAATGCCATACACTCCTCCAATCTAGTACGTTTCAATAGATATTTTTCCGGCAAATTAGTTTACTTTCATTTAATTCCTCTCTCTGACAATTTTCTCTTCTGTTTTTTTATCTGTTTTATTATTATACTTCACTACCTATAAAATTTTTTTTTAGAATGATTAAAACCACCATTAGTTTGAAATGCTTCACAATAGTTGTTTCGTTTCAATTTGGAGATAACCTAATTGGAACGAAAGTAGCGTTTCGCTTAACAAGTAAATTTTTATTGACAATCTTATTCTAATCAACAAACTTTTTATAATCCAATGTTTGTGTTATTTATATGTATTAGTCTCGAATATCGTTGTATTAGTTAGCATATTTGTAAAAGTGGAATAATTTGATTTCGTTTATAACTATTTTTAATCAGTTCTATTTGTAAAATATACTATTCCCGACATACATTTATGCTTTATGGTATTTGTTCATGTTTCCCAGTTACTAATACACCTTGCTTTCCTTCCGTGTCCTTCATCCAATCTCCGGTGATGTGTGTGGTTCACTTCGTTTGTTATCGCTCAGCTCTCATGGAAACCCGCGTCGGTCGCCATAATCAGTGTCTTTTTCGTATCATTTCCCCTATCAGGGCTCTGCCAGCGCCCTCTCTCATGGAGGGGGCGTGGCTCATTCTCATCCTCGTTCTACTCATCTGCGTCGTCCTGCTCAGCACCCTGTGTGTCTATTATACTTTGCACGTCTGCCGCTCGCATGACGTCTCCAGTATCAAGTACTCTGGTGAGTAAATTAACAACCTAAACAATTAAAATATTCCCATTATTCGAATGTAGATAATTTTATATATATTTCTAGCTATTATCCTACTGTTCCTACCATCTAGTATCTTTTCGTTTGAACAGCGCAATGTAAACATACGACATTCTCGCTCACCTGTCATCCACATTTAATTTTGCAACTCTGAGTTTCTAGTTTTCTACACTTTAGATAAAGAGACGCTAAATAATAATACGCAATTTTTATATTCTGACCAATCATTATTGGTATTGTACATAACTGATCTCTTAAAAAGGTATAAGTGGAGCATTAGTTTCCTTTCATCCGAATATAATAATTAAAATGCATACATTTACAAAATAAATTTATTTCAGGGAAAAAGTGAGTGATCTAGAAACAGATCAAACGTAAATTTTGCAGTAAAAAAACATTAATCCATTGTGTGAAATGAGGGAATGTTTATAAAGCTATATAGTTCAGAAATCCCAACAAAGACACTAGCTGAGGTTATAAAACAGATTATGACGCTGTCCTACCATTTATTAAATATAATATCACAAGAAGCACTACATTTTACTACGAGTCGGAATAAAAGAATTTTAGGGTATTTTGATTTTCATTATACTAGAAACATATATTACTTAATAAGAATGAGATTCAGTAAACATTAGAAATAATTTCCTTATTTGATATCTTTTAAATGTGTATACATATCATATATTATACTTTAATGACAGTTGTCTGATCTCACTTTCATGAACGTTTAGATTTTTCATAATTAGTAAGAATATCCAGAGGTCTCAAACTAAACGTATTGCAGTTCAGACATTTTATTAAATATTCTCACATATAAGACAAACAATTAAGCTATTGAGTTCAGAAATCGCCTTCTTTTAGTTCGGTTATAGAATAACAACTTTAAATTATAGCAAAAAATATAATAAATACATGAAAAGCCCTAAAATTTATAAAATCCATGATTTTTACAAACAATTATGCATAGTGCAAAAATCTCATAGTCTTTATAATGAAGTTATAAGAAATATTCTACAAAATTACTTCTATTTTAATATATAGATTAAAAATTATTGAAAAAAGTGCAGCTAACCTATTGCAATTAGCACCATTTTGCCTGCGAACAAAGCAATCTAAAAGCAAATAACTTGACAAACTTCGCTTAGCATGTCGCATTATTAAGTTATCTATCAGAAACATGTTGCTAACACTAAGCCTATACTTACGACAGTCTAGGGCATGTGCAGTTCCAGCAGCGAACTTATTTATTTTCCCATTAAAGTAAGACCAGATTTGACCTAAATATTTCTGAAAATGAGTTGGATCAGAGCAATAATAATGGAAAATAATCTCCTTAATCATTATTGGGTAAATTCCTATCCTCTCTAGAATATTTTCTAATTATGAGCTTTTTTGCATTTCCTCGGTAGTGTCTTTCTACTGAATTAGCCGTTGAATAAACTTGTGAAACGAAGTATTTAAACTAACACTATAGTTCTAATGGCTCATCTAAGTGAAAGTATATTTGTCATAAATTTGAATAATTTTGGCTAGAAAGAATAGATTAGTGTCGTCTATCGTAACCAGTAAAAACGCTAAAGCGCTACAAATAGAAGTGATTGTACTATATATTCACATGCACCAACGCAGAATAACGGAAATTTCTAGATGCTTCAAGTTGAGGCTTCCGAGATTTATGGCTTACTTTTGAAAAGGCGCTTGTGTAACGTGTTGTTCCCTTTAATGCTTTATTTGTTTTCAGTTTTTAATGCCCTAATCACACGACATATTTATAGTAGCGGAGGCGAAAGTGCACAATCTAAATATTTTTTTAGTGTTTCAAAACAGTTTTTCATATCTCCACAATTACGATTTCATCTCATTCTAATAGACTCACAATTAAAAGTGTGCATTTTGGAAACAAATAGCTAAACGCTACATTTTCAATTATTTGTGAATAGCTTTTAATAGAACAAATAGAGAAGTACACTTCAACAATACTTTTACATTTTTGAAACTTATCGTATTCTCTTATTTTAACATTTTTATTTTTAATCCACGCATAGATATATTTAAATACATCTCTGATAAGTCTATTTTAGAATATAAAAAATATTTCAAACAAACAATTTTACTATCAACTCAAGAATTATGAAAATTCACAGATTTACATTATTTTAACCGGAAAATATCACACAAAGCGCAACTATAGATGGTTGGTTAATAACACAGTGAGTTATTTTCTATTATGGATTCAATAATATCTGCATTTTCAGCATAAAACTTGAGCAATATATACAATATAATTACTCTACAATTTCTCTGGTCACGCGTAGTGCATTTTCCCTTCAGAACTCATACTTAACAAATAATTCCTTCTTATTTGTTTATTAATATTTTCTAGTTTCCATCTTAATTTCTATAAAGTTGCTCATTATTCGTTATTCTATTTTGTTTTCTTATTTTCCGTCCCTAATGTTCGAAAATTCTTCTTCATCTAATACTGGTTCCTTAACCCATCCTTCCTTCTGGTTTTGGGGTTTTCTAAGGCGTTAATTATCACTGAATCGGACCTAATTGCAGAACTATGTTGTACCAATCGGCCATTTCTGTAGGTCTTCATTTATTTACACTCTTACTGCTTGTTAAACCATCGGACGGTCCGATCTAAATAACGTTCCAAATTTCTGCTTTCATAATATAATCAAATACCACAATGTTTCGAAGGATGACTATGGGAGGTGAGGCTCAAAAAATATATACCAAAATAAGTACTAGTTTTAGCAACCGAAGATAAATTACAGTATAAACTAATAATATTACCGTCTTCCTCTTTCTTTCTATGTCTGTATGTATCTGTGTATTATATAATCTTCGGGATATTTCTAATATTCATAACCCTAATCTATGCTTCTGGTAGTGATGAGACTATGGCAATATTAACATTGTCCACGGCTACAAAATTTTCTTTAATCTTATATAGTATATCTCCAGCTTACTTTAGATATTATTTCCGCATTCTCTGAATTCATTTATTATTTTATGAAAGTGGAATTAATTTTTTAAAGTTGTGAATTTCTGTCCTAATTTTGTTTGTTACAATGTAAAGATAAAAAGGAATTTTCAGATAAGTTCGGAATTTCCTAGAATTAGTTAATTAGTTTCGTTAACATTATATGAAAAGTACATCATTTTTCATTTCTGCGTAGGAAATTAACCTATTGATTTCAAGAACAATGTTTGTGAATCACACAAGTTCTAGATAGTGCTTCACATGTATATTTACCACTAAAGGTTGAGTAAATAATGATTGATATAATTTAATATCCGTGTAAATTCTTATCATTTTATGTAATAATGACTATCTGACAACAGAATTGGACTTGTTTGCAGCTAAAAGAGGAAACAAATATTGATTTTTGAGTTCATTCTAATTATTGCCTTGAAAAATGTTGTTTAGGATTAAATGTAGGTGTTAACCTATTGGCTTTGATCATAGACTCCTTTGAGTATGATGTACTTTACAATATTTTTTTATAAATATATTTATATCACTAACGACTTCGAATGCTTTTAGTGTAAGGATTTAAATGTCTTTTCAAGGTATAGACTTTCAGAATTATTCTAGAAACCTACATTCCTAAAAAAGTTATTTTAAATCATAATAAATAATCACAAACTCCGATTAGCTATTTTAAGACATTACATAGATTTGTTCTAAATTGGGAATTTTTTCAGAGGTACCCACATCGCTTCCGCAGATAAAGATCACTGTACCACCTAGCACGTCATCAATGAGCATATCTAGTGAGTATATTTGACTTTGCTAACTTACCTTCTACTATTCATCTTCAATGGTAAAAATAATAGTCTTTAAAACTATTCCTTAGATAATCCTTGTTCTTCGATTTGTAGGTTTAACTTCAGCAATTGAATTCTATCTATATTAACATTTGAAGATTACGAAAGTATAATAATTATAATCACTTAACTGATCTAATTTTTAGCAGTTATGTTTTCTGTACTAAGCGTATGGAATATTTTTATTAATTTGTATATTTCTCTCTAATTGATAGTTCCTATAAATTCATAAATAATGGCAATTATTTCTAAATACTTAGTGTGCCAAGATTAAATAGGGTTCATAGTAAAACCTACTATTTTGTTTAGCTGTAGAATCATTGTCCTTTAAATCAATGGCATAAAGAGCCATAAGCACGTTTGCTGATGAAACGCAACATGGATAATCCGTTGTTGATGGAATCAGCTGAACGTGAACAATACTGTCAGCGTGCAAAGTTCTGCTATGTCATCACATATTAATCTTACTAGATAACTTCTTTTCATCTCTGCTTCTTATTTGTTATCCTTAGTATCGCTAGATTCTTCATTTTCATGGATTTTATTCATCACGATTATTTATTCCTTCAAAAGCAATATTCATATAGAAATATGCTGAGTGATAATATAATCATAATCTTCATCGTATTCATTGTCCCAGTTTCTTCTCCTTTAGCATCTATTATGCTTTTTTACTTCTTTCTCTCGATTTCTCTTCCCATACACGTTTAATCGTTCATTGTTTACACAGCCGCCTCTTCCTAATTCCCCTCTCTCAGGCGATGTGATTGCTAACGAAAACATATTTAAATAGGTTTCAATCACTATTTTATGGTTGTTTTCCAAATTTTGGTTTCTTGGTCAGTGTTGTGTAAGCATAACGTGATAATCAGATAAGCAAAGACGCGACTCGATGGGCGGCTTAACGCATCTTCACGTCTTATATAGTGGAGTAATCTAATCTCTCAGCTCATATAATGTGTGCATTGATTTGGCCGGTATCCTAGGTATCCCGCTGCCTTCAGTGGAACTCATCCCTTTCAATGTAGTCATAATCCTCTGGGCCTCATTTTCCAGAACTCTTCGGGGGCATCATATTTTCCCCATACTCTTTTCCCATCTCCTAGTATATCTATTTATGCAGCCATAATAATTGTTATTATTAGTAGTATTAGTATTGATATTCATACTAATATTTATATTATTAATGTTTTGTCACTATATGTTGTTGTTATAATTATTTTTATCACATTATTCTAAATATTTCTCCATATTTTTTCTTTTGTCTTCCTTCCATCTTTTATCGCTAAGTGATTATCCACTGAGACGATTATTGTTAGGACACAACTGATGCTTTCCTTTTATGTGTGAATTCTAGGCCAGATATCTTGGATCAATCTGTGGATTTAAACCAAAAGCTCTACAAATTATGTGAGATTTGTTTGGATGAGGAACTAACTGCTTAATACATATTGCGAGGATTGGGATTTTCTGATTTTCTACGTAATGCATACTCTAGTAATGTCCTAATAATACAGATATAAATGAGAAAGATTACAGATTGTTTTCTGGACATTCTGTTTTGTTTTTTTGATATTCTATTTCCATCCTCACATTCCTAAGCTGCTATAATCAGCTGATAAAACTTATTTTGTCTGCACTCGACCAAACTGTCTTCGAACTCATCACAGAAGCACCATTAATCTATATTATAATTAAATATGGTATTTATAAATATCACTAGATATATGCATGAAGAATTAGTTATTTAACAATAAATAAGACTGAATTAGTGTCTCCAAGTGCAACTTTTTTTTACATGACTGACATTCACAATATCTACAAGTCTATTATCGTACTAGTAATTAAGAACAGTTATAGGAATGACTATAGTTGCATTATTCTGGATTCACCTCCTCTTAGTCAGTATTCGGCTCCCCGTGGCTTCTTTAATGATGCTATTCTGCTCCTCCGCTCAGCATGCTAAACCTTCCTTGCAGATTATGTCATATACAACTCCGTCATATAATGGCCAAAAATAACAAATTGTATTTACATTTTTTTGCATTTTATCAAAAGGTTTGAACCTAGAAATGTGTGCAATAATTTATGATTTATGTGCTTACCTTCAATGCTTCGGCAAGAAATTGCTCTAACTGAAAACCTATAAAGTTCGTTTTATATTTTCAGTTTAATTTTCCCAGAAATTATATGTATTCAGTTAAAGGAGAATGTAATGATGAATATATATCTCATATATACTCAGAGTGACATAGTTATTGAATAGGTGATATTAAATAATAATAGTTAGATGTTGGCATTGAAATCTTCTTGTTTATAAGCGTTTTGTATGGGTCTCAATTATACTATAATTTGTGGCCGACCAAGTATCGTGCTTTGTCCGCTTCTTCTTTTCAGTTTTTAATTATTGAGAAGGCTTACCTATTTCTTGATAAAAATGGAAGAAAGTGGCATATTATTTAACACTTATTCTTTCGATAGTCGTTGTTATATACTCTACCAATTCAATACCTAAATTGTCCAATTATCAACATACCTATGTAATTTGTCACAAAAATCTATTATTCTAGTAAATTTTAAACTGCTTACTCTTCTTAAGAAAAAAGTTGGTAACTCTATAGAGTATAAGGCAGTGGCGATCTACTATTCTCAGTTTCATGCATAGCCTAGTGTTGTTCCTGTCGAGAAACCCAAACTCGATGGATTTGTTTGCTTAGTTTTTCAGCCAATTATATTTCATCTCCCATATTTCGTACAACAAACTATTTATTTTCCTACAAACATGTTTTTCATGTCATAAGAACATTGATCTTTAAAAATAATTTTCCTTAGTAAAAAAAATTCGCACTCCTGAAAGCTAATTGCAGAGTATTTTAGGAAAAAAACGTTATTCATCGCTGATTCTAGCAAAATTTTGGTGGTTTGAAAGAGATAATCGGTAGTCATGAATAAAATAGTAAAGATTATAATCACATCTGTGTTCGTCTGAAGTTCGAAATAATGACGTAATTTCTAGTTTTTCTAGTAATTACATTTGACCAATTATATTAAAGAGTAAGGAATGATTATTAGATCTTCACGAGTATCAGAAAAACAGCATAAAGGAAATATTGATCTCATTTACTATGCATATCAAAAGTAGTTCTGTTTAAAATATTTATGTAATCCTACCAGCCCTCTTAATGTTCTTGATACTTCTCATCATTGTTGTTGAATTTGCCGGTGTTACTCAGCCCATTGTTAAGGATGAATACTAATATGATATCGGATAGTTGTTTTGAGCTTCTCTTAGCTCATCGCCTTATCCTGATCTAGTCGAAGTTATGGTACGTTTAATAATTTTACCATTATTTTCTTTATCCATTCATCTAGTTTTATGATACGCAGTATATCTTTTATGATTATCTTCTGGACTTTAGATGCTCTACATCTTAGCGCGATGTTTAGATGCTTTCTAGTAATTTGAAGTGACACCGCACTCCTAGCTGATAGCATTATACTTTTTTCGCACTCGGATATGTTGTTAACCCTTATTCTCCTGTACTAAATCTAAATCTCATATCCTCACTGATCTCTCGCCTTTTTTTTCTCTCTAATGAATACTCACAATGTTTTCGTTTATTTATCCTTATTAAAACTGATTCATATAAAAGATTTCCTGCAGAATTTAGTGCCACACAATTAATTAACGCTCCGTTTTTCTCTTCCACAAGTTTTTCATCGTCCCTCAATATTTGCTAATTGAGCGCATCAAAGCTTCATCTTCTCCTGTTCTTGTCGCTCCTCATTTGCTTTGGATTGAAATCTATTAAGCTTTTTTTGCCTGGTTCAATTGCTTCCAATATTATGTACAATACAATTATGGCAATAATAAATACATTAATGTTTATTTTCAATTAATATTATTCTATTTTATTTTCTTCGATGTTTAATTGTTGGTAATGGACTTAATAGAGGTTATCTAATCACTCGGTAATAATATAAAATTTCATGCGAGTTACCCGGACATTTTCACATTTGGTATCTCTATACTAAATCATAAAAAACAGGGAATTAAACCTTGGCCTATAATTAATATTAAACATGTTTGAAAACATGTTAATAATATAATATATTATTTAACCTGGAATGTCTGCTTTAGTGTTTGTTACTGGTCCTTGATGTAAGCATCTAAAGAATTTAAATTTAATGAATTCGGAGATAAGAAATCTTAAGTTCGCGTCCTGCCTGCAACTAAGCCTATAATATCACTCCAGTTAGTGGTTGAGTATTTTAATATCTTGAATAATAATTCTAGAAAATGGAACTTTACGGATTAGAGGTAGAATTTGAAAGACGCTCTAGACTATTTAAAAATTCTCTGTGGAGACAGCATATTTCATTGCGTAAATTTAATTGTATTCAGTTTCTCAGTTTATACGTTTACAGTGAAATTCGCCAAACTTCCATATTACTGTTATTATAGAATTATAAGTTGCTATAATAATTTTTGATTCAGTCGTATTGGCCAAGTAATGATGTCCTTCTCTCTTCTATAATTATTATATTTATGTGAACAAATGCTGTTGTTGAAGACTGAACATCTTGTTGCAATAAACCCTAGCGCCAAAACCACATTATGAAGGAAGTCACTTGATTAAGATCCGATTTTTCAACATGCTACTAAATTATAAATATAAATATATGTGAGTATATTAAAAGCTTTAAACTAAGACATAAATAAAAGTGTAAAAAAAAGCACAGCTTTTATCTACAATACACTTCAGAGATTGTTTCAATAAAGAATTTGCAATTAATGTCCTTAATAATGTGTCATACATCGTTTACATGAGAAAAAAATAAAAGAAATCTCTGTAAATATGCAGCAGTACTTTTTTTAAACTATGAGTATGTTAGTTCTAAAATGTTTGATTAGTATAAGGTTTGTCTAAAAAACAAGTTAATATTCTAATTTTAAGAGGCTTATATATAAAGGATTAATCACTTTGTCAATATATAATTATTCCCTATATATTTAAGCCATATAACTCTACTTTAAATAAAATTCGAGTCCAGAAGTTGTAGTATTCTATTAAATAGTCATCGTCAGCAATCAGATCTTTTCAAATTTCCCCACTGTCCCCAATCAGATAAACATATGTCGCGCAGTATCTCTGATCTCGGATTACCCACATAACACATATCTAACCACACTTGAAATAAATCCCAACCATATTTATAAAACACTCTGTGGTCACTTAATATAAATTATATTTTTCATTTAATATGCATTACCCAAACTTTAGTTTGATATCTACAGTTCTATGAGTCGACCTCATATATTAATATGGATAAGTGTTTCCAATCCTTTTAGATTTAAATATGTTTGTGAGGGCGTTGCCTAAAATCGGCTATCAGGGGAAATGACGTTTTGACAAGAGATTATCGAGTACCAAACACATTATAAGCATTTACATGATTCAGTAGAGTATTTTTAACTATGGCCTTTGCAATGTAGACCACCCGGAACGAAAATGTTTAATTATTTTCTTAGTTGTTTACATCATATGTTACCAATTCATGCGAAAATTATAGCTTCAGTTCTTAAGTATGTTTACTTAACTTCAGATGGAGATCTGTCAATGCGAGCATAAGTCGACGATTTTGTCATTTTTCTTAGTTGTTTGCAGTTAATTGTTGAGATTTTCTGATAACTTTAGTAACATGTGTTCCTTATTTTCAAATAATCACGTGTTACGCGTTATTTTAGAAAAACAGCTAGGTAAGACTTCAGCTAAGCATCAAAATCAAATATTAATAAGAAATGTGAAAAGTAGCACAAACCAAGCAGTTTATTTTACCTGAAGTTCTCTTCGATGAAACGAAATATGACCTTTGAGGATGATAATAATTTAGACTGAATTGATGCATAATTCGCTCTATCATCTTCTGATAGATATAAGAAGTGTTTTCCAACGATTCTACTTATTTAGTTAAATTTACTTCTACTGTTTCAGATGATATCATTATTATACCTTCTTTTTATTCAAATTCTCACATTCGCAGAATTCAAGAAAATAGAGAACAATATTACCTAAGGAACTTAAACACGGTTGCAGAGATGAACGGCTCCTATAAAGCGCGGGTTTTTTCTCGAGATGGCTGCTCTCCACCTTGGATGTCCGATCATCCGAGGGCTCATCTCTCTTCTAGAAGCACGCCATGCACCAGTCCCGCAGTTGCCTCAACGTGGGTTCATCTAAAACAATTTATTTCACCATGTGAACAATCATTTGCAAAAAACAAAAGAATATAAATAAATAGCTTAGCAACAAGCTTTTCAATCTTAAAAGAATCGCAAAGATGTTTATCATAAGTCAAGTTGGTTATTTTTGGGTTCTATTAGTATATTTCAATAATAATGTATTTTAACTATTCACTAAGAATGTTGGTAAGAAACAAAGACTCTAATTTTCGACGATAACTAATACCACTTCATTAATAAAAACTGTCATTACTGCCAAATTTAAATTGATTATACAGATTAATATTTATTCAAAAATCGTAAGTGACGTACATGATGCAGTAATCCAACACCTTACTTCGGTTTTATTTTTCAAATGCAAATAACCCAATATTGACACAATAGTTTCGATTAGGCCTTGTTAGCAAATAACTTTAACTCTTGTTCTATTAAAATGTACATGTAGTTATTTCGGTTTAGAGAATTATTGAGATCATGAAGGTGCCTCTTTGCTTTGCAATTATAAAAACTTTAATAATCGTGAAATGGAATAGTGCATAAAGCACCATTGGAGGTCCAAACATCTACTGATGAATTTACGGAATATGTAGGCCGTCTTGCGACTAAAGAAACATCAGAATTTTTAATCTCTATGTGAGTTGGACTTTAATCAAATAGTTACCACTAAAATGTTGTATTTTAAGTTATAGTCTCAGTGCGATTAATATCTATTCAATACTCAATTACCGATGTCCAGTTCTTAGTCATTTGTCGTTGCACTCGTTTATAGGTTTATTTCTGTGAGTATTATTCTAAATGTAAGTTATGCATTTTGTCCATAGAGTGATATATTCATGAATCATCACTATTTCAGATCAGACAGTTGTGATTTACTAATTGATGATCGACGGGCATCTTCAACTAGAAATAGCTTATTCCTATTCAATGATGACTCGGATATTAACAATGAGGTGCGGAAAACCCCCATTCTCGTTCATTTTAACCGTTCATGCATTTTTGTATCATAATACTTTAGTGGATGTAATTGTTAAACTTCAGTTATATCACATTTCCTAGAACATATTGCTATTATTCATAGATTTTAAAGAGACTATGTGAATCTTAATAGCTAGAGATTTGTGCACTAATCCTCTTCGCGCTTTTTGCTGCAGTTCCGCGAACGATCTCTTTCATATAGTACTTGAAGCTTACGTTGTAACATTTAATACTTTTGTTACCCTCATGTTTTTAATTCATAATATTTATATGCTTCTCAAATAGTGTCATAATTCTAGTAGTTTGTTTCTCTACTTCTCTATTTAATCCATTAACCTTTGATCATCTTCAACAACCAATATTATTCGTTTGATATGGTATAGCTCTGCGGCCATAGCAAGGTCCGCTACACAACAACGGGACTGTTTTCTGTTCTTCAAATATTCTATAATTGTTATCTAAAAGTGCGTATACATATTACCCATGTTTGGATAGCCTAAATGCTATTTAATCACCAATACATATCTGCATGAACAAAACAATATTATTTGAGATAAAGTAGAGTGCATCACCCATCAGTAGATTGATTAAGTAATTCGATTCACCCGATTTTATTGAGGATTTCAGTTAGAGGATATGGACGAACGGTCTGTTTTGCATTATGAGCTGGGCTTCTACGAAAAAAGTGGTGGTGCTTGCTTCAGGGGAACTTTGACTTTTGCTCTTCGCTATGATTTTATTCATAGGGTACTAATGTTACATGTACTCAGAGCTAATCACCTACCTGTGGAGGTAAAATAAATTATTTAATAGCATGTTTATCTTTTTAACTTGAAAAAAGTCAATGTAAAACATATATTAAAAGAAATATTTATAAAACACTTCATATTTAAAACCATGGTTATAAATAGTGCATTTTACAGGATAAAGTGAGGACGGTAGATCCATATGTAAAGATGTACCTATTACCTGAACGAAGAAATCACTGCAAAACTCGTATTTGCAAAAAAACCCTGGATCCAGAATTTAATGAAATGTTTTCTTTCGATGTATCATTTAATAATCTATCCAATAGGATGTTACAGGTACGTAGTAGATTAATTTCACATTAACTATACTATAAATAATTTATTGAAAATAAATTTTTACTAACACTATATTAGTGCTTATTAATTTTTTACCATACATTGTTTAAACAAAAAATCTATGAAATCATTAATGTTTCTTTAATTTAGTTTACCGTATACGATTTTGACCGGTTCACTCGCCATGGATTGGTAGGCAACGTGATAATGAGAGACTTGTTTGACAAGAGTGATCTGTACACTTGGACGGAGTACACCATGCAGATAGTCGGCAGCCAGGTACCACTCTTCTCGCTTTTGACATACCAACCACCACTTCATAGCATTCCCTTGGTCTGCGGACAGCCGTACAATTCCCTATTCATAGATATAACTTTATACCCGTATTTCTATTGTATACATATTAAATGCACCACTAATATATGCAACATTGCTAACATACTATATATTAGCAATCACCCTAATCTTATTAGGTCATTCAACTCATAAAATATTGCTGCTTTACACTGCTCCTAAATAAATGTTTTTTTTAGAAAAGTAAACAGAATTTTTGCTATTTTTCTCACTAGACGTGAAAAAGCCTTAATGCGCTTCCAAACTCTGTCTCGGAACAGATGTCAAACATATGTGCGCGGAAAATTATGCAAACTGCGTTTCATGGTTCTTTCAGGATAAACTTAAGATGGAATGGCTACCATAACATTCGAAATAAAATTTAAAAAATAGATGTTCTGAATACAATTATAAAGAATAGATAAACAGATCTATAAATATAAAACATAATTATATATAGTCTAATTTGCTTGTTCAGGAGAAAAACGATTTCGGTGATCTTCTACTGTATTTATTGTATTCAAATTCAGAACAAAAATTATTCGTTACTGTAGCTAAGGCTTATAACCTAAGACCGATGGATATTACGGGTGCATCAGGTTAGCAAATTATAATAATTCTAACTGCAAGTCGCTGTATTTAAAGTTGTCAACGATAAATATTTTCATTTGATTTTGCTAAACTTTATTTAACTACATTTTCAGAGTAATTTTACTAATTCCACTCATTTTTCAGATCCATATGTAAAAGTTGAGCAGGTTTATCGTGGTAAAAGAGTGAAGTTGAGGAAATCCACGTGTAAGAGAGCTAACTTAAATCCCGTATATCATGAAACCCTTGAGTTTGATTTACCCATTCAACAAGTAGCGGAGACCAACTTTCTTATAC
The DNA here is from genome assembly GCA_964036235.1 of Heterorhabditis bacteriophora. Classification (NCBI taxonomy): domain Eukaryota; kingdom Metazoa; phylum Nematoda; class Chromadorea; order Rhabditida; family Heterorhabditidae; genus Heterorhabditis; species Heterorhabditis bacteriophora. The sequence continues at coordinate 5,037,104 of OZ038426.1, read as the reverse complement.
AAGTTATGGATTGGGACAGGTCTGTATGTAACTCATTTCATATTTAATCACATACTTTTTATTATAATACTAATGTACCAAATAATATTAATCACTAATTCGTCACCTTAAGTACATAGGACTCTCTAGACAATGCTTCTATGTTACAGAATCGGAAAAGACGATCTTCTTGGATGCTGTATTTTGGGTAAAGACAGCCCAACCGAAGAAGGACGAACTCAGTGGGAAAACTGTTTCATGTATTATGTACAAACTGATACGAACGGGCAGGTGAGTTAATATTCTTTATATTGTTTCGCTTTTTATTAAAGTAAAATTATTCTTCCAGTCTATTTTATTGTAATTTATTACCTTATTATTTTTAAAAACTAGGCAGTACTTTTAAGAGCATAATTGCTGCTTGACCAATATAGATATTAGATTTGATCTATATGAGTGAAAGGCTCGAAAGTGCAAAATACATTGTTGAGATATAAGACCATTTGATATGTATATCTCTTTGTCAGAAGCGAAAGCCCGTTGGACAATGGCACAGTATTCTGTCGGAAGTACCTGAAGGATTCCGAAATATTCCAAAAGCAAAAAAATGAAAAATTGCTTAGTATTAGTATTCTGTAATTTCATCGCGTACATAATATATAATAAGGCATAAGTAATTTCAAAACAAATTTAAATTAGGTGTTCAGCTATTATCTACTTTCAGCGTGCTATCACTCTTTTATACGACAGGTATATTTGTATGAGCAGCTGCTAAGATCTCTTCTTATTTACATTGTAACCTTGAATTCAATCTTCCTAAGGATCAAATGCCAAAGACCATGCTATTTTTCCATTAACTTTGCTCATTCTGGTGTTCGACGGGAATAAATATAAATTTTGTTTGTTTAAACATGGAATATGTAAATAAAGCTACTGTAGTTAATGACAATTTTAATCTCGTAAGGAGTACCAATAATGAGACCGAGAAGCTCAAGATAAGCCTGAGATAAGCTAAAAGACATACGTGGTGTTATCTGAAGATTAACTACACAATAGTTGATCTTAAATTAAGCAGGCAATTATGTATTTCAGAATATGTAAGGAAAGCTTCTTCGAGGAATTGTGAGTGGATAAACGAATAGAGCACTTAGAGTGCAGGTAGAGTAATATTCAAGTATGCACTCCAAAGCAAATATTTTGCGAAGGCATCAGATGGAATCGGACCACAGGTAGAATTTCGCAATAGAATATCATAGCTTGTAACATCGGGATTGTTGGCGGTTAACTTTCGACAAGCATCAAAACTTTTAATAATAGTACAACAAATTAATACGCTCGGCTTATATCAATTATAAATAATACCTCAGTTGAAACCAATTCTTAGATGACGTTGTTTAAATGTATTATTTTCATCATCCAACATGATCATCCATAGTGGCACTAACCAGCATTGCCTGTTGTATGAATAAAAAAGAAGATGTTAGACGACACCACTTAGAACTCTATTTCTGTGCTGAAAGGTTTGACGGACAGTGTCACATAGGAGATGAGATGCGTTTATTTTCACACTAACAAAAACAACAGACAAACTTGTTCGAAAAGGCATACATCAATTAGCACAGTTGTAGATTTATGAAGACAATCACTCATTTTATATTCATCTGCCGTAATTTATATTGAATAATCTAAATTTTCTTCATAATGATTAAAAAAATCATGTGCAAGTCAGGATACATCTTATTTTCTCTCTTATTCATGTGTATGAAATAAACTTGTACTTATAATATTTATATTTGTGCTTACCATAAATATTTCTTTAGATTTTCTGAACAACGCTCTTTATAACGTTTTTGTTGATCTGTTAAGAGTACGCTGCAAAATGCTGGTCTTCTAGTAATTTTAAAGGAAATCTTTTGGAAAAATGTGCTATGATAAAGATCAGACGAAGATAGTAAATCATCCTTACTACTTTGACTTTCATTTAATACTATAATAATCCTGCTTCCAGCATTAAGATTAAATTAGCGTACTATATGTTTATACTAATTTATAAAAATAACTGAATCACTTTATATGTATGTTTGACATACTTATAATTCGATGAGGGTTAATTCTTCTGGTTGTGTACAAGAAATGCATTTTTCCGGTGAAGTGATAAGACTTCCGGGTTTGCAATCTTCTACAAAATGAATTGTAGATGCTCTTAGATTGAGGGATATATCTCCTGATTTAGGCATTTCTTCCGGTCCATCGTCAGTTTCTCTCTTTCTTTCTTCTGTCGTTTTCTAAACTCGTAATTGAACAGATATCACAAGAGAATATAATATCATGACAAAAAATATTATTTACTCACTGCTATATTTAATTGGAACGAATATTCAAATTTTCCAAACAATTTTAACCTCAAACAGAAGACTTATTCTAGTAGCCTTTTTGTTCTGCTTTTAACGTTTTAGGCTTCAGATTAATTATCAAATGAATATAATTTGAACTGCACATACAAATCTAACTAGAGAAAGATATACTAAGATTTACATTGTGTAGAATTTTCATCTACTTTTAAGCGTTTTCAAAGAAAATATCAACTTATTCTATTATGAATAGCCATTATAAATATAGATGAATTTAACTGGTATTAATAGTCATGTAAATAAATACATATGTATATAAAGTAATCGCTCATAAAATTTAAAATGACGACGGAAATTATGCGAGTATAAAAGCGGTAATAGAGATTGCTGGAACCTAGAAATATCAAATAGCGATCCATTTTTTCCTATTTATCAACAAGATATGTGCAATACAATTTAGTGGCGAATAGTTCTCATAACGAAAAAACCAATAGATAATTAGCTAATGTATGGGGAATCATTTTACACAGTAGATTTTAAAGCAGCATTTTAGAGATAAACTTTCTGGAAACAGCACAATATTATTTTTGTAGCCCGTTTTCACACTAGTGATTCTTTATATATTATATAAAACCTTCAACTGGAGGAAGTTTTTCACTTATTTACATACATATCTCACATCAATTGGAACTATTAATATATCTGTTATTTAGAAATATTGATTTAATGACAATCATGGCATCGAAAAATTCATGATGATCAAAAACTAAGGAACTAACTAGTGTTTCCAAATCAGGACTGACTAATTCGACCGTATCTTCCATGCCCTTTCTATATCTCCAAATGACATTTAATGTCATTGTCCTCTCAGCAAACAACCATGAGCGAAGCCTGAGTTTTAAATTAAACAGCATTTTTTTCATTTCCGAACATTTATGATATTCTTCCATTACAATAATTAAGTCAATAAAAATAAAAAATGACCTCTCTCTTTCTTCCACATTTCTCCACAGATATATTAAAATTCCACAGATAATTAAACCACAGAATACAACCAAGCCAGTTATTTTTGACGCTAAAAAATTAATGACTTTGAATGTTTTTAATGCCACCATTTAGTGACAATATTATTAGCTTTGTAAAACCAATTACTAACATGTTCTACATGAATGATCCTTTCTGCTGTATTTTGTCTCCACACTAAAGTAGTTGAGATTATTCCCTGTAACATATTTAATCTTAAAAATTCGATGTAAGCATTAATTACCATTATTTATTAACCGAAATTCTTATAATTTAAAAATAAATCAATGCTCAAATCCCAAAATTACCATGGCACGTCAATAAAATAAACATTTAAACTGTGAATAACTTTTTAAATGTGATAATATATTTGACATTCAGAAACAGACCTTGCTTAGACATTTCTTGATCGATTAGGGCAATGATAGCTTTAAACATTTGATCGCCATATTCCTTTTGAGGAAACAGTGCAATCTAAAAGAGAACTTTAATTATGCTACAAAAATGCTTAACCCTAAAATTAAGTTAAATCCCAATTTCCATCCTACTCTTCTCTTTGCATGAACTTGCGTTTTATTTATTTATTTACAAAGAGAAAGAAAAACAACAAAATTTACTAGAATTAATATATTCATAGATAGTATGAAATAGATAATATATTTTTACCATATATGATTTGTCATCATATATATAAGTACGTCATTTTAAAATAAATCCTGTTTATAATAAATCTATTTAATCACCTGATAGCGAGGAACAGCTTCATTGTCATCTATCCTTTCTACTGAATATGCAATGTGTGCTGTCATGCCATTATGGATTATGACATTGCTAACTAGATCACGAATATTTTTGATCTTAGTTTTTATTCCGGAAAAATTAATAATTCCACCTAAAATAAGACAATTAAATGGGAAGATATGCATTTTATGTAAATTTTGAAATTAATTATGCAAAATAATTTTAAAATCGTGATTTTCGACAATCATCGCCTTATCTCACGTGATTTTAGACCTCTCCCAGAATGTTTGTCAGCTCAAGACGTTGGTAGACAACATTTGTGAAAATTAAGATACCGATTTATTATAGCTATCAACGTGCTAAATAAGAGAATCCTGGGAACCAAAGATTGGAACACATCCCGAGAACACAGAGAAGAGCAAAAGTCCACACTTCATTTGTTCAGTTAATAATGAAAAATAAGAAGTTTCAATCAGTAATATATTAGTATAGAAAGTATATGAATGTGAAAGTATATATGTTCATCCATTTATATTTATATAATAAAGTCTGTTTCTCATTTAGGTTTTCAGAATAAATAATTGTCTTCAGCAACGTTATACAAACATTCTGATTCATTGTTGGTCGCCATGTTGTCCTGAGTAATTCCAATAATATATCAAATAACTGGAATCTTTAAATGCTCTAATTTAGGAATAGACAGAGTTTTGCACTCATTAACTTTTTAATTGGTCGCTGATCGGAATTTCAGCTATATTAAAATTGATATCTTCTTATTTAATAAATTGGAAGAAATTTTAATTGAGTTGAACGAAAGTTGGGGAATTGTGTATAGCTACTTTGTCTAGGAATACTGTCATTAAAATTTTTAGCTTATCTTATTAGCCAATCTTTAATAACAATTAAAGATGTAACCAAATAATAAACGGTATAAAGATGTTTTTCATTACATATAATATAACCCATTTGTCCTATCATAGTAGGCAATAATTTTTCTCTCAGAAAAATGACGTATTATTCTTTAAATAAATTATGTAAAGTGTAAATGTTAAATTGGATACCGTACCAATAATTGTGACTTTAAAAATGTTTTAATATAAACACTTAAGAAGATAATTTGATATAACACGAAAATTGTGTTAGTCAAATAGATAATGGGTCACTTTAAGGTATGGTACTATTTAAAAATAAACCAAGCCATATAGAATTGCATTTGAACTAAAGCTGCTCACCACATATGTCACAGCAATGTCCAGTTGGCTTCAGTGTGTTGATGCAAGAAGCGGCAACCGGCCGACAGCGTACGTAGGTGCAAATCAGGGACAGCGTCTTTAACAATATATAGCATTTATTTTAGCTATGCTTTTTATATCTGGCAATTCATTAGTTTAAACTTATTCTTAAATAAATAAAAATCGAAGCACGAACTACATCTATAGCAGAGTTCAAGTGAAAATTACCAACTTTTTAAGGGATTTACTTGTGCATAAATTTCGCTTAAATTAATTTACGAAAATTAAAGTAAGAAAGCGATAAACAAAAGCGAATAGTAGCACTTGATTAATTCCCATTGTCGATTGCATGTCTTTTAATTTATAACAAAGAACAAGATCTAAATTTCTGTTGAAGCATGACAAGCAATGTCTGGTGAATATGATTCTGAATATACGGTTGCTGACAGTCATCTTGGTGTTAGAAGAACAGGTGTATTTTGATTGCTTTTTAAAAAATAATGATATAATATTTCAAAATAACCATTTCTCATAGAATACGATTTATATTCCGACTTTCATCAAATTGTCTCCAAAAGAGAGTTTGGGATAATATTAATGTCATATCATTCATTTAATACATATCCTTCTAATAATTTCGATTTTATTAATTATTCATTAGTCTCTTTCTAATCGATTTTTAATACACTTATAATAACTACCAAAGTTTATATAGTATGCATCTATGCCAATGTGGATTATTTGACCTATGCATGCGAAATCGTATCAATTAAGGCTCCTAATAAAAACAGAGTTCCTCTTAGTGCAGCATACATAATCTATGCATTTATCTGCGAATGAATAAATGCTAACACATCAAGCGACTAAACAGTTATCTTCAGCTGCACTTTAAAGAAGACAATGAAGATCACCACTTCTACTTCTTCCCTATCACGTATTATTCAAAACTCACCTCATTCTTTATATTCGGATTGAAGACGCCGTACTCTTTAGCTCTTTCATTTTGCTCTGTTCTTTTTATTATAATCGGATCTTTTATGGGGAGCATCCGCGACACTCCGTCCACCACGGATTCATGAGCCAATGCGTGGCCAAGAGATACCTGATCACTTGTGCACCGATAATTAAATATGTTCCTAGTATAACGATATGTATACCTGTTTTCAATTATTAAGTGAGAATTTTACTTAAAAAAAAATGATTTTTACCTGATATTGTCCTTCCATTGTTTTTACAAAATGTGTAAATGAAGCCGTTGTCATTTCCTAAAATGAAAATGCATATTAATATGAATATAGTAAGCATTATGTTATTATGCCTCCGACTAAAATCGATTGAATTTAACAAAAGATCAACTCTGAAGTACTTTTAATTATTCGTGGTTTTATTTTGTTATTTCACGTGTTGCTACAGTGTGAAGTGTATGTTAGCGACCATCTAAAACAAATATTGCATTTACCACAAAAGCCTCCTCTATTACATTTGTTAGTCAATGATAGGTAAAGTAATGCCAGTCTATTTTAGTAGGATTTGTGGTCTTGTTGGTGAACTGTTAAATTCACGATCCAAAATTACTTTCAGGTGTCAGTAACAGTGAAGTACGCATATGCACTAGTAGAAGATACAAAATTCTAGCCAATGACTTCTCCCAAGTAAGTTTCCAAATCTAACTGTGGATGTGCTCTCTGATCGGGACCAGCTGTGGCTGGCATTGTGGAGTGCTCTTACCCTATCCAAACATGTCTGACAGTCAAAAAGCAGGAGTCGGAGAGCGCGGGGACACGGTAGTACACGAAAATATTCTGAACCAATTATTAATCGAGCATAATTCTCTATAAATTCTATTTTCATATCTTCAAATATCATCAATTTTCTTCAGTACTGTATTCAGTCAGATTTCTCGCAACAAAATTAATTGAATTAAAGTATATTTTAAATCATTTGGATTCGTAATATCAAGTTGCCTATGTTATTTTCCATCACAATTCATTGCCTATTGCTTTATAGCTGAGTGATTGAATACTTTCGACTTGCAAAGTTGAAGCTAAGCTTTTGCTAATCGTCATACGCTTCCGATAATCAATTGACCTTAAATTTTGAATGTGGAACTATCTAATGGAGTGCAACATATCTTCGTCAATAGTCAGCGAAAGAAGATGTAGACAGGTGTCAAAACAGTCGGCAATATATCTTCAAGGTAGTCAACTTGCACACATTTGCTAATTCAACTTTATAATTTTCGTAATGCTTTTTGGACCACTAGTTGCTATGTTAGCACTTTGGTAACATTGTCGACGCAACTGATAGTGATAACTGTTTATTCAGCATCTTTCGCCTGATATATTCTTTACTCCCTTGTTTGTGAACCTTTGTCCAAACAAATGAAATTGCTTCCGTTTTTTTAAGTGTTCATCCCATCAATTCAATCGTGATTTGGAATACTTTGATAGATTGGGTAAGGAATAAACTATACCGAAAGTAATGGGAAAAGTCATTATGGAGAAGCTTAGATAAACACACTAAAATCTATATTGAAAACACTTCAAGTCTTTTGAATAATGTTAGACATATATTCACTATTCACTATTCAAATTTTTCTATAAGAATACTTTTCTCTATTTCGGTGTGTTTATTTTAACGTTTTAGTCAGGCACATGTGGCAGTTGACCGAAATAGCTTCTTGATGAATGACCTTTCACCAAATAATTGTTAATCTACCGCTGCTTTTCCTGACAACGGGGAATTGAAAATAATTTCCCTCATATTGTGTATATGATTGCAACTACTTGCCGACCTAGGAAGGCTCTATTTGGCAAAAAGACTTGTGAATATTAGGAGTAAAACACATTATTAATAAATACTATAATAAAAAACCATAGTAATTCTCTACGTCATAATAAAAATAATGCCGATAAAGTACATATTAAATATTATAAACTGTATTTCTCTTCTTATAATGAATGAAATTTAATTTGCCACGATGAGTTTATATCTCTGTTCATTGGTACGCAAAAAAAAATCTGTCCAAACAATGATTTTATGTGAACCATTAGCTTTCTTGATGCTTAATCTCCGAAACGGCTACTTTTCACTCAGTGAAAACACACTTTTATCCTCTGAATTCTATCTTTAAAGAGCTATATAAATCTGCAGTTCTCGTAACGTTCGATATACCAACACTTTTAATAAAGCAATTAGTTGATTTCCACATATTGTTTCAAATCAAAAATAAGGTAGTGTTCAAAATTTTGAGCAAGCCTTACAGTATGTTGTAGCGAGTAGATTTTGGTCTTCTATTATTTTAGAGTAGCTGTTAATTGAATAGGTGTGGTTTACAACACTTATTGAGTTTCATTTGCGATTCTCCTATTGCAATACTTTCCTTCGGGTAATTTGAGTCGCATGTCTCTCAGGGACTTCCTATTTAGGATGTCGTCTACTAGTTAGACTCTTGCACTGAACCTCAATGATTGGAAATTTAATCTGACTTCTTCAAATTTTTAAAATGTACGTCTAGAAAAGTTTAGCTGTCTTCAATAATTAGTCTCTTGTAAAACTTGGGTGATAATTCGTTTCCACTTTATGATATTTGTCTATGATGTAAAACTGAGAAACAGTTATATATACCAATATAGATGTATGTAAATAATGTGTCTGAAATACCATTTAAATTTTTATCATCTGGTCTGAATCTGACACTTTTAAGGCAAATAACGAATTATCTCCAAAATTTTCAATTAGTGTGATATAAGTTGCTTTTCTAAGCTATTTCCTTTTCTACGATGTATGCTGCCACAGCAAGTGAATTACGCGATTATATAAACCTTTAAGAAACGTTGTTATTTTATTATTTTATTAATCAAATTATTAAAACTACTAGAGATATTCTGTAACAAGTAGATATTGTAGACATATTATCTCGAAACATGCTGGAACTATATATTATTTGCTAGTTTGTTCTTCGACTAGAAATTAGATTTTTTATATAGATGGTATTACTTAGTGACGAAAGCATTGAGTTTGAGTCCTGTCAAAAAACAAGAAAATATTTAGCTAGATTCGCCTACAACGTGCATTGAAGAATATTTGGTTTGCGGACAAGAAACAATTCAACAGACCAATTGCCACACAGTTAATACAATGATACATATTGTTTTCAAATGATAGATTTAATCCTGTAGAGCTCCCACATATGTTCCCTCCCATTTCCGTTGATTCGTGTGAATCGTGGAGAATTTTGTACAACAGGGAAGAGGTATTGATTGGGTGGATATTTAAATTATATGTAGTTATTGAACTATTGGTGCTTAATGAATTAGTCTTCGCATCAAAAGAAAACGCTAGTAAGTTTCTACGAATTGCTAACTAACATGCCAATTCTATAGATGCCCACTGTCAAGAGCACCTATCCACTTCGACAGCGAGAACAATCTCACGGTTGTATATTCTAGTTTCTTGAGTAATGTTTGCTAATGGCACTTCAAAAATAGTCACATGAGTTAGGACATTTATTTTAAGATTTAAACACAACCACGTAGATCACTATGGGTGATTAATATGGTCGACTTTATAAATGAAAGATCTTATTTCTATCTGACTTCTTCATAAATTATAGCATAATTCTGCAATTCTTAACGAACTATTAAATTCAATTTATGACTACCGTAGTTTTGCTTCCAATTAATCGGATAGTATTTGTCGCCCACAATGTAATCATTTTGGCATTGAGCACATGCAAAATGTATGTGCTCGAAGGTTAAGCGATTTAAATTAGTATTTTAGTAACGAAAATATCTAGTGCATTTCTTGCTTCCAATCTGAATAATGTTCATAGTATTGAATCTAGTCACAAGTGGTCCAAGCTAATTATTCCCAACCTACGTGTTTTGTCACTTGGATGTTTGACCAGCTACATTTGTTTTATGTAAAACTTATTAGAACGACTAGAACATATCGATACGTATAATTGAAATGCTTGTCAGTTAATATTTTTTTCAATGATGTTAAGTTATCAGTAATAATGTCATTTTATTCCCATGCTCTCCTTCACGCCGAAGAGCAGCAGCGCCTTCTCAGTTAAGTAGCGTATGACTCACTAGCCAGTAAGCATCGTTTAATTATGCATGTTTATGTTATATTAGATTATCAGTTTCCTAAACCATTAATCTTCACGTTCCAATCAGCTTTTCAAATAATGCTCAAGAAGGAAGGAAGCTAATCGACAACTATCCTGTCTAGTCAGTGTTGATAACGAAAGAAACAGAAGAATTTTAGCCATGTTCTAACAAGTTTTGGAAAATCTTATTCTTACATTTTGGTCTGGTTATATATGAAGATAGACATATTTATTTATATGTATTTCAGAATTACTTTGGTTGAAGATAATAGATCGCTATAAATAGGTGAAAGTTCTCACACATCATGGGTGTATAGTTTTTATGTCAACAAATCAGCTCTTGCTAACTTGCAATATAGTTTATCGCTCTTTGTTCTTGTCGCTACATTGTTAAATTATATATTCTGCATAGTATCATATTGAGTATTAATCTAAATAGGGTTGTTAAATCTAAATTAAATTAAAAAGTGTAACATGGGTAATGAACCCTTTCTGTAGTATTCAATAGTGTCCACTATTCATAGAGCTCTCAACTGGTTGCTATCTGTTTTAAATTAGTTTTATTTTTTCTCTCTCATCGTAACTAGCTAGAAAAAATGCCAACATTTCTAAATACCCTTTATTCTTCTTAGCAGAAGGTTTTGCTATTACCTCTATATAAATTTCATATGAATAGTTTTTAAAATTAAAGAATGAACGTTTACAATAAATATAAATACTCCTACTACAGTTTAGTTACATATATAACCTGGAAAGAATTTGATCCGTATCTAAGTCTTGATACTTTTCTATACTATTTTTAAGTTCATTTTAACTATAGTACATAGTTTGTACCCTTTATTTTATCACATCTCTAACTACTCTATTTGATTAAAATAGGTTACTGACGTAGAAATGTCACATAACTTTAAATAGAAGTTTCGAAAAAAACCATATTTATGCTCTGGTTTCCTTGTTGTTGAATTCCCTTAGAAAAATATATTTGGTTCTTGTTCCTTAATAGTAGCTTATAAAAGAAAGGTGAAGTTTATTTCTTGTTTTCTTAGTATTTTATATTTCAACACTAAAATTATTCATTAGTATAAGCACATAATATATCCACTCATGGTTTTATCGAAGTTAAACGTTATTATTTCATAGAAAGTTAATTATCAGATTCATAAATAATACTTCAGATAGTTATTAAATGATAAAAGGGTGATTCGTAGTTTCTAAAAGCGCCTGTTCAAGACACTTGTCATATCCAAACAGATGTTTTTTGTCGAAAGACTTCAGCTGCTATGACTTTTCATATATCCGTTTTGTTTAGGCGTCATTATAGTTACTATTATTATTAACAGTAGTATTAACTCGACTTAATTAAGTTTATTATGCCCAATTGCATTGAATTCGTTAGGTTATTCTAAGATCTATGAAATATTCTAGAATTTCCCACTTACAGCTTAATTTGCTAGATAATTAATTTAATTTAATATTATTGTTAATAATCTACATACCTTTTCTATGGCTGAAATCTTTATTTTGCACATTCTGCACCACTATTCGGACGTAATTAGGAGGGCCTATTGTGTGCGGAACATGAATGTTCAGGGTCGTTTATTCAGCCCAGTGCCGAAATTCCTCGGCGTTTTCACTACAGAAGCTATCTTATGAAAATAGCAGTTTCACTACATCTCAACGAACATCTTGATACTGACACAACTTATTGCTCAGTCTCATCAATGACTTGAATTATCACTTCCGATCTTCAGAATCACGCCCATTTTTATAGAGGCTCATCCGTCAAACTTTAAATTTCCACTTTTTCTTCATTCTAAGTGAGCTAAACTTTGGATAGTTTTGTCTTTTACAAAGCCTCAATTAACCATATTCGGTTAACTTGTTCCATATATGAAGCTTATCTAGCTAGAAAAGGCTTTGAAAGGGAAAAAATCTGTCGGAAAGTTAGATATGTTCGAAATAAGAGGTTTATAGCAATGCTGAATATAGAGGAGGAGACTTTCATGAGAATAAGCATTCAATGGTAAGATCCGATGGTTGGATAACATAATGAATCATTTCAAAAGCTATAGCCAATGCTAGTTATTTGGTAGCAGAATCCGCCTAAATTTCCAACAAAACATTCTTTTAAGTACACACTTGAACAGCATTTTCTATTTACATATTAATTCTTCAAGGATCTTTAGTTTGAAAGCCTCTGTAGCATTACTAAATATTATTCTATTAAAATCTTTAATTGATTAACTAATCATGCAGATCAAAATCCTCGACAGACTTATTATACAAGTGTATAGAATTTTATGTAAACGAATATATAAATTTTGCATTCGTTTCGAGATCTAGGAGGAACTGATTGAGGTTTCTACTTTTTTCATTGACAGTATAATGTTATTGTATTTATCGCTTTACTACACATTATTAATTGCTGTCTGACTGACAATTATCTTCAAAGTGGCCAAATTTCCAGAGCCCACATGTTTACTGTCATGTCTTACTGGATATCTTGTGACCTACTTCAAAGCTCTATGTAGATAATAGTAACGATTAAAAAGAATCCTACAGTCACAGCCTTTTGATTAATATAATTTTGACTATTTTCTTCATCTTTGTTCCGAACAATGCTTGCACATTGCATTTGGTCTTTCCTCACTTATAAATATTTTATCTGTTCATCAGTTGCTGATCTGGTTAGGTGTTACCTTACCGATAGTCAAACAAACGAGGCTTCTGCGAATCTTTAATGTAGCAATCAAAAGTTCTTTTGTGCTTGAGAAAAATTACAAATGCTGATGTGATTTTGTTATATGAAAAAAGCAAGCCATGTTATTTCGTATACGCAGGATTAAGACTAACTGATATGACTATTTTATGACCTAATGAGGGAAATTGATATTCTGGAATGGCTGAAAAGTGTTTTATTGCAGATGTCCTATCATCAAATGCTAACCTAGTTTTTCAGCATGTTTACGTTATGCTGTTTATAGAGTAATTCAGCTATTATTTATGACTATCAGCTCACCTATGATGTAGTAATCATTAAGCGAATAATTTTGTTTAGAAGATTTATAGCTTTAACTTAAACAAATAATCACTGCTATCAGTTCTGGTACTCTTTAGTTAATAATGTTTGGTACATGTATATTTGAATATCAGCGACACTACTGATTACCACAAAACTATTCAATGGAATCGGCGAATATTGGATAGATTAGAAACGTAGTAATCCTCTTTGTACTTAATAATGTGATAAAATTATGGTACAATTTAATAAACAGCCATACACCTTAACTTGTCGTACTTGAGCATAGTTCGTTTTCATCACGGTTTTGCGAAACGCATGGAATATTTCATCTTGCGTACCCACATCATTATCCAACTAGGCTTATTTTTCCTCATTCTCTCACAGTGATCTAAAATAAGAGCGTAGATATCCTTAAATAGCTTTGCCCTAATCATTTGAGGGCAAAGAGCACCCAATGGTCGCCTAGCATTTCACCCACCTGATGTTTTATCAACTTTTTGCCACTCGTCTGCTTGTTTTTGTATAGTTTTTTAATATCTATTTAATTTTCAATTTTTCTAGTCTAAATATCCATTCATAATAATAATAGTTGTAGATGATGAGGTATATCTATATCGTATAATTTAAATATTTTGCTTCCAGTTCTTATTTCAAGTAATGTATAGCTATCATAGAATTCTACATCGTATCAAATAATAGCTTGTCCTATACACTAACTATGTACATATTTTACTGTTTTTGAAAATTTTGAAAGCTGGATTTGCTAAGTACTGAATTTTGGAACGCTTTTGGCTTTTAAATGGGGCTCATTGTCGATGCTCAGTGGACACCTGATACTTTGTCTAACAGGACCCCAGTTGGTGCATAAACTTAATGAAACATATCGCGAAGAAAACTTCTATGTGTGATTACACTCAACATGTCTCATGAGAATCAAGTTTCATTAGAGAAGCTTTCCTTACACTTCTCTTGAAGTTGAATTGTCTTAAAGTTATATACTACAGTGCTACAGTCAGCGTTCATCTATAGGTTTCTGGTAGAGAGATGTACATTTGTGCTTTCAGCGACATGATATTATATTTATATCATTGATTTAGGAAAGAAATGATCTGCCATACTATTAACGATATTTGGGAACTCAATAAAAGTATGCTCATCGCATGTTCACTTCTTAATCAACATAGATTCCTATCGACCACAGAGACCTTGGCTACGTCTTTTGAATCAACGTCACAATTGCATTTCTTTAGACATGGAAATTGCTTCATTTATATGATCACAAACTTGTTACACAAGTTTCCAACGGTGATGAACGTCCTGTGAATATTTATAAATATTCAAGCGATTGTTAAAAGCGACTTATGTCTGTGGTAATAATTAGACGAAATAATATTTCCTTATTTAAATAGCCAAGTGTTTTCTTACTACAATAAGAAATTACTATCACTTGGTATTTCTTTATTTTTAAAAAATTTTATACTACTCTTTGCTGAGTGTCCTTAGCCAAACTGAGTATTTCTTCTTCCGTGTTTTCTATTCACCGGGATTGCTTTAAACTAACTAAATTCTATCCAAAGTAATTCTGAATTGACATTCCAAATTTCTTATTAGGAGTGTCTGAAATATATATAGTGAGGAAAATGTGTTTGAATGACATGACCTTGAAGTAAATTTATTTTCTATTGAAAACTCTTCATATTATCTATGTGATTTTATGCCATAGATTTTTATTACTGTGTTTAATTCGCCCTAGCTGATGTTGTTATATATTGAAAAATATGTGTCAAATTAAATTCTCTCTTCTAAAGCGATATAAAATTGGACAATACTTTACACAGAAAAAGGCTATATATATATATATATAAATAACGATGAATCTATCTAACATCTATGTATTTCATGAGAAACTTAATTCATACTTTTCGATAAATAAAGTCGGCACTCAATGCTTATTTGCTAAATACCGTTCAGTGACTTCTGGCCGCGCGCATGACATCCACGTTCCTCTTCACGTTATTTATATTGAACGTTTGTCTATATAAATGTTTAGCCTTGCATCGTGCAAATATTGCTAACTTTCAAAGAGCCATTTAGATACAGCCACAACCATAAATTGTGACCTGTTTTAGCAATTGATTCTACTCGCAAATCTTGAGCTTTTACTATCTACCTTATCAACTTCTGATGATACTACTACGACGCGCTGTTTTTTAATGCATTCAGTTCACCCAATGTCACTTAAATAGTCATAGCACAACTTATAAATGATATATTCTCATGAAGATTTTTCAAAGTTCAGAAAAAAATTCAAAGCTAAATAAGTTTTCCTATGTATTTCAGTTATTAATAGGAATATCGTCATTCGTCCTTACTCTCGTTCACTTGGCTGTTTTATAACGAAAACGTAAGGATCATCGCAGTTACGCATGACCTCAAGCATTGAAAAAGATCTTCCGCTGTATCTTCTCCTTGACTGACTTAATTACTTGAGTCATCTCCCACTAAATACCTTGATCCCATGGGTTCTATCCTCTTCACTCGAGATGCTTTATTTGATTTTTCACAAACAACATCCAAATATGCTAATGAATAGCACATATCCGAATATTAGTGAATGAAAAGTCACTTTATTCCAAAATATATTAACCATATGAACAATAAGTTTAAAAAAAATTCAAGTTGCTTGGAATTTTTGCTAGAAAGAATTACTAAGAAAGCATCGGAATTGCTACAAGTGACATTACAACGCAAGGAGAAAGTATGTTATCAGTAATAATTAATAGGAGTAATTGTAGTCAGTTACTATTAGATGAGTATTGTTCTAGTGTTCTGAACTTGTCATTAACACTGACTCAGAGCACCGAGTACTGTAGTGCCGTGCTGCGCATTCATTCCACAGTTCAACTAGAGGATTCTCTACTTCCTGGAAAGCTTAGCTTAAAAGGGCATTAAACGCAGGATTTAGCTCATGATTATTCACTATAACTACGTATCTGTAATGTGATTGGACAGCATCCAGACCTGAGGATCATCCCAACAAAGTGATGTAGAAATACAAACGAACCATTTTCACAAATTCATGCACGCTTTGTACAAGATGAATGGTGATAATGTAAATATAATAGAAATGTTAGGCGTTCTGATAAAAAATTCTAAGTTGGTTTAGTTTCTAGTTTACTCAGCATTTCTGTGTTTCAATGACTGGAAAGTTTTTTTAGTATAGAAAATAAAATTGCGGTATAAGCCATATAACATAAATTAAATGTATCTTGACAGAATTTATGTTCTTCGTTACAGTTGATTAAAAAGGTTTTTAAAGTTTTTCCTGACGATTAGCAGTATAACCTAATGTATAAGCTATTAGATTTGTGGATTCAATTGTTTTGTTTTGACAGACATTGCTCATTGCTTCGTTGTTTTGTTTGAAGTATATTTTAACGTAAATTCATATGTACATTTATTTTTTTGGTTTTATTCCGCTGAAATAGGCATCTGTAATAACTATGATGATTTTAGAACAAATAGTTGGTTACTTTTCAATATTAATATGGCAGAATACCCCATTATACCTGCATATTCTATTATATACCGTTTCAAAGCAATTATTTATAAGAATTTGTCATTATCTGCATATACTTCACAAATGTCGACTAACAACTAGGTTTAGTCACATTATTTCGCTTTACATAAAATTTACTGACTTCCCTCCGTGCACGCAGCGCAGTGTGCAAATTGTGTCCCTCTTCCCTTGATTATCCCCACTCAGCAGTCTCTGTAATCTAAGAAAACTACTCAATACAGATATTTCTTCTGATCTTTAAGTGTAGTTCGTCTCACGGCGTTTATTTGCTTGTAATACTAATAGCTTACTAGATACACACTTATTTATATAAATGTATAGGTTTGAAATGAATTGAAGATGATAATTAGGTGTAATTAATCGTGATTTAGTTATAGAGTTATATAATCAAAAATTTATCTTTAATATTCATCTAATTTATAATTTATATCATATCTTATACCTAAAAAAGTGTCACCAAATTAAAATGAGCTAGTATGAGCACTAAAAGAGCTATGCTTTCACAACGCAGTATTATTCGTTAACTTTTTAAGTTATGCTGTTGCAACTTTTATGAGAGGCCCTTTTGATTTTATAGCCGACTTTTCTCACCAGGTTTTCTCCACTACGCAAATGTTTACTCTCTAGATATCAAAGGTTATAACTCATACTAGCGAAAGCAGTGGTTATAACTACATTATTTATTTGAGTTATACTGACCAAATATATTACGAGCTACTATCATAGAAATCAAAGCGTCACCAAACTTGCATATTAGAACTTTGCTGATTTAACATTATCTTATTTTGCATATTAAATAGTACTTAACTAACATTCTTGGATATCTCTTCGCGACACCTTGACTATAATTTTACTTAGTCTACATTTATAGTAATACTATATAGCTATTGACAGTGAACAAAACGAATTCCAGATTCCTCAACTGAAGTTTTTGTGGTACTCAGTCAAATGCTGCTAATAGCATTGAAAATCTCTTCTTTTTTTAATAAAGATGAGGGCGATATTGTTAATAAATACTCAATATATTAAAGGATGTGTTAATTACCGTAAACAACTAAGTGTTTTGAATTCAGTCAAAATTTATAACTATGTATCTAACGATTTCCGCTCGTTACCGGAAATGAGAAAATAAGAGATGAATAACAAAAGTATTAGCAGTTCTCAATGAATGAAAGTGAAAATTGTTCTATAAAACTTAAATGGTATATCCTGTTAAAAAAAAGCACAGATAGTATAGTAGTTTCAGAAATGATACGTCACAAATTTGCATATTGAAATTTAATAATCGTGAATACCACTTGTACCTCATATCCGTTTCCAGACCACAAATAATGTCTATAATAATATTGATAAAATAATCTTATCTGACCAGATTACGGTATAATCTAGGTTCGGTGTTGAAAACAGAATGTGAATATCTTCTACTAGACGATTCTCATGCATTACACATCACCTATACGTGTAAACATATGTATGTATCCCCATTAAATGCGTGATCATTACTAATTTTCGTCCACACCTTTTATTGCTTCCCAACTTATTCATATTATTCTCGCACTTTGATCTACTGCACCTCTATCCATATCGATTTCATATCTGGTCTAGAATATATCTACGTATCCTGACCACTTATATCTGCTGATCTACATTCATACTATGTACTATTCAATTATGAACTGACACCTATTTTCTATGGTAGTAAAACAGTTCATTGCAAGAAGTTTACTAATCTCAATAAAAGTGAAATTAGTAGCTATAGGATATTCTTGCAGATATACCAAATAACGTTAAAGCGATACAGGATTTAGTAGAATAAACATCATTCTAGATTAGTGCTTCCAGCGATGGCAGTAGACAATTATATTTTTAAGTGGTTCTGGTATTCCATAAATGATCGTGCATGTTACGACATATCTTCCATTTTTATGTGTATTCAGTTGGATATATTTAGTGCTAGGAAAATATAATATAGGAAATAAGGTATTTTAAGAATAAGTTGAAATTAAGTTGATTCATCACCAAAATGTGTACAGTTTAAAGTTTATTGTTCTACCGGTTTCATTCACGTACTCCTAGAAATTCAATATCTCGCCATGTGTTGCTTGTTATGTTGTACTCTAGCGACCTACTTCACGCATTTGTCCGTTTGTTCAGTATTTTCGGCGCTTCCTCTTGTCGAAACAAGATCTTTTTATAAGCTTGTGTCCTATACAGTAAGTGAACTTCTAGGGCATATTATTTTTGCAGAAGTACATTTTCTCATCCTATCTGACAAATGCACGAATATCTATTATTAATAGTACTGTTATTGTGCATTTATCCTCATAATGAAATTATATAGAAGTATTGAGCATATATTTGGCTTCAGTTTAATCCATCCATTAATATACTCCTTAATTTCTTATACTATTTTATGGACACAACTACATTGGAGACCGTTGAGATATCAACCACCATTTCTCGTGCTACTGATAGAATTCGAACTAAAATATGCCAATAGATATATATATATATATATTTACTTGTGATTTATTTATTCAAAAATAATAGGTAGTGATATGATGAACTCATAAAATTATTTAACAGGTAGAACTAAGTTTTAACCTAAGAGGCAATAGTATGAAAACTTCTATTTTTACTAGCTATGAATCCACTTTTTGGTACGATGATACATTTATTGTTAGCAATCAGGGATTGCATAGTTTAGAAAATTATTTATAGTTAAGTATTTTAAAACATTTGGTTGCATTTGTTTATCATATTTTGTAATCCCATCATACATTACTAACACTTAATGTTCTCCATTGCTGATTTGTGGATAAAATGGGTTCTCGTATGGTTTGTCGAGAACAAAAACACAAATACGCTCATTTGCATATCTAATATTAAGCTTTTCGCAAAAACATTCAATTACTATACGAGGTGACCTGTTAACAACCGAAAGTGCTATAAAAGTCTAATATTGAGAAAGAAATTACTGAGAAAATAGGTATATTTTCAGTGATCATGGAGCAAAGGGAGTTTCAGTGGTCACGCAAGTGTTTTCATTTCACGACAACAGTAGCTATATGCACAGAATAGATAAATAGTCCGAACTATTTTGCCATTCGTTCTAACTCGTTTGGAACGACATCTCGTCAGAGATATTGGTAGTGTTAGAATTCGTTTTTCTCTCTGTTTAGGCATAACAATGCTGTATACAAAGAGAGAGAAATGACAGCTGCATGAACTTTGAGAAAATTATATGCAATAACCTACTTTACTCACGTTCACAGCACTTTCAGAGTGTTCAAAATTATGTTGTTTGCACAGCAGACTGAACAGGTGCTGTGGCATACAATAGTGTTTTAGAGATAAAGAGAACTACATTATTTCAAAAGAATGGAAGCTTTTGAGTTTCGCTTTATTTTTCTCTTAAGTTTCATCCACTTAGTTATATTTTAAAGCGCTATTACATGGTTCCCCAGACATATGACAATAAGTTCTATAAAATTAGATCGAGTGCTAGTGATAGAACAAAGCTTTTCTATGATCATATGTATGCAATTTATTTGTTTTGGTTTATTGAAAAGAATCACTAATTAATCCTGATACTTCTCGCCACACCTAAATATTTCAGAATACAAATATAATCTTAGAAAACTCTATGTTGATGTTCACAGTATTGGTGCACACAGTGATTCTGACAAAGAATAATCTGTTCTATATCTGATTTTAATCACAATCACAATAATGTAATTCGATATCATCTTAATCTAAATGTAGCTGTATGTTTGGAACTTAGATTCGTCGCATGATTGCATGTATCGTTTATATTTATGGTTGCATAATTAATAAATTTAAACAATCATTGTTTCAGCCAAGTAATGGGTGGTAATTGGCGACGATGACTGATCTCATCAACGGAACACTCAGGGAATGCTTCGTTCAACCAGAAGATGCATATAGGTATATTTTTTAAGCTTCTTTTCTTTCTAATCTTAAGTTTAAATTATTTGCAAAAAAGACTGGCTAATCTCTGTGATCAATATATAACCATATGACAAGTACTATTAAGATTTTATCTAAGCATGCAAATATTAACTGTCATATGGATTCATTAATTTCCTTAATACAAATCAGATGTCCTACATATCCGACAGTTTATCTATAATTCCCACCCACTATCCGCCGGCTTACCTAGATGTTTCACAGAAGACTCATTATTGTGATCTTATTGACTTTCGTGCTTTTGCTCCTAACCTTATTTATATTCCATTGGCAGCTATGGAATCTTTATGTCGCGTGACAATTGTCTGCTGACGCTTCCAGACTTGATTATGCAAAATCAGCTTTGAGGAAATAGCACTTCCTTCTGAAACTGCGAATGGAGTTAGAGGAAGCGTCGAGTATAGTCTGGATGGATAGTATAGTACTCAAATGTTGTCAGTACCACAGAGATAAACTAGTGACCAAACTATATAATAATAATAAATTTCAATTTAAAAAGTGCAATATACTATTAGGTCTCATAGAAAATAGATATGTCTTATTATTTTTTTTAATGTTCAAAAAATATCTCATATATTAATTAATATGGCCACTATGCTACTAATGAAAAAGTTTAGTGTGGTGACGGTAAACAACAATTACATATAACTATGAGAACAATCCAGTAATTTTAAACTAACATATCTGTATAGAAAATTAAGCTGATGTTTTAGCACCTTTTCACAAACCGTGAACGGGTATCTGACTACGGTATGCGTTATTGTGGGAACGATTGGAAACATGCATGGAGTGAAGAGTGTGCATATGACAAATCTTGATAAGGTAGGAATAGAATTCTCAGAAAATAAGAAGAAAACCAAAAAATTGAAATTTTCTTAAAGTACTGCAGATTGTTGCCAAAATTATTGAGGGTTTAAATTCGCGAATTATTTCTTATCATTTTGATAGGTTGAAAAATTAAGAGAACAGTGAGATATGAAAAATAGTCTTAAAACCTAAAAAGACTAAAATGAAGAAACAAATTATTTATTATTTAGAACCGTGGTGTAGTGCTGGCTGTTTCCTTGCTTGCTCTCGCATTCTGGGATACCGTGCTTCTTTGGTGTGCATTTGTTTATTACGGGATAAAAAAGCTGCCACTAAATCTCGATACTGATATTTTAAATCTTCTGACACCGTGGTTTCATCCATTCTCACAAATAGCTAATACGGCATCGGTAAGTATTACCTTACTTGCAAATGATGCAATACTTAATAAAATCTTCATTATTTTAAATTATTACGTATTCCCTTATTTTATTTGCCTTCAGATATGGTGTGTTGTTGCTATAACGTGGCAGAGATTTATGGCTACTAGAGATCCGTTCCGGACATCAAGGTAAAAATAGGAATGAAGAAAGAAGTCAATAGTCTATATAATAAAATAATCTCTCCAGATCGGCGGTTCTGGTTCAGTCATTCCGCAGTGAACGCAGAATATCTTTTATGTACTGTTCGACCTATCGTAGACTGCTGAGGATGCCTTTTTTCCTCTCTTTGGCGGCTATTTTTTTAAACTTGCCAGCATTTTTCGAAATCGCCACAACACAATGTATCAACATAAAGGAGCATCGAGTAGCCATAGGGGTAAGCTCAAGCGATATTAAGATGATGCTGTTTTCCTACTGTATTTTACTGCTTTAGTTAAAAGCAACTGCTCTACGAGTGAATGCCACTTACACAATGTATAGAGTGCTGTCAAGAATGCTAGTCATATCGATTGGACCAAACATTTTCATTTTGTGTAAGTTTATTTATCCAATGCTTACTTATTATGCGTGCCTTCACAAACAAGCAATCAATTGATTGGAATCATTAACGCCACAGGTCATTAATTCATTTGAAGTAGCAATTTAGAAACATTTTAGAAATATAAAAGTACTCTAGTAATAAAACTAATACCCTTATTTCTAGTTGTAACCCTTTTGACTGTATACATTCTGCGAGGTTCGAATCGTTCTCGACGACAACTCTTCCAAATGAGTGATAACTTATTAGAAAGATATGCATCTAGGTTAATAAATTTCGTATTTCTATGATCTGAAAAATTTTCAGTTCTTGTATCAATATGTAAAATCATGGTACGTAATCTTTTGCTTGTTATAGGGAAACCATGCAAACTATGATCTCAATAATGCTAGTTGTCAAATTTTTATTGTTTCGAAGTCTAACTTTTGTTGTGAGTTATTTTTTTAATCTTAATTCTATATCAGTTATAGCGAGTGTTCAATTAACACGATAATGATTACACCAGTATCGACTACAGTTACTTATTACAGTTAGACATAATGGAGGTGACAATAGGCGTGAACAGCTATTACCTCATCGATATCAGTAACTTCCTGGTGCTCATCAACAGCGCCACTAATTGTCTAATATTCCTCAAAGCAACATCATGGCTCAATAATAGATGGGTTGAAAGAAAAACAATGAAGCGAAAGAAAACCGTATGCGATGCGGGGTAGGTTCGGAATGCTGACTGTGATTGTAGTTCAGTGTCACAGAACATATCTATTGTGCTGAATATAAGAAGATATATACTCCATTCTAATATTAATAACTCTGATGTGCAAATTCTCTTATAGGCAACTGTTCGGAGACCGATTATTTATTCTTCACTCATCGTGGCAACAAGCAATGAGGATGATGAATGGCCAGCTCGGCCTTCGTGTACTGTACTCGATGCTTAGGAAACATCCCTCTCTATTCGGAGTGTTCTGTGTGACCAATCCAATGATGTACACTAATTGCGATAGGGTAAGTGCTTCGTTTTCGCAACAAACTTCCCATAAGATTCCTTTCAGTTAAAAAGGAATTTTCATTTTTGATTTATATGCTAAAGCTATAAATCTTAAGTCGATTAATTGATCATAGCATTTTATAGCATTGATTTCAACTTAACTCATATATGAAAATAAAGGTAAACTTATAGGTGGCTGAACCTGAGTTGGTTTCACTGCTTACTAATGGAAACCGAAGAAGTTTTGATATCATTACTAATACAAAGTGAGACTTTTTTATTGGATATGACTGTTTAATAGTTTATCTTCTAAGTCCACTAATTTAATACAATTTAAATGGAAGTATATTATGGTATTACAGTCATTGACCTCATGAAAGTATGAAGTTATACTTCTTCTAGGTACCAGGAAGTAGCAGACCGAATAACCTCATTTATTTCTGAACTATTGGACTTAATGCGAACGGGAAAACCAGAAGAGGTACCTATATTTCGCTGTTGATCTATGTTTTTAACGTTAATAAAGGTCAATCTATCAAAATGACGATGGTAGTAGCATCTTCTATTCGAGTGCAAATTTACTTCTACTGATGTTATTATAATCAAGGGAGTTTGTTTAAGTGAATTTTCATTACAGTATATCATTATGAGGATTAGAAGGGTGGGGGCCATCCACTACGACAAGGGAATCCAGTTCCCTTCTTCGGTGTGGAAGGAGTTCAAAGCCAGCACTATTAGCATTATCTCCGAATGTGAATTTAAAACTCAAGACGTATGTTTTTGTTGCGTTTTTCAAGAAATTTTATAGATTAATTGACATTCTATTACAACCCAGAAGTAATATAGCATTACTCATATGCTACTAATCCACCTCAACTAAATGATAAATATTTAGTGAAGATTTACTTTAAATCTAATTATTTTTGTTCAGGAACGGGAAGCAGCTCTTGAAGCATGGAATATTTTTATCTCTTTCATAATCAGGGAGATGAAAATGGGAACCTGGGCAATCGGGGATACATTGGGGGCAATTGGATGAACTAGTTTATTAATCGTTAAGCAAAAATGTTGTTAAAAATTCTACATCGAATATCAAGTGTCGCCATTCAGTCACTGTTTCTTCCACTATTCATTTCTTTTTCTTTTTTGCTATCAAATTGATTAAAAATATCAATAGTCAGTAGCATGACTTTCGAAGTTGAATTATAAGAAACTTGATAAAGATCCGCAGCTGTACATTGCTGATTAATAATGTACAGTAGGTCATTGTGCTCTTTCGTTGTGTCTTTAATTGAATGTATTCTAATAGTTGATAATCTATAGTCAGCGTTCACTCTACCGATACTTAAAACGAGTCATCTGAATCAGTTTGCTAAAACCATGCCAGTGCTTAAGTCAGGAATAAATCGATTACGCACATGACAAGCTTCCTCGTTTCACCGTTCCTCTCTACGGGTTCTGTAGCGCCTTTATTGTCTGTGTCTAAGTAGAAATTGAAATATTAATAAATAGATCGGTCTGTATTCTTAATATTTATTGCCAATTTGTTTTGCGCTTTAATAACACTCATTGATTTCGAATCTATATATGTTTGCATATATATTTGTTAGGTATCCCATTTTTGCGCTTTAAGGCGGAAATAAAATATTTCATATTCTTTTAATGCAGAAATACATTATTGTTACTAAAGAATTTTGATAATATTTGCGTATTCTCAGATTTATCAAGCTGTGATAAACCGATCACTTCACAATTGTTAATTTATTATTAGATGGAATCTTTAAAGAAAGATTATCATTTTGATGATAAATAATCTTGTTTTGAATTTAATGATAAATTCACAGGTAGAGTAAAATAAAATTTCATCTACCTTGGGTTTGTCTCGATTATTGCTAAGATACATAAAAATTACCCTTACTAATTCAATCTGTTCTAATCCGTAAATTAATTACGGTATTTCTTTATGTAACTTAGCTAAAAACATGTAATTATTAACTTACCCAGTTAAAGTCGATCTTGAGGCTATTAACTGCTACTTGATCGTCAATTGATATCTGGAAGACATCGTTGTTGTGGAAAATCACGTCATCCTGTATATCAATATCTAAATTAATTTCACATCTTATTATTATAAAAGGTATAACTAGCATGTTAGCTCAACTACCAAATTCTAGTTCATATGGTCATATTTCTTTAAGAATTAAGAAGTTTGTTTACGATTATGCCGTGAGTGATTTATAGGCTTGTTTGATAAATATTCAATATCTTAAACCAGAAAAAACCATTCATGATGTGTTAAAATAGAGAAGCCTGGTTACATGCATCTCACATTTGTTCCAGGAACCATATTCGCATGGAGAATGGTCTCCCTTTCCAAGACCCAACTAGCAGGATCACTGGAAGAACCTATATCTGTGATATATTAACCAAAGACTAAAATTCTACTCAGTCTGAGGACAAGTTTTTAATTTGATACATATTGATTTCCTTTGCATTTTTATATACATTTGCTATTCAGTTGGCTAAAAACATTAACTATAGTTGCTTACCTGAATGCCGAAAACTCTGACTCCGGATCGTAGAACACGTCTAAAATAATTACTTTCACCAAACAGATCACTCTTACATATATTTCTGCAACCATTTATTAACTGCCGCATAGCAAACCTTCGGGACTTTTTCGCCGTGAACACTGCCATCTGCTCTTCTCTCCTAAAGTTGAATCATCTTTAAATACTATAACTCCGTTTGAAGGAAGTACTACAGATGAAACCTGCAACAAAACTGAAAAATCACAGTACTATAAGAAAATAATTGCAATTCTTCACTCATCTATAAATTGACAAAATCTTTGTCATTTTTGAGCTACTTATAGAAATAAAGTTAATAAAGTACAAATATATCATTAATGCTTAATTAGACATAGTTTTAACCAACCTGAAGACTATTGTCAATAAAAGTGACGATTTTTTTGTTTTCCTCAAATCTAATGTGATCATCTAAAACATCAAACATTTTATTTAAGAAAAACTTTTTTCAACTTATTTAATATTATTTTGTTGTTTATTTATAGATACTATAACACAATATACCCTTAGTAAACCACTTTTATTGTGATCAGCAGAGTTTAGCAAAATATATGCGTACAAAGGTAATCATTCAAAATTGCAAAGAGCACAAGTAGCAACAGAATTTTAGAAAACTCCGTCAGTCTAATACGCCAATATTGTTCCTCAATAGCATCCGTAATATTTATTCTTAGATGTCAACCTTCAATATAGAATGTTCATTAATTCATTCGCTTATTGTTTTAGTATCTACTTAAAGAAAACTTACCTTGGCAAGGATAATCACTGTTAAGCCAGTTTTTTACATGGCTAATTCGACTACTTGGATGAAATACAAATGTGCTTCCATTAATTTGATGAATTATCCAAAACAGGAATAAAGTGTACATCGTTTGAACCTCGTTCTGAAGTTACTTCAGTACTTTCCCGAAGGACTGCAGAATAAAAGCCTGAGAAAACTGAACCCCACGGTTGTATATAAATAATGTAGCTAAGTTGAACATTTCCAACTAACTAGAGTACTTGTGTAAAAAAAAGCAGACCAGTTTTCTCATCATGCATTTAATCTCCAACAAATATTAAATGTACGAAAATCGAAATTAAAATGTCATCTCCTAGAACTCAACATACGCTACTTTTTAATTATATTATTTGTCATTGAAGTAAAATAGTTTTTGCACTGTCATTTTTTTTTGCATCTTCTTTGCAACGTAAAACAAAATACAAGTATTTTAGAATATTATGATTTAATATTTCATTAAAATAGCAAGTATAGAAAATCACCGAGGAAATAACATCATATGTAAGAAAGAAATTAAATATACATATGGTATTGGCATTATTTATAAATTCGAAGCACGTGAGGACTCAAAATATGTATGCATGTACTAATAAAAATGATAAATATATTTCCATTAAAAAAAATCCCACAATACAACAAAAATAAGAATATGTTTGCTTTAAAAATACATTTGGGAAAATAGACGAAGGTATAATCAAAAATCTCACAGAGATTGATTCAACTGAAATATGATACCAGACAATGATTTAATAAACATAAACAGTGAATAGCCGGCAAACTGTAACTACGTTTAGTAAATTTTCGAATAATTTGCTATCTGGAACTAATTAGGTATCACCAGTTTTATATGGCATATATAACTATTTTATTAAGCTAAAATATCAATGTATTTATAAAACTACCAAGAAATATGATTTAACCAAAAGAACATAAACAACTGTGAAAATATACTAGCTCTAATCATCATTGAAGGGAACGAGAGTGTGCCACTGAGCAACTGACCTTCGCGGAGTAGCCAACATATCTGACCACTGTTTTAGTGCAACGCCTGAGGCACTGTTGCCTATGATCACCTGGGATAAAATTCCCTCTTATTATTACAGTAGCTGAATTCTATAGATAAGAATTATTGAAAATGTTCATGACGAAAGTATCCTAATATAACTTATTTAGACAGTTACTAGCTGAATTCGAGATGTTTTAAATTTTAGTCACAACTCAGTGAATAGTAAATATGTAATAAGAATCTACCGACACATACTCACGAAGATTTCAACTTATTATACATTATTTATATTACTTATACTATAAAAGGAGTAACTGTCAAAATTACTATATAAGAGGAATTCTATTAATACACTTTTCTTTAAATATTGATATCTAGTAATATTACTGTTTTTACCGAAGTTTTAATTATTTATTAAAGTTTATCTTCCTAATTTTGATTATCGCTATGATACATTTATACTTTTTTAAATAATTATAAAAGTGCACCTGTCCTATCCGTTCGTTCGATCCAACACGATCATAGTCTGAGACCGTAATGTGCAGGTGAACTCGCTGAAAATGTATTTTACTATCTGAAAAAAATGTAAATATATTCTAAATCTATTTAATTTCATGAAAAACTATAGTTGTCTTTTAACATGCACAGATCAACAGTGGTTTGGTAACTGCTGCTCCATAAATTGACGTATTATTGTATAAAGCTTTGCTTAATTGTTTCAATATATAATATTGTCATAAAATCGAAGATGGTTAAGCACCATCAGTGTTACATATATTGTATAAAACTACTTTGAATAGCAATATTTTTCTTCTTATGTTTTTGACACCCTTGCCACTCTTATTGTCACCATCTGAATCCAATTACCCGTCTGATGCATTCGTGAAATTCACCAAAGGCGCTGCGGCTAATCGGATACTCAGCCAACCAATTAGCGGCTGAATTGGGATGAGCACCTCTAATTCAATATATCTTATATTCTATTAATATACATATGGTAGTGACAAACTGGATATACGCTTTTTGATCTATGAAATGTATCAGAAAAACTAAATATCTAGTGTAATATTGATATATCTACGCATATTGGTTTCATGAATCCCTAACAATAGCGTTTTATGGGCCGCTTAGCTTCTTAAAATCGGTATGCCTAATTGCAGTGTTATGATTCGTCAAAAAATAGTGCAGCAAATGAGAGGATAGAGAGTATTTATTCAAAAAACATGTATAATTATAACTATATTTTTAATATAATTACAAATAACTAACCTGCATCTTCTCGGGTGTGACATCGAAACTGAACGACTCGTTATAGTATGGATTCAAAGTTTTCATCTTGATAGTAGTTTTCTTTTTTTCTAACCGTTTATTCTGCATCATGAGGTAGATTTTAACATATGGATCTGCAAGTAGAGTTTTAGAATTTACTATAAGGTCAATTGTTTTTCCTGAATACTTGTAAACATTTATTAAAAGTTTTTATATGGCCTTAAATTATTCATCTTTTTCTTTCAAACAAATGACAGCCAATTGTACACTTCAATGGTATATTCTAGCTTCAAACGAATAATATATACAAGTGCAACTTTCACTTTTCTCCTTACTAGTTGGTAATTACTGGAAAGTTCTGCTTAAATTATCTATTAATGCAGTTTTTCATCTAAAATATACGCATATAAAGTGAGAACATTCGAAAGCTATGCTACTCAAGAGAGCAATCAGTGTTATAAGTAAAAAACAAATTACGTCGGATACACATTTGGTTGAAAGAAATCATTTAAATGAGTGTGAGGAAGTAGCAATTTTCCAACCTCTAGACGCTTTTTATCTATCAAAATATCACGTAAATGTTACAGTCTTATTTTTAAAAGCATGTTGTATTTGTGTGTTCAAGCTGTCATTCACTTAAAATGACTAGCAACTTAACTGATCAATTTCAATCTTTCCTGTAAATGATTAAAAATTAAGTCCTACGACTTTCTGTACTATAATTTTTTATAGTATATAATAATTCTAGCTTACATCTAGTTGTTATGCAAATTAGTGAAATAAAAATTTATTACTCAATAATTATACTAAATCACATCAAATAACTTGTTAAACTAAATTAAGTAGATTGAATGCAAAATTTGATTATGCGAAGCAATGAGGGACAAAAAAATTTAGACCAAGAGTAACTCTTAAACATATGAAGGGTGAAATCTATACCTGATAATCCGAGCACATCCATCTTCTTAAGGTTTTTACATTCCATAACGACCACGGATAATTTATTTTTATTTGGAACATATCTCAAGGCTAAGCAGACCTCACCTAGACGATTTTCCTGTAAAATAATAGTTATAATATTAAATCATTAGAAGTATTACAAAGGCTGAAATAAAGTATTTTAAAACGAAAAGTAGGCTTAGGCTTACAGGTGGGCTTTCAATTAAGTCCGTCCGCTCAATTGTTGCCGCCAAGTCAATTTTGCCCAACGGTATGGACACTTGTCCTATCTAAACGTAAATAAGGAGGACTGTGGTTCACTGGCTAATTCTAGTCGCAGTTCTTGCTAGAGAATACTTCTTGGCCAAATAGTGCCTTATGCAAACCTGATCATGTTTTCCGAACCTATCAAAATCAAATACGTTGAGCACTAAAGTTTGGCCACCAATTTCGTTATATGGAATCTGAAAAATATATTATTAGTAAGTAGCTACTTATACATGCGTATATTAATATTGTTCTTAATATCCAGGTATTCATAAATAAATCATAGAAATATCATTATCTAGAACTCCTAGTTCTACCTACTATTTCATTCCTTATTTTCTCAAATAAAGTTATACAAATTGTACTTATTATAATAATTTGATTTTTTTTCCTTAAATTATCCATATAATTTCTTTCTTTGATTTGCCTTATTTCATAGATCTTTTTCGATTATTTTATGAATGAACATAAAAAAGTTACGTTAAGGTAAAATTGGGGCGAATTAGTAATTGGCCTTAGCCTTCGACAAAGGTTTTTTCGCATCGGTTTACTTTTGGCATCACGTTATAAATTAATAAATGCTTAATAAGAATACATAACAACTAATTGGTTGAAATACAAAATATAGTTTAGTTCAATAGTTACAGCTTAGTTCTTTCTCACTTAGAATTTAGCGTATATTATTTAGAAAGTTATTTAGCTATTCAGGAATAAGAGTGAGAAAATACCGAAATATTCTAAAGTTTCTATTCATTTAGAGTATGGCAGTCGATGTTTTCGTTGATTGATGAAATGTCATATATGAAAAATGTTGCGTTTGCTTATTGCATAAATCACAATTTCAATTATAAGGGACAATTGGGAAAGGATAAGTGGAGTACTTGTCATTACCCACAATTATTCAGCAGCGTTTATCTTGTGAAACATTTCGATTGAATGGGATAAATCACTACTTTTTATTTCAGCTTATCGCATTTTACATTCCTAACAAGTGATCTTCCAGAGGAGTATATTGTCTTACTGACGGCGACAGGTGTCTCGGGATAAAATTAAAATGATAGCAATTATTTGCGGAATACGATAGACGCATATCTTGATGTTTCATATTTATTGCTAACATCCCAAATGATATTGCTTCCACTTACGAGAGATGGGCGCAATATCGGGCTGCTGCATGGATATTACTAGAGAGTCTGCCTACTAAATTGATTCTAAAATGTCTTGTGAAAAAAATTTTTATTACTAAAGTTTTTAAAAAGCAATTACATAATACTTTATGGATTTACAATGATTATTCAAAATAACTTCCTGAAATGTAGGATTTTAACCGCATTTAAAAGTTGATAAAATTAATGCCCAGCAAGGTTGACTTCATCTAGTATAATTCTTTAAGAATACCCAAACTTCAAAGGGTGCTAACTATTTTGTTGATTTTCATAAATCTTATTCCTCAAACAGGCCAAGAACATGCGGACAAAACTATATCCAGTAACATTTATGTCTTCCGCAAAAGAACTAGTGTTGAGAAAGGGATCTTAATGAAGAATGACTTCTCATATTCTTATGCCTAATCAACTTATTATATAGAATTGTGAATTATACTTGATGATCCACATCAGCGTTAATAGAGAATTTTCTAAATAAGCCTTTTGAATGTGATTTACTTATTCTTATATGTGTGCCTTTTCTGATCTAAGTTAATATCTATTTTTACTTCGGAATCTTTTCACGCGCATATTACTTTTCATTGTGAATATATCAAGTATATCTCTGAGTAAAATATGTTACCTGTGAGAACAATATTGAAATCAAGATGTCATATTACAGAGCCTCACCATCTTGCCTCCAATATTCTACATGCTCCACGTTTCACATATTTGATTCAAAAATGTAGTTTAGAAATATATTCGCTATTAGTTATGAGTCAAAACACTGAACTCTTATATGGTTTTAACCATATATCACAAGGTTTATTTCATTTAGTTTATAATATAAATAGTTAAATTTTATAATTTTGTTTAATGAGGCAATTTTTATATGAATTTTTGTTCTATTTATTTCACCTTAAACGTGAAACTCTCGTTGAATACAGGATTCAGAGACTTTCGCTGCACTTTGGTCTGAAACTTCTTCTTCTTGTCTGGAAGGAGAAAGAGCTTTACATAAGGATCAGAAGTGCCACCGAGATCCATTGCAGGAAGCTCTTCAGCCTGGATAATCACCACCGTGAGCTGAAATGTAGCCATTTTATTTATAAAGATTATCAAGTTTTCCCCTATTCGCAAATATCAGCGTTATAATTAGAGAATAATGTTTTTTGCCTTATCCAAAACATTTTCCATTATCATAAACAAGCAAAACTTGAATGTGAAATAGCCGTAGCACACTTTATGTTCATAATACTTAGTATAAAATGTTGTTTGAAAAATTTAATCCGACTAGATGTAGTTGTTATTATATTCAGTATTATTATAAGGTTCAAAATCATTGGACTGAATATTAGTGTTTATAGTTGATCTTTATACTCAATCTGTCTACTCCGCCCACTCAGGGCCTACCCACGTTTTTGCGTTCTCCAGGCTCTCCATCATGTTGTTTGACAAACGAGACGGAGCAACGAATTAGGAGTCGATTGTGTTCGACTTTCAGGCACATATCATTATCGGCGGATGAAGACAGCAATCAAAACGATAGCAAGAGGAGCAGAGAGGAAGATTGGATTTGAATGGAGAGATTGCGATTCATTGAATAGAGGGGTAATAGGGAAAAGTGATTAACAATAGAGAATTTACGTATCTGTAGTTTTTTCTTAACTAATGATTTTAAGAAAAAAGACTTTCATAAATATTTAATAAAATGGAAATGTATATTCACTACACCAGGCCATAGTTCTCTTGGCACAAATGAGTCTATGATGAGAAATTAAACCTATGTAGGATAAACATCATCAATGATTTCTTCATTTTTATTTATATCAGAAAGGGAATAATCTAGGACATAGTTTTGTCGTAATGCAGTTTTATATGATGAGTCCCTTGGGCTAACTCGATTCTGAGTGGGACATCACACTTTTGTCAACAAACAATTGCCATAACATACTTGGCTAAGCCTAGAGCTAAGAATGATTCAATTTCTCTCAATACAATTTTAAATCAATCAAGGTTTGCTATATGAATTCGAAAAGCAGAGAAAATTCGAAATATCTATTTGTCAGGTGAAATGCACTTTTACGTGAAATCGCTACCTATTAATTTTTTCTTCCAGAATTTTAATAAAAAGAGAATAAATTACATCGGAAAGTTTCATTTTTTAGTTAAATCGTTATCCTAATAGTATATAGAAAAGGTTGAATAAATAGAATAAATAATTAATCAAATATAAGCATGGAAAAAAAGTAATTATCAGTAAATGAATAGAGTAAACATTTTGATAGATGATTCACATTGTGTTAAATTGAACTTTTCTTAAAGTCTATTAAATGATGAGATGTTATTATTAAGTATCAGATTGCTTGAAAATAATTTAGTAAGAAATCCAATAAAAAGCTTCTTAATTGACGTATTGCATAATATTATTCGTTGATTAGCGCAACTTAATTAAGCTTATCTAGAATTTTAGTGGTCTTTCTGCAAACTGCATTTATGCTATTATAAGATAATTTTAAATATATCTATCTTGTGTTGAAAACGAATAACAAAATAATTGCCAGATAGCTTTAAAATAAATGTTACTCACCGCATTCTTATCGAAGTCGTAATCAAGTTTATAGGACAGCCTTCCCAAGAATTTTTTCTCTTTTTCTTCTTCCTTTTTCTTTGAAATAGACATACTGGAAGATATAAAAATAATAGTATGAATAATTTATGGCTATTTTATACATAAATGCTTAGATACAAATGGGAAATTTGTTATGAGAAGTGATTTGAAAGCAAATGTGGTTCATTCACTTAATACAGTTGAGATAAACGACTAGCTATTCGATCAGTAATGTTCATTGTAATTTCTTGTGGATTTTTAATTAGTAGATAAGGAAAATAAACAAACAATAAGTGAAGGAAGCAGTCAGCAAGTGGTATACTAAAACAAGAAGGCCATTGAAATAATGAAGCCTACTGTGTTGTTTTGGTGATTGTATGACAGAAATATCACATCTTTAAAATAATAACTCCAAAAAGGTATTGCCAGCATTTCTCAGAAAAACATCACATGAGAGCTTATAATACGGAAATATATGAAAGCTGCTTCGAAGGTAGAGAACACATGAACTTTAATCCTATGCTTCCGGGTTGTTTAGTCAAAATCGCAGAATCAATTCGAATACCTAAATTCTCAAGGCGCCTTCATTTCAACTAAAGTGAGAACAAACGGCGGGAATATCCGTGAGAAGCTAATCTATCGCCGTCAACACCGCCGAAAACAGCGTGTTATCTGAAGAAAATACGACTCAGATGCTTATACTCAAGTCATTCACTACAGAAATTATCCATTTTAATGTCTGAAGAGCTGAAAGCATTGGCGACTAAAATAGGAATAATTAAAATTAAAACCAACTACTATTATTACTATTATTACTGTTACTATTAATACAATGGTACAAAAATATGTTTGGTTTAATTAGAATTTTGTGAAATAACAATAAATTCTTAATATACTAAGTAATCTCCATAATATTTTGTCTTTACATAATATAATGATGTGATTTATATAATCACTATATTGTAGTATAAATATAATATATGTGGTTAGAAGTTATTGCCACAAGCAATGAAATTTCCAACGCGCAAAAACGTGTAATTAAAAAGGTCATTAAAAGTAAAATTTCAGGAAACTAGGTGTAAACATTTAATGTTATGAAACGAAAATAGTAGAGCAATCATCAAGAATTTATAATAGATAATATAAAGAAGCGGACCGGGGTTGGATCGATAGTGAGTAGCGGGCGCTCTCTCGGGAGGCGGAGTTAATTCGTAGAAGGGACCACGATGCAGCTCCACATCATAGATATCGCCATGGTCTCCAGCATCCAAAAGTCCTATTCATCTAATTGTTTTTGTTTATAATAATTACAAAAGAGATCATATAGACTTAAATAATTCCGAAGACATGCATATGATACTAATTATTTAAAGGATAAAAGGATGTTAATTTAAAATAGCATATATTACATATCTAATATGAATTATACAAAGAATATCAGTTAAAATAGGTGCAATCGTCATCAACGTTGTACCTTTCTCTACACTTAAATGGCATCTACTTACTGTTATGAAAAACTCGACTTTAAACAATATTGGAGTACTCTCATTTGTTCACGTCAATATATATTTATACTGTTCTCACCCATGAGACCTTGCTATGACATGGCCTCCATGTTGTCTCAAAGTCGGTGCTCGATAGATTCACAACATAAGAGTAACGAAGGTAGAAGGACATGAAATCACTACAATATAATATTCATGCAAGCCGGGACTCATTGTTTAGACCTAGCTATGAGCTTTTAGAGGAGTATCCTAAAAATACATTGAAAACTTTGAAAAAGTGAGGGAGACGTAAGAACAGTGAAGAAAAGAGATGTATGTGGAAATAGTTACCAATTTTACCGAACACGAAAATTTAATTGGAGGATTATCGCATTAAATTAGTTGAAAAAGATGTAGAATAATACAAATTGCTCAATGTCATGTCACTTTTTACAGCAGATCTACTCTAATGAGTGTAGTATGCAAAACAAACTAATTAGGCTTAGCGAAAAAAACAAGTTGAGAGGCTAGGAAAGGGTTCCTCACGCGTTGCTCATATATTTTATGAAATTTTGGCTGAAGATAGAATCATTTTCGTTTTAAGTGCATCCGTTTTCATATAGTTTATTCAAGAGCTGAAAAATAAATCAGAATAATACCCGTCAATTTAGTTTTTTGAATATAATTTTTTCGAAATGTACATACTTAATTTGGTACTAGAATATAAATACAAAAAGTATAAATAATGTCAACAGTATCAGCAATTCTGATGTATATGTTTTAGATGTTTTTTTCTAATATTTAAACGAAAGGAAAAATGCCGAATTAAATAGAATATATATATATATACTCACAACAAATATTTAATTAAAAAATACGCTATACTTCA
Organism: Heterorhabditis bacteriophora; assembly: GCA_964036235.1. NCBI lineage: Eukaryota > Metazoa > Nematoda > Chromadorea > Rhabditida > Heterorhabditidae > Heterorhabditis > Heterorhabditis bacteriophora. The sequence continues at coordinate 5,000,312 of OZ038426.1, read as the reverse complement.
TTAAAAGGATAACCATTTCAAAGTACTATTTAACATCTGTAGAAGAAAGTGCATATGAACTAGTAGAATACAGTATAGTAAATATTAAAAGTAATAACAATAGTTGTGCGAAAATTTCTAAACATAAAGGTTGTTTACATTGAAACATAAACACAATATAATCACCTACCTTCTACACCTATGACGGTTGAGGATGTCGTGCATTGAGGATGTGTCTGGTTTACTGGATTCAATTAAACATATGTGGCTCTGAAATTTAGCAGTTCTATGCAGCAAATTCAGTTTACCCTCCAATAACACTTATTTTACTTATCGATACTTAATTATTTGAAATTAAAACAAGGATCTTTGGAAAATATTTGGACAGAAAATCAGGAAATTTTGTTTTAAGCATATTAATCGGCAATTTCCAATTTAATACGGAATTTACTTGCTTTTAATCTTTAGCAAGTGAACTACTGCCTTTATATATACCACACTAGGCATGCACTAGAACGTAAATCACGAGATTGCGAGGTTCAAGTGCAGTAAGGCAACTTGAGCATACTGGGAATTATTTACCTGTCCTGAATCAGATAAGACTTTCTGAAGATGGCTAATTACTACAATCAATTGGCTTTCTCCTGTCGAAAGTTAACTTTTTAAAATTCAGTTACTCTGGAATATAAAATTAGATAAATTAGTATAAGTTTAAATAGAGCTTGCAACTGACAACATGAAACCAAAATATTTTTTTCATCCATTATGTTAGACAGAGGATTGTTTTAGTGAATAGGTTTGACAAATATTTAACCATTTTCTGTTAATGCTAATCTAACCAAAAGTAATTGGAACTTTCCAAAACTCCTTGATAAAAAGTGTGTTCATGGTCACTACATGATTAATATTAAAGTATAAATTATTTGTAGCAAATGAATACAGCGGAAGCAGCTATAGTTGTTTGTTCAAAGCTACATAGGTAACAAATTCTTCGATGTCATTGCTGAATTCTTCTTTTTCTTTCAGCTGTACAATTCATATAAAGTTAAACCAGGCAATCAAAATACCAAGCTAAAATTAAACCTATCCACTTTTTCATTTGTCAGCTTTATGACTTCATAATTCAACTTATAGTTCTCCTTAGAGAATACATAAGGTGAAGATTTTTTACTTTTTGAGGGGTGATTTGTTGACATAATTTCTGTTTTGGTAAAATATTAAATAATCTAAAACTACTTCAAATAAATAAACTTCAAAACATAAATATATCATTTACATAGTAGGAATATTGTAAAGAGAAATTTATTGAAGTCCTATAATACCAATAGCGTGTTGCTTTTTATTTATTGAACATATGATCAAATTACTGAGCATGTCTTATTACAGGGGAACTACATTAGACACACTTATTCATGGAGGACGCTAATATTATTTTTTTGACAATTCGTTCTTGAATATGAATTTATTTATGAGATTCTGTTGAGGAATTTTTCAAGTTTACAAAATTCATAATGTTGTAAAACCCAATTAGTAGCTATATTGTGGACTATAGCAAAACGTGATCCTACTCGAAGCCGAGAAAAAGTAAACGAGAAAGCGAGTTCCAATTGTTAATAATACTGCTAGTAAATCATCAATCAAGCTATACTTAGTGTAGATCTGAGTGCTCAATGAAGAGCTCTTCTGGAGACATTTTTTTACACTCGAGCAGTAAATATAGTTATATACTCCTCGATAAGATAGTTACATTAAGATTTAGAGCTAAAGGAAAATATCGCAGAGCTATTTAGTACTATTTTTTAAGCTACTGAGAAAATCAATTAAATTTACTATTAATCGTGAATTAAATGATCCTTCTAGGAGTGTGTAGTCAAGACATCGATGAAATATAACCAATGTTTGAAACTGTTTAACCGTGTTTAGTCATAATTTCACGGACAAGTCATTTGCGGTTAATGGGATTGCAAGTCAAGCATAGCCTATGAAGCAATCCATAGTCAAGTATAACCAAAATATATAATTATAAAGCCTAAGAAAATATTTATACAAGATATAATCATTTAAAATTTCCTGTGAACGATAGATCAAAGAGAATATGTAGTGTACATTCGTCATCTTTTCAGATTATTTTTTTACTTACCAATATAGTTGTATCATCAGTAATAGTACCGATAAATTTTCATGGAATTTTTTATTCTATTCAATAAAGTGCAAATGTGTGCTGTGGGTAAATTATAAACAATTAATCTATTTCAGCCATACTGGATTTTAATCATAGTTTTATCCTAAAATTACTATTTAAAAACATTCATAAAGAGTAATATATCAGCTGCTTTGATCTTTTGTTTCACTCTTAAAATTATCTATCCTTATGTATAGGACAACTATATTCTGCTAATTAACTCAAGTTGTCTATCACAACTGATTTGTCTCTTACCACTCTTCTGACCACGAATGGTCCATACTAGTGTGTATATATTAATCATGTAATACAACTTTATATTTCTAAGCAAAAGCTCACGATGGAATTGGACAAGAGTAGAAAGTTCTCACATTGATTGTTTTCTGAGCATATTGTTATCATTTAGATAGGGGTCTCCGCTCTTTGTTATTTGTTCAACATCATATTTCATTTGCAATTTAGTGATTCTCCATTCGAAAATTTGAAAGTAAAAATGCCATTAACATTTGTGTACAGGAATATAATGAAAACTTTTCGTCTATGCAAACAAATGAACAACAAATATTAACTATCAAAGATGATAAGTAATAGATAAGTGGGTGAAAACACTAAAAGAAAACTAATATTGAGAGAATCGTACTCATAAAATCACAGTAGTCAGATTTCTATTTCACTTTTTCTGAGTACTTCAAAACATGCTTTTTATAAACCTCACATATTAGGGGTGGCGGATGCCGTGCTTCTCTACACTACGATAAAACCAGATCTCTTCTATGAAGTACTATAGTAAGATTGGGAAATTTCTACACCTCGTTTCACATGAACATTTCTGTTTTATTCTAATTCTTATAAGTCGATTAAGATATTTTTAGGTAAACGAACTGTTAAATTACCACAGTTATGTTCGTTTATCATTAAAAAGGTAAGGAAAGTCAATAGCATGATATGAGAGATATCTTAAAGGGTATATTACATCTTTTTTGTTTTACGTAATATACAAATTAGTTATCTTAATAAAATTACTCTCATGCTATGTATGGTCACATTTGAGAATGGTATTTCATAATTTTTTATGATTTTAATAGAAATAGTTTTATCACATAAATGATACAAATCTCGTCTCTCTGGCCATTGCAATAAACTATGCGTCTCTATCACGCCTACAGGAGCGTTTGATTACGAACGGGAAAAGAAAATTGGACGCAGTAGTTTTTTCTTCAAAACTGTTTATTCGTTCAAATAGATTAGAACATTTCCAAATTAAATACCGGTTTTGAACATTAGAGTAGTTTCTATTAATATTTAAATGTATTAAATATAAGTTATTTAGGATAAAATCATATTCCCATAATATTGCTTTATGTGAGGTATTTTTTTAACGTTCTGATATCAAACATAATCTTTTTTCGTTTATTTTTTTAAATATATGATTATTTAATCTTTAAAGCACTTGTTTTGAATGTTTCCTAAATTAATTTGTTATTTAAAACTAGGTATTAGCGGAGTATGTAAAATTGATATTACTTTTTTGTATTCAGACAATGACAGTTTCGAAGATGATTTTCTTCTTGGTGGTCATCTTCGGCTCAAGTTCATGGATGGGAACGAACTCTGTTTGGATGCAGTTACCTCTACTCACTACCGATTTACCTGAGCAATGGGGATTACCTAGTTATTTAGCTGCTGTTGTACAGGTTTAATTTAATTATATCCAATAATTTATTTGTATTTTTTTATGAATCATTTCGCGATGAGAATATTTTAGGATAATTATAAGAGTGAATATGTTGTACCATTCAGATTGCATGTATTGGGCCTCTTATTTATACCATTCTCCATAAGGGATGTTCCTCATTTACTATACCAACAGTTCCTCTTATAACGTTATTTCTTCTCCTTGCATGCGTTTGTCAGCTTGGTGGGTTTTTCTTTTATTACGTTATTAATTATCATTGCGATATGGAACCTGATAGGTTGATTGTAATTGCAGGATGAAATAATTGAGTCACTTTGCTTATTTAGATATTCAAGTATGTGGAGTACTGTTTATTTAGAAATTTTTTTAAGTACAGTATAGTAAAATCTGAAATAGAGTGCGGAAGCAATTCTTTAGGTCTTGTTTTTTTCTGGAGAACAACTGCTTGGTTGGGGGAGAAACATTACTCGGTCGTACTTTATATTCTCCTCTTCGGGTTAGCTCTCGTCAATGCCATTTCAAATGTGCTTTTCATGCCCTTCATGTCACAGTTTCATCATGCCTATCTAAACGCCTACTTCATTGGGATGGGATTCAGTGCACTTGTACCGAGCCTACTCTCCATAGTTCAAGGCTAGTTTGATCCTAATAATCATTGATATGAAGTAAATATTGTTCGTTTTTTGTTATTCCGCTTATTCTAGGAACTACAAACTATGAGTGCAATGGTGATTCTCCTCACTACTTTCCACCTAGGTTTAGCGTCTCTGTATTTTTTCTTATAGTATTTTTTTGGACATGTATGGCTACTGCTTGCTTTATTATTCTGTACCGGGAAACACTACATAAGTTGTCAGTTAGTCATTGTTATATATTTCGAGTACTTTTACGTTTGATACAAGGTATTTTTAGAAATGACGCAAACGAGAGTACGCCTCTTAATGGGTCTATAAGCATACCGGCAGCAGTGCAGCCTCTAGAAGTCGAAGATTCAGGAAATTCGATTAAAGAAACAGTTAAGGTTGAAATTTTAAATCATTTAAGGATTTATGAGTTGTAAACATCAATTTTGTTTTTTCGACATGTACATCTTAGTGTTACTATTCTATCCAGCTTTTTAGTCTAGTAATGTATTGCACCCGCCTACCTCTCATATAACTGGAATATCATATGCATTTGTACTAGTAGCTACTGCTCTTGTTAATGCTCAGATGAATGGAGTCATCCCAAGCATTCAGAGTTACGCGGCACTTCCATATTCCCAGGTAATGTTTTTTAATTATTCTTAATAAGCATTATATCCATTTAGTCGTCTTTGTTTTTAAATTGTAATTCTAGGCGACCTATCACTATGGATTAACATTTTCAAACATAGTATCTCCTCTGGCATCATTTTTACCGTTTTTTATTTCAGTTCGGTCAGTCAAAATATTATAAATATTTATTTATGAAGTTTACGAAATTCGTTTTAGTTTACTTACATTTTTTCATTTTTTTTAGGTCGATTTCTCTTTTAGCTGTGTTAACTGTTTTGTCATCTTGTGTTACTTCATTCATAATATATCTAGCATCACTGAGTCCCAATTTCATTTTTAATTCTATGGTTGGAGGAAGTGCATTGTCGGTGCGTTATTTTAAAAGTAAAAGTTGAGATAGTTCAATAATATAGCATATTAGAAACCTATTTTTACTACTTAGTCGAACATTTCTAGATAATTAGTGTCCTAATGGCTGCTGGTCTTCATTCATATCTTCGCGTTGTATTTGCATCTCTATTGAGAGAAGGGCATCAAAGTGAGAGTAGATTATTTTGGTGTGGAGTCTTTATCCAGGTTAGTTCTTTATTTAAGCCAGGAGAAAGTAGTTTAAATAGGAGTGGAGTACATACATACTTTGACTATTCTGTTCCGCACGAAATATTTCCTTATTATTGATTAATTATGGGTAGTTGATACTTTGTTCTACTGATAACTTAAACATATTAGATAATAATACGTCAGATAATGAATGTGTACTATGATATAGGTCGTAAAAAGTAATGGTAAAGTGCTCCTCTTTGCGAACACTATTTTTTATTATACTATAGGTTAATTTTATAATGCTATAACTATGTTTAAATATATTCGTAGAATTTTAATATATTAATACAATCACTTTGCAGATAGGATCCTTCATCGGTTCTGCCGTTATGTTTCCACTTGTAAATGTGTTTCACGTATTCACACCTTCACCGACTTGTCCATCTACTTAAGTTGTTATTATTTATTTTACATAAGAACTTTGTTGTTTTACTACTTTTGTTAGTTAGTCGCAGTAATTTATTCCAATAATCTTTTTTTTTCATAATTTTATGTACGGAAAACTGTTATTCGTTGATTTATTGAGTTTTTGTTTGAAAATTATTTTGCCTTCAAAATATACAATCTCTTTACCAGTAGTCTAAAGAGCTTATTTGTGTAGTAATTGCTCAATATTATCAGGTATTGTTTAGTATATATATACTCTTGAAATTAATTATTGCAAATTACTTGGATATGGAATTAAGAAAGTTTCTATAAGTGAATTTATGGAACGAATAAGTTAATATGGAACTAATATTCCCTAAAACTAGACAATGAGTTTGATAGCTTCATTTGGCTGGATGAAGCTTTCTTCATTGTTGTTCTTTCAAATGCCTAGAAATAAACATCCTTATTGCTCATTACTGTAGACATTGATAAGGCATTATTTTTCCACTTTTAACAGAAAGTAATGGTTCGAGAAATTTGGTTTTAATTATTCTACAAATATGCTTAAGCTGAATGGAATAGAAGTACGAAACCCAACATATTAACTCACTTTAAAAAATCGTACCATATCCTCTATTGTGACGTGTCCATCATCATTACAATCCAGTTCCTTAATAGTAGTTCCGTTTTTTCCTTCACTATATTTAATTTCTACTGTTACTACTTGCGCAATATTAAATCTGCTATTATATTTTTTATGGACTCACTCTAAATATTGTCGAAGCTCTTTGATGTACAGTTTCTTTGTTTAACTCTTGAAATTCTCTTTTACCTTCATTCAGACCGAAAACTGATTGAGTAAAAGAAAGGAACTCCTGTAACTGATGTCTAGTGTTTTCTAGTATAGTTTTAAACTAGATGTAGGTTTAAAAAATCTTATTGGAACTGATAATCTGCTTCATTTCCCAGCATCGACTCAAATTTTGCTAATCTCTTGTTACCAATTATTCCATGATTAATATAATTGAAAACACTGTTAAGCATATAGTTTACTAAAAGTATAATCTTACGGGGAAAGCAAAGCTGTTTTCTTCAGATCCTGTTATTAGACGAACTGTCCATTGCGCGTTTGTCTCTGCTGTTTGTGGGTGAATGAGTGAGAGGCATTCGACGAGGTTCTCAATCAGTGAAATAAATCAAGAATATAAATTTTCTCCTTTTTTCTTTCTAATTAAAACATTATCTTTTATTTACCTGGAAAGTAATAGTTTTTTGATCGTTGCTAGAAAATGCGTGAAATAGCCTCGATATATACTGATCAGTTGCTTTCTCTGATGCTATAATGGAGGACAGTAATCTGCGAAATTCAGGTTCACGCATTCGACCACTAGGACACTCCTGGTAGAATATAAATTTTGATAGTAAAGATGAAAAGTGCAAAAATGGTAGGATAAAATAAGCTTAACTAGGAAAATATTTAAAAAATTGAAGACGTTTACTGTTTCAATGAGTTGATATTTCGCAAATATTTTAGAAACTATCCTACATTTTTGAAGCGGGTATACATATACTTGATCCACCGAGGATCAAAACGACTATTCTTGACCATCTCATCAAGTGGTGGCGGTTGAATACCTACTTCCCATCTATCCGATACGTCGTCCACATCTAATTCTATAATATATAAGTATAGTTATAAGTATGATTACAGAAGTGAAACATCCAAAAGACTAGTAAAACAGAAAGCCTAAAATTAATATTTAAATATCTAAACATAGAATCAGTGTGAAAACTTTTCTATACTGCAATCTTTAATATAATTAAGAAAAATACAAGCATTACAGTGAGTTAATTATTTGCGAAATATTTAGCATCGTTTATGGCACTAGTTTTGGAAATGTACCGACTGATCGGTGTCTTCTGTTGCGGTTTTTCAGAATCTTCCATCTTCTTGCTTAATTCAGTAAATTACTTTCATTCATATCTTATAAATTAACAAGAGGATTGGAAAAAATAGTATGAAGTAGGTGTTTTTTTTATCAAAAGCAATCCTTTATACTTTATTGAAAGGGAAAGTAGTGGCATCAATGCGATAGTTATAATAGATTATTGGTGAATTACATATTTTAACTGTTTTGTTTAATAAAGGCAATATAAATGTTCACTAAATCTGTGCATTTAAGGAGTTTAAAATACCATAGTACTCCTTGGATATTCGATGAGCGAATAACACTTATTTGCACAATAACTATGTGATCCTCCCACATATTGTAATATTATAATTGTGCCTGTTTTTAAGAAATAAATATGCTAAATACTGTTATCACAGTTCACAATGTTCATATATAAAATAAATAAAAATTAAGAATAATTTCAAAGGTAGCTGGAAATATAAGCCTGAAGAATACACAAAAAATAATGAAAAATTGATCCAAACATATTTAGTATTATTCAAAAGTTAGCAAGCTACTAAAGGCATATTCATTTGAGATATATTATTACTTTTCAATTAAATGTGTTAAATTTGTTTTAACTTATTCACTTTATTCTCGTTTTTTTTAAATCACTAAACTTTATACGTATTCGATTGTTTGGAAAACAACTTAATTATTTGCCTGTTTATATTCTGCCAATTTCATTCAATAAGTTAAAGTTCTTCTTATGGCAAGAGCTTTCAGAGGATGCTAATGATTACATAAAATAAGAGATTAAATACTGCCAAAGTTAACAATATTTAGTATCATCAATTTTTACAGAATCATAGCCAGTTTCCTGCACTAGTAAATAGACTGATATTCGGTAAATTTCAATTTGTACAGTTACATTATATTTTACATTATGTAAACCTCGTGGTGAAAAAACAACGATATGTAATAAATAATAAGATAGTAGGCTAATCACAAAGGAAAATAATGAAAACTTCTATTAATCTGCCTCAATAGGACTCCTAGATAGATAGTTTTAATTACACTTGTAGATACCATATGTAATTAACGTATTAGCTCTATAAAGGCAATTCCATCATGTAAATTGTCTTCCACCATAGACGTCCATAAAATATGCCGTTGCAGGTTACTTGCACGCAGTGCATTAAACAAACAAGTTTCTTTGGAATTGTGTGTTTTCTTTCAAAAATTCGCAACTATTTGGGTTATAAATATTGTTTTTTCTCTCTAAAATAATACTTTATTTAAACATCGGACTGTTAACCTCAGCTAAAGTAATTTTCATTGCTGAAATTATGCAATTAAATTAGTTGTTAAATGGATTTGTAAAAGGATAAATTAAATAAAAATATTTCATTAGAAAAAGTGTATGGAAATATTTTTGACCTTCGCTATTGTAGAAAATTCTGAATTGTATTGCTCTGAGGGCCCAGTAAAGACGTTGAAAAATGCGATTAGCAAAATGATTCGAGCAGGCGTTACGTGGCTCGGCGTAGACGCGGTGGAGAACACGATCAAACTGAAGTCACAGGAAATCTATAGAATATTTATATAAATAAAGTAAGGAGTGAAATTCACTATAAATCAGATAAAGAGATAAGGCGATTAAATGTATTGATAAATTGAAATGAAATATGAGTGGCTATGAGAAAACATCAGAAAACTTAATTAATTTTGTGATAACTAATGACATGCAAAAATATACACTAAGCACTAAGCAAAATGGGCAATTCAAATACGTTCATTTAAGTTTGATACACAAAATCTTCACTATTTGGAGTTAACATGCACTCACTCTTCCAAAGCTTTTATGGATCTAGTGTATGGTTGTCGTTTGGTTAAAACCATTAAAGGGACGTACCAAAGCATACTCCTTATCCTCTACGTACGTGTAGTAAGTTCTGTTGGATAATTTTCTGTGTTTCGAAGCAAGACTACCCATTCACTCAGAAAAAAGCAAGTGTAATCCACTCGTACTAACCCTCACTTATAGAACATCAATAACAAAAACATCGTGCATGCTTAGTTCAACAGCTGATAGCCTCCTTTTGATGTTAAGAGCAAGTACCTCATGTAATTTACGTCTTAGAAACGAACAGGTGCCGTTAATAACATAAATATATTTGTTTTCGATAAAATTAATATAACTAGGATTATTTTATTTAACATATCATATGTAGTTTTTGTAGTGTTGTTTTGAACAAATTCTGGGCGTACCTATCACTTGCAAGGATTTTTAGTTGTTCATGTATAAAATTCTAAGTTCACAGTTAAATAAATTAAACAGTAGCATAATTAATAAGCCCAACTTTATTTCAAGATACCTTAAAAAGAAGATTATATGTGACCAGTGAGAATAATTAGAAAAGAACAGTACGTCTCGCTAAATTTTTCCAAACATCTGTAAATATTCCATTAGTTCATTGATGTACTGATGCACAGTTTTGTACTGCATAAGCAATAGGCAGTACTCAGTGCAAAAGTAAATCAAGACTATTGCAAAAATTAAGTAATTTAATATTAAAATTAAAAAAGGTGAGAAATTGATTTATTGCACATAGTTATTTTTATTTCACTATAGCCATCAAAAATTTCTCTTTCATCACTATGTATAAGGCTTTCAATAGAATAATTTCTAATATAAATACTAACACAAGAATATGGTGTAATGGCGATCGAAATGTTAAAAGGCCACCATTATGTTTAAAGCTATTATAAGAAATGCAAATAACCTGAAAAGAAGCCAAACAACGAATTTCCAGAAAACCAATTACTACTGGGATGTAAACAAAATAAAATTGGTATTCTCATACAACTAGAGAATTATTAGTTGAAAATGAAACAGGAAATTTGGTAACCTGGTGTAAAATATATAACTTATATTAAATTGTTGTCTTTATTTGTGCTCAGAATATAAATTTAGGCAATAGTATATATTCTCTCAATTTAATCTGTAAGAAAGTAGTCTGTTAATGAACCAATAATAGTAGACAAATTGTATGTTTAAGTACATGCATATACAGTAAATTCATTCCAATAAATAACAATCTATTTACTGAAAATCATGCAATAAAATCGGATAATATGCTGAAACGCAGATTAAGAATAGAGGGCTAGAACAACTGAATAAGAGTATGGCAATACTATGGAGTTATAGAAATGTTATCTACAAATAATACCGTCCTGAATTATTATTATCTAAAAATATAGTTAATTAGACAAATTTTTTTATTAATACTTAGTCATAAAAACATATAGAAAAGACGGGAAAACGGTGAAGTAGTATAGAGATATAATTATCAAGAGAGTTAATGCGCTGACCATGATAATTTTAAAAAAAACTGACCTGACTGGGTCTCCTCTTAATTTTCTCACTCCCAACATTCGTAAAAACATTTTTGCCTGTAAACATTGTGACGAATGCAGATCAGGTAGTTATAATTCTTGATGCCTCTTCAGTAAAGAATTTTTTATCAAATATTTATGCGTGACTTCTGAATAACCGGCCAAAATAAAGTTAGACGGGATAGAAGTCTGCAAGTGCCTGTCAATCCACTTACAGCATCAGTTCGTCATAGCATACGGACTAGGATATCAAATTGTCTCAAAGTAAGCCATCGTAATAGGTCAAGAAAATCAGTTTAACGTTCGATTTAGAATTAGACGTAGTTATGCGATTAAGATAAAATAGGTAAAAATATCATGGGTGCCTGATTGGGATATAATTCCAGTTTCACTATTTGATGAGTCCCAAACATTGAAAGATAATAGATGCGCTTTATACAAGTGCTGGAGTGCTAGTTATCGTATTTCACGACCCACTGGATTTATCTAAGCGAAAAGAATATTGAATTTGCTCAACACATTACTATAATTTTAAACCAAACTGTTAAAACACACTAAAACTAAGTCTTTAGAGAAAATTAATAATTAGGTGCTATGTATGGGTAAATATGCATTGTCGATAAGTAGGCAATAAAACTAAGATTATGAAAAAAGTATAATGTAGAACGAAATGTGAATAGAAATGTATTTTTGCGTGTAACAAATATTATATCTCAAATTAAGTAACTTCGTCAGAAAAATTAGTTTAACTAATTACTATCACATTTTGTCACTATAAAGGTTCGCAAGACAATCTATTCAATAAAGACTTGGCGTGGGTTGTTGTATATTTTTGTCCTAATGAAATAAACAAGTCTACATCCCCTGTGATGGAGTAAGAGCTTGTGACCAGTGATCAACATAAATACGTGGGTCTTAGGTATATTACGAATTTTCTTTTAGAGAATCTTTCACTCGCTTGCAACTCTATGGTAGTACTACTTCAAATAATGCTAACTAGTTTAGAATAAAATTTACCTTTTGGATCGTAACCGACATTATCGAAAGTATTATACGGAATAGAGAAGGACATTCGCGAGCTGAAATCCAAAGAATTTTTGTATATAGAATACTTATAATTCATCATATCTATATAATTTTAAAAAATCATAAGTCATGTTTTCATGATCTAGCTTAATTTTCACAACCATAGTTTCCGAAATCCCAATCATACTTGTTAACTCTTTCGTAAAATACTAAGAATTTAGTTCGTTCTGCCACTACTAAAGAGTAATCTTTATCAGTAATAAATACACGCACTTAATATTACAAATCACTACAAAGTATAAAAAAATAAAAAGATTATTAAATTTCATTGGTATATATATATATATATATATGCACTAATAGTAAATAAAAATTCATATTCATTTTCTGACAGGATAAATAGTTCAAATTTTTCTTGTAGTTTCATATTAAATATACTATTAATCATGTTCTCTACTTATAGAATTAATCATTTTTATGTAGCGAACAACTATCAGCAAGCATAACTAAATAGTTGTTACCATTATATGTCTAGTTTATCAAAACAGTGCTGTTCATCTCGTTCTCAGAGACAACTTTAAAGTATATTCTGGCGATCATACATGATTTATTGATTTTTAAAAATACATTTCGCAATTTTTAATATAGAAACTATTTTTAGTAAATTATATAGCAAAAATAATGACCAAAATGACATTCTAGTAATATTATTTGCAACGTACCAGAAAATTTCAAGTGACTTTAATCAATTACACTATGCATCTATAGTACATTAAAACAATAGAACCATGCAAACTGGTGATAAATGGTTTTTAGTAATAAATAAAGTAGTTGAAGTACTAATCAGCTCCCGCAATTACAGGATTCTCCTATTCGATCAAAACTTCATTTATTTTAAGAGATAAACACGTTAATCTTGATTTTTCAAGGTTGTGAGTGCATTAAAAATTAGAAAGACAATAAGTTTAAATTAGAATTTATAATGTATCCTAATGCTTATCTCACAATTATTTTTATCTTTATCATTATTATTATTATTATTATTATTATTATTATTATTATTATTATTATTATTATTATTATTATTATTATAGGTATGCCATATTATATAGAAGTAAAGAAACCGAATAGTAATCAAATTTAGTAGAAAAAATCTTTTTAACTTACCCTTAAGATTTCTTAAGAATTCTCGGTTTGCAATTAACTGTTGGAAATTTTAAACACTATCAATAGACTATACTAAGTAAGTTTTAATGTTATGAAAAAGTTTATAAAGTGAAATGTATTTTAAAATTCATTTAAAATAGCGGTACAAATTTTGTAATCGATGCAAAACAATTATTACTTACAAGCTTATCATATGGACAGACCAAAGGCAAAAGAAATGCTCAACTAACTTCATAGTTTCTTTCTTGGTAGGCCTTTCAGAAGCCTAATAGGATTAGTTAAGAAAACGACTTATGGGTAATCATCTGCTTACCTCATAACTACTTGGCTGCATATGGCGAAGATCGACTGAGTAATTGAAATCTCGCAAGGGAGCAAACAAAAATAGGAAAATAACTTATTTCCTCCTTTTTACTACACCTATACTAAACTTGAAACAGATCATCTAATTTTTATATAATCTAGTTTCTTATAATTTTCATATTTTAATCTATAAGAATATACTACTTATAAATGTGTCCCATATAAACCTAAGCCACAACGCATCAAAATGCGGATTTCCATTTTAGCACCTAAGGCGCTAATCCGTCGAAAACCTTCTAAGCTAAAGCAATTCCTCTATCGTCACAAGGCTATCCTTCACACCCTTCCATAATCACATGTTCATATCCATCCATGGTGCTCGTTTCAAGTACTCTAGCTATATGTTCTCTATTTATATTACTAATTATTTCTTTCCTTATGAGTGTACTAATACTTATTATATGTAAGTATAGCTACTATGATGGTCATGATAAAATATGCAGCAGAACTAAGAATAGGACTATCTCGGAAGGATACTTAGATCTACCAGGTTACATTAATACATAAAAATATTAATCATAAAACACAAATAAAGCTAGCCTGGAATCAATAAATATTTTCGAAGTATTACTTTTAATTATTATCAAAACAAAGATAATGTTGCGAATTTCTTTACTCTATTTTTGTAGCTATAATTAACTCGACGTCAACGCTGGCTCCGCCGCTCATTCTTTGTGAATGCAATGAAAGTCCACCTGGTATGTTTATGATCTTAAATATTACTATATAAAATGCATTTTTCGTGGAGATTATGATTTCACATTTATTTTAAATGTGAATAATGCTTAAAAATCAAAAGAATATTCTTATTTAGCATTATTTATACTTAATAGGGTTGGCATTTAAGACTAAAATGCCGAGTTACTGGGTTTCTGGGTTATCGAGATTTTGGAAAAGCCGGGTATTTCCCGGGATTTGGGGAATTAGGGGTCCCGGGATAGCAACTCTAATACTTAATTAATCCATTCGTTCATACATTATTTTCAAATTATTTGTGCAGGATATGCTGAAGCAGCACGTGCGTCACCTCTGCCGTCTTATTGCGATGTTATCTATAGCGATCAGCTCAATAGATCATTTCAAAACTTAATTCATGCGAAATAACTGTTTTTTTAAATTTGCTTATTTATTACCCTTTTATATTGCTAAATAAATATTGAACTTTGTAAATCTGTAAGTTCATACTAAGTTTGTTTCCGATATGTTTCTGTTGTGACTATAATAATTATGTAAATTTAATTAATCTGTGTATACTATGATCATATATGAAATCCATACTCGCAAATTACCAGTTCATTGTGTAACGCTAAGTGAATATAGCAAACGTATGCAAAAATTATACATTAAATATATTCAAAAATAGATTACTCGTAATTTAACCTTATATCACTATTTAATTACAAAATAGTGTTCGTGACGAAAACTGATAGTCCTATCAACAAATGTACATAGCAATTATATGAATCGACAACACAGTTAACAAAGAGTCTAGAAATCAGTCTAGATTACTCAAGAAAAAAAAATCAAATTCCAGCAATCAAGACAAAGATTACTATTTATATTAGTACAAATGCACACAAAATTAATTAGATTTTTAAAGCCTTGCATTATTACATGTCGAAAATTACGTAGAAATATAGAGGCAGTTGAAGATGTAAGAGAATGTAAAATAAAAACGTTCCTTACTGCTAATGATAGCTTCTGTTCTTTAATGTAAAACGAACGAGGCCAATATAGATATAAAAAGATAGAAGGACCGTGCAGCAGAAGGTTCTTTTGGATTAGTTCGTTTATTTTTTGCAACTTGCTTATTTTTTTGTGTAGAACTACTCATTCCATTACAAAAATCTCCATCGCAATAGCAATATGTGACGTTCACTCTAAAATTACCTAAGAATAATGAAATTTGTTTTTACCCACCATCACTAAATATTACTTCCTACTAATTAGTCTCGTAATATGCTTCTAGTTAATTTTAATCGTAATTTATCTATTATTCTCATCAATGACTTTAATCCTTATTATATATAAATAAATTCTAATAAAATAACTCCCATTACGTTAATGTAGAGGCTATAAAACAATAGGATATAAGAAAAAAACCATTTACATCTACTCAGTACAACTTCAGAAAAGCTTACGTTTGTGTTCGATGTTTAATTTCCTTTTTGCGACAAAGTCGCGTTATTCCTTCAGGTAACTTTTTAGGCTCTCGAAAATATGTCTGGCAATCTCTGACAATACCTAAAAATGATTTAATCCATTTATTCATTAATTAATTTTAGTTCTATTTATTCTATCTAAATAAAATTATTTACTTTTTACTTACCTAGCACTTTACCATCATTTTCACTCCCAACAGACGTGATATTGATGGTCATGCATAATCCGCTGCAAGAGGCGTGGCCCTGGATACGGTCGTCTTGAAGACATGAATCATGTGCTACTATGGAATCATCCTGGCTCAAAGGAAGACGGTAACGAGACCAGTTCTGCAGAACACTAGTTTAATTTATTCTCTTTGATGCAGCTATAGTGATTTTTGGTACCTCATTGTATGACTTCCAAGGCTGTTATATTAAGTCATTTTACGAAAGCGGTTCACTGAGATTGTTACAGGTCGTATTTCCACTGAAATATCCTTCCTCATATCATATTTTGTCTCCTATAGTGAGACATGGTGTTCTCCAGTAATATTAAAATTAATTTTCAGAACCTATTCAGTGAAATCGTGTTTTAGAAATCGAGCAACTTATATGTATAAAGGAAGGAGCATGTTGTTTCATTTATTTCATATAAATTCTGAACTCTTACTTCTATTTATTAGGTGGAAAGTTAGTTTTGGAGACGGTTTTCGGTGTAATTCAGTGATTATTCTGATCTGTGAATAATTTGAAGATTATAGATTGTTTACTACTGGAAAACTCCATGATTCAATCTACGAAAACCAAACATGATTTGAAATGAGATATTTCAAAAGAACAATGGACCAAATTATAGGATTTAAGTTACATTTGAATTTTTTTATTTCAGTTTAGAGGCTGTGCTTTTCTAGAAAATACCATTACAATCAATATACGGCTGAGAATTATTGACTATCAAAGAAAAAGGTTAATTATTCAAACAAAGAAAAGAAAATAATATTAAACTTTCAGTGATTGCTTGAGCTATCTTGTTTAAGATGAATAACTATTTTCAAGTAAGTATAAACTAGGTATCTTAAATGTTACCAAAATTTCGCCTTGAAACTCACCATTATAGCCCTTTCTGACGCGCACTGGTAGCACATTGACGCATAGAGATGTGGTAAGAATAGGATAAAAGATAACATCTAGACAATATTGTATTACTGAAATTAATGCTGACAAAAAATAAATAAAAGTAAAATATGCATAAAGTTATTTCTAAGATGAAAATAATAAAAACTGTTTTCATAATATTTGATATTTTTACTGTGATGTGATTGACTGATACAACATTGATATCTAATCTTATTAATTTAACAAAATATAAAGATTAACCCAATATTCGTTATTTTTCAAAGATGACGAAGCAACGTGTCGTATATCATAAATCCCACTAAAGCCTATTGAACAACGTGAAAAATATCCCGGCGAATACTAGGATGATTATAATACTAGTCAGTTATTTAGTTAATCAGATGTAAATTATAGCTCAGTAAATTTATTCCTATTTTCAAATCTTAAAAATCATTTATTGTTATGTGTTAAATTACTTAAAGTTGTAAAAGTTTACGACACATTTTAGAAATCAGTCTGCCATAGGAAATGAACACACAATTAGGCAGCTGTCTCGCAAAAATACGAATAAAAATTATAGATATGAAAGAATTGAACTATTTTAATGATCGAATAGAAGTATAGGATCTAGAGAGAACTTATATTTATAAAGATAGCGGTTTCTTCGCTGCTCGCTGAAATAAGTGAACGATCGGGGCTCCCCTCATAAGTGAGAAGCACGCAAACAATAATCGTCGGCTATTTGAAGACAGATCGTTGTCATATACTGTGTCAATATAAGAGACAGCAGATCAACAGAAGAGATGGTCCTACATCAACATACTTTTAAAACTCCGAACAGTAGAGCGTATATATGTATTAATGAAATTAAACAACTAAGAATAATAATAGTAAAAATAAAAGCTATAAATACATAAAAGTGACTTTTCTGAATAAGGAAATGCGACATTAATAATCTTAAACAATATTCAATTATCCTTTTGATAGGATTAATTTATTTCATTATTTCAATTAAGAACGACTACCTCGTCACTATCGTTACCTAGTTTGGATTGTAGTAGTCTAAAGCAGTAAATTATTGAATTCTTATTAAAATATACATATAAACATCTATGAATTCACCGTTTTAATTAATAATAGAAGATGGATAATGCAGAAGGTGCTGATATATTACGTTTTTAAAAATTATTCTAATAAATGGTCATATTCTAAGCAGTGCTAGCATTGATTGGCAGACCATATGTGTGACCGGACAATTAGAAACCTCTTTGACGAGGTCATACAAACCCTCCAAATGGACATTGAATAGTCAGGCATTTCTGACTTAAGTTTTGTTCGTCTGTAAATGGAAAAAAAAGTTCAAACTAAGTCTAATTCGATTTACATATTTAGCATTTAAAACACTTTTGTTCAACAGTATGAATAGGTAATATTTTAAAATAATTAAGAATCTGTTTTTATAGCTCTTATTTTGCTAATTACACTAATACAATTATTAGAGCTGCTACATCACTCAATCCATGTTCTCAAATATCCTTAATATTCGTTCCCAAATTTTCAATGCTAAAATTATCAATTATGCCATTTAAAGTCAATTAGCTATTATGTGCATTAAATATATAGAACTTTTCCTATAATAAAGATAAGCTAGAATAAACAGATCTAAAAGATTAATAGTAAGCTTATAATGATTAAAGTTACACTTTTAAAAGATAAGGAATCAGCTATATAATATATTTTGTATTCCCTAATAGACATAGCTGTATACTGCTCTATTGCAAATGCTAGACATGCTACTCAGTACAATAAATTCGATTGCTGACTGCTATAATTCCAAGATTGTTTTAAACGTAATATTGCGGAATGGCTTATCTTCTTCGCTTCGATGTATTGAAAAAAAAAATTGTCTGTGCATTGTGAAGGAATAAATTATGCAGAAAATCATAATTATATATTTAAATTATATTAGTAGTTAACGCTGGGCCACCTACTCAAGACTTTTTATTAAAATAATTTTCATTAAAGTAATCATACCATAATGAAATAGTAAATATTTTAATAGTCTCTTTTCTAATTCCAAGATGAATAAATTGCTGCAGTGATATGTCTATAACGATGATAAAAGGGGAATGTCAGGTGGAATAAGAGTAATTTAAATTGACTTATTAGTGAGATAGTCAGGACAATCACGTGACTTCTCAAGTTTATCGGATACTATCATCCACTCTTGACGTAACAACACCCATTTTTAATCCTACTCATCAAGCGCATAAATTAGTTCTATTAATAACCCTGGAGCTGTGATATCAATTAATTTGTTTGGCATGTAGCTTTGACGGTTGAAGTAACTGCTTAATTTCAGATATTTATATAGAATACAATATTTTAGTTTGATTTCGATATTTAGTGAATTAGAAGGTAGTTATTATATGCAGTAAGGTTCTATGTCTTTTCGTATTATCGAATTTACTATTTATTCGACCACTTTCCTCCATTACCTATTGTTATTCAAAATAGCACACCTTTGACCAATCTTTTCGCGTAGGTTTGGTCTTCATAATTCTTACTCCCTATGAAGTACATAATATTGTCACCTATATAGCACATGACCTATATATATATTTATTTATATTTATTCATTTATTTATCGGTAAAAATGCGTAAAATAATTGTGCAAATTAAAATTCCTATTTTATAATTTATTCCAGAGAATAATACTTAACGATTATAATATAATTTCATTAGACGTATCCTCATAATTTACTTCGTTCATTCTCCGCATCCAATAAAATATTAATGTATAAATTTTACCCGGTATTAATGCGTTAATCAATATTGATTTAATGACTAATAGTCTTTGTACATCTGCTTTCAAAGAAATTCTGCACATTTTTATGGTATATTGTTTTTACATGATTATCTTGAAACAACAATTAAAACCATAAATTTATCATTTCAGCAGTTTAGTATTAAATTAGTATCATTGTGATTGTTCTAAACATTTTGTGCTAAAACAAGCAATAGTAGTAATGCTTCAATCTTGTATTGTAATTATTATACAGCATTTAGGTGTTTGTCTAAAAGATTAAAAATCTTCATACATTGCTTAAAAAGATGATGTTGAAAAATATTTGGGAATTTGGCATAACTATGTCTGTACTTGTCTCATAATCATTCAAAGTCTTGAACTTATATAAACCGTCGTATAAGTATTTAATTCTAAAGAATATTAATTTTTATGAAACTAGTGGGTTATCGATATGGGCTGTGTTGATATCAAACTATAATATTGGTTAATTAATTAGTACTAAAAGACGACTTTTCAGCCGTATAGTAATACATCAAATACAATATTTAATGCTTCCTGTATAGTTAAAGCTTATCACAAAAACCATGCTTTTCTTAAATAGTGGATCAAGTATTGCTTTGCAGTATATTATTTATTGTCTAAATTCATTTGAAAATAATGTACCAGAATAACATGCCCAATAAACGAGTAGTATGGGTAGAACATATAGTTTTCATTATTACTATACAAATTTGTTCCTTTAACAAATGCATTTTTATTACCATACGAATTTGAACATTAGTCTGAAATACATACACCCAATATTTTATTTAGATTGACTTATTGTTAGTTTTTAAACCATTTTCAAAATCAATTGCAAATCAATTTTATTGAATAATAGTTTTAAGGACGTTGACTATGTCAAAGGGAAGAAACAAGAATGTTCGTAGAAAATTACGGCGCTTCCAACAAGGCCAAAACGGTGTGAAATTGTTAGTTAATAAGTTTTTTTTTAAAATCAACTTTTAATATTTAGATTGCATATACAAGAACATAGAGTTTATGAAAATATAAATTCTATGCTATTATGATCACAACTAATGTTGAAGTTGACTTAATTTTTAGAGGGGATAGATTCGAGTTGCTGAAGAAGATTGCTGAAAAGTGGGGCAAAGAAATAGTATTTAATAGGACGTTGGATCCAACTGGCGGTAGATTTATCTTGTAAAAAAATTAATTTAATTATACTTCCATCACATGCAGTGTTTTACAGGTG
Source organism: Heterorhabditis bacteriophora (assembly GCA_964036235.1). NCBI lineage: Eukaryota > Metazoa > Nematoda > Chromadorea > Rhabditida > Heterorhabditidae > Heterorhabditis > Heterorhabditis bacteriophora. Next base: position 4,979,056 of record OZ038426.1, on the reverse strand, counting down.
TTGGAGGGTGTGAACAACATATTATCTATCTTGCTTTTGGAAATGTCCCATTTATAGTTATAGGTGCCAAAGGAATTGGGGCAAGTACGGCGTAGGTTTTTTAATTTTTCTTTAGTTTTTTATTTACATACAAATATTCTCTATACTTATAAGGATATAGATACATCTGTATGAAGCTTATTGAGCTTGAAGAAATATTTAGGGAAGCTGATGCAAACTGTGCTTGGAATTTCCTCTCATTTATTCAAAATTATGTTAGTAGGTCAACAGTGAATGGAATTCGGCAGAAATGGGTGAGATACTTTAAAATCATACATTTTTGGATAATAAAATTACAAGTAATTCTGTGCACATTTATTATACATACTTTTTGGTTATATAATGCTACAGAATTTTATTTTAGAGGTTATGTTGATCTATATAGCTCAGTTAGTTTTTTTTAAGATAAAATTTGATCTGACTAATATATTTTAGGTTTTAGCCGAGATAGAAATACTAGAAGTTGTTCGTGTTTGTCGAACTATTGAGGCTAAACTAGATACAGAACAATTTCATCAACTTAGAGAGGTTTTTTTTTAACCATATAGGTGTCCAGTCATCATTATGTTGGGATAATTCGTTTTGTTCTAATGTAATAAATTCTTGCTTTGTAGCTGAGATTTATAGCTTTATAATAGTTGAAAGTTACGTTGATTTAGGTTCCAGTGCTAGCAATAAATCCACCGGAGAAAATTTGGGCTCGTCAACTCCGTAATGAATTAAGACAAATATTTAATCAAGAACAAATAATTTGGGAACCATCTAAACCTACAATATTTACTGAAGTTTGTCTTATTCCTTTACATATCTTGTAATCCATAGTTTTGCTTATATTTGTGTTTAATTCTTAACGTGAACGAATTGTAAAAATATTTCAGCAGGCAATGAAAAGGAAGTTAGTACCATTGGAATCTTGTGAAGATAGTCCCAGCAAAAAACGTACTAAGATGGATGATTCTCAACTATCCAATAATCTTAGGACTAATGGGACAATAACATCTTGTGAAAAAGCGAATGATAATCTTGGAACTTCGAGTTAGTTCTAAAATGTTTATTTCAAGCTGTTAGATTCGATCTATCATGAAGATTTTTAAAATTCTACTTGCTAACTTGATTTATATTTGAAAATTTAGCATCATCATTTATTAGTTCAAGCCCTATTTGCCTAGATGATACTGATGATGAATATGATAATAATAATAATGATGATGATGATGATGATGATGATGATGATGATGATGATGATGATGATGATGATGATGATGATGATGATGATGATGATGATGTGCAATTGTTGAACAAGGTAAGTTATAATTTAATTTTTTGTTGTTGTTGTTTTTATTGAACACTAAATGTTTTAGGTTGCTAAGGCAGATGTATCATTAAATATTTCTGATAACTCATATAACAACGAGACGAAAAACTTATTGCCTAAAACATCTTTGTTTTCAAATTCTAAAGAACAGAAGTCAAGTGATTGTATCAACTTAGATCAAATGTTTGAAGGTTAAAATTTGTTACTTTTTCTCGCTAATTATTAAATATACTTGTAAAGAATATAACAATTATAGCAACCTAGACTAGAAAAAAATGTATATTAGAAAAAGTCTATGAGTGTATTCAGAAGAAATAGGATGAATAGCATTTTTATAATAAATGATTTCAATTTTTTAAACTTGTCTAGCTTTTAATGGATTTACAGTTATTGTGGGATGATATACATTTGCATGTTGGCACTTAAGTTTTAAACGCGTAGAATATAATTCTTATGATAATTGACAAATATGGACAACCTTTTAATCCCTACCTTTAACTGTATTTCTTTAAGGATATCCTGACTTGGCTAGTTGGTGCATAGCACGTAACATTCCTCTCAACTTTGAGAAGGATTTGATAGGAGTAGAGTGCAATACAGAAGCTTTATCCAATATCATTAAAATACAAGCGTACCGCAAGAAGTATGTAAAGGAATTCGACTTACTTGATGAAGATATTTGGAGACATTATCAGTATAATGCCCAGGTAAATTACCTTACCTTTAATCTCTCGACTAATTTTTATGACTTTTTTTTTTAGACAGATGAGATTTATGCATGGAAGATGGGTGTTCGAGAAATTCTGTTAACTGAATTTCAAAAGGTGATTCAAGTAGTTCTAAGTTCACTTGACTTTTGCATAATTTTGCCAGTTAGACGCCTTTTAATGCTTGTATATGCAGGCTTTTCCCCGTCAGCATGTTCAAATGTTTGCTGTTGGTTCAACGATCAATGGCTGTGGTAGTTATAACTCAGATATGGATATGTGTTTGTGTATACCCAATGAGGGCACCACAGATGAATATAATTTTGATAGAGGGTGGGCTTTAAAATAAATTTATTATATGAGTAACTGGGTTAACTATTAAACAATTATGATAGTTTTAGTGCGGCAATGCGCATTTTGAGGAAGTTGAATGGAATGATTAAGGGGAAGCCCACACTTCGTCGTTTAGTCAAATTTAGCCAGGTTGTTCCTGCCAAAGTTAGTTTTTGTCTGTGCCGTATTTATTTATTGTTAAGTTTCAACAAGAATTATATGATATCTGTTATATCAGCAAATTGTATTGTTATTAGGTTCCAATCATAAAAATGGAGATGCACCCGCCGAATGAGGAATTGGACTTAGACATTAATGTTAACAATACACCTGGAATATATAATTCACATCTTATACATTATTACTCAAGGTTAGCTGCTCAAAGGGTAATAAAGCTATTGCATTTTAACCTATATTTTATGAGTGCCTTTGTATAGCATTAAAAAATTACTAGATTGTGTTTCATTTACTATTTTATAATATAGCATCTAGTAAATACCATCTTTATTAATTCTTTATTACGCCGATGAAAAGTAGTTTTTATACTTTTAGGGTCGATCTACGGTTTCCTGCATTATGTTTACTCATTAAACATTGGGCTATTAACAATGATATTAATGATGCTATGAATGGTACATTAAACAGGTATGTGTTCATTTTTCTTTCTTATTGCGTTATTTATATGTGTAATTCTACATCACCTATTTATTCTTGATGATTATATGTTGCGTAAAGTAGAAATAGATTGTTCCTTTGCGTACTAAATCATGTAATCTCTTAAAAGTATATTTATAGTTACTCACTCATTCTACTCGTTTTGCATTATATGCAATGTGGAGTTCGACCTGCTGTACTTCCTAACTTACAGGTGAAATTTATATATACTACACTTGTTAGTTTTCTTCCCATATTAATATTCGATATTTGTATAGCAATTATTTAGCTTTATTTGTTTAACATATAATACATTCTTCTTTCCAGTTTCTATATCCAGAAAGATTTGGTTCAATGCCATCTTTATGCGAACTAAAGCTCTTCGGGACACTGGATGATTTGCCTGGTTTGTACTATTACCAAATATTAATATGAGATAATTATTTCCTAGTGTTTACTCATATTTGTATTGGACAGTTTATAGAATATATCTAACAACTTAGAAAGGCCGAAGAACATTCAAACGCTGGGCGAACTTCTGATTGGATTTTTCTACTACTATGCGTCATTCGATTTTTCCCATCATGCCATCTCGGTCAGGAATGCAAAGCGATACCCCAGGTTTAAATTACTTCTTTCGTTGAACGTTTTGTTCCTTAACTTTATACAAATTGAAGGTTAATTTTCCTTTAATACATATAAGTTATTTCAGAAGTGCTCTTCCTTTAGAGACTAGTCACTTCCAAATTTATATCGAAGAACCATTTGATGGGAAAAACACTGCCAGGTCTGTCCCGTATTTCGTTTATCACTATCTCTATATATTTTGAGCCATTTTAGTATCTCCTTATTTATCTTTTCAGATGTGTTTCTAAGGATTTTACAATGGAACGTATTCGACGAGCATTCCGATCAGCTAAAGATGCGTTTTCTAATTACGCTCCTTCATTAAGTAGGATAAAGGTCAATGTTTAAATGTGATACTTTTATTTTTAGCATTTCATTCGATTTAGCGTTTCTTTCATTTTATGCTTCTATTTTACATCCGGTTATTTTCTGGATATTGAAATTGAAATTATTTCAACTGTTTATTATTTCGTAGTTATAATTTTGTAATACAGTGTAAATTTAGATATAGTTAATTTTATAAACATCTGAAATTTAGGATATAATACATAAATCGATGATATTTTGTTGAGTTTTCGTTTTGTTACTTATTGAAATGTCAACGTAGATGAACATTAAATATCTTTAGAAACAGTTAATATTTTTGTCTTCAGGAATAAATTGTATTATACAATATATGTACAAGAATTACATTATGTCCTTAAGTATGGCTTGTAAGGTGAACTATATCCAGCATAAATTGAGGTTGGAGGAAAAACAGTGTTAGGTGGCTGGTGCAGTTGAGGTAATAGTGGAATAGTTCCTAAGCCGTAAGTAGGTGTTGGTGAACCATAGATAAGGGGAGTGTATTGCGTCTGCTGTGGTAGTATCATTTGCTGAGGAAGTGGAGTGTATAAAGTTTCCACAGGATTTCTCATGAAAGAAATATCTCTTGGAGGCTCCATAATTTGCGGTGGGGACTGCATGATCAAGGATGACGGCACGCATCCGCATGGTTTCGTATCCACTGTGCTTAATTGGAATAATAAAATTCAGTTCACTATATGAGACTAGGTTATGATTTAGCTGACGTTAATCTGTATTAGATGTTTTCTATATATACATGGAAACTTACTTGCATCCACAAGAACCTATGATATATTGAGAGTGCACATTTATATAGAGATGAAGAATAATTATTAATCGCATCCAGTTGTCTCAGAGTTGTAGATAATTCCTTCATGTTTGTTCGTTTAGTTCACTTTATACCAATTAAGTAGGCGGTCATGGTTAGTCGTTTACTAAGGACAAGTATTGTGATAAGTGAATACTTCGAGATGAGGACGAAACCGGCTTTTGCTGAGGTAGGGTGAGGGTTTAGTTTCGTAACACTTCTCAGGTAAAGAACAATTGTTTTTCTCACGAAGTTTATTACATTAAGAAATCTTAAATAAGACTACCTATTAGATGAGCAGAAATTAGTTAGTATTTAGAACATTTACAGGTTCTAGAGCACTTTTATACAATTAAAATGACTAATAGACCTTCTAATTTCGATTAATAATAATAATAATTTATTGGCATTTACATTATACGACAGAGAAATGTGATTTAAGTTCGATTTTAGACCAATATTGCAGTAATTTTTCAAAGTAATTTAAGAATAGAGAAAAAAGATGGTGTTTTCTGCATTACGAATGAAGGTTTATTCTAGATTCTTTTTAATATCTTTTTGTTAGAAATCGAGTGAATGTAGAAGATAGGGGATTGGTACTGGCGTGATATTAACTACATGAATTTGAGAAACTAAGACAATATACGTTATGAAAGCACTTTCTGATAACAACTTTCGGTTATAACAAAATTGGGCTATACTTAATTATTATTTATTTCCTAAATAATACACACAATTAATAATTTTGAGAATATTATAATCTGAGTTGTATATACTTAGTTAATGTTTCGAACTAAGCCCAGGCAGAGTTGTGATTATAGATAGTTTGATTTCCTCTGGCTTAGTATGTTTTAGGAAGTACTGGTCTAACATATCCACTATTCCCTATAAACATAAAAATATATAACACTTATTAAAATAAGGTCGTTATATACTTTGCATACCATATTTATTATTTAATTACGAATTGTTGATTAATTATGTACGCTATGCTCTATGCTTAATAAAAAATAAAGATTGGAAGTAGTAAAGAGATAGACTAAAATATATCAAAAGACACAAGGTTCGTCATCTTTAGAAACATTATTAAGCTACTGGATCAATTTCTGCATGGTTAGACCTACTAGCTCTGGATATCGTACTGAAAAGGCAGTGACGAATAAATCATTTTCTGATTTAAGATATAAAAACGGATACATTTGAAGAGAATTTGCTATTTCATTATATTATATTACTTACTCACTTTATTGCTTGGTAATACCATGAACAAAAATGTTAAGTAATTAAATACTGAGAGTTTAATGTACTCTTAATCTTCTTCTTATCACTTTCGAAGGTAAATTCTACTTTCCATATTATTCTAATAGGATTCTAATGACTTATTTTTAACTATATATGACAACTTCAAAAAAAATTCAGAAAAACTAATGCAAAGCTTTTTTTTAACGTCATTGTTTGTTATGGAAGAGTGCAAATTATATAATATGTCTTCTCATAGATAAAGCCTAAGCGCAAATTTTCTTTTTTTTGCGTATTAAAAGTAACCTACTAGCAAGTTCGGGTACTTATAAACCAGTAATCTTATTGGTTCCGAAATCACGTTCGCGAAACATCATATGAAGCAAATTATAGTTTTGAAAACATAATCAAGTCTTAGCGCTATATTGATAAACATTCTATTAAATAATAATTAGTCATTATAGTAATGTAACATTTGCAGTGATCATAAAGGTAAAAGGAATATTTCAATAGCTTACTAAAAATATAAATGTAGTTATTTTCACATAAGCGAATTTGTAATCTAGACATTTTTCTATAGAGATTGTAAATATCAATAGTTAAAATATTTTAAGAAAACTACAAAACTTACAAAGAAACAATTTTATTTCTCACCTTATTCTAATTTTTTTCACGTATATTCAAAAATTCGGCAATGTAAATTCTTCTATGATTTTACCTGAATCAAAGCAATACTGAGAGTGATAATTGGAGCGATCTGTTCTTCATGGTAGGCAACAGAAATAGCAGCTGAGATGTAGAGAGCTAGCTTTATGAAAAGCTGGAAGCTGTCATTTTTGCAATATTAAACTCTCCTTTTTACCCTCTACTATTTATAGTACGCTACGAACCTGAAGAAAATTAATAACATCTTTTAGCCACCATCTTCTTTCCGTCTTTTTATCAATAAAGTTGAGAAGCTTCTCAATTGTGGAACAGTTCTGTACAATTTTCTCTCTCAGTGAGTGCTACAATAAACGAAATTATTAATATTTATAATTTATTACCTGTTTCACTTTTTTTACATTCTCACCTACCTCATCAATTAAATTACTTGAAGCCTTATCCATGTTGTCTTCATTTTCTGAATTTTTACTAAATGTTACTTCTTCTCTAGGATTTTTATGTGGCCCGCATCGAACAATTTCTGGAGCATACGAAGCTACCTAAACAGTAGAATTTCCCTATATAAAAATATATTAAACGGCCGAGAATAAATTTTGAAATCTCTTATTTCATATGAAAATAACTTCTTCAATAACTCTGCACAGCACAGTCAGATCATAGGAAATTTTTCGGAGCACTTCATTTTCATCAGGTGGAATATTCAATTCATTGTGAGCTGAAAATTCACTAGATAACTTTTGTATGTACTGCATGTATTTAATTTTTTTAAATTGGATTTTGTTTGAATAATAAAACTAAATGTTATAAAAATTTACCTTCGATTATATTAGAGAGCTGATTGAGTTCATAAACTTCAACATAGGCAAAATAATTTTGGAATTTGGAGTCTTTTCATATTAAACTATTATGAAATTTTCGCTTAAAAATCTTAGTTTTACATTGTTTTAAGTTTGTTGAAACTACTGATTTAATTAATCATTACTAGATAACACTGGTCATCTTTCAAGTTTTTCAGATATATTAATTAGGAAATAAGATACTCCTTCGGATTAAGTCAGAACCAATAATTGCCCAACTCTTTGTTTTTATATTATTGTTTTTCAGGCTTACTAGTTAATTTAGTAATCTTTTGAATGGTTGTTTTAATTGTTTGTACTGTCTTCTGTGCGGAATTCCTTGTTTTTATCCCTCTTTCCAGCTCACACTCAAATATTTTCAGTGATTGTTGAACCTGAAGTGATTAAATAGATATCACCTGTATGGTATATTTTAACTTTGTAACTGAGTTAATTACTACTTATAAATTACCTTGATAAGATATGCTCTCAACGGACGCAGATACACTATGAATTTTTCCTGCCTGTTATCAAAAATTTCACACATCTTATTCCAAGAGCAACATAAAGGAGTGTCATTGAAAGAAACGTTTTCTCTGAAATTAGTCTGAAATATTTCCTATTTACCAATCTGTTTATATAGAATGAATACTTGTTAAAACATAAAACAAAACGCGTATTTCATTTGATCAAATCCAAATCACTAAACGGCTTCAGCAAGTAACGAAACATGCTAAAATTGTTAAGTGATTTCAGTTACGAATATCTTTATCAACTGATAGAGCTCTTGTCGATAGCTTTCATTTTCCTGTTCTTCAACTCCATAATATGTCTCATTCTAAAAGCGGAAATTCAACTTTTCGTAAAAGCAGCTCTATTATTGGCATAACTTCCCTATTGAAAGCTTCTGTTTGTTTATATTTTATAACATCTTAGTGCTAATAAAATACGTAGGTTATGGGTTTCAGATCCTAAGAAAATTGTAACTTAATTAAATTTCTAAAGTTGCATTTAAAATCCAAGTATTCATTTTCCATTATTTGTTAATTCAAAAAAATTTAAAATTTAAATCTTTTGGAAAATATCCCTTTGTAAAGAGTTAAGATAATGGATTTACAGACTTCCATCCATGAAAAATCTAATATCTCCGAAAAATCATCAAGAAAACAAACGGATAGTAAAAAGTATCAAACTATGATTTTTCGGGTAAGCAGAGCAAAGGAGGCCCTGAAAGACATGGAAGTAAGAATGCTAATTATTTTCAAGCACGATTTAAAACAATGAAGTCGGATTTTTCATCAAAGTATATTTATTGAAATTTATAATAAGCTTTTTAGAAATATATGGGGAGCAACAAGTATGTGGATGAGCGGATAGCTGAATTGCATGAAAAACTTGATACGATCAACATAAAGATGAGTACTAGTTATATAAAATACTATTATAAGGGATTTAAGTATATTATTCTAGCCATTTTTTGTCTTATATTATAGTTATTAATGATTGTGACCGGTATAATACATTATTTCATAACGGGTATCATTTTTTAGTTTAGAGATAGCGTAGCCACTACTGATATTTGCACCAAATCCACTGAGTCTACCATTAATCGCTTAAGTCCAATCAATCATCGTCGAAACTCGAAGTCAACAGCACTTAACGGCAACAACTACCACAAAGAATACTTTGAACAGTAATTATTCAAGTGCCAATCATTAAAAAAGAATAAAATTAGAGAAACAGTAGATCAAACACTAATAGCCTATTGGAAATACTATTAAAACTAATAAAATATTAGATCCAGGTATCCATGTGAGAAAGAGAACACCATGTTTAAACCAATGGATCTTAAAAAAAATGATATAGGGCAAGTAATAAAGAAACTAGATACTATCGAGCTGATTTTGCAAAGGTGAGTTTCTATTACGTTACATACAATTATTAGAGCTATTGAAAAATAATTCCTAGGACAATAATGTGATTTAGAATAAATTTTTTGTATGTCCTACTATATTATAGTTGGTTTCAGACTAACCGGCATAATGGAATACAACTCCTCACCCATTACCAGTAGAAATATTTATGGTTGTCATGAAATAAATCGAATTTTTGAATCAGTTAGTATCAGTTTAGTTAACTATATTGCTTCATATGCATAGTACTTATAATTTATAATGTTATAGGCCCTAAACAACCTATCAGGTTCTTTGGAGGCTCTTACAAATCTGCAAACGATGCCTGCGGTTTACATGAGTCAATCAAAAGGCTTAAAAAGTAAAAAAGAGATTCAGGATCTGAGAAGATATATTGAGGAGTTTATAACTAAGCTCAAACAATCGGTTAGTTAACAGTCGAAATATTAACTTGAACTTAATTAAGCATTTTAAAAATATTTATTTTCCCTGACTGAAGCCTACGTTGCACCGACCGTTTAAATTCACTGGCAAAACTTACTGCACTCTACAGCAATGAGATCTATAAAAATATCTTCTTCATAACTTGATTCTAAGTATAACTTAAGGAAAAGTAAAGCATCCATATTAATAAACAAAATATAGAATTTCAATATCAATTAATGAGATAGGATAATTTTCATTTAAAATATTAATGCTCCTAAGTTTTGATCTGTGTCAAAGCTTCATTATCACTATTCCATGATGTATAGCTGTAATAAATGCTATTTACATCTTTATTGTAGATTTTAACTATACAATAGTATATTATAGAATGCAGAAAATACTACAGTAAAATGCTGCTGTTCTAGAAGTTAACTTACGAAATCGCCTTCGAAGATACTAATGATTGCATTATATGTACGCCTTCATCTGCTACTACCACCATATCCTCGATTATCTCTTCTATATTTTATTAATGATCAAAGGTAGTGATAAAACAGTTATTTAGGAAATTATATTGTTATTAACCGATTATCACTTTTTTGACTTTTCAGAAATAAAGTTATATACATAGAATTATTTACTTTTGAACAAAAAAATAAGTAACGTGGTGAAATATCTAATTTCATCATGTATAGCTCTGTATTTCTAAAATTATTCTAATAGCTTTAAAACATAAAAGTTGATCCGAAGTCTCAAATTATAAGTCGCTAAATAAAAAACATAATTTGTACTAGGGCAATTAGAATAACAAATAGTTTAAATTTCAGCTTTGTCATGTAACCAAAATGAAAATGATCCTCACAAGTAGTAAATATCTTAAGGAGGAAGTTTATTTGCAAAATAAAGAGTGATAAAATTACTATTTATGAGATTTTCAGTATTATGACTCCACTTACTCAATAACTATCTTAGCCTCCTGTGAAGGATTTCTTGCTATTCCATTTGGCTTCTTTACTGAGGCTGATTCCTCAATTAAATCCATATCATAAAATTGCATAAGGGCAAGATTGCTAACCTGAATATGTAAATTTTAGTACACTGTTAAAATTAAATCGTGAAATTATCTGAGACTTAATCTTCCAAAATCTAGTACAGGGATACATAATCCACTGAATACATCTCTGAAATACTTCCTTAGATTTATTAAGGTTTAGAACATTGCAACTCGTGGAGAAAATATAAAAACTGGACTCTAATATTTACATTCTATGTAATTTGACATTTACAAATTGGAAAGTTTCCGATCGATTTACTTTCTTGAAATGACAACCCCAAGTAGTTATTTTGAAGATCAACTAAAGTCTTCTAAATTTTATTCGTTAACGTAGAACACCTCTATAATTTAGCAAAAATCATTGAAGAAGGATTAAGCATAAGAATTGATCATAAGAACTATTTTAATAAGACTTTTAGCGTCTAGGGATATAATGAATTCTAATGCCAACTATTTTTCAGACGCAATGAACAATATGAACTATATTACTGAAGCCTCTACAATTATTTTATTAAGTAAATTTAATGAGTGGTGTTTCAAATCAAGACATAAGATTGAATCTAAATAATAACTTATTCTATTGGATGTATGATAACAGCCTAACTATGAAGAAAGTTATATATTATTAATTGGAATTTGGCTAACTGTAGATTTCCGTAATACTTCTTCTAAATAACGATACACTTTTATTGATAATTCCGTAACTAAAAATGCAAAGAATGTAATACAGTATCTCAATATCAAATGAGAAGAGTCGCAGTTTCTAGCATATTTGTTGACGAGATAGGTACGACGATAACAGTTTTTTAATCGGAGCAATACACTACTTTTGCCTATATATAAACAACGGCTGACTCTTTACTTCCATTCCAATGTTTAATATCAATCATGGGTTACTGACCAAGCAACAAGTACCAATAACTTTACACTGATTAAAGATCAAAGTAAGGTTTATAATAAAGCCCTTAAAAACATTATTTCCAGAATTTCTATTTTTATGAATATATGAGTTACTAAACTCATTTCGATCCCATGATATATATGAATCAATAAGCTTGTTTTATTTATAAAGCATAACTTCTGAATCACAATTTTTGTTGACAAAATTTCTTAAAGCTAACACCTCAGCTGTAAGACGCTGGACAACTATTTCATGGTACCTACATAACGCTATATTTCTGTTGATATCACTTCTTTGATAGTAATAAACGTGATATTTGATTTCCATAAAACCCAAGTCTTTTCTGAATGTCTAAATTAGATCAGTACATCAGTGATAAAATTACTTTATAATAAATTAGTCAATAATTTAAAGAAAAGATAAGTAAGAGCTAAGACATCATTATGATAACATTCAACATTAAATTACCATATTTCCTGATATTTTAGTGAGAGTGAATAGATAAATGAATAGGTAAGTGAATGGTTAAAGAGATCAAAACTAGGACTAGATAATACTGACAGAAAAAACAATAGTTTGCTCACCCCTAGCGTTGTTGTACGTTTGAAAAACAAATAAAAATAAAATTGTTACAATCAAAAACTTAAATACTTAACAGTTTTTCCAAGCGATCTTCTAAATCCTTCTTCTCTATTTTAAGTGATTTAATTTTTGCTCTGAAATAAATCATTTGTTAGATATTTATGTAAAGCCATACCATTTCCTAAATGCCACTTTATTACTTACTTTCCTTTCTTCTTTTCATATTCAAGTAATTTGACCAATATTTGTCCTTCCTCACGCAATGTTGCTATCAAACGACTCTGATCGGATAGAAGCTTTTGGATTTCTGTTAATTGTATTATCATGTTTAAGATATAGGTAATTGATTATCATAGTAATGATTGAAAATGGAACACTATAAGTTCGAATTCAACATACGTTCATCGGCCACAGATTCATTCAGAGAGTCATTTTTTTTGCACCGTAACATCTGAATGTGGTAATTACAGTATAAAAAATTTAGTTACTTTAGAATGCATGATTATTGGAAATCCATATCTGCAATAAAACGATAACCTACCCTAGCTCTGAGATTAACGTTCTCTTCAACAAGCGCAGAAAGTCTACTGTTGATAACTGTTCGCTCTTTCCGAATTGTTAACAACTCATTAGATAGTTGTTCACAGTAGCGTCCTAAATATGATTCCCGTTGAGTAAGAATTTCCACTTCTCCCGCTAGTCGATAAGCAGTAAGTTCCCGATCAGATGATAAACCTGAACATTCAATTCAAAGATGAAGACATCAAAGAAACATAGAAATTACAATTTGTACAATATTTAAACATTACATTCATGTTTGCACTTGAGGTCAGCAAGTTCTTCAGTTACAGCCTCCAATTTCGATGACAGTGTTATTATTTTGTCTTGTTTGGAATTCTTGTATAATTGTAGTTTTTGCTTCATCTAAGCACAATAGAAAATAATTGATAATGTTAATAAGTACCAGACCAACAAATCATGATTAAAATATTGACGATGCAATGATATTTCACCCACCTCTTCATTTTTGGCTCGCTCGTTGTCTAGTTCCAACTTGATGCACGTGGTTGATCGCCTCTCTCGTTCCAATTCGAATTCTAGCTGGGAATACTCAGTGGCATCGATTGGATGGTATGTATGTATATGCCTTCATATAGATCTTATAATAAACAAAAAATTTTAGTATCCCATATCTTCTAAGTTGCGGATTACATATATTCTTTCTAAAATTATAACTACTCATATAAATAAAAAGTGGACATAGCTCGATGATTTGAATAAAAGAATTAGTGAAGATAAATTGAGAAATAGCTAAAATCGCTAAGTTTGACTTCTTATTATTAAAACGAGAAAAGAAAGTCGGGATCAAATAAAATATAAACTGTGTTCATATGAAACGCCTGCATCTACTAGTCCCATAATTAACGATAAAAGTAAAATATTAAGAGTAACCTCCATCAGTTGGTCTCTTAGTTGAATCACCGATGGAACCGGCTTTTCTTCTTCCATCCGTTTACGTTGATTAGCCAGATCTTGCTCTAATTCCTCATTGCGGGACTAAAATTCAATTTAAATATAGTTATATTTGTTTCATAGATAGCACATGTAAACCAATTGTAGGAAGGCTCCATAAATGAAATATGATACTACTATAACAAGTGTCATACGTCAGTAAATATTATGGAACAGTTGAAGCCTATTCTGAAATAATGTAACTATAAAGTATATATTATGCTTCTTAATATATTAAGGCAAAACTTACATGTAAAATTTCAACTGCAGCTAATGCGCTGGCTACCTTTCGTTGTGCTTCTGCAATTATCTCAGCACTATCAATCTCGGACTTTCTCTAGAAAAATAAGGAATAAAGAATTGAGATAATAATGAAAGAATATAGAAATAAACTCAAATAACCTCTGTTCTATTTGCCTCTTTCAACATATGTATTTGTTCTTTACATAATGTCATCTCCTCTTGAAGACAGTTCATCATAACATCTTGTTTCTCGAGCAACTGTACAAGTTCATCAGAGTCTGTCAATTATATATATATATATATATATATATATAGTATGAAGCTATACATCTGTGAATACTAAATTGTTTAAAGGTAATATTACGAATAATACTTCCTTTTGACATATATTTAACTTACCAGGCACAGGATAATCCATTACTTAGTGACTCGTATTGCATATGTAATTATATATAGAATACTAGATGGACCTAAAAGAATGAAGATTGTATCATACTCAGTTGTGGACGGGTATAAGTCATGAAGGATTTCAGCCTGGCAAAAAGGCAATACGACATTGTACAACAGTAAGAACAACCTTTATTTCTCTACATATCACATAACAGTAGGAATTCTCAGATATTATACTTCGGTAACTGGAGAAGAGAATAGAATTACAAAGTAGAACAGCATAGTGGTGGTGGATGTACGAAAAAACATAAATATAACATACAAAATAATAAGAAAAACAGTTATGACATTTGTTTCATACAGCATCTTACAATCTCTTTCCCAAAAATTAAAAGAACGGAAGTGTAAGCACTGCTGCTAACTGAACTTATTTTGCAATATAATCACAGAGATGACAACTAACATTCTTTTTCACTACAATTTAATATTTAAAAAAGTAATATTTAAATAAATGATTCAGGTATTAAAAAACAATCTATCTGGCATAAAAATATTTAATTTCAATATATCCTTGCACAAATTTGTGGGTGGAGAATAAGAATATCATGGCTTCGACAGAAGTGAAAAAAGGAATTCAGAAACCCATTACCAGGCAAACATAAAACACCACAAACGGTAAGGTTATTGAGGTTTTACCTAAAATGCGTACTTGATGTGTGATATATATATATATATTAAACAATATCACTCACTGCTTATTTTGTTGATCCTTGAGATGAAGTAGTAGACTCTTCAGCCGGCTTACGTCTTTACCACCTTTTTGAGCTTTTGCTTCACATAATTTTGCAATTTCATCCCACTGAGCACTTTCACCTTGCTCTCGACCAAAAGCAGCCAAATGATCTTCTTCAGCTTTCCTGAAAGATAAATTTACAAATGAGAGACTAGAACTAAAAAGCACATCAATTCACTTAAAACATAATATTAATTCTTTAAAACACTTGCAAGCATAAAATAATACCAAAAGACCCATAAACCTATTGCTATCCCTGGTTCCCTTAAGAGTTGCTTCTCTCTGTTTGTACCAGTCGTCCAACTCTTTTTTAGCCGCGTCACGCCAATCATTTCTCTTTTTATCCTCAGCTTGATCTTAAAGATATAAAATACATTAGTAGTTAAGTGACTTCAAATTGAGCTCAAAAGAAAACGTCGGAAGACATACCTTTCTTCTCAAGAACAACTTTTTGTTCTTCTCTCCACCTGCGAATATTTTCGGCTTCAATTCGAATCATTGAAGATGGTACAGGGGAAGGACCTGTAGAACTGCCAGTAGAATTGTTACTGTTGAATCCATTTCCATTCATAACGGGAACTAAAGTAATAAACATTCATTTATATAAAACGATAGTGGTAAATCAAAAATATATTTCATTACTAGTATCCAAAATTCGATAAAAACTACTTTCAATATAAAGCAAATAAATTCGCAAATTATTCAAGCACTATTTCATGCATAAATAGATATATAAAATCATATTTCTAAAACAATAATAGTAAGTTCAACAGAAATAATAATGAATAAATCTAGAATCACTAGCTGGTTGAGCCTGAAAGTCCATAGCAGCCAAATCAACGCCAGAGTCACCCCCACCAACTGATGGGGGATCAGCATCGGCAACCACAAGATCATCAAAATGATCAGCTGCAGCAGCAATTACAACATCTGCTAAAATGAAATTTTGAAAATACTAAATGTTAATAAAGTACCAATAGTTATTATTCTTCCTATAAATTTAGAACAGTCAAACACTCGGCAAATTCAAGGAGTATTCATCCCATGACAGAAATAAACAATGTTATTTATCGCACCTGGTGGTTGTCCTAGGGGTGCAGCAGCAGCACCTTCAATGTCGGCAAACATGTCTTGCTCTCGAGCCAAAAAATCTGCAACTGGATCAGCCATGCTGAAAAAAATAGTCTATATTTAACAGAAAATTAATGTTACAAGAATCACTCAGAACATAAGAAGATATGAAACATTATTCTATAACACTCATAGATTGATTCCACTATTACTTACTGTACTATCTTACAAATGTAAAAATAAAAATACGAATACTTAATCTACCAAATTCCCACCTCCAACAAGACAGATCTATAGAATCCTGATTGAACGAATGACGAGATCATACGCAACGCTGCCGCATCGCATCATATGTTTTCCCTTGTTCAGGGGAAATACTCTAGTCAACTTTGTTTAAATGTTTTCATGGCTTTTACGAGTTAAAATAATTATTGTTTTTTCAAATTTTAATTAGAGGCTGCAGTTTATTTGTACTTATTTCAACGAAAACAATAGTTAAAAATATAGTAGCTATATACTGAAACTAGTATATTTCAAGAAAAAATCTTAACTATGACATTAATTATATTCCAGACGTTAATGTTCTTTTTTGTGTGGTCTCGAATTGAATTTTTAGATAATTTTACATATAAAATCGTGTCATTATTTTAATTCTTAACTAGTAATGTATTTTGGGTGGTGCCGACAAAGGATTTATTTGAATGTTCAAGTCATAAAATCTTAAATCTTTTAGAACATTATTTATTCTTAAATTTCTTCAAAGGTATATAACCCGTTCATCCTAGTAATATTGCATTATACATGAAAACAATGCTAATATTCAACAATATTAGGAATAACATGAAACATTTACAAGTATGAGGTAATCATTATAGGAAATAGAGTACTGTGGCAACGTTAATGGAATGTATATAATCTGTAGCAATTTAATCCTAGTCTACATAGTTGAAGCTTCTTCGTTTATGATATTAAAAGCAATTTTTGATAATCCGTGACTGATCTGCACTCTACGCGAACGATAATCATCACTGATGAAGACATTGAGGCCAGGAGTAGATAATATTGAAAATAGTGTGGAATCCGCTCCTTCTGATGGTAGAAGTCGACCAAAATCCCAATCGACAATCATTGAAAACGAACTCTGCATGAAATTTAACTCTTAGCTTTCTAATTTAATTCTTATTCTTATTGTTTTATTTACCTTCATTAGCTCGGCAACTCCTTGCAAAGTAATGTGAGTCATACAATTGTACAATACAATTGTAGTGGGTGGACTATTTTTCCATGCTGTGAGTGTTCTATCCGTTATTTGATTTATATACTTTGTTGATCGAGGCTGAATGCGTAATGCCTGTAGATTCGGAACTGAGACCAATACCTATAAATAAGCTTTGTTCCTTTTATGCAGTTATTTACCTATTTCAAATTATCACTTTTAAAAGTCATATCACAAGTTCACTATCATTACGCTTTTATAGTTTCCGGTATTTCCCCCTACCTCTTCTCCCGATTCGAATCACATGCCCCTCTGCTGTGTACCAATGGCGCGCTGACAGTTCTGTCACAGTTGTAAAGATATGAGACAACGGTTCTGACACATATGTTTTCATCTGACACACCGCGCTGTCAGACCTGACGTTGTCGAGAGTAGGTGTGTGTTCCAACTTCAGAGACGCCATCCAGATTCCCCATCCCTTTTCCCTTTACCCACCCTAATTACTAAGACTTTAAAGCTTGGAAATACAGTGGACCGATACTTAAGATAAATATCAGTTAACATAATAACTCTTACTGTTTTATAATAGTTTATAATACAATCCCTCTATTAATTGTTAAACCTCGATATGAACCCTTTACAAGTACTTTTTTTTAGCACATGAAGAAAAACAATTTTTTATTGAATACCTTATCAGATATGATATCCTGATCGAAATGACAGAAGTCTAGAGTTAGAGAATTGATGTTAGTCCTTGATAACAGCGATATCATTTGATCTTCAGTGAGCGCCATTCGGGAGAGAGTAAATGAGAGCGAGTGGACAGAGCTATAAAAAATTTTCCTACATAATGTATTATATGATATAAAAGAACTTCCAAAACTAACTTTTGGCTTATCACATCAAACTTAACCGCTCAAAATATCAGCTGATTTTTCGTTGCTTTGGCGTAATCTGCTTGCACTTTGTCAAAGCTTTTGTAAAAAAAGAAAGTGTATCATACTGAATTGAGCGATTATTCCGATATACTGCATATATGTCAGTCTCGCAGCAATCAACAAACAAAAACTTAGAGTGACGGGAACAAATGGAAAGATCAGGTTTTTAAGTAGGAGTAAATTAATAAGAAAGGAAACAAGGAGTGAAAGTTATCTACCTAAGATCGTTCCATCTAGCAGTCATCATACTGTGAAATGCTGTGTTAACAGTTACGCCATCGAAGGACAATCGTTCAATTATTTTAACCTGGAAGAGAGGAAACCATTACCTCTATATTTGTTATATACTGTATTCGTTTTTCTCTTTTACCTGTCTCATAGCTTCTCCAATCATTAAATTATCTTCATAACTTGGCCCCTCTTCACTTTCTTCCACTATTTGTCTGCTCTTTTCCTTTCTTTTTATAGTGACTACCATTCTCTTGTGGATCTTGTTGTTTTTAATTAGCTGGATTCTTCCAACTTCTCTTGCTCTTTGGGTGTACGTTCGCATTTCAACGCTTCAAAATAATAATTTATTGTACGCAAAAATACGTTACCACACTTGTACATAAACGAGAGCTAGATCCAAATAAATTAAATTGGATATGAATACCTATAAGCATTAAAAAAGCAAAAGTAGTATTACCTGAAGTCTTCAACTTTTGGTCTCCCTAAGTTGCTTCGTTCAACTATGCGATGCATCCGCTTATTCATTCGTTTTGCTATAGATACGGTAGTTGGTGATGCACATCGAAGTACATTTATAAGAACTTCTTCAGGCATCATTGAGAAGTCCATCTGTATACAAATATAAAGTATTATTTTCTATATATATATACTATTCAAAGCGGCTATAAGGTAGTTAAACAATATGTTCGTATTTCTTTTAATCAAAGTATACAGTTTTACCATTAGAAAATAAATTGTTATAGCACATCATATATCAGAAAATAGATATAGAAATAAAACTTTTATGCAATTCAAGGTTAGCTCGAGTCAATTAATTATTTGGTAATACAATTTCAAGAATTAGAAGTGTATGCAAATCAATATATAATAAAAACCCAAGAAACAAATGTAATTATAAATTTTATTACCTTTTAGGTAGACTATATAAGTCAGAAACCAATTCATTTGGTCATAGTAAGGATCACTTCAGCGATTGTGCATTTTATTTTCATTGAAATGTCTTTAAAAAACTGTAGCATATGGGAAACGATGCTTTGGTTAATTGAGGTTTCTTTTCGTTTTATACCGGATGTTCTTCGGGGCGTGTCGTTGCGACTCATTTACGACGAACTGTCAATCCGGCGGATTATTGCTTACTGTAACAGCTCCTAGAGTGAGATAAGAAGTTGCCAAACTAATAGTGACATCTTGGCTTTTTTAAACCTAGTGGATTCAACGAATGGAATGTTCTAGAAATGTCAGTCTATAGCGGCTATCACCACTAAGGAACGATGATAAAACTTAAACAACTGAACACATGTAGGAAAAAGGATACGAGATAAAATAACACTAGGTATATTACAAAAAAATGTAGGTGGTTAAATATAAGTTGGATAAACAGTATTCTATTAATGTATTAACTGGGTCTATTAAAGTATTCGAAATGTGTTCAACCAAAGTAGGGCATCTCAAACATTGATCTTATAATTAATTGCTGCATCTTACGGGATAATTTGTGCAAAATCCAAGATTTTATTACTTATTCTTCTCTACTCGTTGTTCATAGATCTTTTATTCCTTCTATCCCTGTCTTCTAACAGGCTCGGCAGAGGCGAGGTTCATGACAGATGATTGACTAAGGAGCTTAGATACATACGTGTAAATGACAGGCGGCCCTCTTGCAAATGATGTGTCACTCAGTTGTGACGGAAAGCACCCTGATAAACCTAAACCCCTTTTAATAGAGACATTTCTTAGAATTTTGCCTTAAAATGAAAAAGCTATAGGAACAGTTAAGTCAAGTAGTGACATTTATAACTAGTTAAAATAACCTCAATTTTAAGTAAGATCCAGGATATGCACTCCATAAAATTCCTTGTGACAAAATTAAGTAGAAAAAATAGAAGGAATAAAGAATTATAAGGAAACAACAAAAGCAACATCAATGACAATGTAGCAATTATCCAGAGAATGCGAATAATACTTCAACACTATTTAAAATTGTGTATAGTGATATCGTTAGTTATATGGAGGGAAGCAGGTTTAGCATATAAGCACGATTTGATATCTATTACCAGTGTATAGATCCTCCCTTTAAGAACTACTCCACAGCCTCGTTGTGATATATCCGTCCATGGCTGGCGAGTGTCAGGTTCGCTGAGCGACTTCATTCGTCTTCTGTCAGGCCCTATAATATGACACACACTACTGTCCGACCCAATCACCCTCGTCGGCCCCTGTCACATACAATTCGCCTGCCCGTCGCGGCCTGCGCGTCCCACGCTCATATGTGAACCCCGGCAGTAGACACTACACATTATTGCATGCACCAAACAACTGATGGCAACTGCATTATATAGTTTTTTTAAAATCTACGTACACGAAATTAGTATTTTAATAATTTGTCATTTTATATGAGTGAATAATGTGCAAAATTATGCAAACACTTTCAAATTAAAAGTACTGTTAATGGAACACTAATTTCAAATCACTAGAAGTTGACCTCTAATTACAACAATGGGGCATAATAATTATTTGATCAGATACGACAAGATGGTGGGTGACATATGCGTAGTGGCAGGTTTACACCTGAATGAACATGCGCGAGGAACTGTTGGTGCGAAATCACTACCCAAATGATGGAACTAACTACTCTATAGATAATATAAATAAATATAGAACGGAGTAAATAAAGACAGTGACTATTTATGATAATAGATCTGATAATTCCTTATAAAAGAATTTTCCATTAAATAACTGCTACCCTGTGTATTAAGAATTTCTTGTAACTATGTCTCTTTCAAGTACAGGCTCTTCAAGACGCACCATCACGCAAAAAATAAGATTGGTCTCACACAATTGACTCGTTACTTATAAAGCCACTAATTTATAGGAAGAGTGGAGTACTTCGAAACGAGGGTGTCTCTGCTGCTATATAAATGGATGGATAATGGCAAGTTTAGTTATTCATAACTATTAAAAATAACTTTTATATAGTAATATAGTATCTATGAAGTAAATAAAATATGAAGTCAGTTGTGAAGTGATGTTGATTAAATTTTGCGAAAATGGAATGGACAATAGAATAAGTGATAGTACACACATCGTAGAAAAGTCCATGTTAAAAGAGGTTATCCTAAAGAAGAAAATAACAAAAGTTAAATATTTTTAAGTGGCAAATTTATAGAATGGAATAGGAAGTAAGATGTTATTCATGGAAATAGTGGAAGATCCGTATGGAAGCCATGTCTTGTGTGTATTAATCATTATCTACGCTCTTGCGCGTCGTTGATCCATCAAGTTTATGGATAGGAGCAGAGAGGACACATCAATCAGTAAGGGAGAAAGACCAATGCATCACGAAGTAACTGTTTCAACTTCAGGCTCATTCTATTCTTTTCATTCTCTATTCCTAATATCACAATCCTAATTCCTTCTATATATATATATATCCTATTGACCAACACTATTCTAATAAATAGAGAAACTGTAGATGAAAAGTGTAGAATGTATAAACCTAGAAATTATTAAAATTAGTTGTTTCTGTCTCTTTAAATTTTTCCAAAGATCATATAAATTGATGTCAATCGAAAATACCTAGACATCCTAGACTCATTGTCTCTATGATATATGGTCGTACTTTGTAATCAAATGAATACCTAAAATAGGTGAAAGTGATGAGATGGCAAAATTTTCTTTAACACAGATAACAGTCGTTATGCCTTCTTAGCACCGTTCTGCACATAAGATATTCACTACAGCATTCTTTCATTATCAAGAGTGGTCGCCAGAACGTACACAAGATAGAAGAGAAATGTGATGTAATATACTATAAAAGTACTCAAATATGACGAAGTGATACTCGATTGAATACTGAAATACATTCGGTTAGTCAAAAATGTCTATAGGCTTAGTAATAACTATTCGCGATACAAATCTATATAGCACTTCATGCAGATGTACTTTTGAATGCGGCAGGTGTTTTACCTTCGGCTTGCGCATGTGAATAGAGAGAGTACGGTAAACACTTGGAGGGATTAAAGAGCGGAAAGAGTGTTGAGAATATAGGCAACGGAGCAATGGTGGGACTGAAACATTCTCTGAAGCGAAAACGAAGGCAATATAATTTATAAGATAAAGATAAAATAAAAATATCGAAATCTTTGTCAGAAAAAAGATTAAATTAAGTTGTGCTTAATAATTAATAATAATAATATTATATAGAAGTTAATAGAGGAACAAACTTTGACATTTTGGGAAATAAAAACTAAAAAGTTTGATTTACTTATAGCTATAACTAAAATAAATGAGCACCACCACCAGAATTCTACCCTAAATTCCCTGCGAATCTTGTTTGACATCTTGTCGTCTGAGCGCCTTGGTCCCGCCTCCTTGTCATAAGTGGCAACGGATGAATGTTGTCAGCCACCGACAAGAAATACGCATTTTATTTAAGATTATTTTATTCAAGTACTAATAGATGAAAATATGGGTCTAATGAACAAACTAATTATTCAAGCTAATTAATAAACCTTGAAAAAAAGTTTATTTCCATTTAAATATAGTGGAAGGCAAGGCAATATAAATCATGATTTTCCCAAAATTGTTCACCTGTCAACATACCTACGGTCTAACATTAATGTCTGTCAAATAGATGTCCCAGGTAGGACGATAATCTAATGTGGCGCCTGAGTTTCGACGCACGGGTAAATGTGAATCGACTCATCAAGATTCAATCGACAACGAAGATATGGAAAGGGGTACAAAAGAAGAGTATTGTAGGATAAATGGCGTACATTCTAGCATACGGTCTAAGAAAAAATAGGCGCTAGAGTAATTAGTTATTAAGAGAAAATATAACATGAATACGCAATATAAGAACACAGAAATTTTGCTATTAAAAAGTAAAACAAAGAAATAAGCGAATTAAGGAAACTGCACTATAGTTGGAGCGGGGGGCTATCCAAGCTTGATACAATACCCAAGGTGCTATGCTGCACTAAGAACAAATGTTAACCCATTGTTCATAAAATGTACCCCCATTAATTTCTTGCAGTCATTTTTGTCTTCCGATCCGCCACTGGCATTAACACCTGTACAACTAGCTATTTTCTAATATAATTTACTATTATAGGCTATTCGAAACTTGTACTAACATTAATACATCTTTATACAAGAGTAAATTTAAGTACGACATTTCCATTATATATTAATTCTTTGATAAATCAGTTTATTGTTACCCTCAATATTAATTCAATAAATGACTGTGGCTTGATGTCTTTAGACCATCGATATCTCGTTAGAGCGCTGAAAAAGTTATTCAATAAGTGTGTGCATAAATTTACTAGATTACAATAAAGCGGCGCGCTTTGATCGCGGTATTTACATAGATTTATAAGAAATGGGACGACAGTGTGAAAAGGCACATTTCGCTTAGATAATGACTTCTGGCGTTTTCACACTTTTATCGGTATTCTTATGATTATATACTCTCATCTCTCACTACCTATAGTTAACTAGAATTATAGGCGTTTAATTCAAATAATCTTATCAATCAGCGCCCACCCCATACAAGAAAAGAAACTAGCACATTAAAATGCAAAAGTTTTATTACTTTATATTCCTATGAGAGAAATCCTTCAAATAATTTATTAGTACGCACTAAGATAGAATTTGCTATATGGAAGCCATGATCTTCCATTCATTTTATAATGATTACGAGGTAAATTGGACCAAAGAGTAGGCCATACATTTCCGTGGTGTTAGATGTAATTGGGTAGGTCTTGGCCACCTAAGTGTAAATCCTCTAATTAACCACAAGGTGTCATCGTAAATGACGATAATTCCAATCTTAAGTCTTAAATTGTGCAATAATTGAAACTAATATACCAAATATAACCGCATGAAGATTATTATCCTACGCAACCAGATAATCAGAAGACAGCCTTCTGTAATCCTCTAACTTTTAAATTTCAGTTTTTTCCCCTCATTTTTGGTTAGCACTTAATATGCTTTATTAGAAATAACGAGATCAATACATTTAATGACCGATTACAAAGTAAAAAAAACTAGCATAGTTCATCAAGACAAACTTATCACGTGTCAATTAATGTAGCAGAGGCTGATAACGAGATCTGCAACCTTTCTTTGGCCAGCACCGCCAGGCGGTTGACAGTTCAAATCTGATACAGAAGAAGCGAAAAAGTGACAGAAAGAGAGAAAAAGCGACGGACCT
This sequence comes from Heterorhabditis bacteriophora, assembly GCA_964036235.1. Taxonomy (NCBI): domain Eukaryota; kingdom Metazoa; phylum Nematoda; class Chromadorea; order Rhabditida; family Heterorhabditidae; genus Heterorhabditis; species Heterorhabditis bacteriophora. The sequence goes on along the minus strand of OZ038426.1, from coordinate 4,954,003 downwards.
GTAATGGAATTGTGAAACACGCAATCAAATTGGAGTGGTTTCGGGGTTCGGAAGGTCGTTCAAAGAGTGAATGGGGTGCTAGGAGAGGAAAGTTTCTGGTATTCTTCTAGTGATATTTTCGTAACTAGACATACCTTAAACCTCTCTATATCTCCAATATATCTTCATCGTTCGAATAGCTTTTCTTTTTATAAAGAAGACATACTCTATACTCCTTTTTTGTTTCATCCACCATTACGCTATATCGGATCCTCGTTTCCCCCATATTCTTTCCGAATTACGCAACTATACGATCCTTAATCAAGGAGCTTGTTTGATGTGGGACCATCTGCTACACCTGGCCTTTATTAAACGTGCCGACCCACTTGGTTGCTCATAATGGTGTGAACAATACTTAGTTAAGAGTTAATCAAAAACAAAAAAGGTAAGTTGGAATTATTAACAATAAGTGACTACAAAGATGATGAAATCTATAAACTTTTTTTGACTTGATTTTATTTCATTCATATATTATACTGCTAAGTGCCAACTGATAAGAAACAATGAAACAAAACTCGAAATCGTCAGTGGAATTTTCCTACGGTAATGAGGGTTAAAAAGGATTAGATGCAAAATTAATCCCCTAGGATTGAATCAGGCAATTTCATCGCTCATAAAGCGTACCCCAGCACTTTACTTGCCTTCTGGGATAGTAGTTTTTGTTCAATAGATAGAAAATCTTGGAATTTTGAAATATTATCATCAGTACGACGATGAATAACATAGCATAATTCATTTATAAAAAGAATCGAGATTATTTAGAACATTGGGATACTTGAGTTATGAATCACTAGTCATATTTTTATGTTTTTAATATATGGTTAATTCGCTAACAGTAGTTTTATGACAAATTTAAATATAATGTTTAATAGTTAAAAAGCTTAATCCACCGGCAGGTAATATTGAAAAAGAGTTAGCTGAAAGTGGCAATACGATATCTGAATAGAGATAGTCTAAGAACTTCCCAGCTGTCATCCTATACCAGAAATCGCTTCACATTTCAGCACATCTGCTTCCTTTACACCCGATGTGTATGAAATGAGCACAATTCCAACGGTCGAGAAGTGGGAAAACCGGAAAACAGTTCCCATGGTACGATTTTCTCACTAGGCTCTTGTTAAATTGCACCTATCTCTAGAGCATCAAACAATCACTTGGTTTTTATGCACGTATTCACATTTGTATCCATATGTGAAATGCTAAGTAATGTTTGAATTTGATTCGGATTCACCTAAACTAATTAAATTTATAATAGTTTGCCGAGTTTTTATTTTATAATTCAGTTTTTGGTCGTGAGAACAAAACAATGTGCTTTTCTTTTTACTCGTTATGGAAAAGTAGTGTACGAGTGGTGATTTATGCATTAATAGTTATTTTTTGTTCGAAACCCTGAGTTCGTTGAAGGCCACTTGTTTACTGAGATTAATTATAATTAGTAACTCCATGCTTTCCGATTTGTACTGATTGTTGAATAAATAGATGCACCATGCATTTTAATCTTTAATTTTTACAAATTTTTATAATACTCTTCTATTTACGATATCGAATCACTTAATTACGAATTATTTTCATTCATAGTTTAATGATAATAGTTCACTATGAATTTTTTGCATTGATAACAACAATGGCAGAAACTTCCAGAAACTAAATAAAACGAAAAGTGAAAGTTAAATATGAGTTTTAAAAAACCCAAAAATATAAAATTATTGTTTTATGTGAAATAATATGAATGTAAAATAGTTCATTTAAATGTGATCGTTCGCAAAATATCAAATAATTGTTATTAGATTTATAACTGGAGTATCTATGAACAAAGGAAAGTCGTACATATTCGTACCTTACATTACAAATATATATATAGCTGTGAAAGAAGATAACTTAAGTATTTCCTGTGTAATAGTAGAATAGATAAAATTCATAGGTATGGGACATGATCTCAAATTTTGCGATTCGAATTGAACAGCTCAATAGCAACGTATGAACGATACAGTATGTATGTTTTCGAGACCTTTTTAGATTACTAATATTTAAAGTCATATAAATTACAACATATTGTGTGTATTAATATTATTGGATCGAGGCTTCAAAAAGTACTAGATTAAAGAGAACCTCGGAATCTCGAATACTACTGAATATAATTGTTTTTAGTGTTAGTTAATACAAGTTTGGTTTTTCTTCCATTTTCCTGTTTTCCCACTGGTATATGAGAATAGTTGCAGTGTTTTTTTTTGGTTTGATTTGTTCAACAGACACTGCTGCGCTTGTATCAAGAGTTTAACAAACAGCAAAATGGAAAACCCACTGAGGTGTAGGATGCATTACATTTTCAAGGCCTGAACAGAAGACAGTTTTTTAAAGATACGCTAAAATTAAATGCTCATTCATATCAGCAGTAGGCACAAGCAAAAACTTTAGTTCCCGTGAAAGGCTAATACATTATCATTTTGTGCAAGTAACTTTGCATCATTAAAAAAAGTAGGAAGATACTTTAGTAGAAAAATTCAGATTATTAGTGTGGCTCAGTTAATGACAACTCCACTTATAATTTAAATACCAGTTAGTTCAATTTGTTAGTAAAATATGTTTTTGTAGCAAAAATATTAGATTGCATAGATAAACAAACTTTTTTTTTCACATTTTCACAATCTTGCATGTTCTTATGGACGATACAATTTTTGAAATTTTGGATTCTGCTATCGATTACCTTTCTAAGATAGAGGTGAGTGAAAATAGATCTTAGCTGGCAGGAGAGATCTATACGAGCCAGAATGCAATACAAATTTTATAATCTCAAAGCTATATAATTTGTGGCTTCAATTACATAATTTATCAATAAGACATTCTATATACTACATTTGATCAGTAATATATGCTTAGTCATAATGGCACTGTACTCGTATAGTTTAATTATATTTTTGAACATAGCCCCATGGTCTCCTCGGTCGTTCCCAGTACTCTGTGCTATGAGCTGCATATTTGAGAGCAAATCTGAAATTTTAAATTTGTTGACTCTAAGAGAGCCTTAGTTCACGCGTGAGACACGAAGAATTCAATAGGAATGTACTTAGCTGGAGTGGAGACAACCGGAAGTATATTATGTCTTTCACCCATCATCTGAAACAAAAATTCGTAAAATAAATTACATGTTACCACGATAAAATTATATATTTGCTCACATAATCCACATTCACCCACATTCTTCACAGTGAATAGTTCTACAATAGAGAAAGTGTAACTAAATTACAACCTACTACTGCACTGAATTTGTAATCAATTATAAAATATTGATGATAATATAAATATATTTTTGAAAATGGCAAAGTTACTCAAGAGTGATTTCTGGAATAATTACGAATCTATTGACATCTTCTGTCAGCTAGTTGGTTTTTTCTGCACAATTCTTCCTAGGATCGTTTTCAAGTACACTATATGTTGACAATGTCGCACGGTTAAAAAGCATAAGAGTTCATGATATCCCACAGTGGAGATTATTCTATTGCAAGAGGCTATTCTTTTTTTATCCCATGTCTCATCTTTTCTCACATCTTCACCTATGTTTTTTTTCATTATTATCATCGTCACGTCTTTTCTTCAGCCACATTATTGAAATAGATCCTTCTTGAAGCTTCTGCTACGAAATTCTCTACGACGTTTATTTCAACTTCCGCTACCCTTGCATTTCTCTATTCGTGTCTATTTATTTCCGTTGCTCACTGAATCCAAATTGCAGACCTCATTTTCCAATTTATCAAATTTACGAAAACAGAGGCATGTTGTACACAAGGTGACTACAGAAAACTATTCCAAGACGGACAAATGAGAATAAATCTAAGCACATATACACTATCAATGAACTTATACACTCGCTTTTATATTAAAGATTTAATTACACAGGACGGAATTAATATTGCTATCCTGATGATATATAAATAGATTAAATACAAATAAAGTATTTAAGAGCTTTTCCAGTTGAGCGTATTGAACTACTACATAAGTTGGCAATCGTTTATTCTAAGTTCAGAAGTGGAAGTTATGAAATAATTGTCTGGAAACTGGATATGGTTCTCGAATAGCTAATATTGGGAAGTGAATGTCTATTTCTTAACCCACTTATATTAGCATTTCCAGATTACCACATTTTAGAAATAGTTAAATCAACCAGTCGAAAATAACTATTCAATATGTGAAATGCATAATATTAGTTATCATAAATACTTAATTAAAGTCTTAAACTATTCTTATAGTTAAATGGATTTATTAAGTGACCTCTAAATAGGTAATAGAATAAAGTAAGTTTCTAAGAAATCAACGATAAATCATCGGAGGAATTAATTTTTCGTTAAAAGTAGTACGTAATGCTTCCCGCTATCTATGAACTTGACTTAGATCTGTCATGCCACTTTCCGCGTATAATTATTTACGTACTAGTCGTCTTTTCATTATAATTGAACATTGCTTCTATTTTTAAAACTCTTAGTAACTCATCCAAGCAAATAATTTTCGGTATATTTTTGAATGACATAATATAAACCACTTACACAGTGAACAATTAAAAGTAGTACTAGTAATTGACTTTTATTGTTACTGGAATTATCATTTATAGATCAATCTGTTTAGAAAATATTTATGTAAATAAGAAATCGATATAGAATTTACTTCAATTGTAGTGTTTTACGGTCATACAAAGCGGTAGTAAATTACGGAATAAAAATTATATTGCAGTCACGGGCTTCTATTGATTTTCCAAATAGCCATTTTAGTAGTTATTTAGATATTATAAATCTATATTCCATGGTGACTAGAAAATACCATGTTCCTTATTACAAGCCTTAATCATATTTCTTCGCTCAAGAATCAGTACAGGGAAAGCCAGATATATCTGTATTTAATTATAAATATTTTAGCTCTAAGCATTGAGGGTTCATACATTTATTACATATTTGCTCTAACAAATGAATACTAGTTCTGGAAGAGAGAAATGTCTTTCTGGGTGTGGCATAGAGATACCATTAGGCAAAGGAAGAGCTCGAACGACTCTATTCGGTCGTACATCATTTAATTTTCAGCGGGCTATTTTCGTAAACTTTTAACTATTGAAGTTTTCCGGCGAATATCTTCGTCCTTATTCCGTACGAGATATGAAAAAAAACTGCTTTAGGGGTATTCTAGGTATTTCATTAGAAAGTCTAGAATATTCAGCAGTAGCATGTTTTGAGCTTTTGCTACCTTGTTTGTTCAAACATAAGATTGACTATAGTGAAGTTTGGTTGTCCACACCACTTCCTATTCTTTAATTGTTTCACTACATGCGCTTTCTGAGACTTCCAAATTGTGATGAATTATACGTCAGACTCTCTGCCGAGCACACACACTTTTATTTATCTGTATCTAAGTCAGCTATATGTGTCTCCAAGCACGCATCTCCCATCTTTCCAATTTATCACTTCTCATTTTCCTAATAGATCTACGAGAATCTTCAGATTATCTTAAGGATTTCTATCCAAATTGTGCTATATCTAATAGCAAATACTGTGACGGAAACCATTTCAGCTTTGAACATCATTTTTTGCGACATTGATACATCAATATTATGTTAATACCGGATACTGGAGCCTAATCGTGTTATTAACTTATGATTTATTTTTCTACCACTTAACTATTAGGATGAATTCAACAGGATATCTTTGGTATGATCTTTGATTACTTTTAAAGTCGACAATAAAACCAGACCAGAGTAAAGACGATTAAATACCAATAAAAATACTAACTACAAATAATTTATATGCTGATGAAGAGCTCTTTCCAATAAACCACAAATCTTCAGGCTATCCTACATAGTGATAGTTTCTTCTTTTCTCCCTAATTCCTCGAGGGACAGTGTGTTGTTGTGTGCCACCGCATCATTTCGTTTCGTTCACCAATTAGTGAGATTAGGTTTCTGGCCCAACGTCGTCATGGTCGCGCGCCAGTGACGACAAGGAATTATCTTCTGCTTGAATTTTCAAAGAATTGATCTAAAGTGGTATTATGTATTTATGATGTTCTTATCAATTAACGACATTATTTACCCACCTATTTCACTCAAATAGTCAAGAGATGAGATATTATTTTAATATTTTTATCCTCCCTTCATCAATATTTATTATTTTCCTTAACTCTTTCCGTTGAACGACGAAACTGCGAAATCCTTCGTGTGTTGTTTTGGTCTAGCTTTGTCTGGAAGGCCCATTAGGCACAGCTTGATGGGGATAAATGCACTTGCAGTGCGGACTAATATCTTATGTTTTTTTTTTCGTGTTTAATGTAAGATGCATTTTAAATTGGTAAATTTTAATTATGATTAATATTTTTGTATTTTTATCGAACAACACAAAAGGATACATGTAAATTTAGAAATGTTATTAGACCTGTCTGAAACTGAATATTGAAATATGCATGATGTTCTGCGCTTCATATGCCATCTGGAAAGAACTTATCGGGCTCTATATGTCTTCTGCCACCTATAACCATTAGTTTCTCCACATCTTACACTATTAGTTAATAACGAAAGAAGCATATAAGCTGAAAGGACACGTCTTATAAAGCTGCCATCAATATTCTCAATTCTATATTTAAAGCTCATACTACGCTATTTCACGTCTTACAGTTTACAATATAATTCAGAGATAATCATATAGAGTCACTTTATTTTAAAAACAAAGTATTTGTCATTACAAACTTATCCTTTTAGAGCACTTAAACTAAAAGAATACAGCTAGGAACATAGTGGCCTGCCACCTAAAATAGTTGTGTGAATAATTATTAAATAAATTTCGGTAGTTTTAATAAAATGTAGTTATATGTAAAAAAAGGGTTGGAAGATGATCATTTGTAGTCAAGTGTTCGCTTCCATCAGATCACCCTAAAGTCGATTGTTTTCGTTCATTTCACATGAATTAAAAATTGTCTTCCCTTTAATCAACACGTTCTGGATAAGTCATGTAGCTCAATGAGCTTTCACCAGTAGCTGCAAGCCTGTAAATAGGCAAGAACATCTAATTAAAGAAATTCTATATTCAATCCAAAGCTAATCTAAATATATATATCTTGTTGACATTATGATCTGACACCAATAAAACTAAGAAAGCAATAGAACATCTCTTATCATTACTATAATTTTTCAATATTTATTAACTATTATTTTTTTGTTTCTTACTTATTAATCACATAATACGAAATTTTACGTAATCTACATAAAGCACATTTCAGGTTTTATAAACTTAAATCAATTAATAATGCTAATATTTTGGTTATAACTAATATATTACATTTTAATTTACGAAATTAGCTTTTAAACAATTTTTTCCCGTTTGCAATATTGCAATATTAATATATTAGTACAACTACCAGGACATAGGTTTGACTATTCGTCATAGTTGCACTAATTCCGCTTCTATTTTCGTTTTAACTCAGAATCATATTTTCACTGCCACCAACTTCATATTTCTTTAGTTTCTATTTAAGTGCGATATATGTATGGCATGTACTAAGATCTTATTTAAAAGTTAATAGCAAATTTATACAATGGACAAATATTGTTTATTTGTTTTTGTGAGTACGTGTTTCTCCTTGATGTATATGAAAAGGTATTCAAGTATGGCGCAGCATCATGAAATAAACAAGTGACTCTGTGAATATTGAAAAACTTAAGCTTTTCGTAGTGGATAATTGATATGACCGCTTTCATTCGATTGATTAGTAATTCTACTCTCCGAGATTAACCTAATCGTATTAGTGTTCATAATCACGCGCCGATTAAAGCCGACTTAGAAACAAGATTGGAGCCTCAGACTCTGCCTAGGCACGCGGATAAGCTTATATATAACATTTATAGGTAATCGTTTTATTTAACGATGCATTCTTCCTCATATTAACTAGAAATGTTCCACTTTATTATATCCTGCTAATTTTCTTTATATTTACTATTCATTCATGCATAATTTGTCATTATACCAAGCAGTAGCTGCAATTTTTGCACTCTATGCAGCTGTATTTTTGAAAGAAAAATGTATTGGTATTTTCTTGTCTTTCCACGACGTTGTATTGTTTATCATGATTGTATAAACAAAAACATTACAAATTCACACTTTGCTCAATTTTAACTTTCTAAAGCAAGCTAATTGGAATAGAAAGGGAAATATGACATTTTAGCTGCTGACTGAACAGGTATTGGACACAGATGATGTCGTCTCTTGCGTGATATTTATTCACAATGAATAATTTTTGTCCATTCAGAAAACTTTCTACACTTTATATTTTTTATTAATTTCAATTCACCGTTATCTTCTTCTTTCCATAACTTCCTATCTATCTCAAGATAGCTTTTCAAATACTCAAATCCTTTAGCTTTCTTTCATCCGTTAAGCCGCACTTTTATGTGAGGCAAACTGTGTATTTAAGGATTTCCATTTAGCGGAAAAAATTCGATAAATTGATAAATAACTATGCGAATTTCATTTTTAAGACCGCAAAAAAATCTTGTTTAATTTAAGTTAATCCTAATATTAGGAATACGTGTGTCATATCTAAGAAAAAGGGTATCGTAACTGACACAAAGGATTGAGTTGGCCATGTTACACCTCAACATAATCATACTTATTGTGTTTGGTTCATAAAAAAATAATGTTTTGATTTTTTCATCTATTGAGTGGTATTCATTTACACTAACTACATATCGTGAGTTACCTTTCCTTTTTAAATGAATATAAGCATTAAATATACTTTTAATTAAATGTATGTGATGATGTTATGATATGACAATCCACTATAAAATTCCATCCATGTTTCGCCGATACCACTGTTAATGTCGTTGTGCCCCTATTCCGCTTGAGCAGCTCCAAATATGCTCTATTCCAAAAACACGAGGCACCAGACAGCTTTGATACCAAAAAGTTTCTTATCTGTTTAGGTTTCAAGTCATAAAAAAAATTTAGTCATATAGACAAAAAAATAAAGCAGATAGATGATCTTTTCATAATCGTTTAAATTATTTATATAGTAAGATAAAATTCCATTTCAAATTTATGAATATTTAATACGTGGTTTTTAGTTTATATTTTAAACACTTAAATGAACTACTAGTGAAATATTTTTAGACTTTATCATATGCTTATGAATATTTAGAAACTTGCCGTTTACTTGTGCTAAGACAATTATTAATACACTATCAGAATGTGCTTTTCTACAATGTAATGTTTTTGAGTCATAAAATAGTTTCTCTTGGCACTTTGTGCTTAGCAAAATTTGTACACTTTGCACTCTAAAATGAGTAGTTAATTAGGGGGAAAGTGAGTAGCTCTTAAAATTGGGATAAAATCATGGAAAGTAGAGGTTGGTTTAAAAATTATATTAATGAGAAAGTTTAATAATATTTCTACTACATATTGCCCGTAACTAACAGTCGACTTTGATCGTTCCACAGATTAATGTTATGCGTCACAACTGTTCTATACAACGAGCAAAATACTTATATAACTAAAATATATTAGTAATAAGGATATTATTCATGGGTGATAGGTGAAATAAATTCTCCCTAGAATTCGCTTGTTCTCGTTAGTATTGTTTTTTCTTAGTCATTTTTATAACATTTTTCTACAATCTTTATATGGTTTGTCAATCGTTAACTTCATTTCCCTCCTTCTTTTTATCTTACTTTTTCAAATCATGTTGAACGACAAATTTCTATATATTAGGAAAATTACATTATCGTGAACAAATTTCCTCTAGAGCCACCCTCCACAATTCATATACTTTAATTAAATTTACCCTTGTATCAATCGCACATGAAGGGTTCTCGATTGCAAAATTTCACATTTAAACTTCATGCATGAGTAATTGACATGTCAATATTTATGTAAAAATAACCTTAATTCTGATTTATATTCGAATAATGCAATTTTGCTTTCCATTAAAATGAAAGTATGCATTCGGTGCTACGTATATATCAAGTATTTCAATAATTTGCATTCTAGAGGGAATATAATTTTATCTTTACTCAAACTGAGCTATTTTCAATTTATTGTCACATTTCAATGTTGAAAACACTTGAAAATCAGCTACGAAAATAACGCAATGTGAACACTGTTATACAGTCATTCTGAATACAAACAATTTACTACAACTACTGATTAATCAAAAATTAGTATTAGAAGCCTACTTCCAGTATTAATGAAATATCGAGATGAGAACTTTAGTCATTGGAAAATTCCAATTTTACAAGTTTTTTTTTAAATTTTTAAGCAGGAAACAATGTATACAAATATCAAAACCATTAAATATGACAATATATGCATATTCCTCTTTTGCCTTTAGATGTACCTTAATTTTCGATAAGCGGGTAATAATATTCATTGTTGTTTTTCGTTAAGCTAATGTATTTTTGCCAATTTTTAAATATGATTTAAATATCATACGTGAATGCTAAAAAATTGCTCATATATATTATTGCATACATTTCAGCTAAATGGGTAACCATTCGGGAAAACCTTCTCGAGAGAGTAGGGTGATACGCTCAAAGTCGCAACAATCATTCATAAGGATAGAGGAAACAGGAATACCCAGATCAGTCAGTGCTCTCCCCACCAAGATGGATGTCAATCATATTGGTAAGATTACTCTATTTTCTTCTCCTTCTTTACTTTTTACTTCCACTACTACCTGTTTTTCCTCTTCCTATTCTTTTGTCTTATAATATTCTCCTAGGTTAATACCTGACCTTAATTATAACTAAACTTTTAAACAAATCGTGTATAAGATATATAACACATGAAAAAAATAAACAAACTTTAGTAATCTTTCAAGAGATTTAGACGTGGAGTGTTACATAGAAATATATAAAAATAAAAATATTATTTTTAGACTGTTAATTGTACTCAATATTTCTTTTCTACATGTATCTTTTACTTATTCCACTTTCTTCAATCTACCATAGAAGTTGCTACTACTGACTGCCACCCATTTTCATGCATAAGGCTGATGTGATTATTCACTCGATTGCTCTCAGAACAGCATGGACTTGAGAACAATCCTTGAATTTTGAATTTTTCGTATACCATACTTTACTATTTCTGTGCTAGTTATCTTATTTTTACCCTGTTTCTCTATTATTTAGTAACATGCTCAATACTTTGCATTTATTATTTGTATTCAAACAATTGTCACACATTTGGATGAAAAAATATGTTATAGACGTCCAGTTCATACCAAATTTATCTCTAATAGACCTAACTTATAAAATAATTTGAAAAACATTGAAAACATTTTGAGTAAAATGACGTCAGACATTTTTTGTTGCTCTATTGATACTTGAGAAGCGATTATGAAATATTTAATGCATCGCCGATAGAAGAATCGCGTCGGGCAAAACACATTCAGGATAGCAGAGCTTAGTAACGGGTTTAAAATAAGTAGATGAAAACTTTTTACCTATAGGTGAAGGGTTTAATTAATCTTTTAATACAGTATATGGAAATAATGCTAATTTGCCCCATATTTTAATAAACATATACATGACTTGATAGTCATTAGTTTAAAGTCATCATTTATTTGAGTTAATAAATAGAAAAATAATGTAGCAGCATATCCATTCATGTGTGAATTATAGTTTCTCGTTTACAGCACACGCAAGAATTCGGCAGAGACACAATTATTTATTTATAGCGAAAAATTGCGACCCAGAGCTGTGCGCGATATCGCAGTGCGACTCATTTTCGTCCGCATCCGATCGGCAGTTTGAGGATAATACTCAAGGTCCGTTTTCTATTTTACTGAATAAATACTTTTAAGTGATTGTTAACGGGCCATAATCGGCAATTCTAATTTCTCAGAAACCATTGTTATATCATTATTTCCACAAAACGTGGTTATATACTTTATATCGCCATAGAGAATACAATTCCCTAGAAATATACTTGCTAACTTTATTTATTTTTCTAATTTTTACTATCTAGTATAATTTGCAAGAATATAAGACCAAAAAGCAAGTGGCTTCATCGATCATTAATCGTGTTATGAGTAATGTACTCCCAAGATGTCTCATGTAAAGTTCTCGTTTCACTCATTATTATTGAAAATATAATTGTCATTTGAATTGTCTGCTATTCTTCCATATGATGTTTGCGCTCACTTCATTATTTTTGAAATCCTAAAAGTGAGAAAACATTTAGTAAGTGTAAACTCTTCATAAATTTCGATATCTTATCCTTTTCCATTATTATTTATAACCTTCACTACCAGTTAACTCTTTTCTCTATAACATTATATATACTATAATGATAAGTAAAATTACACTAGCCATGTCTTGCTCGTAAAAGTAATGTAATTTGTAATAAAGGGATATGAAATTAATATTACTTTATTACAGACGATACGAAGGAAAATTCGTCTGAAGACGTATCATCAGCAAGAAGTCGTGCATCAAGCTGCGCAGATGCCGTTATGCCGCGTACTCAGTGAGCTTATTTCCAACCATATTTACCTCTTAACCTTGGAAATTGGAAACTTGAACTTTCACTCTCTAATTAAGGATTATTGTATTAAACTCTTAAAAGCTCAAAAAATTCTCATAGTACGACGCTTAATTCCTTCTTTTTAAGCACCAGATTCCTAAATTCACCTTTATTGTTATTTTGCAATAATTAAGAATAATATACAAAGTCATATTTATATAAACTGATCGAAGTATTAATAACACTAACGACTATCGTACATCTTGTAGGTAAAATAACAAATTCTAGTTTTGCCTTTATTATCATAAAAGTATGCAGTTATCTATTTGATATACGTATCAAAAAACTATCAGTATTCACAGGGTCTCAATTCTAGTAAATTCAAACCACAATAAAAACAAACGTTAAATATTATGATTTTAAAGATTATCAATAATTTCAATCGATATTCCTGGATTTTATCAGAGATATGGGTATTTCCAGACTCTCTGTATGTCGAACTCACAGTACAGGAATGAGAAATAGTGATTTATCAAAGGAGCAACCGCTTAGCCACTGTGCGTCCGCTGCTCACTTGCCAGAAAAACGTAATATTGAAAATAATACGTTCAATTAAAGTTTCTGCTGAACACTATCTGCTTTGTTTTACTTCCGTAATTTTGCATATTTAAGAAGTAGCGAAAAGTTCTTCTACTAAAAGCGTAAAAAATGGGATTTCTTCTTTTCGACACCATTCTACTAAGGATAAAGCGTCATCATCCAGTTCCAATCGTTAGTTCACAGAATAAATTATTGTATAAGTAGACTTGAAATCGGAATTTAAAATATTGTTTATGTTTATAGTTACTATCCCAAATACAATTAAGTATTTTTTTCAGCGTTACCTGGATCATGTCCATTAGTTTCTTCTCTTAACCTTACGCCAGCCCAAATCTTGTTTGTCAGAAAGACATGGACCCATGCCAGAAACCAAGGCTCATTAGAACCGGCAATTAGTATATTTAGGTAAATATTATCATATACCAAGTTGGACAAATAGAATACCTCGTAATAATAACTACGTGCACATAGCTAATGTTATAGGAACTCTTTCTTCAAAAACTCGGAGATCAGGTCAATTCTTATGCATGGAACAAAGAACGCCGGCCATGAGCGGTTGAAAGTGAATTACAGTGACTATTAATCCATTCGGTATTTTTTGGAGATTGATACCATAAGAATACATAACACAAAAAGTTTTTTAAAAACACCATTTAATAATGTAAAACAATATTATCCTGCAATTAATTACGAAAACCCAACATTTAATATTTTGTTTAAAACCATTCTATATAATGTTAGAACTTATTTAGTACCATTACTTATATAAATGATAGTATTCTATAAATAACTTTAAAACAAAATCCGAAATCCGACCATTTAACTTTCAATTAACTTAGGCTTTCATAAAATTATTTGCAACTGGTTGCATTGAAATTGAAGGCCATAAATCACAAAGTACTTTTTAGTGGAGAAATTTCAAATATAAACTATATTAAAGTACTTAAACTATGCTTGAATTCCAGAAACATGCTCAGTTGTTCACGACTATCATGGACGATCTGATTGCAAATTTAGACAGTGCGACAGCGACAGTATCAGAATTGAAAGAGTCAGGAGAAAAGCACGTCTTTGCTACAAGAGATCAATGTAAGTAGAATCCAGAATTAACTAGCGTTATATAAAGACAGGTGATCCTAGTAAACCACCATAAGTAGGTTACAATATTAATAGTAAGATAGCTAGTAAAAATGGGTTTTAGGAGAAGGCATTCTAAGTGCTAGTTGAAAGAAATTTTCAGAGCTATTTAAATTTAGATGTACCTATTTACATTTTATTTCTTTTTGAATGCATTTAATCTCAAATAAGATATGTGGTATTCCTATTTTTGAAATAACAAACAAAGACTCGATAACTTTCTCTACTGTTCATACATACATAGTGTTCTAAAACTGTTGAATACGAAAGAATATCAATATTGAACATTTTTTTCACCTAAATTTTCCAATTATTTAGTATTGAGACCAATTGAGCTGGTAGCGTAATTACAGTGTTTACAATTGAACCACCATTATGGCTATATGTAGCATAAGTAAACTAAACATAAATATCAGACACATATTATGAAATGTGTTCTGTGTAGTTATAATCAGAACATCAATAGTGATTACTCTAATACCGCTACAAATACAGTGGAATTTTCTGATGAACAAGTGAACTCAGTATTTTTTAACTATAGAATTACAACTTAAAATAGTTGATACTTTATCCAATAGCATTCATTCTTAACTATGAGAAATATAAGTGAAGTGTTAACCATTATATTCATAACAAAACTTAATTTCAGAAATAAAAAACTGCAAAGAAATAACGTCATTTGGAATACTTATTTAATTTTTTCAGTTTACTATGTTCCTATCTAAGGTTTAAGGATTTTCTTGCCTAAACTTATATTCTTTTTCCATAATACATTAAAAATATATACTTATCTTGAACTTTTTTCTATGATTAATACAAATTACACCTACTTTCCACTGTAACTAATAGATTTATACAGATTTGCTTAGTGTCAGTATATATCACGCAAATATCATAAAAATAGATTATATAAGTATTATAGTACAGCAAAGTGCTAAAGATATGTGACTTCAGATGGATGTCCCTTTCGTGCATCGTTATTGGACCAGTTTGCCTCCGCTATGATCGAAAGAACATTGGAATGGGGCGAAAAAAAGGACAGAACTGAGGTACCTTAAAATAAGTAGGGTCAATTCACTTAACATGGACTTTGTTTCTATGTTGCAAAAATAGTGAAATAACTGACTTTAGGTGACACAGACTGCCTGGACTAAAATTGTGTTGTTCGTAGTTGAGCACATAAAAGAAGGATTCCATGATGAGGTAAAGAAACAGAGGAGAGTCCGACCGAGAAACATGGGGGTATGCTTGGACCATTTGCGTACTATGACCCACTTCCAGATTTCATCAATCCAATATTTAAATATTTCATAAATACAAAATTTGGTCGTACACTTTCTAGAATCGTTACGACTACACTTCACTGTCCGAGGTCTCCAGTCATTCTCTTCCAAGGGCTACAGGGGAAATTAAGCGATTCAATACTGTAGACAACTTATGAACTAACACCCACAAGCCTATGCAGATCATATTGGTAGTAATTGTTTCAGCCAAGCAAATTTTTATGGCCCCAGATAGCAAAATTCACAGGAAAATGCTCTAGCGACATATAGTCTGTTAAATAATAATTCTTCACGTCCTAAAAACATCAATTTTCATCGAAAAAATACTTTAAACGGGTCCAAGCAGCGAAGACACTATTGACCCCGTTTTTTGTTAAATAGCAAATAATCATATCCCGCCCACTATAGCCTTATTCCAGTCATTTTAACAATTTAATAGGTGTAGAAAAGTGCACTACTTTTATTACAATCGTCTATTAAACAACTTCCTTCGAAACAATATCATATCATATTACAAAAATGAATAAATATATTTATACCATGCTCAAAAAAAACGAATAAAAATAGAATTGCTAATGAGTTTAATTGTCTTCACAATTAACTACGATGTAATCCACACTGTTCAAGGCTATAGTTGAATAAGTCTTCACAAGCCTCATCATTAAGAGCATAACGATTCTCCGACGCTAGCTTACATTCCCTAAATTGGAACGATTCATTATAATCAATCATGAATAAGAAAATATGATTTATATAATCAAAAACTACTCACGAAAAATATTTTCCACTAATTCCCTCAACCTTTTTACTTAATGCTAAGTATAGAGAAGTCTGGGCACCATCACGATCAGTCTTTAAGAAAAACCATCTAAAATGACCAAATAGTAGTTGTGTAAACAGCAATCAGAAAATTTGAACTATTTGAAGGACAAGGAAAGGCAAAACATGGACCGACCTTGCAAGAAAGCTTATCTGCTTCAAAGGGGTTCTTGCAAGCAATGTGAATCGCGTCAGATTAGTATTGACCACTCCAGGGTGAAGCGAGTTAGCGGTGACATTGTGTGTTCCTTCCTTGCGAAGACGGTTAGTTAGCTCACGGGCATGCATAACCTGAATGAAGTAGAGACGCGATCCATAATTACATTAAGTGAGAAAATAAAAAAAACGGACACGATTAATGATAAACAAAACAAACATTTGCCAACTTGCTCCTGCTGTAGGGGTCGAGCAAGCCAAACTTTTTCTTGTCGTCGATGGTAGACAAATCGAGTGGTTTGCTGTTTAGATGAACTTTAGAAGATACGTTCACTATACGGCCGTTGGCCGCTCTCTTGATAGCAGGTAGAAGAAGTTCAGTGAGCATAAATGGACCTGCACAACACAAACTCAATGGTGCTTCACAATGCAAAGTACCACTATGTTAAGCCTTACTCATAACTAAAAAAGCATTCTTATTTCTATTTATTTTTAAAACAGCGCTGATTTTTATCTAATTTGCTATGACGATATGATAAAGGTTCATAAAAATTAAATTTATTAAAATACAGATAACTTACCGAGGTAATTACACTGCCAAGTTACTTCATGTCCATCTACTGTTTTCTCGTATTTAGGATAGAACATCACACCTGCATTATTCACGAGAACATCGATGTGGTCTTCTTCTACAATAACATATCCCGTTAAAACTACATATTATGGTTCATAGCCACAATCCACTTATACAACAACTTCGCAGAATAGTGTTCTTTTTCTCTAATTTGAAAATAAATTAGCATTATCTACAGCAAAATTTGTAGCATCCTATAATAATCATAATACGATGAATTCATTGCAATATCTTTTACTTAAACCAATAGAACATACCCTTTAAAATTGCTTTGGCACATTCACGAATACTTTCGAAACTAGACATATCACAAAGCTGGATGATAAGACGAGTAGCATCACATCCCATCTGAAGGAGTAATTACTGCGCATTTATATTATTACCAATACTCTATATTATGTTAATTGTACTATTTTAATAAAGGTTGATATCATATATCCAATTAGTAACTTAGTTTGACAGATATGTAAATAAAACCTCTTATTAATGCATTTGCAATAACGCTCAACATTTTACAAATATCTGGTTCTAAACCTTAAAACACATGATTTATATTAAAATATTGATCATATGTAACTATTTTTGTTCCTTTTCTAATGATTCCACAATATAAATGAAATATTTAAATTTATCGAAATGTTTAAATTCACACATTTGAAGTTATTACTTTAATATTCATTATATGTACTTTTACGAAGATATTATCGCCAATCCCATGAAACTAAGATATCACTAGATTTTATTTTTTCCTAAAATTAGAGAAATTCGGATGTGCCATTAACCACAAATACCTTATAACTCGCAAATTAATGTCATAGATGTGCAATAAGATTGTTATTGACATGCTAGAACTCATTTTCCTATTGCTTACCCAATCTTTTTTTCGACAAAATTCCTGAGAGCATTATTTTCTTGAAAGGAATTTTCAAATGCGTATTTCCTGTGTGGTAGCATAACCTGTTCCAAGATATTCCTATATATTTTGACATTCATGATTATCTTTATGCGATAATGTAAACATACTCCTCTACTGCCGAAACATAAATTAGTTTTATCTTTCTATCTCAGGATGGGAACTTAAAAGTTAATAACAAATCAGCCCGACTTATATGGTTCCATACTGCCAACAGATAGTTAAATTCGTCGCTTCAAAGATCGCTTGTCTACCATCTAGCGTTATTTTGTAAACTTTAATCATTCCACTTGATCTTTATTAGAAGCTTATCTTTCTTGGCAAAACATTCATTCAGCCTTTCATCTACATGGTTATGTTTTACTATTAAAACATTCGTATTGACAGTCCAATTTCTCTGTATCCCCATCTCAATATTGATGGTATTTAGGTATAAACCAAATAGCACACGTACAATCGAGTTATCACATCGATATGTATTGCATTCCAGTTACCCTGACACTGGTGCTCTTTTCACTATCCCATATTTCCGAAAATAGAGTAATTGCTCGGTAATTACGCTTGAAAATAGCACGTGTATAGTCAATAAACGTTTATTGGCGCTAAAATTATGAAAACGCCAAAGGCGTAACATGTCTCAAAATATATTTGAAATTTTGACTACATCTCTCATTGTTTTGTTTATATCAAATACATCAACTTCATTTAAATTTTTAAACTTTTCAAGTCATAGATGACAACTCTCGCAAAATTTAAACTCTACCATAGTCCGGTGTTAGAAATATATAAAAATGAAAGACTCAAAAATCAAATGTCCACAATAACAATTGATTAAATATCAACATGCCTTTACTAATTTGATTTTAGCCTCCGTAGCACGGATATCACTGCGACAAAGCATGTATACCTAGAAAAACATGGAAATGAATAATAGCATAAATTTGTCTCATCAATATGTACTTTTATACTTTATGTGATTTCACCTTAGCTTTCCACAAATTTAGTTGTCGAACCGTTTCAAATCCTATTCCACTATTTGCACCAGTAATGACAATAACCTTGTCTTTTCCAGATACCCGTTCGGTAAATTGAGCACCTTTGAAGTAACGCCTAAATAGATTTCTTTCTCACTAGATTATAATGGAACCACACTTTGATATCTCATTAGCCTACTTTCAAATAAATGGAGTTCTTCCTTTTAAGCTTCAAAATTTAAAAGACGATCTGAACAAGCCGACTTGTTCTTTGCTATGACACAAATATATGTATACCACCAGACTTGACCTTAGCAATATTTTATGTAAGGAAAAGACGAAAAGCTGAGTAAAATTTGTAGTTAGATAAGCATTATCTGCTGATTTTATGGTAAGTATACAGGGTATAAAAAGGGACCGATTTTAAAAGTATTACAATTTCTTTAAAATTGTCGTTTAAAAACATTTCTGAAATGCTTGGAATTCTAACTTTTCCATCATATAGACTTCATTATCATATACCATATGTACAAAGCAAATTTGTTCAATTGCAATGTCCTTTTTTCGCGCCTAAACTTTCTGGATTCTACCCTTTTCTATGATTCATAGCTCGTGTAATAGAACCAATTTCGATATTTTTAGTGATGACAGATAATATAATCATCGAATCTATGCATATTGCGGTAGTTTTGAATAATAATTAAGTATTTTACAAAAAAACCATTTTCAGCTATCAGAGTAATGAAAATCAGAGATAAGTGAGGTAAAATACGTCTGGAAAAACATGGAAATGGGTGCCTTCAGAAAATCGATAATTCTACTTTGTCCTTTCCATATATGCTAATGAAGTTCATATCGTCAAAAACCAGATTTCCTGGCTTATAGGAGAGCTTTTAAACAATCATTTTAGTTTAGTTTGACGAAAGGTCCTTTTGTAGACAGGCTATATACAAGGTACGCCTTATCATTATAACATTTAAGCAGAAAGAAAGGAGTGAAACTTAACTGATGATAAAAAGAACTATTCCTAATACCGCAACTTGTAAAATAATGCCTGGAAATGAAGGAGATTCATCTTCAGATGCATCCATCTGGAATGAATCAAGAAATCATCCTACTGTACAAATAAATATTTAAAAAATAATAAAGATATCTATTACTGAAGTGCAGTTTAAAAAGTGATTAAGTTGAGCGGAACGACTGAAAAAATTCAATTAAAAATAGTATAGGGAGTATTAACCCAAAATCATTATGGTATATTTATTTTGGTCCATTGTTTTTATTTTAAAGGAATACATACGACACCGTATAGCAAAAGAATAATTTCTCATATATATTATAGAAAAGTTAAGTAGCGGATTTTAAATTTTAAAAAAATGACGTAACAAAAATATGATGTAAAAAATCTCCACATTGCACACATTATACCCTATCACATATCAGTACATAACGGAAGTGCTAATACTATTTTGTCGAATGTGAGAGAACAAAGTTTGCTAATCCTTTCCCTAAGAGCATAGGAACGTCATCAAGAAGTTCAAATCCATCAAGACCCCTGAAAATATGAAATATAATGCTATCTATATCGTAGTATTGGCAAAAAAATCAAAACCAACATTAGGCTTTGTAATATGCCCATATTGTTCAAAGTTGAAAGAATCCGATACTCCAGTACTAACCGAAGTGCGACACCAGTTGGTAAGTCCTAAATGGAATCAGATTTTTTAACTATAACTTTAGCATCAAAAGTAAGATTATTTTAAATGCAAATAAAGATAGACAGTTGAAATTTTCCCTATTTCATGCTAACATTAGTATCTATTCGACTATCCTCTTCCTCGCTTAAACCAGATTGTTTAACCACGTCGTCCGTTAGAACGTAACTGCAAAACTCGTTCCAAACAACGTTCACGAAGATTTGGTGAAGTGAGCTATTAACTTTACCAATTTGCTGCCTAAAAATTCGCTAAAATAAAATAGGACAAAGGTAATATTTGTATAACTAAATATTAAACATATATATTACAGAATATGTAAACTAGTTCTCTGGCCCACCTAACTTCTTGTTTATCTGCTATAAGACGCAGCAATAGCCGAGTATATCGAGATTCACATGAATCACAATGCTCCATAGCCTTATCAATACGTTGATACACTGATTCTACATTTCTCTATAATCACCAATGCTAAGTAATATATAATTTAATAAATACAATAGATAAACAATTATAAAAATAAAAATCTCTATAACATTTTCTTAAAAACTAACTGTTACGTTTAGAGTTATGTCAAATACAGAAACTCTCGGTTTGTGGGCAATAACAGTGCGAGGCTCAGTACTCATAAATGCTAAAGACAAAGGAATTAGAACATCCGCATTTCTATGAATTTAACCTTATAAAGTCTATATATTTAAATAAGAAAAACAAAACAAAAATCACATTGTTTCTCAGAATCCTGTTGAAAAGTATCTTGGTTCATTTCTGACGACGACTATAAACACATTTTTACGTATACCAAACAACTATAACTAAATCACTACTAGCTTTAGCTTAAACAAATGGTATGAATAATATCAATTTCAAATGCATAATGAACTAGTACTGACTTTTACTCTTCGGACATAGTTATTTTGTACAACTTTTTGTTTGAGAGTCATCATTTGAATTCGATCACTATTGTTAGGATTACTCCACAAAATATTTCCAAGAAGAGACTGTTGTTTAGAAAGGTCATTAGTGAAACATTGATCCTTGGGCATACCGAGGACGGGTAGCTGAAAAAAAAACCGATAAAACTACAAGTAGCAAAGTAAATCTTATGAGAACCATATAAAAGGGAGCAATTCAAGAAACTCACATGCTGAACTTCAGGAACAGTTAAGTTAGATGGTTCTACATTGTCTTCAGCAACACTACAGCTAGGTACATCGAAATCTATCTGGGCTTCTTTTTCATTACAAATCGAGATGCAGGTGTTTTTAAATAAAGATGGCTCCTCAACAGAAGCATCAGGTGTTGATGCCATGTATAATGCTCCTGTACTATGGGTTCCGATTACGGATAAAGAACAACTATTGTAAATTGGCGGCTTCAGTGGTGAAGAAATTGATGGTGAAGGAATGGCTCGAATCTCATCATTCGAAGAAATTAATGTATTTTTTTCACCAAACGATATAGTGGAAACTCCTTCGATATTAAAGTCATCACTTTCATCATTAGATAATTGTATCTCAGGGGGAGAAGAACTTAACCCATTAATATCAGAAGTAGGGCTGGATGAAAGATGCATATTTTCACCAAAATCTCCCGTTGAAGCTGTAAAACTTTTTTTTTTTTAAAGATTTTTATTTATAGCATGTTCCACTAAACTGCCATAGTCACCTGGAAGATTGAATGATAGCTCAAATTCTTCCGTCTCATTTTCAGGGAATACGCGATTGCAGTGAGTAACACATTGCCCTGAAATAAATAAATGCTGTCTAACTATTAAAGTGATCTCTCTTAGAGAAAATACGTAGTTTATGAGTCACTGATTACTATTAGTATTATTCAGATTAAATGTGATGCTTAAAATTTTTACTATTATATATTAAGTGTATTTAGAAGTTTTAGTCTTTTTTCCAAAAGTTGCACTTTATTTTCATAATATACAAAATACAATTCAATAATCAAAATATTTTCCCTCGCTTTCTATGATCTTCTACCATCCCTTGGGTCAGTTTCGAATTCCTTCGTGAAAAAACGACATCGGCTTGAATGTAATAAAATTGTCGATCCATTTTCGCATCTCGAAAGCACTGTTCTGCTAGTCAGTTCTGCATCGACCGAAATAAATGGTAATCCGAAGGTGCCAAGTCTGGTGAATTCGCCGCGTGCGAGAGAACTTCCTAGTCTAAGTTCAAAATAGTTTGCTGAGTACTAAGAGCAATGTGAGACCTAGCGTTGTCAAGCAGCAAAATGACCTCCCGACTTCCTTATCCAGCAAATAGTCGTTTTTGTTAAATTGCATTGAACAAATCAGTCAGTTGACGACCGTAGCCCCCGGCAGTAACCATCTCATCTGGTTGAAGGAGTTCAGAAAACATCACATCCTTTATGTCCTAGCAGATGCACAGAAGGACTTTTATGGTTTTGCCATTGATGTTGTTGGCTGTCCGGAGTCTACCCATGAATGTGTGGTTTAGGATTGTCGTACATAAACCATTTTTCATCACCAGTAACAATTTTCCACAAAAAGTTCTTCTTTGCGTTGCCTGGCAAGCGACGAGATGCAAATGTTGAGCCGGCGGCCAATGCTGTTTTCGGAGTGTTCATGTGGTACCCACTTTCCGAGCTTGCGAATTTTCTCCATCTCATGTAATCGTCTTGAGACTGTTGCTTTATCAACTCCTAGTTGTTCCGCGAGTTCTTCTTGGGTCTGCAACGGATTTTCATCTAATAATGACTTCAAAGCACACTCCTCGTTGGTCGTAGTGTCCCAGAGCGTTTCGGTCATTGACATCAAATTCACCAGCTTTAAAAAGCTGAAACCAATATCTGCAAGTACTGTGAGATACAACACCCTCATCGAGTACAGATCATATTGATTGGCGTGCTTCAGCAGCATTCTTCCCTTGTTGGATCTCGTAGAGAATTTAGTGTTGAATATGCAGTTTTTGGTGGTTCATTTTATTCGAACTCTTTTGTGAGGTTACGTTTACCACTAAATCGTCACTTATGGCTTTTCAGAAACTACAAAAAGCAAAAGAATGGGAATTTATTTAGGTTTAAAATAATTGTACTAAATCGCTGAAATAAAAGACTAAAACTTCTGCAAACCACTTAATACTACTTTAAAGTTGAAGTTTAAAACCCACCATTATTCTTGCACGAACCTAGTATTTAAATACGTATAAAAAAATCTTACCAGACCGGAAGAACACCGATGGATCAGAATCTTCAGCTGATGATGAGACTTCTGGAGAGTTCTCCGTAATACTATCATTATCATTACCATACCAAGAAAAATCTACTTCTTTATCAGGATCCCAGGGATTTATGTATTTCTAAATAATACATTCTGAATAAACAAAAAAAATAAAGTAGTATATAACTATTTCCAATAATCAAAATTGAAAGTGGATGCTAATCTATCCCTACATAGGTCAGAGACCTTGTAAATATCATACAGCTTATTAAAATCATCCATGCACGTAGACTGTGCAGACTGAAATTCATCATTAAGAATCTCGTATTGGTATGAACGCAGACGATGTAAATCCTCCTAAAGATAAAGAAATTCGAAATATCTTCCAATATAAACGTGAAATCTTTAGTATCTAAATTATAGTTAAAACAAATATATTGGACACTATAGGCTGAGCATAGTTCTCTCAATTGAAAGTACGCTTTTAACTCACAAAGACTTTTACACCGTCGTAAAATTCATCCATGGTTAGGAAAAATGAGATGAATATATGTTTAGAATTTACATAAATACGGTAGTAGGCAATCTTAAGAAGAGTCTGTAAGATAAAGTGATTAAATGACTATTGAATAGTCTTCTCTTTCTTACACAAAATCAACTTGTGAATCACCTAAATGTTCACATAGAATATAGAAACGTTCAATTAAATCTACAATATAATACAATTACTCACTCCCTCTTTTATTTCATCGCTTTGAGTAAGAAGTGAACGATCTGGTGCTAATAAAACAACGCGATCACCATTACGGCATTCAGCAATATAATGATTCCCATGTTCAATTGATACCTAAAATGCGGTGATTATTTTAATGTCCGACTTTATGATTTTAATATAACACTTGCCTGTGCCCCATAGCAGAAGTGAAGATTTTTAAACCGACAGTCACGAATCTCTGTTGATACACGTTTTGCCTAACAAAAAATACTACGTTAGTAATATATTATAGAAGTGGAAGTGACAGATCACTCCTGCCAAAAAATGTGTATTAATTTTAAAATAGCAATAGACTACATCTGTAATGCTCATTAACGTATACATTATTAAACATGGATGGAATTCAGTGCTTCTATTTTAAACATTAAAATATTAAGTTCAATTTCCAAGTAGGTAAATACTTATAGAATTCACCAAAAATGATATTCAACGAAGTATACTTATTCTAAGCTAAATGTCTTATTGAAGAAAATGTACGATGGTATTAGTTGAACTATAGGGGAAAGATAGAAACAAACGTTATAACACTGTTTAAACAAATAATGCATCATGATGAGATTTTAATGTAAATTTGTGGTAAATAAATACTCCATACTGCAATATTAAAGAATATTTTTTATTTTTTTAGAAATTTCTTTTATTTCATAACTCAGTAATATTTTATAAAGAATAATTGACAGAAACTTTTGTTCTAATAATTACTTTCAACTATATTAGCATCAAATAATCTTAGCTAGAACCCATCAGCTGTAATACTACAGCATAAGACTAGCAATCACGCGATCACAATAGACAAGTCTTTTATTATATTACTATTGCGTATTCATGGTTATATTTTGACTACATATAGTACTACTTAGTGCAAATACCATACTAAAATGTAATTTACACCAGTAGATTCCCCCCCCCCCCCCCCCCTAGTTAAAGGCGATAGTTCAACCATATTGTCAACTTTTACATGGTACACATAAAATCATTAGGTATCGTTTGCTAAATTAATACTGCACGCGGATTCAAACTGAAGTAATATAGTGTAACACAAAATTTCACTAAAAACTTCGAGGCATATTATTTTATCAATTGATAATTAAATCAGAAATTTTTTTCACTAATATTTTCAACAATACCCTTATATTTATATACAAGAATGTTCAGAACACAGACTTCCCTTTAAACTGAAATTACAATCGTGTAAAAAAAGACAGATTTCAACATTGAATAGCTTCAGTCTTTTACGATATCTACATTATGGAATCACAAAACAATAAAACAGGTAAAAAATTCTAATAACAATATTAAATTTATATAAACAAGGATTCACATATCTCTTACTTACCACGAAAGCAGCAAACCTATTGTCCATAAATGCGTTCGCTTCAAATTTAACTGGTTGTAACGAGGAATACATCTGATGAATTATATAATATGTAATAATAAGTCTATATAAAGCATTCGAAATATACTCTGCAGTAGATAAAGATGATAAGCATTACTCATCCCTCATTAGCGTCTACAGACTATAAACTGCTTCGCATAATAATAGGGTTTAAAAAATTGCTTAGACATTATATTATATAGTATAAAAAGGTTATCACCTTTGTAAAGTCTTCTCCGTTACCAGCGAAATGAATCACGGGTCCCAGATAACAGTGCCATATATATATATAATGTTTTTGCACGTCA
Organism: Heterorhabditis bacteriophora; assembly: GCA_964036235.1. Classification (NCBI taxonomy): domain Eukaryota; kingdom Metazoa; phylum Nematoda; class Chromadorea; order Rhabditida; family Heterorhabditidae; genus Heterorhabditis; species Heterorhabditis bacteriophora. The sequence goes on along the minus strand of OZ038426.1, from coordinate 4,927,597 downwards.
CCGATCATACCGTTTTCTAAAAACCGAATAATAACAAACATTTAGTATTTTAAATATGGATGCTTTACTCTTTCATACATCATTTCTTAATATATCTTATTGAAGAATTGCAAAATTTTATTATCGCAACCATTTAAAGAATTAGTCATTAACAAAAAAATTTATTTTATTCCGATAGTATGAGAGCTAAGTTTAAGTATAATACAAAGAACCTAGGGTAACGAAAAAGTTCTACCAAAAAAAAAAACTAACATGGTTATCGAAAGATGTTCCACTTACCTTATATTAAAAAAACCAAAATAAGTTTTTCAGTATAATATAAGGATAAAATCACCTGAAAAATACATGGATTTTTCTTGAGATATATGAAAAATTGTTTCAAATTTGGCACGTGTTTTCATATCTTGAAGTGTCAATGCCTTGTACGTTTTAACATTCTCAAACTGAAATCCAATGACATTAGACAAAATATCTTTAATAAATGTAGAACCAAACAGCTGACCATAGAACACTCCACATGGAAACGTTTCCAAAATCCAATTTGGGACCGATCTATGCCATGCGATTTGACCACACCTAATTCTTTGCAAAAAATAGAGATTCGGTTGCACTCTAAATAAAGATAGTATAACAATTCCATTGATTAAGATCTATTAACCGTGAAAATTATATTAATTCTTTATAATTAACTGCTAATGCAAATAATACAATCGTTATGGTATTCTGCATGACGCAAATTAATCGACAAAAACACGAGTTTTGCTTAGCAGGTCTATGGTGGCTACAGAGAAATACTGGAAAACTAAGTCTCTGAAATTCTTACGGATGACTTCGTAAAATATTACTTATATTTCATTTTTAAAAGTTTGGTACCTTTTACTGATCTACTATTGACCTCATATTTAGGACGAAGTTGTGGAAAAATGACAACCACCCCTTCAAATTCTTTCTTAACATCAGTTCTATTCATTACAACTTATTAGTTGTTGGTAGTGATATTGGATCTTATCTTATACCGTGAAGGATCAGTCTATAATAATAATAATAATAATAATAATAATAATAATAATAATAATAATAATAATAATAATAATAATAATAATAATAATAATAACAATAATAGTAATAATAATAATAATAATAACAATAATAATAATAATAATAACAATAATAATAATAATAATAACAATAATATATTTAGAAGAATTGGTGAAGAAAAAATAATTATAAGTAATAATGATCTTATGAATGATATAATAAACATGTGGAAATTTGAGTGTGTAATCAGTCTAGTTTATTGCATTGCAAAAACATTTTTAATCATTTGACTTCGAGATAAATCAATAAATAACGTAGCAAATATGTTTACTCACCAAGTAAATATTACAAATAAAATAAAATACCAAATTTTTGAAGAAGCCTAAGGCATAAAGAAGGCATTTGGAAATTTGTTTGATATATTAAACCTGCTTATAAAAAATTATATTGACTTCGATCGAGAAATACAACTATAACAATAAATAGAACTAAAGAAAGTAATACTGCTTGTATATCTGTACAACTTAATAACAATTACGTATAGTAATATATTATAACTATAATAAATCCAGTTTCTTGCATCAGTGGTTATTTATAACCAAAAAATTATGGATTATGTTGGATATAACGTTATTTTACGTACGGCTAACAAGTTAATTTTCATTAAACAATTAATGCAGAAGTCGAAATGCTGTATTCCTATTTTAGTCTTTTATATAAGGTACTATTATATACAGGGTGACGTTCCTAATATTAAAGAACAAAAAATTAATGATTTAATCTACTTGCGTTATGACGAAATTATTTAACATCTATTAAAAAACGAAAACAACATCCTTACTCATAAAGATGATGTGATCAATAGGTAGCCATCATCCAACCACATTTTATTCTAATGTAGAATAGCTCCTGGCACTGCACCTAATGTTATAACTTAAACCAATCCTATTACTCGCATCTTAATGTACTTTCAAGCAAAGGATTAGATTTTGAGCGCAGTTAACATAGACAACGATTTGAATCATTTAGTTTGTATATATTCTGACTTTTTTAAAACCTCAATTTAAAGATTATAAATTTTTAAAGTCTACATTCGCAGACTTTTCATATGTATTATTTAGCAATAAGTAGTGAGCATACAAAAAATAAGAAATGTATATAGCTATGGGGAATAGTATTAAAGCAAGTATATCAGAATTTTCTATTTTTAAATATTTACTACATACATATTCTATTTAATAGAGCTAGGAGTTAGTATAGACCATTTTTAAAAAGTTCCTTATTGTTTAACTCCATTAAATAGTACTGTCAAGAATAAACTTGAAGATCCTACAAACAGTGAAGCGTTATTAAAATATATAAAATATTTTACGACAAGTGCAACACCCAGTTATAAACAAGACACAAAAGTACGTTAAAAATATTCGCTGAGTCTATAGATGAGGTTTAATGTCAAATATTGTCTATGTCTACTTTTTCTGGTAAAATTGTAGAATTGCTGATAGAAAATCAATTTTATATTTGTCTAAAATTAATAGTAAAAATTAAATTTATGGGTTTGTAAGTATCTACTTTTTTTTTTTTACAGAAATGGGCAATATAGATGTGGACGATTATATGTCTGACAACTTACTTGAGCAAATAAACGACGTTAAACCGGGTTTGTATATTTGAATACCAATAATTATTGTTGTTAAATTATAATAAGTGCAATTGTTTTATATACTCATTAATGCTGTGAACAGGCATTACAACCGATAGAAACCACAAAAGGATGCTAAAGATTGAAAACGAACGAGCTGAACTTCAAATGAACTCTCGAACGATTTATAATCAGCGTGAACTGGGTATCTTTTCACTATCACTTAAAGAAATTCTTTAACAAATTCTTTTGTGATATATTAATGAGATATACATGCCTTTTTGATATATGATTTATTAGATACTGTCAAAATTTCAGAGAAGGTACGCCGTGAAGAAGCTTTGAGTAAACCTGTACCTGAGTCATCAAAGGGGTTTGCTCTTTTAAGCAAGATGGGATTCAAACCAGGAATGAGCTTAGGGAAAAAGAAGAATGGTTTGTTTCCTATTATTTTCAAAAGTATCACTTAATAATATACGATATTATATATTTTATTTTGAATTTTAAAATATTTGTGTAAGTAAATTCATGAATTTTCAAAAAAAATCTATTTATATCAACTATAAATACATAATGTTTGGGTAAAATACTTCGTGATAGACCAAAGTATTTGATTCAAAATTTTTTTTGGTACACATCTTAATATTATTCCAATAAAAACTATTTTTGATTGGAATGGCTTTAGAAAATGATCTTGGATGTGGCATACGAGAACCCATTTCGCTAGACTTAAAAACAAATAGAGCAGGACTGGGGCATGAAAAAGAAGAAGATAAACGGAGAATGGAGCGATTAAAAGGAGAGATGGACCGAATGAGAGATATGACAAAGAGACATGTACGTTATATACATGATTTTTAAAAAATTACCATTTTATTTATCGGTTATATTCTCTCTAGGTTGAACTTATTAATGACTATCGGAAACGGAAGAAAAATGTTAGCAATACAAAGCAATTTATTGGGGATATTTTAAACAGCCGAAAAGCCTGCCTGGAACTTGATTTAAGGTAAGAAAATACGTGTAACATTTCCAATTTTACCTTAATATCATTCTTTAAATTTGTAAATATTTATATTACATGAAATATTTATTTTAGAATAAACTTGGATGTTCCTAAACAACCATGGTTTTGGAAGAGCTACCGAGAGCAATCTGAAGAAAAGCAGAATTCAAGATACAATCAATCCCCGTTATTATCTGATCACGATGATGAGGACATCAGGTTAATGTTATACATTTGAAAAGTTATTTGACTTATTTTAAGAAGACAAATCTTAGTTTTTCTACAAGTAAAATTTTTAATTTTACAGTAGTATATGCTATGTATTAATAAGGCTTAAAAAAAGTAGTAATTGTCACCTGAGTATCATAAAATCGAAGTGAATGAATGGGATGGGATACTATTCTTTTAGTATGATCCACTATGTATTAGTTGAATATTTTTGAGAAACAACTTAAGAGGCAATCATCAACGAGAAATTTTCCGACATAAATGAAACATTAATTCAAAAGTGGAATGTAGTATATTGTAGAAATCTTTAAGTTTCACCGAGTTTTTTTATGGAAAAAAAGACATCACTTAATTTTACTGCTTTAACATTAAAGAACATGTAGTTATTATATAAGATGTCAAACTATTTCAAATGTAAGTTGCGTATCTGGGCTTCTAAAAATGTTTACGGAAAACACTGTTGATATTTTACTGGTAGTCTATGATATGTTTGAGCATTTTATCGATTTTAGATACTTTTATCCGAATGGCAAGTTGGCAGAAAAGGAAGAGCGATTTGATGAATTAACTGATGATGTATTAGAAGAGAAGTAAGTGAAATTTTATTGAAAATGTTTATAGCTACATTTTAAGCTTCTTTTAATTATTTTTTTTAGATTAGAAGAGATAACTGCTTATTTGCGACATCAACATATGTACTGTATTTGGTGTGGCTGTCAGTATTCTAGCAAAGACGAGCTTAACACAACATGCCCAGGAGATACGCGGCAACATCATGATGATCTCCAAGATTAACTCTTTTTCTTTCAATATTATATTATCTGAGGCTAAAATCTTCACCCCTTGTTGGAGTTGAATATTGTTTGCATCCTTTAATAGTTATGGTTACTGAACTTTTCCCTTTTATAACATTAATGTTAACTTGAAATAAAAATAAATATGGAGTCGTTTTAGCAACATACATGCTTTTTAAATAATTCGTTATTTGCGGACTTTATTATTTGCTCTTCGTTAGTGATTTCATAACTTAATTTGTTTTTCTAATGCAAATATTGAAGGGAATGACGCGTGTTTTATGTTGTGGAGATGTACACGGACGATTTTCTCAATTAATAAAGAAAGTTGGAACCGTAAATAAGAAGGTTTGAAAATTGTTGATTACCACGGATCAGCCCAATAGTGGGCGCGGTTATGGTGTATTTTTCATAAACAGTGTGTTCAATGCATATATATATATATATATATATATATATATATATATATCAGAGTGGCCCTTTTGATATTCTCTTTTGTGTTGGTGAATTTTTCGGTCTAAGTGATGAAGATAACCAGAAAGTTATTAACGGAGAGCTGGAATTTCCTGTGCCTACATATATTTTAGGTAGGTGTTGTTTTTGTTCGGGATCTTTAAAATACAATAGTCTGTTCTTCATATCAGGAAACTTATCCAGTACATGACGAATGCAAGATATAAATTTTGTATTCAGGCCCATGTTGTCCTTCCACGTCTGCTCTATATCCTGATGAATCAGTAGAATTTTCTTCAAACCTTACTTATCTCGGTAAACGAGGTCTCTTAAATACTGCTTCAGGTAAAAATTAAGATTATATTTTTGAGATAATTGTTTTAACCCACTTTTTTAAGGTTTACAAATTGCGTATTTGAGCGGAACTGAAGGTTCATCCATTAATCAATTTCAATTTACCTATGATGATGTCCAGGTATTTTTTTTAGTCTATCTCATTTAGATACAATTCAACATTATCAGTTATCTACAATAGAAAGCTACAAATTACATTACATGGAAATGTAGTTTATAGCTTTATATACACTATACATTTAGTTACTATGACACGTTTTAGGATCTCCTTATACCCGTTAAGACACAAGCTGGATTTATAGGGATTGATATCCTAGTTACTTCAATGTGGCCAGCTGAAGTGGGTTTCCCTGTTGTGAATAACGATGCCAATAACTATTTGAATTTTGAAACTACATTTTATTTTTTTGGGGTGTTGTAAAATTTACTATACTCAGGTTTATTTTCTCGTTCCTATTTTCTTTAAATCTACTAACTACGGATTAGAATTATTTAATATGATTTACCATATATTTCAATTAGGTATGGAAACACGCGCACAATACGCCGTGCAAGGAGGTTGAGGGGTCACCATTAATTGCTCGACTTGCATCCGGTCTAAGACCACGGTATCATTTTGCAGGCATGGGAGTACATTATGAAAGAGAACCATATAGGTATATTAAGTTTATTTATATTTACCACTGGATTATCTAAAAGAATGGAAAAAAAATTATCTTACTGCAAAAGGCATAAGTGACCGTTAAAGAAGTGGAAATTTGTTTGAAAAATTGACTGGGATCAAATTGATTGCAATATCAAATATTGTCTTCAGATGGCAAATAACTAATTAGTTTTATTGAAAATCTTAATCCCTTGTTGTAGCAACAGTCAGTGTACTTTTCTAAAAAAATATTCTGCACTTAAACTCGTTATCGTGGGATCATTGAAAGGTTCACTCTGTTCACTCATTTATATAATTATAATCTGCCAACAATAAGTTACGATAATAAGTTAAATTATACCATACTTTGGTATTCTACAGGTCAAAACTTTTGCAGAGTCTGTACCACATCCTCACTAAAGTGTATTATAATTGATTCTGAAATTTGAAAGAAAATGTAGTAGTTGCTAGTTGAAAATTACGATTAGAATATCTTTAAATATAATTCTACGGGAAAATTGTTGTTATTATAATATTTTAAAAAGTGTCAAAGACTTATTCATATATTCGCGCAATATGTTGACACAGATATTAAGTAGTTAGAATATTAGTACAGTTGAAGATTGTACAAAATATTTTGAACAGTATTTTTCAAGAACTTATTGAGAAGTAAACTGAGCATAGCGATAATTAATAATTTAAAACCATCATAAAAATTCAGTGTTACTTTGAATTATAAATCATATGGGGCCATATTTTATACGGTAAGATAATTTCGAATAATCAAAAAGTGTTAACCTCGTGGGTCTGCTCATCTCTTACCATTAAAGAGCAAATTATCAATATTGATCGCATTCATGACATTTATAATAATGAGAAAAGAGACTTAAAACTAAAGGAAGTATTTGCACTGATTATAAAATTAGAACCCATCACCTTATCTTTATGTATGTTGTAGTGTTTCTTGTTCTAAACCAAAACTGTAATTTAGAGTAAAGTACTGACTGGTTTTTGAAACCAAGAATAGACAGCTATTTTACTATCCTGATAATTGACTTTATTCTTAAAGGGTTAATTTCAGTTATATTTCGCATACTATTCTGATTTCATCTAGCTACGTAAAGTATTGTTATGTAGTTTGACTAGGATAATTGTTTTTATAAAGAATATACCGAGGAAAATATCGACATTAAATAAGTAAAACATAGTTTCATAAAGAGAGGGTTTTAAAATTTCCGTATTCATGTATCTTATTGGTATAGCTTGAATGGCATTTACAAGAAACTATGAAGCATTTAGTGTATTGTCGGTGGTTTGCGGGATTTTGTATTGCTTAAGGAACGTTTTATATACTATTTATGTATTAAGTTTTGTAGTTACTTTTCATCATAAATTTATGGCTAAAAACATTTTTGAAGTAAACTAAGGCATACTTCATAGTACATTTTTTAAATATTCCCTCATTAATGTGGCAGTTTTCATCCTTTTCATATTGTTATCGTTGAAATTGGATTGGTATTATGCTGTGGCGTCTAACATGATAGAATTTCTATCACGTATCTTTGTTTCCAGAGAGTTTCTCATATACTGCAGGAATTTTAATGAAGCGGAATTAGATATTTCTATACATCATATGCCAAATCTTGCTTTCTATAATTAAGTTTGCGTCTTACTTTTGGACTTTAATGAATAATTATGTTAGATAGAGTAGTTTATTTCAATCTTTCAGGTGTTTTACTATAACTAAATATACGTTCTACGTATCAAGTACTTTAGGAATCACCGTGTTTTACTTGAACCAGCTCAACACACAACGAGATTCATAGGATTAGCTTCAGTTGACAATGAAGAAAAGCAGAAGTGGTTATATGCTTTTAATTTACAGGTATTTCATACAAATCTAAAACTCACTAGGTAATATACCGTTGAATTTGGGAATACTTGATGATTTTAGCCTATGCGAAAAATGAGTCGCGATGAGCTGACTGCACAACCTCCAAATTCATCAGAGTTCCCTTATATGGAAATACTACAAGATTTTATTGCTAAGTTAGTATTATTAATACAAATTTCGAACCTTTGAAAAATCTGGGTTATAAATTTTTCTTCTTGGACTTTTCTAAGATAAATAAATGAAGTGTATGGCTTGTTTCAGGGAAGCTGTGAACCAACAAGATAAACGAAAAGGCAGTACCCAATATAGGTTTGATATGTGTGAAGAAATTGAAGATAATATTGATCGAGGAGGTCGCAAAAGAAGAAAAGACGGTTAGATATGATTGCAGCTACGTAATATTTATTATTATTCTCATTAAATTGGTTTAGGTAATGATTTTATTGAAAAAAGACCTGCCGCTCCATGTTGGTTTTGTTTATCAAACATTGATGCTGAAAAACATCTTGTTGTGGCAGTTGGCAACTCCTGTTATGCTGCTATGCCTAAAGGTCCACTTGTTAACGATCACGTAATGGTGCTCAGTATAGGTCAGTAGTCCTTATAATTCCACCTTTAACACTGAATTATTGTTTCCCTTAACTTAATATTCAACAGATGATAGCAGCGAGATACTGGAAAATATTTTTAGGTCATATTCAGTCGTTAGTAGCTGCCCCTGAAAATGTTCGGATGGAAATAAATTCATTCAAGAATGCATTCACTCTTGTTGCAGATAAGATACTGTTTACATATAAATGTATTTTAATATTTGTCATTATTCTACCGTTTATAGAGTTAAGCTAATAATGTGATAGTGTTTTAGGCTGGGAAAGCACTGGTTTCTTTTGAACGCAACTATAGGACTCAACACTTACAGATTCAGATGGTTCCTGTACCAAAAAATACTGTAAAAGCACTAAAAGGATCATTTCTAAATGCCGGTAATCTTGCAGGAATTGAGTTAACAGTTGTGGATGTCGAGGAAGAGGTACGATTCTCAATATATATTAACATATGTTTTTGCTATAGAAATTGTAGCATTGATTTATATCTTTAACTTCTTTTATTATTATTTGTTTAATTCTTCATGTAAAATAATGGTTTTAGTTAACTAATCTAGTGAATGAGGGATGTCCATACTTCTTTGTGGAATTGCCGGATGGTTCGCGATTATTTACTAGACAAATGAAGGATTTCCCACTTCAGTTTGGACGAGAGGTTATCATATTTTTAACAAGTATATAATTTGTTTTTACTATTTGAATTAATTATTTGTAAAATAATATTCATTTAAATAGTTTAGGTACTGGCTAGTCGCCCCATTTTGGATTGTGAAGAAAAAACTGACTGGAGAACATGTGTACTTGATAAAGAAAAGGAAACTCATCTTGCACAAGAATTACTGAAACGGTTTAGACCATTTGACTTCACAAATAATGATGATAGTGACTGACGAGAAGGTAATTTCCTGACTTAAAATTATTTATATGGTAGTATATCTATATGTGTAACATATAGCTTTGATTGTTCTCTCATATTTCATAGTTCTACTCGTTTATATTATTATTTTAATCGTTACAATAATATGAATGTATGATAACTACTAATGCTATGATGTCTCTATGAGTTTAATAGTGTACTGGCAATAAAAGTGTGGTTGAAATTACATGAATATAAATAACAAATACATCAATTAGGTTCAACTTGAAAGAGGTGGTGCGGAGACTTTTTTTATGAGTTTAAAAAAATGACTGAAAGTGAAGAAGATCTAGAACTAGTGCTTAAATGTTATGAAATGACATAGACACGGTACAGTGAGTTTGGTCTATTCACATGTTTTATTAGGAGATTGGTCCCTTAATGGTATTTTATGTTGCTTCGTTGAACCATCCAAATACCCCTACTCATTCTGTGCCTCCAAATATTTTGCAGTATCTCGTCTACTCTGACCGCAACTTTACAACAGCATAACTCTGCAGTTGTTTCTATGGCAGTCACTAGAGTGTTAGACCGCATTACAATATGAGAGAGAGTAGGAGGGGAATGCCGGAGGGCACTGATCAGAGTACTGAAGATAGCACATATAAAATGGAGGACCTTGAGGGGAGGAGTTCGGCGATGCTCGGACCCATCACACAGGTTCGAACGGCGGTGTCGGAAGACCCCTGCCCGAAGCGCATTTTCGTCACTACATGACCATCGCAACCTACTTCATGCTATCTAAATTTTTCATATAAATTCTATTTTATTCGATCTATTTCTCGATATTGATCAGTGAATTACCTCTTAATAACATTGCTAAATCAGAGCTGCATATTGCTATGATAAAGTAGTATCTGCTAAATTATTCTTTATTTCAAGTTTGAGACCGCTTTATCTTTCTCTTATAACAGATATCTATAGATATAAATTCAGTCCTCTCTTCTCTCTTAATGCTTCAACTTCTCTATCCTTTATCTCTTGGAATTCTACTTTGATGTATTTATTTAACTTACATGTATTTTCTATTAATCAAAAATTATTTATTTGAAGCAACCTGTTGGTGTTTAATAGCTAGTCGAACAGCTGCGCGTAGTAAACCAAACTGCGCAAAAAATATTTAAATCGTTATCACAGCACCTAATATACTGAAGAACTAGTTATAGGGCCGAGGAAACATTGGTAATATAAACGCAAAAACTGTTGAATCAATGTTTCCAACAATGTATGTTAAAGTACAATTTATTATGACCATATTTATAGGTAGTAGCTTAAGCTATATAATCAAATTTCACCTTACTTTAGCATTACATAATATTAAAGACCTATATTTTATCGGTAAACATCATGTAGGAATCATTTTGAGTTTTTATTTATCTAGAAAAAAATTACATCTAAATTTTCCGGTTATAATTTAAAGATATCTTTTAATATACCACAAACAAAGAATGAACATAATCTCAATTATTTTATCAGTTAACAATACGAAGTTATGCGTATAACGAGTAATATGAATGATATATGTTGTATAATAATATTACAGAAAAGTATTTTTTTAAAACTGTACGTACTGAATATAAGAATAATAACTCACCGATTATTTCCTTAATTTTCAGGTGAAATAACTCATTTACAGAATCTTTATTGTTAATCTAATTCTCGATATATGACATTAGTAGGATATCATTTCAGACCTTACGAAATTGTTCGAACCGAACGGCGTCCATCAGGGCGTTAGCGAACGATGGAAGATGACCACCTAAGCAACCAATTACAGCAATCTTCTGAAGACAATAAGTTACGAGTAGATACTGAATTGGATACTTCATCTCCTTCAATAAGGGTGACTTCAACTGCGCCCGATAGTCCTTTCACTGTGTATTCCACTGGTATGTCGTAATAAATAGCTTCTTAACTTTGTTTACTTAAGCTTTATAAACTCAATTGAAATCGGATAATTTCTGAGCTTAATAATACAAAAGAAAGTTGAAAACGCTATGTTAAAATTCTCTCATATTCGGAATTGGTATAACTTGAGCCCCTTCCTTGATAGCCACAAGACTAAAGATGTAAACAGTGATTTCCACCAGTTCTCCTACACCATAAATGAGGGGAATACGATTTTTAGCTTTGGCAACAGTTGTTTATAGAAGTTAGCACTAGCACTACTAATATTTATCTTATTAGCTTTTACGTTAGGATTGTCTTCAACGTTTTTTGAATGTTTTTAGATATTTAGGAATAATTTTGCATTTTAATATGATATTTATTGATATCTTAAAGAGAAAAGCTATATTGTTGTGATATGATGTGGTTTAAACATAAAAAAATCAGTTTTTTTTCTGTAAAACCCATTTTGGGCTTATTACTGGGGTTAAGTGAATGTATTATTATAAAAAGACATTAACGAAATAACTACTATGAAATTCTTTTTCCTCAATTGTTAGGCTTGAAAGGTATCCTAGATAAGTTATGTTATAAATTATTTAAATCGAACTTAGCAAAGAGTGTGTATGAATATGTAAATTTGATTGCATTGTAGATCGAGAGACGGTGTTTCATCCAGGAAATACAACTATGGCTGAAACTCATTTACTCCGATCAACTGGGCTACATTCGCAATCTTTTACGGAAGAACACTGGACTAGTGAGATAACTAGTTTCGTTGCTACTGCTCCACCTAAATTTATTCAGGTATTGGGATTAATTAAAGAATTGACTATCTCTTACTATAAATCCAATTAGTGAAACTATAGATTTAAAACAACTAACTATAGCGTTATATTAACTTCCGTGAATTTCTAATAAAACTTTTAAGGTAATTAAAGCATACCGCGTTCTATCTACTGACACACCTACGTTGGTAGTTGAGGTTGCTTCCGATCCTCCAGCTATATTTGAATGGTTTTGTAACGATAAACCAGTATTGCAGGTATAGCAAAGTATAATATTCCCTGTTCACACTATTCAATATAAATAACTTCATTTATTGGCGTCTATACCTAAAAATAACTTAACCTCAGATATCTAGGTTTTATACTTCATATGAAGTTCTAGGACCGCCATCAATTTCACGCTCGTCATGGTCTAAATATCACAACTCTAACCATTGATCACCCGGAGCAAGGTGTTTACAAATGTACGGCTAGGAACCCTGCGGGCCTCAGTACAAGTTACGGATATATCTCTGTCAATTGTAAGTAAATAGATCAAGAACTAAACCTACCTAACCAGTCCCATTTTTCTCGTCTACATCTCGAGACTTTTTAATATCATAAGTTTTTGCTAATTTAAAACCTAGTAATATTAATCATATTTACGTAGTCATATTTATGCAATAAGTACATTAAATAATCATTTTAGTTGAACCTGGATACTCTAAACACACTGAAAATGATCAAAATATAGTGGAAGATGAAGGCGGTTACACTGTTATCTACAACCAGGCACCAAGATTTATCAACCAGGTAGTTTTGGATTATTATGTTACACGAGTTAAACCAATGAAGTTATTTAAATATATGGCGAGTTTTGAGGTTCCTAATCTCACTGTACAACCTGGAAGTGAAGCTGTAATTGATGTTGAAGTTGATGCAAATCCAGCCGTTAGGTTTGTTTATTATTAACTATAGGTGCCTAATAAAAAATAATTGTTTATATTTATAAGATGAAATGTTTTATGAACAATAATATTGCAATAATTTTTTGAGATTTGTAAGTTAGAATATTTCACTGTAACGTATTTCGTATTAATTTTAGGTTTTCCTGGTTTGTGAATGGCCGGGAGTTTCGCGAATCATCAGATAATGTCGTAATGTATTATCCGAAAGAAAATCAATGCATTGCTCGATTCGCTATTCCAGTATCAGGAGAGTACAAAGTCATTGCTTCTAATGTACATGGATCTGCAATGAGTAGTGGATACGTTGAGATACACAGATGTAAGCTGGAATTACTCGTTCACTATTTCATTTTTCTTGCTATATTACATCGGTATCTTAAGAAATCTTTTTCTATTAATATGATAAAGAATTGCTGCAAGAAATTGTCGTTAAAATAAAATAACTATTTTCAGCTATTCCATCCAGGCAAATGAGGCCTCCTGTAGCACCAGGAGAGCATATTTCAAGAAACATGATGTCAGTCAGCCATCATCTAGGAAGCAATGGACAAGATGGACACGAAATGTTAACCACACATCAGGTGAGATTATATAGCAATAAATAAACTAGAAGGCCGTTTTTGCACAAACTATTTTTTAGTATTTTTTCAGATGGTGAACGTATATGAGGTTAACTATTCACAGCGTTCAAGTAGCGTTCCACGAGGAGTACGTCATCTTGAAAGGCACATAGAAGTACCCCAATCTCCAGAAAGTAGAGAGCTAGAACATCATAGAGCAGGTAATTCATCGATATCTCCGTTCAAAATAGCGTTTGAATCAACATCTAAGTTCGATATGCCAGAAGTCTCACAATGTTATGCATTGATATATATATATATAGCTTGTGTTTCTTAAAGCTCTTGAGGTAAATGCTGATACTACTAAATCCCTTGTTTATTAGTTATATAGAATACTGATATCACAAGCTATCTGTGATATTTATTCACATATGCACGACATTTTGAAAGCTTACCACTTCGCATGTATGGGTTCGAATTTTTACTGACCTGTGTGAGCTAATGCCATTTCAGAAAAACACAGTCTGCGTGCGTCAAGTGAACACGACCGGTCAACGCTCCATGTTATGAGTCCTCTTCAGAAGACAAAAAGCGAAGGTGCTCGATACCTTCCACATCCACCACGCTTCATCACTCAATTACCTTCTGAAATAAACGTCAAACCAAATGAAAAACTTGTTCTTTCTGTAGACGTTAGCGCAATTCCTACAGCAGATTTCAAGTGGAATGTAAATGGATTTGAAGTAAAACCGTCGAAGAACATCTCACTGCTAAATGAACAGAATCGATCGACGCTAGTGATTCATCCACCAGTGAAACAAGGAAAGTATAATGTTACTGCAACAAATGACGCAGGAATGGATGCCCTTTTGACAAAAGTCACACATATTATTACTGATATAGTAGAAGAAATCCATTCAGATATCCGAATAGATACGCGTGGTATTTCGAATCCTCCAGATATCGTCGAGTCAGCAATTACAATAACAAGCATTCATGAAAGTGAATGGGATTTAGCTGACGATGATGAATCATCAACATCATTTGAAACTGTAATGGTGAAAGATGAAAAGAAAAAAAGTTCTGGCTGCTTTTTACCACCTGAAGCAAAGCAAAATTTAAACAGGAAACAACAAATATCGCATTCAAATAAGGAACAAACAGTTGTCCAAAGTAGCTTTATTAAAAATACGATGATAACTAAAAACGCGGAGGAAATTCCTCACAAGCCAACAATTCTTGAGAAACCCGCTCAAAAAATCCATGTAAACCGTGGAGAAACGTTAGTTCTTGAATCGAGAGTGGATAGTGTTCCAGCTTCTAGATTTCGGTGGTATGTCAACAACTTTGAAGTTAAAAACAGCCAGTTTATTATTGTTGATGAATCAAAGGACAATCTCAGTCGAGTAACTTTCTTGAAACCGGTTCCAGGACAGTACAAGGTTGTTGCCACAAATTTCATGGGATCGGTTTCTACAGTTACTAGAGTAACGTCTGAAGTTATCAAGGAAGAGTATGACGAGCGTATTACTGTAACGACAACTGTTAAACCAGCGGATATGTACAAACTAATTAAGAAACAGCCTATAAGAGAAAATAAGGATTTACCAAAATCTCCATCTATTACTGAGAAATTACCTCTAACTTTGAGAATTGGACAAAATCAACCACTAGTACTGAAAGTTAGTGCAGATGCTATTCCTGAAGCTAATTTTATGTGGTTAATCAATAACTTTGAATTAAAACCCAATGCAAATGTATCCATTAATAAACCTGGCTTAAACCAGTCTGAAATATGTTTAAGAAAGACTCTCCCTGGTAAGTACAGCGTTTTTGCCAGGAATACGTTGGGTCAGGACTGCTGTTCTTGTAAGGTTATAGTAGATTACGATGAAAGTATCAAAGAGGACCAGCAAGAAGCACCAACACTTCTGAAAAAATTGCCTAAAGAAACACTTCACACAAGTGGAATGGAAACCCCCCTATCTATTACTGTTCTAGGACTTGCTCCATTTATATTCCGATGGTTTATAAATGGAACCGAGGTGGAAAAAGACGAATTTCAAACAATTGTTGACAGAAACAAGTCAGTACTGGTACTAAAAAGAGCACTTAAAGAAGGAACTATTATCGCCGCTGAAGCTAAGAACAAATATGGAGTTATAAGATCGCAAACAATTATTAAAAATGCAGAAAATCAAGCAGAAGCAACAGAGGAATCACAAGTCTCATCTAAAGTCTTTTTATCAAAAAAAGCACCCGTGTTTGTAAAATGTCTAGAAGACATTGTTCTGAGCGTTGGCGGCACTCTACTTTGTGGTGTTGGGATTGATAAGAATTGTGATCCATGTGAATTTGAATGGTCCATCAACAGTGTACAAATAATAGATACCGAAAGCAGAATAACAATTGATTCTACAACCCATGAAAGTATAGTTTGTATCAATGAAATCAGTATGTTAGCTACGGGTCACCTCACAGTCGTCGCCAAGAACAACTATGGATCATCAGTATCATCTGCACTACTATCTGTGACTCAGAGTGGGTATTAGTTCCTCTAACATTTTGAGTGGCGCATTTTGATTGTTTTGCTTGCGTTTAATCCTCAAAACTTTTAATCAGATCAAGCATAACTTTTTAATTAGCTCCAAAATATTTTTTTCCAGGACGAGATGAACCATTTGAAATGGTTCCTCCAAACTTGCCAGAGGAATCAGCGCCAAAGATAGTGGAACCTCTCCATTCTGTATCTTTCATTGATGGTTAGTGAAAAATAATAAAATAAAAATTTTCTAAAAGAAAATATTAGTACTAATAAACTCCTAAAAAATAATGTTTGAGGTCAACCAATGGTTTTACGGTGTCGAATAGTGGCTAATCCTTCTGCAGTAATTGTTTGGTCAAAGGACGATATTAACGTAGATGAATGGGTAATCAATAAGGATGTTACTACTCAGGTAAAGTCAGAATGATGACATGGAAATTGTTATCTACAGCCAATAATTATGTCCAACAAGTATACTACCTTTAAATATCTATAGATACTTCCGGAGGGTGTCTGTGAGCTGTTGATACCAGAATGTTATCCTGAAGATAGTGGTCTATATAAATGCGCTGCCACAAATCCTCATGGAACTGCTGAGACAGCTGCATATATAAATGTAGAGGGTGGGAATATAATCATTTTAAATTTGGCAAATGACATCAAGATTTCAATGTCTAAAATTTTCAAATAAGGAAAGTTTTCTTCAGGCTTATCGTACTACAAAGATACTGAAGAAGCATCTGCAAGTGAATCTTGTTCTGTTGGCTTAGACGATCTAGAAATGGATAGGACAAAAATAATATTTCCACCAAAGTTTATTGAGAATCTTACTCCAGAAACTGACGCTATCACAGAATTGGGTTATATCAGACTTGTATGCAAAGTCAAAAGGTTTTTAAAGTTATAATTTTTTATGATATAATATTAACCTAATTTATTAGATTGGTACCATAATTAAATTTAGCGAGACTCCTCTCGATGTTACTTGGTGGATGAACAATACGGAGTTACATCAGAATGAAAAGTACGATATCTATCAGTTTAGCGATGGAACTCAAATTCTCACCATACATGGCGCAACTAACAATGATAACGGTAATATTAAATGCTATTTTCAAACTTATTCTGGTGTTTATATATTAAAATACTGAGTTCAGCATTACTATTTCTAAAAGCATTCAACCTACTTTAATAGAGACACTTATGGTACAACAGTACTTGCTTGAATAATTTTAAGTCCAGCCATTTAAACTTGGTAGCCTCATAGGTTATTTTAGATTGGCTTTTAAAAAGCACAATAATTTGGTTATTCAGGTGTCTATACGTGCAAAGCTGAATCGGGATACGGTCTCAGTACAAGCAGTTGTGAGGTTGATGTTCCGGAAAAAAAGCAATATGATGAACTAATTAAAGAAAACATTACTATGTGTACAAGAACTATCCAAGGAGATTCCGACTGGACTTCCATAAGCATTATTGAGCCTAAACTAGATGCTACTGTCCTAATTGAACCAAATAAAGAAGATGTTAGTGGAACCACAGAAATAAAAAAACACGAAGGTCAGTGCTGCTTAATGATTTAAGACAAGTATTATTTTAGCAATATTTCATAAGAATTAGAGAGAATTATTCTTAACTATAGTAGAACAGCATTATCTATTACGTGAAATGAAGTTTATTTAAAAGTATGATGATAATATTTCAGAGGAATTCAAATTATTAGTGAAGGTCGCTGACAGTGTAGCAAGTACACTCGTAGCCAACGTGTTCATAAATGCTGTGAAAGAGGCTGTAAAGAAAATCGTTGAAGAGAGTGAAGAAGTACGTAAATAATGAAAAAAGTTTAATATGAATAGTTAAATACTTATTCAAAGAAATAGTGCTCTGTAAAATTTCTAAGATTAGATGAGTATATTATTTTTGAGATTTGTTTGTATTTCATGTTTTTTTTAGAAGTCTGAGTGATAAGCTGTTTTTAAGGAATCAGAAACTGTTGTGGATATGGAATGCCCACCACGATTTGACACATCAATAGAAGAATACGTTGCCACTCAGAACGACTCCATAAAAATTAGCACCACTGTTTCAGGATATCCCACTCCTTTTATTGAGTGGTATTTCGGAGAGAACAAAATAATAGTCACAGAGTGAGAATATTCCATTGTATTTTTCTTCCTAATATTATCTCAGTCAGTATAAAGTTTTTAATTAGTAAATAATAAATGCAAAGCAATTTACATATTTTTTTCAAGGAAAATCAGTATGTCCTACGAAAACGGTTTCGCAGCACTCAACTTTAAGGAGATACAGCCTCACCAAGAGGGGACCTATTATTGTCATGCCACTAACATTCACGGAACCACTGTGCTATCGTGCAAGTTGAGAGTTGTATCCGGTAAATTTAAAAACTTGCATTTTAAATTATAAATTCTGATAACTAATTATGAGTATGAAGATAGAGTTAATTTGAAAAATATAATTTTACAGAAAAAAAGGGAGATAACATCCGTTTCTCTCTGGCAAAGTATGATAAACATGATGCCCAACAAGAAGTTGTGACAAACGTATTTGTTCACAGTAAAGAAAATGATATGGAACAGATAATTAATATTGCTTCATCAAATAAGGACATTCAGAAAGCTAATTTTATGGCACTATCACAACCAGTTAGAAATCTGGAAAGCATTAATGGAAGAGAAGAGAAAAAAAGTGTTCGAGATATACATGCTGACAAAGAAGTTTTAAATATGGAAGAATCTAATGAAGATAACGCAATAGTATCTTTTCCTACCCAAGAGGGGCAAATAATACCACTTTTAAAAATCGAGGAAGAAGAGGTTAGTATTTATAAAAGATATAACTACATATTTTATATTTCAAATTTCACATTGTAAAACTATAAGTCCATTTAATGAAATTTTAGGAAAAATTGAATTCTAAAAGAATGACTGCTGCAAAGTTTGAGGAATCTTTAACAGAGAATATTATAAGTAAAGTGTGTCAAAATCTTAATTATTCACTTTTAAACGTAACACGAGAGCATATAATATTTGGATAAAAAATATATTTTGCCAAACAGATTTTTTTTCCACAGAATATATGAGAGTTGGAATAATATATTACTATGATTAATAACATTATAATTATTTAAATTCCGGTCTCATACAATTTACCTATAATTATTAAGATTTAATATAGTATTTCACATTAAATTTAACTTTTATCTAGTCGTTACCATTGAGTTTTTATTTAGACACAGAATATCGTTTTAACGCCCTTACCATTTGGTCAAGATCCTTCGAGTACGCAGTTGACAACTACTTCTTCAACTGTTATTCTGGATAAAGAAGAAGATAGTGGGAGACGGAGTGTCACCATGCCATATGAGGAGAAGGTAAGTATCTTTATGCAAAAGCTAAGCCATTTATTATATACAAAGAGAACAGTCTAGTTAGATATATAGCAATTGACAAAAATGGAGAAGAAATAAAAAAGGAAAAATTACCATTGTCAAAACAAATATAATTTTTAGGTTAAAGTCATCGAGGATCGACTGAAGACCGCATCTTCCCTTGATATTTCGCCACAAGAAGCAGTAAATATGATCATGAACACTGTAATAGCACTTAAAGTGGGTTTATTTCACATTATGTCACATCTTTATAAGAATATTGCGTAGAAATTTGCAGTTTATTTATTTATATAAAGTATTATAAAAACAGTGTTAAGACAAATATTTTACTTATAAAGCGCTGTAATTTTTGACTAGTATCTTATATTCCATTTCTCAAATCATTCTAGAAATAATTCTATGCGGGAAGTATGAGCTGGCCACTATAGAGATATAATATCATTTCAGGAACAGCACATTACCGATGAAACTACAAATGTAGACATACGCAATCCACCTGCTAAATTTGACCATGTAGTTACTGTTGTTGAACCCGAAGTTGTTCAATTTTGTTTGCATCTTAGTGCTTCGACAACACCATCCTTTAAATTTATCGATCTGGAAACAATTCTACAAAAGCCTAGTACGTCATCCGACACTAATACATTGCTAGCTTCCACGAAAAAACGAAGTGCTAATGCTGAATACAGAATTGTAGTTCTTGAAGGAGTATCTAAATCTTTCCAAAATGCGATAACATGGAGCCTTAAGAAGGTAATTGCAATAAAGTTGCAGATTTATATTTTTTATGGTATTACTTCATCTTTAAATTATTAAATCTAACTTCAATAATTTTTTAAATATGTAATAACAACAGTAAACTATAGGTCCAGAAGTTGACTTCGGAAACACCTGAGAATGCTGCATATGCTAACATTGAAGTTATCAAACCAAGCGAGACAAATGAGAAGGTAATGAAAATTGTGGATACGGAAAAAATGATTCCGGATTTATTGCAAGTAGCTGCAACTGCTAGCAAATTAAAGGTTAGTATGGAAACAATAATAATTTAGTTTTTTAGCATACAAATGATTATACAAATCTATGTTAAGTTGGAGAATGTAACGATAAGTTTGGTTCGCCATGGAGACACCGCTCATCAGCAACTAATCATTGAATACGAGGGTGCTGTTGAGGAAGAAGAGACAAACCTCAACGTATCACACCTTATATACCACAGACTAGACGAGGTAGGACTTCCAATTGTTAAAAGAATTCCGATCTATTTTGGTTTTACATTTAGAAATTAAACATATACTAAATAATAACTGAAAAAATAGTTAGTGTATCTTTAAATCTAGGAAAGCAAAGAACAAGTTTGGTCGCGAAGATCTCGATATTCTGACAGAGATGAAGGAAATATCGTTGCTGTATTTGTTGAAGTTGATGCCTGTTGTCCAGATCAAGTAAGAATATTGGCTACATGAAACTTTTCTGGTTCTGAAATTATGAACACCAGTTCTTTACTACGATTACTAAAGTATGATATATAAGCCACTAATTAGAATAGTATTATAAAAAAACAGATTTTTATCATCAAAAAATATAAATGTTTAGAGAAATTACCAAAAATAGTACGCGTAAACCTAATTTTATCTTGCTCTCATAACAAAATATGATAAATTACCTAAAATTATCTCAAACACTGACATAAAAAAGTACCATAAAAAGTTGTGCTTGACAGGAGAATAAATCACATAGGCACGTAAATTTTTTACTTATATCCAAATTATAAAGTGACCCACTAAGAGATCGATAAAAACAAAATGAACTTGATGTACAATTATATTTACTAAATAACAGCTTGTTTCAGAGTGTTGAGATTGTTGCATCAGTTAACACACCTACTGAAGCAAAGGCTGCTAATGACGATGAATCTTCACCTGAGCTTTTAGACGCTAGCGAGTCTGTTACCGAATCATCAAGTGCGATTGGAATACAAGCACCGAAGTGAGAAATATCACTCTACAACTACAATATAATTTTATACCTATCTAAGAATAAATTATTAATTGAATCTAAACATTTTTGTGCAACCAAACTGTTTTAAAATACTATAATATAATGCATTTTAGGTTCTTTCGGAAACTGATTGACAATCAAGCCCTTGTGGGAAATTCAGTACAATTCAAATGTATAGTGAGTGGAACCCCTACTCCAGATGTAGTGTGGTCCGTGGATGGAGACATAATAGAACCTAATCAGTGAGGAAAACTATACTGTTCTGATTGATAAATCAAATAGATATCAGTCTATTAATATCATTTAAATAATAGTTTTTAGGGAGTATGATCTGGTTTATGAAGATGGTGTGTGTATTCTTCGAATTCATGAGACACTGCCTGAAGATGAAGGCGAATACTGTTGTGAAGCAATTAATTCAGCTGGCAAAGCTATTACAAAATGTTTTCTCAAAGTAATCAGTAAGTTTATTATACTTAATGTACTCATTCATATAAGTTTTATATTTAGGGTCTAAATAATAGGTGTAATAGTCACTTTGATATTGTGGTCGTCAAGCAACGGCATATGAAGGTGCAAACCACAAAATGAAACGTCGATTTTTGGATATTCATTCAGTGCACCTGTACATCCACTCTTTTAGTCTATCTTTGAATAACCTTTCTCTCTCCTAACAAGAGCTAGTAGATACAGTTTACGTTTTGTTTTGTGTTTTGTGCTTTGTATGTGTGTTGTTTGGCGCTCATATATGGTAAAGGCGCGCTTGATTTTCAGAGAAAGAGCCACGAACTCCTCGACACTTCATTGAGCATGCACCTTCTCTTACTGAACTTATCGACGAAGAAGAACAACATTCATTTGATTCCTTTGAGTGGGAAGAACGCAAAGCGAATGCTCTATTTGGAGCTGAAGAGAGTTTAGATTCTTTATTTGAATCACCAAATCGACTCGTCATTTCAAACTCTGATTTTGATGTCTCAAAAGCTATCAATTACAATGAAGATATGGAAGAAACCAATGCTTTTCACAAGTATTTCGAAACTGCTGAGACTGTCGTGAATGTTACTGAACTTGAGCAGTTTACTTCAGTTCATGGATTATTCCATGCATGCATTCCTACTAATTACCCAGTGAACGTGTTGAGTACGAGTATTACTGATATCTTTTTTTCAAATCCTAAACTTTCAAATGAAAAAGTATTATTCAATGCCCATCCAAAAATGTATGTACATACTGTTATCAGCGCATCAATTTCAGATCCGAGAAATAATATCATTAATAACAATGATCTTTGGAAAGAAATTTTTAATGATCCTTTCTCAAAAGAATTAGAAGATCATTCTTTTGAACATATTGAAAACAGTTTTTATGAACCGAGAACACCATTACTACCTCAGAAATTATTCTATAGAGGCCAAGAAATTGGAATTTCAGTTACAGAGGTCAAAAAAGAGCAGGCTCAAGTGAACGAGAAAGGTGAGGTAGAAATAGCAATGAAAACCTGCTTAGAGACTTCATTGGAGTTCCATGCGCCAGTTAACGCTTTTTCTGTTCCAAAAAAAAACGTGATTTTAAAGGAATCAAAAGAAATAGAGGAAACTAAAACTTTATTAGTTCCGATAACATCTCCAGATAAATGCTTCATTGAAAGTTTTAATATTGATCAGAGCGATGAATTATCAATCAGCAATCAGTTGAATTCCATTTCTCTACCTGAAAGACCGGTGATTCACCAGAATCTAGAATTTATTGATAAAGTGAAAGAAATTGAACGTATAGCAAGGCAGGTAGATCAAGAACTTTGCCATTTATCTGGGAATACTTCAGGAAATGAGTTAAGTGGGGATGCTCAAGAAATAGAAAAAGCCATATTTAAAATATCTGATCAGCTCGTTTTACAAAATCCCGTATCGGAAGCACAAGCAGAGGCTAGTGAAGAACTACTACGAACTACCCTTGCTGATATGATTCTTAATCCCACGAGAACAGCCGAGGAGGAAATAGAACTTATGAAAAGGCCAATAAGGCTTCTTAGACGGAAACTTTCAGACATAGAAAACTCTCTACTTGAAGATGTTGAGGTTACTAACATTACGGAAACGGCACAGGGGACATCTATACGTACTACATCATCAGATACTCCAGCTACAATTATGACCCCACCGCTTAAGAAACGAGTTCCAAGTGCTGAGTACCTTAGAATGACACCATTAACCTCGACCATAAAAGATCAACTAACCTGTCTTGAAGAGATGATTAATGAACACTTGAATAGTGAATCACCTTCGGTATCTGAAGATATAACCAGTGGATCAAAAGTTCAAAGAGTACGTAGTACAAAGAAACGTGAATTACACGATCTTTTTGTTCAAATTAATAATGAAATCAACACAATTAAGTCTTTTTGTAAAAGTAAACTCTCAAAAAAGGGATCTGACGCAGTCATGAATGTTCTTCACAAAGTACGTACTCATGTCACAAGTATTGTGAATGTCATGTCGCTTACAAAGAAAAAAAGACATAAAGTGGCAACTAAAGATAGGGCAAATACTGAAATTAGATATCATTTCAAATGTCCTGAGGCTAGAGAAAAAGTAGAAGGAATAATGGTATTTAAACGTTCATCAATGGAATCATCACTAGCAAATCAATCATCAACAGCATTGTCCACCAGTGATGATACATGGAGGTACTCAACTGAATTAAAGACATCAAGTAGTGATAAAAGGTTATCCAATGTATCGCTACAACCAGTAACAGAGAAAATCGGTGTAGAAATGGAAGCTAATGCAATAGCAGAACAAATACCATTTCCACCACCAAGAAAGCGGAGAACAATGAGCTCAGAACCAGCTGTGTGTGAACCTCCAGTTCCACCTCCAAGAAGAATGAAACTTGAATCTCATGAAAAAGAAGTTATTTCGGATTGTTCTAAAGATGCTGAAACAATGGAATTGCTAGAATCTATAAGTGAGGAGCCATTTGCACCACCCACTAAACCGAAAAGATCATTTACTGGTGATAGTTTGGAAGCATTACTTCAGTTCAGTAATGAATTAGCTAAAACAGAACAAGGAATGACACAGCATGAAATGGAAATATCGTTATTAAACGAATTAAAAAAAATTAGTGTTTCGAAGAGTAAATGTAAACAAGAGAATTATGATTTGATTATTGTTAGTGATACAAGTACTCAAAGGGAAAAAGAAAAAATAGGGAAGGAAATTTGCCATGAAGTAATGGAGGACAATTTAATAGCATTTGAAACTAGAAATGACGTCATTGAAGTGCATTATGAAGGAACATATGCTACAATAGCATTTTGCAAAGAAACTGCGTTAAAAGTAGAGTTAGAAATACCTTTGTGCACTCTTACAACAATACTTTTCCATATTCCTGTGGACGATGGTAGTTCTGTACAAATGGTTTGTGAAGAATCGGATTACGCTACAGATACAGACACTTCATGTCTTTTAAAAGGAACAGTACAATTCTTCAACCGTTATTCTCCCCTAGATCCAAATCGAAGATCAAGTACTTCAATAAATTTAGCACAGCGTCATTCTAAAATATTTCAAGATTATCTAAAAGAAGAGGTAGAAGAGAACACTGAGGATATTGTGGTAAATATTGAGCTCAAATCAGTAAATTCCGAAGGAGATATTGGGAGTTTAGGCTCATTAAATTTGTGTGGTATGGTAATTTATGACTCTCATTGTGATAAAAAACTTGAAAAAACCGAAGAACAAATATCACAAAAAAATGTATATTTATCAACAATCATGGAGCGAAGCTCAGATATGACTTCTGTACATACAGATAGCAGTGACGCAAAAATAAAATATACTTCTGATGAAACTATTCACATGGTTATGGAGGAAAACCTTCTTTCTCAAATGGAATCATCAGTTAAGACCGACGATGATGTGGACAGAAGAATAAACTCGAGAAACACAATTAGAGAAACGGATATTCTTAGCGATGAATCAGCAATCATTGAAATAGAGCAAAGTGTCACTGATTACGTAGAAGAAACGTTTTCTTACACAAGACTTTCAGCTCGAAGAAAACTGTTAGCTATAATATCCTATGAAATAAGACAGGCAGCTTCAGCAACGGTATATTCTGACAATACTTTTGATGTAATTATAGAACAAGAGCCAGAGATTCTCGGAGTTAATATTAAAGTTATTGAAGACCAAGTAGATTTTACGTCTCTCACCATTCTTTCTGATTATGATTGTGATTATTTCGATATGTTAGAGCCTCAACGAGTCTTTGATGATTATACCGAAAACAGTTCACTGGAAGACGTCGAAGGAGAAAGCAAAACAGGAATTAGTGTATCCATTATTGCCAGAAGTTTACATGATGGTATATATGCTTCTCTCGAGGAGATCCCTTGGGGAGAAGTCCAAATGACTGTTAATGAAGTTGACAACATGGGCAGAAGTATTGAGGATGAATCGAAACTCAATTCCGTTCAATTTAGCGTGACCGTTTCAGAATCGAATGCAGATGAAAAAAAATCACTAAGATCTCAGACTTCTTTTAATCAATCCCAGAATTCTATCTCGGAAATAGAAAATACTATAAGCACTGGAAGTATCAATATTCCTAGTTACGTTATTAAAATAGGATCTACTGCAACTATAACTTGCGAACTAAACAATTACCTTCCACCAAAAAGTCATATAGAATGGTATAAAGGTAAATATCATCTCGAAAGAAAGGCGGGTAAACTTGATAGAATCAGTCACGACCTTCTAGAGGTGTTGATTATAAATAATGTGCAAATGACAGATAATGATCTCTATAGTTTGAAAGTAAATGACGACATATTTCCTGTAGCTTATTTGATAGTAGAAGGTCAATCCTCAGAGGAAATAAATGCAGTTATTGTTACTCCTCCACAAACACAATTTGTCATGGAAGGCCAGCCAACGGTATTAATGGTACAGGCTAAGAACACCATTCAGCCAGTATATTGGCTTAAAGACAGGAATCCACTTCAAGAGAATAACCGTTTACACTTCGAAATTACCGAAGGCGGATGGAATAAGGTTATTCTACTGGAAACTCATCTCTCAGATCAAGGAACATATTACGCAGTTTTAGGAGAACAAAGTATAGCGATTACTTTAGTAGTAGAGGGTGAGTTATACAATATTGTATCATATCAGTTATAAATTCTTAATGCTTATATTAAGTCAATCGTAGCCTGTCCTGTCTTGTCCATGTGTGCATGTTCAGAGCGTATCGATGAGAAAGAAGTAACTGTGATCGCATCTGGAACTGAAAGTGAAGACGAAGACGTTCAAGAATACCTGGTACCTCCAGGAAGTACAGCAACGATTGCATGCGAGTTGGAAGCTAGCGACCACATTCGTACCCTCGCCTGGCTTAAGGATGGTCGCATGATAGTTTTTGATAATTCTATGAAGCTAGAGCATGTTATTAATGGACTTAAGCACTATCTTGTTATTCACGATACTAGTTCTAGCGACTCTGGGTTGTATAGCGTATCTATCTCAAATACTGAGTTTAGAGTTGCTCATCTTTCTGTTAATGATCTTGCAACATCTATTCAGGGTCTCAAACGAAAAATAATTTCCAATAATTCACTACATTAACTTATTTATTTTTATATATGATTTGAGACCAATTTCTTTTGAATATCCACATCTTAATTTTCATAGAGTATTAATGTATAAATTGTAGCATATCGCGAATCTCAAAGTCGTGTTTCAAAAGTGCGAAGCTTTATATAAAATATTTTGTTTGCACCTGACAAAATGCCGTTGATTGATGATGATTTTTAATAATAAAATGTAAATAAAACTTGGTTATATGAATTCTTTCAGCACTACAAGTAGAGAATAATCAAAAATTTAAATCTGTGAAAGATATTTTATCTTTGTTTTACAGTTCCTGCAATATTTTAAAAAATTCAAAATGTTTACGGTTAGAATGAATACATTTCATTGAAAATTTTAGCTGTGGATTTAATCGAAGAAACCTGTGTGCCAGTGGGAGCAGTTGCTACCATTAACTGCGAAACTATGACAGAAGAAAAGCAAATAGAATGGAATAAGGTTTGAAACGAAGACAGTTTAAATTTTCTTGTGATAATAGTAAAGAGAGGAATTAACGTGAAGTAAAGCCACTGGCAGGTAGTCAACAAAAATACCTTATTACACTAAAACTTTGTTCTTTTATCTGTTCCATAATCTAACATAGCTCGGAGAATTATAGCATAGGAAAACTTTAACATATAATAGAACAGTATATAATACGTAATTTGAATCAACCCCCGAATCGAATATTTGAAATATATATTATTAATGATTATAGTATTTCTGGTTCTTACCGTACAATAACTAATGTACTTAGCTATTCAACGCTATCAACAATTTACACTTTAAGTATAAGTTCGGTAGTTAACACCGTCATCGCATGATTTTTTAAAACTAAATGGTACACTTACTGCTTTCTAATGATTATCTATTGTGTACTGCAATATCTTTAACTGATTTCTCAGAAATTCTGGCAACACAAATATCTAGGATTAATACTGTATATTTTAACGCATTCCATCATAATTTTAGTTGCAAAGGCATAGACAAAAATCAAAGTTGGTAGATTTAAAAAGTATCTCGCATTAGCCCACTAATACACTTATAATTTTTGCCTTTCGTAACTAACTTGGATGTGTACAAAATCATGAACACTATTCCCTTTCTACTTTGATGAGTTCATATTCATCAAATACCAGCTATTCTATACTTTTAAGTATCTAAGGTGAATTAGCAACTAATTTATAATGTTTAATATAATATATGCCTCCTAAATAAAGAAATGCATTTTGCCTATCAATGAATATTTTGCAAAGTTAGTGCGAGTGTGCTGTTTGGGACAAATTTGAGTATTCTAATCTGTTAATCGCGTTTTACCCTATGGGATTGAAAGCTATGCTAGTGCACTGTAGTGCTATTTTCTAGATGACCGCTCACTAGGGTTTATTCAGTAATAACCAACGTAACCTAACCAGACTTAGAGTGGTGCTGACCTGTCCTCACGTTGACACTCACAAAGAAACGGTAAACGACACTGTAAAGGAACAAATTTTACTACTAGTTTAAACTAAGGTGATACGAAACAGGAAAAGACTCCATGCAAAGCAAAACAACGAGGCTGGTTTTGGCTCTTTTGTTGAAATTATTGCTTTTCTTTGAGGGTATTTGATTAGCTCCTTCACTTGACAAAAAGAAACTGATTTGAATCGATGCCGTAATTATGAATAAAGAGTGGGATTTATTAAAATGTCCATATTTTTGATTAATTATAGAATTGTTTGAGTCTTGCTTCAAATATAAGTTGAAATTGCAATAACATAAACATTTCATTTAAATATAAATAACATAATTGAGATAATGCCTAGTGTTAAACAATGTTTATATGAAATTACAATTGACTAATAATCTATGTGCTCCTTGATTACCGACTGACTTAAATGAATACTTGCATATGAATATAAGATACAAAACCTATTTAAAAATTGTCTTTAGACAGAATGTGTTCACTTAAAATCTTGTCTCGCTTTTTGGAACACAATGCTTTGAATTCTGCAAGCACTGCACATTTTAAATAAATGACGATTGAAATAATAATTAAACAACAATATTATTTCGTATACTCAATAATAAGGAAGCATGCCATCAGTATTAAATCTCGTTTGGAAAAACGTCAAACTAAAATGTAACTCAAAATGTATATTGACATCAGTATTTTAATCATTTAGGATAGATCTCCAATTGAAGTTGCTCATAGAGGGCCAGCTATGGGCAACTGTCGTTTCCTCATAGAAGATTCAGAGGATGGGCACTATCACTCTCTTACCGTTTTATCTGTTGATTCAGAAGATGCCGGTGAATATGGTGTTATCATCGATGGCGTGTATACTGTCGTTACTAAAATAAAAGTCATAGGTATGTGACAAAGAAGCTGTATGCGTGATTTAAATTTAATCGTTTTAATATGAATTTTTCATTGAAGACAATTTTATAGATAGCGAAGTAATATCGCAAGAGCCTGTGCAAAAAAGAGAAATGGATATTTCACTGAATTTGTCTTCAGCAAAAGATGGTACCGATGTTAATATCGCAGAGCAAATTTTACTTAATGCTACCACTACATCTATCAGGAAAGAAATACAAAAAGTCTATGATATTCCTATCGTATCGAGTGATGATGTACCGTTTCCCTCTTTTATAACTACAAAAAGCAGTTCCACTGAAGGTTTGTATTTTTTGAAATCAATTGGACATATACGTTATATAGATGATAGAAAAAATGACCTTTTCAAAAAGTATCATAATTTTTAACTTAACAAAAATTATTTTAAAACGCTTCTCTAAGCTTACTTCCCAGATCTTTTCACAATCTTGACATTATTAATATATTCAACAAGAGAAATGTGTGTTTTATAAATAGACACTTTTATGTGCCTCTTGAAACATATTTGGACGTAATTATCTCAACTTTGCACTGCTCTAGTAGAAGTAATCTATTGAGACTTCTGGTCGTTTTTTTGAGCAGATCCACTGTTATGGTAAAAAAAAACGCATATATTTTAATATTATCAATATTTACTATGTCGCAATTGTACGTATACTCCTTCAGCTGTTTGAACTTATAAGTACAGGAATTCAAACTATATTAATTCGAAGGGCATTATCTTGAGATTATTAATTCAGGAGGTTCTTTGGAATTGTTTGATATCCTTTATTAGTCTGTCTAATAATAGGCAAAATTCTGCATATAAATTAATTCGGCTGAATATAAGCTTAAACTTCAAGTTGTACTAGTCAATTATGGTGGCTATGAAGATGACAAATAGGAGCATTGAATCCATTAATACTATAGTAGTTTTTGATAATAGTCAAATCTTTCACGGAATAGATCAGTTCCAATTATCGAAACAATAGAGAAGTGAACAAGAGCCATGGAGCCTTTGCGAAAACGTAAAAACGGGTGACTTCACAATATTTGTTTTTACTTCTTAAATATTCGAATTAGATTAAATTAGTCAAAAAGCCAGAGAAATAAATGATCATAAACTATAAATTTAAATAGAACTAAATATTCCAAAAAAATTTAATCTATGGAAACCTTCTAGACAAATAAAATAAAATAACTTTCCTACTAAAGATTTAAAACTCATTAGATATGTAAAAAAAGATAATGCAAATAAATTAAAAATATAATTCTATAAATTATAATGAAAAAAAGCGGTTTAGATAAAATAAAATATGTGAAAATTAAAGTTCAATGACTGAAAAAAAATGTGTCATTTAGGTTTACAACAAGTCACAACAACAGAGGATGGATTTGAAGTGATTCGATCACCTAATTCGATTGGTTCAGAGACGACGAAATTTTCAATCAGTATTCAGAATAACAATACAAGTGTTGTTGTAACTCCAGATTTTCATGTTACGGAAAACACCCTGTTACCCTTCGATGAAGAAAATGACATCATAATGAATACTAAAATTAACGTAAAGAGTAATGATCATAGTGAAGATGAAGTTTTAAATGTTGACATCACAGAAAATAGAAATGATGAAGAACTAAGAGCAAAAATAATCAATGAAGCGACGCTTCAAGCGGCAGAGTCGATCGCTATTGAAATCATTGAAAACGTCTTCACGGACACCATGAGCAACCCAGCAGCTTGGAATGTAGCGGAATCTTTGGAACAACCTTTCAAGATTTCTTCTTATTTAGAACGTAAAATGTGTAACGAAATAGTGGAAAGCACACCAGTCAGTTCTGATGAAGATTTTGAAAAAGTTGATATTTTAAGTGATATATCTTCTGACATAATAACTCCACTGGAAAATGAGATGAGCAAAAAGACTTTTGAATTCGATGAAAATCGGAAACAATTCAGTGCTTATAAAAAAATTCAAGAACCAAATACTCTAGGAGATGAACAACTGATAGAAGGGGAATTAGATGCTAATAGAACTGAATATACACCTACTGAAAAACAGAAAAGGCCGTATAATCACGATTCATGTTCCGTTCTCAGTTCATCAAGAACATCTTCTAGAAAAAGTACAAGCCCAGAAATAGAAATCGTAACGAATTCAGATATTGAAGAAATAGAACAAGTAAAAGATGTTTTGCTTCAACAAGCAAATCTAAATGGAAATATGCATGAAAATTGCCAGTTAGAAACCGACTATAATAAGAGTAAACTAGAAAATAATCATAGTGAGAAAGTTCTTATTGATGAAAAAGCTACGAACATCAAGGTTTATAATTCAGAGAATATCACTGTTATTCTGGAATTATATAATGATTACCTCCAGTTAAGTGCTGAAAAAACTGTAAAACATGGAAGAAGATGTAAATTAACTACTTTTTTGACATTTGATCAGTTAAACCAAGATATACCGATGCAGGATGTGAACGTATCATTTGATTTCTTTCGAGGAATTGTACTTGAAAGTACTGAAGTAAATGTGTCGCAGATTATGTATGAAGATGATGGTACGATATACTGGTATTGAACTTCATATTTAAATTTCTAGCATATACAATAGTATAGATTTCCACTTTCACATTTTAATTTGTCAGTCTAATTAAGATAATTGTTATTTACAGAAGCCTCTACAATTGAAGACACGTTGACGTCAATGTCGAGTAGCTGTTTATACACACCTCCTGAATTCATTGTATCACTGGATGAAGCATATGAAATTAAAGCAAATACAAAAACTGTTTTTAAAGTAGCAGTTAAAGGGGTACCTTTGCCTAAGGTCATATGGTATCATAACGATAATGTCATGTTGACTGAGAGGTGAGAGAATTGCTTTGCTCACAACTAAATATTACATATAAGATATCATTAACACAAAAATCCATAAGTAAATAATAAATGAAGATGTGAAATGTTACCTATTTTAATGATTTATATATGCATTGCATTCAGAAATGTTGTTAACATCATCTACGAAGACGGTATAAGCTTCCTAGAGATCACTAACTGCAGTCCAAAATGGAATGGAACTCTTACATGCGAAGCGACAAATTCAGCAGGTTTCCGAAAAGTGCATTCGCAAATTATAGTGAATGAAAATGGTCAGTTACTTATGTATCATATAAAATTGCCTAAAAGTGATAAGACATGCTATAATTTAAACTTTAGCGTTCTATATAGTTGCACATAAGATATATCACCTCTAATGTGATTGGACATATTTTGCAAAATTCAATGTGATTATAGTCATGAAGTAACGGAGATATATTTAGAATGTACGCTGACATTTAGTTTAAAAAATAGAAGATCAATTTTTAATCAAATAATTTAAAATGTAAGTGAAAGTGAACTTACGCGACGCCACTGTACATATTAAATTTTAATGTGACACCCAAGCATAACAAGATTATCGACCTTATGATAAGCTACTATGCTCATTATCTTCATAATCATAAATTGTGAGTACCACAAAGAAATTCATTTTTTGATTCAAATTCAAGAAAAAACCAATTTTCAAAATATTTTTGCTTCTGATAAAATGTTTTAGAAGATTTTATTCTCTATTTACTTTTAGCACAAATATTACCAATGCTTATGTTTTTAGAAAAATCCCCAAAATCGGTGGATCTACACCTTCAAGGAGTGCCCATACAAGAAGATACTGAGTACAGTATATCAGCTGAAAATTTCCTTAGTGCATCAGCTAGGCTTACGGTTAGATTGAGATATATTTTTGCTTAGCTAAGTACTTATTTAGTTACATGATCTGCAAATTATTTAAATTTCTGCAGAATTAGATTTAGATTTGAATAATTTTTAAAATATTTCCGGCACGGTACTTCTAAAAATATAAACATAAACTTTGTTATTTTCGAACTTATTGCACATTTAGAAATCTAACCATTTAAATGTAGAAACTAAAATAATGATTATTTAAATTGTAAGTTGGTCAGAAAATTTTTATGAAACAATTTTTTTATGTTATTCAAAAATAAAAGGTTTACGATAGCTGGAATACAAATGTGGCACTAAAGACTGATTACATACTTATTTATAATTGTATTAAGGTGGATTATTCTATTGAAAGTGGTAGAAGTTCTAACTGTTCTATCGACGTAAACATCTTCTCTGGACCAAGTACATCCTTATTAACAGGGCAGAAGCCAAAATTCATCATCTCTCTACCTGATCAGATCTATTCAAAGGTTTGCATATTATACCTCATAAAATAGCTTGAATAAATTCCTAATGTTTCTTATTGCTTACGTTGACATATATTAACCCTATTATAATCTTTCAGAACTAAACTTAGGATTTCGTTACATAATAATGAGTAGAGTATAATAAAAATAGGTCCAATAATACAATGCTTATTTAGTGCATAAAAATATGCATTTATCTAAGCCAATATAAATAATATCCATAAAACGCGAAATTTTACGCTGATTCGAAATCTGTTGTTAAATTTGGAATATTTCCACTCTGAAGAGTTATGGCCTCTAGTGTAGTCTGGTGTACTATCACCCTTTCGCTTCGCAGCACGACTGTAAGTAACTGGTCATTCTCATCTATGGCGATAAGTAAAAATATGAAAATAGCGAGTATTTACACTGCAGTTGGTTTCATCTTAATATTCCTATATAATTTTTACGAAAATCTTATTTCAGGTGGACGAAAATATTCAACTCAAATGCTCTTTTAGTGGTCAACCACTACCTACCGTTACGTGGGAAAAAAATGGAACATTAATCAACATGAATAAGTTAGTGAAAAATATATTTTAACAACATAGAGCAATTCTAGTTTGTATTTTAAGAACTAGAATGCTTTTTGTACTTCACTCGTTCTCGATTCATTTAGATATCATATTTTAGTAACTCAATTTTTAAAGTGACTATCTTTAAAAAAAAACTATTACGTTTTCAATTTGGTATTAGGCTATTGCAAAAATAATGGTGGTTTTTGTTATTTCAAATTTTGGCGCTTATATTGGTTTGAATTTTTATTTAACTATTATTATGTAGTGTACCATTTTAAAGCACGAAATTCGCTCTCTTCATTCATGCTAGTGGTTTCACTTTCACTGTTTATTTGTATTTATTTTAAGCTGTCAAATTAAGAATGAAAAAAAGCGAATTCGAGCGATTTTTTGTGTGAGCTCAAAATGGGATGTAAAGTAGCAGAAACTGCTGGCAATATTAACCAAATACTTGACGAGGGGAACCGTAAACGAACGTACAGCTCAACATTAGTTTCGAAGATTTCGTAATGGAGATGTGAGCCTTGAAAATTAGGAAAGTCGCTGACATCCTTTGATGATTGACGACAGCCAACTGAGGGTCATTGTTGAAACGGACGCATGCAAAACCAGTTAAGAGGTTGCAAAAGAACTAAATGTTGATGATCCAATAGTTGCTCAACATTTGCACCAAATTGGGGAATTAAAAAAGCTCGGCAAATGGGTGCTGCACGAACTGAAGGAAAGTCGGAAAAACCGCAGTTACGAAATCTACTTTGCGTTTCTTTGGCGCAAGAAAATTGATCTATTTCTGGATCATATTGCGACATCTGACAAAAAACTGATTCTATACGAAAACTAACGGCGTTCCGCCCAGTGGCTGAACCAAAATAAAGCTCCAAAACACTTCCCCAAACCGAATCTGCACCAAAAGAAGGCTATGGTCGCTGTTTGGTGGTCGGCAGGTGGAGTCATCCACTACAACTTCTTGGATCCTGGCGAAACCATCACTATGGAGCAGTACTGCCACGAAATCGGCAAAATGCACTAAGAGCAACAACGTTTACGTCCAGCACTGCTCAATCGAAAAGGACCAATCTTTCTCTATGACAATGACCGACCACATGTTTCACAAATGACTCTGCAGAAATTGAACGAACTGGCCTACGAATCTCTACCTTACCCAGATCACTCATCAGATTTCTCTCCGACCGACTACCACTTTTTCAAGCATATCGACAACATCTTGCAAGAGGTTTTCGACAACCAAGCAGCAACTAAAAATGCCTTCGAAGAATTCATCGCTTCAGAATTCTATGCTAGCGAAATAAATAGACTTGTTCCCTATTGAGAAAAATGCGTAGATTCTAATGGTTCTTATTTCCATTAATACATATTATTATAAGCTGAGATATACTACTTTAAATTTGAAGGTTAAAACCCGCCATTACTTTTGCACCAAACTAATCGTTTTTAAAATTGTAATATGTATGAATTTACTCCAGAGACTATAATATAATTAGTGAAGACGGTGTGACTATTCTTGGAATTGAATCGACAACTCTTGGTGATAATGCATTGTTTACTTGCTTAATTGCTAATGGGCTTGGTGTTACGACATCCACTTGCAACGTAATTATTGAAGGTAACATTTGGAATATATAACTAATATATTGCTTATAATTGAATATTATAGACATTTACTAGATGAGACTATGATACCAATTCTGTAAGTTATTTTAGATGATGCCTTATACCACGAAAGAGTAGCTACTCAAGTGATATGTGATCGTGAAGTGGCAGACACAGAAGTTGATGTTTTAATATTGAGTCCTACATCGTCCAAAGTTACTTCATTCTTTGGAACAGTAACAAAGAATAAGGATTATAAGTTAATTGAAGACAGTCCTACAAAATATGTTGGAAAGAAAGAATTTATGAGAACAGGATACAAAAAAAGAACACCTATATCTTATCGTAACGATGAACATATTTTAACTATGAGTGGACAGCAAAACAGAAAACATGAGACTGAGGTTGCAACAAATTTTGACCAAAATCTGGAGATAGATAACAGTAAAGGAGAATATGATGAACAACGACCAGAATTCATACTTCCTCTGATGGATGGAACGTTTAGCGGCGATAGCTGCACCTTGAAATGCATAATCGCAGCAAATCCTATTATACGTCTGGATTGGACTGTTAATGGAAGACCCATACAAAATGACCAGTAAGTTACAGTACAACTGAATTTTTAAATTGATTTCCCTATTGCATATTACGAACGACACTTTGTGAAGAAAAGCTAGAAATTAGAAACCTCTCCCAACATTAAGTTACATAAACCAAATATTTCACTATTCAAGTGTTTAAACTCCAATTAGTTTTATTACCAGTTAATTAAGTAAAGTTTTGTCTAACTATGACACCATATGTAGGAATACATTTTAGGAATCATGAATTGATATTCGATGATGGAATTGGTATTTTACGGATCAAGAATATCAACGAAGACTTTGTTGATGTTACATGCAGTACTCTAAACAATAAAGGAGAGGCAACAACTTGCTGTAGATTAAAAAGAATAGACTTTTTAGAATTCACGCAATTAACAGATACTGATGAAAAGCCATTTTTCCTATTTCCTTTAAAGGATATAGTGACAGATATTAATGAAGTCCGATTAAAATGCATAGTAATCGGGCATCCAACCCCTAGTTTGGAATGGTACAGGAATGGAGAAAAGATTGATACTGAGTTAGTTCGACTGCTTAATGTTTAAAATAATAAATATAGGCATTTATTAATAGTGAGTTCGAAAAATATTTTCAGGTACATCTACGAGGATGGTGTTGCTCTTATTAATATTCGTGATATTTCCAAAAATGATTCTATCATCACATGTCTCGCAACGAATAGAAAAGGCATAGCTGAATCATGTTGCATTGTTAGGAATGAATCAATCGATAATAATATTTCTAAAGATCGTACAGCTCCACCTCATTTCCTACGTAGTCTTACTGATACTATAACTGACTCTGACAGCATATCTCTAACTGTACTAATCACGTCTGTTCCGGATGCAGATGTGGAATGGGCTGAAAACGGAATTGCAGTAACTTACAGTAGGTAAGCGTCTTGAAAACTTCAGAAATATATAATCTGTTATGAAGGCTACAATAAAGTAAATGTTGGAAAATAACTATTTATATCAGTATTATATTCATTTTAAAAATTTGATTTTAGGGATAGGCAACTTTCTTATGAAAACGGGACTTCAACCCTTCATGTACAACAGCTTCAAATGGGTACCACTTTTTTTAGTTGTACTGCTTCTAATTATATAGCATCTACAACTACAAGAGCGATGGTTACTCGAGTACTACCCATAACTGATGTCAAAAAGGAACAAGAAGTAGCAAATAAACGAGAGGTAAGAAAACCTAATAAAAACATTCGAAAATAAATCAATCTTAGGATAAACTTAAAAAAGATTTAAATTAGCGAGACTATGTTTTTTAACATAAACATAGCACAAAAATTACAAAAGGAAAAGATACATAAAAAATTTTGTTTAACAAAACAACAAAAAATCAATAAGATTATACCAAAACAAAACCAAAAGCGCATAAAAAATAACCTCTAAATATGATAATATAAAGAGAATATAAAACAAAACGCATTGAACATTTAAAAACATTACTATAACACAGCAACAAAAATATGCTCAAAAAATTCTCACCCTACGTGACAAACAGAAATTAAGATAAAATCAAACATAGCTAAAAAAGATAAAACAATACAACATAACAAAGACGTGAAAATATTTATAAAGTTGTAAAAAATATAACACATACAAACGAAATCAACAAATATTGAAAAACAAAAAAAACATTTCCAACAAACAACAAAACTTAAACATTTTGCCAGCTTAAGAACAATAAAAAATGCAAAACAGATGAACCAGACCGACTCCCCGACCAAGACTAACAACAAAGAAGAGAACGTAGGCGAAGAGAAGAAAGAGCCAGTCGTACCCGCAGAGGAACCAGCACCAGTAACTCAGCAGACGGATATTGAACTCGAACCACTGAAATCAGCAGAAGAAGCGGGCGAAGAGAAGAAAGAGCCAGTCGTACCCGCAGAGGAGCCAGCACCAGTAACTCATCAGACGGATAATCAACTCGAACCACTGAAGACAGCAGAAGAAGCGGGCGAAGAGAAGAAAGAGCCGGTCGTTCCCGCAGAGGAACCAGCACTAGTAACACAGCAGACGGATATTCAACTAGAACCACTGAAGACAGCAGAAGAAGCGGGCGAAGAGAAGAAAGAGCCAGTCGTACCCGCTGAGGAGCCAGCGCAATCAACACAGCAGCCTGAAGTTGTCATTCCAATTGGTGAATTGGATAAAAGCGTATATCAAGTCAGTAAACAACAAGAGGATAAAGACAAAACACTTGCCTTGGAGAAGAGAGAACCAGAAAGCACTATCAACGCTAACATTGATCTATGTCGAAGAGACGAATCACATTATTTGGAAGTTGACTTGGTTATTAACAATTTTGAGAAACTGGAACTAAATTTGAAGGTTCAACGTAAAGAGCGCAGGGAAGAGACAAAACCAGGAACCGATTCAACTCACATAGCAGAACAACATATCGGAGAAACTATTGGCGAAATAGTCGGTGTGGTATCCCAACCTGACCAGCTGGAACCACTGAAATCAGCAGAAGAAGCGGGCGAAGAGAAGAAAGAGCCAGTCGTAGCTGCAGAGGAACCAGCGCAATTAACACAGCAGACGGATATTCAACTCGAACCACTGAAGACAGCAGAAGAAGCGGGCGAAGAGAAGAAAGAGCCAGTCGTAGTCGCAGAGGAGCCAGCACCAGTAACTCAGCAGACGGATATTCAACTCGAACCACTGAAGACAGCAGAAGAAGCGGGCGAAGAGAAGAAAGAGCCAGTCGTACCCACAGAGGAACCAGCGCAATTAACACAGCAGACGGATATTCAACTCGAACCACTGAAGACAGCAGAAGAAGCGGGCGAAGAGAAGAAAGAGCCAGTCGTACCCACAGAGGAACCAGCGCAATTAACACAGCAGACGGATATTCAACTCGAACCACTGAAGACAGCAGAAGAAGCGGGCGAAGAGAAGAAAGAGCCAGTCGTACCCACAGAGGAACCAGCGCAATTAACACAGCA
Source organism: Heterorhabditis bacteriophora (assembly GCA_964036235.1). NCBI lineage: Eukaryota > Metazoa > Nematoda > Chromadorea > Rhabditida > Heterorhabditidae > Heterorhabditis > Heterorhabditis bacteriophora. Next base: position 4,887,888 of record OZ038426.1, on the reverse strand, counting down.
GACGGATATTCAACTCGAACCACTGAAGGCAGCAGAAGAAGCGGGCGAAGAGAAGAAAGAGCCAGTCGTAGTCGCAGAGGAGCCAGCACCAGTAACTCAGCAGACGGATATTCAACTCGAACCACTGAAGACAGCAGAAGAAGCGGGCGAAGAGAAGAAAGAGCCAGTCGTAGTCGCAGAGGAACCAGCGCAATTAACACAGCAGACGGATATTCAACTCGAACCACTGAAGGCAGCAGAAGAAGCGGGCGAAGAGAAGAAAGAGCCAGTCGTAGTCGCAGAGGAACCAGCGCAATTAACACAGCAGACGGATATTCAACTCGAACCACTGAAGGCAGCAGAAGAAGCGGGCGAAGAGAAGAAAGAGCCAGTCGTAGTCGCAGAGGAACCAGCGCAATTAACACAGCAGACGGATATTCAACTCGAACCACTGAAGACAGCAGAAGAAGCGGGCGAAGAGAAGAAAGAGCCAGTCGTAGCCGCAGAGGAGCCAGCACCAGTAACTCAGCAGACGGATATTCAGCTCCAACCACTGAAGGCAGCAGAAGAAGCGGGCGAAGAGAAGAAAGAGCCAGTCGTAGTCGCAGAGGAACCAGCGCAATTAACACAGCAGACGGATATTCAACTCGAACCACTGAAGACAGCAGAAGAAGCGGGCGAAGAGAAGAAAGAGCCAGTCGTACCCACAGAGGAACCAGCGCAATTAACACAGCAGACGGATATTCAACTCGAACCACTGAAGGCAGCAGAAGAAGCGGGCGAAGAGAAGAAAGAGCCAGTCGTAGTCGCAGAGGAACCAGCGCAATTAACACAGCAGACGGATATTCAACTCGAACCACTGAAGACAGCAGAAGAAGCGGGCGAAGAGAAGAAAGAGCCAGTCGTACCCACAGAGGAACCAGCGCAATTAACACAGCAGACGGATATTCAACTCGAACCACTGAAGACAGCAGAAGAAGCGGGCGAAGAGAAGAAAGAGCCAGTCGTAGTCGCAGAGGAGCCAGCACCAGTAACTCAGCAGACGGATATTCAGCTCCAACCACTGAAAACAGCAGAAGAAGCGGGCGAAGAGAAGAAAGAGCCAGTCGTAGTCGCAGAGGAGCCAGCACCAGTAACTCAGCAGACGGATATTCAACTCGAACCACTGAAGACAGCAGAAGAAGCGGGCGAAGAGAAGAAAGAGCCAGTCGTAGTCGCAGAGGAACCAGCGCAATTAACACAGCAGACGGATATTCAACTCGAACCACTGAAGGCAGCAGAAGAAGCGGGCGAAGAGAAGAAAGAGCCAGTCGTAGTCGCAGAGGAACCAGCGCAATTAACACAGCAGACGGATATTCAACTCGAACCACTGAAGACAGCAGAAGAAGCGGGCGAAGAGAAGAAAGAGCCAGTCGTAGTCGCAGAGGAACCAGCGCAATTAACACAGCAGACGGATATTCAACTCGAACCACTGAAGGCAGCAGAAGAAGCGGGCGAAGAGAAGAAAGAGCCAGTCGTAGTCGCAGAGGAACCAGCGCAATTAACACAGCAGACGGATATTCAACTCGAACCACTGAAGACAGCAGAAGAAGCGGGCGAAGAGAAGAAAGAGCCAGTCGTAGCCGCAGAGGAGCCAGCACCAGTAACTCAGCAGACGGATATTCAGCTCCAACCACTGAAAACAGCAGAAGAAGCGGGCGAAGAGAAGAAAGAGCCAGTCGTACCCGCTGAGGAGCCAGCGCAATCAACACAGCAGCCAGAAGTTGTCATTCCAATTGGTGAATTGGATAAAAGCGTAGATCAAGTCAGTAAACAACAAGAGGATAAAGACAAAACACTTGCCTTGGAGAAGAGAGAACCAGAAAGCACTATCAACGCTAACATTGATCTATGTCGAAGAGACGAATCACATTATTTGGAAGTTGACTTGGTTATTGACAATTTTGAGACTCTGGAACTAAATTTGAAGGTTCAGTGTAAAGAGCGCAGGGAAGAGACAAAACCAGGAACCGATTCAACTCACATAGCAGAACAACATATCGGAGAAACTATTGGCGAAATAGTCGGTGTGGTATCCCAACCTGACCAGCTGGAACCACTGAAATCAGCAGAAGAAGTGGGCGAAGAGAAGAAAGAGCCAGTCGTAGTCGCAGAGGAGCCAGCACCAGTAACTCAGCAGACGGATATTCAACTCGAACCACTGAAGACAGCAGAAGAAGCGGGCGAAGAGAAGAAAGAGCCAGTCGTAGTCGCAGAGGAACCAGCGCAATTAACACAGCAGACGGATATTCAACTCGAACCACTGAAGACAGCAGAAGAAGCGGGCGAAGAGAAGAAAGAGCCAGTCGTAGCCGCAGAGGAGCCAGCACCAGTAACTCAGCAGACGGATATTCAACTCGAACCACTGAAGGCAGCAGAAGAAGCGGGCGAAGAGAAGAAAGAGCCAGTCGTAGTCGCAGAGGAACCAGCGCAATTAACACAGCAGACGGATATTCAACTCGAACCACTGAAGACAGCAGAAGAAGCGGGCGAAGAGAAGAAAGAGCCAGTCGTAGCCGCAGAGGAGCCAGCACCAGTAACTCAGCAGACGGATATTCAGCTCCAACCACTGAAAACAGCAGAAGAAGCGGGCGAAGAGAAGAAAGAGCCAGTCGTAGCCGCAGAGGAGCCAGCACCAGTAACTCAGCAGACGGATATTCAGCTCCAACCACTGAAGACAGCAGAAGAAGCGGGCGAAGAGAAGAAAGAGCCAGTCGTACCCGCTGAGGAGCCAGCGCAATCAACACAGCAGCCAGAAGTTGTCATTCCAATTGGTGAATTGGATAAAAGCGTAGATCAAGTCAGTAAACAACAAGAGGATAAAGACAAAACACTTGCCTTGGAGAAGAGAGAACCAGAAAGCACTATCAACGCTAACATTGATCTATGTCGAAGAGACGAATCACATTATTTGGAAGTTGACTTGGTTATTAACAATTTTGAGAAACTGGAACTAAATTTGAAGGTTCAACGTAAAGAGCGCAGGGAAGAGACAAAACCAGGAACCGATTCAACTCACATAGCAGAACAACATATCGGAGAAACTATTGGCGAAATAGTCGGTGTGGTATCCCAACCTGACCAGCTGGAACCACTGAAATCAGCAGAAGAAGCGGGCGAAGAGAAGAAAGAGCCAGTCGTAGCTGCAGAGGAACCAGCGCAATTAACACAGCAGACGGATATTCAACTCGAACCACTGAAGACAGCAGAAGAAGCGGGCGAAGAGAAGAAAGAGCCAGTCGTACCCACAGAGGAACCAGCGCAATTAACACAGCAGACGGATATTCAACTCGAACCACTGAAGGCAGCAGAAGAAGCGGACGAAGAGAAGAAAGAGCCAGTCGTAGTCGCAGAGGAACCAGCGCAATTAACACAGCAGACGGATATTCAACTCGAACCACTGAAGGCAGCAGAAGAAGCGGGCGAAGAGAAGAAAGAGCCAGTCGTAGTCGCAGAGGAACCAGCGCAATTAACACAGCAGACGGATATTCAACTCGAACCACTGAAGGCAGCAGAAGAAGCGGGCGAAGAGAAGAAAGAGCCAGTCGTACCCACAGAGGAACCAGCGCAATTAACACAGCAGACGGATATTCAACTCGAACCACTGAAGGCAGCAGAAGAAGCGGACGAAGAGAAGAAAGAGCCAGTCGTAGTCGCAGAGGAACCAGCACCAGTAACTCAGCAGACGGATATTCAGCTCCAACCACTGAAGACAGCAGAAGAAGCGGGCGAAGAGAAGAAAGAGCCAGTCGTACCCGCTGAGGAGCCAGCGCAATCAACACAGCAGCCAGAAGTTGTCATTCCAATTGGTGAATTGGATAAAAGCGTAGATCAAGTCAGTAAACAACAAGAGGATAAAGACAAAACACTTGCCTTGGAGAAGAGAGAACCAGAAAGCACTATCAACGCTAACATTGATCTATGTCGAAGAGACGAATCACATTATTTGGAAGTTGACTTGGTTATTAACAATTTTGAGAAACTGGAACTAAATTTGAAGGTTCAACGTAAAGAGCGCAGGGAAGAGACAAAACCAGGAACCGATTCAACTCACATAGCAGAACAACATATCGGAGAAACTATTGGCGAAATAGTCGGTGTGGTATCCCAACCTGACCAGCTGGAACCACTGAAATCAGCAGAAGAAGCGGGCGAAGAGAAGAAAGAGCCAGTCGTAGCTGCAGAGGAACCAGCGCAATTAACACAGCAGACGGATATTCAACTCGAACCACTGAAGACAGCAGAAGAAGCGGGCGAAGAGAAGAAAGAGCCAGTCGTAGTCGCAGAGGAACCAGCGCAATTAACACAGCAGACGGATATTCAACTCGAACCACTGAAGGCAGCAGAAGAAGCGGGCGAAGAGAAGAAAGAGCCAGTCGTAGTCGCAGAGGAACCAGCGCAATTAACACAGCAGACGGATATTCAACTCGAACCACTGAAGGCAGCAGAAGAAGCGGGCGAAGAGAAGAAAGAGCCAGTCGTAGTCGCAGAGGAGCCAGCACCAGTAACTCAGCAGACGGATATTCAACTCGAACCACTGAAGACAGCAGAAGAAGCGGGCGAAGAGAAGAAAGAGCCAGTCGTACCCACAGAGGAACCAGCGCAATTAACACAGCAGACGGATATTCAACTCGAACCACTGAAGGCAGCAGAAGAAGCGGGCGAAGAGAAGAAAGAGCCAGTCGTAGTCGCAGAGGAGCCAGCACCAGTAACTCAGCAGACGGATATTCAACTCGAACCACTGAAGACAGCAGAAGAAGCGGGCGAAGAGAAGAAAGAGCCAGTCGTACCCACAGAGGAACCAGCGCAATTAACACAGCAGACGGATATTCAACTCGAACCACTGAAGGCAGCAGAAGAAGCGGACGAAGAGAAGAAAGAGCCAGTCGTAGTCGCAGAGGAACCAGCGCAATTAACACAGCAGACGGATATTCAACTCGAACCACTGAAGGCAGCAGAAGAAGCGGGCGAAGAGAAGAAAGAGCCAGTCGTAGTCGCAGAGGAACCAGCGCAATTAACACAGCAGACGGATATTCAACTCGAACCACTGAAGGCAGCAGAAGAAGCGGGCGAAGAGAAGAAAGAGCCAGTCGTACCCACAGAGGAACCAGCGCAATTAACACAGCAGACGGATATTCAACTCGAACCACTGAAGGCAGCAGAAGAAGCGGGCGAAGAGAAGAAAGAGCCAGTCGTAGTCGCAGAGGAACCAGCGCAATTAACACAGCAGACGGATATTCAACTCGAACCACTGAAGACAGCAGAAGAAGCGGGCGAAGAGAAGAAAGAGCCAGTCGTAGCCGCAGAGGAGCCAGCACCAGTAACTCAGCAGACGGATATTCAGCTCCAACCACTGAAAACAGCAGAAGAAGCGGGCGAAGAGAAGAAAGAGCCAGTCGTAGCCGCAGAGGAGCCAGCACCAGTAACTCAGCAGACGGATATTCAGCTCCAACCACTGAAGACAGCAGAAGAAGCGGGCGAAGAGAAGAAAGAGCCAGTCGTAGTCGCAGAGGAACCAGCGCAATTAACACAGCAGACGGATATTCAACTCGAACCACTGAAGGCAGCAGAAGAAGCGGGCGAAGAGAAGAAAGAGCCAGTCGTAGTCGCAGAGGAACCAGCGCAATTAACACAGCAGACGGATATTCAACTCGAACCACTGAAGACAGCAGAAGAAGCGGGCGAAGAGAAGAAAGAGCCAGTCGTAGCCGCAGAGGAGCCAGCACCAGTAACTCAGCAGACGGATATTCAGCTCCAACCACTGAAAACAGCAGAAGAAGCGGGCGAAGAGAAGAAAGAGCCAGTCGTAGCCGCAGAGGAGCCAGCACCAGTAACTCAGCAGACGGATATTCAGCTCCAACCACTGAAGACAGCAGAAGAAGCGGGCGAAGAGAAGAAAGAGCCAGTCGTACCCGCTGAGGAGCCAGCGCAATCAACACAGCAGCCAGAAGTTGTCATTCCAATTGGTGAATTGGATAAAAGCGTAGATCAAGTCAGTAAACAACAAGAGGATAAAGACAAAACACTTGCCTTGGAGAAGAGAGAACCAGAAAGCACTATCAACGCTAACATTGATCTATGTCGAAGAGACGAATCACATTATTTGGAAGTTGACTTGGTTATTAACAATTTTGAGAAACTGGAACTAAATTTGAAGGTTCAACGTAAAGAGCGCAGGGAAGAGACAAAACCAGGAACCGATTCAACTCACATAGCAGAACAACATATCGGAGAAACTATTGGCGAAATAGTCGGTGTGGTATCCCAACCTGACCAGCTGGAACCACTGAAATCAGCAGAAGAAGCGGGCGAAGAGAAGAAAGAGCCAGTCGTAGCTGCAGAGGAACCAGCGCAATTAACACAGCAGACGGATATTCAACTCGAACCACTGAAGACAGCAGAAGAAGCGGGCGAAGAGAAGAAAGAGCCAGTCGTAGTCGCAGAGGAACCAGCGCAATTAACACAGCAGACGGATATTCAACTCGAACCACTGAAGGCAGCAGAAGAAGCGGGCGAAGAGAAGAAAGAGCCAGTCGTAGTCGCAGAGGAGCCAGCACCAGTAACTCAGCAGACGGATATTCAACTCGAACCACTGAAGACAGCAGAAGAAGCGGGCGAAGAGAAGAAAGAGCCAGTCGTACCCACAGAGGAACCAGCGCAATTAACACAGCAGACGGATATTCAACTCGAACCACTGAAGGCAGCAGAAGAAGCGGGCGAAGAGAAGAAAGAGCCAGTCGTAGTCGCAGAGGAGCCAGCACCAGTAACTCAGCAGACGGATATTCAACTCGAACCACTGAAGACAGCAGAAGAAGCGGGCGAAGAGAAGAAAGAGCCAGTCGTACCCACAGAGGAACCAGCGCAATTAACACAGCAGACGGATATTCAACTCGAACCACTGAAGACAGCAGAAGAAGCGGGCGAAGAGAAGAAAGAGCCAGTCGTAGTCGCAGAGGAACCAGCGCAATTAACACAGCAGACGGATATTCAACTCGAACCACTGAAGACAGCAGAAGAAGCGGGCGAAGAGAAGAAAGAGCCAGTCGTACCCACAGAGGAACCAGCGCAATTAACACAGCAGACGGATATTCAACTCGAACCACTGAAGACAGCAGAAGAAGCGGGCGAAGAGAAGAAAGAGCCAGTCGTACCCACAGAGGAACCAGCGCAATTAACACAGCAGACGGATATTCAACTCGAACCACTGAAGGCAGCAGAAGAAGCGGGCGAAGAGAAGAAAGAGCCAGTCGTAGTCGCAGAGGAGCCAGCACCAGTAACTCAGCAGACGGATATTCAACTCGAACCACTGAAGACAGCAGAAGAAGCGGGCGAAGAGAAGAAAGAGCCAGTCGTACCCACAGAGGAACCAGCGCAATTAACACAGCAGACGGATATTCAACTCGAACCACTGAAGGCAGCAGAAGAAGCGGACGAAGAGAAGAAAGAGCCAGTCGTAGTCGCAGAGGAACCAGCGCAATTAACACAGCAGACGGATATTCAACTCGAACCACTGAAGGCAGCAGAAGAAGCGGGCGAAGAGAAGAAAGAGCCAGTCGTAGTCGCAGAGGAACCAGCGCAATTAACACAGCAGACGGATATTCAACTCGAACCACTGAAGGCAGCAGAAGAAGCGGGCGAAGAGAAGAAAGAGCCAGTCGTAGTCGCAGAGGAACCAGCGCAATTAACACAGCAGACGGATATTCAACTCGAACCACTGAAGACAGCAGAAGAAGCGGGCGAAGAGAAGAAAGAGCCAGTCGTAGCCGCAGAGGAGCCAGCACCAGTAACTCAGCAGACGGATATTCAGCTCCAACCACTGAAAACAGCAGAAGAAGCGGGCGAAGAGAAGAAAGAGCCAGTCGTACCCGCTGAGGAGCCAGCGCAATCAACACAGCAGCCAGAAGTTGTCATTCCAATTGGTGAATTGGATAAAAGCGTAGATCAAGTCAGTAAACAACAAGAGGATAAAGACAAAACACTTGCCTTGGAGAAGAGAGAACCAGAAAGCACTATCAACGCTAACATTGATCTATGTCGAAGAGACGAATCACATTATTTGGAAGTTGACTTGGTTATTGACAATTTTGAGACTCTGGAACTAAATTTGAAGGTTCAGTGTAAAGAGCGCAGGGAAGAGACAAAACCAGGAACCGATTCAACTCACATAGCAGAACAACATATCGGAGAAACTATTGGCGAAATAGTCGGTGTGGTATCCCAACCTGACCAGCTGGAACCACTGAAATCAGCAGAAGAAGCGGGCGAAGAGAAGAAAGAGCCAGTCGTAGTCGCAGAGGAGCCAGCACCAGTAACTCAGCAGACGGATATTCAACTCGAACCACTGAAGACAGCAGAAGAAGCGGGCGAAGAGAAGAAAGAGCCAGTCGTAGTCGCAGAGGAGCCAGCACCAGTAACTCAGCAGACGGATATTCAACTCGAACCACTGAAGACAGCAGAAGAAGCGGGCGAAGAGAAGAAAGAGCCAGTCGTACCCGCTGAGGAGCCAGCGCAATCAACACAGCAGCCAGAAGTTGTCATTCCAATTGGTGAATTGGATAAAAGCGTAGATCAAGTCAGTAAACAACAAGAGGATAAAGACAAAACACTTGCCTTGGAGAAGAGAGAACCAGAAAGCACTATCAACGCTAACATTGATCTATGTCGAAGAGACGAATCACATTATTTGGAAGTTGACTTGGTTATTGACAATTTTGAGAAACTGGAACTAAATTTGAAGGTTCAGCGTAAAGAGCGCAGGGAAGAGACAAAACCAGGAACCGATTCAACTCACATAGCAGAACAACATATCGGAGAAACTATTGGCGAAATAGTCGGTGTGGTATCCCAACCTGACCAGCTGGAACCACTGAAATCAGCAGAAGAAGCGGGCGAAGAGAAGAAAGAGCCAGTCGTAGTCGCAGAGGAGCCAGCACCAGTAACTCAGCAGACGGATATTCAACTCGAACCACTGAAGACAGCAGAAGAAGCGGGCGAAGAGAAGAAAGAGCCAGTCGTAGTCGCAGAGGAGCCAGCACCAGTAACTCAGCAGACGGATATTCAACTCGAACCACTGAAGACAGCAGAAGAAGCGGGCGAAGAGAAGAAAGAGCCAGTCGTACCCACAGAGGAGCCAGCACCAGTAACTCAGCAGACGGATATTCAACTCGAACCACTGAAGACAGCAGAAGAAGCGGGCGAAGAGAAGAAAGAGCCAGTCGTAGTCGCAGAGGAGCCAGCACCAGTAACTCAGCAGACGGATATTCAACTCGAACCACTGAAGACAGCAGAAGAAGCGGGCGAAGAGAAGAAAGAGCCAGTCGTACCCACAGAGGAGCCAGCACCAGTAACTCAGCAGACGGATATTCAACTCGAACCACTGAAGACAGCAGAAGAAGCGGGCGAAGAGAAGAAAGAGCCAGTCGTACCCGCTGAGGAGCCAGCGCAATCAACACAGCAGCCAGAAGTTGTCATTCCAATTGGTGAATTGGATAAAAGCGTAGATCAAGTCAGTAAACAACAAGAGGATAAAGACAAAACACTTGCCTTGGAGAAGAGAGAACCAGAAAGCACTATCAACGCTAACATTGAGCTATGTCGAAGAGTCGAATCACATTATTTGGAAGTTGACTTGGTTATTGACAATTTTGAGAAACTGGAACTAAATTTGAAGGTTCAGCGTAAAGAGCGCAGGGAAGAGACAAAACCAGGAACCGATTCAACTCACATAGCAGAACAACATATCGGAGAAACTATTGGCGAAATAGTCGGTGTGGTATCCCAACCTGACCAGCTGGAACCACTGAAATCAGCAGAAGAAGCGGGCGAAGAGAAGAAAGAGCCAGTCGTAGTCGCAGAGGAGCCAGCACCAGTAACTCAGCAGACGGATATTCAACTCGAACCACTGAAGACAGCAGAAGAAGCGGGCGAAGAGAAGAAAGAGCCAGTCGTAGTCGCAGAGGAGCCAGCACCAGTAACACAGCAGACGGATATTCAACTCGAACCACTGAAGACAGCAGAAGAAGCGGGCGAAGAGAAGAAAGAGCCAGTCGTACCCGCTGAGGAGCCAGCGCAATCAACACAGCAGCCTGAAGTTGTCATTCCAATTGGTGAATTGGATAAAAGCGTAGATCAAGTCAGTAAACAACAAGAGGATAAAGACAAAACACTTGCCTTGGAGAAGAGAGAACCAGAAAGCACTATCAACGCTAACATTGAGCTATGTCGAAGAGTCGAATCACATTATTTGGAATTTGACTTGGTTATTGACAATTTTGAGAAACTGGAACTAAATTTGAAGGTTCAGCGTAAAGAGCGCAGGGAAGAGACAAAACCAGGAACCGATTCAACTCACATAGCAGAACAACATATCGGAGAAACTATTGGCGAAATAGTCGGTGTGGTATCCCAACCTGACCAGCTGGAACCACTGAAATCAGCAGAAGAAGCGGGCGAAGAGAAGAAAGAGCCAGTCGTAGTCGCAGAGGAGCCAGCACCAGTAACTCAGCAGACGGATATTCAACTCGAACCACTGAAGACAGCAGAAGAAGCGGGCGAAGAGAAGAAAGAGCCAGTCGTAGTCGCAGAGGAGCCAGCACCAGTAACACAGCAGACGGATATTCAACTCGAACCACTGAAGACAGCAGAAGAAGCGGGCGAAGAGAAGAAAGAGCCAGTCGTACCCGCTGAGGAGCCAGCGCAATCAACACAGCAGCCTGAAGTTGTCATTCCAATTGGTGAATTGGATAAAAGCGTAGATCAAGTCAGTAAACAACAAGAGGATAAAGACAAAACACTTGCCTTGGAGAAGAGAGAACCAGAAAGCACTATCAACGCTAACATTGAGCTATGTCGAAGAGTCGAATCACATTATTTGGAAGTTGACTTGGTTATTGACAATTTTGAGAAACTGGAACTAAATTTGAAGGTTCAGCGTAAAGAGCGCAGGGAAGAGACAAAACCAGAAACCGATTCAACTCACATAGCAGAACAACATATCGGAGAAACTATTGGCGAAATAGTCGGTGTGGTATCCCAACCTGACCAGCTGGAACCACTGAAATCAGCAGAAGAAGCGGGCGAAGAGAAGAAAGAGCCAGTCGTAGTCGCAGAGGAGCCAGCACCAGTAACTCAGCAGACGGATATTCAACTCGAACCACTGAAGACAGCAGAAGAAGCGGGCGAAGAGAAGAAAGAGCCAGTCGTAGTCGCAGAGGAGCCAGCACCAGTAACACAGCAGACGGATATTCAACTCGAACCACTGAAGACAGCAGAAGAAGCGGGCGAAGAGAAGAAAGAGCCAGTCGTAGTCGCAGAGGAGCCAGCACCAGTAACACAGCAGACGGATATTCAACTCGAACCACTGAAGACAGCAGAAGAAGCGGGCGAAGAGAAGAAAGAGCCAGTCGTACCCGCTGAGGAGCCAGCGCAATCAACACAGCAGCCTGAAGTTGTCATTCCAATTGGTGAATTGGATAAAAGCGTAGATCAAGTCAGTAAACAACAAGAGGATAAAGACAAAACACTTGCCTTGGAGAAGAGAGAACCAGAAAGCACTATCAACGCTAACATTGATCTATGTCGAAGAGACGAATCACATTATTTGGAAGTTGACTTGGTTATTGACAATTTTGAGAAACTGGAACTAAATTTGAAGGTTCAGCGTAAAGAGCGTAGGGAAGAGACAAAACCAGGAACCGATTCAACTCACATAGCAGAACAACATATCGGAGAAACTATTGGCGAAATAGTCGGTGTGGTATCCCAACCTGACCAGCTGGAACCACTGAAATCAGCAGAAGAAGCGGGCGAAGAGAAGAAAGAGCCAGTCGTATCCGCTGAGGAGCCAGCACCAGTAACTCAGCAGACGGATATTCAACTCGAACCACTGAAGACAGCAGAAGAAGCGGGCGAAGAGAAGAAAGAGCCAGTCGTATCCGCTGAGGAGCCAGCACCAGTAACTCAGCAGACGGATATTCAACTCGAACCACTGAAGACAGCAGAAGAAGCGGGCGAAGAGAAGAAAGAGCCAGTCGTAGTCGCAGAGGAGCCAGCACCAGTAACTCAGCAGACGGATATTCAACTCGAACCACTGAAGACAGCAGAAGAAGCGGGCGAAGAGAAGAAAGAGCCAGTCGTACCCGCTGAGGAGCCAGCGCAATCAACACAGCAGCCAGAAGTTGTCATTCCAATTGGTGAATTGGATAAAAGCGTAGATCAAGTCAGTAAACAACAAGAGGATAAAGACAAAACACTTGCCTTGGAGAAGAGAGAACCAGAAAGCACTATCAACGCTAACATTGATCTATGTCGAAGAGACGAATCACATTATTTGGAAGTTGACTTGGTTATTGACAATTTTGAGAAACTGGAACTAAATTTGAAGGTTCAGCGTAAAGAGCGCAGGGAAGAGACAAAACCAGGAACCGATTCAACTCACATAGCAGAACAACATATCGGAGAAACTATTGGCGAAATAGTCGGTGTGGTATCCCAACCTGACCAGCTGGAACCACTGAAATCAGCAGAAGAAGCGGGCGAAGAGAAGAAAGAGCCAGTCGTAGTCGCAGAGGAGCCAGCACCAGTAACTCAGCAGACGGATATTCAACTCGAACCACTGAAGACAGCAGAAGAAGCGGGCGAAGAGAAGAAAGAGCCAGTCGTAGTCGCAGAGGAGCCAGCACCAGTAACTCAGCAGACGGATATTCAACTCGAACCACTGAAGACAGCAGAAGAAGCGGGCGAAGAGAAGAAAGAGCCAGTCGTACCCACAGAGGAGCCAGCACCAGTAACTCAGCAGACGGATATTCAACTCGAACCACTGAAGACAGCAGAAGAAGCGGGCGAAGAGAAGAAAGAGCCAGTCGTAGTCGCAGAGGAGCCAGCACCAGTAACTCAGCAGACGGATATTCAACTCGAACCACTGAAGACAGCAGAAGAAGCGGGCGAAGAGAAGAAAGAGCCAGTCGTACCCACAGAGGAGCCAGCACCAGTAACTCAGCAGACGGATATTCAACTCGAACCACTGAAGACAGCAGAAGAAGCGGGCGAAGAGAAGAAAGAGCCAGTCGTACCCGCTGAGGAGCCAGCGCAATCAACACAGCAGCCAGAAGTTGTCATTCCAATTGGTGAATTGGATAAAAGCGTAGATCAAGTCAGTAAACAACAAGAGGATAAAGACAAAACACTTGCCTTGGAGAAGAGAGAACCAGAAAGCACTATCAACGCTAACATTGAGCTATGTCGAAGAGTCGAATCACATTATTTGGAAGTTGACTTGGTTATTGACAATTTTGAGAAACTGGAACTAAATTTGAAGGTTCAGCGTAAAGAGTGCAGGGAAGAGACAAAACCAGGAACCGATTCAACTCACATAGCAGAACAACATATCGGAGAAACTATTGGCGAAATAGTCGGTGTGGTATCCCAACCTGACCAGCTGGAACCACTGAAATCAGCAGAAGAAGCGGGCGAAGAGAAGAAAGAGCCAGTCGTAGTCGCAGAGGAGCCAGCACCAGTAACTCAGCAGACGGATATTCAACTCGAACCACTGAAGACAGCAGAAGAAGCGGGCGAAGAGAAGAAAGAGCCAGTCGTAGTCGCAGAGGAGCCAGCACCAGTAACACAGCAGACGGATATTCAACTCGAACCACTGAAGACAGCAGAAGAAGCGGGCGAAGAGAAGAAAGAGCCAGTCGTACCCGCTGAGGAGCCAGCGCAATCAACACAGCAGCCTGAAGTTGTCATTCCAATTGGTGAATTGGATAAAAGCGTAGATCAAGTCAGTAAACAACAAGAGGATAAAGACAAAACACTTGCCTTGGAGAAGAGAGAACCAGAAAGCACTATCAACGCTAACATTGAGCTATGTCGAAGAGTCGAATCACATTATTTGGAAGTTGACTTGGTTATTGACAATTTTGAGAAACTGGAACTAAATTTGAAGGTTCAGCGTAAAGAGCGCAGGGAAGAGACAAAACCAGAAACCGATTCAACTCACATAGCAGAACAACATATCGGAGAAACTATTGGCGAAATAGTCGGTGTGGTATCCCAACCTGACCAGCTGGAACCACTGAAATCAGCAGAAGAAGCGGGCGAAGAGAAGAAAGAGCCAGTCGTAGTCGCAGAGGAGCCAGCACCAGTAACTCAGCAGACGGATATTCAACTCGAACCACTGAAGACAGCAGAAGAAGCGGGCGAAGAGAAGAAAGAGCCAGTCGTAGTCGCAGAGGAGCCAGCACCAGTAACACAGCAGACGGATATTCAACTCGAACCACTGAAGACAGCAGAAGAAGCGGGCGAAGAGAAGAAAGAGCCAGTCGTAGTCGCAGAGGAGCCAGCACCAGTAACACAGCAGACGGATATTCAACTCGAACCACTGAAGACAGCAGAAGAAGCGGGCGAAGAGAAGAAAGAGCCAGTCGTACCCGCTGAGGAGCCAGCGCAATCAACACAGCAGCCTGAAGTTGTCATTCCAATTGGTGAATTGGATAAAAGCGTAGATCAAGTCAGTAAACAACAAGAGGATAAAGACAAAACACTTGCCTTGGAGAAGAGAGAACCAGAAAGCACTATCAACGCTAACATTGATCTATGTCGAAGAGACGAATCACATTATTTGGAAGTTGACTTGGTTATTGACAATTTTGAGAAACTGGAACTAAATTTGAAGGTTCAGCGTAAAGAGCGTAGGGAAGAGACAAAACCAGGAACCGATTCAACTCACATAGCAGAACAACATATCGGAGAAACTATTGGCGAAATAGTCGGTGTGGTATCCCAACCTGACCAGCTGGAACCACTGAAATCAGCAGAAGAAGCGGGCGAAGAGAAGAAAGAGCCAGTCGTATCCGCTGAGGAGCCAGCACCAGTAACTCAGCAGACGGATATTCAACTCGAACCACTGAAGACAGCAGAAGAAGCGGGCGAAGAGAAGAAAGAGCCAGTCGTATCCGCTGAGGAGCCAGCACCAGTAACTCAGCAGACGGATATTCAACTCGAACCACTGAAGACAGCAGAAGAAGCGGGCGAAGAGAAGAAAGAGCCAGTCGTAGTCGCAGAGGAGCCAGCACCAGTAACTCAGCAGACGGATATTCAACTCGAACCACTGAAGACAGCAGAAGAAGCGGGCGAAGAGAAGAAAGAGCCAGTCGTACCCGCTGAGGAGCCAGCGCAATCAACACAGCAGCCTGAAGTTGTCATTCCAATTGGTGAATTGGATAAAAGCGTAGATCAAGTCAGTAAACAACAAGAGGATAAAGACAAAACACTTGCCTTGGAGAAGAGAGAACCAGAAAGCACTATCAACGCTAACATTGATCTATGTCGAAGAGACGAATCACATTATTTGGAAGTTGACTTGGTTATTGACAATTTTGAGAAACTGGAACTAAATTTGAAGGTTCAGCGTAAAGAGCGCAGGGAAGAGACAAAACCAGGAACCGATTCAACTCACATAGCAGAACAACATATCGGAGAAACTATTGGCGAAATAGTCGGTGTGGTATCCCAACCTGACCAGCTGGAACCACTGAAATCAGCAGAAGAAGCGGGCGAAGAGAAGAAAGAGCCAGTCGTAGTCGCAGAGGAGCCAGCACCAGTAACTCAGCAGACGGATATTCAACTCGAACCACTGAAGACAGCAGAAGAAGCGGGCGAAGAGAAGAAAGAGCCAGTCGTAGTCGCAGAGGAGCCAGCACCAGTAACACAGCAGACGGATATTCAACTCGAACCACTGAAGACAGCAGAAGAAGCGGGCGAAGAGAAGAAAGAGCCAGTCGTAGTCGCAGAGGAGCCAGCACCAGTAACACAGCAGACGGATATTCAACTCGAACCACTGAAGACAGCAGAAGAAGCGGGCGAAGAGAAGAAAGAGCCAGTCGTAGTCGCAGAGGAGCCAGCACCAGTAACACAGCAGCCTGAAGTTGTCATTCCAATTGGTGAATTGGATAAAAGCGTAGATCAAGTCAGTAAACAACAAGAGGATAAAGACAAAACACTTGCCTTGGAGAAGAGAGAACCAGAAAGCACTATCAACGCTAACATTGATCTATGTCGAAGAGACGAATCACATTATTTGGAAGTTGACTTGGTTATTGACAATTTTGAGAAACTGGAACTAAATTTGAAGGTTCAGCGTAAAGAGCGCAGGGAAGAGACAAAACCAGGAACCGATTCAACTCACATAGCAGAACAACATATCGGAGAAACTATTGGCGAAATAGTCGGTGTGGTATCCCAACCTGACCAGCTGGAACCACTGAAATCAGCAGAAGAAGCGGGCGAAGAGAAGAAAGAGCCAGTCGTAGTCGCAGAGGAGCCAGCACCAGTAACTCAGCAGACGGATATTCAACTCGAACCACTGAAGACAGCAGAAGAAGCGGGCGAAGAGAAGAAAGAGCCAGTCGTAGTCGCAGAGGAGCCAGCACCAGTAACACAGCAGACGGATATTCAACTCGAACCACTGAAGACAGCAGAAGAAGCGGGCGAAGAGAAGAAAGAGCCAGTCGTACCCGCTGAGGAGCCAGCGCAATCAACACAGCAGCCTGAAGTTGTCATTCCAATTGGTGAATTGGATAAAAGCGTAGATCAAGTCAGTAAACAACAAGAGGATAAAGACAAAACACTTGCCTTGGAGAAGAGAGAACCAGAAAGCACTATCAACGCTAACATTGATCTATGTCGAAGAGACGAATCACATTATTTGGAAGTTGACTTGGTTATTGACAATTTTGAGAAACTGGAACTAAATTTGAAGGTTCAGCGTAAAGAGCGCAGGGAAGAGACAAAACCAGGAACCGATTCAACTCACATAGCAGAACAACATATCGGAGAAACTATTGGCGAAATAGTCGGTGTGGTATCCCAACCTGACCAGCTGGAACCACTGAAATCAGCAGAAGAAGCGGGCGAAGAGAAGAAAGAGCCAGTCGTAGTCGCAGAGGAGCCAGCACCAGTAACTCAGCAGACGGATATTCAACTCGAACCACTGAAGACAGCAGAAGAAGCGGGCGAAGAGAAGAAAGAGCCAGTCGTACCCGCTGAGGAGCCAGCGCAATCAACACAGCAGCCTGAAGTTGTCATTCCAATTGGTGAATTGGATAAAAGCGTAGATCAAGTCAGTAAACAACAAGAGGATAAAGACAAAACACTTGCCTTGGAGAAGAGAGAACCAGAAAGCACTATCAACGCTAACATTGATCTATGTCGAAGAGACGAATCACATTATTTGGAAGTTGACTTGGTTATTGACAATTTTGAGAAACTGGAACTAAATTTGAAGGTTCAGCGTAAAGAGCGCAGGGAAGAGACAAAACCAGGAACCGATTCAACTCACATAGCAGAACAACATATCGGAGAAACTATTGGCGAAATAGTCGGTGTGGTATCCCAACCTGACCAGCTGGAACCACTGAAATCAGCAGAAGAAGCGGGCGAAGAGAAGAAAGAGCCAGTCGTAGTCGCAGAGGAGCCAGCACCAGTAACTCAGCAGACGGATATTCAACTCGAACTACTGAAGACAGCAGAAGAAGCGGGCGAAGAGAAGAAAGAGCCAGTCGTACCCGCTGAGGAGCCAGCGCAATCAACACAGCAGCCAGAAGTTGTCATTCCAATTGGTGAATTGGATAAAAGCGTAGATCAAGTCAGTAAACAACAAGAGGATAAAGACAAAACACTTGCCTTGGAGAAGAGAGAACCAGAAAGCACTATCAACGCTAACATTGATCTATGTCGAAGAGACGAATCACATTATTTGGAAGTTGACTTGGTTATTGACAATTTTGAGAAACTGGAACTAAATTTGAAGGTTCAGCGTAAACAGCGCAGGGAAGAGACAAAACCAGGAACCGATTCAACTCACATAGCAGAACAACATATCGGAGAAACTATTGGCGAAATAGTCGGTGTGGTATCCCAACCTGACCAGCTGGAATCACTGAAATCAGCAGAAGAAGCGGGCGAAGAGAAGAAAGAGCCAGTCGTAGTCGCAGAGGAGCCAGCACCAGTAACACAGCAGCCTGAAGTTGTCATTCCAATTGGTGAATTGGATAAAAGCGTAGATCAAGTCAGTAAACAACAAGAGGATAAAGACAAAACACTTGCCTTGGAGAAGAGAGAACCAGAAAGCACTATCAACGCTAACATTGATCTATGTCGAAGAGACGAATCACATTATTTGGAAGTTGACTTGGTTATTGACAATTTTGAGAAACTGGAACTAAATTTGAAGGTTCAGCGTAAAGAGCGCAGGGAAGAGACAAAACCAGGAACCGATTCAACTCACATAGCAGAACAACATATCGGAGAAACTATTGGCGAAATAGTCGGTGTGGTATCCCAACCTGACCAGCTGGAACCACTGAAATCAGCAGAAGAAGCGGGCGAAGAGAAGAAAGAGCCAGTCGTAGTCGCAGAGGAGCCAGCACCAGTAACTCAGCAGACGGATATTCAACTCGAACCACTGAAGACAGCAGAAGAAGCGGGCGAAGAGAAGAAAGAGCCAGTCGTAGTCGCAGAGGAGCCAGCACCAGTAACACAGCAGACGGATATTCAACTCGAACCACTGAAGACAGCAGAAGAAGCGGGCGAAGAGAAGAAAGAGCCAGTCGTACCCGCTGAGGAGCCAGCGCAATCAACACAGCAGCCTGAAGTTGTCATTCCAATTGGTGAATTGGATAAAAGCGTAGATCAAGTCAGTAAACAACAAGAGGATAAAGACAAAACACTTGCCTTGGAGAAGAGAGAACCAGAAAGCACTATCAACGCTAACATTGATCTATGTCGAAGAGACGAATCACATTATTTGGAAGTTGACTTGGTTATTGACAATTTTGAGAAACTGGAACTAAATTTGAAGGTTCAGCGTAAAGAGCGCAGGGAAGAGACAAAACCAGGAACCGATTCAACTCACATAGCAGAACAACATATCGGAGAAACTATTGGCGAAATAGTCGGTGTGGTATCCCAACCTGACCAGCTGGAACCACTGAAATCAGCAGAAGAAGCGGGCGAAGAGAAGAAAGAGCCAGTCGTAGTCGCAGAGGAGCCAGCACCAGTAACTCAGCAGACGGATATTCAACTCGAACCACTGAAGACAGCAGAAGAAGCGGGCGAAGAGAAGAAAGAGCCAGTCGTACCCGCTGAGGAGCCAGCGCAATCAACACAGCAGCCTGAAGTTGTCATTCCAATTGGTGAATTGGATAAAAGCGTAGATCAAGTCAGTAAACAACAAGAGGATAAAGACAAAACACTTGCCTTGGAGAAGAGAGAACCAGAAAGCACTATCAACGCTAACATTGATCTATGTCGAAGAGACGAATCACATTATTTGGAAGTTGACTTGGTTATTGACAATTTTGAGAAACTGGAACTAAATTTGAAGGTTCAGCGTAAAGAGCGCAGGGAAGAGACAAAACCAGGAACCGATTCAACTCACATAGCAGAACAACATATCGGAGAAACTATTGGCGAAATAGTCGGTGTGGTATCCCAACCTGACCAGCTGGAACCACTGAAATCAGCAGAAGAAGCGGGCGAAGAGAAGAAAGAGCCAGTCGTAGTCGCAGAGGAGCCAGCACCAGTAACTCAGCAGACGGATATTCAACTCGAACTACTGAAGACAGCAGAAGAAGCGGGCGAAGAGAAGAAAGAGCCAGTCGTACCCGCTGAGGAGCCAGCGCAATCAACACAGCAGCCAGAAGTTGTCATTCCAATTGGTGAATTGGATAAAAGCGTAGATCAAGTCAGTAAACAACAAGAGGATAAAGACAAAACACTTGCCTTGGAGAAGAGAGAACCAGAAAGCACTATCAACGCTAACATTGATCTATGTCGAAGAGACGAATCACATTATTTGGAAGTTGACTTGGTTATTGACAATTTTGAGAAACTGGAACTAAATTTGAAGGTTCAGCGTAAACAGCGCAGGGAAGAGACAAAACCAGGAACCGATTCAACTCACATAGCAGAACAACATATCGGAGAAACTATTGGCGAAATAGTCGGTGTGGTATCCCAACCTGACCAGCTGGAATCACTGAAATCAGCAGAAGAAGCGGGCGAAGAGAAGAAAGAGCCAGTCGTAGTCGCAGAGGAGCCAGCACCAGTAACTCAGCAGACGGATATTCAACTCGAACCACTGAAGACAGCAGAAGAAGCGGGCGAAGAGAAGAAAGAGCCAGTCGTAGTCGCAGAGGAGCCAGCACCAGTAACTCAGCAGACGGATATTCAACTCGAACCACTGAAGACAGCAGAAGAAGTCAAGAAGGTGAAGGATGAGGCCAAACCTAAAGAAGAGGCGAAACCAGCCGAATATGCAAAGAAAGTTAAAGATGAAGCCAAACCTAAAGAAGTTGCAAAGAAGGTGAAAGATGAAGCAAAGAAGGTGATGGATGAGGCAAAACCTAAAGAAGAGGCGAAACCAGCCGAAGATGCAAAGAAGGTTAAAGATGAAGCCAAACCTAAAGAAGAGGCGAAACCAGCTGAAAAAGCAAAGAAGGTTAGAGATAACATTATTGATGTAATTGAGAATCTAGTGAAGCCTTCACCGACATCTGGATTAGAAATAGACCTACTTATTGAAAATATTGAATCAGTAACAAAAACAGTGAAAGCAAAACAATTGCATAGAAAGGATAAGGAACAGCCTGAAGAGGTTAAGAAAGATATGGAAGAAGCAAAGAAGGTGATGGATGAAGCTAAACCTAAAGAAGAGGCGAAACCAGCAGAAGATGTAAAGAAGGTGAAAGATGAAGCCAAACCTAAAGAAGATGCAAAGAAGGTGAAAGATGAAGCAAAGAAGGTGAAGGATGAAGCCAAACCTAAAGAAGATGCAAAGAAGGTGAAAGATGAAGCAAAGAAGGTGAAGGATGAAGCCAAACCTAAAGAAGAGGCGAAACCAGCTGAAAAAGCAAAGAAAGTTAAAGATGAAGCCAAGAAGGTGAAGGATGAGGCAAAACCTAAAGAAGAGGCGAAATCAGCTGGAGATGCAAAGAAGGTTAAAGATGAAGCCAAGAAGGTGAAGGATGAAGCCAAACCTAAAGAAGAGGCGAAACCAGCTGAAAAAGCAAAGAAAGTTAAAGATGAAGCAAAGAAGGTGAAGGATGAAGCCAAACCTAAAGAAGAGGCGAAACCAGCTGAAAAAGCAAAGAAAGTTAAAGATGAAGCCAAGAAGGTGAAGGATGAGGCAAAACCTAAAGAAGAGGCGAAATCAGCTGGAGATGCAAAGAAGGTGAAAGATGAAGCAAAGAAGGTGAAGGATGAAGCCAAACCTAAAGAAGAGGCGAAACCAGCTGAAAAAGCAAAGAAAGTTAAAGATGAAGCCAAGAAGGTGAAGGATGAGGCAAAACCTAAAGAAGAGGCGAAATCAGCTGAAGATGCAAAGAAAGTTAAAGATGAAGCCAAAAAGGTGAAGGATGAAGCCAAACCTAAAGAAGAGGCGAAACCAGCTGAAAAAGCAAAGAAGGTAAAGGACGAGGCGAAACCAGCCGAAGAAGCAAAGAAGGTTAAAGATGAAGCCAAAAAGGTGAAGGATGAAGCTAAACCTAAAGAAGAGGCCAAACCAGCTGGAGATGCAAAGAAGGTTAAAGATGAAGCCAAGAAGGTGAAGGATGAGGCAAAACCTAAAGAAGAGGCCAAACCAGCTGAAGATGCAAAGAAAGTTAAAGATGAAGCCAAAAAGGTGAAGGATGAAGCTAAACCTAAAGAAGAGGCGAAATCAGCTGAAGATGCAAAGAAAGTTAGAGATAACATTATTGATGTAATTGTGAATCTAGTGAAGCCTTCACCGACATCTGGATTAGAAATAGACCTACTTATTGAAAATATTGAATCAGTAACAAAAACAGTGAAAGCAAAACAATTGCATAGAAAGGATAAGGAACAGCCTGAAGATGTTAAGAAAGATATGGAAGAAACAAAGAAGGTGATGGATGAAGCTAAACCTAAAGAAGAGGCGAAACCAGCAGAAGATGCAAAGAAAGTTAAAGATGAAGCAAAGAAGGTGAAGGATGAGGCAAAACCTAAAGAAGAGGCGAAATCAGCTGAAGATGCAAAGAAAGTTAAAGATGAAGCCAAAAAGGTGAAGGATGAAGCTAAACCTAAAGAAGAGGCCAAACCTAAAGAAGATGCAAAGAAGGTGAAAGATGAAGCAAAGAAGGTGATGGATGAAGCTAAACCTAAAAAAGAGGCGAAACCAACTGAAGATGCAAAGAAGATAAAGGATGAAGCTAAACCTAAAGAAGAGGCCAAACCAGCTGAAGAAGCCAAGAAGGTGAAGGATGAAGCCAAGAAGGTGAAGGATGAAGCTAAACCTAAAGAAGAGGCGAAACCAGCAGAAGATGCAAAGAAGGTGAAAGATGAAGCCAAACCTAAAGAAGATGCAAAGAAGGTGATGGATGAAGCTGAACCTAAAGAAGAGGCCAAACCAGCCGAAGATGCAAAGAAGGTGAAAGATGAAGCCAAGAAGGTGAAGGATGAAGCTAAACCTAAAGAAGAGGCGAAACCAGCAGAAGATGCAAAGAAGGTTAGAGATAACATTATTGATGTAATTGTGAATCTAGTGAAGCCTTCACCGACATCTGGATTAGAAATAGACCTACTTATTGAAAATATTGAATCAGTAACAAAAACAGTGAAAGCAAAACAATTGAATAGAAAGGATAAGGAACAGCCTGAAGAGGTTAAGAAAGATATGGAAGAAGCAAAGAAGGTGATGGATGAAGCTGAACCTGAAGAAGAGGCGAAACCAGCCGAAGAGGCAAAGAAAGTTAAAGATGAAGCCAAACCTAAAGAAGATGCAAAGAAGGTGAAAGATGAAGCAAAGAAGGTGATGGATGAAGCTAAACCTAAAGAAGAGGCGAAACCAGCTGAAGAGGCAAAGAAGGTTAGAGATAACATTATTGATGTAATTGTGAATCTAGTGAAGCCTTCACCGACATCTGGATTAGAAATAGACCTACTTATTGAAAATATTGAATCAGTAACAAAAACAGTGAAAGCAAAACAATTGAATAGAAAGGATAAGGAACAGCCTGAAGAGGTTAAGAAAGATATGGAAGAAGCAAAGAAGGTGATGGATGAAGCTGAACCTGAAGAAGAGGCGAAACCAGCCGAAGAGGCAAAGAAAGTTAAAGATGAAGCCAAACCTAAAGAAGAGGCGAAACCAGCTGAAGAAGCAAAGAAGGTGATGGATGAAGCTGAACCTAAAGAAGAGGCCAAACCAGCCGAAGATGCAAAGAAGGTTAAAGATGAAGCCAAAAAGGTGAAGGATGAGGCAAAACCTAAAGAAGAGGCGAAATCAGCTGAAGATGCAAAGAAAGTTAAAGATGAAGCCAAAAAGGTGAAGGATGAAGCTAAACCTAAAGAAGAGGCCAAACCTAAAGAAGATGCAAAGAAGGTGAAAGATGAAGCAAAGAAGGTGATGGATGAAGCTAAACCTAAAGAAGAGGCGAAACCAGCTGAAGATGCAAAGAAGATAAAGGATGAAGCTAAACCTAAAGAAGAGGCCAAACCAGCTGAAGAAGCCAAGAAGGTGAAGGATGAAGCTAAACCTAAAGAAGAGGCGAAATCAGCTGAAGATGCAAAGAGTGTTAAAGATGAAGCCAAAAAGGTGAAGGATGAAGCTAAACCTAAAGAAGAGGCGAAACCAGCAGAAGATGCAAAGAGGGTTAAAGATGAAGCCAAACCTAAAGAAGATGCAAAGAAGGTGAAAGATGAAGCAAAGAAGGTGATGGATGAAGCTAAACCTAAAGAAGAGGCGAAACCAGCTGAAGAGGCAAAGAAGGTTAGAGATAACATTATTGATGTAATTGTGAATCTAGTGAAGCCTTCACCGACATCTGGATTAGAAATAGACCTACTTATTGAAAATATTGAATCAGTAACAAAAACAGTGAAAGCAAAACAATTGCATAGAAAGGATAAGGAACAGCCTGAAGAGGTTAAGAAAGATATGGAAGAAGCAAAGAAGGTGATGGATGAAGCTGAACCTGAAGAAGAGGCGAAACCAGCCGAAGAGGCAAAGAAAGTTAAAGATGAAGCCAAACCTAAAGAACAGGCGAAACCAGCTGAAGAAGCAAAGAAGGTGATGGATGAAGCTGAACCTAAAGAAGAGGCCAAACCAGCCGAAGATGCAAAGAAGGTTAAAGATGAAGCCAAAAAGGTGAAGGATGAGGCAAAACCTAAAGAAGAGGCGAAATCAGCTGAAGATGCAAAGAAAGTTAAAGATGAAGCCAAAAAGGTGAAGGATGAAGCTAAACCTAAAGAAGAGGCCAAACCTAAAGAAGATGCAAAGAAGGTGAAAGATGAAGCAAAGAAGGTGATGGATGAAGCTAAACCTAAAGAAGAGGCGAAATCAGCTGAAGATGCAAAGAGTGTTAAAGATGAAGCCAAACCTAAAGAAGATGCAAAGAAGGTGAAAGATGAAGCAAAGAAGGTGATGGATGAAGCTAAACCTAAAGAAGAGGCGAAATCAGCTGAAGATGCAAAGAGTGTTAAAGATGAAGCCAAACCTAAAGAAGATGCAAAGAAGGTGAAAGATGAAGCCAAGAAGGTGAAGGATGAAGCTAAACCTAAAGAAGAGGCGAAACCAGCAGAAGATGCAAAGAAGGTTAGAGATAACATTATTGATGTAATTGTGAATCTAGTGAAGCCTTCACCGACATCTGGATTAGAAATAGACCTACTTATTGAAAATATTGAATCAGTAACAAAAACAGTGAAAGCAAAACAATTGAATAGAAAGGATAAGGAACAGCCTGAAGAGGTTAAGAAAGATATGGAAGAAGCAAAGAAGGTGATGGATGAAGCTGAACCTGAAGAAGAGGCGAAACCAGCCGAAGAGGCAAAGAAAGTTAAAGATGAAGCCAAACCTAAAGAAGATGCAAAGAAGGTGAAAGATGAAGCAAAGAAGGTGATGGATGAAGCTAAACCTAAAGAAGAGGCGAAACCAGCTGAAGAGGCAAAGAAGGTTAGAGATAACATTATTGATGTAATTGTGAATCTAGTGAAGCCTTCACCGACATCTGGATTAGAAATAGACCTACTTATTGAAAATATTGAATCAGTAACAAAAACAGTGAAAGCAAAACAATTGAATAGAAAGGATAAGGAACAGCCTGAAGAGGTTAAGAAAGATATGGAAGAAGCAAAGAAGGTGATGGATGAAGCTGAACCTGAAGAAGAGGCGAAACCAGCCGAAGAGGCAAAGAAAGTTAAAGATGAAGCCAAACCTAAAGAAGAGGCGAAACCAGCTGAAGAAGCAAAGAAGGTGATGGATGAAGCTGAACCTAAAGAAGAGGCCAAACCAGCCGAAGATGCAAAGAAGGTTAAAGATGAAGCCAAAAAGGTGAAGGATGAGGCAAAACCTAAAGAAGAGGCGAAATCAGCTGAAGATGCAAAGAAAGTTAAAGATGAAGCCAAAAAGGTGAAGGATGAAGCTAAACCTAAAGAAGAGGCCAAACCTAAAGAAGATGCAAAGAAGGTGAAAGATGAAGCAAAGAAGGTGATGGATGAAGCTAAACCTAAAGAAGAGGCGAAACCAGCTGAAGATGCAAAGAAGATAAAGGATGAAGCTAAACCTAAAGAAGAGGCCAAACCAGCTGAAGAAGCCAAGAAGGTGAAGGATGAAGCTAAACCTAAAGAAGAGGCGAAATCAGCTGAAGATGCAAAGAGTGTTAAAGATGAAGCCAAAAAGGTGAAGGATGAAGCTAAACCTAAAGAAGAGGCGAAACCAGCAGAAGATGCAAAGAGGGTTAAAGATGAAGCCAAACCTAAAGAAGATGCAAAGAAGGTGAAAGATGAAGCAAAGAAGGTGATGGATGAAGCTAAACCTAAAGAAGAGGCGAAACCAGCTGAAGAGGCAAAGAAGGTTAGAGATAACATTATTGATGTAATTGTGAATCTAGTGAAGCCTTCACCGACATCTGGATTAGAAATAGACCTACTTATTGAAAATATTGAATCAGTAACAAAAACAGTGAAAGCAAAACAATTGCATAGAAAGGATAAGGAACAGCCTGAAGAGGTTAAGAAAGATATGGAAGAAGCAAAGAAGGTGATGGATGAAGCTGAACCTGAAGAAGAGGCGAAACCAGCCGAAGAGGCAAAGAAAGTTAAAGATGAAGCCAAACCTAAAGAACAGGCGAAACCAGCTGAAGAAGCAAAGAAGGTGATGGATGAAGCTAAACCTAAAGAAGAGGCCAAACCTAAAGAAGATGCAAAGAAGGTGAAAGATGAAGCAAAGAAGGTGATGGATGAAGCTAAACCTAAAGAAGAGGCCAAACCTAAAGAAGATGCAAAGAAGGTGAAAGATGAAGCAAAGAAGGTGATGGATGAAGCTAAACCTAAAGAACAGGCGAAACCAGCTGAAGAAGCAAAGAAGGTGATGGATGAAGCTGAACCTAAAGAAGAGGCCAAACCTAAAGAAGATGCAAAGAAGGTGAAAGATGAAGCAAAGAAGGTGATGGATGAAGCTAAACCTAAAGAAGAGGCCAAACCTAAAGAAGATGCAAAGAAGGTGAAAGATGAAGCAAAGAAGGTGATGGATGAAGCTAAACCTAAAGAACAGGCGAAACCAGCTGAAGAAGCAAAGAAGGTGATGGATGAAGCTGAACCTAAAGAAGAGGCCAAACCAGCCGAAGATGCAAAGAAGGTTAAAGATGAAGCCAAAAAGGTGAAGGATGAAGCTAAACCTAAAGAAGAGGCCAAACCTAAAGAAGATGCAAAGAAGGTGAAAGATGAAGCAAAGAAGGTGATGGATGAAGCTAAACCTAAAGAAGAGGCCAAACCTAAAGAAGATGCAAAGAAGGTGAAAGATGAAGCAAAGAAGGTGATGGATGAAGCTGAACCTAAAGAACAGGCGAAACCAGCTGAAGAAGCAAAGAAGGTGATGGATGAAGCTGAACCTAAAGAAGAGGCCAAACCAGCCGAAGATGCAAAGAAGGTTAAAGATGAAGCCAAAAAGGTGAAGGATGAGGCAAAACCTAAAGAAGAGGCGAAATCAGCTGAAGATGCAAAGAAAGTTAAAGATGAAGCCAAAAAGGTGAAGGATGAAGCTAAACCTAAAGAAGAGGCCAAACCTAAAGAAGATGCAAAGAAGGTGAAAGATGAAGCAAAGAAGGTGATGGATGAAGCTAAACCTAAAGAAGAGGCGAAACCAGCTGAAGAGGCAAAGAAGGTTAGAGATAACATTATTGATGTAATTGTGAATCTAGTGAAGCCTTCACCGACATCTGGATTAGAAATAGACCTACTTATTGAAAATATTGAATCAGTAACAAAAACAGTGAAAGCAAAACAATTGCATAGAAAGGATAAGGAACAGCCTGAAGAGGTTAAGAAAGATATGGAAGAAGCAAAGAAGGTGATGGATGAAGCTGAACCTGAAGAAGAGGCGAAACCAGCCGAAGAGGCAAAGAAAGTTAAAGATGAAGCCAAACCTAAAGAACAGGCGAAACCAGCTGAAGAAGCAAAGAAGGTGATGGATGAAGCTGAACCTAAAGAAGAGGCCAAACCAGCCGAAGATGCAAAGAAGGTTAAAGATGAAGCCAAAAAGGTGAAGGATGAAGCTAAACCTAAAGAAGAGGCCAAACCTAAAGAAGATGCAAAGAAGGTGAAAGATGAAGCAAAGAAGGTGATGGATGAAGCTAAACCTAAAGAAGAGGCGAAACCAGCTGAAGATGCAAAGAAGATAAAGGATGAAGCTAAACCTAAAGAAGAGGCCAAACCAGCTGAAGAAGCCAAGAAGGTGATGGATGAAGCTGAACCTGAAGAAGAGGCGAAACCAGCTGAAGATGCAAAGAGTGTTAAAGATGAAGCCAAAAAGGTGAAGGATGAAGCTAAACCTAAAGAAGAGGCGAAACCAGCAGAAGATGCAAAGAGGGTTAAAGATGAAGCCAAACCTAAAGAAGATGCAAAGAAGGTGAAAGATGAAGCAAAGAAGGTGATGGATGAAGCTAAACCTAAAGAAGAGGCGAAACCAGCTGAAGAGGCAAAGAAGGTTAGAGATAACATTATTGATGTAATTGTGAATCTAGTGAAGCCTTCACCGACATCTGGATTAGAAATAGACCTACTTATTGAAAATATTGAATCAGTAACAAAAACAGTGAAAGCAAAACAATTGCATAGAAAGGATAAGGAACAGCCTGAAGAGGTTAAGAAAGATATGGAAGAAGCAAAGAAGGTGATGGATGAAGCTGAACCTGAAGAAGAGGCGAAACCAGCCGAAGATGCAAAGAAGGTTAAAGATGAAGCAAAGAAGGTGATGGATGATGCAAAACCTAAAGAAGAGGCCAAACCAGCCGAAGATGCAAAGAGGGTTAAAGATGAAGCCAAACCTAAAGAAGATGCAAAGAAGGTGAAAGATGAAGCAAAGAAGGTGATGGATGAAGCTAAACCTAAAGAACAGGCGAAACCAGCTGAAGAAGCAAAGAAGGTGATGGATGAAGCTGAACCTAAAGAAGAGGCCAAACCAGCCGAAGATGCAAAGAAGGTTAAAGATGAAGCAAAGAAGGTGATGGATGATGCAAAACCTAAAGAAGAGGCCAAACCAGCCGAAGATGCAAAGAGGGTTAAAGATGAAGCCAAACCTAAAGAAGATGCAAAGAAGGTGAAAGATGAAGCAAAGAAGGTGATGGATGAAGCTAAACCTAAAGAAGAGGCCAAACCTAAAGAAGATGCAAAGAAGGTGAAAGATGAAGCAAAGAAGGTGATGGATGAAGCTAAACCTAAAGAAGAGGCGAAACCAGCTGAAGATGCAAAGAAGATAAAGGATGAAGCTAAACCTAAAGAAGAGGCGAAATCAGCTGAAGATGCAAAGAAGGTTAAGGATGAAGCGAAACCTAAAGAAGAGGCGAAATCAGCTGAAGATGCAAAGAAGGTTAAAGATGAAGCAAAGAAGGTGATGGATGATGCAAAACCTAAAGAAGAGGCCAAACCAGCCGAAGATGCAAAGACGGTTAAAGATGAAGCCAAACCTAAAGAAGATGCAAAGAAGGTGAAAGATGAAGCAAAGAAGGTGATGGATGAAGCTAAACCTAAAGAAGAGGCGAAACCAGCTGAAGATGCAAAGAAGGTGAAAGATGAAGCAAAGAAGGTGATGGATGAAGCTGAACCTAAAGAAGAGGCCAAACCAGCTGAAGAAGCCAAGAAGGTGAAGGATGAAGCCAAGAAGGTGAAGGATGAAGCTAAACCTAAAGAAGAGGCGAAATCAGCTGAAGATGCAAAGAAGGTGAAAGATGAAGCAAAGAAGGTGATGGATGAAGCTAAACCTAAAGAAGAGGCGAAACCAGCAGAAGATGCAAAGAAAGTTAAAGATGAAGCAAAGAAGGTGAAGGATGAGGCAAAACCTAAAGAAGAGGCGAAATCAGCTGAAGATGCAAAGAGGGTTAAAGATGAAGCCAAACCTAAAGTAGATGCAAAGAAGGTGAAAGATGAAGCAAAGAAGGTGATGGATGAAGCTGAACCTAAAGAAGAGGCCAAACCAGCTGAAGAAGCCAAGAAGGTGAAGGATGAAGCCAAGAAGGTGAAGGATGAAGCTAAACCTAAAGAAGAGGCGAAATCAGCTGAAGATGCAAAGAAGGTGAAAGATGAAGCAAAGAAGGTGATGGATGAAGCTAAACCTAAACAAGAGGCCAAACCAGCTGAAGAAGCCAAGAAGGTAAAAGATGAAGCCAAGAAGGTGAAGGATGAGGCAAAACCTAAAGAAGAGGCGAAATCAGCTGAAGATGCAAAGAGGGTTAAAGATGAAGCCAAACCTAAAGTAGATGCAAAGAAGGTGAAAGATGAAGCAAAGAAGGTGATGGATGAAGCTAAACCTAAAGAAGAGGCGAAACCAGCTGAAGAGGCAAAGAAGGTTAGAGATAACATTATTGATGTAATTGTGAATCTAGTGAAGCCTTCACCGACATCTGGATTAGAAATAGACCTACTTATTGAAAATATTGAATCAGTAACAAAAACAGTGAAAGCAAAACAATTGCATAGAAAGGATAAGGAACAGCCTGAAGAGGTTAAGAAAGATATGGAAGAAGCAAAGAAGGTGATGGATGAAGCTGAACCTGAAGAAGAGGCGAAACCAGCCGAAGAGGCAAAGAAAGTTAAAGATGAAGCCAAACCTAAAGAACAGGCGAAACCAGCTGAAGAAGCAAAGAAGGTGATGGATGAAGCTGAACCTAAAGAAGAGGCCAAACCAGCCGAAGATGCAAAGAAGGTTAAAGATGAAGCCAAAAAGGTGAAGGATGAAGCTAAACCTAAAGAAGAGGCCAAACCTAAAGAAGATGCAAAGAAGGTGAAAGATGAAGCAAAGAAGGTGATGGATGAAGCTAAACCTAAAGAAGAGGCGAAACCAGCTGAAGATGCAAAGAAGATAAAGGATGAAGCTAAACCTAAAGAAGAGGCCAAACCAGCTGAAGAAGCCAAGAAGGTGATGGATGAAGCTGAACCTGAAGAAGAGGCGAAACCAGCCGAAGAGGCAAAGAAAGTTAAAGATGAAGCCAAACCTAAAGAACAGGCGAAACCAGCTGAAGAAGCAAAGAAGGTGATGGATGAAGCTGAACCTAAAGAAGAGGCCAAACCAGCCGAAGATGCAAAGAAGGTTAAAGATGAAGCCAAAAAGGTGAAGGATGAAGCTAAACCTAAAGAAGAGGCCAAACCTAAAGAAGATGCAAAGAAGGTGAAAGATGAAGCAAAGAAGGTGATGGATGAAGCTAAACCTAAAGAAGAGGCGAAACCAGCTGAAGATGCAAATAAGATAAAGGATGAAGCTAAACCTAAAGAAGAGGCCAAACCAGCTGAAGAAGCCAAGAAGGTGAAGGATGAAGCTAAACCTAAAGAAGAGGCGAAATCAGCTGAAGATGCAAAGAGTGTTAAAGATGAAGCCAAAAAGGTGAAGGATGAAGCTAAACCTAAAGAAGAGGCGAAACCAGCAGAAGATGCAAAGAGGGTTAAAGATGAAGCCAAACCTAAACAAGATGCAAAGAAGGTGAAAGATGAAGCAAAGAAGGTGATGGATGAAGCTAAACCTAAAGAAGAGGCGAAACCAGCTGAAGAGGCAAAGAAGGTTAGAGATAACATTATTGATGTAATTGTGAATCTAGTGAAGCCTTCACCGACATCTGGATTAGAAATAGACCTACTTATTGAAAATATTGAATCAGTAACAAAAACAGTGAAAGCAAAACAATTGCATAGAAAGGATAAGGAACAGCCTGAAGAGGTTAAGAAAGATATGGAAGAAGCAAAGAAGGTGATGGATGAAGCTGAACCTGAAGAAGAGGCGAAACCAGCCGAAGATGCAAAGAAGGTTAAAGATGAAGCAAAGAAGGTGATGGATGATGCAAAACCTAAAGAAGAGGCCAAACCAGCCGAAGATGCAAAGAGGGTTAAAGATGAAGCCAAACCTAAAGAAGATGCAAAGAAGGTGAAAGATGAAGCAAAGAAGGTGATGGATGAAGCTAAACCTAAAGAACAGGCGAAACCAGCTGAAGAAGCAAAGAAGGTGATGGATGAAGCTGAACCTAAAGAAGAGGCCAAACCAGCCGAAGATGCAAAGAAGGTTAAAGATGAAGCAAAGAAGGTGATGGATGATGCAAAACCTAAAGAAGAGGCCAAACCAGCCGAAGATGCAAAGAGGGTTAAAGATGAAGCCAAACCTAAAGAAGATGCAAAGAAGGTGAAAGATGAAGCAAAGAAGGTGATGGATGAAGCTAAACCTAAAGAAGAGGCCAAACCTAAAGAAGATGCAAAGAAGGTGAAAGATGAAGCAAAGAAGGTGATGGATGAAGCTAAACCTAAAGAAGAGGCGAAACCAGCTGAAGATGCAAAGAAGATAAAGGATGAAGCTAAACCTAAAGAAGAGGCGAAATCAGCTGAAGATGCAAAGAAGGTTAAGGATGAAGCGAAACCTAAAGAAGAGGCGAAATCAGCTGAAGATGCAAAGAAGGTTAAAGATGAAGCAAAGAAGGTGATGGATGATGCAAAACCTAAAGAAGAGGCCAAACCAGCCGAAGATGCAAAGAGGGTTAAAGATGAAGCCAAACCTAAAGAAGATGCAAAGAAGGTGAAAGATGAAGCAAAGAAGGTGATGGATGAAGCTAAACCTAAAGAAGAGGCGAAACCAGCTGAAGATGCAAAGAAGGTGAAAGATGAAGCAAAGAAGGTGATGGATGAAGCTGAACCTAAAGAAGAGGCCAAACCAGCTGAAGAAGCCAAGAAGGTGAAGGATGAAGCCAAGAAGGTGAAGGATGAAGCTAAACCTAAAGAAGAGGCGAAATCAGCTGAAGATGCAAAGAAGGTGAAAGATGAAGCAAAGAAGGTGATGGATGAAGCTAAACCTAAAGAAGAGGCGAAACCAGCAGAAGATGCAAAGAAAGTTAAAGATGAAGCAAAGAAGGTGAAGGATGAGGCAAAACCTAAAGAAGAGGCGAAATCAGCTGAAGATGCAAAGAGGGTTAAAGATGAAGCGAAACCTAAAGTAGATGCAAAGAAGGTGAAAGATGAAGCAAAGAAGGTGATGGATGAAGCTGAACCTAAAGAAGAGGCCAAACCAGCTGAAGAAGCCAAGAAGGTGAAGGATGAAGCCAAGAAGGTGAAGGATGAAGCTAAACCTAAAGAAGAGGCGAAATCAGCTGAAGATGCAAAGAAGGTGAAAGATGAAGCAAAGAAGGTGATGGATGAAGCTAAACCTAAACAAGAGGCCAAACCAGCTGAAGAAGCCAAGAAGGTAAAAGATGAAGCCAAGAAGGTGAAGGATGAGGCAAAACCTAAAGAAGAGGCGAAATCAGCTGAAGATGCAAAGAGGGTTAAAGATGAAGCCAAACCTAAAGTAGATGCAAAGAAGGTGAAAGATGAAGCAAAGAAGGTGATGGATGAAGCTAAACCTAAAGAAGAGGCGAAACCAGCTGAAGAGGCAAAGAAGGTTAGAGATAACATTATTGATGTAATTGTGAATCTAGTGAAGCCTTCACCGACATCTGGATTAGAAATAGACCTACTTATTGAAAATATTGAATCAGTAACAAAAACAGTGAAAGCAAAACAATTGCATAGAAAGGATAAGGAACAGCCTGAAGAGGTTAAGAAAGATATGGAAGAAGCAAAGAAGGTGATGGATGAAGCTGAACCTAAAGAAGAGGCGAAACCAGCCGAAGAGGCAAAGAAAGTTAAAGATGAAGCGAAACCTAAAGAAGAGGCGAAACCAGCTGAAGAAGCAAAGAAGGTGATGGATGAAACTGAACCTAAAGAAGAGGCCAAACCAGCCGAAGATGCAAAGAAGGTTAAAGATGAAGCCAAGAAGGTGAAGGATGAGGCAAAACCTAAAGAAGATGCAAAGAAGGTGAAAGATGAAGCAAAGAAGGTGATGGATGAAGCTAAACCTAAAGAAGAGGCGAAACCAGCTGAAGAGGCAAAGAAGGTTAGAGATAACATTATTGATGTAATTGTGAATCTAGTGAAGCCTTCACCGACATCTGGATTAGAAATAGACCTACTTATTGAAAATATTGAATCAGTAACAAAAACAGTGAAAGCAAAACAATTGCATAGAAAGGATAAGGAACAGCCTGAAGAGGTTAAGAAAGATATGGAAGAAGCAAAGAAGGTGATGGATGAAGCTGAACCTGAAGAAGAGGCGAAACCATCCGAAGAGGCAAAGAAAGTTAAAGATGAAGCCAAACCTAAAGAACAGGCGAAACCAGCTGAAGAAGCAAAGAAGGTGATGGATGAAGCTGAACCTAAAGAAGAGGCCAAACCAGCCGAAGATGCAAAGAAGGTTAAAGATGAAGCCAAAAAGGTGAAGGATGAGGCAAAACCTAAAGAAGAGGCGAAATCAGCTGAAGATGCAAAGAAAGTTAAAGATGAAGCCAAAAAGGTGAAGGATGAAGCTAAACCTAAAGAAGAGGCCAAACCTAAAGAAGATGCAAAGAAGGTGAAAGATGAAGCAAAGAAGGTGATGGATGAAGCTAAACCTAAAGAAGAGGCGAAACCAGCTGAAGATGCAAAGAAGATAAAGGATGAAGCTAAACCTAAAGAAGAGGCCAAACCAGCTGAAGAAGCCAAGAAGGTGAAGGATGAAGCGAAACCTAAAGAAGATGCAAAGAAGGTGAAAGATGAAGCAAAGAAGGTGATGGATGATGCAAAACCTAAAGAAGAGGCGAAACCAGCCGAAGAGGCAAAGAAAGTTAAAGATGAAGCGAAACCTAAAGAAGAGGCGAAACCAGCTGAAGAAGCAAAGAAGGTGATGGATGAAGCTGAACCTAAAGAAGAGGCCAAACCAGCCGAAGATGCAAAGAAGGTTAAAGATGAAGCCAAGAAGGTGAAGGATGAGGCAAAACCTAAAGAAGATGCAAAGAAGGTGAAAGATGAAGCAAAGAAGGTGATGGATGAAGCTAAACCTAAAGAAGAGGCGAAACCAGCTGAAGATGCAAAGAAGGTGAAAGATGAAGCAAAGAAGGTGATGGATGAAGCTGAACCTAAAGAAGAGGCCAAACCAGCTGAAGAAGCCAAGAAGGTGAAGGATGAAGCCAAGAAGGTGAAGGATGAAGCTAAACCTAAAGAAGAGGCGAAATCAGCTGAAGATGCAAAGAAGGTGAAAGATGAAGCAAAGAAGGTGATGGATGAAGCTAAACCTAAAGAAGAGGCGAAACCAGCAGAAGATGCAAAGAAAGTTAAAGATGAAGCAAAGAAGGTGATGGATGAAGCTAAACCTAAACAAGAGGCCAAACCAGCTGAAGAAGCCAAGAAGGTAAAAGATGAAGCCAAGAAGGTGAAGGATGAAGCTAAACCTAAAGAAGAGGCCAAACCTAAAGAAGAAGCAAAGAAGGTGAAAGATGAAGCAAAGAAGGTGATGGATGAAGCTAAACCTAAACAAGAGGCCAAACCAGCTGAAGAAGCCAAGAAGGTAAAAGATGAAGCCAAGGTGAAGGATGAGGCAAAACCTAAAGAAGAGGCGAAATCAGCTGAAGATGCAAAGAGGGTTAAAGATGAAGCCAAACCTAAAGTAGATGCAAAGAAGGTGAAAGATGAAGCAAAGAAGGTGATGGATGAAGCTAAACCTAAAGAAGAGGCGAAACCAGCTGAAGAGGCAAAGAAGGTTAGAGATAACATTATTGATGTAATTGTGAATCTAGTGAAGCCTTCACCGACATCTGGATTAGAAATAGACCTACTTATTGAAAATATTGAATCAGTAACAAAAACAGTGAAAGCAAAACAATTGCATAGAAAGGATAAGGAACAGCCTGAAGAGGTTAAGAAAGATATGGAAGAAGCAAAGAAGGTGATGGATGAAGCTGAACCTAAAGAAGAGGCGAAACCAGCAGAAGATGCAAAGAAGGTTAAAGATGAAGCCAAAAAGGTGAAGGATGAAGCTAAACCTAAAGAAGAGGCGAAACCAGCCGAAGAGGCAAAGAAAGTTAAAGATGAAGCGAAACCTAAAGAAGAGGCGAAACCAGCTGAAGAAGCAAAGAAGGTGATGGATGAAGCTGAACCTAAAGAAGAGGCCAAACCAGCCGAAGATGCAAAGAAGGTTAAAGATGAAGCCAAGAAGGTGAAGGATGAGGCAAAACCTAAAGAAGATGCAAAGAAGGTGAAAGATGAAGCAAAGAAGGTGATGGATGAAGCTAAACCTAAAGAAGAGGCGAAACCAGCTGAAGATGCAAAGAAGGTGAAAGATGAAGCAAAGAAGGTGATGGATGAAGCTGAACCTAAAGAAGAGGCCAAACCAGCTGAAGAAGCCAAGAAGGTGAAGGATGAAGCCAAGAAGGTGAAGGATGAAGCTAAACCTAAAGAAGAGGCGAAATCAGCTGAAGATGCAAAGAAGGTGAAAGATGAAGCAAAGAAGGTGATGGATGAAGCTAAACCTAAAGAAGAGGCGAAACCAGCAGAAGATGCAAAGAAAGTTAAAGATGAAGCAAAGAAGGTGATGGATGAAGCTAAACCTAAACAAGAGGCCAAACCAGCTGAAGAAGCCAAGAAGGTGATGGATGAAGCTGAACCTAAAGAAGAGGCCAAACCAGCCGAAGATGCAAAGAAGGTTAAAGATGAAGCCAAAAAGGTGAAGGATGAGGCAAAACCTAAAGAAGAGGCGAAATCAGCTGAAGATGCAAAGAAAGTTAAAGATGAAGCCAAAAAGGTGAAGGATGAAGCTAAACCTAAAGAAGAGGCCAAACCTAAAGAAGATGCAAAGAAGGTGAAAGATGAAGCAAAGAAGGTGATGGATGAAGCTAAACCTAAAGAAGAGGCGAAACCAGCTGAAGATGCAAAGAAGATAAAGGATGAAGCTAAACCTAAAGAAGAGGCCAAACCAGCTGAAGAAGCCAAGAAGGTGAAGGATGAAGCGAAACCTAAAGAAGATGCAAAGAAGGTGAAAGATGAAGCAAAGAAGGTGATGGATGATGCAAAACCTAAAGAAGAGGCGAAACCAGCCGAAGAGGCAAAGAAAGTTAAAGATGAAGCGAAACCTAAAGAAGAGGCGAAACCAGCTGAAGAAGCAAAGAAGGTGATGGATGAAACTGAACCTAAAGAAGAGGCCAAACCAGCCGAAGATGCAAAGAAGGTTAAAGATGAAGCCAAGAAGGTGAAGGATGAGGCAAAACCTAAAGAAGATGCAAAGAAGGTGAAAGATGAAGCAAAGAAGGTGATGGATGAAGCTAAACCTAAAGAAGAGGCGAAACCAGCTGAAGAGGCAAAGAAGGTTAGAGATAACATTATTGATGTAATTGTGAATCTAGTGAAGCCTTCACCGACATCTGGATTAGAAATAGACCTACTTATTGAAAATATTGAATCAGTAACAAAAACAGTGAAAGCAAAACAATTGCATAGAAAGGATAAGGAACAGCCTGAAGATGCAAAGAAGGTTAAAGATGAAGCCAAAAAGGTGAAGGATGAAGCTAAACCTAAAGAAGAGGCGAAACCAGCCGAAGAGGCAAAGAAAGTTAAAGATGAAGCGAAACCTAAAGAAGAGGCGAAACCAGCTGAAGAAGCAAAGAAGGTGATGGATGAAGCTGAACCTAAAGAAGAGGCCAAACCAGCCGAAGATGCAAAGAAGGTTAAAGATGAAGCCAAGAAGGTGAAGGATGAGGCAAAACCTAAAGAAGATGCAAAGAAGGTGAAAGATGAAGCAAAGAAGGTGATGGATGAAGCTAAACCTAAAGAAGAGGCGAAACCAGCTGAAGATGCAAAGAAGGTGAAAGATGAAGCAAAGAAGGTGATGGATGAAGCTGAACCTAAAGAAGAGGCGAAACCAGCAGAAGATGCAAAGAAGGTTAAAGATGAAGCCAAAAAGGTGAAGGATGAAGCTAAACCTAAAGAAGAGGCGAAACCAGCCGAAGAGGCAAAGAAAGTTAAAGATGAAGCGAAACCTAAAGAAGAGGCGAAACCAGCTGAAGAAGCAAAGAAGGTGATGGATGAAGCTGAACCTAAAGAAGAGGCCAAACCAGCCGAAGATGCAAAGAAGGTTAAAGATGAAGCCAAGAAGGTGAAGGATGAGGCAAAACCTAAAGAAGATGCAAAGAAGGTGAAAGATGAAGCAAAGAAGGTGATGGATGAAGCTAAACCTAAAGAAGAGGCGAAACCAGCTGAAGATGCAAAGAAGGTGAAAGATGAAGCAAAGAAGGTGATGGATGAAGCTGAACCTAAAGAAGAGGCCAAACCAGCTGAAGAAGCCAAGAAGGTGAAGGATGAAGCCAAGAAGGTGAAGGATGAAGCTAAACCTAAAGAAGAGGCGAAATCAGCTGAAGATGCAAAGAAGGTGAAAGATGAAGCAAAGAAGGTGATGGATGAAGCTAAACCTAAAGAAGAGGCGAAACCAGCAGAAGATGCAAAGAAAGTTAAAGATGAAGCAAAGAAGGTGATGGATGAAGCTAAACCTAAACAAGAGGCCAAACCAGCTGAAGAAGCCAAGAAGGTGATGGATGAAGCTGAACCTAAAGAAGAGGCCAAACCAGCCGAAGATGCAAAGAAGGTTAAAGATGAAGCCAAAAAGGTGAAGGATGAGGCAAAACCTAAAGAAGAGGCGAAATCAGCTGAAGATGCAAAGAAAGTTAAAGATGAAGCCAAAAAGGTGAAGGATGAAGCTAAACCTAAAGAAGAGGCCAAACCTAAAGAAGATGCAAAGAAGGTGAAAGATGAAGCAAAGAAGGTGATGGATGAAGCTAAACCTAAAGAAGAGGCGAAACCAGCTGAAGATGCAAAGAAGATAAAGGATGAAGCTAAACCTAAAGAAGAGGCCAAACCAGCTGAAGAAGCCAAGAAGGTGAAGGATGAAGCGAAACCTAAAGAAGATGCAAAGAAGGTGAAAGATGAAGCAAAGAAGGTGATGG
Organism: Heterorhabditis bacteriophora; assembly: GCA_964036235.1. Classification (NCBI taxonomy): domain Eukaryota; kingdom Metazoa; phylum Nematoda; class Chromadorea; order Rhabditida; family Heterorhabditidae; genus Heterorhabditis; species Heterorhabditis bacteriophora. The sequence continues at coordinate 4,849,549 of OZ038426.1, read as the reverse complement.
ATGATGCAAAACCTAAAGAAGAGGCGAAACCAGCCGAAGAGGCAAAGAAAGTTAAAGATGAAGCGAAACCTAAAGAAGAGGCGAAACCAGCTGAAGAAGCAAAGAAGGTGATGGATGAAACTGAACCTAAAGAAGAGGCCAAACCAGCCGAAGATGCAAAGAAGGTTAAAGATGAAGCCAAGAAGGTGAAGGATGAGGCAAAACCTAAAGAAGATGCAAAGAAGGTGAAAGATGAAGCAAAGAAGGTGATGGATGAAGCTAAACCTAAAGAAGAGGCGAAACCAGCTGAAGAGGCAAAGAAGGTTAGAGATAACATTATTGATGTAATTGTGAATCTAGTGAAGCCTTCACCGACATCTGGATTAGAAATAGACCTACTTATTGAAAATATTGAATCAGTAACAAAAACAGTGAAAGCAAAACAATTGCATAGAAAGGATAAGGAACAGCCTGAAGATGCAAAGAAGGTTAAAGATGAAGCCAAAAAGGTGAAGGATGAAGCTAAACCTAAAGAAGAGGCGAAACCAGCCGAAGAGGCAAAGAAAGTTAAAGATGAAGCGAAACCTAAAGAAGAGGCGAAACCAGCTGAAGAAGCAAAGAAGGTGATGGATGAAGCTGAACCTAAAGAAGAGGCCAAACCAGCCGAAGATGCAAAGAAGGTTAAAGATGAAGCCAAGAAGGTGAAGGATGAGGCAAAACCTAAAGAAGATGCAAAGAAGGTGAAAGATGAAGCAAAGAAGGTGATGGATGAAGCTAAACCTAAAGAAGAGGCGAAACCAGCTGAAGATGCAAAGAAGGTGAAAGATGAAGCAAAGAAGGTGATGGATGAAGCTGAACCTAAAGAAGAGGCCAAACCAGCTGAAGAAGCCAAGAAGGTGAAGGATGAAGCCAAGAAGGTGAAGGATGAAGCTAAACCTAAAGAAGAGGCGAAATCAGCTGAAGATGCAAAGAAGGTGAAAGATGAAGCAAAGAAGGTGATGGATGAAGCTAAACCTAAAGAAGAGGCGAAACCAGCAGAAGATGCAAAGAAAGTTAAAGATGAAGCAAAGAAGGTGATGGATGAAGCTAAACCTAAACAAGAGGCCAAACCAGCTGAAGAAGCCAAGAAGGTAAAAGATGAAGCCAAGAAGGTGAAGGATGAAGCTAAACCTAAAGAAGAGGCCAAACCTAAAGAAGAAGCAAAGAAGGTGAAAGATGAAGCAAAGAAGGTGATGGATGAAGCTAAACCTAAACAAGAGGCCAAACCAGCTGAAGAAGCCAAGAAGGTAAAAGATGAAGCCAAGAAGGTGAAGGATGAGGCAAAACCTAAAGAAGAGGCGAAATCAGCTGAAGATGCAAAGAGGGTTAAAGATGAAGCCAAACCTAAAGTAGATGCAAAGAAGGTGAAAGATGAAGCAAAGAAGGTGATGGATGAAGCTAAACCTAAAGAAGAGGCGAAACCAGCTGAAGAGGCAAAGAAGGTTAGAGATAACATTATTGATGTAATTGTGAATCTAGTGAAGCCTTCACCGACATCTGGATTAGAAATAGACCTACTTATTGAAAATATTGAATCAGTAACAAAAACAGTGAAAGCAAAACAATTGCATAGAAAGGATAAGGAACAGCCTGAAGAGGTTAAGAAAGATATGGAAGAAGCAAAGAAGGTGATGGATGAAGCTGAACCTAAAGAAGAGGCGAAACCAGCAGAAGATGCAAAGAAGGTTAAAGATGAAGCCAAAAAGGTGAAGGATGAAGCTAAACCTAAAGAAGAGGCGAAACCAGCCGAAGAGGCAAAGAAAGTTAAAGATGAAGCGAAACCTAAAGAAGAGGCGAAACCAGCTGAAGAAGCAAAGAAGGTGATGGATGAAGCTGAACCTAAAGAAGAGGCCAAACCAGCCGAAGATGCAAAGAAGGTTAAAGATGAAGCCAAGAAGGTGAAGGATGAGGCAAAACCTAAAGAAGATGCAAAGAAGGTGAAAGATGAAGCAAAGAAGGTGATGGATGAAGCTAAACCTAAAGAAGAGGCGAAACCAGCTGAAGATGCAAAGAAGGTGAAAGATGAAGCAAAGAAGGTGATGGATGAAGCTGAACCTAAAGAAGAGGCCAAACCAGCTGAAGAAGCCAAGAAGGTGAAGGATGAAGCCAAGAAGGTGAAGGATGAAGCTAAACCTAAAGAAGAGGCGAAATCAGCTGAAGATGCAAAGAAGGTGAAAGATGAAGCAAAGAAGGTGATGGATGAAGCTAAACCTAAAGAAGAGGCGAAACCAGCAGAAGATGCAAAGAAAGTTAAAGATGAAGCAAAGAAGGTGATGGATGAAGCTAAACCTAAACAAGAGGCCAAACCAGCTGAAGAAGCCAAGAAGGTAAAAGATGAAGCCAAGAAGGTGAAGGATGAAGCTAAACCTAAAGAAGAGGCCAAACCTAAAGAAGAAGCAAAGAAGGTGATGGATGAAGCTAAACCTAAACAAGAGGCCAAACCAGCTGAAGAAGCCAAGAAGGTAAAAGATGAAGCCAAGAAGGTGAAGGATGAGGCAAAACCTAAAGAAGAGGCGAAATCAGCTGAAGATGCAAAGAGGGTTAAAGATGAAGCCAAACCTAAAGTAGATGCAAAGAAGGTGAAAGATGAAGCAAAGAAGGTGATGGATGAAGCTAAACCTAAAGAAGAGGCGAAACCAGCTGAAGAGGCAAAGAAGGTTAGAGATAACATTATTGATGTAATTGTGAATCTAGTGAAGCCTTCACCGACATCTGGATTAGAAATAGACCTACTTATTGAAAATATTGAATCAGTAACAAAAACAGTGAAAGCAAAACAATTGCATAGAAAGGATAAGGAACAGCCTGAAGAGGTTAAGAAAGATATGGAAGAAGCAAAGAAGGTGATGGATGAAGCTGAACCTAAAGAAGAGGCGAAACCAGCCGAAGAGGCAAAGAAAGTTAAAGATGAAGCCAAAAAGGTGAAGGATGAAGCTAAACCTAAAGAAGAGGCGAAACCAGCCGAAGAGGCAAAGAAAGTTAAAGATGAAGCCAAACCTAAAGAAGAGGCGAAACCAGCTGAAGAAGCAAAGAAGGTGATGGATGAAGCTGAACCTAAAGAAGAGGCCAAACCAGCCGAAGATGCAAAGAAGGTTAAAGATGAAGCCAAGAAGGTGAAGGATGAGGCAAAACCTAAAGAAGATGCAAAGAAGGTGAAAGATGAAGCAAAGAAGGTGATGGTTGAAGCTGAACCTAAAGAAGAGGCGAAACCAGCCGAAGAGGCAAAGAAAGATAAAGATGAAGCCAAACCTAAAGAAGAGGCCAAACCTAAAGAAGATGCAAAGAAGGTGAAAGATGAAGCAAAGAAGGTGATGGATGAAGCTAAACCTAAAGAAGAGGCGAAACCAGCTGAAGATGCAAAGAAGGTGAAAGATGAAGCAAAGAAGGTGATGGATGAAGCTGAACCTAAAGAAGAGGCCAAACCAGCCGAAGATGCAAAGAAGGTTAAAGATGAAGCCAAGAAGGTGAAGGATGAGGCAAAACCTAAAGAAGATGCAAAGAAGGTGAAAGATGAAGCAAAGAAGGTGATGGTTGAAGCTGAACCTAAAGAAGAGGCGAAACCAGCCGAAGAGGCAAAGAAAGATAAAGATGAAGCTAAACCTAAAGAAGAGGCCAAACCTAAAGAAGATGCAAAGAAGGTAAAAGATGAAGCCAAGAAGGTGAAGGATGAGGCAAAACCTAAAGAAGAGGCGAAATCAGCTGAAGATGCAAAGAGAGTTAAAGATGAAGCCAAACCTAAAGAAGATGCAAAGAAGGTGAAAGATGAAGCAAAGAAGGTGATGGATGATGCAAAACCTAAAGAAGAGGCCAAACCAGCCGAAGATGCAAAGAGGGTTAAAGATGAAGCCAAACCTAAAGAAGATGCAAAGAAGGTGAAAGATGAAGCAAAGAAGGTGATGGATGAAGGTGAACCTAAAGAAGAGGCCAAACCAGCCGAAGATGCAAAGAAGATAAAGGATGAAGCTAAACCTAAAGAAGAGGCCAAACCAGCTGAAGAAGCCAAGAAGGTGAAGGATGAAGCCAAGAAGGTGAAGGATGAAGCTAAACCTAAAGAAGAGGCGAAACCAGCTGAAGAAGCCAAGAAGGTGAAGGATGAAGCCAAGAAGGTGAAGGATGAGGCAAAACCTAAAGAAGAGGCGAAACCAGCTGAAGATGCAAAGAAGATAAAGGATGAAGCTAAACCTAAAGAAGAGGCCAAACCAGCTGAAGAAGCCAAGAAGGTGAAGGATGAAGCCAAGAAGGAGAAGGATGAAGCTAAACCTAAAGAAGAGGCGAAATCAGCTGAAGATGCAAAGAGAGTTAAAGATGAAGCCAAGCCTAAAGAAGATGCAAAGAAGGTGAAAGATGAAGCAAAGAAGGTGATGGATGATGCAAAACCTAAAGAAGAGGCCAAACCAGCCGAAGATGCAAAGAGGGTTAAAGATGAAGCCAAACCTAAAGAAGAGGCCAAACCAGCTGAAGAAGCCAAGAAGGTGAAGGATGAGGCAAAACCTAAAGAAGAGGCGAAACCAGCTGAAGATGCAAAGAAGATAAAGGATGAAGCTAAACCTAAAGAAGAGGCCAAACCAGCTGAAGAAGCCAAGAAGGTGAAGGATGAAGCCAAGAAGGAGAAGGATGAAGCTAAACCTAAAGAAGAGGCGAAATCAGCTGAAGATGCAAAGAGAGTTAAAGATGAAGCCAAACCTAAAGAAGATGCAAAGAAGGTGAAAGATGAAGCAAAGAAGGTGATGGATGAAGGTGAACCTAAAGAAGAGGCCAAACCAGCCGAAGATGCAAAGAAGATAAAGGATGAAGCTAAACCTAAAGAAGAGGCCAAACCAGCTGAAGAAGCCAAGAAGGTGAAGGATGAAGCCAAGAAGGTGAAGGATGAAGCTAAACCTAAAGAAGAGGCGAAACCAGCTGAAGAAGCCAAGAAGGTGAAGGATGAAGCCAAGAAGGTGAAGGATGAGGCAAAACCTAAAGAAGAGGCGAAACCAGCTGAAGATGCAAAGAAGATAAAGGATGAAGCTAAACCTAAAGAAGAGGCCAAACCAGCTGAAGAAGCCAAGAAGGTGAAGGATGAAGCCAAGAAGGAGAAGGATGAAGCTAAACCTAAAGAAGAGGCGAAATCAGCTGAAGATGCAAAGAGTGTTAAAGATGAAGCCAAAAAGGTGAAGGATGAAGCTAAACCTAAAGAAGAGGCCAAACCAGCTGAAGAAGCCAAGAAGGTGAAGGATGAAGCCAAGAAGGTGAAGGATGAAGCTAAACCTAAAGAAGAGGCGAAATCAGCTGAAGATGCAAAGAGTGTTAAAGATGAAGCCAAACCTAAAGAAGAGGCGAAACCAGCTGAAGAAGCAAAGAAGGTGATGGATGAAGCTGAACCTAAAGAAGAGGCCAAACCAGCCGAAGATGCAAAGAGGGTTAAAGATGAAGCAAAGAAGGTGATGGATGAAGCTAAACCTAAAGAAGAGGCGAAACCAGCAGAAGAAGCAAAGAAAGTTAAAGATGAAGCCAAGAAGGTGAAGGATGAGGCGAAACCAGCTGAAGAGGCAAAGAAGGTTAGAGATAACATTATTGATGTAATTGTGAATCTAACGAAGCCTTCACCGACATCTGGATTAGAAATAGACCTACTTATTGAAAATATTGAATCAGTAAGAAAAACAGTGAAAGCAAAACAATTGCGTAGAAAGGATAAGGAACAGCCTGAAGAGGTTAAGAAAGATATGGAAGAAGCAAAGAAGGTGATGGATGAAGCTGAACCTAAAGAAGAGGCGAAACCAGCAGAAGATGCAAAGAGTGTTAAAGATGAAGCCAAAAAGGTGAAGGATGAAGCTAAACCTAAAGAAGAGGCCAAACCTAAAGAAGATGCAAAGAAGGTGAAAGATGAAGCAAAGAAGGTGATGGGTGAAGCTAAACCTAAAGAAGAGGCGAAACCAGCAGAAGATGCAAAGAAAGTTAAAGATGAAGCAAAGAAGGTGATGGATGAAGCTAAACCTAAACAAGAGGCCAAACCAGCTGAAGAAGCGAAGAAGGTAAAAGATGAAGCCAAGAAGGTGAAGGATGAGGCAAAACCTAAAGAAGAGGCGAAATCAGCTGAAGATGCAAAGAGGGTTAAAGATGAAGCCAAACCTAAAGAAGATGCAAAGAGGGTTAAAGATGAAGCCAAGAAGGTGAAGGATGAGGCAAAACCTAAAGAAGAGGCGAAATCAGCTGAAGATGCAAAGAGAGTTAAAGATGAAGCCAAACCTAAAGAAGATGCAAAGAAGGTGAAAGATGAAGCAAAGAAGGTGATGGATGAAGCTAAACCTAAAGAAGAGGCGAAACCAGCTGAAGAGGCAAAGAAGGTTAGAGATAACATTATTGATGTAATTGTGAATCTAGTGAAGCCTTCACCGACATCTGGATTAGAAATAGACCTACTTATTGAAAATATTGAATCAGTAACAAAAACAGTGAAAGCAAAACAATTGCATAGAAAGGATAAGGAACAGCCTGAAGAGGTTAAGAAAGATATGGAAGAAGCAAAGAAGGTGATGGATGAAGCTGAACCTAAAGAAGAGGCGAAACCAGCCGAAGAGGCAAAGAAAGTTAAAGATGAAGCCAAACCTAAAGAAGAGGCGAAACCAGCTGAAGAAGCAAAGAAGGTGATGGATGAAGCCAAGAAGGTGAAGGATGAGGCAAAACCTAAAGAAGAGGCGAAACCAGCTGAAGATGCAAAGAAGATAAAGGATGAAGCTAAACCTAAAGAAGAGGCCAAACCAGCTGAAGAAGCCAAGAAGGTGAAGGATGAAGCCAAGAAGGTGAAGGATGAAGCTAAACCTAAAGAAGAGGCGAAATCAGCTGAAGATGCAAAGAAAGTTAAAGATGAAGCCAAAAAAGTGAAGGCTGAGGCTAAACCTAAAGAAGAGGCCAAACCAGCTGAAGATGCAAAGAGGGTTAAAGATGAAGCCAAGAAGGTGAAGGATGAGGCAAAACCTAAAGAAGAGGCGAAATCAGCTGAAGATGCAAAGAGAGTTAAAGATGAAGCCAAACCTAAAGAAGATGCAAAGAAGGTGAAAGATGAAGCAAAGAAGGTGATGGATGATGCAAAACCTAAAGAAGAGGCCAAACCAGCCGAAGATGCAAAGAGGGTTAAAGATGAAGCCAAACCTAAAGAAGATGCAAAGAAGGTGAAAGATGAAGCAAAGAAGGTGATGGATGAAGCTAAACCTAAAGAAGAGGCGAAACCAGCTGAAGAGGCAAAGAAGGTTAGAGATAACATTATTGATGTAATTGTGAATCTAGTGAAGCCTTCACCGACATCTGGATTAGAAATAGACCTACTTATTGAAAATATTGAATCAGTAACAAAAACAGTGAAAGCAAAACAATTGCATAGAAAGGATAAGGAACAGCCTGAAGAGGTTAAGAAAGATATGGAAGAAGCAAAGAAGGTGATGGATGAAGCTGAACCTAAAGAAGAGGCGAAACCAGCCGAAGAGGCAAAGAAAGTTAAAGATGAAGCCAAACCTAAAGAAGAGGCGAAACCAGCTGAAGAAGCAAAGAAGGTGATGGATGAAGCTGAACCTAAAGAAGAGGCCAAACCAGCCGAAGATGCAAAGAAGGTTAAAGATGAAGCCAAGAAGGTGAAGGATGAGGCAAAACCTAAAGAAGAGGCGAAACCAGCTGAAGATGCAAAGAAGATAAAGGATGAAGCTAAACCTAAAGAAGAGGCCAAACCAGCTGAAGAAGCCAAGAAGGTGAAGGATGAAGCCAAGAAGGTGAAGGATGAAGCTAAACCTAAAGAAGAGGCCAAACCTAAAGAATATGCAAAGAAGGTAAAAGATGAAGCCAAGAAGGTGAAGGATGAGGCAAAACCTAAAGAAGAGGCGAAATCAGCTGAAGATGCAAAGAGAGTTAAAGATGAAGCCAAGAAGGTGAAGGCTGAAGCTAAACCTAAAGAAGAGGCGAAACCAGCCGAAGACGCAAAGAAAGTTAAAGATGAAGCCAAGAAGGTGAAGGATGAAGCTAAACCTAAAGAAGAGGCCAAACCTAAAGAGGATGCAAAGAAGGTGAAAGATGAAGCAAAGAAGGTGATGGATGAAGCTGAACCTAAAGAAGAGGCGAAACCAGCCGAAGAGGCAAAGAAAGTTAAAGATGAAGCCAAACCTAAAGAAGAGGCGAAATCAGCTGAAGAAGCAAAGAAGGTGATGGATGAAGCTGAACCTAAAGAAGAGGCCAAACCAGCCGAAGATGCAAAGAGGGTTAAAGATGAAGCAAAGAAGGTGATGGATGAAGCTAAACCTAAAGAAGAGGCGAAACCAGCAGAAGAAGCAAAGAAAGTTAAAGATGAAGCCAAGAAGGTGAAGGATGAGGCGAAACCAGCTGAAGAGGCAAAGAAGGTTAGAGATAACATTATTGATGTAATTGTGAATCTAACGAAGCCTTCACCGACATCTGGATTAGAAATAGACCTACTTATTGAAAATATTGAATCAGTAAGAAAAACAGTGAAAGCAAAACAATTGCGTAGAAAGGATAAGGAACAGCCTGAAGAGGTTAAGAAAGATATGGAAGAAGCAAAGAAGGTGATGGATGAAGCTGAACCTAAAGAAGAGGCGAAACCAGCAGAAGATGCAAAGAGTGTTAAAGATGAAGCCAAAAAGGTGAAGGATGAAGCTAAACCTAAAGAAGAGGCCAAACCAGCTGAAGAGGCAAAGAGGGTTAAAGATGAAGCAAAGAAGGTGATGGATGATGCAAAACCTAAAGAAGAGGCCAAACCAGCCGAAGATGCAAAGAGGGTTAAAGATGAAGCAAAGAAGGTGATGGATGAAGCTAAACCTAAAGAAGAGGCGAAACCAGCAGAAGAAGCAAAGAAAGTTAAAGATGAAGCCAAGAAGGTGAAGGATGAGGCGAAACCAGCTGAAGAGGCAAAGAAGGTTAGAGATAACATTATTGATGTAATTGTGAATCTAACGAAGCCTTCACCGACATCTGGATTAGAAATAGACCTACTTATTGAAAATATTGAATCAGTAAGAAAAACAGTGAAAGCAAAACAATTGCGTAGAAAGGATAAGGAACAGCCTGAAGAGGTTAAGAAAGATATGGAAGAAGCAAAGAAGGTGATGGATGAAGCTGAACCTAAAGAAGAGGCGAAACCAGCAGAAGATGCAAAGAGTGTTAAAGATGAAGCCAAAAAGGTGAAGGATGAAGCTAAACCTAAAGAAGAGGCCAAACCTAAAGAAGATGCAAAGAAGGTGAAAGATGAAGCAAAGAAGGTGATGGGTGAAGCTAAACCTAAAGAAGAGGCGAAACCAGCAGAAGATGCAAAGAAAGTTAAAGATGAAGCAAAGAAGGTGATGGATGAAGCTAAACCTAAACAAGAGGCCAAACCAGCTGAAGAAGCGAAGAAGGTAAAAGATGAAGCCAAGAAGGTGAAGGATGAGGCAAAACCTAAAGAAGAGGCGAAATCAGCTGAAGATGCAAAGAGGGTTAAAGATGAAGCCAAACCTAAAGAAGATGCAAAGAGGGTTAAAGATGAAGCCAAGAAGGTGAAGGATGAGGCAAAACCTAAAGAAGAGGCGAAATCAGCTGAAGATGCAAAGAGAGTTAAAGATGAAGCCAAACCTAAAGAAGATGCAAAGAAGGTGAAAGATGAAGCAAAGAAGGTGATGGATGAAGCTAAACCTAAAGAAGAGGCGAAACCAGCTGAAGAGGCAAAGAAGGTTAGAGATAACATTATTGATGTAATTGTGAATCTAGTGAAGCCTTCACCGACATCTGGATTAGAAATAGACCTACTTATTGAAAATATTGAATCAGTAACAAAAACAGTGAAAGCAAAACAATTGCATAGAAAGGATAAGGAACAGCCTGAAGAGGTTAAGAAAGATATGGAAGAAGCAAAGAAGGTGATGGATGAAGCTGAACCTAAAGAAGAGGCGAAACCAGCCGAAGAGGCAAAGAAAGTTAAAGATGAAGCCAAACCTAAAGAAGAGGCGAAACCAGCTGAAGAAGCAAAGAAGGTGATGGATGAAGCCAAGAAGGTGAAGGATGAGGCAAAACCTAAAGAAGAGGCGAAACCAGCTGAAGATGCAAAGAAGATAAAGGATGAAGCTAAACCTAAAGAAGAGGCCAAACCAGCTGAAGAAGCCAAGAAGGTGAAGGATGAAGCCAAGAAGGTGAAGGATGAAGCTAAACCTAAAGAAGAGGCGAAATCAGCTGAAGATGCAAAGAAAGTTAAAGATGAAGCCAAAAAAGTGAAGGCTGAGGCTAAACCTAAAGAAGAGGCCAAACCAGCTGAAGATGCAAAGAGGGTTAAAGATGAAGCCAAGAAGGTGAAGGATGAGGCAAAACCTAAAGAAGAGGCGAAATCAGCTGAAGATGCAAAGAGAGTTAAAGATGAAGCCAAACCTAAAGAAGATGCAAAGAAGGTGAAAGATGAAGCAAAGAAGGTGATGGATGATGCAAAACCTAAAGAAGAGGCCAAACCAGCCGAAGATGCAAAGAGGGTTAAAGATGAAGCCAAACCTAAAGAAGATGCAAAGAAGGTGAAAGATGAAGCAAAGAAGGTGATGGATGAAGCTAAACCTAAAGAAGAGGCGAAACCAGCTGAAGAGGCAAAGAAGGTTAGAGATAACATTATTGATGTAATTGTGAATCTAGTGAAGCCTTCACCGACATCTGGATTAGAAATAGACCTACTTATTGAAAATATTGAATCAGTAACAAAAACAGTGAAAGCAAAACAATTGCATAGAAAGGATAAGGAACAGCCTGAAGAGGTTAAGAAAGATATGGAAGAAGCAAAGAAGGTGATGGATGAAGCTGAACCTAAAGAAGAGGCGAAACCAGCCGAAGAGGCAAAGAAAGTTAAAGATGAAGCCAAACCTAAAGAAGAGGCGAAACCAGCTGAAGAAGCAAAGAAGGTGATGGATGAAGCTGAACCTAAAGAAGAGGCCAAACCAGCCGAAGATGCAAAGAAGGTTAAAGATGAAGCCAAGAAGGTGAAGGATGAGGCAAAACCTAAAGAAGAGGCGAAACCAGCTGAAGATGCAAAGAAGATAAAGGATGAAGCTAAACCTAAAGAAGAGGCCAAACCAGCTGAAGAAGCCAAGAAGGTGAAGGATGAAGCCAAGAAGGTGAAGGATGAAGCTAAACCTAAAGAAGAGGCCAAACCTAAAGAATATGCAAAGAAGGTAAAAGATGAAGCCAAGAAGGTGAAGGATGAGGCAAAACCTAAAGAAGAGGCGAAATCAGCTGAAGATGCAAAGAGAGTTAAAGATGAAGCCAAGAAGGTGAAGGCTGAAGCTAAACCTAAAGAAGAGGCGAAACCAGCCGAAGACGCAAAGAAAGTTAAAGATGAAGCCAAGAAGGTGAAGGATGAAGCTAAACCTAAAGAAGAGGCCAAACCTAAAGAGGATGCAAAGAAGGTGAAAGATGAAGCAAAGAAGGTGATGGATGAAGCTGAACCTAAAGAAGAGGCGAAACCAGCCGAAGAGGCAAAGAAAGTTAAAGATGAAGCCAAGAAGGTGAAGGATGAAGCTAAACCTAAAGAAGAGGCCAAACCTAAAGAAGATGCAAAGAAGGTGAAAGATGAAGCCAAGAAGGTGAAGGATGAAGCTAAACCTAAAGAAGAGGCCAAACCAGCTGAAGAAGCCAAGAAGGTGAAGGATGAAGCCAAGAAGGTGAAGGATGAAGCTAAACCTAAAGAAGAGGCGAAACCAGCTGAAGAAGCCAAGAAGGTGAAGGATGAAGCCAAGAAGGTGAAGGATGAAGCTAAACCTAAAGAAGAGGCGAAATCAGCTGAAGATGCAAAGAAAGTTAAAGATGAAGCCAAAAAGGTGAAGGATGAAGCTAAACCTAAAGAAGAGGCCAAACCAGCTGAAGAAGCCAAGAAGGTGAAGGATGAAGCCAAGAAGGTGAAGGATGAAGCTAAACCTAAAGAAGACGCGAAATCAGCTGAAGAAGCCAAGAAGGTGAAGGATGAAGCCAAGAAGGTGAAGGATGAAGCTAAACCTAAAGAAGAGGCGAAATCAGCTGAAGATGCAAAGAAGATAAAGGATGAAGCAAAACTTAAAGAAGAGGCCAAACCAGCTGAAGAAGCCAAGAAGGTGAAGGATGAAGCCAAGAAGGTGAAGGATGAAGCTAAACCTAAAGAAGAGGCGAAATCAGCTGAAGATGCAAAGAGTGTTAAAGATGAAGCCAAACCTAAAGAAGATGCAAAGAAGGTGAAAGATGAAGCAAAGAAGGTGAAGGATGAGGCAAAACCTAAAGAAGAGGCGAAATCAGCTGAAGATGCAAAGAGGGTTAAAGATGAAGCCAAAAAGGTGAAGGATGAAGCTAAACCTAAAGAAGAGGCCAAACCTAAAGAAGATGCAAAGAAAGTTAAAGATGAAGCCAAACCTAAAGAAGAGGCGAAACCAGCTGAAGAAGCAAAGAAGGTGATGGATGAAGCTGAACCTAAAGAAGAGGCCAAACCAGCCGAAGATGCAAAGAAGGTTAAAGATGAAGCCAAGAAGGTGAAGGATGAGGCAAAACCTAAAGAAGAGGCGAAACCAGCTGAAGATGCAAAGAAGATAAAGGATGAAGCTAAACCTAAAGAAGAGGCCAAACCAGCTGAAGAAGCCAAGAAGGTGAAGGATGAAGCCAAGAAGGTGAAGGATGAAGCTAAACCTAAAGAAGAGGCCAAACCTAAAGAATATGCAAAGAAGGTAAAAGATGAAGCCAAGAAGGTGAAGGATGAGGCAAAACCTAAAGAAGAGGCCAAACCAGCTGAAGATGCTAAGAGGGTGAAAGATGAAGCCAAGAAGGTGAAGGATGAGGCAAAACCTAAAGAAGAGGCGAAATCAGCTGAAGATGCAAAGAGGGTTAAAGATGAAGCCAAAAAGGTGAAGGATGAAGCTAAACCTAAAGAAGAGGCCAAACCTAAAGAAGATGCAAAGAAGGTGAAAGATGAAGCAAAGAAGGTGATGGATGAAGCTAAACCTAAAGAAGAGGCGAAACCAGCTGAAGATGCAAAGAAGATAAAGGATGAAGCTAAACCTAAAGAAGAGGCGAAACCAGCTGAAGATGCAAAGAAGATAAAGGATGAAGCTAAACCTAAAGAAGAGGCGAAACCAGCTGAAGATGCAAAGAAGATAAAGGATGAAGCTAAACCTAAAGAAGAGGCCAAACCAGCTGAAGAAGCCAAAAAGGTGAAGGATGAGGCAAAACCTAAAGAAGAGGCGAAATCAGCTGAAGATGCAAAGAGGGTTAAAGATGAAGCCAAAAAGGTGAAGGATGAAGCTGAACCTAAAGAAGAGGCGAAATCAGCTGAAGTTGCAAAGAGTGTTAAAGATGAAGCCAAAAAGGTGAAGGATGAAGCTAAACCTAAAGAAGATGCAAAGAAGGTGAAAGATGAAGCAAAGAAGGTGATGGATGAAGCTAAACCTAAAGAAGAGGCGAAACCAGCTGAAGAGGCAAAGAAGGTTAGAGATAACATTATTGATGTAATTGTGAATCTAGTGAAGCCTTCACCGACATCTGGATTAGAAATAGACCTACTTATTGAAAATATTGAATCAGTAACAAAAACAGTGAAAGCAAAACAATTGCATAGAAAGGATAAGGAACAGCCTGAAGAGGTTAAGAAACATATGGAAGAAGCAAAGAAGGTGATGGATGAAGCTAAACCTAAAGAAGAGGCGAAACCAGCCGAAGACGCAAAGAAAGTTAAAGATGAAGCCAAGAAGGTGAAGGATGAAGCTAAACCTAAAGAAGAGGCCAAACCTAAAGAGGATGCAAAGAAGGTGAAAGATGAAGCAAAGAAGGTGATGGATGAAGCTGAACCTAAAGAAGAGGCGAAACCAGCCGAAGAGGCAAAGAAAGTTAAAGATGAAGCCAAGAAGGTGAAGGATGAAGCTAAACCTAAAGAAGAGGCCAAACCTAAAGAAGATGCAAAGAAGGTGAAAGATGAAGCCAAGAAGGTGAAGGATGAAGCCAAGAAGGTGAAGGATGAAGCTAAACCTAAAGAAGAGGCGAAACCAGCTGAAGAAGCCAAGAAGGTGAAGGATGAAGCCAAGAAGGTGAAGGATGAAGCTAAACCTAAAGAAGAGGCGAAATCAGCTGAAGATGCAAAGAAAGTTAAAGATGAAGCCAAAAAGGTGAAGGATGAAGCTAAACCTAAAGAAGAGGCCAAACCAGCTGAAGAAGCCAAGAAGGTGAAGGATGAAGCCAAGAAGGTGAAGGATGAAGCTAAACCTAAAGAAGACGCGAAATCAGCTGAAGAAGCCAAGAAGGTGAAGGATGAAGCCAAGAAGGTGAAGGATGAAGCTAAACCTAAAGAAGAGGCGAAATCAGCTGAAGATGCAAAGAAGATAAAGGATGAAGCAAAACTTAAAGAAGAGGCCAAACCAGCTGAAGAAGCCAAGAAGGTGAAGGATGAAGCCAAGAAGGTGAAGGATGAAGCTAAACCTAAAGAAGAGGCGAAATCAGCTGAAGATGCAAAGAGTGTTAAAGATGAAGCCAAACCTAAAGAAGATGCAAAGAAGGTGAAAGATGAAGCAAAGAAGGTGATGGATGAAGCTAAACCTAAAGAAGAGGCCAAACCTAAAGAAGATGCAAAGAAGGTGAAAGATGAAGCAAAGAAGGTGATGGATGAAGCTAAACCTAAAGAAGAGGCGAAACCAGCTGAAGATGCAAAGAAGATAAAGGATGAAGCAAAACTTAAAGAAGAGGCGAAACTAGCAGAAGATGCAAAGAAGGTGAAAGATGAAGCCAAGAAGGTGAAGGTTGAGGCAAAACCTAAAGAAGAGGCGAAATCAGCTGAAGATGCAAAGAAAGTTAAAGATGAAGCCAAAAAGGTGAAGGATGAAGCTAAACCTAAAGAAGAGGCCAAACCAGCTGAAGAAGCCAAGAAGGTGAAGGATGAAGCCAAGAAGGTGAAGGATGAAGCTAAACCTAAAGAAGAGGCGAAATCAGCTGAAGATGCAAAGAGTGTTAAAGATGAAGCCAAAAAGGTGAAGGATGAAGCTAAACCTAAAGAAGAGGCCAAACCAGCTGAAGAAGCCAAGAAGGTGAAGGATGAAGCCAAGAAGGTGAAGGATGAAGCTAAACCTAAAGAAGAGGCGAAACCAGCTGAAGAAGCCAAGAAGGTGAAAGATGAAGCCAAGAAGGTAAAGGATGAGGCAAAACCTAAAGAAGAGGCGAAACTAGCAGAAGATGCAAAGAAGGTGAAAGATGAAGCCAAGAAGGTGAAGGATGAGGCAAAACCTAAAGAAGAGGAGAAATCAGCTGAAGATGCAAAGAGGGTTAAAGATGAAGCCAAAAAGGTGAAGGATGAAGCTAAACCTAAAGAAGAGGAGAAATCAGCTGAAGATGCAAAGAGGGTTAAAGATGAAGCCAAAAAGGTGAAGGATGAAGCTAAACCTAAAGAAGAGGCCAAACCTAAAGAAGATGCAAAGAAGATAAAGGATGAAGCTAAACCTAAAGAAGAGGCCAAACCAGCTGAAGAAGCCAAGAAGGTGAAGGCTGAGGCTAAACCTAAAGAAGAGGCCAAACCAGCTGAAGAAGCCAAGAAGGTGAAAGATGAAGCCAAGAAGGTAAAGGATGAGGCAAAACCTAAAGAAGAGGCGAAACTAGCAGAAGATGCAAAGAAGGTGAAAGATGAAGCCAAGAAGGTGAAGGATGAGGCAAAACCTAAAGAAGAGGAGAAATCAGCTGAAGATGCAAAGAGGGTTAAAGATGAAGCCAAAAAGGTGAAGGATGAAGCTAAACCTAAAGAAGAGGCCAAACCTAAAGAAGATGCAAAGAAGGTGAAAGATGAAGCAAAGAAGGTGATGGATGAAGCTAAACCTAAAGAAGAGGCGAAACCAGCTGAAGATGCAAAGAAGATAAAGGATGAAGCAAAACTTAAAGAAGAGGCGAAACTAGCAGAAGATGCAAAGAAGGTGAAAGATGAAGCCAAGAAGGTGAAGGATGAGGCAAAACCTAAAGAAGAGGCCAAACCTAAAGAAGATGCAAAGAAGGTGAAAGATGAAGCAAAGAAGGTGATGGATGAAGCTAAACCTAAAGAAGAGGCGAAACCAGCTGAAGATGCAAAGAAGATAAAGGATGAAGCAAAACTTAAAGAAGAGGCGAAACTAGCAGAAGATGCAAAGAGTGTTAAAGATGAAGCCAAACCTAAAGAAGATGCAAAGAAGGTGAAAGATGAAGCAAAGAAGGTGATGGATGAAGCTAAACCTAAAGAAGAGGCCAAACCTAAAGAAGATGCAAAGAAGGTGAAAGATGAAGCAAAGAAGGTGATGGATGAAGCTAAACCTAAAGAAGAGGCGAAACCAGCTGAAGATGCAAAGAAGATAAAGGATGAAGCAAAACTTAAAGAAGAGGCGAAACTAGCAGAAGATGCAAAGAAGGTGAAAGATGAAGCCAAGAAGGTGAAGGATGAGGCAAAACCTAAAGAAGAGGCGAAATCAGCTGAAGATGCAAAGAAAGTTAAAGATGAAGCCAAAAAGGTGAAGGATGAAGCTAAACCTAAAGAAGAGGCCAAACCAGCTGAAGAAGCCAAGAAGGTGAAGGATGAAGCCAAGAAGGTGAAGGATGAAGCTAAACCTAAAGAAGAGGCGAAATCAGCTGAAGATGCAAAGAGTGTTAAAGATGAAGCCAAAAAGGTGAAGGATGAAGCTAAACCTAAAGAAGAGGCCAAACCAGCTGAAGAAGCCAAGAAGGTGAAGGATGAAGCCAAGAAGGTGAAGGATGAAGCTAAACCTAAAGAAGAGGCGAAACCAGCTGAAGATGCAAAGAAGATAAAGGATGAAGCTAAACCTAAAGAAGAGGCCAAACCAGCTGAAGAAGCCAAGAAGGTGAAGGCTGAGGCTAAACCTAAAGAAGAGGCCAAACCAGCTGAAGAAGCCAAGAAGGTGAAAGATGAAGCCAAGAAGGTAAAGGATGAGGCAAAACCTAAAGAAGAGGCGAAACTAGCAGAAGATGCAAAGAAGGTGAAAGATGAAGCCAAGAAGGTGAAGGCTGAGGCTAAACCTAAAGAAGAGGCCAAACCAGCTGAAGAAGCCAAGAAGGTGAAAGATGAAGCCAAGAAGGTAAAGGATGAGGCAAAACCTAAAGAAGAGGCGAAACTAGCAGAAGATGCAAAGAAGGTGAAAGATGAAGCCAAGAAGGTGAAGGATGAGGCAAAACCTAAAGAAGAGGCGAAATCAGCTGAAGATGCAAAGAGGGTTAAAGATGAAGCCAAGAAGGTGAAGGCTGAGGCTAAACCTAAAGAAGAGGCGAAATCAGCTGAAGATGCAAAGAGTGTTAAAGATGAAGCCAAACCTAAAGAAGATGCAAAGAAGGTGAAAGATGAAGCAAAGAAGGTGATGGATGAAGCTAAACCTAAAGAAGAGGCGAAACCAGCAGAAGATGCAAAGAAGGTGAAAGATGAAGCCAAGAAGGTGAAGGATGAAGCTAAACCTAAAGAAGAGGCGAAACCAGCTGAAGATGCAAAGAAGATAAAGGATGAAGCTAAACCTAAAGAAGAGGCCAAACCAGCTGAAGAAGCCAAGAAGGTAAAGGATGAGGCAAAACCTAAAGAAGAGGCGAAACTAGCAGAAGATGCAAAGAAGGTGAAAGATGAAGCCAAGAAGGTGAAGGATGAGGCAAAACCTAAAGAAGAGGAGAAATCAGCTGAAGATGCAAAGAGGGTTAAAGATGAAGCCAAAAAGGTGAAGGATGAAGCTAAACCTAAAGAAGAGGCCAAACCTAAAGAAGATGCAAAGAAGGTGAAAGATGAAGCCAAGAAGGTGAAGGATGAAGCTAAACCTAAAGAAGAGGCGAAACCAGCTGAAGATGCAAAGAAGATAAAGGATGAAGCTAAACCTAAAGAAGAGGCCAAACCAGCTGAAGAAGCCAAGAAGGTGAAGGCTGAGGCTAAACCTAAAGAAGAGGCCAAACCAGCTGAAGAAGCCAAGAAGGTGAAAGATGAAGCCAAGAAGGTAAAGGATGAGGCAAAACCTAAAGATGAGGCGAAACTAGCAGAAGATGCAAAGAAGGTGAAAGATGAAGCCAAGAAGGTGAAGGCTGAGGCTAAACCTAAAGAAGAGGCCAAACCAGCTGAAGAAGCCAAGAAGGTGAAAGATGAAGCCAAGAAGGTAAAGGATGAGGCAAAACCTAAAGAAGAGGCCAAACCTAAAGAAGATGCAAAGAAGGTGAAAGATGAAGCAAAGAAGGTGATGGATGAAGCTAAACCTAAAGAAGAGGCGAAACCAGCTGAAGATGCAAAGAAGATAAAGGATGAAGCTAAACCTAAAGAAGAGGCCAAACCAGCTGAAGAAGCCAAGAAGGTGAAGGATGAAGCCAAGAAGGTGAAGGATGAAGCCAAGAAGGTGAAGGATGAAGCTAAACCTAAAGAAGAGGCCAAACCTAAAGAAGATGCAAAGAAGGTGAAAGATGAAGCAAAGA
The DNA here is from genome assembly GCA_964036235.1 of Heterorhabditis bacteriophora. NCBI lineage: Eukaryota > Metazoa > Nematoda > Chromadorea > Rhabditida > Heterorhabditidae > Heterorhabditis > Heterorhabditis bacteriophora. Next base: position 4,831,135 of record OZ038426.1, on the reverse strand, counting down.
AGATGATGGATGAAGCTGAACCTAAAGAAGAGGCGAAATCAGCTGAAGATGCAAAGAAAGTTAAAGATGAAGCCAAAAAGGTGAAGGATGAGGCAAAACCTAAAGAAGAGGCGAAACTAGCAGAAGATGCAAAGAGGGTTAAAGATGAAGCCAAACCTAAAGAAGATGCAAAGAAGGTGAAAGATGAAGCAAAGAAGGTGATGGATGAAGCTAAACCTAAAGAAGAGGCGAAACCAGCTGAAGAGGCAAAGAAGGTTAGAGATAACATTATTGATGTAATTGTGAATCTAGTGAAGCCTTCACCGACATCTGGATTAGAAATAGACCTACTTATTGAAAATATTGAATCAGTAAGAAAAACAGTGAAAGCAAAACAATTGCATAGAAAGGATAAGGAACAGCCTGAAGAGGTTAAGAAACATATGGAAGAAGCAAAGAAGGTGAAAGATGAAGCAAAGAAGGTAAAGGATCAAGCTAAACCTAAAGAAGAAGCGAAACCAGCCGAAGAAGCAAAGAAAGTTAAAGATGAAGCCAAGAAGGTGAAGGATGAGGCCAAACCTAAAGAAGAGGCCAAAGCAGCCGAAGATGCAAAGAAAGTTAAAGATGAAGCCAAGAAGGTGAAGGATGAGGCAAAACCTAAAGAAGAGGCGAAATCAGCTGAAGAGGCAAAGAAGGTTAGAGATAACATTATTGATGTAATTGTGAATCTAGCGAAGCCTTCACCGACATCTGGATTAGAAATAGACCTACTTATTGAAAATATTGAATCAGTAACAAAAACAGTGAAAGCAAAACAATTGCATAGAAAGGATAAGGAACAGCCTGAAGAGGTTAAGAAACATATGGAAGAAGCAAAGAAGGTGATGGATGAAGCTAAACCTAAAGAAGAGGCCAAACCTAAAGAAGATGCAAAGAAGGTGAAAGATGAAGCAAAGAAGGTGATGGATGAAGCTAAACCTAAAGAAGAAGCGAAACCAGCTGAAGATGCAAAGAAGGTAAAGGATCAATCTAAACCTAAAGAAGAAGCGAAACCAGCCGAAGAAGCAAAGAAAGTTAAAGATGAAGCCAAAAAGGTGAAGGATGAGGCCAAACCTAAAGAAGAAGCGAAACCAGCTGAAGAAGGAAAGAAAGTTAAAGATGAAGCCAAACCTAAAGAAGAGGCCAAACCAGCTGAAGATGCAGAGAAGGTAAAGGACGAGGCGAAATATAAAGAAGAAGCGAAACCAGCCGAAGAAGCAAAGAAAGTTAAAGATGAAGCCAAAAAGGTAAAGGATCAAGCTAAACCTAAAGAACAAGCGAAACCAGCCGAAGAAGCAAAGAAAGTTAAAGATGAAGCCAAGAAGGTAAAGGATGAAGCTCAACCTAAAGAAGAGGCCAAAGCAGCCGAAGATGCAAAGAAGATAAAGGATGAAGCTAAACCTAAAGAAGAGGCCAAAGCAGCCGAAGATGCAAAGAAAGTTAAAGATGAAGCCAAGAAGGTGAAGGATGAGGCCAAACCTAAAGAAGAGGCGAAACCAGCCGAAGAAGCAAAGAAGATTAAAGATGAAGCCAAGAAGGTAAAGGATGAAGCTCAACCTAAAGAAGAGGCCAAAGCAGCCGAAGATGCAAAGAAGATAAAGGATGAAGCTAAACCTAAAGAAGAGGCCAAAGCAGCCGAAGATGCAAAGAAAGTTAAAGATGAAGCCAAGAAGGTGAAGGATGAGGCAAAACCTAAAGAAGAAGCGAAACCAGCTGAAGAAGGAAAGAAAGTTAAAGATGAAGCCAAACCTAAAGAAGAAGCGAAACCAGCTGAAGAAGGAAAGAAAGTTAAAGATGAAGCCAAACCTAAAGAAGAGGCGAAACCAGCCGAAGAAGCAAAGAAGATTAAAGATGAAGCCAAGAAGGTAAAGGATGAGGCCAAACCTAAAGAAGAGGCCAAAGCAGCCGAAGATGCAAAGAAGATAAAGGATGAAGCTAAACCTAAAGAAGAGGCGAAACCAGCTGAAGATGCAAAGAAGGTAAAGGATCAAGCTAAACCTAAAGAAGAAGCGAAACCAGCTGAAGAAGCAAAGAAGATTAAAGATGAAGCCAAACCTAAAGAAGAGGCCAAACCAGCTGAAGAAGCAAAGAAGATTAAAGATGAAGCCAAGAAGGTAAAGGATGAGGCCAAACCTAAAGAAGAGGCCAAAGCAGCCGAAGAAGGAAAGAAAGTTAAAGATGAAGCCAAACCTAAAGAAGAAGCGAAACCAGCCGAAGAAGCAAAGAAAGTTAAAGATGAAGCGAAAAAGGTGAAGGATGAGGCCAAACCTAAAGAAGAAGCGAAACCAGCTGAAGAAGGAAAGAAAGTTAAAGATGAAGCCAAACCTAAAGAAGAGGCCAAACCAGCTGAAGAAGCAAAGAAGATTAAAGATGAAGCCAAGAAGGTAAAGGATGAAGCTCAACCTAAAGAAGAGGCCAAAGCAGCCGAAGATGCAAAGAAGATAAAGGATGAAGCTAAACCTAAAGAAGAGGCCAAAGCAGCCGAAGATGCAAAGAAAGTTAAAGATGAAGCCAAGAAGGTGAAGGATGAGGCGAAACCTAAAGAAGAAGCAAAACCAGCTGAAGATGCAAAGAAGATAAAGGATGAAGCCAAACCTAAAGAAGAGGCGAAACCAGCCGAAGAAGCAAAGAAGATTAAAGATGAAGCCAAGAAGGTAAAGGATGAAGCTCAACCTAAAGAAGAGGCCAAAGCAGCCGAAGATGCAAAGAAGATAAAGGATGAAGCTCAACCTAAAGAAGAGGCCAAAGCAGCCGAAGATGCAAAGAAGATAAAGGATGAAGCTAAACCTAAAGAAGAGGCCAAAGCAGCCGAAGATGCAAAGAAAGTTAAAGATGAAGCCAAGAAGGTGAAGGATGAGGCCAAACCTAAAGAAGAAGCGAAACCAGCTGAAGAAGGAAAGAAAGTTAAAGATGAAGCTAAACCTAAAGAAGAGGCGAAACCAGCTGAAGATGCAAAGAAGGTAAAGGACGAGGCGAAATCTAAAGAAGAGGCCAAACCAGCTGAAGAAGCAAAGAAGATTAAAGATGAAGCCAAGAACGTAAAGGATGAGGCCAAACCTAAAGAAGAGGCCAAAGCAGCCGAAGATGCAAAGAAAGTTAAAGATGAAGCCAAGAAGGTAAAGGATCAAGCTAAACCTAAAGAACAAGCGAAACCAGCCGAAGAAGCAAAGAAAGTTAAAGATGAAGCCAAAAAGGTGAAGGATGAGGCCAAACCTAAAGAAGAAGCGAAACCAGCTGAAGAAGGAAAGAAAGTTAAAGATGAAGCTAAACCTAAAGAAGAGGCGAAACCAGCTGAAGATGCAAAGAAGATTAAAGATGAAGCCAAGAAGGTGAAGGATGAGGCGAAACCTAAAGAAGAAGCAAAACCAGCTGAAGATGCAAAGAAGGTAAAGGATCAAGCTAAACCTAAAGAAGAAGCGAAACCAGCTGAAGAAGCAAAGAAGATTAAAGATGAAGCCAAACCTAAAGAAGAGGCCAAACCAGCTGAAGAAGCAAAGAAGATTAAAGATGAAGCCAAGAAGGTAAAGGATGAGGCCAAACCTAAAGAAGAGGCCAAAGCAGCCGAAGAAGGAAAGAAAGTTAAAGATGAAGCCAAACCTAAAGAAGAAGCGAAACCAGCCGAAGAAGCAAAGAAAGTTAAAGATGAAGCGAAAAAGGTGAAGGATGAGGCCAAACCTAAAGAAGAAGCGAAACCAGCTGAAGAAGGAAAGAAAGTTAAAGATGAAGCCAAGAAGGTGAAGGATGAGGCCAAACCTAAAGAAGAGGCCAAAGCAGCCGAAGAAGCAAAGAAGATTAAAGATGAAGCCAAGAAGGTAAAGGACGAGGCGAAATCTGAAGAAGAGGCCAAACCAGCTGAAGAAGCAAAGAAGATTAAAGATGAAGCCAAGAAGGTAAAGGATGAGGCCAAACCTAAAGAAGAAGCAAAACCAGCTGAAGATGCAAAGAAGATAAAGGATGAAGCTAAACCTAAAGAAGAGGCGAAACCAGCTGAAGATGCAAAGAAGATTAAAGATGAAGCCAAGAACGTAAAGGATGAAGCCAAACCTAAAGAAGAGGCGAAAGCAGCCGAAGAAGCAAAGAAGATTAAAGATGAAGCCAAGAAGGTAAAGGACGAGGCGAAATCTGAAGAAGAGGCCAAACCAGCTGAAGAAGCAAAGAAGATTAAAGATGAAGCCAAGAAGGTAAAGGATGAGGCCAAACCTAAAGAAGAGGCCAAAGCAGCCGAAGATGCAAAGAAGATAAAGGATGAAGCTAAACCTAAAGAAGAGACGAAACCAGCTGAAGATGCAAAGAAAGTAAAGGATCAAGCTAAACCTAAAGAAGAAGCGAAACCAGCTGAAGATGCAAAGAAGATTAAAGATGAAGCCAAGAACGTAAAGGATGAGGCCAAACCTAAAGAAGAGGCCAAAGCAGCCGAAGATGCAAAGAAAGTTAAAGATGAAGCCAAGAAGGTGAAGGATGAGGCCAAACCTAAAGAAGAGGCCAAAGCAGCCGAAGATGCAAAGAAGATAAAGGATGAAGCTAAACCTAAAGAAGAGGCGAAACCAGCTGAAGATGCAAAAAAAGTTAAAGATGAAGCCAAAAAGGTGAAGGATGAGGCCAAACCTAAAGAAGAAGCGAAACCAGCTGAAGAAGGAAAGAAAGTTAAAGATGAAGCTCAACCTAAAGAAGAGGCCAAAGCAGCCGAAGATGCAAAGAAAGTTAAAGATGAAGCCAAGAAGGTGAAGGATGAGGCGAAACCTAAAGAAGAAGCAAAACCAGCTGAAGATGCAAAGAAGATAAAGGATGAAGCTAAACCTAAAGAAGAGGCCAAACCAGCTGAAGAAGCAAAGAAGATTAAAGATGAAGCCAAGAAGGTAAAGGATGAGGCCAAACCTAAAGAAGAGGCCAAAGCAGCCGAAGATGCAAAGAAGATAAAGGATGAAGCTAAACCTAAAGAAGAGACGAAACCAGCTGAAGATGCAAAGAAGGTAAAGGATCAAGCTAAACCTAAAGAAGAAGCGAAACTAGCTGAAGATGCAAAGAAGATTAAAGATGAAGCCAAGAACGTAAAGGATGAGGCCAAACCTAAAGAAGAGGCCAAAGCAGCCGAAGAAGGAAAGAAGATAAAGGATGAAGCTAAACCTAAAGAAGAGACGAAACCAGCTGAAGATGCAAAGAAGGTAAAGGATCAAGCTAAACCTAAAGAAGAAGCGAAACCAGCTGAAGAAGCAAAGAAGATTAAAGATGAAGCCAAGAACGTAAAGGATGAGGCCAAACCTAAAGAAGAGGCAAAAGCAGCCGAAGATGCAAAGAACGTTAAAGATGAAGCCAAGAAGGTGAAGGATGAGGCCAAACCTAAAGAAGAGGCCAAAGCAGCCGAAGATGCAAAGAAGATAAAGGATGAAGCTAAACCTAAAGAAGAGGCGAAACCAGCTGAAGATGCAAAGAAGGTAAAGGATCAAGCTAAACCTAAAGAAGAAGCGAAACCAGCCGAAGAAGCAAAGAAAGTTAAAGATGAAGCCAAAAAGGTGAAGGATGAGGCCAAACCTAAAGAAGAAGCGAAACCAGCTGAAGAAGGAAAGAAAGTTAAAGATGAAGCCAAGAAGGTAAAGGATGAGGCCAAACCTAAAGAAGAGGCCAAAGCAGCCGAAGATGCAAAGAAGATAAAGGATGAAGCCAAGAAGGTAAAGGATGAGGCCAAACCTAAAGAAGAGGCCAAAGCAGCCGAAGATGCAAAGAAAGTTAAAGATGAAGCCAAGAAGGTAAAGGATGAGGTCAAACCTAAAGAAGAGGCCAAACCTAAAGAAGAGGCAAAAGCAGTTGAAGAAGACAAGAAGGTAAAGGATCAAGCTAAACCTAAAGAAGAAGCGAAACCAGCCGAAGATGCAAAGAAAGTTAAAGATGAAGCCAAGAAGGTAAAGGATGAGGCAAAACCTAAAGAAGAAGCGAAACCAGCTGAAGAAGGAAAGAAAGTTAAAGATGAAGCCAAGAAGGTAAAGGATGAGGCCAAACCTAAAGAAGAGGCCAAAGCAGCCGAAGATGCAAAGAAGATAAAGGATGAAGCCAAGAAGGTAAAGGATGAGGCCAAACCTAAAGAAGAGGCCAAACCAGCTGAAGAAGCCAAGAAGGTGAAGGATGAGGTCAAACCTAAAGAAGAGGCCAAACCTAAAGAAGAGGCAAAAGCAGTTGAAGAAGACAAGAAGGTAAAGGATCAAGCTAAACCTAAAGAAGAAGCGAAACCAGCCGAAGATGCAAAGAAAGTTAAAGATGAAGCCAAGAAGGTAAAGGATGAGGTGAAGCCCAAAGAAGAGGCAAAAGCAGTTGAAGACGCCAAGAAGGTGAAGGATGAGGTGAAGCCCAAAGAAGAGGCAAAAGCAGTTGAAGAAGTTATGGAGGAATCTTATTTCTCGCTTAATAGGAATTTGTCTATTGAAGGAGTGTGTCTTCTTGTTCCTGTTTTTGATTCGGTTGAAAAACAGGTGTATGAACCTTCCTTGGATGTTATTGAGTGTAGTTTTCATTTTGTTAAGCATAGAACGGAAAAAATTGGAATTGGTGTTTTGTTTGAACGAAAAGATCCTGGTTCTTCTGATGAGATCTTCAAAGGTAGCGAAAGTTAGTTTTTATATTTATTGGGATTTAGTTTTTTGTACCAAGGATTTATATTCATTTTGGTCATTATTTTTGTTCCTGTACTTGTTTTGTTTAGATCTTGCATTCACGGATGTGTCGAAAATGACAAATTTAAAAGCCGGTACTGATGAATTGAAGCCAAAGAAAAAGAAGAGTTTTAAGAGAAAAATACATCCAGATGGATTAGAAATCAACGTTAATTCTTCAGCTGATAGTACGGAGGCTAATCAAAAAGGATATTCTTCTAAATGTGATACATTGTTAGAAGTAAATGTTTCAAGAAAGCGAACAACTTCGGGTTAGTTTTTTTTTCTTTTAGGTAGTATATTCTAAGTACGATAAATTTGCTTCATTTTTGTAAGGTTTTAATTATAGGAACAAGTGATATCACTGTAGAGGTTGATATTGAAGCCGGTGAAGAGTCTGCTACTACTGATGCCTTAGTGGACCTAAACTTCTTTGATTTCGATGAAGTGGAAATTAGTTTGTGCTGCATGGATTTAGGTAGCTCTATCGAAGTTGATGTTCTTCTCGATTCTCTTTTAGAGGAGGATGGAATCGTAGCATTCCCGTCAATTACTTCAAATCAAGTAAGTTATTGTTTTTTATGATCAATTTGGATTTTTTTCTTTATCATATATATTCTATAATTGCAATTTTTTACACTTTAAGTGATATTGTGTTGGAACATATATTTCTTTTAATTTTTAAAAATTTTGTTTGAAGGAAGTAATGTCGACGGTATATCTGAAATCTGCTGTAGCTAGTATTTCTATCATTTCTGATGAAGTGAAGAAATCAGATATTGATGAGGTTGAAGCATGCTTAGATATCTATGAGGATCATGCTAGAATCAGTAAGACTATCGGTAGAATCTGCAAGGATATTTTCAAACCAACTAAAGGTGGGAAGCAAATTGAATAGATATATTTAATTAAAATATACATATACAGTGTGTTTCAAAATGATATCACATTTATTTTTTTGCTTTTTATTTTCTGTTCTCCGTCAGATAGATCCAATTTTTCTGATGTAAGTCGTAATAGCCTTGGAAATTACCAGTTTAAATTTCATTGTTTTTCATTAAAAAATTGCCACTTGTATCCTAATTTTTCTCAAAACCACTTTTTACCCTTTCAAAATGATTACACTATTAAAATATTAGTTAGCGACAAAAACAATAACAATTAATGTACACAATAATTAACTTATAATCAGTACAACTACCACTTCTATTAATAACCTGAAAAATTCGTTCAAGCATACTGTTTATTAGGTTTTTAATGACACTATTGTCTACTTCGTTCCGTGCTTTGCTAACGACTCTTTGGAGATCTGAAAAGGTGTCAAAGTCTCTTCTATCAGTATAAATCCGACAGACGAGAATTACCCAAATATTCTCCATCGGATTTAGGTCCGGAGAACGTAACGGCCAGTCCATAGTGGCCACATCATTACCCTCCCACCAGGTATTGGTGCTTCGACAGTGATTATGACATTATATTGTTAGAAAGTGAAGCTAACACCTGGAAATCGTTGAAGATACGGAACTAGGTAATTTCCTAAGACATCCTGGTAATCAGCGCTGTTCATCTTCGTCGAGACAAACGCCAAGTCGACTAGTCCCATAGCACTGAACGCGCCCCAAACCATAACACTTCTTCTACCGAAATTCCGAGTTGAAAAGTACTGGAGTTCCTTACATAAATCCCTCCAGTAGGAGTACCAACCATCAGGACCATCTAAATTGAACTTCTTCTCTTCACTGAAGATTACCTAAATTCGAAATAATTAATTAATAGGCTTATTTTTGAAGACTCGTAAAAGTTGTATCTTTTCCCAGTCGCATCTCATGAATATTCTGGCCCAGCAAATCCTTTCGTCTTAATGTCCTTGTGTCAGTTGTAGACATTTCTTCATTCGTGATTGGACAATATTGGGAAACTTGTCCAGAATTCTCCACAATGTATTTTTCGAGGCATCAATGCCATAAGTCCTACGGATTTCAGTGATGCTGATCGTGTTATTCGATGTTGTCCGCAGAATTTCCCTTTTTTCAAGGTCATTCAACTTGCTAGGTCGTCCACTACTCTTTTTTGTACCATATTCTTCTTGGTGACGCTTGGAACTCATAATAGCCTTCCTGGAGCGCTTGACGACATCGGCACTCCGCTTCACCGTGTAATCGGTAGTTGACAATATTTTAAGTTGACCTCTTTCGTGTAGACTCAATGTAGAATCACGACCCATTGTTATGATGGATCAAGGATTAGTCAATTTGCGTTTTTTTTCGTTAAATAACGCTAAATATGTGAAGTGTGCTATCATTTTGAAACGCACTGTATAACTGTTGGGGTTTGTATCATAGTATTCATGGTTCTCAGTTTTTTAGAAGATATATTTGATCTACCACTCTTTATACCTTTGTTTGCATTTGTAGTTACGTCATTAGATTAATTATTTAGCATTACTACTACCCAAATTTTCAAAGCTCCTTAATATCTAGATTTCTTGATTACCCGATATTTAGTTCTCGAATATCAACCCTAATATCTGTATCTAAATACAAATTTTAATTTTAATGGCAAGATTGGTTGGTGGCTGACAATTACCACTTGATTAATTATTTTTCCAGAGAATAATGAACTACTTGAAATTATTGAGCATCCGCAGTCCATCACGCTGACTTGTTTGGAGCAAACTGCAAGACTACAATGTATCACAAACAAACCAATTTCCCAGGCTGCGTGGTTCAAAAACGGAATGATTGTTTCATCAAACGATTTTATTACTATTGAGACTGCAGACAATTTTACATCTTTAACACTTAACAAATTTTCATCTTTCTTTATTGGAATTTATCATGCCGTAATTAATGAACATATTGGAAGTTCACCTGCTCGTATTTCTGCTGATATACCTCCAGTTATCAATAACAGGTAACGAGACTTATTTTTATTTTCCTAAGTGAATCCTATTTAAATGTAATAATTTTTCCATCAACCTTTAATTCATTGGGTTTTTTTAATGGTCTTATCAGTAGTAGCTTTTCAAAAACTATAACCATATTAGCTTGGATCAATACAATTTAGTTAATTATTTTAAAATTACGTAAATAGTTATATCGATTTAAGAAAATAAATAAAGCTCTACTTTTAACGATAAATGTTGAATATGCTCTAAGAAAACCAACCTAATCTATAGCAGTAAATATATATGGGTAAAGCTATCTATTATAGTAACTTAAGAAAAAATTAAAATAATACTAAGTTACAAATACCCATGTTTACTTTTGCGAAAAGATGAACCAGAAGCTTAGTGTCACGTGGATAATTTATCTAGATCGATTTTCTTCCTTTCCCATATTTACTCATTTCAGAAAATTTTCCAAGACCCACTTAATAGGTTATTAACATTTAGTAATCTAAACTACAAAATGTTTTGCGTGCTTTCAATTATTTATATACAGTTATAATTGATAATTGCCTACAATTCTTAACATTAACAGAAAGTCACAACATTGGGTTAATGGAGAAATTTTGAGACTATATTAGTTTTTATATAAGAAAATATATTTTAAATTTTAAATTCTGTAACATTTCATCAAGTTAACATTTAAACAGTAGTTATACTCAAAACTACTATTATTTTCATATGGTATTTAGCGCTACACTATTATCTCTAAATTTCAGGCCAGAAATGGTAATCACTCATCAAGCAGGAAAATCCCTCGATATTTGTTTGAACTTTTCGGCATATCCGCCACCAAATCTGAAAATATTCCACAATAGTGAACCTATTATATTGGATGTTGATTTTGAACAATATGAGGATTGTATTTCAATGAGAATTAAGAAGATGAGAAAAACAGACGAAGGAGAAATCAAAATGCTTCTTACTAATGAATATGGCGCAGATGAAGCTACTTTCGACATTCAAATTGTGGATACTCCACTAGCTCCAAAGAATGTTCATATTACAAGGATAACTTCATCATCTGCCACCATTGAATGGAATCCACCTATAGAAGAGGATGATGATATAATTCATTATATAATAGAAAGAAAAACAGCAGAAAGTAGCAGGTGGCGAAAATTAGCTAAGACTATAAAAACTACATATCGAGCCATAGAATTAGTTCCTAGCGAATTTTATGGATTTAGAATTATAGCCGTTAATTCATATGGAGAAGGGATACCCAGCTCCGTTATAGAGGTTAATACACTTGGCGATGAAGATATTCTTGACAATTTTTGTGGTGAAGATGGAGATAGTGATCTTAGTTTATTCCGAGAAAAATCACCTGATATAAGTAACAAAATTAAAGTGCAGGAAGACATTTATGAAGATACGAATGAAAGTAAAAATAAACAAGAATCAAATGAAGCTATGGATCTTCCAGAAAATGCACTACTGGTAGGGCTGGTACCTAAACGAAATTTGAGTAAGGATGTAGATTTTGAAGAAAAAGACAATTCAGTAAGTAAAATTAGTGTAGAAGAAGATGCAGAGCCTATGGAAAATCTTGAGGAATTAGATCAGAAAGCTATCTTTCAAGAAAATGTTAGTGAGAAACACCTTGAGTGGACAGAAGACACCAAACCTGAAAATAAGGCCAATAAGGTAGTAGATAAAAAAGATTTTCGTAAAAAAACAAATGAAGAGGGGAACAAGCCTATAAAAGATGAAACATCAGAAGAAGAATTAGCATATGCTCATAGTAAGGGTGAGTCATTATTTTAGTTGATTATTATCCATTTGGTAATTAAAAGGCATACTCAAAACAATTAAAATTTCGATTTCTGAAATTAAAGTTAACATTTATATATTTATATAGGGCATTTGATAATATTATTATTTTCAGATGAACTTGCAATCGTTGTCCATCCCGAATCTCAAACCATAAACAAAATGAATTCCACTGCAACCTTCAGCTGTACACTTAATCGTAAACCTAAAATTGTAAAGTGGTTCAGAAACGATCAAGAAATTTGGGCACAGTATAACAAAACTGAGATTGTTCTTATCGATGAAACATCAACCTTGACTATTTACAATGTCGACGAAAACGATGTAGGCTTTATAGTTGCACAAGTCGACTATTTCCTTGATTCAAATTTAGCATACATCACGTTCCAAGTACCGCCAAAACTGATCTATGAAGGTCCACCAGCAAGCATTGCTAATGGAAAAAATTTCGACTTCAAAATTTTGTATGTTGGGCACCCAACACCTAAAATTGAAATGACACTAAATGATATAGATCTGAAGATACGAGCTAGTGTTGAACTATATAATGATTTCATCTCTATTCGACTCAAAAATGTTAGTTCAAAAGATAGTGGATTAATTAAGTTTATTGCTACAAATAAAAATGGTTCGGATACTCTGATAATTCCACTTCAAATTCTTTGCACCCCATCATCACCTAAGGGCGTAACAGCAAAGAAGGTGAAAGCAACTATGGCTACTATTTCCTGGTTACCTCCTGAGTTTGACGGAGGGTCTGAAATAACTGAATATGTTATTGAAAGAAAGTCTGTAGAATTCACAAGATGGAGAATTGCTGGAACTGTTCCTTCCCATCAGAAAGAATTTGTGGCAACTCAGCTGTTTCCAAATGACTTATATGCTTTCCGTGTGTCGGCGATTAATTCTATTGGACAAGGAGATGCGAGTAAGACAATCGACGTGCGAACCCTAGACCTAGATGAAGGTATATTTAAAAAATTATATATACTTATTTAAATAAACATGACCAAATTAGAAGTTCAAGACTGATGTTTGAATCTTTACTGTTTGACTTCATTACTAAGGTTTCCTTAACAGATCTCATCGTTTTTACCACTGAGCAATAATATTGCTCATAGTTTTTAACATTAATTATTAATTGAGGTATTTGCATCACAATTAAATATTACTCTTAATTTCTAAAAACTTACAATGATTCATTGTTTCACCAGTATTTTGTTTGTGAGACATAACTCCGTTTGTGCACATCGCTAGCAATTAGTTCGAAGTAATGATGAATATACTCTTAATTATTAAGCAAACTCTACCACTACAAACAGTAAATGATAAGTATATAAATTAAATAATCAATCAACTCGTAGTATACACAGAAAAATTCTTAAATTTCAGAACTTCGATTATTTGCATTTAACTTTCATTTTTGTTTTTGTATATCTATCTATATAAGGAAAAATTCTGATATAAATGTCAAAGCGCAAAATTCCACGGTGATAACCACATTCGAAATAGAAATTTATCCAGATATATATCGAATTCAAATTCAATGAATTTGATGACTTAGATTCCTTGACTCAAAAGCTTGAAAATTATAATCCAAAATGTTCTATGAATCTAAAAATATGGCCTAAACTGTTTTGAGGCTCAAGGAACCACTACTTTCAGAAAAATTCCCTCTCGATGCTACTTACTAGGGTTGGCATTCAAATTCAAATCGAAAATTTGAAAATTTGAAATTGAATTTGAAATTGAAATTTGAAAATTTTAATATTCCTAGATTTGAAAATATTTGAAAATTTGAATTGAATTACTTGAATGCCAACTCTACTACTTACTCTCAGTTTTGATACTTTTCTCTATCTGGCACAGTTATTCTATCCCAAATCATAACAGATACCGGAAAGTGAATTCTGATAGCTTTATTAAACCTGTCCTATATTGTTCTGGCGATTTCATGCAAGGTTGGAAGTGACCGATTTTTCTGTCAACATAGGGTTCAATGTATTTTATATAGGTACAACTGTAATTCAAGGTTAATGATTCTCCTCGTTGATGTAGAAGTAGTAATGAAGTCAGAAATCATATTTTTCATCGACCTTTTATTATCCCTGTGTCTTACGCTTCTAGCGCCTATTGATGCCCACTTTATAGAACAGTTCAAGAACGGCAGAATACAATGAAATTGAAAATATCGTCAAAAAAGGCTTATGCAACATATCTGAATTAGTATAAGGAATTGCTATATTAAAAATATGTTAATTTAATCTTACTTACATATCTGTAGCAAAACTTTTGGCGTTCTCTATCCAGTTGGCAATTATTTTAATTACATTAAGTACCATTATCAGTGTAAAGAAACAATTTTAACGAAGACTCATCATTTATGGTTTACATCATAAAGTGATAAATACTTTAGAAAATGACCAGTAATAGTGTTAATAGTCGTAGTATCTGCTTGTTTAACATCAAATTTGCGTAACTGTTCGATATTGTGTAAGCTCGATGAGAAGGATAACCAGACTCGCATCTTGCACCGCCCTCACTTATTTATCTAAGCCGTGTGAGTAGATGTATAGCTATAGCTTTGGTCTACAAATTTAGTTTTTCTTACTTTTCCTCTTAATATGTTAAATCAAAAGTTCTTTCCAGAAACCTTTAAATTATGCATAGTTTCTTCCTAATAGCTTTAAAAATGCAAAATTATATTAAGTTATCTTAAGCATAGACCCAAATGCTATCCTTCTCTTTCGTGTATAATGTTGTATTATTGTAGTGAGACTCTAATAACATATATTTTTAAAATCATCTCATCCTAATAGTTTTCTACACTATACACAACTACGCATACTCCTTTGTTGTAATGTAATAATAAATAAAGCAACGAATTGGAAATATCTTTAACATTAGTTGTAGATCCATAAAAATTCCTACTTTTATTGGTGCTAGTAATCGGAATAATTAACTCTAGTCATTCAGCTTTTAAAAGAGAAGCAATATACACCTTTAAGTAAAAATTTGCATTCTATTTTTTCTGTTCGGTGCTGAAAAAACTTGAGTGTGTCAACAACGTATTCGTGAATAGGCCACACATAGTTGCCGAAAAATTAGTGTTACTTATGTATGATTACTAGTTATATATCATATTTTTAGGTATTTTACTAAATTTGTCATCAATTTAGTTATTGTAATCAAACATTAATGTTCCAGTTATCGACATACTCGACGCAATCGATATCACGACTGAGGGTTTGTTTGTTTACAATGCAATTAAAAATGAGAATTCGGTAAGTTCGCCTCTTGATATCTATGTAATTTCATTGATGTATATATATATATGCATGTTGCATGATGTGTGACTTCTATGTACAGATATATACATTCAGCTACAGATGAATCCTCTGGTTTATGTTAAATATTAATTCTGATGTTGATTTTCATTTAGTTATTTCAATATTATTTTACATTTATGCAGGGAGTTCTTTGAATACATACAGAAAAATTGTAAATGAAATCATTACGTATAGTTAAAAACAATCTACTTTTTAAGAATGCTATTTCAGTCCGTGTAAAATCAGAACAAATATGGAACAATCCTCTAACAACTAAAAAAGGTGAAAGCCAGATATTCAATGTACATGCAATAATCATTAATTAATAATTCACTTTCTATTGCAGGAAAAAGTGAATTTGAAAATATACAACAATATGGGGAGCCACAAAGGTGAGTTGAGTTCCTTGTAATTTTACAATTATCAAAAACTACTATGATCATATCACTAATACAAATCGCATTGTTAATTTATTTTCTACGGATTTTAGGTTAATCCCAAAAACCTATTTTGAGCGAAATACGCATATATAATTGTAAATATTAAGAAACAATCATTTTCATTCCGCATCGTTCACAAAAACCACAACTCTCAACTAAAGTAAGAATTATCTATCTGCTTCTGTACTAATGGAAATCTCACTTAGTTAAATAGTAATTTCAGTAAAATTCAATATTGAAACAATTTGCACATAGATTGAAGTTGTTGTTCTATTGCAGAGATGTCTCAAGAATCAATGTTGATTCCTCGTTTTCTCATGTTTCTGAAAAGTACAAGATTAGTCGTTATATTAAGAAAGATTCCATGAATCGACTGACAAAAGTTCTCAATATTTTGGAACAATCACCATCTCAAATCGAAAAGGAACTAGAATTTCATCGCAATAATGACGTTTCTAATAGGAAGATAAATATTTCCGATGGACTTCAAAATGCTTTATATGGAAATATAATTGAGCAGAATAAAATAAATTCCTATAAGAGAAAAAAAGCCTCAATAACACAAGAGTTGTGTGAAGAATTATCCACTTTTCAACACTGTGAGTAAAAAAAACTGGAGAAGAAAAGGGAAGTGGAAAAGCCCCGACATTATTAGATGTTAATAATCACAGGAAACTTGTTCAAGACAAAACAAATCAATCGACGAAAATAATTGTGGAGTAGACATTTCACATCAAGAAATGGTTTGCGAAATTGGCAGCGTAAATGACTCAGCATTCAATAAAATGCTCAATAAGATAAATCAAGATAAGTATTTAACGAATTCTCAACAGAATTAACTTCCCAAAGATCAACTACAGAAACTTTTCAATGGAAATAGAACATATAGTAAAATATGTAATATAAGTAAATATACTCCTGAAAACTCCTTAGCTCATCAAGAGCCACAGTTTTCATGCGAAATTATGAATATTAAAATTCAAGATCAAGAAGCTTCCGTAGATTATAAAAGATACACAAATACATGCAAGCGAATTTTGCAATATGATATAAACTGCTATAGAAACTACCTATCGGGATTGGACGGCCATAATATAAATAAGTTCTTTATCAATTCCATTCGAAAAGAGCACGAACAGTCATACACCGAAAATAATATGGAGTACATTTTGCATCATTCACGCATCCTAGATGGACGCAATAAATTATCTAAAAAAAGTAATTGTACTAAATACTTCAAATACTTTGCGAGCAAACATTGCTTTAGCAAGTAAAGACAGACAAATTCAGTGCTCTAGATTATATAATGGACTTCACTTCATAAAAATTGAAAAATTATGCAAAGAAAACGAACGTAATATAGATAAAAATAATGATGCATACTTTGCCACGATTACTACTTTCATGGAAAGATTTTGGAATGAAAAGCATTGTAGAGCAACAAAAACAATGTATTTGAAAGTTACAAATAGCTGTGGTTATGTTATTGTAACAAGGAATATTTCATTTACTAAGAAATGGAAACTTTCAAAAATTAAATTAAGTGAAGGCGGATTAAGAAATATGAGAGAAACATATATGGAGCATGTCCTAAGAGAAGTTCTGAATCAGAAAAAATATGTGGGTGAAGTAGGACATGTAACATACCAAAAAAAACGACGAAAGCATAATGCCTCTAAAAATTCCAATGGAGGATATTTTATCTTATCAAGAATTAGTACACACTACTGCTATTAATGAAAAGTTGTCAAATATTTATCAATTTATACCTAGGATGTTTATACAACGGGATTACTACAAATATCCTAAAATTAATATAGAATCTTTGACTAGAGAAGATAATCTGGAAGATGTCGAAGGAAATTCAACTCCTTATATTGGGATTCCCATGGAACATGGAGGAATCTTAAAATGGAGCTCCAAAGTGATAGAATCATCATATACAGAAGAGTATGAAGATACACCAGTCATTCAATGCACCCGATTATTCGAAGTATCATTTACAGCTTATGCAATACAAAAGCAATAACTCATTTATTCAGAAACTATGGGAAATTTTACGTTTAAGAGCAGAACTTATGAAAAATGGAATACTAAAGTATATATCAGTACTCCTGTTATAGAGTATATGGAATACAAGGAAAAAGAAAGCTTATTGGAGAATATGGTAAATAGACGTGGATTAGCTGAAAATGAACATAAAATTTATAATCAACTTTTACAAAAAGTTATGCATGTAAAGAAAGAAAGATATAGATATCTTAAGAGTAATGAGGATCTAAAATCTACACGAAGCAATATTCACAATAAAACTGCTGTTTTAATGATTTAAAACCATATTGAAAAAAATCAACAACGAAGATATCTAGGAATGGAAAATCTACTGTGCTATCAATGTTATCTATGAAAGAACCTCATAAATTGATGGATCATGGATATATAAGTAGTAATTTGCTAAAATGTAATGCATCAGAAGTTAGTTCAATCATTAATCCTTTAGTAATCAATTTTTTCACAGCAGGTGAAAGTGAAGGTCAATTCAAAAGCAGTGAAGTCACTGATTTCGAAACTTATGTCAAGGGAACTTCATAAAGATGCGCATCAAATTACAAATGTGTAGAAAAAAGTTATATAAAATCTAAGAACATAGAGATAATGCAATCAAGAAGTAACTACGTTTCTGGGGAAACAGAAATTACTGAAAGCAAAGTGGAGAGCACATTTGATAACTAATGTATCACTAGACGAAAAGCGTTGTCGGTCAAATAAAATTTTATTCAAGGAGGAATCTTTTTCACTGGTGAATCCAACAATGCCTAAATAAATTTGCAAATAATTCACTAAGGAATATTGTAGGTGGATTGTTTAAAAGAAAATAGAAGAGTCGAAAAAAAAAACGGAATGATAAAGACTTTAGCAACAGAACAGCCGATCAAATAATCACAGAATTATCAACAATGTTTGACGTGCAATGCTCTAGATTAGAGACAAGTGAAAACGCTTTTTCTAGACAAGACAAACCGAAAGATTCTTTGCGGAATACCCAAAATACAACAACTCAATGGGAACAATCAGCTTACAAAGTTGAAGAAATGGAAGCACAAAACAGAAAGAAAAGTTAGTTTATGATGGTTATTAGCTTTGACATTTTAGTAGCTTAACAAGAGTGTAAAATTTTCAATTATTCCTGTTTTTAAATTTTTCAACCCAATCTCAGGGTTAAATGTCATTTCTAAAAATTCTAATGAGTCCCATATAATTATAGATTAAGAGAGACAGTAAAAAAAATGTTTTAGAAATTTTCAGATCAACAGCCTATACATAGAACAATGGAAAACACTACGTTGTCTAAGAATGAAAGGGGTGAATTTCCACCGTCATTTTTAAAGAAGAAGAAGAAAACAATTAGTTGTGTTTGCAGTCATCTCGCTACTATTCAAATGAAGCTTATATCGAATCCAGAACCGATGGTGTGTTCTAGAGATATCTTTTCATTTATATTAAACAAATATACAGAATATATGTGTTGATACTTTAAAAAGTACTAGCTATAATCATAAACGAATTTGTTCATTATAGATGTCAGTATATCACAATGATGAGCATATAACTCTCATAGATGATATTACTATCTCAGTCACCAACCAACAGTTTCTGTATACATTTACTATTATTATTCCTACGACTAAACCAGAAGATTATGGAAAATATACATTTATAGCTATGAATGAATACGGAAGTGATTATTGTGTTATATATATCAAAATGAAAATAGCGGATGCAACACCTGAAAGTAGGTTTTGAATAATTATTGTTGCATAGGCTAGTTTTGCTGATTTGTATCGTTCCGAATAATAATTGTAATGAAAAATACTAGACATCTTGAAATATTATTTTCCGATTGGTTTTACAATAATGTCTTAGGAATTACTGAACAAGGATTTTCAAAAGAAGAAATCATTAAATCTACTTCCGATATCACTGTAGTCGAAGCAGAATCTGTCAGGTTAATTAGGCGAATTCGATATTTTAGCTTCTAATCTCCAAGTCATACACCTACTTAGGCATAATCTTATTCATATAATTATTAAGTTTATTATCATTTTTAAATTGATTTTTTTAGAGTATCTGGGCATCCACTTCCAGAACTTATGTGTCTTACGGATGGTAAAGAAACCAATAATGGAGAACAATTGAGCCAATACAAGCTTGCTTATAAATCCGGTATATTAAGTTTATTTAGACTAAATAGTTTGGGTCAAATTCAAATAGGATCCTTGAAGAAGAAGTACATTATTAACAGTAAATTATTAACAACTATATATTTAATTGACTTCCTTTAATAGCCTAATACTAAAAAACATTAAAAAATACACGAGGCTTCCACAAAAAACCGATTTCCAAAGTTCTATAATTTTCTTCAAGATCAACTAAAATTGTTACATAAACGTATTTCTTGAAGCTTGAATATCTGGCTTTTCGACCGTACCCACTTTATTAACATATTTCACACATGGAAGTACTATTATCCGTTTTATGAGAGCGTTTATCGACGTTTTTGTTTTCACATGCATCGGTCTCATTTATCTCGAATTTACACTACCCTACTAACTGAAAATGCTTTTTCATGTCTTTGCATAAAATTGTATAATACTGTATTGTTCTAAATTGGGATTTTGTTATATCTGTACGTATCCTCTTTATGCTGCGACAACTTTCTCGAATCTACTCACTTTTATACGATTCATAGATCGTGCAAAAGGGCTAATTTTGGTGAATTGGCAGGTGACAGATAGTAGGAGCACCGAATATATTAATGTTTCATTAGCTTTCAATAATAGCTAGCTCATCCACAGAAAGAATTATGTTCCGAATAGTTAAAATCCGAGATAAATAAATCCGGGTACGTGTGAAAAAAAAACACGAAAATCGCTACTGATTAAGTTAATACGGTCGAGAAGATAGATTTTTAAGCTTTCAGAAACACCTTTAAACAGCTAATTAAGTTGAATTTGAAGGCAGTTATACAACTTTGGAAATCGGTTGTTTTTTGTGAACACTGCTACATTTATTTAGTATAATAGGAAAGTTTTGCAAGCGCTAGCAAAAATTGTTTATTTGATCAAAATTAAGATTTTTTTTGTAATATAGATGCAAGTAAATGTGGACAAAGACATATTCGTTCGAAAAACAAGAAGGAGAATAGTGGTTACTTGGACGGCAAAGTAACACTTCAAAAGAAAACCAGAAAGAAGTCTATAACAAGGGTTTGTAAAATATATTTACCTTAATTTAATGAAATATATAAAAAGTTTATATGAGAATAAGTCTTTCTACCATACGAAAACTATTCTTTTAGTAACATCATTTGTTCATAAAAATTAAAATTATTACAGATGGTCGAAAAAGAAAATTTAAACAAAAATCTACTTACACAATGCATTCCATCAACATTTAACCAAATTCTTATCAACAAGAATGTAATCGCAGGAGAGGATGTAACCACGGTAGTTTCTATTTATGAATATCCGGAACTGGAAGTACAATTCTATCAAAATGAAAAGCTTATTGATGGAAACGATTTAAATGAGGTATTTACATTTACATTATTAAACTTAACTAAGAATTAATTATCATACAGATAACATTGGAAACATTATATTCTTGGAAAATAACTACACCATCCATTAATTAAAACAGGTAAAAATACAACAAGAAATCGACTCTACGGAAAAACAACATTCAATGACCTTGAATGATATAAAGGAACAGCCAAACAATCAATATTCATGTCAACCTACCGCCATAGGTGGAGAAGCATGGTGTTATTCTGAACTGAATGTTTACATGTCCGCAGGTTTGTATTTGTCCCGCTAACCAATGTGAATAATGTTTAAAAAAATAAATATAACACGTCCATGTATTGTCCAGTCGCATTTCGATCTAACAATACAAACTGATATCAAGAGGCAAACTATAATTTCATCAAAATATTTATCACATCTAAAAAAACTATTATAGAACAAATCGACGAATCAAATAAAGAACCCGAAAAACCACTAGTTGAAACAAAAGACAGCCCCCATCCTATCAATGATGACGAAGAACAAACAAAATACGATGACATATTACCTGATGAAATTACGAAACCTGCAGAACAAGAAAAAAAAACAGAGGATGAGGTGAAGCCCAAAGAAGAAGTGAAACCAGCTGAGGATGCAAAGAAGGCCAAGGACGAGGTGAAGCCCAAAGAAGAAGTGAAACCAGCTGAAGATACAAAGAAGGCCAAGGATGAAGCCAAGAAGGCCAAGGACGAGGTGAAGCCCAAAGAAGAAGTGAAACCAGCTGAAGATGCAAAGAAGGCCAAGGATGAGGTGAAGCCCAAAGAAGAAGTGAAACCAGCTGAAGATGCAAAGAAGGCCAAGGATGAGGTGAAGCCCAAAGAAGAAGTGAAACCAGCTGAATATAAAAAGAAGCCCAAGGATGAGGTAAAGCCCAAAGAAGAAGTGAAACCAGCTGAAGATACAAAGAAGGCCAAGGATGAAGCCAAGAAGGCCAAGGACGAGGTGAAGCCCAAAGAAGAAGTGAAACCAGCTGAAGATGCAAAGAAGGCCAAGGATGAGGTGAAGCCCAAAGAAGAAGTGAAACCAGCTGAAGATGCAAAGAAGGCCAAGGATGAGGTGAAGCCCAAAGAAGAAGTGAAACCAGCTGAAGATGCAAAGAAGGCCAAGGACGAGGTGAAGCCCAAAGAAGAAGTGAAACCAGCTGAAGATACAAAGAAGGCCAAGGATGAAGCCAAGAAGGCCAAGGACGAGGTGAAGCCCAAAGAAGAAGTGAAACCAGCTGAAGATGCAAAGAAGGCCAAGGATGAGGTGAAGCCCAAAGAAGAAGTGAAACCAGCTGAAGATGCAAAGAAGGCCAAGGATGAGGTGAAGCCCAAAGAAGAAGTGAAACCAGCTGAATATAAAAAGAAGCCCAAGGATGAGGTAAAGCCCAAAGAAGAAGTGAAACCAGCTGAAGATGAAAAGAAGGCCAAGGATGAGGTAAAGCCCAAAGAAGAAGTGAAACCAGCTGAAGATAAAAAGAAGGCCAAGGACGAGGTGAAGCCCAAAGAAGAAGTGAAACCAGCTGAAGATGCAAAGAAGGCCAAGGATGAGGTGACGCCCAAAGAAGAAGTGAAACCAGCTGAGGATGCAAAGAAGGCCAAGGATGAGGTGAAGCCCAAAGAAGAAGTGAAACCAGCTGAAGATAAAAAGAAGCCCAAGGATGAAGCCAAGAAGGCCAAGGACGAGGTGAAGCCCAAAGAACAAGTGAAACCAGCTGAAGATGCAAAGAAGGCCAAGGATGAGGTGACGCCCAAAGAAGAAGTGAAACCAGCTGAGGATGCAAAGAAGGCCAAGGATGAGGTGACGCACAAAGAAGAAGTGAAAACAGCTGAGGATGCAAAGAAGGCCAAGGATGAAGCCAAGAAGGCCAAGGATGAGGTAAAACACAAAGAACAAGTGAAACCAGCTGAAGATACAAAGAAGGCCAAGGATGAGGTGACGCCCAAAGAAGAAGTGAAACTAGCTGAGGATGCAAAGAAGGCCAAGGATGAGGTGAAGCCCAAAGAAGAAGTGAAACCAGCTGAAGATAAAAAGAAGGCCAAGGATGAAGCCAAGAAGGCCAAGGATGAGGTGACGCCCAAAGAAGAAGTGAAACCAGCTGAGGATGAAAAGAAGGCCAAGGATGAGGTGAAGCCCAAAGAAGAAGTGAAACCAGCTGAAGATAAAAAGAAGGCCAAGGATGAAGCCAAGAAGGCCAAGGATGAGGTAAAACACAAAGAACAAGTGAAACCAGCTGAAGATGCAAAGAAGGCCAAGGATGAGGTGACGCCCAAAGAAGAAGTGAAACCAGCTGAAGATAAAAAGAAGGCCAAGGATGAGGTGAAGTCTCAAGAAGAAGTGAAACCAGCTGAGGATGCAAAGAAGGCCAAGGATGAGGTGACGCACAAAGAAGAAGTGAAACCAGTTGAAGATAAAAAGAAGGCCAAGGATGAGGTGAAGCCCAAAGAAGAAGTGAAACCAGCTGAGGATGAAAATAAGGCCAAGGATGAGGTGAAGCCCAAAGAAGAAGTGAAACCAGCTGAAGATAAAAAGAAGGCCAAGGATGAGGTGAAGCCCAAAGAAGAAGTGAAACCAGCTGAGGATGAAAAGAAGGCCAAGGATGAGGTGACGCCCAAAGAAGAAGTGAAACCAGCTGAAGATGCAAAGAAGGCCAAGGATGAGGTGACACACAAAGAAGAAGTGAAACCAGCTGAGGATGCAAAGAAGGCCAAGGATGAGGTGAAGCCCAAAGAAGAAGTGAAACCAGCTGAGGATGCAAAGAAGGCCAAGGATGAGGTGAAGCCCAAAGAAGAAGTGAAACCAGCTGAAGATAAAAAGAAGCCCAAGGATGAAGCCAAGAAGGCCAAGGATGAGGTGACACACAAAGAAGAAGTGAAACCAGCTGAGGATGCAAAGAAGGCCAAGGATGAGGTGAAGCCCAAAGAAGAAGTGAAACCAGCTGAGGATGCAAAGAAGGCCAAGGATGAGGTGACGCCCAAAGAAGAAGTGAAACCAGCTGAGGATGCAAAGAAGGCCAAGGATGAGGTGACACACAAAGAAGAAGTGAAACCAGCTGAGGATGCAAAGAAGGCCAAGGATGAGGTGACGCACAAAGAAGAAGTGAAACCAGCTGAAGATACAAAGAAGGCCAAGGATGAGGTGACGCCCAAAGAAGAAGTGAAACCAGCTGAAGATAAAAAGAAGCCCAAGGATGAAGCCAAGAAGGCCAAGGACGAGGTGAAGCCCAAAGAAGAAGTGAAACCAGCTGAGGATGCAAAGAAGCCCAAGGATGAAGCCAAGAAGGCCAAGGACGAGGTGAAGCCCAAAGAACAAGTGAAACCAGCTGAAGATACAAAGAAGGCCAAGGATGAAGCCAAGAAGGCCAAGGACGAGGTGAAGCCCAAAGAACAAGTGAAACAAGCTGAAGATACAAAGAAGGCCAAGGATGAGGTGACGCCCAAAGAAGAAGTGAAACCAGCTGAAGATGCAAAGAAGGCCAAGGATGAGGTGACACACAAAGAAGAAGTGAAACCAGCTGAGGATGCAAAGAAGGCCAAGGATGAGGTGAAGCCCAAAGAAGAAGTGAAACCAGCTGAGGATGCAAAGAAGGCCAAGGATGAGGTGAAGCCCAAAGAAGAAGTGAAACCAGCTGAAGATAAAAAGAAGCCCAAGGATGAAGCCAAGAAGGCCAAGGACGAGGTGAAGCCCAAAGAACAAGTGAAACCAGCTGAAGATACAAAGAAGGCCAAGGATGAAGCCAAGAAGGCCAAGGACGAGGTGAAGCCCAAAGAAGAAGTGAAACCAGCTGAAGATGCAAAGAAGGCCAAGGATGAGGTGACGCCCAAAGAAGAAGTGAAACCAGCTGAGGATGCAAAGAAGGCCAAGGATGAGGTGACGCACAAAGAAGAAGTGAAACCAGCTGAGGATGCAAAGAAGGCCAAGGATGAGGTGACGCACAAAGAAGAAGTGAAACCAGCTGAGGATGCAAAGAAGGCCAAGGATGAAGCCAAGAAGGCCAAGGACGAGGTGAAGCCCAAAGAAGAAGTGAAACCAGCTGAAGATGCAAAGAAGGCCAAGGATGAGGTGATGCCCCAAGAAGAAGTGAAACCAGCTGAAGATGCAAAGAAGGCCAAGGACGAGGTGACGCCCAAAGAAGAAGTGAAACCAGCTGAGGATGCAAAGAAGGCCAAGGATGAGGTGACGCCCAAAGAAGAAGTGAAACCAGCTGAAGATAAAAAGAAGGCCAAGGATGAGGTGAAGCCCAAAGAAGAAGTGAAACCAGCTGAGGATGAAAAGAAGGCCAAGGATGAGGTGAAGCCCAAAGAAGAAGTGAAACCAGCTGAAGATAAAAAGAAGGCCAAGGATGAAGTCAAGAAGGCCAAGGACGAGGTGAAGTCTCAAGAAGAAGTGAAACCAGCTGAGGATGCAAAGAAGGCCAAGGATGAAGCCAAGAAGGCCAAGGACGAGGTGAAGCCCAAAGAAGAAGTGAAACCAGCTGAAGATAAAAAGAAGCCCAAGGATAAAGCCAAGAAGGCCAAGGACGAGGTGAAGCCCAAAGAACAAGTGAAACCAGCTGAGGATGCAAAGAAGGCCAAGGATGAGGTGAAGCCCAAAGAAGAAGTGAAACCAGCTGAGGATGCAAAGAAGGCCAAGGATGAGGTGAAGCCCAAAGAAGAAGTGAAACCAGCTGAGGATGCAAAGAAGGCCAAGGATGAGGTGAAGCCCAAAGATGAAGTGAAACCAGCTGAAGATAAAAAGAAGGCCAAGGATGAGGTGAAGCCCAAAGAAGAAGTGAAACCAGCTGAGGATGCAAAGAAGGCCAAGGACGAGGTGAAGCCCAAAGAAGAAGTGAAACCAGCTGAAGATGCAAAGAAGGCCAAGGATGAGGTGAAGCCCAAAGAAGAAGTGAAACCAGCTGAAGATAAAAAGAAGCCCAAGGATGAAGCCAAGAAGGCCAAGGACGAGGTGAAGCCCAAAGAACAAGTGAAACCAGCAGAAGATGCAAAGAAGGCCAAGGATGAGGTGAAGCCCAAAGAAGAAGTGAAACCAGCTGAGGATGAAAAGAAGGCCAAGGATGAGGTGAAGCCCAAAGAAGAAGTGAAACCAGCTGAAGATGCAAAGAAGGCCAAGGACGAGGTGACGCCCAAAGAAGAAGTGAAACCAGCTGAGGATGCAAAGAAGGCCAAGGATGAGGTGAAGCCCAAAGAAGAAGTGAAACCAGCTGAGGATGCAAAGAAGGCCAAGGATGAGGTGACGCACAAAGAAGAAGTGAAACCAGCTGAGGATGCAAAGAAGGCCAAGGATGAGGTGACGCCCAAAGAAGAAGTGAAACCAGCTGAAGATAAAAAGAAGGCCAAGGATGAGGTGAAGCCCAAAGAAGAAGTGAAACCAGCTGAGGATGAAAAGAAGGCCAAGGATGAGGTGAAGCCCAAAGAAGAAGTGAAACCAGCTGAAGATAAAAAGAAGGCCAAGGATGAAGTCAAGAAGGCCAAGGACGAGGTGAAGTCTCAAGAAGAAGTGAAACCAGCTGAGGATGCAAAGAAGGCCAAGGATGAGGTGACGCACAAAGAAGAAGTGAAACCAGCTGAGGATGCAAAGAAGGCCAAGGATGAGGTGAAGCCCAAAGAAGAAGTGAAACCAGCTGAAGATAAAAAGAAGGCCAAGGATGAAGCCAAGAAGGCCAAGGACGAGGTGAAGCCCAAAGAAGAAGTGAAACCAGCTGAAGATAAAAAGAAGCCCAAGGATAAAGCCAAGAAGGCCAAGGACGAGGTGAAGCCCAAAGAACAAGTGAAACCAGCTGAGGATGCAAAGAAGGCCAAGGATGAGGTGAAGCCCAAAGAAGAAGTGAAACCAGCTGAGGATGCAAAGAAGGCCAAGGATGAGGTGAAGCCCAAAGATGAAGTGAAACCAGCTGAAGATAAAAAGAAGGCCAAGGATGAGGTGAAGCCCAAAGAAGAAGTGAAACCAGCTGAGGATGCAAAGAAGGCCAAGGATGAGGTGACACACAAAGAAGAAGTGAAACCAGCTGAGGATGCAAAGAAGGCCAAGGATGAGGTGACGCACAAAGAAGAAGTGAAACCAGCTGAAGATACAAAGAAGGCCAAGGATGAGGTGACGCCCAAAGAAGAAGTGAAACCAGCTGAAGATAAAAAGAAGCCCAAGGATGAAGCCAAGAAGGCCAAGGACGAGGTGAAGCCCAAAGAAGAAGTGAAACCAGCTGAGGATGCAAAGAAGCCCAAGGATGAAGCCAAGAAGGCCAAGGACGAGGTGAAGCCCAAAGAACAAGTGAAACCAGCTGAAGATACAAAGAAGGCCAAGGATGAAGCCAAGAAGGCCAAGGACGAGGTGAAGCCCAAAGAACAAGTGAAACAAGCTGAAGATACAAAGAAGGCCAAGGATGAGGTGACGCCCAAAGAAGAAGTGAAACCAGCTGAAGATGCAAAGAAGGCCAAGGATGAGGTGACACACAAAGAAGAAGTGAAACCAGCTGAGGATGCAAAGAAGGCCAAGGATGAGGTGAAGCCCAAAGAAGAAGTGAAACCAGCTGAGGATGCAAAGAAGGCCAAGGATGAGGTGAAGCCCAAAGAAGAAGTGAAACCAGCTGAAGATAAAAAGAAGCCCAAGGATGAAGCCAAGAAGGCCAAGGACGAGGTGAAGCCCAAAGAACAAGTGAAACCAGCTGAAGATACAAAGAAGGCCAAGGATGAAGCCAAGAAGGCCAAGGACGAGGTGAAGCCCAAAGAAGAAGTGAAACCAGCTGAAGATGCAAAGAAGGCCAAGGATGAGGTGACGCCCAAAGAAGAAGTGAAACCAGCTGAGGATGCAAAGAAGGCCAAGGATGAGGTGACGCACAAAGAAGAAGTGAAACCAGCTGAGGATGCAAAGAAGGCCAAGGATGAGGTGACGCACAAAGAAGAAGTGAAACCAGCTGAGGATGCAAAGAAGGCCAAGGATGAAGCCAAGAAGGCCAAGGACGAGGTGAAGCCCAAAGAAGAAGTGAAACCAGCTGAAGATGCAAAGAAGGCCAAGGATGAGGTGATGCCCCAAGAAGAAGTGAAACCAGCTGAAGATGCAAAGAAGGCCAAGGACGAGGTGACGCCCAAAGAAGAAGTGAAACCAGCTGAGGATGCAAAGAAGGCCAAGGATGAGGTGACGCCCAAAGAAGAAGTGAAACCAGCTGAAGATAAAAAGAAGGCCAAGGATGAGGTGAAGCCCAAAGAAGAAGTGAAACCAGCTGAGGATGAAAAGAAGGCCAAGGATGAGGTGAAGCCCAAAGAAGAAGTGAAACCAGCTGAAGATAAAAAGAAGGCCAAGGATGAAGTCAAGAAGGCCAAGGACGAGGTGAAGTCTCAAGAAGAAGTGAAACCAGCTGAGGATGCAAAGAAGGCCAAGGATGAAGCCAAGAAGGCCAAGGACGAGGTGAAGCCCAAAGAAGAAGTGAAACCAGCTGAAGATAAAAAGAAGCCCAAGGATAAAGCCAAGAAGGCCAAGGACGAGGTGAAGCCCAAAGAACAAGTGAAACCAGCTGAGGATGCAAAGAAGGCCAAGGATGAGGTGAAGCCCAAAGAAGAAGTGAAACCAGCTGAGGATGCAAAGAAGGCCAAGGATGAGGTGAAGCCCAAAGAAGAAGTGAAACCAGCTGAGGATGCAAAGAAGGCCAAGGATGAGGTGAAGCCCAAAGATGAAGTGAAACCAGCTGAAGATAAAAAGAAGGCCAAGGATGAGGTGAAGCCCAAAGAAGAAGTGAAACCAGCTGAGGATGCAAAGAAGGCCAAGGACGAGGTGAAGCCCAAAGAAGAAGTGAAACCAGCTGAAGATGCAAAGAAGGCCAAGGATGAGGTGAAGCCCAAAGAAGAAGTGAAACCAGCTGAAGATAAAAAGAAGCCCAAGGATGAAGCCAAGAAGGCCAAGGACGAGGTGAAGCCCAAAGAACAAGTGAAACCAGCAGAAGATGCAAAGAAGGCCAAGGATGAGGTGAAGCCCAAAGAAGAAGTGAAACCAGCTGAGGATGAAAAGAAGGCCAAGGATGAGGTGAAGCCCAAAGAAGAAGTGAAACCAGCTGAAGATGCAAAGAAGGCCAAGGACGAGGTGACGCCCAAAGAAGAAGTGAAACCAGCTGAGGATGCAAAGAAGGCCAAGGATGAGGTGAAGCCCAAAGAAGAAGTGAAACCAGCTGAGGATGCAAAGAAGGCCAAGGATGAGGTGACGCACAAAGAAGAAGTGAAACCAGCTGAGGATGCAAAGAAGGCCAAGGATGAGGTGACGCCCAAAGAAGAAGTGAAACCAGCTGAAGATAAAAAGAAGGCCAAGGATGAGGTGAAGCCCAAAGAAGAAGTGAAACCAGCTGAGGATGAAAAGAAGGCCAAGGATGAGGTGAAGCCCAAAGAAGAAGTGAAACCAGCTGAAGATAAAAAGAAGGCCAAGGATGAAGTCAAGAAGGCCAAGGACGAGGTGAAGTCTCAAGAAGAAGTGAAACCAGCTGAGGATGCAAAGAAGGCCAAGGATGAGGTGACGCACAAAGAAGAAGTGAAACCAGCTGAGGATGCAAAGAAGGCCAAGGATGAGGTGAAGCCCAAAGAAGAAGTGAAACCAGCTGAAGATAAAAAGAAGGCCAAGGATGAAGCCAAGAAGGCCAAGGACGAGGTGAAGCCCAAAGAAGAAGTGAAACCAGCTGAAGATAAAAAGAAGCCCAAGGATAAAGCCAAGAAGGCCAAGGACGAGGTGAAGCCCAAAGAACAAGTGAAACCAGCTGAGGATGCAAAGAAGGCCAAGGATGAGGTGAAGCCCAAAGAAGAAGTGAAACCAGCTGAGGATGCAAAGAAGGCCAAGGATGAGGTGAAGCCCAAAGATGAAGTGAAACCAGCTGAAGATAAAAAGAAGGCCAAGGATGAGGTGAAGCCCAAAGAAGAAGTGAAACCAGCTGAGGATGCAAAGAAGGCCAAGGACGAGGTGACGCCCAAAGAAGAAGTGAAACCAGCTGAAGATACAAAGAAGGCCAAGGATGAGGTGACGCCCAAAGAAGAAGTGAAACCAGCTGAAGATGCAAAGAAGCCCAAGGATGAAGCCAAGAAGGCCAAGGACGAGGTGAAGCCCAAAGAACAAGTGAAACCAGCAGAAGATGCAAAGAAGGCCAAGGATGAGGTGAAGCCCAAAGAAGAAGTGAAACCAGCTGAGGATGCAAAGAAGGCCAAGGATGAGGTGAAGCCCAAAGAAGAAGTGAAACCAGCTGAGGATGCAAAGAAGGCCAAGGACGAGGTGACGCCCAAAGAAGAAGTGAAACCAGCTGAGGATGCAAAGAAGGCCAAGGATGAGGTGACGCCCAAAGAAGAAGTGAAACCAGCTGAGGATGCAAAGAAGGCCAAGGACGAGGTGACGCCCAAAGAAGAAGTGAAACCAGCTGAGGATGCAAAGAAGGCCAAGGATGAGGTGACGCCCAAAGAAGAAGTGAAACCAGCTGAGGATGCAAAGAAGGCCAAGGATGAGGTGAAGCCCAAAGAAGAAGTGAAACCAGCTGAAGATAAAAAGAAGCCCAAGGATGAAGCCAAGAAGGCCAAGGACGAGGTGAAGCCCAAAGAAGAAGTGAAACCAGCTGAGGATGAAAAGAAGGCCAAGGATGAGGTGAAGCCCAAAGAAGAAGTGAAACCAGCTGAGGATGCAAAGAAGGCCAAGGACGAGGTGACGCCCAAAGAAGAAGTGAAACCAGCTGAGGATGCAAAGAAGGCCAAGGATGAGGTGACGCCCAAAGAAGAAGTGAAACCAGCTGAGGATGCAAAGAAGGCCAAGGATGAGGTGAAGCCCAAAGAAGAAGTGAAACCAGCTGAAGATAAAAAGAAGCCCAAGGATGAAGCCAAGAAGGCCAAGGACGAGGTGAAGCCCAAAGAAGAAGTGAAACCAGCTGAGGATGCAAAGAAGCCCAAGGATGAAGCCAAGAAGGCCAAGGACGAGGTGAAGCCCAAAGAACAAGTGAAACCAGCTGAAGATACAAAGAAGGCCAAGGATGAAGCCAAGAAGGCCAAGGACGAGGTGAAGCCCAAAGAACAAGTGAAACCAGCTGAAGATACAAAGAAGGCCAAGGATGAGGTGACGCCCAAAGAAGAAGTGAAACCAGCTGAAGATGCAAAGAAGGCCAAGGATGAGGTGACACACAAAGAAGAAGTGAAACCAGCTGAGGATGCAAAGAAGGCCAAGGATGAGGTGAAGCCCAAAGAAGAAGTGAAACCAGCTGAGGATGCAAAGAAGGCCAAGGATGAGGTGAAGCCCAAAGAAGAAGTGAAACCAGCTGAAGATAAAAAGAAGCCCAAAGATGAAGCCAAGAAGGCCAAGGACGAGGTGAAGCCCAAAGAACAAGTGAAACCAGCTGAAGATACAAAGAAGGCCAAGGATGAAGCCAAGAAGGCCAAGGACGAGGTGAAGCCCAAAGAAGAAGTGAAACCAGCTGAAGATGCAAAGAAGGCCAAGGATGAGGTGAAGCCCAAAGAAGAAGTGAAACCAGCTGAAGATAAAAAGAAGGCCAAGGATGAAGCCAAGAAGGCCAAGGACGAGGTGAAGCCCAAAGAAGAAGTGAAACCAGCTGAAGATGCAAAGAAGGCCAAGGATGAGGTGATGCCCCAAGAAGAAGTGAAACCAGCTGAAGATGCAAAGAAGGCCAAGGACGAGGTGACGCCCAAAGAAGAAGTGAAACCAGCTGAGGATGCAAAGAAGGCCAAGGATGAGGTGACGCCCAAAGAAGAAGTGAAACCAGCTGAAGATAAAAAGAAGGCCAAGGATGAGGTGAAGCCCAAAGAAGAAGTGAAACCAGCTGAGGATGAAAAGAAGGCCAAGGATGAGGTGAAGCCCAAAGAAGAAGTGAAACCAGCTGAAGATAAAAAGAAGGCCAAGGATGAAGTCAAGAAGGCCAAGGACGAGGTGAAGTCTCAAGAAGAAGTGAAACCAGCTGAGGATGCAAAGAAGGCCAAGGATGAGGTGACGCACAAAGAAGAAGTGAAACCAGCTGAGGATGCAAAGAAGGCCAAGGATGAGGTGAAGCCCAAAGAAGAAGTGAAACCAGCTGAAGATAAAAAGAAGGCCAAGGATGAAGCCAAGAAGGCCAAGGACGAGGTGAAGCCCAAAGAAGAAGTGAAACCAGCTGAAGATAAAAAGAAGCCCAAGGATAAAGCCAAGAAGGCCAAGGACGAGGTGAAGCCCAAAGAACAAGTGAAACCAGCTGAGGATGCAAAGAAGGCCAAGGATGAGGTGAAGCCCAAAGAAGAAGTGAAACCAGCTGAGGATGCAAAGAAGGCCAAGGATGAGGTGAAGCCCAAAGATGAAGTGAAACCAGCTGAAGATAAAAAGAAGGCCAAGGATGAGGTGAAGCCCAAAGAAGAAGTGAAACCAGCTGAGGATGCAAAGAAGGCCAAGGACGAGGTGACGCCCAAAGAAGAAGTGAAACCAGCTGAAGATACAAAGAAGGCCAAGGATGAGGTGACGCCCAAAGAAGAAGTGAAACCAGCTGAAGATGCAAAGAAGCCCAAGGATGAAGCCAAGAAGGCCAAGGACGAGGTGAAGCCCAAAGAACAAGTGAAACCAGCAGAAGATGCAAAGAAGGCCAAGGATGAGGTGAAGCCCAAAGAAGAAGTGAAACCAGCTGAGGATGAAAAGAAGGCCAAGGATGAGGTGAAGCCCAAAGAAGAAGTGAAACCAGCTGAAGATGCAAAGAAGGCCAAGGACGAGGTGACGCCCAAAGAAGAAGTGAAACCAGCTGAGGATGCAAAGAAGGCCAAGGATGAGGTGAAGCCCAAAGAAGAAGTGAAACCAGCTGAAGATGCAAAGAAGGCCAAGGATGAAGCCAAGAAGGCCAAGGACGAGGTGAAGCCCAAAGAAGAAGTGAAACCAGCTGAAGATGCAAAGAAGGCCAAGGATGAGGTGATGCCCCAAGAAGAAGTGAAACCAGCTGAAGATGCAAAGAAGGCCAAGGATGAAGCCAAGAAGGCCAAGGACGAGGTGAAGCCCAAAGAAGAAGTGAAACCAGCTGAAGATGCAAAGAAGGCCAAGGATGAGGTGATGCCCCAAGAAGAAGTGAAACCAGCTGAAGATGCAAAGAAGGCCAAGGATGAGGTGACGCCCAAAGAAGAAGTGAAACCAGCTGAGGATGCAAAGAAGGCCAAGGATGAGGTGAAGCCCAAAGAAGAAGTGAAACCAGCTGAGGATGCAAAGAAGGCCAAGGATGAAGCCAAGAAGGCCAAGGATGAGGTGAAGCCCAAAGAAGAAGTGAAACCAGCTGAGGATGCAAAGAAGGCCAAGGATGAGGTGACGCCCAAAGAAGAAGTGAAACCAGCTGAGGATGCAAAGAAGGCCAAGGATGAGGTGAAGCCCAAAGAAGAAGTGAAACCAGCTGAAGATAAAAAGAAGCCCAAGGATGAAGCCAAGAAGGCCAAGGACGAGGTGAAGCCCAAAGAACAAGTGAAACCAGCTGAAGATACAAAGAAGGCCAAGGATGAAGCCAAGAAGGCCAAGGACGAGGTGAAGCCCAAAGAAGAAGTGAAACCAGCTGAAGATAAAAAGAAGGCCAAGGATGAAGCCAAGAAGGCCAAGGACGAGGTGAAGCCCAAAGAAGAAGTGAAACCAGCTGAAGATAAAAAGAAGCCCAAGGATAAAGCCAAGAAGGCCAAGGACGAGGTGAAGCCCAAAGAACAAGTGAAACCAGCTGAGGATGCAAAGAAGGCCAAGGATGAGGTGAAGCCCAAAGAAGAAGTGAAACCAGCTGAGGATGCAAAGAAGGCCAAGGATGAGGTGAAGCCCAAAGATGAAGTGAAACCAGCTGAAGATAAAAAGAAGGCCAAGGATGAGGTGAAGCCCAAAGAAGAAGTGAAACCAGCTGAGGATGCAAAGAAGGCCAAGGACGAGGTGACGCCCAAAGAAGAAGTGAAACCAGCTGAAGATACAAAGAAGGCCAAGGATGAGGTGACGCCCAAAGAAGAAGTGAAACCAGCTGAAGATGCAAAGAAGCCCAAGGATGAAGCCAAGAAGGCCAAGGACGAGGTGAAGCCCAAAGAACAAGTGAAACCAGCAGAAGATGCAAAGAAGGCCAAGGATGAGGTGAAGCCCAAAGAAGAAGTGAAACCAGCTGAGGATGAAAAGAAGGCCAAGGATGAGGTGAAGCCCAAAGAAGAAGTGAAACCAGCTGAAGATGCAAAGAAGGCCAAGGACGAGGTGACGCCCAAAGAAGAAGTGAAACCAGCTGAGGATGCAAAGAAGGCCAAGGATGAGGTGAAGCCCAAAGAAGAAGTGAAACCAGCTGAAGATGCAAAGAAGGCCAAGGATGAAGCCAAGAAGGCCAAGGACGAGGTGAAGCCCAAAGAAGAAGTGAAACCAGCTGAAGATGCAAAGAAGGCCAAGGATGAGGTGATGCCCCAAGAAGAAGTGAAACCAGCTGAAGATGCAAAGAAGGCCAAGGATGAAGCCAAGAAGGCCAAGGACGAGGTGAAGCCCAAAGAAGAAGTGAAACCAGCTGAAGATGCAAAGAAGGCCAAGGATGAGGTGATGCCCCAAGAAGAAGTGAAACCAGCTGAAGATGCAAAGAAGGCCAAGGATGAGGTGACGCCCAAAGAAGAAGTGAAACCAGCTGAGGATGCAAAGAAGGCCAAGGATGAGGTGAAGCCCAAAGAAGAAGTGAAACCAGCTGAGGATGCAAAGAAGGCCAAGGATGAAGCCAAGAAGGCCAAGGATGAGGTGAAGCCCAAAGAAGAAGTGAAACCAGCTGAGGATGCAAAGAAGGCCAAGGATGAGGTGACGCCCAAAGAAGAAGTGAAACCAGCTGAGGATGCAAAGAAGGCCAAGGATGAGGTGAAGCCCAAAGAAGAAGTGAAACCAGCTGAAGATAAAAAGAAGCCCAAGGATGAAGCCAAGAAGGCCAAGGACGAGGTGAAGCCCAAAGAACAAGTGAAACCAGCTGAAGATACAAAGAAGGCCAAGGATGAAGCCAAGAAGGCCAAGGACGAGGTGAAGCCCAAAGAAGAAGTGAAACCAGCTGAAGATGCAAAGAAGGCCAAGGATGAGGTGACGCCCAAAGAAGAAGTGAAACCAGCTGAGGATGCAAAGAAGGCCAAGGATGAGGTGACACACAAAGAAGAAGTGAAACCAGCTGAGGATGCAAAGAAGGCCAAGGATGAGGTGACGCACAAAGAAGAAGTGAAACCAGCTGAGGATGCAAAGAAGGCCAAGGATGAGGTGAAGCCCAAAGAAGAAGTGAAACTAGCTGAAGATGCAAAGAAGGCCAAGGATGAAGCCAAGAAGGCCAAGGATGAGGTGACGCCCAAAGAAGAAGTGAAACCAGCTGAGGATGCAAAGAAGGCCAAGGATGAGGTGAAGCCCAAAGAAGAAGTGAAACCAGCTGAGGATGCAAAGAAGGCCAAGGATGAGGTGAAGCCCAAAGAAGAAGTGAAACCAGCTGAAGATAAAAAGAAGGCCAAGGATGAGGTGAAGCCCAAAGAAGAAGTGAAACCAGCTGAGGATGCAAAGAAGGCCAAGGACGAGGTGACGCCCAAAGAAGAAGTGAAACCAGCTGAAGATGCAAAGAAGGCCAAGGATGAGGTGACGCACAAAGAAGAAGTGAAACCAGCTGAGGATGCAAAGAAGGCCAAGGATGAGGTGAAGCCCAAAGAAGAAGTGAAACCAGCTGAAGATAAAAAGAAGGCCAAGGATGAAGCCAAGAAGGCCAAGGACGAGGTGAAGCCCAAAGAAGAAGTGAAACCAGCTGAGGATGCAAAGAAGGCCAAGGATGAGGTCAAGCCCAAAGAAGAAGTGAAACCAGCTGAGGATGCAAAGAAGGCCAAGGATGAGGTGACGCCCAAAGAAGAAGTGAAACCAGCTGAGGATGCAAAGAAGGCCAAGGATGAGGTGACACACAAAGAAGAAGTGAAACCAGCTGAGGATGCAAAGAAGGCCAAGGATGAGGTGACGCACAAAGAAGAAGTGAAACCAGCTGAGGATGCAAAGAAGGCCAAGGATGAGGTGAAGCCCAAAGAAGAAGTGAAACCAGCTGAAGATGCAAAGAAGGCCAAGGATGAAGCCAAGAAGGCCAAGGACGAGGTGAAGCCCAAAGAAGAAGTGAAACCAGCTGAAGATGCAAAGAAGGCCAAGGATGAGGTGATGCCCCAAGAAGAAGTGAAACCAGCTGAAGATGCAAAGAAGGCCAAGGATGAAGCCAAGAAGGCCAAGGACGAGGTGAAGCCCAAAGAAGAAGTGAAACCAGCTGAAGATGCAAAGAAGGCCAAGGATGAGGTGATGCCCCAAGAAGAAGTGAAACCAGCTGAAGATGCAAAGAAGGCCAAGGATGAGGTGACGCCCAAAGAAGAAGTGAAACCAGCTGAGGATGCAAAGAAGGCCAAGGATGAGGTGAAGCCCAAAGAAGAAGTGAAACCAGCTGAGGATGCAAAGAAGGCCAAGGATGAGGTGAAGCCCAAAGAAGAAGTGAAACCAGCTGAAGATAAAAAGAAGGCCAAGGATGAGGTGAAGCCCAAAGAAGAAGTGAAACCAGCTGAGGATGCAAAGAAGGCCAAGGACGAGGTGACGCCCAAAGAAGAAGTGAAACCAGCTGAAGATGCAAAGAAGGCCAAGGATGAGGTGACGCACAAAGAAGAAGTGAAACCAGCTGAGGATGCAAAGAAGGCCAAGGATGAGGTGAAGCCCAAAGAAGAAGTGAAACCAGCTGAAGATAAAAAGAAGGCCAAGGATGAAGCCAAGAAGGCCAAGGACGAGGTGAAGCCCAAAGAAGAAGTGAAACCAGCTGAGGATGCAAAGAAGGCCAAGGATGAGGTCAAGCCCAAAGAAGAAGTGAAACCAGCTGAGGATGCAAAGAAGGCCAAGGATGAGGTGAAGCCCAAAGAAGAAGTGAAACCAGCTGAAGATAAAAAGAAGGCCAAGGATGAGGTGAAGCCCAAAGAAGAAGTGAAACCAGCTGAAGATGCAAAGAAGGCCAAGGATGAGGTGACGCACAAAGAAGAAGTGAAACCAGCTGAGGATGCAAAGAAGGCCAAGGATGAGGTGAAGCCCAAAGAAGAAGTGAAACCAGCTGAAGATAAAAAGAAGGCCAAGGATGAAGCCAAGAAGGCCAAGGACGAGGTGAAGCCCAAAGAAGAAGTGAAACCAGCTGAGGATGCAAAGAAGGCCAAGGATGAGGTCAAGCCCAAAGAAGAAGTGAAACCAGCTGAGGATGCAAAGAAGGCCAAGGATGAGGTGAAGCCCAAAGAAGAAGTGAAACCAGCTGAAGATAAAAAGAAGGCCAAGGATGAAGCCAAGAAGGCCAAGGATGAGGTGAAGCCCAAAGAAGAAGTGAAACCAGCTGAGGATGCAAAGAAGGCCAAGGATGAAGCCAAGAAGGCCAAGGATGAGGTGAAGCCCAAAGAAGAAGTGAAACCAGCTGAGGATGCAAAGAAGGCCAAGGATGAGGTGAAGCCCAAAGAAGAAGTGAAACCAGCTGAAGATAAAAAGAAGGCCAAGGATGAAGCCAAGAAGGCCAAGGATGAGGTGAAGCCCAAAGAAGAAGTGAAACCAGCTGAGGATGCAAAGAAGGCCAAGGATGAAGCCAAGAAGGCCAAGGATGAGGTGAAGCCCCAAGAAGAAGTGAAACCAGCTGAAGATGTGAAGAAGGCCAAGGACGAGGTGAAGCGCAAAGAAGAAGTGAAACCAGCTGAAGATAAAAAGAAGGCCAAGGATGAAGCCAAGAAGGCCAAGGATGAGGTGAAGCCCAAAGAAGAAGTGAAACCAGCTGAAGATAAAAAGAAGGCCAAGGATGAAGCCAAGAAGGCCAAGGACGAGGTGAAGCCCCAAGAAGAAGTGAAACCAGCTGAAGATGTGAAGAAGGCCAAGGACGAGGTGAAGCCCAAAGAAGAAGTGAAACCAGCTGAAGATAAAAAGAAGGCCAAGGATGAATCCAAGAAGGCCAAGGACGAGGTGAAGCCCAAAGAAGAAGTGAAACCAGCTGAAGATAAAAAGAAGGCCAAGGATAAAGCCAAGAAGGCCAAGGATGAGGTGAAGCCCAAAGAAGAAGTGAAACCAGCTGAGGATGCGAAGAAGAAGAAGGGTGTCCCGAAGCCATTATTTATTCCTAATGAGATAAGTTCGCGTTTTGGTGATCCCAGTACTATGCATTCCGAAACTAATATTACTACAAGGATTACTGCTAGAGAAGGAAGTGCAGAAGTTCTTTCACCTATAAAACAACCACAATCAGCTAGTATATCAATGAAAGTTGACAGTGCAAGTAGAATGAAATCCAAAGGAACAACTCCAACTGAGGACGCATTAACATTCTCATTTAAGAAGCGGTCACAAACTCCTGAGGGCAGAAAAGAAGATAGTGTTTTAGATGCAAAATTAGCAAGTCGTAATTTGGATAAGTTTGGTCTACCACCCAAGCCTGGCCGCGAAAGAAGTGATGATCCCAATCAGTATGATGTTGAGCTGAAGTGTGAAAGAATTTCAGAAAATGTTGAGATGAAGGTTAACTATGAGATAGGAAAAGATGACTATCAACTAAAAGAACTCGTTGAAAATATAGATAAAATATCCAGATGTAGTGGAAACTTAAAAGAAGAAATAATGGGAAAAGAAGATATTATACCAAAAATGGAAGAAAAAAAGACAAAAGAAAGTACTAAATCAAAGAAAAAGATTAAGAAAAAAGATGAGCCAATGAATCTCAAGGAAGAGGCAAAACTAGTTGATATGGTCCAAACAAGCAAATTGGAGCAGGAGGCTCTTGAAGTTCGAATAAATAAGGATAGTGTGAAAGAGGAGTTAGAAGAAGAATTTAAATATAACGATGTGGAAGAAAGGTCTGAAGTAGGACTCAAAGCAAAGAAAGAAGAAAGTATACGAAAACATATCAAAGATACGGATGAGGTTATGAACAAAGAAGATCGAGATGTAACTATAAAGGAAATTAAGGAGATAGAAGATGGAATAGTCTTTAAATGCGCAAATAAAAGTGTAAAACAAGATGAGGAATTAAAGTCTCCAGAACCATCTAATGTTGAGAGCTATTCAATTTCGCGGAGAAAAATTAGACGGGATGGATTTTTATCTACTCCTGGTACAGAGATTATAGCTTTTAGAGGAGACACAGTGAGGTTTGAATATGAGTTGGTAAATGAGGACGATGAGGTAGATTGGTTTATTAATGGAAATCCATCACAATCTGAAATTAGATCAACAATAGAAAGCGATTCCTATATGAGATGTCTCAGTATAGCAAATGTCACTCCTGATGATACTGATACGATTGTTGAAGTTCGGCTTGGAAATAATACCGCAGTCACAAAGTTAATAGTAGAGGAAACTGCAACTGAGTTTGTATCCAGGCTACCACGCAGGTGCACTGAAATGGAAGGCACGATGGTTATGTTTAATGTTACATTGAATCATCCGGCTGAGATTGTACAGTGGTTTAAAGACGGCAATTTGATTAGTAACTCTAATTGTTATACTATAGATACTGTGGGATTATCATGCTCGCTTACAATTAAAAAAGCTACTTATTCTGACAGTGGCCGCTACACTGTATTTGTTGATGGTGCCGAATCATATACTAACTTAGATATTCAGAGCAAACCACATATTCGTAAAAGTGATAAAAAGATCATTGAATTAGAACGAGATGAGAACCTCATTATCAATGTGAACTATGAATGTAGTCCTGAACCAACAGTAGTATGTTTATTAAATGGAAAACCTCTATCATCTGATGCAAAAATGCAGATTGATATTTTGGAAAATACTATTCGTTTTTGTAAACGACAGGTAACCAAACGAGATTCGGGAGAATATATAATAAAACTCTCTAATGAGTTCGGAGATGGTGTGGAAAAAATTACAGTAAGAGTTAAAGGTAAGACAATTTTGATCTTGAATATGTTTTTGTTTTAAACGTCGTGAAACATATCTATATTTATGCTTTATAGATATTCCCGAACCTCCATCTGATATAACAGTTTTGGAGATTGATAATGATAGCATAAGTGTTGCATGGAAACCACCTCTAGACAATGGAGGAGAAATTATTACTGGATATGTCATAGAGAAGAAAGAGTGTGGTCGCAGAACGTTCCATAAGCTAACTCAAGTACGGCAAAGTTGTAATTTCAATTTATAATTCTGCACATAATATATTTAAAATATATAATTCAAACTATTTTATCCATTTAGACATCTGGAGCAAAAACATCTTTCAATGTAGATGATCTTGAAATGAATACCACATATATTATTCGGGTCGCTGCTGTTAATAAATACGGGATGGGTGAATTCGTTTCTACACAACCGGTAAATATTTGTAAATAATTGCAAACTTTCGCAATAACCAACTCTGTATAGAGGGACACTTAAATTTAAATGATTACTTATAATGTATCAGACCTGCAAAAAACATTTACCATTCTTGTTTCAAAATGATTATGGCATATATACTTAATGATATTTCCTCAGTAATATTATCTAATATAAAATCCTCACTAGACCTTATGTCGAATGACTTTTATAATATAAGAACGTTTTCCCGGTAATAATTTTTTGTGATTTTATCCTGCTTTTTATTTTATGGCATCGATATGTAATTTATTTTCTGAAATAGTTACTTTTTTATGTCGAAAGATATTAATTAAAGTTATAGTATATACTGAAAAACCAGTGGTTCGCTTAGTTCTTTATCGAAATTACAACATAAAATTTATATACCAAATTGGGGGTTAATCACCTCGTAGTTTTAGATATTATTAAATTATTTTAGTATCGTTTTATTATGTATTAATACAATTAGGTAACG
The DNA here is from genome assembly GCA_964036235.1 of Heterorhabditis bacteriophora. Taxonomy (NCBI): domain Eukaryota; kingdom Metazoa; phylum Nematoda; class Chromadorea; order Rhabditida; family Heterorhabditidae; genus Heterorhabditis; species Heterorhabditis bacteriophora. The sequence goes on along the minus strand of OZ038426.1, from coordinate 4,790,601 downwards.
ACTGGAACACCATTCGAACCACCCACTATCACTGAAGCTCCTTTAATTTCCGAAATATCTAAAAATGGTTGCAACCTAAATTGGCACAAACCATCTGAAAATGGACAATCGCCAATCTACAGTTATGACGTCTATAGTAAAGAGGAGGATGATGAATGGATTAAGGTGAGATATGTAAAAAATTGAAAATCAATAAAATAGCATTGAATTACGTAGGATGCACAAAAATATTACTTTTAAAAGCATCCTATATTTCTCTAAAGTCAACAAAAATAATTGTTTATAAACGTTTCTGGAACGTTATTCTCTTGTTTTTAATGTTCTTAACTTTTTTCGTGTATTGTGATAAGTGAAAAATTTAGTTATCAATTTTGGGAAATTACTGTTTTTAACTCGAGCATACTTATTTCGGTTTTCCTCTTGCTCTACTAATTGGAAATGGTCGTTGTCTTGGTAAAAACTTTACAGGCAATTATATATGTCTTCTATTCTGTCGATTATATTCTTCCCAACTACATATTTTTATAAGCAACTAGGTCTATTTTTATAAACAGTTCTGTTTTATCTCAAACAAGTTAAAAAAATCATAAAATACATTACGAAAGAAGCTCCCAGATTAACTATCTCAAATCAGTGATCTTTTAATTCACCTGATTTGAATCTTCTTGATTACAGATTATGAGCATGACTGGGTTTTGACTTAAAGATGAGTTTACCTTTAGTTTTGATCCCAAAAAAAGTGTAGGATAAACTAATGCCGGAATTATGCGAAAAATTCTACTGAGAACGAGAACATACACTTTTACGATATAACAATATTTGTGAATAATAGAATGTCATCAAAATTTTAATTAAGACAGAACGAAGACTACTTTCCAATAATACGGTAAATGGGAAAAAGAGATAAGTACACTAGAATCCGTGTGAAAATGGTTAAAAGTTAATACTTCTGAAATCGGTGTTTTATTTGTATATCCTTTAAATGGCAAAATTACAGCGGGAATTTTTTTACAGTTGAATGAAGAGTTAGTCTTTTCGGAACGTTACCAGATAAGTGGTCTGAAATCCAATGTCAGTTACGTTTTCAAAATAGAAGCTACGAATGAAGCTGGTCTTCGCTCAAATTCTAATGTTGCTTCAGAAAATCTTCTAATAGCACCAACTCTTGGTTTGTTCACATTATTATATAGTTATTTACATTTATATGTATAGTATCTAAGTATTTTCTATTAATAAAATAATTTTTAGCAAAAAATATAATTGCAGGAAAACCTCTAAGCATGTTATCAGTTCCCAGCATCACAATCACAGGTGTTGACAGTGTAACGGTTCAATGGGATGCACCTGAAGATGATCTCACCACAGAATACACGGTGCAATACAAATCAGAAGGATCTTCAGTTTGGACTGAGGTAAATAATGTTTGTTTATAAAATGTATTTTTAAATAAATACGATTTTAGTCTTGAATCACATGCACTGTTTATCCTTATTATTGCGTCATTTTAACTAAATCCAAAAATAACTATTGTTGCTATGCTTCATATTTTAAAAGTAGTGTATTACTAAAAAAATAGACAATTGACTCTGATTTAACCGATAGAACTCGTCTTTACTCTTTCGAAACAAATAATAATTGGTAAATAGAGGTTCATTTTAAATATAATAGATTTAGTACTTTCGATAGAAGCAATCTGACTCAGCGAACAATTTAATTAACAACAAAAAAAATAACTTTGCTCCTTTTTCACTTAAAAAAACACATTCATTTCTTTCATAAGTTGTATTTTAAATGGTAATTCAAAATCTGTTCATATTTTAATTCCACTTTAATATAACATAACGAAGAGAGTAGATCTAAGTTTGCCATTGCACAAAATGTTAAAGAATTAAATAGGATTGTACTATATAGCACACTAATAAATTCACAGGTACTATTTTAAATAGGTTTTACATATTTATGCTATCAGATGGAGTGTGAAATTCCATCGTGCTCTATAGAGGGACTCAAGGAAGGCGTTTCATATGTCTTCAAGGTAGCCTTGCGAAACGAGTCAGGTGTTGGCGAATTTTCAGAAGAGACTCAACCAGTTAAAATGATGGGTAAGGATACTATTCCTATGTTTAAAATAAATATAAAGAAAGCAAGATATTTAATAAATTCTGCAGAAAATATTATGCACTATTTCATTAAAATTAAATGATATATATAGCATCTGTGCTTTCACTGTTTGACAGTTGTTGATTTAGGAATAGTCACTAATTTAAAAACTGATATGTAAGAGTTACTATATACGACACGAGCTCTGTTTTAAATATTTTGATTTTATTTAGTGAACAAGAAAATTCTATTTATTCTACTGTGATGCTTAGTTAATCATTGATTACAGGATTGCGTGAGAATTTAATAATTTATATATATATATATTTTTTTTTCTTAAGCGAGCGTCCCTCCAACCATCATCAAAGCTATAAAAAACGTCAACATTCCAAAGAAAAAAGAACTCTGTTTGGAATGTCACGCTATGGGAGAACCAAGTCCAGAGTACATATGGTATAAGGATGGAGTGGAGATCATTCCCGCTGATGAAAATACAGAGGTATATACTATAATTAGGAATAAAATAAAATAATTCTATACAAAATTCATCTTATTAATATTACTTTTCAGATTGTGAATGAAGGTTATAGAAGCCTTCTAGTTATTCACAAAACAGATTCTTCTCATTCTGGAACATATATCTGTGAAGTTGTAAACGAAAATGGTTCCGCAAAGTCATCTGCTCTGATTACAATAACTGGTTAGCTTCTTAATTATATAAAGCCATTGTAAATATTTGTAACTGAATAAAATAGCATTTTTACAGATGTTCGTTCTCACTTTGAGTCCTCATTCTCTGAGATCACTGAGGCCAAAGAAGGGAAAGATATTGAGCTAACTTGTACTCTCTCGGATGAAGAAGCAGTAGTTAACTGGTTTAAAGATGGGAAGAAACTATCGCAGAGCAACCGAATCATGTTTATGATTTCTGAAAAAATACGAACTTTGAAAATAATTGCAGTGAATGAGTCGGATAGTGGAATATATAGATGCGAAACTTCAGACAGCCGAAGCAAAACAGACGGAGAACTTATTGTTAAAGGTAATCTTACATCAAAAATACTAAGTTTAAAATTACATGGGATTTTCTTCGAAAAAAAGTTAATTATTTACATATACTTTTTCTTTCAGAGGAAGAAAGCCGAATCAGTATTGGTCCACAAGATCAAATCGTTAGTAGATTTGGTCAAACCGTCACATTATATTGTCAGTTGACTAAGCCTATTCACAGAGTACGGTGGTATAAAAACGGACAAGAAATATGGCCGCAAATGAATAAATCAGCAATGACGGTTATTGGTTGCAAGGCAACATTCGAAATCAAAAACTTCGATACAAATGATATAGGAGAATATCATGCCTCTCTCAGTGATAGCGAAGTCTCAGCTCCAGCTAAAGTCAGTTTAGAGATTGCTCCTACCATCACTATCCCTGAAATCCTAGACAAAGAAGTCGTTTTGCATGCTGGTAAAGAACTGAGCTTCCATGTTGAATTTGATGGGTATCCCATTCCTACAGTAATTATCACTCACAATGGAGAACTTATCAAAAATAGAGCTTTACTTGAAACATATGATGACAACATTAGCATTAGGATGAAGAACCTTACACGCTTAGATTCTGGAACGTTAAAAATAGTGGCAAACAATAATACGGGTAGTGTTATTAATGAAATTAATCTTAGTATTATTGATGTTTCGTCGGAGCCACTAAATCTTACAGCTAAAAATATAACAGCATGCTCAACTCTCCTCTCATGGAGAGAACCCAAAGAGATGAATGGAGCTCCTATCACTGGATTCATTATCGAGCGTAAGGCTGTCGATAACAATAGGTGGAGAGCTGTGGGTAAAACTAAAAGCTATAACTGCACATTTGAAGCCACTGACTTGTTCTCCAATGAAGTTTATGGGTTCAGAATTATAGCTGTCAATGACGTTGGTGAAAGTCAGCCTAGTGATACCGTCGACGTTCTTACATTGAGCGATGAAGATTTAGAAAGCGAAACTTCTAAATTGTTCCCATACAAACTAACTCTTGAATGTCCAAGAACGCCAACTGTAGTAGTAGAAGATACAAAAGTCAATCTTCGCTGGGATACAACTTCTGAAGCCATTCTTTCCAAATTAGAGCGCCGTGAATTAGATAGCAACGAATGGCTAGAACTAGCCAAGATTGATAGAACATCATTTGTTGACCGATCAATTACTAGGACAGGAAAATATATCTATAGGATTTCTATAATTGGAGTCAATGATGAATCTGAACCAAGCGGGTCAAGTGTTCCAGTTTACGTTTTTATCCCAGAATCAGAACAGGAAACTGAAGATCAGATGATAGTTGAAGAGCGCAAAGAAGAAAACATTTTGAAGGAAAAGTTTATTGACGAAACTGCCACAGATTTCGAAAAAATAACTGATATTATTCTAACTAAGGAAAGTCATCTTGCCATAGTAGATGAACCAAATGAGGAAAATAAGGCCACACTAACATGTGAAGATGAAAAACCTGAAAAAGTCGAATTTGACGAATGTATTAAAGATAAAATACACAAACCAGATTTTGATCAAGAAGAGATTAATGAACATAATCTTCAAGAAAAACTAGAGAATGAAAAGTTAAATCCACTTGAAAGCACTAAGAAGACCGACGAAAAACTAAAGAAACGTAAGTCTAAAATTAAAAAAGAGGAGTTCAAACGTAATGCTGAAGATAAGGAAACGCCTGAACAAGTCGAGCGACTAGTTACTAATGAGCCTGATGTTGTTAATGATAAGGAACAGAGGCAAGACATAAATCAGGAAAGTTATGAGAGGATCAACTTACAAAAAGAACTTGTTAAAGATAAATTTAGTGCTAAAGCAGTAGAGAATGAAGTACAATTCTGTACAGGAGAAAAGGGAGAACTAAAAGTAAATATTACTGGTAGCGATGCAGTAATCTTTTGGACTAAAGATGATTGCTCCCTGGATGCTCGATTTATAGTAGATAACACTATTTATGGAAGTACAGTAACGATTCCGACTGTAGATGTTTCTGCATCAGGCACTTATAAATGCATTGTCCAAGGAAAAGGTGAAGAAAAAGTCACAGTGCTTATTAAAGTAATTGTGAAAGGTTAGTGTCATTAGGGATCTTAATTAAAAGTTTGAATAAGATATTTCACGTATAATTAGTTTTTCTGACTTATATTGACAAATTATCAAAAAAACAACAACGTAAATTAAAGATTATCTATTTCTAGGCAAACCATTTATTGAACCAGAATGTACTCTTGTAGAATGTAAGGCTGGCGAAACGGCCATTCTTTATGCTACTGTCAATGGATCGCCAGAACCAAAATGCGAATGGAAAAAAGATGGAAACCTTGTTACGGTTGGCAGCATTATCCGGTTTTTATACAATCAGTAATCGGAGTCAACACTAATTTCAAAATTAGAGTTATGTAGAAACATCAAAAAATGTTTTTAGTGAAATTATATCAACGTATGCATTTCTTCCTAATAGATATCTATATTATCTTCATATCTTCAAATTAGTATAGTGTGTACATAACCATTAGTTTAAATGAAGAACAATACTGTCCACAGACATATCTAAGAAGATTCAAATCTGTTTTAAATAATATTTTCATTTGCATTTTATTAGATTGGCAACAATATCAACACTTCATATAAAAACGAATTGGCTCAACTGACTATCAAGAATACAAATGCTTCTCATGATGGGATCTACACATTGATTGCCACAAATGACGTAGGACGAGAGTCTGCTGATATTATTTTAAAGATTAAGGGTCAGTGAAATTATGAGAGAACTATATCTAACTCATTAATCTCATCAAATTAACCATTAAAAATTAAATATTTCTAGGAACACCGTCGGTTCCACTTGGACCTCTGGAAATTTCATCGATTGAAGAAACTTCCTTAGTTCTTTCATGGAAGCCGCCTACTAGCGATGGTGGCTGCCAGCTTCTTGGATACTGTATTGAGAAAAGGGATGCAAGGAAAAACGCTTGGGCATTTGTACAGCGGACTACAAATAACACTTGTAAAATAGGTAAGAATTATATGTTGGTAGCAAATTAGGGAATCACTAATCTAAATTGTTACACTGAAAGATATAATTAGAGATATTCAAATCGTTCTTAAAGAAAATATTTTACGTTTAAGAATGTTTGACTGATACGACTACGTACTATTTCCGCGTTTCTGCTGAGAATGCGCTTGGTAATGGACCCTGTATCGAGACAGAGAGATATGTTAAACTAGAAAAAGCTGTTGGTATGTTATAGTAAAATATTGCTCTATGCTAAAAAGTGTTGTTGGAAGTCGTCTCAGCCTAGAAAAGTTGAGATGGGCAGCTACGAAGTGTCGTTTTAGACATGTTACAATATGGAAATATTTAGGTAAGCCAAGTTGTGCACCCTCAAAGCCGAGATCAACAGGAACAAGCAAAGACTCGATTACAGTGGAATGGAATTCAGTTGTGGGACAGAATATTAAATATATTGTTGAAATAAAAGAGGTAATATCTTTCTACCAAACCAACAAATTTAAGTGGAAAATATAAATTTCCATCATTATAGTATCTAAATAAGCAACTTATTGTTTAGAAAAAGTCGAAGCATCCATGGGCTTTAGCTTCAAAGACTCCTCTGGATGAAACATCATTCACTATAACAGGACTCAAGAGTGATTCTGAATATTTAGTTAGAGTATCTGCAGTTAATAAAGCAGGACGAGGACCTGAGTCAGAGCCAAGTGATGCCATTAAATGTGAACAAAAACTACGTTAGTTTTATTATTTAGAATTATGGTTATTTATCAAATTACTTATTAATTGTGTAAATTATTACTCTTAACTTTACTAAACATTGTTTACTTTCAGTGCAAGCGAAACCATCATTTATAAGCACACCTGAGGAAATAATCGCTATCAAAAATAGTAAAACTAAACTAATCACAGAATACAAGGGTCACCCTTCTCCAGAGGTTCACTGGTATCGAAATAAGAAGGTTTGCTCTATGCATATTTCACTGTATATTCATAAATTTTAAAAAATCATGAAAATTATGATATACAGAATTTCATAAATTTCCTTATTTGATTAATTGATATTTTCGAATTAAATAAGGCTAACAATTGTTGAAATGATATTTTTGTCTTACATCGATTTAAAAAAGTTGTCTCAGCTAGCACCAAATGAATCGTTCGCTTTAACAGCCTTAAAAGAATAAATAGGACACTATGAGATAAAAAAAGAAAGCGGTATGAAATATTCGATATTGTTATTCTGAAACAGAACTCATAACATGATAAAAATTATGAGAGCAATGAGTCTGAAATAACTCTGGTTAATCATGAATAAAATTTCTTATCTGTTCTCCAAATAACTTTTGTAGGCTTTACTCTATATTTGAAATATGCTGACTCGAAGCATGCATTTAAAAAAATTTATTTTAATGAACTATAATTATTAACTAGTTTATCGTTTGATAGGAGATATTCTCTGGAAAACTACAATGGATTGAAACAGTTCCTGGTGTTTCAACACTGACAATTGCGAAGATGAGAGAGGATGATGAGGGAAATTACCAGGTAGTATTTAATCTATGTAGTTATGTTTTATGAATTGTCTCGTTTCTGAATTTTAAAAATATACTATTCCGAAAAAATTATTAATAGGGATTTACAGAAATGAAAGTTGGGCGAAACTATGAGTTTCGAGTATGTAACAGTTCAACAGGTTCATCTATTACAGATTGTATTAAAGAACAGTCTAGGCAGTGTGGATTCCGAGTTTAAGCTAACCGTGGCGGTACCCCCGGAGATCAACCACGTTGACCGTTACTCATCCGTCCTAGTTTTTGACAAGGGCGATACAGTAAATCTTCGAGTATCCTTCTCAGGTAGGTACATACTTCATACTAACTTCATAGAAGTTCTAGGTAAGCCAAACTAACTAGACAACTACTCAAAATAATTCAAATAATTTTATACCAATATAAAATGAAGAAGCCAGATTTTTTTATTTGACACAAATGTTTTTTCAATTTAATGCATTTATTCCACAACGTATGGTAACAATGGAAGAAAGCATAATCGAAAATCACAAATGCATAAAAAATATTTTGAGCTAGTAGACTAGGAAATGATAGAGAACTCTGATTTGCTAAATTCTGAACTTTACCGTCTGTGTGATATGTTACTGGTTGATGCTCAGTGCATTCTATTTACTTAGCTCTTAAACAAATAATCGCCCTTAAACATGGGTTGATTAACGGGGTTAGTTTACAGAATAGTGCAAATCCAAGCAATAGAAATCTGGAAAATATTAATCACTAACAAAATGTCATGGCACACGTTATTCGAACTCATATAATCCTACTCATGGGTACTAGGGAAAGCGCACTTGTAAAGCCGTCTCACCGGCTACTCGTATTAATTATAGAAACCAAAACGGAAAATATAGGTTTTTACTAGGCCTGTGATCGACTCTAGTCCTCATCTTTTTGTAACATAGCTTGTAATGCCAGATCCTGCCTGCTTTGATCCAACTTAGCTTGCTCGGCCTGTTGTTCATCTTGTGCCACTTTGATAAAATTATCGACAATGATAGTGATAGGAAGGGCCAAAACTAATACTCCACACATTATAGCAGCAGAGGCAATTATTTTACCCACTGAAAAAGTATGTTAATTGAAATATAAATTTATTTGCATTCTCTGTAACCACTAATATGTTCATGAAACTTACTAGTAGTAGCTGGAACAGCATCTCCATATCCCACCGTTGTCATTGTCACTATGCACCACCAATAGGCAGCCGGAATACTTGTAAATGGAGTGCCATCTTCGTCTTTTTCTAAGAAGTATATCATCGTTGAAAAGAAGACAACGCCCGTCAACAATACAATAGTCATCATTTGTAACTGCTTTTGCGAGCGTTGAAGAGTCATTCCAAATGTTTGAAGTCCTGACGAAAACCGTCCAAGTTTGATGATGCGAATAACACGGAGTACTCTAAGAATTCGGACTACCAGAAATGCCCATCGTAAGTCTCGTAGCTTCTTATCATCGACTCCACACAATGTTAGAAGCAGCTCGAGGTAGAATGGAACAATTGCTAAGAGATCAACAAGATTCAGCGGCTTGAGTGCAAAACGAAGTTTACGAGGTGCAGCAAATAGTCGTAAGCAGTATTCAACAGTAAAGAAAGCTATACAGATTCGTTCAGTGAATACAAAAGCTGGATGCTCAACACGCATTTCTTCTATTTTTTCCACAACAGTTACTGTTCCATTCGGAAGTACAATAGTTTCGTTATGAGGAGGCATATAGTGAGTCACCTGGATTAAAGGTCAGAAACTTCATGAAAATTAATCTGTTATAATGAGAAAAAACAATAATATATTGAGTTCTTACTTGGAAATCAGGGATTGTCCCAAAACTTAGACCCATAACAGATATAGCAACGAATAAGGTAGACGACAATTCAAACGCTTTTGCCTGCGTTGAGGATCCTGGCCGTTCAAGAAAAGTCCACATTCTCCGTCGAACTTTTCCAAACATTAGGTTATCGAATGTAGTATCATCAACCTGTTGAAAGCAAAAACTAATCAAACAGATATGTTACAAATAATCTTAGATTTAGTAATTTGGAAAAAAGTATTATTTTAAGAGCAAAATGAGATATAAGCTCAACTGAAACCCACCTTTTCTTCTTCTTTATCCTCTTGTTTTGGTTGAGGAACGATATCGGCACAGCAAGAGCCAACATATTGATGAGAAATCCTCCAGAAATCTAGTTCAGTGAGGAAAGAAGCAGGACACACCTTCAAATAGTTTTTTTTTTCCACAATGCATATGTTAGTACTACGAAAAACGGTGACGGATGGCTGAACAGAGTACTTCAACAATCAAATGGCTGCGGTGACAAAATGATCATGTACTCATATAAGGATAACATGATACTTTGATTTATGTATATTATTTTGAATTCTCATCATAGAATAGAAATAACACCAACCTCTGATGGTCTATGTACGACACCCGTAGCATAATATTGAAATACAGCCTCAAAAGCAGTTGGTGATCTTTGAAAGTAGTAAGAATCGTCGATTTGTAAATAAGCATCCGCTACCTGAAGGAGTTTGTTTCAAATCGAATTAATCTATTTATTGAGGACGCATGCAGTCCACAAGCAAATTATCATAGTTGACATATCCTACTTTCAATCTAGCAGAATGTGTCAATTGCACAAATTTAGCAAGAAAACCAGAAGATTCGGCTCGTAATAGAGCATCGACCAATATCATGAACCGAGAACCCCCAATGTTGAGTCGAAGGAAAAGAGGATCGCCATTGGGAGCCATTCCTCCAGGTGGAATAACCTGTAAAATATCATAAAAGTGAAAATTGGGCATGTTTTTATGAATAAGTTACCAAATTTAATTCCTTATTTCCCTAGCGTGAGAAATCTATCGCTCTGTCAATGTGCCAAAACACTAGTTCTATTAGCCGCCTGCCTAATTCCGACGGAAGTTGGTACAAATAGTGGCTTAGATGGCTGAGGCATTCGATATATGGGTAAACACCGGTTTCATCAGAAAAAAACGTCATTTTAATGAGATATAGAGAAAGCAAGGACATGCGAAATACCTGAAAACATTCGCTGCCACCAGTACGCCAAACATCGTCCAAGACGACACCATTCCTCCTTTCCGCATGACTCATTGCATCTGTTTTCCGCAGCGGAACCAACCGTTTCTTGTGCTGTTGGGCGGCCCTGCAATACACATGTGGTTTTCAATAAAAATCTGTTTTTCGCATACGTTGCAGAACACAAGCACCACATATCATGCTGGAAAATCACTAGTGATGAACATTAATATGAAAGAAGATTCGCAATCAACAATACAGTGGAAGAATTCTATCTATATTCACTAGAAGTGCATACATTTTGCTATAGTGTGATGTAAAAGAAAAAGAGGTTAATTTCATGCAGGAAGTAAAATATTAAACTTGCAGTTAATCTATTATCACGAAGCATTCAAGCTTCACACGCCTCATTGTATTAAAAAAGTGAGGAGTAATTGTACCTACCCGCTGATCATGTTGCCGGTGACCCTGTAATTTTTGAATTTCATGGCTGATTGAGTCCCAGGAACGGGAAATTGAATAGAACTGCGGTGTTGTAGGACCGCTTGGGAGATAGCGATGGCCATTTTATTCAGAGATCTTCACTTCTATCGATCGATGATGATAAGTTGACACCTTCCGGGCTGTCATTAATTTTACATCAGCGCTTAATATATTCGAATTACTATACGCAGGTCGCAAATCGAACTGTCGAGTCGATGAGAAATTGCAAGAGCAAGAAAGAGCCGAGGGCGGGAGTGCCCTATTCTAGCATGCTCCCCGCCTTTAGATTTTGCCTCTGCCATTTTATTCAGGATTTCTGAGGAATTTTGTGGTGCTTCTTAATCCTTCATTGAACTGCCATTGAGCCAACCTTGAGACCTATTAAGTCCAGACATACGATACTACCGTGGGCGAAAAATACTAATAATTAAGTTATCTACATCATATCAATGAATATAGCTACGTACTAATTACATAAATATATATAACTAATTCTAATATATGGAAATTAAATTTATATTAAACTGGCATATCGCCTTATTGATTGATAAAACAGATGGCAATAAGCAAATTACTTACTGTCCATTGTAGGCCAATGCGGAGTAACTGATGCTAGCACATGCCATTTTTTAACGGAAAATATAAACGAGAAGAGCGATTGAAAGTCACAAAGCGTTTAATGAGCAAAACGCATATGTGGCAGGTAATACTGCGATAAATGGCGTGATCGCTGGGGCGTGGGAGAGCAACAAAGCTGGAATGTGGGATAGAGGGAGAGCCAGAGGGCTTGGGAAACAGGCGACGCGCCTCGGCAAGACCCGAACGGACAGGCAGCTGGCGAACGGCGGCTGATCTGTGTGGGAACAGATCCGCTCACACACCTTGTCGGATATATGGGCGCCGGCGATCGATGGCACCTCCTCTCAGGTGAAAACAGACTAGATTAATGTCCGATTAGCATATGCCTTCGGCTCAAGCCTCAAAGGAAGCCTTCTATCTAAGCATAATTAAGCCATGCTTTTTGACGTTAAGCACAAAAATTTAGATAATAAACTTACTTTAATTATTGTGCATAGATTTAATATCAAATATTAGGTGTAGAAGCAAGTAGGATTAAACAAAATTATGGTAAATTATAAAGGTTTGGCGATAATATAATATATAACTTCAAATTAACTAAGAAACTAATGTTCCTCCCGAGTTGAGATATAAATTTAATGTTACGAAGCACTTTATCAGAGAGTAGGTCGTTAATGTTTTCATTGGTTCATTTGTTGGCGTAATGAAATGCATAATGGTATTGGATTCAATTTTCAAGCAACTACTTATTCCAACTACAATTATTTATAATGTTAAAACTATCACTAATATAAGTGCTTAACTTAATAGTTGTAATTTTTCAATTAGCATAGAAAATTGCCTGTTAAATTGTAAACTACTATAAGTAAAATAGGAATAATCACTTGTAAAATAATCGTTGACATTCATAAGATTGTTTTAGAAAGATATCAATTAGTATTTCCTTTTACCACTTGCATGTAATCGCGTCACAGGAAATGAATAGAACACACCTGTGCAGTTGTTCCTGGTTTAAAAAAAAAATATCTAGGGAATACATAGCACGTCATTAACAGTGGACTAATAATAAACAATGATAATAATAATAATTATTATTATTAATCTTGTTATATTATCCCCAGTTTCAAACTGTAAAAAATAATAAAAAGTTTAGATTAGAGATTCAGTTATTGGCTTTAAATATCTTGATATATATTTAACCTAATCAGATATAATGTAAATGTTAGCTAGTATCCCGATAACTAATAGAAGTTTGATGATCATAAGTTACCAGTATTGGTAGTTAACCTTAGTGAAGTTTTATAGACCACTTAATCAATAGAGCTTTGATAAAACCTACCACTATTAAAAAGTATTTTTGAGAATACCTGTCCAGACTCAAGTGGCACTGATCGGGCACCGCTCTCTGTAGACACACTGCACAAAACGAAGGAAGCTTAGTGAGCGAGAAATCAGCAGGCGGAGGCAGAGATTGCTCTCTTATTGCGCAGACCATGTCACAAAAAGAATGACCCACACTTCCGGTTTTATCATGAATTAGGATCAAATCTGCTTTGCGTTAATGAAAGCTTCTATATTATAATCTCATAGTTTTCTACTATGGAATACCGAAAGACAATATACAAAACAACTACGAATTTCCGTAGGCTGTTAATAACAAATTCGCTGAGCGCCAATGGCAGATTGAAATTTACCAAGTATAACGATAATGTTACAGGAGCTTTGCTCAGATATTGTTAGCATTTTTTGAGTGATTAACCGCTACGCAGGAAAATTTGAGAAAAAACGTCTCTAATTGTCAGTATATATGAAAATTATTTTTCCTTCAAATATCTATACGCTTTTAATGACGACGATTTTATCATTTTTGCTATTGATGTTCATGGGATATTTACATTTTTGATATTTCCAGTTCACAAGAGTTTAAGTACACCTACAAATACAAACTATAACCAATTAACATGCCAAAGAGGTTCCGTCTCAGTCCGTATATTTAATTATGTATTATTGGATAGGAGGGAACGTAAAGAAATGTCTCGAGCAAAGAAGGTCAATACATGTTAACCTATGCATTGCAGCTGTAATATTCCATCAAAAAGTTCCTCAAGTGGTTCATATTGGGATTAAATAAATAAATAAATAACAATCACTTGTGCAAAAAGTTTCAACAGCTTTGCAGTCCCTATATTAAAATATTATTAATATCATAGAATGCGGTCCAATGATCAATATTTAGGAGATTTATAGTGATATTCTCATGATTTATGCAGACCAAAAGAATCTAAGTGAATACCAATTAGCATAGACCAACCTGAGGCGCGAAACGACGTTCTGAGTAGAAATATTTGTTTGTACACGAGGTCATCGAGAAGACGACGCCCCTCTCGAGAGCAGCAATAATGAGCACTGTTAGTCAAAAATGCGAGCACATGTAGATAAAAATGCAAGAGGGATACGCTTATGGTTTATACTTGTGTTATAACCAAAAAATTTTATTTTATGTAGGTTATTTATTTATTTAAAACAAGTATAGGGCAAGCCAGTATATAGCTATTTCAGTAATAGATATATTCTTGACGGAGAGCATGTTTCAGTACTTCAGCGAGTAAAGTAATTATAGTTAACACAGTTTTGCTAGCGAAGATTTCATGAAAAAATATACAATTGCCCTCACTTTCCATAGTAGATTGAATTGTGGTTAATGTAAATACGAAAAAAAAACTAGAGACAGGGATATGTGAGGGTGCACACAACAAAGCGATACTGGAAACCTTGTGGTTATGTTTTTGACGTGTTTTCGTCTGCTTACCTTGTCACACTTCACGACTCATCGCAGAGCAGGGTACTCTATAAACAACGCGATGGCAAGGGAAGGTAGCAACATTGTGATAACTGATTGAGTAGCCACTTAGATTACCTATCAATCCACTTAAACTTAAGAAATAATGCACAAATACTGTTTATTGTAACTGAATAAATTGGATTATATAGTAGTTAACTTCGTGTGAAATCTTTTCCCACACTCTTAAAACTTGGTGTATTTAGTTTACGCCAAAATTTCGAGAACTCAGTGGTTTCGAGTTTCCGAAAATCTTTGGAACAACTGTTATTAGAACTGTGATACTAACTTTCCATTCAAAAAGAAAATTATGATATTATAATGAATTACTCACAGATCGAATGTGTCAATTTCTCTGCCTTGGCCATCTCCTGGTTGCGTTTTGTACGAGGCACGCGAGGCGCGAATCATTCCTAATATTCGGCTTCTCTTGCCCCCACGAATAATCAATTATTAGTCAATAGTGAAAACGATTATAGAATTTAAAAATATTCTATGAGAGCAAAAAAGCAGGTTCTATTATCAAAATCAATATAAGGGCCAATGCGAAAGTTGTAACGCGCTGAATACCGAGAAAAAGCACCATTAAGAACTCAATTTTGCATTTAAGTCATAAACTGAACATAATTTTAAACACAAATAGAGCAGATCAAATTGCGTTAGTAGTAATGAAATTTTTCTAATGACACGTTGTGTTCCTCTGATCCGCCTTTGATCATCAAAGTGGATAGATTATAAAGTGAAGATAAGCGTAGTTCAAAACATATGACGAAAGAAATATGGTAGAAATAATGCATCAGGAAATATATAATTAGGGGATAATAAGAATAAAAATGAATATTTAACACATCATACACATACAAAATTAGACACTAAAATACCTCAGATATTACACCTAGAAAAGTATTATTTGTCTTCGGATCTTATTGTGCACGTAGTACCATCTAAATTAAATAGACAAAGGGAAAATAGGTAATAAAATGAAAGTACGAAATTAATTGTACTGCACTCATTTACAAAACTATCTTCTATTGTAGTTATAAGCATACAATATAATTTTAATATAAGGTGCCTTTAAACAAAAGGGTTAAATAGGGAAATATTTAAGATTGGTAGCATTCATAAACAAGGTTAGCACTTTACTGAAAAAACACGATCGCGTGACTATTAAGCGAAATTATGATAGGAACGTATATGGCTTTTCCAGCCATTGGTAGCTTAGCAATAGTGATTGGCCACAAGAGAACTCAGAAATTATATTCACTTCTTCTGAAAATTGGCTGATTAATAACAGCCATATTCTCGAGAATATCACACCCTTAAATGTCAAGTCCAGAGACGCTTTAGTTTTACAATAGCGGATAATTACGAATTTAAGAGTCGTTTTTTTTCGTTTATGAAAACGAAACCAAAGACTATTGATTCGATTTCAACTAATTATATTAAAAATATAGCTAGTATCAATTACATTTAAATGATGTACATTATATTATTTATTAAATAAGAAAAAATCATCTAGAGAACTGATTTCATAGTTCAAAGAACTAGCGCTTTCATTTAGTCCATTTGTTAATACATTTAGCTCAATTTCATTTGCTTCCATTTGCATTTTGTTTGGGATTTTTCTGCAGTGTTTGCTACCTTTCTAGTTTTGAAGGAGATACTCACACACAATGTAGATTGTTAATGATATCAACTACTGAGAAAATGCTTATAGATAGAAAATGGAAAGAGAAACGGAAGATATTAGTATCTATAAAAATTCAGTTCAGATGCTTTGACAATATATAGGCTTAGTAATACATAATGACTATTAGCACAGTATGTTTATATATGTACATCCACTTGTAATTATATAGGTGGTCACTACAGTAATCTTTCTGTTGTATGTAGAACATACTATTATGATGTAGTCCATGGCATAGTGAATCCACTTAATAAACACAAATTTCCGCTCGATTAACAGCGCACATATGCTGTCGTAAAATTAAGAGCATATGTAATTGCAGAATAATTTTATAGTAGAGAAGAGCCAAGAAATTGTTACCTAAGAGTTCATTTATGATGTTTGATTACTCACTCCACTCACCTACATATTATCTCATGAACCATTGAACAGAATAACAATATTTTACTTAAACGTCCGATTTGGGTACGCAAGGTAGTTAAATTATGGTTTTATTTTTTACATTAAATGCATTTACTTGAAAATATCACCTATCTTAGGAAACTATTATCCCTACTAATATATTTATGGTAGAAAAACACGGCATAATAAAATTAGTGCTTAAAAATATGCGCATATCAACTAGAGGAAATAAAGATCTATCCATTAACCCATGTTGCTGTGATCTTAGATTACAACTATCTAGTGTATCTGAATTGGCATCACCAGTATATGAATTGTATTAAATCAAAATATTATAGTAAGAATATAAGAGGAACGACATACCTGGAGGTGTGCATATGCCTGTTGTCTGGATGGTGGTCCTGTTCTAGGGTATTCGGTTCCTCTTTTTCTGCATAGACCGCTGTCTGCGATTATCGCTGATAATTATGGCTGGGTTCCAAAACAAAACGGCGTCCTAATACCACACTATGGTGTTATAAAACACCAATAATGTTACAGTATTTAAATAGGGCCGATCATACGTACATTTGCAACTTACCATGAGATTTTTACACTATTATATAATAATATTGAGGAAATGCTTAATTAATACAAATATATGTAATTAAACTAATATAGTGGAACCACTTTAAGAGTGTCCATTTTACAATTTAAACGAGAATATATTGAAAATTATAGGATTAAGAAACCGTGCACCTTTGCTTGGTTTCACATGAATCAAGAATTAATTAAACAAAACTTTAAAAAAATATTAGGGTTGTTCTCTTTCCTAGTATTTTTTTAGAAATTTTAAGAAATAAAGAGATACTTTTTTATGTTATCATTATGTAATTATAATCTATATATAGTATGAAATCCAATCGCGGTAGCTAGTGGATATTTCATTGCCTAAACATAAGTGCATTTCTAAGGTCGGTATATCGTATCGATTGTTGTTGGTTCTGTTTTGAAAATGCCTCCATAAAGAACTCTATGATAGCAGAAGTAGCGATCACATATTGTATATCACCTAAGTTTCTGGTTGCTTAATACACACGACGAATATGATTCGGAGTCATTTCTTGCTTATAGTAATTAGAATTGCAAAGTGGTATCATTTTCATAGACGAAACGCAAATGCCTTTTCACGTCACAGCATGGCTTCTGCACCTCTTTTAAATTTAAGTCATGTTCATTTGCACTTTTAGAAATCACTTCTCATTAAAACGGACATACTCAGCGGCTGATTATTTATGTCCGTCTTGTTTTGCAACAGACAATTCTTTCTACTTCATAATAACAGTAATTTGTCTTTTTCTAAACTGTTAACTACAAACATTAAAAAAAGAAGGTGCAACGCCTTAGAGAGTAACTTCTCATCATGAGATGCTCCAGAATAATGTTTAAACAAACACGATTATGTTATAATCCGCAATTTGCTTATAGAAATGGAGAGAGCAATACAAATACCAATTAAAGAATGTCTTATATTACATGTTTATTATTTGTCAAGTATTAGGCAGATAATTTTCCAATTACTTTGCTATACAAAATTATTAGATGAAAAATTGCTAAACTGGCTAATACTTCGGCGCGTTAGTCGTATCCAAAACCTTAAATGCAGTCAAGCTAGCAATGTTCTATCCGCTTGGAATCAAAAATAATGAAAAAAAATTTACCAAAAACTAACTTAAAAACTTTAGAATTTTCAAGTGTAATTTTCTAAAATAGACTAAAGTAGAAAAGCTACTGTATATAAAGCACTAGAAAATCTTACAGTATACTATTTATAATATTCATATAAAAATTTCTCATGTGGTTTTAACTTCGTGTATACAGCTAGGTACTTATATTAAAGCCAGTATTTAAACACTCCTAAATTGTTAAATCTAGAGTAATCGCGCATATTAATTAACTTGTATTTGCTTTATTAACTATTGACATTATTTACATTCCGAATAAAATATAGCGGACATCAGTTGAGGGCACGACTATTCAATTATCAGAGCTTTCAGAACCAATTAACAATGCTTCGCATTGCGAAAAAAATCAGGGAGACCTTAAAAGACAACCAGAGAGGGCTCTGCGAGATAGTTAGTTTAGTTTATAGAGTGGCAAAATGCTTAGCCAGGGAGTCAAATAGAACAGTGGTTGTTTTGACAGGAATCTCTGTTTATTAGTTAATATTAGTGAAGTGCTAAGAGATATATAAATCAATCACGGCGTTCATAACTCGAATTCTATAAACCACCCTTCAAGAACTTTATTTCTTAGAAGAATAAAAACAGTTACCACTAGTGGCATAATCATGTAATACCAATTTCAGACTGAGCATATATGATTTAGGAAAAACAATCTAGTGTTATTACATACAGTCTTCCCCAATTCTAAATGTAGTATACACCATTACAATATTGTGACATACTTACTTCAAGATAGATTAAATTCAAATATGAATTTAATGCAAATGACAGTCGGAAAAAACTTGGACACCTGCACACTTAAATATGTCTTGGAAATGGAACATTCATAATCTTTCAAAAGCAGGAGACACGCCATATATCGAGAAGATATCCGTCACCGAAGAATATGAGTAATCATAGATTCGAATAGCGTTAAAAACAGAAGTTTGTTTTCATTAGTAATATTTTACTAATTTATAAACATTTGCGAGCTTATTATTGTGCTGCATACTGGATAATAAACAAAAAAGAGAAACAACACTTACATTGTAGGCATGTTTGAGGTTGAACGGTATTATTCTCGACCGTCGTCCATACAAATGAGTTAGGCTGTTGGGTGGCAAGTGGAAAGGCTTTATTCTTCAGGTGATAAATTGGGTCAGTCGTGATAAATAACACCTGGTGCTTCCTCCGAATACGAAAGTATTTCAATTAAAAATCAGCGGTCGGCGGTATGAATTGCAGATGGCGTTCGCAGCAAAGACCACGCCCACTCAAATTCGCGCGGCGACAACAAGCGGAAGAACGGACGTAGTTAGGAGGAATTCAAATGAGACCGGAGGGAAGACACGAAAAAAGGAGAACTGGTGGCTTAAAGTGAACTTTGTGTGGGGAAAGTAGGCAGAAGAAAGAAGAATTGTCATCGACGGTTTTGAATCATATACTGATATCCTCTACCGCATACTGAATTTCATTCAAACGCTGGCATCTCGCATATGGTTCTCGTTGTTAAACTATTATTTAATACATATGTCAATAGGAGTCTTCTTTGGAGAATCATGTTTAGGCTACTATCATCAATAACGTTGAGATTCATGCTCCAATCATGTTAAAGAATGTGGAACATTTGATATCTATGTGAAAACATTGGTCAGTGAAAGTCACTGCCGTCATGATACATATTTGCATAAGACTCATAATAACTTCAGTTTGTACTAAACTTAGATCTTTAATCTGATGATTAAAAATGTAATAAAACGTGATTGCTATAGAAATATAATATGACGAATAGTATTATATAGGCATTATACTAAATTATAATGCTGGTTTACTGTTCAACATAACAAAAATGTTAATGTATTATTAATGTCTAGGTGTTCAATATAACTTAAATAAAATAAGGTAATTAATTCAGGTTGCCCAACTCCTACGGTAGAATGGAATGATAATAAAGGAGAACTTATTAAAAATTCAGAGAAGTTTAAGGTGAGTTACATAATCCTGAAAGTTATAAGAAAACGAATATGAATGTTTTTAATATGTTTCTCTCAACTTAATAAAATAATAGGTGGAAATCAGTGGACTAAATACGATTCTGACAATATCTGGTGTCGAAGTCTCAGATAGAGGAGAATATACTTTACGAGTGAAAAATCATTGCGGCGAAGACAGTTACCCCATCGCAATACAGGTGACAACATTCTTAGTTTTGTCTACAAATATTTGCAAATCTTTTCTATAAATATAACACTTCAAAGCATAGATATGATAGAATAATGGTCATTACTAAGCCAAATGGCTTTGAAAAGTCAATTAAGAAAGATAAAATTTTAAATTCATAGAAAATTACAGTAGAAATAATGTAGCAGAAATTTAAACTCACGTCATTGACATTCCGTTACTTGCCTGTAAATCCAGCTATGATCATAAAAAAGTATTTAAATAAATGAAATACAAAGGAAATTATATATACAGGCAATATATTTAGTTAAAATGAGATGAAAAAACTGTATTTACCGTTGGGATTACCATCTAAATGTTAAGCTGCTGGAGGAGTTAATTTGAAAAATATTTTATGATTCTGAAATAAAAATAATATATGTATTAAAAAATAAAGACGTATTATTAATTATTATAGACTAAATTTAAAAAAAGAAAATCTTTATAAAAGAAACTGGTATGAAGTAACTCTATATGGATGAAGTGTTTGGTTTTAAGGTGTAGAATGTTCTCTTTCTAAACCTCCCCAGGGAATTATGTTCGTACGGAATGAAGTGCTGAATTACTTCGCTAAAAAGTTGGCTTTCTTGAGGAAAAATGTGTTTTCGTAAAAATGACTCATTTGTATATCCTAGTATTTTGACTAGAAAATAATGGTTTATGAAATGTTGTTAAGTATGTATATATTCTTCAAAACTCCATATTTCATGTGACACTTACCTACTAGATTTCACGATTCATGTGGATTCTAAAATGCGTAGCAATTATTTAGTTATTCAATAACATTTAGATAACGGATCGTCCTGGCGCACCCGGAAGGCCATCAGTGCAAGATCAGAATCTAGATTCTGTCCGGTTACTATGGTCAGCTCCTACTCAGGATGGAGGATCGCCAGTCAGAAATTATACTGTAGAGATGTGCACGGTGAGTATTGAATAGTTTAAATATATATAGCAGTTTATCATTATGTACAACATAATGCAAACATTAATTTAGTTTGATATTAACACACATATATAATTAAGAAGTAAAATACATTTTTTAGGCAAAAAATAAGACATGGTCAAAGGCCGAAGTGACCCCACAACTATTCGTTACCCTTTTCAATCTGATAGCCAAGGAGACCTACCGATTCCGCATCAAAGCCAATAATGCATTCGGACAATCTGATGCATCTGAGGAATCAGAACCAGTTTTTGTTAAAGTTAGTCCTGCAATTTTGTAGTATATAATACAATTTTTTTTAAATTTGTTTCTTAACAAAGTCGAATCAAGTAAGTATATGAAAATTAATACTACTTTGATGCAAAAATTAATCATTAAGGACCTTTCCCGTATAGTTGAGGAGCCCGTAAAGAAGAAAAAAGAAGAAAAAGAACCTGGAGTTGTTGTTGACTATGAGAAACTTGATACTAAGGTGAAACCGGAAGAATATAAAACCATTGATATTCATCGACTTCCTAATGACCTCCAAACTAAGGTAAATTATGTTATTTTTAATTCATTTCAAAAATTCTTTATTAAATGTGACATTAAATCATTGTGTAAAGATATTATGAATAAAAATAAAAAGATTATTTTTAGTATATTATATGCGAAGAACTTGGTCGCGGTGCATATGGAACAGTTTACCGGGCAATTGAGAAAGCCACTGGTAAAACATGGGCTGCTAAAATGGTGCAAGTGAGCAAATAAGAAAAGATTGCAATTAAAATCAAATAAGAGCAGTTCGAGAAGTTTAAAGTTTGATACGAAATTATTCTATGCTTAGGTCCGACCAGGCGTTAAGAAAGAAAATGTCATTCATGAAATTACTATTATGAACCAGTTGCATAACGATAAACTTCTTCATCTTCACGAAGCGTTTGACCTCGGAAATGAGATGTGTCTCATTGAAGAATTGTGAGTAATCTTTTAAATGCATAATATGATACACAAATGTTATAGAGACAATATTTTAGCGTCTCGGGAGGGGAACTGTTTGAAAAAATTTTGGAAGACGAGACTCTAATGAGTGAAGAGGAAGTTAGAGATTATATGCATCAAATCCTCCTTGGAGTACAACATATGCATAATAATCAAGTCGTTCACCTTGATCTCAAGGTGTGTGCAACCTTTTGTAAATATAAATATAATATATACATATAGATGAAACTATATAATTAATTCCAGCCCGAAAACATCCTTCTTAAATCAAAGAATTCATCTGAAATAAAGATAATTGATTTCGGATTGGCTCGCAAATTTGATGCAAAGAAATCAGTAAAGCTATTGTTTGGAACTCCCGAATTCTGTGCTCCTGAAGTTGTAAACTACAAACCAGTCAGCCTAGCGACTGATATGTGGACAATTGGAGTCATTTCATATGTTCTGTAAGATTACTACATTTTCCGATAATTAATATCCACATAAGGTTATTGGTGTATTAAGGGGTTGGCTAATGTTTTCTGATGATATAATTTTAGTCTATCGGGATTGTCTCCTTTTCTTGGTGATTCTGATGAAGACACTCTCGCCAATGTATCGGCTGCAGACTGGGACTTCGATGATCAATCATGGGATGATATTTCTGATCTTGCTAAGGTTTGAATTTGCAGTAAGGATTTTATTTAAATACAAATTATAATTACCTCCATAAAGGTATTAAAAGCATTCTAATTAAGGATTTTATTTGCCGTTTGATGGTTAAAGACAGAAGAAGAAGAATGACAGTGCAGGAAGCTCTCAAACATCCCTGGATAACTGTAAGTTGACTTAAACGAGATAATCATAACCATCAGAAAATATATGTATGCATGTTATTGTCCATTGAAAGTCCGTATCCTCATTGTAGGGTCCATTATTGTCTGCGTTCAATGATTTGTCAGAATATGTCAAGGTTTGTTGTCATAATTGTAAGACCACGTTTTTTTATAAAAAAAATTCAAAATTCAAAATTTGCTCCCGATAATTTAAACTGTAATTCCTGCTAGCTAATATTATCTTGTCTCTACAGAAGATGCAACTTTCAATTGATCGTGGATCCGTGCCTTCTCACCAGAAGAAAAATTTCCTTTCCCTAAAACGATGGTCAGATGATCTCCTTGCCATTGGAAGAATCGCTAAACGGGGAGCAATCTTTAGACGATTAACTATGGATGGAGTATTTGAGAGAAATATAAGCTTTGGTTAGTCTCTATATACAATTTCCTTGTTGTATTAGCCCTTTTATTCTGACCGATGATATTTTTAGATATCGAATGTGCACCTACTATAAGGAAGCAGTTGGAAGATATTGTATCAAATGTAGGAGAATTAATTACTAAATTATCTTGTGGTCTAGATGGTATTCCTACTCCTAGAGTAATGTGGTTCAAAGATGAAAAGGAGCTATCAGTCCCATCTGTTAAATACGATTCAAATTTTACCGAGGGACTTGCTGAACTTATAATCAAAAATATTGAACAAAATGATGAAGGTAGTTATACCTGCCAAGCCATAAATGAGCTCGGATCGATAACAACAAAATCCAAGTTACTAGTAGAAGCTGAAAAGAATTATACGAAAAAGACAAAAACAGAAAAATCATCAACAACTAAAAAGAAAAAAGTGGCAGAAAAGCCTATTACGAAAGAAGAAGAAATATGCAGTGGCTCACCTAATTTCCATCATCAGCTGGAAGATTGTTCAGCGAAGATTGGTCAATCTAAAATTCTCTGCGTGACAAATACGACACTCCCCGAACCTACTGTGGAGTGGTTCCATAATGGAAATCATGTAAATATCAATAAGTCTAACTATATAAGAAAACATGATAAAGGACGTTATGAACTTGAGATACTCTCTGTTGAGAAGGCTGATGAAGGTAATTTAGTTCATCTTTATTTTTGCTCAAATATAATGCTAAATTATTTCTTATCATTTAATTAAACCTCAAGAAAAAAAGTTAACAATATCAAATATATATTGGAAAAATATTTATCATAATTACTATTACACAGGTGAGTGGGAAGTAATCGGCAAGAACGCATTTGGAGAGTGTAGTAGTAGTTGCTACATGACTGTCGAAGTACTAGATGACCAACACGCGCCAGTTTTTGATATTCCTCTCAGTGACATCCGTTGTGAAGAGTCGGAGTTGCTGAAACTGGATGTAAAGATTTCCGCCAACCCAGTGCCAGAAATTATTTGGTATGCCGATTTATTAAGAAGCTATTTGTATGGAAAACGTTCAGATGTTTATACATCATAATTGTTTAGAGTAAAGTAAAGTGGAATAATCGAAATATAAATGTCATTTTATCATAGGTTCTGCAACGATAATGAAATACATCACTCTAATACGTATAGACTTCAATACGATGATATAGAAGGAAAATACTCACTTACCATTATAAGTGCCTATGCTGAAAACAGTGGAGAATACAAGTAAGGCTTGGTTTAAAATAATCATTTTGTACTTCGAAAAAATACTTTAACATATATGCAGATGTGTTGCTAAAAACCACATTGGAATGGCTCAAACGATATGCTATATTCGAATTGACGAACATGAATCTAAAAGAAGCAAAAAGATTGATGATTCAAAAGCACCCAAATTCAGGATGCACTTAATAAATCCAAGAGAAGTAAGTAGAAAATCTATACCACTACGAAAAGTTTTGCATTTAGTAATACTAATATTAATTGCTAGGTTCCTGAAGGCTCGGAAATGGTATTGGCATGTGTGGTCACCGGTACACCACATCCAAAAATAACATGGCTGAAAAATGACAAGAGGTAATATTATCTATATAAAAATAATGGAGAAGTAATTGATCCCTCATAGGTATCAGAATATATTCATGCAATAACATTAACATGAATTATAAAGGAAAAAAAATTATAAAATGTTTTTAAGGCTTAACATGATCGGTAAGGATAGCCGGTGTGAGAACGGTGTTTGTACTCTTACCGTCTTATCTACTTCCATAGAAGACACAGGAACCTACATTTGCGAAGCAGAAAATGTTCATGGAGTTGCTCGCACAATTAGCATCGTAGAAATAAAACGTAGGTTCTTTGTTTCTAAGGTATCTGTTTTTTATTCTTTATATAGTTACGTTAAAGCAATTTAAGATGGAATTGTATCATGTATACTTTTGATAAATCAACATGATTTGTTCAAAGGAAATTAAACAAATTTTCGTTTGATTTTAAGCAAGGATTTATTCAAAAAAAGTCACAAAATTGGCAAAAAGCGTCATCCTAAAATCTACCGTAGCAAATTGTTTAAAGTAGTTATAATACATCTCGCAACTAAATAGAATTTTTGAAATATCAATTTTAGAGGCCTGTTTTAAGATGAAAATTTGTCAGTTTTAA
Organism: Heterorhabditis bacteriophora; assembly: GCA_964036235.1. Taxonomy (NCBI): domain Eukaryota; kingdom Metazoa; phylum Nematoda; class Chromadorea; order Rhabditida; family Heterorhabditidae; genus Heterorhabditis; species Heterorhabditis bacteriophora. Next base: position 4,764,578 of record OZ038426.1, on the reverse strand, counting down.
CATTTAACCGAATATGAGTGTAAGTATCCCAAAATAGAAGATGAACAATAAATTTGCTAGCATTAACTAATTTCAGCAGATGTAGACAATGATTATGCTAAACCAAAGTTCGTACAATTTCTGACAAATATATCAGCAGTTGAGGGGAATGAAGTTGTACTCGAATGCTGTGTTACTGGCAAACCAAATCCTGCAATAACATGGTAAGGAAATATATTGTTTCTAGATTCATAGTGACAGGAATTTATTTATATGTTCAAATTATAGGTACAAAGATGGCCTTAAGTTGATAATTGAAAATCGCATGCTTCAATACACTGACAGAAAAGGTGTGGCAAGGCTTAATATCATGAACGTTATTACTGACGATGCAGGAGAGTATACGTGTGAAGCGGTTAACGGTCTTGGTAAAGACTTCACTCACTGCGTAGTTAAGATTGTCGGTAAGTGAGGGCCATGCCAATATTCATTAAACAAAGTAACTATTGCACACAAATACCATTTATTTAAAATAACAGCATATTTAGATATTGGATTACCAAAGTCTCGCTTTTCACCCTCTCAAAGTAGCAGCCGTAGCAGGAGTCCTTCTATACTTACTATATTTGAAGATAACAGGGCTCCGGTTATTACACGCCCTCTTTCTGATACAACTGTGATCATTGGTGAATTTTATAAATTTTTATAATCCCACAATATGTCGATAATATTTACTATTTTAAAAAAAACTTCTTCAGTTTTCCAATAATAAAATCATGCCACATTTCATAGGTTCTATACATGCAGGTAACCGTGAATTACTCGAGGTTGAGGTAGATGGAGTACCAGTACCAATGGTCGAGTGGTATCATGATGGAAAACTTGTTGCTGATAGCCGAATATTGAGGACATATTTTGATGGAAGAGTTGCGTTCCTCAAAATATACGAAGCAGAGATCGGACATCAAGGACAATACGTATGCAAGGTAATTAGCATTGTATTTTATAATTACGTGTTTTCATTTTCACACGGACTAATAATATATTTTTCCAACTCTTTTATATGATTAAGGTTTCAAACAAACTTGGAACAGTTGAATCTCGCGCAGTCTTGGTTGTAGAGGAGCCAGGTGGTCCTGCTGAACATGTTCCTAATATGCCTATATTTATCAAAAAAGTTCAAGACATTGCTGTGAAAAAGGTATATTTTTAATCGATGACGGTACAAATGAAAAATTAAAGAACTCGCAATATTTGATTAAAATATATAATCTCAGGTTGGAGACTGTGCTGTTATGACATGCCAATTTCGAGGATCTCCTAAACCCGACGTATGTTGGTTACTCAATGGAAGAGCTATTCACCATCAAGATTCTATTCGGACAAGGGTATTTGATGATAACATGGCGTCTCTCGAGATACCCCATGTAACAGAAGAATTATGTGGAACTTATACAGTGGTCATTACGAACACATTTGGAGACGCCCATTCATCTGCTGATCTATCTCTGGAAAAGAAGGAACTACAGGTTAGTTAAACAATTTTATGATCACATTAATATTATATTAAAAGTCATAAGTTGATTTTAGATTCCTGCGCCAGTACATCCCTATTTCATCGTCGAACCTAAACCAAAAATCGTTGTTGAGGAAGGATCATTGCTTTCTATCATTACTGATGTAAATGGGTTCCCGAAACCTGAGGTAGCCTGGCTTAAAAATGGTCAGGTGACTTCAAATAATCAACGGATTCAAATTAAAAGAGATGGAGTAACGCATCAGCTTATTATAGCTAATGTAGACGTTCAAGATGAAGGGCAGTATATATTAATAGCGAAAAATAAAGAAGGCAAAATTGAAGGAAATACAGAAGTTGTGGTATCTCTTAAACATAAAGCCACTTCAGACGCCTCAATAGAGATTGTAAACCAAGATTTAACTCCGGAAGCACCGGAAGGAGGACTAAAATGTAAAGAAGTGGGACAAGATTATGTGGTTTTGAACTGGAATCCATCATCAAACAATGGAGGATCTGAAGTTGTGGAGTATAAAGTAGAACAAAGAAGACCAGACCAACAAAACTGGGTTGAAGTAGATATTACATCCAAAACGTCACTCTCTGTGGTGAATTTGAGTCAAAATACTGAGTATATGTTTAGAGTGTCTGGCAAAAGTCAACGAGGATGGGGGAACAGCAGTCCATCCGTATTAGTAAAGACACTTTCTGCAGGAGAAAAACCACATTTCACTACCATTTCTCCAGCATCAATAGATATAAAAGAAGAAGAAGGAATTTGCATAACTACAGAATTCAAAGGTTCTCCTCAACCAGCTATTAAATGGTATAAAAATGGTAGAGAGATAATTGAATCAGAAAATATTACTATAGCTGTTGGATATGGTACTACTTCCCTTGTTATATCTGACCCAATCTACGGCGTTGATGATGCTATATACTCTTGTCACATTGAGAATGACCATGGGCATGTCTCCTGTGATACAGCTGTTACCATTACTATACCTAATGAACCTATTATAATTGAATCTGAAACTTCCACTGGGTATAGTACCGAAAACTTCATAAAAGAATCTCCATTTGTACACAAGCAACTAAACAACGAAACTGCTGAAGCCGGTCAACACTTTATTTTGAGCTGTCGTATTACAGCCAAACCAGAAGACTGCGTCGCATGGTACTTTAATGATCATAGAATCACTTCAAGTGGACGGTATGAACTAAGTTTCTCTAAAAATGGAATGCAGAAGCTCATTTGTCATGCTTGTCAAGTAAGCGATTCAGGAGCTTATAGCTGCGTTGTCACTAACGATAAGGGTGTTGCTCAAACATCGTGTAAAGTTACAGTATATGATAGTAAAATGCAAAAAGCACCTATTTTCCAATCAGAGTTAAAAGATAAAACTGGTCTAGCTGGGCAAGATCTCTCTCTCAAATGCCAAGTCCTTGGATATCCTGAACCGCAAATAGTTTGGGCAAAAGACGGAGAGCGATTAACGACAAGTAGAAGAGTAAAACTATCTTTTGAAGAAGGTGGATGGTGCCACCTTAACATATTAGGTTGTACTAGTGAAGACACTGGACTGTACCTTTGTTCTGCAACAAATGTAGTAGGTGTAGAATCGACAAACTGTATGATAACCATCGCTGAGGTCACAGGTTCCGATTCACACTTGATTATCGCAGATATTATTGAAGATAAAAAGATTCTTCAATCTAAGCCACGATTCATTCGAGCACCAGCTTCTACCATAGAAGTGCAAGAAGGCGGGCAATTCAAATTAATAGCGAAAGCAACTGGAGATCCAAAACCTATAGTTACTTGGAAGAAAGAAGGAAGAGATATCTTACGAACAAATAGACTGTATAAGAGCTACGTAACCGGAGATGGGGAAAGTCACCTAATTGTAGAATGTGTAGTTTCTAAGACAAGTGGAATCTTTAGCTGCTTTGCCCAGAACACGCATGGAGAGGTTGAGGCTGAAACTCAGGTTATCGTCCGTAAGTAATTTGATATATGATTGATCTTAATTTAATAAATGTATCATTTAGCAAGGTAAATTTTCAGAACGAACAAAAACTGTGCCAGTTATAACTGAAGCTCCAATATTTACTCAAAACTTGAAAGATATGGGAGTGGTAACAGGACATCCAGTTACACTATCTTGCAAGGTGAGACAATTATATATTATACTCATTTTTAAGCTATTTTAATTTTAATATATAAGCTAAGACTATATACCTATAGGTGCGGGGGTGTCCGGAACCAGATCTTAAATGGTTCTATATTGATGATTCTGGAAATACAAGTTGTCTGACAACAGCAGAGAGTGGATGGATAGAGTGTCGTGGAGGAGAAGTTCGTATAAAATAAAATAAATTCAAAAAAATTTTCTCTTCACTTTATCTACCTATATCTATAGGTTGCTGAATTGAAAGCAAATCGAGTATTCCGCAACCAACAAGGTACTTATCAGTGCTTAGCGAACAATATCCATGGACAATCTAGTTCACAATGTTATCTCCTTGTTGGAGGTAATTTTGAATATGTCAATTTTAATAAATAAAATCTTTAAAAGTACAGAACTCTTGTTCAAAGCAAATAATTTCTCTTATTTATGCCACTTACTATTTTCAAAATTTGTCTCTACAGAATTATCTGATGAACCTGCCGGTCCTCCACGTTTCATTCGATGTCTTCGAGATATTTGGACTCCACTTGAACAATCAATTATATTTGATGTTGAAGTCACTGGATATCCCATTCCTGATTTGTGCTGGTATCATAACGATAAAAAGATTACGGAGGGAAAAAATATTGAGGTTGGTCACCCAATATATTTAAAAACTAAAGTAAATTGTTTTAGTATTATTTGTCCTATATCAACTGGTTATTATCATTATTTAATTGATTAAATATATTATTAGATCATCTACAAATCGGAAACAATTTGCGAATTGCATCTATCCGATTTGACTTTGAATGACTTGGGCAGTTATGCTGTCGAAGCTTCAAATGTCCATGGGCTGGTACGCACCACTGGATCACTTAATGTAGGAGAGCCTAGACATGCAGAACCGCCTAAGTTTCAGCAGAAGATAGCCACACCAGAAATAGCCGTTCAAGCCAAAGTTGCTTTCAAAGAACAGGTTTGCCTTCCAAATATTGTTTTGCATTATGTCTTAGCGTTGTTTTAAATAATAAACATTAAACTAGAAAATATGTACATGCCTCATTAGTTATATACTATGAGAAAGTTATAATATAAACTTAATCTAGGTTCAAAAATCGGCTTCTACTGTCCGTCTTGAACTAAGAAGAAAAGGAGCAGCTCCGGTTTTTATTCAAGGATTGGAAGATTTAGAGCTAAAAGCAGGAGCATCAGCTGCTGTCGCTGGTAAACTAGGAAAGAGTAAGCTACAAAATAACTGAATTTATTATTGTTTATAGTTTTTCCTCCGATAATATTATTTATTATTTTGTTAGGACATCGACATCGTCATTCAAGAAGTTCGAGAACTGATGCTCATGGACTCGCTGAATCAATTCTGGCTGGAATGGCAATAGAAGAGGAAAAAAGGCAATCATCTGAACAAGAATCAAAACATGATAACCTTGGTGAGAAACATATAAATTTCTTATTTATTTTAAAAAGTAAGACAAAACTAGAAGAAATTAAAAAATAAGATTTTTAAAAAGGACTATCACAATCTAAAAATAACAGTAATATTATTTCGGTCTGCTTTACTTTAGCCCTTGAAGAGGTTCGCAAGGCTATCCAAGTCCGTAATCAGCGATCATGTAGACCGAAGTTCATGGTGAGACCAAAGCCTAAAAAGGTCAGCAGTTAATAATTATTGAGTTTTTTCTCTCATTTTTCCCTTAATTTTCTCACAAAAATGTGTTACCCTTCATCATATGTATTGTGTTTGATATTTACGCTAATCCACGACTAATCTTTTTTAACATTGAGGTGTACGAGGCGATCGGTAGTTTCAAATAAATGCCTGGAAAATGGAAATACTAAAAAAACATTTATGATATTTATGAGCGAAAAAATATTGGAATTTCTTCAATATCACATTCATTAGGCTTTGGAAGAATTCAAGTCACTTCGGTTGAAAACAGCTATTTCTGCAACTCCAACACCAACGGTTCAATGGGATAGGGATGGGATTATATTAGAGACAGGAAACAAGTATTCTATATATAACGACGGAGATTTCTACTATCTGGAAGTAAGTAAATAGTAGCAAGAGATTGTATCAAACAATAGAATTTTTTATCTGTTAACTGATAAATTCTTTAGGTTCATCATGTTTCTACATTCGATAAAGGATTCTACAACTGTACTGCTATAAATAGTGAAGGAATAGCGATTTGTACTTCTGAGGTAAGAATATTTTATCCAGAAGATTATTGCATTTTAGCTTATTTGCTATAATTTTTTTCAGGTCGAAGTTGAGAAATCAACTGAATCATTTGAGCAACAACTGAGGAGAAAAAGTAGGAAAGAACCGAAACCACCTATATTCATTGAAGTTCTTCCTGGAAAACTGAAGGTTAAAATATGTTATTACTACAAATATTTTTAATAAGGAAGAGTGAAATAGAATAACCAATAGGAGAGTAAGTATAATGCTACTTTAGACAACGGCGTGCGAACCTATTTCCGTCGAATGTTCGTTGGCAGGGTATCCAGCACCATCTATTCACTGGTTTCGCAATGGAGCACCACTCCTCCCTCAGACAGATAGGTACATCTTGAAGTTTTAAAACAGTATGGCAAAACAACAGAATAGTAGCATTTAAATCCTATGAAATTGTTTCTAAGGGAATATTTCATAATATTCTAGGTACATCATGTCTTACGACGGTGAATGTGCGACATTGAAGTTTACGTGTGTGTCCGTTCTTGACGAAGGAAAATACACATGTGTAGCAAAGAATGAGCACGGAGAAGCAAAAACACAGGTGTGTAGTGTAAGAACTATTTAAAACATGGATATTTATTTATTCATAGATATTTATACTATATGGAACTATAAACGTTAACAGATATTCTCATTTATAAAACTTAATATTTACCCTTATTAAATCAGTGATTATGTTGCTATGTAAGAATTTCTAGAAGATTTTTTTTTAAATTTTGTTCAATACGCAACAACTTGCATAGGAAAGGTGCCTCCAGTATTAAAGTACAATGTATATTTCAGATGTCTCTTGATGTAGATGCGGGAGATTCAGTATTCGCCGATGGTATACCACCACAGTTCAGGTAATGTACTCAGAAGTAAAATATTTTAGCAACGTGTTATTACTAATTATTTTAGGACTGATAAAATACGCCATATAATTAGAGCAATGGACGGCGAGCGAGTTGAACTAGTTGCTGAGATTGTACAAGGTGAATCTATTTATTTATCATACAGAATAAGAAACTCCTAATTTAATTATTTTACATAATATAATGTTTATTAAGCATTTCACGTTTTTATAGGTTCTGAGCCACTGCAAATTCGATGGTTGCGCAATAAAATGGTTATAATGGATTCGTCTTCTTTCCAGTACAGTCGTACTGGCGAATTTGTTAAACTCATAGTAGCAGATGCATTCCCAGAAGATGGTGGTGAATATGCTGTTGAAGCAAAGAACCAATGGGGAGTTGCGCGCTGCATTATGAGACTGGACATTAACAGTAAGTAGTATGGTAAAATGATTATAATTAATGAGCTTCATCGCTATCATATTCAGGCAATGAACGATCGGAAGCTGAAGAAGCTCCGCGTATTATGGTTGAAACTTCAAATGTTCGTGCAATACCAGGTCAACATGTAGAATTACGTGCACGAATATATGGCCATCCCGACCCCGTACTTACTTGGGACAAAGGACAAGATAGCATTCAACGTGGTGAAAAGTATTTTGTGAGTAATAATTAAAATTACGAACTGAATTATTTCTCCCAATATATAGTTTAATAGTACATTCGTCTTTAATATCATTGTTTTTTAAGAAGATCACTTATTATGAATCATTCAGTAATGAGTACTTATAGATATATTGACTACTTAATATTAAACTGTTTACTATGATATACATTTTAGATCTCTAATGAAGAAGACTCATTCGTTTTACGAATCAACGACGTTGTGCGCACAGATGCCGGAAAGTATACACTAACTGCAGTTAATGTTGCTGGGCAATCCAGAACTGTTATCGAAGTTGCCGTTGCTGAACCTACAGAGTAAGTACTATTTTTGTTCATTTTATAATCAATCTATGAACCATTTAATAAATTGGACCATATTTATCATTATAGCTGCACTTCTATGCAACCACGCTTCATACATTCACCAGTGTCGGTACAATCCCGTCTTGGACAGCGTGCTGAGCTGCGAGCGCGTTTTGCTGGAGCACCACAACCGACATGCAAGTGGTTTAAAGGCGACAATGAGTTGGTAGATGGTTAGTGTCCCTGATGTATACAAATTTTATTTACTATACAATGTGTTTCATAATTATAGAGTACTTCCCATTTGTTGTTACAACTCGAAACCCAGCTTTTGAAACTACAAAAATTTTATCCTGGCATACTGTCACATTGTCAAGATCACCTACATTTTTTTCATCTTTTTACAATTATATAACCTTTAGGAGAAATGCTCACAAAAAAAACAATAAAACAATTTATAGCAAGTAACAAATAACGTCTAATAATCAGTACAACTACTCCTCCTACTGATCACCCAGAAAATGTGTTCTATCATACTGGTTGACAAACTTTTGAGGATGGCTGGGTTAATTTTGCTTCTGAAACTGTCTTCTTCAGGTCTTCAATTAAGGAAAACTGTCTGTTGTGGGTATAAAACAGGCTGACTAGTATTTCTCAAAGATTCTCCATAGGATGTAGGTCTAATGACCGAGACGACTAATCCATAATGGTAATGTTCCTGCGCTGAAATAATCCTTTGTGCTGCAACTCATGTGGATGGCAACGCTGTCTCATTGGAATATGAAGTTTTTCTGAGGAGATTTGTTGCAATAAGAGACACTTTCTCATCCTTTTCCACCTGATGAATGAATTCGCCTTCAGTGTTCTCCAAATAGTTATTTTTGATATTCAGGCAGAAGAGGCTCATTATTTCATCCAAAATGGCCATGCTACTTGAAACCACCTTCATAATTCTTTTTTTCGTAACCCTGACTTTGGCCTTACTCCACTCTTTTTGATTCCATATTCATCAGCAACTCTCAGAATTGGCGACAACCCTCCTAGAGTGACAAATTTTCTTCGAAACCTCTGTACGATTCCATCAGCGAAACTCTTCAATTATTTCCTTTTTTGTATCACTGAGAAACGAACCGCGAGCTACCTTTCCATCTTTTACACTAATCTATAAAAGGCATATTCGCATCTTGATATTCTCATTTTAATGCTTAGATATTCGAAACACCCTATAACTATGAGACACTTAAAAAATAAACATTTTGTTTGTGGAAAAAAATTGTATAGATAGCTAGAAAAAAGGTAGATTATCTTGACAATGCGACAGAATGTCAGGATTAAAATTCCGTAGAATTTCAAACACTGGGTTTCGAGTTAGAACGAAAAATGGGGTTTCCTATAATTATGAAACGCAGTATATAGATCCCACAACTACGACACATTATTTCACTCATATATTTAAGGTGTGGGTGGTATTGCTATTTCAAATACTGATGACAGTTCAACTCTTTCAATAGTATTCCTGGAGAATAGTCACGTGGGAGAGTATCTTTGCGCAATTCGTAATCCGTACGGAGAAGATCTAGCCACATCAATGATCCTCATAGAAGGTACGAACACCTACATGTATAAATCATTTGGTAATAGAATTAATTCAATTATACCTCTATAGTTATAGCACAACTACTAATTAGTGCTTTGATATTTACTACCAGGTATTTTAAAAAATTTATAAGATCCAAACGTTTAAAAAACTGTTCATGCCATTTTCAGTTTATATTCGTCTCGTCTTCTGTTCCATGTTTTACTTTTGTGCTGTGTTCTCAACTGTTCGAAGTGGTCTGTCCATAGTTTGGTCTTTTGTCTATTATGTGTTATGTGTCATTTTTTTGTTCCATTATCATAATGGAAAAAGCACAGAAGTAGGCTTAAGCAAAGAAAATTCAATGATGAGTGTAAAAACCTTCCCTTTACCAGTTATAGGGTCGTCAGCTGCGCTGTCTCAGCGTCGATCAATTAAAAAGTAAATAAGAAAACGACCATCGAGATGTTTTCATGCGAATATCCCCGAGCTGTCATCTTTCACAACCATGATCAATAATTACTAAAGGCACTCAGTGCTTGCCACGAATCATATCAGTGTACAATCGAGTGCCAAAATTTATTTGTCTCATATAATCTTTTTCTAAATGTTTACATATTTAATTAGTTTACATAGATTATCTAGAATCTAGCATCAATTCCAACTGGCCCTGGAAAAGTGCTAATGTATAAGTTGTACAATTAATGATTTTAATAAAGATGTATTTTTTAGTTTTATTTGTAAAAATACTTAACATGAATGACATATTAAAGTGCACTTCGTGGGAAAATATCTGATAAATGTATATAGAAATAAAATAAATTGAAACTTCTGCAGGATTTTTTTAAAAATCGATGATATTAGTAATGAATATATAAACACTTGGATCAATGATAAAAATTTTAGAGATAATATAGGTATAACTGGCACAACTATGAGGCACATAATCTGATAATCATATTACGGAAGATTAGCTGCTTATAAATTAAATATAAAAAGAGAGAAAGTAGTAAGGATCACGGCGAGTCCTCCTCTAGTGACAGAAAAATTGCACAAGTCATTACGACAACAGCATGCCTTATCCTGCTTGTTTCCTGAGCAGCCTTCTTTCTTAAATAAGTTATATTAGCTAGAGAAATCTATATAGGCTAGCTAAGTTTGTCATTGTACAATCTTCAACTATTCACTACGAAAATAAGTACTGAGACAATGTTACCTGTACAGAAAATATATGAATAAAGAAAATTTTAAGGAAAGATACCGCGTTTATTATCTTGAATTGTATCATGTTAAAGTTACCAAACAGATTATAATCTAAGGAACGTTGAATAGCTCATGTCCTTAAAGTCAATCTTGTTCGTTTGTGAATGGTTATCACTTAAAACAGTGCGTTCAAGAAAATATTCCTCATAAAAAAGAGGATTATTGGACGTTCCTATTTATTATTTAATAAACATGTTGCAAATATTTCATATAAGATCTATAGTAATTGATCAGTAATCTAAAAATTGGCAGCTCTTTTTAGTAAATTGCGTTCCTATATGCAAAATTCTGTCTAAAAACTAGCAAATAAGATGTCTGTGATGGTCGTTAACAAGAGTAATAAAACTAAGTGTTTAAATCAATTCAAATTTTTTATTATAAGGGAATCTAACACCTACAAATTTAAAAATTTCCGAGAAGCAAATTGGATAAAACTAATCATGAACGTCAAATAGCTTCAGGCTATATTTTGAAGAACATTTAAAGGAAAATCTATAGTTGTAATTAATAAACCGACTTCTCTTTATTTAATTTTTATCAATGCATATAAATTTAAAACTTTTAATGACTAAGGTTGTTAAAATGAAGCAAAACATAAATAGAAGAGAGAAAGAATTAGAGGAAAATTTTAAATGCTCACTTTACAAAAATTAGGATCTCCACAGCTGCGACTTTCAATCCAGGTGACATCGCCATTGTAATCGCGTTGTTCCAATAAACTTTTAAAACAAAACTGAGACTCGATGGGACAATCGACCTGTTTATAAATAATCTTTCTTGATCTAGCTTCATCTCTTATACCTTAGTGTGTTTTCTTTGTACTGAATTAACTTTATAATATAATCATCTTTACAAAAACTCCAACCCAATAGTGCATTCCATTCTTGACAATATTCGTGCTCGTGTAATCATAACATCGGATGGCGTAGGTTAGAGGAATGACGAGAAGTAAGATTGAATTGAATTGCATGGCAAAAAACGTTTTTCTGTAGTCACATATTATTTTAAAATAGTTTTTCCTATCTCAATAGTTGAAATGGCGAAAAAGTGTAGTGAAAATTTAATGAAGTACATTTTTAGACTTTTAAATTAAGTCAGACTAAGGAATTAAATGTTCTTTATACTATGTAGTATAAATAATAATATATCACACTTAGATATTAGGACTGGCATTTGTGTCAAAAATGAGGATTCACGAGTCGAAAAATATTATTAGTTAATCAGTATTGGCATCTATATTTCGTATCTTGGCTAATACGTTATGTCAAATGCTTCTAGGCTCAGAAAAATAATAGTTTCGCAAATCTAATTTTGTTAAAAGTAGCATCTCAGTTATAACTAGAGTTACTTTCCTGTGATATATGGTTTGCATAGATTAAAATTTCATGTTTAAAAAATACTATAGCAATAACCCTATTTTATACCCTATTTATGTATTTGAAGACAGGTTTTAGATTGTATATTATCTGCGTCAAACACTTGTTGAAATTATTCATTCACCGAATATAAATAAGGGACGAATTTTTTGGACCTGAGTAATTTTCCTTCTGTAGTAGTTTCTTCAATAGTAAATAAGATGAACAAAAAAACTATATGTATGTGAATGGAAAAGGACCTCATATAACCAGAAAATGTCAGTTATAGAACAGCTGATATGCTTACAAAATAAATGTGTACATATAATACTGGGGTTAAGGTGTTATTTCAAAAATCATTAAAAATTAAACTAGTTCTAAATCATATTAAGCATCAAGACTAGACAGACGTTAGTTTGAATTCACAAGTCAATTTGTTGAAAGCCGGCTGAACAAATACCTCCTCTTCCCGTATTTACTAATGCGAAATAGGGTTCCAGAGATTTTGCCGCAAATTTGGTTATCATAGAACATCTGCTAAAGCGTTGAACTTTGGAATAATAATGCATGTATAGAGTGAAAAAGTATAATAAGATTTAGTTTTCAATTGTCACTATAACTATAAAAGATTACCAACATTAAGGTAAATAGGAAGTGAAGATTTATGGGAGAAAAAGCGCAATATTGGAATCTTTTAACAACTACATTTTATAGTTGGCGTACTCTCAACAAACACGAACAACACTGCCAATATTTGCCATCGCTGAAGGAGAAAAACCTTTCAATATGCTTCCGTTGTCCTTAGATTATACTGATATGAAAGCAGAACAAAATCTATGAAGACGTATTAAGTTGCTATTGGTCATTTCATGCAAATTTCTACTCACTTTTTTTACCTGAGCAACAATTGATATTGATAATTCTCACACCACTTTAGTTCTGTATATACTGAGGCATGACTAATGCAAAAATTACAAGTTTTCTTTCGGGTGTTTCATAGTGGCAAACACTAGGCTTACTCAACATTCCGTATTTATCCTGTGACTATTTTGTATGAAGTACATAGTTTATATGCATGAAAGTGGGAAAGATAAATCATAAAAATTTATTAGATGACAACTCGTTAACTGCGATTAAATAAGGACGCTATATTTTGTAGAACTATCTTGACTATTAATATGATGCTTAAGGTATGCACAACATGCAATTTACAAGTCATAAAAGCTATACACACAAAATCCGTCAAATATCGTAGCCTTAGTAGCTTGTGATACTAAAGAGATAAAGTTGGAATTTATTATGTAAATTCGCCTCTAAACACAGAATCGTGATTAATACCCTTCAAGAGGATGTAGCATTCAAGTAGATAAAATTTCAAGCGAATGGGCACACAGCGTAATACACAGATCATGTGCACGAGGCGCAAAACTAATCGAAAATGAAGATAAGAAAGTACTATGTATAACTAATCCAACCTTTTTTTAGGCTTATATATTTACAGTAGCTATTCCAACATCAATCTCATTTTTTGATGGACAAAAAAATTTCATCGTTACCTTACAATGAAAAATAATTTATCATAAATGTTACACTTCATAAATAAGTTGAAGGCACTGAAGCTCTAAAACACTCAAGCAAATGCTTAGCCATGACGGGATTGCACACTGGAAAGGTAATTTAATAATACTCAGCCAACTCAAGTGTTACACCGTCACTCAGCCGCAATCCTGAGATGGAAAATATAAAACAATCAATACAAGAGAATCAGTAAGTATAAACAAATATCTCCTAAAAGTACTCTTCATGTGTGCAAAAGTAAAACTACAATTTTCAAGTGTCTTAAACACCTAAAAATTCCCACTAATAAGTTATTCAATGCGTAATTAATTTATTAAATAAGGATATGTTAATTGTAAACATTAGTACCCATCAAATTCGGTAATTTGACTAGTAAGATGCGGTTTTAATAATGTAAAACGTAAACAGATTATAAAAACTAAAATGAGATACATATGGATTATCTATACGACGTATTTAGTTTTTATGAACGAATATTTCTCTATTGAATGGACATCGCATAGTATCAGCAGAATTATAGCTATTTATAAAAATCCCCTCCTAAGAAACAATGTTTCACTAGTGAAAGAAATACAATATAAGCCTTATATCTTACATTATGCTAATTTAAACAAAACATCAACTAAGCTAAGGTGATAATGAAACAACTATATTCTCCAAAAGAACTACAGCAATCGGCATACTTGCTGAAGGTGTAAGCAGCTGGGAAGAGAAAGGGTTTCCAGTGCAAAGTCGCAATAAACAAACGATCGGAGATCAAATGGATGAAGGTACGTGCCCATCATAATCAGTTGGTTCTGTTGTAACAGCATAATGCAAAATCATACAAAAATTTTTTTAATGAATTGAACCTAGAACTAAGAATGGAAAAGCTTTTTTAAATAAGCATAATGGCATACCTGATCCTCACTGGCTTCTCCTGCTACAGCTGCTCTCTCATTTAACCGCTTTTGAACCATAACAAGAAGATCTGCATCAATTGCACGTTCCTCAAAGTCGTCCGAAGGAGCATAATGCTGCAGAATAGCGATCACCTAAATAAAGTATACTATGATGAGATTTGTAAAAGCTTTTCTATTTTATAATCAATTTATGTTAATTTAAAGCTGTTTCAAGACAAAAACCTGATACTATATAAAGTAAGGTATTGGGCATTTCAAACAGTATATAGGAAGTAAACTAACTTGACGAGGTTTTAGCTTGCTAGTCATCTCTCCACAGAGAGTATCAAGATTTGATTCATCTTTTCTACTCTGAAATATTCTGCTAAAAGTAATAATTCAGTAAATAAAGCATAAATAATAACTAGTAATAACCCAAATATGTGCTCTATGGAAGTTCATTTTAAAGTGAATTCCAGTGAAACATCTAAGTATGCGAAGAAAGTTAATCTACTGTAATTAATTTAACGAAAACGATGTTCTTCTACATAAAACTAGTCAGCTCTCAATTAATGTTATACACAACAATTGAATATATAAGAAGAGAAAGCTTCTACACTTCCAAATATCATTTGAATGTATTAGGCTATTGCAAAAACAATGGTGGTTTTTGTTATTTCAAATTTTGGCGCTTATATTGGTTTGAATTTTTATTTAACTATTATTATGTAGTGTACCATTTTAAAGCACGAAATTCGCTCTCTCCATTCATGCTAGTGGTTTCACTTTCACTGTTTATTTGTATTTATTTTAAGCTGTCAAATTAAGAATGAAAAAAAGCGAATTCGAGCGATTTTTTGTGTGAGCTCAAAATGGGATGTAAAGTAGCAGAAACTGCTGGCAATATTAACCAAATACTTGACGAGGGGAACCGTAAACGAACGTACAGCTCAACATTAGTTTCGAAGATTTCGTAATGGAGATGTGAGCCTTGAAAATTAGGAAAGTCGCTGACATCCTTTGATGATTGACGACAGCCAACTGAGGGTCATTGTTGAAACGGACGCATGCAAAACCAGTTAAGAGGTTGCAAAAGAACTAAATGTTGATGATCCAATAGTTGCTCAACATTTGCACCAAATTGGGGAATTAAAAAAGCTCGGCAAATGGGTGCTGCACGAACTGAAGGAAAGTCGGAAAAACCGCAGTTACGAAATCTACTTTGCGTTTCTTTGGCGCAAGAAAATTGATTTATTTCTGGATCATATTGCGACATCTGACAAAAAACTGATTCTATACGAAAACTAACGGCGTTCCGCCCAGTGGCTGAACCAAAATAAAGCTCCAAAACACTTCCCCAAACCGAATCTGCACCAAAAGAAGGCTATGGTCGCTGTTTGGTGGTCGGCAGGTGGAGTCATCCACTACAACTTCTTGGATCCTGGCGAAACCATCACTATGGAGCAGTACTGCCACGAAATCGGCAAAATGCACTAAGAGCAACAACGTTTACGTCCAGCACTGCTCAATCGAAAAGGACCAATCTTTCTCTATGACAATGACCGACCACATGTTTCACAAATGACTCTGCAGAAATTGAACGAACTGGCCTACGAATCTCTACCTTACCCAGATCACTCATCAGATTTCTCTCCGACCGACTACCACTTTTTCAAGCATATCGACAACATCTTGCAAGAGGTTTTCGACAACCAAGCAGCAACTAAAAATGCCTTCGAAGAATTCATCGCTTCAGAATTCTATGCTAGCGAAATAAATAGACTTGTTCCCTATTGAGAAAAATGCGTAGATTCTAATGGTTCTTATTTCCATTAATATATATTATTATAAGCTGAGATATACTACTTTAAATTTGAAGGTTAAAACCCGCCATTACTTTTGCACCAACCTAATACAAACACTAGTTTTAAAAAAGAAAAATATCTCACTTGTAACAAATGACAAGCCTGAACAAGTGGATCAAGAGCATCTCGATGCATACCTAAACGCTTTGAATGCAACCAAGATTGAATTTCTGTGACATTGTGCCTGGAAAAAGCAGGAATATTTCAGAACTTCATAGCTACAACTGACAACATACTTTATCTGGATAGCTTTTTCAAAGTTGCAAAGCTCTTTGCGGAACATAAGGTGATTTAATGATAAAGCGCAAATCCAGTTAGCCATCTGTCCAAAAACCTGCCCCATCAGGACGTGATCTGCACCATACACATCCAGTTTATCATAGATGAAGTTTAGCTGAAACTCAAAATAGTGAATGGAAGAACTGAGATATATCAGTAAAAAACCAATTCGATCTAAACTTAAACAAATGAAAATTTATATTATAGCAGAAACGTTTGAAATTGTCTAGCGATAACGATACTAGCAATATTACAGTAACTTTATAATGACTATCTTAGAAAAGGATTACGAGCGAAATTGATATTTGAACAAAAACGTACAAAATGTAGAAGATCGTCTAGACCCTTTCTTGATGTGTCTCGACTAGTCTGTCTACTAAGCTGCTGTTTCCCATTAATAGCTACGAGATCACTACTGCTTTCATGTTGGAGAATTCCCGGAACTTAAAACGTGAATAATAAAATATGCACCAAAATATAATAAAATAGCATATTATATGAATCTAAGAAAAACTTCGAAACATATTTTAACTATTTAAATAATTACTTCTAACCTATTTTTGGACTAAGCACCGGCTCGATTGCTTTTTTCATCAGGATTTGATAGCATTCCTCTACACGAAGTTTCAGTTGTTCACGAATTGGGGCTACATCAAATGATTGCATGCGGTGACTATGCTGCTTTTCCGTGTTTCTACTAGTCCATTCCTTAAATTTCTTTAATACGAAACGACATCAAGAAGGTAAAAAAAAAACAGCCCCTGAATACTAACCATTTCAGCCTTCTCCCCACTATACTGTCTCAGTAGATTAAATAATTTCCAAGTATTCACTAACCATAGTGATAGTATATCCATATCATGTGAACGCTAAAAATAAGAAGATCCCATTAATTAAAAGACCCAAAAAATTGCACTTTTAACTATTATAAAACTAAGAAAAATAAGTAATTTACTAACCGAGATAGTATCTTTAAGCATGATGTGTACTGTTGTAAAAAGACCAGTAAGAGCTGTTTCATCTTTCGTGTGATCATGAAAACGGAACGCTGTGAGTAATAGATAGGCTGGGAACGACTTGGTTAAGAGACGAGCATGACGTGGTTTGAGATCTAAAACAGATATTTACGCAATTTCATGGATGACTAAACACTATTTTTTTTCTGAGTGATGAAATCTATATAATCCCTATTAATAGCTATCAATTCGCACAAAATCTAAAGTGTTCATTTCTTGTAAATTAAAGTATTGGGTTTTCCTAACAATCTACAGCAATCATGAAGATTAATCACTTCATGGTTTTCGTAGTGTCAAATTAGATTAAACAGCAGAGAGAGCGGATAAATTTAATATAGTATTCATTATTATATTCTAAATAACATCCGTAAATTGTTACTCGCAATGAAACTTTAGAAGAAGAGAGAGCATTTAGAGGTATAAACTATATTTTATAAATGTCATGATGTTATAGATTTCTAAAGGTTCTTTAACTTAGTAACGGGATTCTACCAATATTTTGATGAAAAATAATCATGAATTTTCATTTTTAATGTGGATAATTTTTAGTGTTTGTAATTTCAACGTTACCCAGCACAATATAATAAATTTGTACTTAGAAATGGTAGAACAATATTTCTAAATTTTGTGTAATCTATAACTGCACCAAATATTACGATTAAAACACATTTTTAATATCATCTGTAGTCATTACTTTCTCATAAGAAGAAATGAATCGCTCACCGCAAATAATTATTCGTGCAAACTCAGGAACGTTGAAAACCTCCAGAAGAGCTGAATGCTCCATTCCCTCTTTGGATAGTGTTTCCAACCGAATAATTTCCGAATCTGATGTGTTGTCTGAAAAAATATTATAAAGTGAGATATCACGATTAATAATAGTTTACATTACACGGTTTATTAGGGATAAGTGAGAACCAAGATCGTATATAAATTGGTTAGAAAGCAGTTCTAAGGCCATAAATAATTCGGAACTCGTGGATTCTCACAATTTAGACAAAATAATCAAATATATTATCACTAAGAATTATAATTAGTGTTAAAACAAAGTCAAGTGTTTGAGAAGTTCAAAAACATATCAAACTACATTAAAATATCTACATTATTCAATCCTATATGAGGATGGAGACAAATAACACAATTTAACAAAATTAATTTAATTTCTTCGAATTGATAATTAACCACATTGCGCTTCAGATATAGAAAAACATTTTTATAAAGGAAATTTACGAGGATAATTAAAATTACATACCAAGTGAAAATCCTAGTACGCCTGTATATCCTCTTAGCTGAGCGCGCGCCTCCGCCAATTCCTCAGATTTTCGGCTAAGCTTGTCATTCAGAGACTGAAAACAATCACTCATTAGACATATATTAGAACGTATTTGCAAACAAATAACTATTAAGTTTTGTTCCTTGTATTTTTTAAGAACTTATGCACCAGACTAACACTTAAAAGTGACATTTAAGTGAAATTAATTTGACATGATAGAAAAAAATACAAGCAGGAGAATATATTCTAAACGATTATTGGAAAAAACAGTCTATATAAACGAAAAATAAATAAATATATCAAGTCACCACAATATTCATTGTCTAAACAACTCAATTTATTACAAATTTTACAAATTTCTAATATGACTTACCAAATTCTCAGCAGCCAAATGATTAAGCTGTCCATGTACTCCTCGTACAGCTTCCTCTACCGAATAGTCTGACGGTCTCTGAAAGAGAAATAAGTACTAAATGAATAGGTACTAATACTAAAATAAATTAATGAACCAATAGCCATAAAACACATTTTCATAAACCTAGAGTAAATATTCTCCTTTTACTTACCTTACTTTCATGGCTACTACTCTGCACATCCTCATCATCAAAATCATAGTATGTCATACAGTAATAATCAGGAGGTCGATTCATGATTGTGTCAACCATATTAAATATTACAGCTGGTTTTATGAAGGTACACCATTAAAAACTGTAGATATTTAAGAATAAAATTATAAAAATACGTGTGGCTCATTGCACAATAATTACTATCTAATAATAATCAAATTAATATGCATTTTTGCATGACGAATTGGATAAATATGGCAAAACAGCCGCAAAAGGCCTGCGGCTTAAATAC
Source organism: Heterorhabditis bacteriophora (assembly GCA_964036235.1). Classification (NCBI taxonomy): domain Eukaryota; kingdom Metazoa; phylum Nematoda; class Chromadorea; order Rhabditida; family Heterorhabditidae; genus Heterorhabditis; species Heterorhabditis bacteriophora. The sequence goes on along the minus strand of OZ038426.1, from coordinate 4,744,903 downwards.
AATCAATGAAACAATTTGTCAAAATGCGACTGCAATAAAAATATAGTAACTAGAATAATTCTTGAATATTAAAAAAACGAAAACGTAAAAAAGCAGATGTTTAAACAGCTAAAACCACCTATGATCTTAAATGGAAATGTGGATTAATCTCAGCTGTTTCAGGGAACAAATAATAACCAGAAAACTAATATAAAATAGGATATTCCTCCATTTAAATGATTGATTTTACTTAGTTAAGTAGCAACTACTAAGTATAAATGAATTTTTTTTAACAGTGGAAAAGTAAGCTGTTCAATTGTTAATATATTCCAAATTCGAGATGATCTTTACACATATAAAACAACTATCCATGGTAGTACGAAATCGCATAATGAGGTCGGATTATCTATGACAAAGAACCAGTATAAAGGAAAATTACCCCAGCGGAAATAGATATAATAGGAAACCGCGGTTAACATAAATTAACACAATTAGTTTAAGAACACAAAGATTAATTAAGAATGTGGTTTTTAAATACCTATGAAATATATAAATTTAACACATTGTAATGGTGTTTGAAGGCTTGAATACTACGATTATCTCCATAGAAACTAGAGGTCGATTAAGACCAACCAGACCCAGCAAGCGTCAAATCCCGCATTAACAGTCAATGTAATTACTAAGCAATAACATATAGTTAAACTATAATGACAAATATAAAAAACAATTTTTCGTCTTATGCACATTTTAATAAGCTTCCAAGTTCGTACTACGAACTATCACGCGCTTTATCTTGCATGTTATCTTAAACAACAACGCACAATACTAAAACTAAAACCACTCAACATTTTAACAATTCTACCCGTTAAATAACTGAAATAAACACTGTCAAATAATAAATAACTCATATGATATTCTTAATAGTAATTTCAATAAGTCGGTAGTTGGAAAGTTACGTCAAATATCATATTAATAATTGAGTAAGTATGACTACTATATTTTAAATGTATAAGAAAATAACCAGCGGTGAGTAGCATAAAGTTATTTGATTCTGTTCTCAATACCATTGCATCGTCAAAGATGTTATATAAGCCACAATTTAATGGATAGAAGTAGGGTGATTCTAACCAAGACTGGCCAATTAAAACTAATTTACTATAAGGCAAATGGAAGTAGCTTCATGATACCTAAGAAATGAGTACGACAAAGTTTGAAAAGTTAAAGCAATCAATGTGTGGGGTGATTGATTACGAATATATAAAACGTCTTAAACGATGGAGAACGGGTCTTAGCGCTAGGTACATTGGCGAACTGTTGACTAAATAAATAATAGTTTCGCATCTAATATTACAAAATGATTAAAGAACGAAAAAAATTTATATGGAAAACTGCATAATTTTGCTAGCACCGAGGATCGTAAAACTATTGTGTGTCTAACTATAAACAGTGGCCGGTTAATCGTATATTGTGCCAGCTGCGCAGCCGTATGTCATCTATAAGAATGGAGCAGAAGAGGGATGATAAAATAACACTTTCAGCTGTATTATTTAATGAGACCAATGGGAAGGCAACACAGCTAGGTACGCAATCTTATCGATTTGTGCAACAAACATGAAATTTCAGAGTCCCAAGGCCAACAATGATAATAATATAGAATTATCAAAAAAGTTGTTTTCGTATACAGAGTAATGACAATTTTGCAAGAAAATCTTTGAACCTCAACGAAACTAAAGATTATCTAAAAATGCAATTATCAAGCAATGTTGTAACAAGTAGTTAAAACAAGTCTGTCTATTGTAACTGAAAATATAGTGAAGATACGTCGTTGTCGTGGTTTAGTTCAATTAGAAAAAATTATGAATAGAAGGTACAAAACTGTGGATGGAAATAGTGATATAAACTGAAGATAAAGAAAATATGATTTTTAAATAGTTCATCCTTTGAGCAATAAATGATTTGTTATCTATGAAGCAAAATAAAACTGCAAACCAGCGATTAAAATCACCATAAAAGTAGATAAATCCAATTATCTCTGAATAAAAATAATCACTCAAGACAGAAGAATTATGTGTATTGCTTACGTCATTCACTGAAAAATGAACATTTGACTAATACGTAATCATTTGCATGGAGGTTTTACGACGACCGCTGAGCTGAACCAGATAGCGTAACGAAAGAATGCCTCATTATATCAATTATGAATAAAATGAACGATACTATTACAAAAAACACAAACTAGTCGGTAAATACGACTTCAATATTGATGGACACTATAAGACATGATTCATCCATGCTCTTAGCAAAAAAGTGGAGAATGCTTTGATATCTAATCATGACATCATATTTATAGTCAACAATAACACTAAAAAATTGCTAAGATTATGTCAGAAGAAATATGCGTGCCAATATTAAGTCTGGAAAACCCACTATTTCAAAATAATCAACGTTGGTAGTCCAATACTACGAGCTGCAATCTATTCAGTAACAAGCAAACATAATTTTTAGAAACAAACTATCCCCGTTTATGTATACAGATCAAGAAAAGAATTAATGGAACAAAAAAAGCAGTGATATGGAATACCCTAGTGAATATATTTATACTTTGGAAACCTAAAAAAGGTAGGCGGAGCATGAGTAATGGACTCACAAATAACGGAGTAGTTTCACTTAATCTCTTCTCAAGTTTTTCAATTTCCTTGTTACGTTCAGTGACAACGCGATTGAGATTACTGGAAATAATTTAACAACAACAATGATACCACCTATCCAGAATATAATTGAACTATCGGCACATGTGTTAAATGAAGTCATAAGCTGCATCTGCTAATGAATAGAAGTTCAATAAACATCACCTAAATTCTAACTCACTCAGCAAGTGCCTTTAACTGTCTACATTGCCTTTCAAGACATAGTTCTTCATCTAAATCTGCACTACCATCATCAGAATGAGTAGCACTCCAATGTCCCGAATCTGGTCGTGGTGATCCACCAGCTTGTCCTGATTGTCGTTCAAATCGACTAGTTAACATGGCACGTAGTTCTGCGGACTCTTCACGACGTCTTTAAGATTTTATCCGAAGTTTTGTAAACGGTAATTATGATGTCACAAATATTTTAGGAAGAAAATAAAAATACTAACCTTTCATTGTCCTCAATAATCTTATCGAAAACTGATTTAATGTCCACATTTTCAAGACCATTATCGACTTTTTCAGCCACCATTCTCTCCATGTCCACCTTCATACGAGCATAGGCCGTTTCCAATTCCTATGAATAATTTCCTATTAGCAGTTCGTAATGCATTCCATTGAAACTATTCGTTTCCTTCTTTAGTAACCTAGTGAACTAACCTGTAACTTATGTGTCTCAAAAGCACGTAAAGATGTTCTCTTATCAAGTGACTCAACCAATGAACTAGCCTCTATTGCATTTATCATCCTTTCATTCTCTCTCTGGTACTGCTCAATCCTAAACATGACTAACTCCAATTCCGTAAACAATTGTTAGCCTGATCATTAGTCTAAAAAAATAAAAAATAACTTCTTAGTATTGTTTTATACTGCATCCTAATTTTAAATTTGTCTATCAAGACAGTCACAAATGACATTTCTATATAAAAATAGAGAATTGCACTAACAGTAACATTAATATTACAATGTTCCAGCTAAGCTTGTCATTAATATAAGAAATGCTTAAAATTTTCTAGTCTTTTATGAAGATCCCACTCAATTTCTTTTACTCCATGAATGAGAATTTCATTAAATAATTTGACGTATGCTAATAATTTGGAACAATTCAAAATCAACTATCATTGAAGACAACAGAAGTGATGACCATTAAAGACATGGTTTTATCTCTGCTATTATGGTCGTTTAATATACCAAAACCACTATATCATGCTAGATTATCTAATTAAATACTATAATTTTCGATTAAAAAATTGTCTTCCCTACTTTTTCTAAATTAAGCATTTTACGTGGGTCATAGATTATGCTAGTTTATGTAAATTATACTACACATACTTCATTCTTAGCTCATTGATTATCTGCTGTTGTCTCAGAATAAGCGCTATCTCGTCCAAATCACCAGAACCCGCTCCCAGTGACACTGACAGTCCATCGAAGCTCGACTGACCAAATGAAGTGACAGAAGATTTATCTTTAAAAAAAAGGTAAAACTTTAATCCACGCTAACTTCCTCACTAAAAACTAATAAAATTTAAAACAAGGTATTAACAATGCCATCAGACCATTCTGTCGCATACTGCCATTTCTACTGAAGGCAGGAGACGCCAATAGATTAGCATTTTGGAAAAGTTGCTCACGCATTAGAGTCATTTCATGTTCTGCCACAATACGCCGTTCGTTTTCTGAAAGAACGGTTTAAAAAACAGAAAGATAAAGTCCAGTTAGAGATCACCAAAGAAAAAATTACACTAGCATTCAATATTAGTAATTTGTTTATTTATTGTATTTAACCTTGTACTTACCCAAACGAATGGATGACTGTAAAAGTCTATTTTCTTCCTCTAATTTTGTATTCACTGCAGTAATGGCCGAAATTTCCTCAGATAAATCACTAATTAATCTTGAATCTTCTGCCTTTAGCTAAAAAATAAATAAATAAACGAATGAAATATAATGGTCATTGTAGCAGCAATGTTTCTAATATCGTAAAAGAAAATACTAATCAGTAATTAATTTAAATAAATCAAATACGGATAAAATAATGAGAGCTAGTTATAATACTGTTGAAATTAAGAATTAACAGCTTAAAAAACATGACAATGAAGGATGGAGCGTGAAAAAATATAATATATTGTTAATACGCTATGATACTGGTCATATAGAGCTATAAACTAGGTAATTTTGATCTTAATACGATGCATTCAATTAGCTTTTGTTGTATAGCCATAAATGAAATACAGTTGAGAGCTCTGCATCATATAAATGCATCTTCCCTTTAAAATTAAATCATATGCTTACTATATAAGTGAAATATATGAACAGGTTCGCAAGATAACTAATGCCGGTCAGATTCTTAATAAGTTATAATTAAACTTCATTGATAATATTAGATACTAAAACTATATCCTTTTTTGTATAGTGAATTCACACTCACTTGTTCCATTCGACTACCCATATCTTGAATGCGAGTCTCTAATTCGCTTTTCTGAGCCTCTTTTACATCACATTCCGTTTCCAGCCGTTCAATCTCCATCTCTAATTCCTCTACACGAACTTTCACTGATATAAGACCCAACCTAAACACATGCTTTTTAAAGCGACGTAATTGTGTATATGTTTATATAAAATGAAAAGTAGGAATTTTAAGTTCTCTCTGCATTTTACTACGTGAAGTTTTTTTGTATTCAGTTGTGGTTGCAACATTAAATTGAAAATTTTAAAGGTGGGATAAAATAAAAATTAAGTTAAAAATAAAACTATAAGAGCAAGACTTTAAACCATACACACACTAACAGTTTTACTCCCAAAAATAACCGCCATAATTTTTGATACTAACTAGAACGTGATAATTGATCTTGATAATAAATATATGTTGCTTTTTTTTATTTTGCTCTAAGAAGTAATTTTATTCATTGACTAATACTCCAAATAAACATTTTCCCTCATTAACTTAATTCTACAATAACTAGCATTATGCAAACGACTTTTATATTTACTATTTATAATATCTGTTTGATTCATATCTATTGATACTATCTACTAAATTTTTTAAGTACATCTGATCGTTATATTTTTGCAGTGAATACGTCCTTATAAGTGATTAACGTGTGGAACAGGAACTTTTGTGCAAGTATACCGCTCAAAACAATAAGGATTGAGCAATAAATTTTTCATTATACTTTGCATCGTTGCGAAAATTATCAGTAAAGTCAATGATAATTATTGAAATAAAGAACCCATTGATCCTAAATGACTGAGAGATGTTTTCAAGATTACTATAAGGTAAAAATTTTAAAGTATTATAATTTGTACCAAATGCAATAGAAATTATAGCTAGTGATTTTCCTTAAACGTTTTAGTCTTATTCTTAAAAATCTCCCCGTGAGAGATGGCAATAATACCAAGAAGTACCATGGTTCTGATTTCCATCATATCTGCAAAAGCTACCACGATCTGGTACATTAGTTATATCAATTGCACCAACAGACTATTTCCAGTTTTAATTCAAATAAAAAGTTTTTTTATAAAGTAAAGAATTTTCAAACACAAATCCCATCCTATAGATCAGATTTTAGCTTCTACATTACCTTTACAGTAGATTCCTTCTTATTTTCTAACATTAAAATATATAAGATCTTCATTTTAGCATAATCGTCGTTTTAATTGGAAAGAGATTCTAATTTTTTCCTTATATTTTGAAAATATAATTTAAAAACACCTTTCTGTCTCTAGCGCTGCCATCTCAGCGCGCATAATATCTATTTTGGATAGCAGGCAAGAACGTTCCGCGACCTGAAAAACGTTAAGAACAAAAAATAATCTAGTAGAATATAATTTTAAAAGTTTAGATAATTTTGTAAATGAAAATGCCACAAATAAACACATAGAAAGAGTACAAAATTGTAATAAAAATAATAAATAAGTAGTTACTGCTTTCAAAGTAAGAACGAAAGATGCAATCATAAATGGGTCTATTTTGCCTCTATCGGCTCATTTTTCGTAAAGGCTATCTAGAAGCCATCGTAGATACTTGAAGATTAATTGCGTTATTGAGTAAAAGCATAAGAACGGATTTTTAAGAATCCAGGGATTGGGTAAAATTCATTTGGTTAATTATTATAGAATTTTAAATGTAGAAACAATTTTTCCATATAAAATATAGATCAAGGGGGGGGGGGGGGGAGGAGAGAGGAATGATCATTGCTGTAGGAAATAAAGTGATTCTTTGTATCCATTGCATAAACGCAAAGAGTAGTCTTTTGAGAGCACGCGACCCATGCCGTTAGTGTGAATAATATACACATATTCTGCCTTTCTCTCTATTTTGATTTTTATACCGAGCCATTTTACATAAAAACTTACGACGACATCAAGTTTCATCTGTAATTCAATGATCTTATTTTCAAGACCAGTGTTTTGCTTCTGTAAATGTCCTACAGAACGAGCTTCTATCTGAAAATAATTTTAAGAATATAAAATTCTTTCATGAGATCAAGAACCATATTTAGTAATAAATATAATATAAACGTTGACAAATGGTTAAATCATATTAAAAACACACCCTCAGTTCTCTTAGTCGTCGTTTAGCCAACCATCTACGAACACAAGATTGCGCTTTGATGATATTATGATCGCGCTTAATTTGTTCTCTACGAACAAGATAACCACGCCAGTGCTTTTGAATTATAACAGCCGATTTTTCGTAGCGTATCTGTAATTTTTTTGTTATTTTTCTATATTTTGAAAAACTACAGTTACATACCCTATCAATATATCGCCGAATTTGCACTCCACGAAATCGAGCCTGAAGGGCAATAAGTGCCTTGCGGAAATTGCGATATTTTTGCTCTGCGATGTGTCTCCTACAAAAACCTTTTTAACGATGAAAGAAATGAAGTTACTATGAAATCTTATTTTAATACTGGACTGACCTGAAAGCAGTTTGAATAATTATAGCAGCTCTATGCATTTGTAGGTACTTAAGACGCCGATATACCAGGAATGCACGCGTAACAGCCTGTAATAACGATTAAATTCATACTTATATGAGCTACTTTCAATAGCTAAATCTGACGAAAGTAAGGAATTACTTCATTTAAAAGACTAATTTAATTCGATTGTGATCCTACGTCCACCGTTACGCCGATAAGAACAATATACAATAAAATTCCTTTAAAGCCTTTAAGTAAAGGTAAAATTATCGATATTAGCATCAAATAAATGCATAGCCCTTCTCTCCATTGTGATTTAGAACTATCGTAACAAGGGAATACGCATCACAAAAAGAAGTCTCTAACAAAAACTGTCCAGGACATCAACTCTATGCCAAGTAGTAAACTCCATTATTCCCTCTGGGACCTCGAATGCCCTCATCAATCGCGCACTCGACTTTTTAGATACCAGGACGCATGTCTGTCATATAATTCAATACACCAACAACGATAACAGCCCGATTCAAGAAAAATGATAAAATCTATGTAAATGTATTAATGAAACTAAAAATTCTATTTTTCTTTAATTAAGCTGGGAATTCGTTTCTATGCTATAAAATAGATTTAAACTCAACATATAACGGGACAAATTAATATACACTAATTGGTTAATCATTATGGTGCTAGTGCCATAACCACCCAACGCTAGTAAAGAAGCCAAAGGTGTTTAGAGGTAAAATCTCTCATCCAATAAGCATATATAACTCTTAACGGTTAAACTATTTTAGACTTAACTGCATGATACAACATTGAAAAATGTGTATTTCTTTTAAAATCTGAATTTGCAACCTATTGATAAATAGCTTTTTGAAAAAAAAGAATGTAGACAAATTAAATATATACATAATTTTGTGAGTAAATTATATCTCAAATCCACCTGTATAATTTTGATATTCTGCAAAATCATTCTGTACTTCCTATGAGCAATGAAACCACGCCAGATAGCTTGGATCCGAGTTGCTGATGTATTAAGAGTTTCTATACGAATTCGTTCTAAAACAGCAACTTGTCCAGTACGGAAAAATATCTTTGTTCTACCAAGTGCGAATTTGCCTTCCTAAAGAAAAAATACCACTAAAATATTATTTTAATAATCTCAATAAGTCTTAAATAACCGTAATTCATTTACTTAAAATATTACACACCTCTAATGTTTTAGCACATGCTTTTTCGGCGAATAGTTTTGAATTATCTTTCCATAAGGCTTTACCTTCTGGGTATAGAACACGATAGCGCCGACTGAATTCCTCATACAGCCATCTACAAAAGCAAATATAATCTACAAGAGAATAATATAAAAAAAGAAAAAGCTTTTAAAGAATGGGACCTAGAAGGAAATCCAGCTGCAGAAATACGCACTGTTTCCAGTACACCACATGCTCGTAATTGTTGAATGGCACGATTCGGTTCAAAACAGTACCTTAAAAAATCATTGTATATAATTCTTCAAATTTCAATAAATTGAAAGTGAACCTTTCTTTAATATCATTTGGCTTGATACACCGAACATAATGTGGACGAGTCGTACAGAGCACAGACATTAGCTCTCGCAATGAATCACGAAACTAAAGTGACTATTGTTACAATAATTTTCAATCACTATTTAAAATCTAAAATGAAACAGACCTGACTGGATACCGTTTTTTTCACTATCCGTTTGCCCATAACATTTGAATCTGTTAGAATATTTGGACCAAGAATTTCACGCAAGAAGGAAAACTAAAATTGTTGCATAGGTATCTTATGAATATATACTGTGAATTTCTCAGTGAATATAGGAAATAGTATCATTATTCAATAGATTACATTTGTTTTATCCATTACTTCCAGCAGCTGCTCGCTAACTGTATCTCTGTTCTTCTCAAGAAACCCATCAATACAATAAGATACCTAAAAAAAACTTCATAAAACCGCATAAACATAATAAGTCACATATAAAAATTAAACAAACATCGGCCGCGAAATGTTTTACGATAAAGTTACTGCTTCGAATGCGTGGCAATTGTAGTTGCTGATTTTTTTTAAGATGATTGCATGATGAAATCTGATTGAGCCAGGCATCATCAGATCCACGAACCACCTGACCGAATATACATTATTAATATCGAATCATATATATGTATATATACCCGTGAAAGCATAAATCTATATTACTTACCTTACACTGCTCATCAAGATAATCTATGAGCCCTGGGCGACCCTCAATAAGATCGATGGCAGGTTGATTATCGTGAAAATCTATACGTACCCACGAAATCTCTTCCCTCTCATATTCTTCTTGCTCTAATTTAAACACATGCTGAAAACTTAGTTGTGACAAACTAATTACTTATTAATGATATCAAAAGAGAAAAACTTGTATTAGCATTATTCCTTTGGACAAACCTGATTAAACTGCTGTTGTAACTTTTCATTTGCATAATTGATACAGAATTGCTCAAAACTATTGATTTCAAAAGTTTCAAACCTAAATAAAAACCATGAGTTCTACATTCTTGCAAGAATATTTAGCAGAAATCAAACTTTGTAGCCAAATACTGACTGACCCATAGATATCAAGTACTCCAATGAACTTGTCCACCTTTTTATTTCTTCTATTGGCTAACAAAGCTTCATTCACCCTCTCAACTAACCATTGAAATACATGTGAATACAACATTTTAGATAAAGCATCTCGTGATCTAATTGCCTGAAGATTTTTTCTATATTTCAAAAACACTTGTTTACATATGGCAATAGAAGTCAAAAATTAGAAAAGTTAATATATTCTCAACAAACTTCATTAATATCAAGAGGCTTCCTGACAACCTCGCCAGCCGCTCTTATCTCTCTTGCAGTCAACCATAATCTCAGCGCATCTTCATCAATCTCGTAAATTTCGTTAGAAAGTTTGTTAATCTCACTATTACTCGAAGCCTGAAAATTGATTATAAAGATACTAATACCATATACGAACAATCTTTATACATTAGACTAACATGTATAAACGATAACTTGCAAAAATCTTACTATAAATAAGCCCAGACTCCTGTAATGCCAACAAAAAGCAAAGATGTGGTTGATTATGACGAGCCTCATGTTACAGCTGTCCTTATTTTTAGCGTAAAATTACGAGTGCGCTATACGTTAATATTCGTATGACAACTGTTTTCATGTAATTATAATATCGTTGAAACATGATTTTTTTAAAGAACTGACCGAAATCCTAGTGTTACCATTATCGCAGGTAAACCGTATGTTACCTAGTACCAATATTCCAGCAAGTAACCGAAATACATTAAATTTCATTTGTTCGGAGAAACCAAGAAGCTCAAATGCCTAAACCAATTGTGTTATATTATTATAACACATGACGATTTATTGAAGAAAAGATTTAAATTAGTCAAATATACCTTGATAGTATTACTAAAATCGTTTTCATCATTAACACCAAGAATGTGACAGTTTCCACCTTGAGCAGTATACCAATAGGATTCACAAGAACCTTTAGAAACATCAAATATATTTAATTCGTTTAAATTTTAAAAAATAATAGAATAAACCTAAGAGATATACGTTTATTTTAAGCATTCTCACCCAATCCAAATTTTACCAACAATGGGTGATTTCGTGAAGCACACATTTGATAAAATACGTGGTAATTTCGCTCGTTTTGAGCCTAAACAGTAAAAAAATCTTAAAAACCAAGTGTAAATATATCAACTATCCAATCATCAAATCTTAACACTAGCATACATAACAGTCCCAACCTGAAATACAAGTCTGCTTTTTTCAAGTAAATAAGTCTTCATTTCAGCTCCTGATATAGCACATCGTTCATCAAAATTGATCTGAATAAATTTTCCGAAGCGCGAAGAGTTGTCATTCCTTAACAATGCTTAACCTCATAGTATAAACAATAAGCGAATAACTAAACTATTTTATACATGCCTAATAGTTTTTGCATTTCCAATAGCCTCCATTATGGGATTGGTAGCAAGAACCCTATCTTCTATCCCAGTTGAACCCTTCCGGCCACCAGCTATTGATGCAAAGTACCTTAAATGATAACTGGATAAATAATATTCTATGAAAAAAATATAAAGTACTAGCATTATATTAAGATACCTCATAACAAATTTTGCTGAAACAGTTTTCCCTGCCCCAGATTCTCCACTAACAATTACAGATTGACATTTTCCAAACTCAGCTAGATCGAAAAATGCCTACAATGCTTGTATTTATTTGTACTATATATATATATATATATATATATATCAAGCTAACCTCCTCCGCTACAGCGTAGATATGTGGGTCCAATTCACGAACCTGCTTACCAACACCACGATAAACCTAAAGCTCCCAACCTTTTACTTTTTTAAATCTATTAGCTTTAACTGGTACTGATATATAATGTTACAACGTTTCTTAACACTGGACGATATAAATAAAAGTCTATATTGAAACACAATATTTAACCTGTATCACTTCTTCTCCATATAGATGAGAACAATCTGCATAAGGATTAATAGCAACAAGTACAATACCACAGTAGGTGTAAATATTTTCACGCTCCACAAAACGGTAGTGTAAATTATGAAGAACTGAAAATAAACTATTCTGGTTAATTTTCTAAAATTATAAAAATTATGATAACATTAACAAATATACCAGCAGGCTCATGGAGATATGACAATGCAGTAAGATCATCTCTCCCAATTAAAATAGCTGGATTGCGAAGAAATGGTAGCTGAGCGGGAGATGAAATGGGAACATCAACAGTCTGGAAACCATTAGCTTCTTAAAAACTAAGTATTCTAAATAGTTGATTGCAGTAATTTAAGTCTGTTAGCAGATAGTAATTTCCAATAATAAAAAGAAAAACTATCACTAGATACCTCGCAATTATCAAGTCGTATTTTCACACTGCGGGTTGAAAAAGTAACATCATGGTCGAGTTCACCTCCAATCCAGACAAGTTCTGGATGTCTGTGCCAAACACGAGCACCTTTCTATATATTAAGGATAGTATACAATTCGACTGCGGCACAAATTAGAAGCAATGATATGTAGATTAAAAAATCAATTAATTTGGATAAAATATAACAAGTAAATACTTAAGTATGAGTGCGACAAACTTTATAATTTTCTAGCGGAAAGATATGGCCTCTGCCAAGTGTCCCTCCTTCATCAATTCCCATTCTATTCGATAATTAAAATGATAAATTTATGTCAATGCTCATAGAAAACATTGACTACCTAAAATTAATAAGCAAAAATTACACTACTTCCAAGGTATAAATTAAGTAAAAGTAGTAAAACAATACACCACTACATTTACAAAATAGACTAACTCAATTACTAGAAATACTGTCTAGTAAAATAAAATCAACAATAATAAGCAAGTAATGTATTAAAGTAGAATTTGTATATTTGAGATTGAACTTATACATTAAAAACATTAATGGAAACTATTGATATAGTGATAAGCTTAACATGATTAACAAGTATTAAAATGCCTCAATTTTCTGTTCATAAGTTTCCGGAGAAGAATTGCATTAAAACCATTATTTAAAAACGGATACATTATATATTTTTTTAAATAATCTTTCTCTTAGAAAAACTTAAAATAAGCTATATGACAGATTGAAACCAGCATGAAAAATGAAACCAAACAAATAATAAGCGCCATAAAGTAGATTTCTATGGTGAGTCAAAATGAACAGATTCAAATTAGTCAACGGTGAATATGATCAATGTGATTTCTCTAAATAGTGAAAAACGATTTCAACTCTACATATAAGGATTTTTGTTGAGAAAACAAGAAAAATTTTAAAAATTATATTATAACGAATTTTTTACACTAAATTATGTATTTTCAGTATATTAAAAACTTATGATTAGATAATCTTCTATTAACTAAATAACATTTAAAGATAAAACTAATATAAAAACAAAATAAGCGACAATAATTGCGCGCCCCTTCGTAGGCGTTGTGACCTAAAATAAACCGATTATAAGAAGGATTGCATCGACTCGTATCCTCAAAAATGGCGATAAACGCCGATTATCACGACCATTCGCAGTACATATACAAGGAAAATTGCAAGAACTTCACTACATACCCAACTGCTTCAAATTGAACTAAACTCAGAGCATTGCTCTATACATTTTTATTATAACAATGAAATCTAACGAAACATTCTTCAAAACCACATCCTACATAGGAATAATACTTAACCATGTATTTACAATATTAATATCTAATCAATAAGAGGAAGATAATACCACCTTTTTAATAAAGATATAAGAATAGTCGAAAGTCACTCATAATTATTCCACTACCTCAAATAATTACAAAATTGGCCCTAAATTTAAATAAAACAAATAAACTACTAATTCCTGGGGAAGACAATCTTTTAATCGAACACAACCAATGGAGTCTATTGAGTGCATGCGATTACGCGCACGAGAAAAATAGCACGCGGGGTCAGGATTAGAACCCGAGCAGGATATTTCATTCTTTAAAAACATCTTAAAAGAGAATGAAATGGAATCAATGTTTTTTGCATTACACTCAACATCATATACAATGTTGTTACGACTTTATAATAATTAGTAAGTTCAGTAATATTTTAAAATAAATATTATCAAAATGTAGGACAGAGACTTCTTAACATCATATAATTAATGCTGATAGAAACATTATTTTGTCGTGTGCATTAATGCAAAATATATAATCCGCTTGTATAACTAAGTATGATGGAAAAGTTGATCATCAAAAGCGATGTATAACTCACAAGTAAATATAAAAGGGATAACTAACACTATAAAATTAATCTCAAAAAACATAGTTCCTAAATTCTCCCAGATTCAAGGTCAGCATTGACTAAAACCGCTTTACCCTCAATGCAGATGATGGAAAATAGACAAACAAGTTTCTATGGATAGCGCAGTCTCTTAATAAGTCTAGATAGTCAAACACAAAATAGAAATATTTACCATCATTATTTTCATATCGTAAAATATAATAGGACGTATTAGTATTCGAAAATCCACAAATCTAGTTAAAGTAATGAACAATTCAAGTCAACTATAGTATAAGAGTTTGCGACTAAAGTAATACTTAAAATTTAGAAATAGTATGTAAATACTTAGTAACATTGCATAATTACTATATTTAAGCTTTAAATCGTGCAAGTTTCCATAGATGATCAAAGCGTGATGATCAATCAAATAGGTAGTGCACCCAAACAATGCAACGCTACACTTTAATTACATCTAAAAGTAAAAAAAAATAAGGCAGAATCTATGGTCGATATGCTAGCCTTTAATTATAAAAAAAGTTTTTAAAAATTACTTAAAGTCCTTTATAATAGTATTTAATAATAAGGAAATAATCAATAGTAGTTATACTATTTTTGGATTTTTGTAAGTCAAAATATGCTAGACCGAACAGGCCATCTAGGTAAACGGGAGGATAAGGGGGACAGCGTGCGAGACATGTTTACCTACCAATCAATCCTACTGGGGCAAGAGGCAAAAAACGTAGTAGTGAAAGAAATCTTATAAATTCTTGTAATATTTAACTTAATTCCAATATATTAATGACCTTTAATTGCGTAGAGACATAATAAATAGAATCTTTGCTTTATTTCAGAAAATATTTCCTGAATATTCCTAGCAGTAGAATGTTAAAATGTATAATAGGAAACTATATGAAATAGTTATTGATTTTACAAACAGTCCCAAAAATATTCTCTATTAAAGTAAAGAAATATTATATATTAGTAGACAAACGCTTAATATCAGTTGTGATTGTTATTCTACAGTCTTTTAGATAACGAGAACTTTCCTGATAATGGAATTTCACGAGGAAAATAGGGAATAAAAAGGCAGAAATCCAACTGGAAAAATAATTATATAGGCTTCTCAAAGATTGAAGAATGAAATTGAAATTATTGCATGGCATATAAGCACGAATATTAGTACTAGTAACATAATAGGTCAGTGCCGCCAACGAGCAAAGGAAACAGGTGGACTAGCCAGTCAGAATAGTGAATTGGGTAAATCCTGCAGCCTAGCAGGTGCGAGCCAGTCCATAAAATGTGGTCATTTAATGGTTTTAAAACAGGTTCTTTACGTACATAGCAATGTTATTTAAACTCTATTGCAGATGGCTGGGTTTCAATACAGATGACAGATTCGAAACTTAATTGCCAGAATTCAGTAGGCATATTATCTTAAATGTATAATCACGAAAATAGAAGTTGTTATTATGTTATCTAATGGAAATGATGCTAAAGATAAGGATACCCAACTGAGTATGAACCATCTCTCAACATATTTAATATTCAGCAAAGTCAGTATATCGTTTAAAAAATTTTTTTAGTAGTGATTATTATTTCCTAGAAAAATATTTCAATAATTGCTTCATCTTTTCATTACATTCTACTATTATTTACTTCTTCTTTTTTTAAATGTCTTATAGTAAGTGAAACAATAAATCAGCATTGACCTTTAAGTTGTGTGCTTTATGCGGGTATAAAAGAGTGATTAAGAATGTATAACGATAAGAAAACAACATAATATGATTTTAAAAACGAACATTCAGTTTATGTTTAGTCATAGATTTTATTGATAACAATGAACACACAGAATATGCTTATATGACCGATTAGATAAAAGCATTGATTGATTGTTATATATAAAAACTAAGTCCATAGTAGTATCATATGCCTATCTCTCAGATGAACTTGACCTCGTCCTGCTCGGCTTTTCCTTCTCACTTGGCTTATTTAGCTCAAAACGTGAGCGCATATCAGATATCTATTAAAATAGTGGATGTATGTTTTGAGTATTAGAAAAATAGAAGCCTATGACAGAGTGACTACTTTTATTTTACCATTTGGTTTCTTTCCTGTTCACGCTCTGTATCCCTTGATTTCCTTGTCTTTTTAAATGACGAAGACCTAAAACGTGGGAAGATGAAATGTGAGATGGTATTTTGTCTCGTCGAAATAGATATATCGGAAATACTATACCATTAGGCATAAAATACGTAATTAAACAAAAGTAAATTTTCATACACTTACGTTTAAAGCTCTAATGAAAAAAATGTAGTAATGCAAGCAAAAAATAACTAAAAATTTCACTCAAAACATATGGCATAACCTTTAAATGAAATAATATAATTCTACTAGGGATTTTTAATGTCATATTTCTAATATGTAGCATACTCGATTCGAAAAAAAGCAAAATGTTGCATTTAACAGCATATAATTTGAACTGAATTTAATAACATAATCGACGTCGAAGTTCATTGTTATGAGGGGAAAATATCTAGTTCATATTATGAAATAAATAAGAGAGAAAGTATCGTTTATTAAAACACCAAAATTGATGCATCGGTAAGCGAATGCACCTAAACTGTTGTAATTGTATAATTGTTAAATATTTATTATAGCCACTTTTCGTCTACTCTTATTAAATATAAAAATTGATAGAATGCAAAAATAATATATTACTAACTCTAGTGTTATATTAAATCAAACTAATATTTAAGGGAATTAATGCTTATTTAAAATTTGCTTTCAGAAACTGAAATTTTCCTCTTTCAAAAAGTGATTAATGAGAATAGTCTTCCAAGATACTTTTCAGTATTTTTGCTGTTAAAATATATTATTTAGGTAAATAAATCTTTCTAACCGTGATGAATTTCTAGACTCATATGGTGAGTTTCCTTGAGACCTTTCATCAAGAGACTCTACAATTGACATAACCGAACTTGTACGAGCTAACGATTCTTGACTACTGAAAGTTTGTTGATATACTGATAAGCAAGTTTAAAACCATTTGTAACTATTCATATAATATTGACATACTTGGATGACTATAACCCTTACCCATCATTTCGTTTTACCCGTCCTGGCAACTGTTCTTGTGAATCCATTTTTCGAAGACTTACTCTTAGAACTTCAGATGCGCTCTGAATTCAAATAAATAGGTAATTCCTGTTTTTTCAACAATAAAATTGTCTTTGTCGCTCATCATTATCCCCAGTGAAGCGAAAATTTTTTTGCAGATTATATGGCAATTGAACAAGTACGGATGGAAGAATAGTAGAATAAATTATCTACGTTAATAATTGTTATCCTACCGACTCTTCATTTTGTGCAGCGTCTCTTCGACCATACATATGTTGAACTCTAGCTAAGACACCTGTCTGAATACCGATATCGAGCATCTTCTGTCTCCTTTCAGCATCTAGTTCTGTTATGTACACCTACAAGTTTCTAATAAACTTTCAGTAGTTATACTAATTTCAAATCTGCATTGTATTGAAACTCATGAGAGCATGCTTACCTAATATTATAATAAAAGTTTTAAAAGGGTTTAGTTATATTTGTATTAGAAAAACATGCAAAATATGTGAGTAGAAATTCAGTATTGCGTCGGAGTGTGCTTTCTGGTGCTCGTGCTAGTCACTTTACTTTTCAGTGCTCTTTAGTGCTTGCTAACCGCGTTTATGACTTCCGCACCTTGATCCAATCATCCCTGTCTGACTGTCCTATTCCCTTTGTTTCCATGCTCACCACGGCTTGAATTTCGGCTTCTCTCAAATCTATTTTTGCCTCTACGATTTTATTCATCATAGTTTTGCGTTTCACCTTTATTGTCTGAATTTTTACTGATGCCACTAGTGGCACACTTTGTATTCCCATGTCACCTACAGAAGGAGAAGTCTGTGATAGTTTTTCTTCATGTGTGATTTCCTCTAAGTGGGTGTATCGTGTAATATCGAAATCACTCCACGGAGGACCGTCAATTAGAACATTATTCGGCTCAATAAAGTCACTGAAGTCAATCGCTTTGTCGAAAGATTTAACCACTGCTTGAGAGGCCGAATCTTTGCCAACGTACGTGGTTTCACAGGATACATTTGTGGTGATGACTGATGCATCGCATGCCTAATATAGGTAAATAAGATATTTATATCATTTTAGTAAGTTTAGATGATAAGACCTATAAAAGTTTAGACATCACAATGGATTTTATGAGTAAATATTTCTTTCCAGTGCTCAATAAAGAAAATTTTTTGCTTTATGCTAAGTTTATAAAAATGAGGTATATCTGAAATAATTGCATACTTGATCTGATAGTAAATAATTTACTTTTAAGATACAAATAAATAATATCACATTTAGTATATGCATAAAAATATTGGCACCATTATTAAAAATATAAGTAAATATTAGTAGAACAACTCACTTGACTTGATTTGTTTTTCATATAAAATTCAGTTTGAGAAAATTGATCACAAAAACAAGAAGTATGTTGTGTGTATGAATTTGACATTATAGGGGTACACTGGATTGATGTAGAGTCAAGTTTAGAAACAACCTGAAATAAAAACTTTTTGACTCACTCATCATCAACTTTTTTTCTGTGGCTTACCTGTGTCCATCCTGTATTATATATTTTTTCCTCCATCCAAGTTGCATTGTCCATGTTAAATCGTACGTTGTGAGCTAATTCCAGTTTTAAACGATCCTAGACAGAATAAAATTTATCATATACTTTAAATATCACAACTTAATGGCATACCTTCTGGTCTATTCGGAACATACTGACGTCGGACTGCGAGTGGCCATGACACTGTGACGTTGTAGCGTTAATGCCATAATTTACTTGTTCGCATGTAACTTGAACTGCCTGAGATTTAAGTATGTAGTTGCGGTTAAAGATCAGAGTGAAATAAGACTTCTCTTAATTGGATTTAGTTTGAAACGTCCCTTACAGATTTTGTGTCCTCTAGAGACCAGACTTTTTTGAAAGAGGAATTAATTTGCTGGAAACACGTTGGCAAGAATGTGTTCAAGTGAATAGTGCATATTTTGATTGATAAAATGCTTATTTAAATTTCAAAATCAATTTTGTTTTTTGATTAATCCGACATTTCATATTACACGACCTGATAAAAGTAACAACTATGTAGACAGCGGTCTCTTGATATTAGTGAAATGTAAGGTGATTAATAGATTCCTCAAATTTGAATTAGATTGATCAGTGTTGGAAAACATCAGAGGAACAAATAACATTGATGTGAACATTAGAGAAGGGTTTAAAGTACTGTTGTTCTTTAACCTGTGCTTTCATAGACGGTTCCGTTGCATTCGTCGTCTGAGATGTCCCATCAACCAAAAAAAGAAGGCTCATAGGATCAGAGAGAAGTTGTGACATATCCTTCTCCTCAAATTCGTAAAAATTCGTTAACGATGATTAATTCAGTTTAATTTTAAATAAATAAATAAATATATATATATATATAAGGATTGGCATTCAAGACTAAAATGTCGAGTTACCGGGTTTCCGGGTTTTCATGGTATTTTAATAAGTTAAGTTATCGGGTTTACGGGATTTCGAGAATCTGGAAAAGGCGGGTATTTCCCGGGATTTGGGAAATCCGGGGTCCCGGGATGCCAACCCTAATATATATGAATATTATATCAAATGAGTTGTTTAGTCGTTGGGTATAAATCCCAAAGTTATTTTTGATTGATTTATCTATTTATCTTGACTATCTGAGTGATGAAATTGACCTCTATCTGTCCAGAATGTAAAGAGGTGTTAAGAGTCTGAGCTCCAGTTTCGCACATAAAATGCACTTCATCTAGTTCCATGACATCAATGTTCATATGATCTTCTTCGCTTATTGTTGCTAATGCAACTCTTATGGCCTTTCCTCTAAGTGGAACTTCCTCAGATATCTCATCTGTAGTATTGAATATTTTATGATTAGAAATTGCTACTGCAGGGGTACGTTTATAATCCTCGCTTCTTCCTTTTTCTTTCGAATTATTTTTACCTATTTTAGTATAACTATCATACTCACATCTTAAAGTCTCTTGTTTAGTTCTTTTATTATCTTTCCCTGTCGCCAAGCGGAACGTACTAAGGGACGTTTGAGACAGTGTATCAGATAAGATGTTCAGATCATTAGGAGTAATGTTATTCTGCAATTTAGTGAAATTATCTGTCATTACCTTTGATATTTTATTATGTATACACCAAGAGATATTCTAAATCTAAATAGAATTAGATGAGAAAATATATACGAAATCGGTAACTCAACCTTGAACAGTTCTAAAACCAAATAGTTTCTATTTAGGTGAAAGAGTGTGAAATGAAAACCGCTGTCAGAGTATTTATTTAATTATATCTTGAAGAATTTAAATAATTCCTAGTTTTGTGGCAAATAAATCATGATGCTAGAACCCTAGAGTATATTATGTTTTATAACAACGGTGTTTTTCTGACTATTAAAGAATATTACCTGGAAATCTTCTACTTCTTTGTTGTTCTCAGTTTGTGTTAGCTGATCAATCGCAAACAATTCAATATCATCTTCAAGTACTTCTGTGTCCGATTCCAAGTCATCATCATTGTTTTGCGCGTAATATTCTATTATTTCCTTACCGTATTCATCTACTGGTTTCGATACCAAGCTGAGAGTAACACTTATCTGAAAAATAAGTGGTTTTAATGTTACTGTAATTAGTAACGATTACTCTAGTAATAGAATAATGGGTAGTATTCCCAATATTTTCTATAACGTGATTTACCTCGGTAACGTTTTTACTTATTGGTGTCTTGTTAAATGACAAATTTGTATCAATCTCATTCAATGCTGATGAATGGCTATTTTGAGATACTGAAATAATTCGTATTACTAGTAGTATTGATATTCCAGAATAAAATATTTTATACAATTTTAGAGGTAAATTTGTTTTTTTTTACCATCCAGGGAAGACGTGGTTGCTTCAGTAGATAACATTATATCTGATGACTCTAGAGTAGACTGAATTAAATCAGAACGTGTGGAGCATTGTTCCTCTGGTGATATGGCGTGTGTCTTTCTTGTTGAATTCTTGAGCTCGAGAAGTTGTTGCGAATTTATACTGTTTAATAAAACTGTTAAAATACAAGTATTGTCTTTCAAGTATTTAATTTAAAAGAATACAATTGGTTTGCAATTAGTTTACAAATTTAATCTAAATTGTTAGTTACAAACCATATGAACCTACCAAGAAACTTTGGTTTGGCTTCGACGTCCTCTTTTGTTTAATAAATCATACTGAGTTGATGTCTGAAAAAAATTGAAGGTCTTATTTATTATTTATTATATGAAAATTTAATTATCACTAACAGATATAATAGTATTATGAAAATTAGAACACCTCAGTCGTTGATATTTTGTACTGACACGAGCTTTCAGATTTCTTAGGTTCGAGTGAAACCTGCGCACTGAACTCGACTGATTCAAACTTTGTCTGAATATTTTAGATATAAACAAAATAACACGATACTTTTTATTTTATGTAAAAAATTCCTATGGTATTTGACTCTGCTTTATAATTTCATAATTTACGGTTGTAAAATTGGTTTTTAACTGGAAATGGAGCCGAGTCACATCTATTATCTAATCGTCTCCTGAAGCAGTTATATCAAAATAGAATACCTGATCTGAGCTATTTTTCATGAATCGTAGTCCTGTAGCTAGCTGTTTTGTCATTCTTCGCTTTTCATGCTTTCTCATCGTCTTCGTCTTTTCTTTTCCGTTACTTTTTCTATTATCTTGGAGTATATCATTTTCAGCTGTGATCTCATCTACATGAATTTCAGTATCTTGTGAATCAGGACAAGTAGCTTTATGTAGGTGAAAATGCTGATGTAACTTTCCTTCGAATAGATTATTTGACGACTTTTGGAATTGATCTTCCATAATTTTTAATTCATCTGATTGTTTGGGAACAGCTGTGAGATTGGCTGCTAATGGATTAAGAGTGACAGTGATTTGAGCCTTAGATTTAGAACTATCTCCATCCTCTTCGTTTCTATTTTCTATAGAGTCGAACTCGATGTTTTCCGAAGCAGAACTTTCTGAGAGTGAATCATCTGTACAATAGATACTCGATACTTCCGGTTGAATTCCAGTTGTACATAATCTGTAATAACTCTTTAAACTAAGACTTCGTTGCCTTATTTCTCTAATTGTAATGAATTAATAATACAATGTTTTTAGTACTCAGGGTTGTGGAAGTAAGTTAAAACGAATAATAATATGATTAGAAACTTGTTATGCATAGTTGGAAAATCTTTAATCTAACGCTTAGTAAGAAGAAGAATGAAATCAATGTGCTAGCTATAAAAAAGTCCTTTTAAACATGAAAGAGTGCAGTGAACCGAGATCTTCTTATTAATTAATAAGGAGAGTGCAATAAACATTACTTAACTCACAAAATATTATATGGAATGTTTTCTCTTATGAAATCACTATCTGTTTGTGCTGTAGAGATGCTTCTTATAGACGTCTCATATTGCGATGTGGAATCCTTAAAACCCGTAAAATCTCTCGGTAAAACTTATTTCCTTTTGTATATTGACTCACCACTAAGCAATTAATTTCGCACTGTGTACAATTGTTTTTGCACAATAGCCAAGTCTGAAATAATGAGGATATTTGCGTAAATTTTCTATCATTCATTATTTATGTATCAGCAATTTTGTTCATAGTTGTTATATACCAGTAATGAAATTTTTCTTTAAACAAACACTGGAAAACTAAAAGTGATTATTTTAAATTTAAAGGAATTTGAAAAAAAAAACTTAAGTCAAAGATTTGGTTTATAAATTAAACTCATACCTGCTTAGTAACACAATTTTTGTATCATTATTGTAATTAAAATATTACAAATAAAATTATATGCAGAAAAATAACCTGCATTTCTTTATTTAAGCTTTTCACGCTGATGGTTTGGGTTTCTTCATCTTGACAATCTGGACTAAACTGTGCTGAGAATGTGAATTGATCAAGAAAATGAAGAGGTATAACTGTCTGCAAATAATTTCCTGTTAGTTACTTAGATATATACTCAAAATTTAGTGAATGACTAGATTTTAGAATACAGTTTCTTTTGGGTAAATAAAAAAGGCTCAAATTCTCATCAATAAAGTTTTTTCTGATCTAAAGCATTCCCCGTATTTTTATTGCAGGATGATTTTCACTTAGTCCTACAGCAACGGTATGTATTTATGGTAGAAATACTCGTAAATTTATGAAGATGTACTACTTTTGAACAAATAGTTCCTTGTTACTGAACATCTTAGCAATAACGCCACTAGCCAATGTAATGGAAACCATTTAAAGGATTGAAAGTGATCATAGCCTACAAATATCAAAAACTGATGTATCTTAGTCCAAAATGCAATTTTATATCTTAACTATAGATATTTATAGTTAAATACTTAAATTTAATCTTAACCTTTGCTCAAGCAATTGGTGAGAATTTGGTGATTCGTTGAACATAAAGTATATAAAAAATGTGCATAATTAGCTCAATAAATTATAGTAATACATCTAATATAAATTTACCTTAAATAAAAATCATATTAGTATGTGAAAAATATGAGACTACTAGAATACAATGTTACTATTATAAATCCTATAATCTTTACTTAAACAGTAAAAATTTAAGATTGGAAAATAAGTGGTGCAATCATACCTGTGTGATGGCAGCCATAGTTTCAATTGAAGTATGATTATGTAGAGATTCAGGGATCGGTTGCATTTGTGTTTCCTTGTAAAAAATTAGCAACAAATTTTAAACGACATGCGTAAACCTATGATTATTTACCTTATCAGAACATATTACATGCCTATCTGACTCTATTTCAGTGGAAGTTCCATGGCTGATCATTTGTTTTCGCATAGTTTCTGTTTTATGAAGAGGCTAGAATAATCAATATGTTTGGGGAAATTTAGATTCTAACAAAAAAGCTGAAAATTATATTTTCTAAAATTAAATTCACCAAATATGCCTACCACTGTGTGTGCTTCTTGAAGGTTAAATTTCCGGTGATCTCTTTTTTCTTCTTCTACGCGTTTTTCTTCAGCCTATTATTCATTTTTATTTATTTATTCTTATATTTTTAAAATTGATTATAACTCCATGGTAAACTACTAATACTTTTTTTATAAAGTCTGTTTTTATCAACCTGTTCGATATACTCTTGAAAATCTTCTCTGTCAGCTGAGGCAAAAGCCGGCATTCCTGTCGATGGATCAATATCAGTCAAAACAGCTGGAGGAGCGATGCCCTTGAATGTAAATAAAATTTAAGCTACAATATCTCAATATTCTAAAACCCATAATATTCAATTCTTCTTCATCAATTTTCTGAAGGATTTAAAATAAAATACCTTTGCATTGCAGTCTTCTCTGAACTGGCTCATAACCTTGGCCCCTTGGTTTTTGCTATAACGATATTGTGGTTTAACATTTATGGAATGATCAAGTAAAAACATCTATTATGAACCTGATAAGAGGCATAAGAAATTTGGCCTTTCCTTGAAAACCAGACATCATCCCTTTAGCCGCATTCGGATCTCCGTTCTTCATCGCGACAATATATTCCTGGATATAAGCCAGAATTATTATCATATTCCTTAAATATAATAGTACATTACTATAATATGTGAAATCTGTTTTAAAAATGGATTACATCAAGCATTTTCCTAAGTAGTTTCATGTACATAAGCTCCAGCTTCTCCTTAATAACGTCGATACAAACCGTGACGAGTGATAGACCAACCATAACAACACCAAAAGTAGCAATCATGTATTGAGGATGATCAGGTGTGACATCACCAAGGCCTAGAAGTAGATTTTTTTCATTTGCTGGAAATACTATCTGTTAAACCCTTCATAATTATTTTATAATATCATTATTGAAAAGCTCACCATTGTAGATTAAAAGAGAAGAGGAGTTATAATTCGATAGTTTTGATGTTTAAAAAACCGTTATATTCCTATCTTATTGTACTTTAAATAGTTGGTTTTTATTTATTTACTGACAAATGTATTGTAAAATAATGAATTTATTTGTTTAACTTCCGAATAATTAAATATTAACCTATAGTACTGCAGGATATGAAGAAAAAATATATACTGGTAAAATAGGACCAGTCTTCCCAGATACAAAATACTGCAGCAGATAGTAGTATCCATCCAATGGTTGCTGAATAAGTACTTAATTGAGAGTAAAACTATAAAGTCTCAAGATTAATCATTAAAATACTCTGCATTTAATTATACATTAATGTTGTATTTGCTATTTTTATAGTTTACAGTAGTTTAACTATTATTAGTTTTTACCAAATAGAGCGGAAAACACAGGTGGATCTGGAAGTAATTCTTCACTTTCCTCATCGTCGTGATGAGTCAGCTGTAAAAAGTCAGACAGTTTACATCTTCATTGAATGTCCAGATGCTTAAGTTTTTCTACATTTTTGCACTTTTACAAGAGTGTACATCCTGACGCGAGCACAAATGTTTGTCTAAGCTGAGTATGAATACAGCGAATCTATTATTACATTGATATAGATTTTTATTATTGAATTCAGACACCCAAACCTTGCCTTTTCTTTTATAAATATTGGTTAAACTTCTCAATCATACCGAGATAACTGTGTTCAAGGAACTGCTAGACACTAATCCAGCTTTGGTAAGCTTTCTGCTAATGGCTATGAATCGAAAACGACGTTTGGATCCTTCTTTAAGCCCTAGCATTCCTAAACGTACTCCTGAAAATACCAGAACTGTATATGATATATATATGTTGATAAAAATCATTAAGGGATATTTATTAAATAGCATATTTGCTTCACTTTGTTTAGTTAAATCACCTATATAAAGGCTGAGATCACTGGAGTAGTTGGCAACTCGTTTGACCCAAACAAGTAGAAACTCGCCCAGATCGTTTAGAATACACAGCATTATTGGGATACCAACCATAGAATAAAATATGGTAGCAACGCGACCAGCTGTTGTTGCACATGCGATATTACCATAACCTAAACATCTTAAAATAATTTCTATAATTATAGTAGTGAAATGTTTCTTGACTTTGTGAGCACGCACTTACTAATTCAATTTTTGCTTTTCATTCCTTATCGTATCAATTTATTGCTCACTCGCTATCAATATAACACTACAAGGAATGAGCAGTATAAGCCTCAAAAGTGATGCGAGTAGAACAATAAGAGTACGAGAAAGAGAAGCTCGAACCGATAGTGGTGTAAATGGTTCCGGCATACAGGAATGCCATCCAGAAGGTCCATGCGCTCTCAATAGTTGGTTCATCTAGCTTGAGATCATGTTCAAAGCGAATGATAGCTTCCTTCCATCGTTCTTCTCGATCCTCCTTATTATTTTGATGGATCGCACGTAGACTAAAAACTGTTTTCTTTCTAATTCTTCGTAACTTTTTATTTTTTGAATGTTTGCGTCTTTTAGTAATGAACGACTCACTTCAGTACCATCACATCTCTTGCTATGAGTCGAGCATGATAGGATTCCTCTTTAGCAGCTAGATCAGTGGGTACCTTTATAAACGCATATTTTGTATATAACTCTAACACTGTACTTATAAAATATATAATAAGTCTATCACTAACATATTTTTCACCTTAATTGGTTATCATATATAAACAATGTCATAAAAATTATGCTTTAGAATGTATTACCTCAAGTGACATGAACATCCAGGCACCGAATAGTGAATAAAATGCTATAACAAATAGAAGCTTAAATTTGGAAAATATATATCTAAAGGGAGTAGTGACATATGAACAATAGTGGCACCTATAATATAAATTTAAGATGACTATTGTTGGAGTAGTTCCACAAGTTACTAGTTTTACTATTAATAAATTATAATTATAATGGTTTTTTATATACTGCTATTAGGTTAAATTTTTCATTATGGCATTCGATTATAATGAATAAAATAATATCATGTAGAAACCAACGTTTTACGCAGTGTGTTTTGCACACTCTTGTGGATAGACACAGATAAGGATAAGGCGCGTTCTTCCTCAAAGCTATAATTAGATGATATTAGTCCAATGTTGCTTATGTTTATCGTATAGTTTATTAATACCGTTTATTTACAGTTGTTCCTGATCTCTTCATGAAAGATTACCAGATAAAATATTTGCATCATTTAAATAATTAATAGTTTTTAGACGTTTTAAGACAAGAACCAACCTATGCACAAGATGAGTGCGAGAAGATCCGAAGCCAGCTTCGATGTCGCAATCAAGAAGTGAAATTTCATCAGGGGGATCCACACTGATATTCTAATACAAACACAATTTTAAAAACCGTGTTGTTGAATTTATACTTGGTTTTTGGTAGTTTGTGTATATATCTAGACAAAGTAAATGGAAAGCATAGGTATATTTACTTGTGTTTTTTAAAATCTGTTTAGCACGGAAATATTCAATACATATTAATTGCATTTTTTAATTGAGGAAAATAGCTCGTATAAGCAGTTCTATTTGTATCTCGTGCTGATATAATTATACGAGAACTATATTAATGAAACGTTCTTTTGTCAAGCTTCTTTCCATGAAGAACGGGTTGATGCGGTCATTCCACTCTGTTTGATCCTCTCTCGAAACTCCACGGTATCGTGTTGATTGCGTAACGTTATCGCTAACTATGTTGACGCTCTCAAGTGTCAAGGCCAGCTTCTTCTCTACGAGTGTAAGCTATTCGTGTTATGAGATGTTTAATACTATGGCAGTTATTCAGAACACCATTAGAAGTGATGAGAACTTTCTTATAAATCAAATACTACTTGCTCACTTACTGTCAAATATACACCAGAGGAAAATAAAGAAAATAAAAATCTCATTTGATAGTTGACTGCTTGAAATATTTTCAAAATGTTTAGAATAGCAAGGCCACTAGAATAAAATGTATGAAACAGTTGAATATTCCCTTATATTGGATAAGGTTGATCTGTTGATTTGAGTTCAGTGAAGTTGTTTACTGAGAGGAATGATCGGGAGTGTGCAAATAAAAGTGTTATCTAACAGAAGCATCTATACATCAAACTTATTATTAACAAATACATTGAAACTAAAACGAGACGTTTCCTTCATTTTTGAGGGATATTTTACGTTGGCAAGTATCTTAGTTTCAGAACTGTATAATATTAAGTCAAATAAATACTAGTTAATTAAATGGTAATAATTTTTCCTATTTAATATTTTATCATATAATTCATTAGTTTTTTTTCCCTAAAATCTTTAGAATCTTTTACCTAAGTATATGCTATATATTTTTCTTTCATACGTTTATATTTTAGAAGTAATATTGAATTTATTGAATTTTTAAGTTGAAAAGTGATTCTTAGCAATGTTGCCAGAATCATTTCAGAAAAAAGGTCACTCAGTTTTATATTTAATTTAGTAGGTAAGTGAAGATCAAGTTGATAGTGAAAGATAAAATGGAGAAACTCACCAGGTTGAACGCGGCCATGGCTGCATGTAGGGCGAGTAGACGGGAAACGCGCGCGATGAGAGCACTGTCAATACCACACTCATAACTGAATCCCGTCCTGATCGTCATTAGGTGTGGAATAATGAGCTACCTTCCACTGATAGAAAGTGCGTATGAGAAAACAATATTATTCTTCCAGTTATAAACATCTTATACCAAATGTTAAATCATGGTCATAACAGTTTGCTCGAATTTAGTGCCAATGGATTGATGTTGCAGCGTAGTTTATGATCTGCACGCATTCTTTATTAAATTAGATTAAATATGTATATTTTCTTTATAGCATTTAATCTCAAACTATTTGTCGATTAGCGTTTAAATTTTTGATGAACTTTGTATAGTTTTTGTGAACATGCTTCATTAGTTATGTAACTGTGATTAGCCTATGTTTTATTTGTACCATTTAACGTCATATTTCGTAGTTTATGAACAGAATTGGTGTTAATAATTTCGTCCTTTGGTGAGCGATTTTTTTTCCTTTGGTAACTTTTCATATCTGCTGATCAATCTAATCTAATAATTTCGTACCTCTGTTTGACGGTTTTCTGAGGTGATTAGTAAACAAATTCTACTGGTAAAGTCATGTGCAGAATGTGATAAGAATGTATTAGGTGATTGCAGAAGTTTCAGTCTTTTTTTTTTAATTTCAATTTTAGTTTCATAATATACAAAATGCAGTTCAATCATCAAAATATTTTCCCTCGCTTTCTATGACCTTCTGCCATCTCTCAGGTAACTTTCGGATTCCTTCGTAGAAAAACAACGTCGGCTTGGAGGCAATAAAATCATCGATCCATTTTTGCACCTCAGCCACATCTTGAAAACGCTATTTCCCTAGACAGTTCTGTATCGACCAGAATAAATGGTTATCCGAAGGTGCCAAGTCTGGTGAATATGCCGCGTGTGGGACAACTTCCCAGCCAAAGTTCAAACTGGTCTGCTGAGTACTAAGAGCAATGTGAGGCCTAGCGTTGTAATGCAGCAAAATTACCTTCTGACTTTATTGTCCAGTAAATTGTCTTTTTTGTTCTATTGCATTGAGCAAATCAGTCATTTAACGACCATAGCGTTCGGCAGTAACCGTCTCACCTGGTTGAAGTATTTTATAAAACAGCACACCCTTCATGTCCCGCTAGATGCACAGAAGGACTTTTTTGGCGTGAGTGTTTGGCTTTGGTGTGGCTGTTGTTGGCTGTCCGGGGTATACCCATGAATGTTTGCGTCGAGGATGGTCGTACATAATCCACATTTCGTCACCTGTAACAATTTTCCACAAAAAGTTCTTCTTGCATTACCTGGCAAGCAACGAGATGCATGAGTTGAGTCGGCGGCCAATGCTGTTTTTGGAGAGTTCATATGGTAGCCACTTTCCGAGCTTGCGACTTTTCCCCATCTTATACAATCATCTTGAAACTGTTGTTTGATCAACTCCCAACTGTTCAGCGAGTCCCTTTCGTGTCTACGACGGATCTTCATCCAATAATACTTCCAAAACATTAGTCTTCGTTGGTCGTGGTGTCCCAGAGCGTTGTCGGTCATTGACATCAAATTCACCAACTTTAAAACGTCAGAACCAATATCTGCAAGTACTGTGGGAGAGAACACCTTCACCGAGTACAGATCATATTTAGTGGCATGCTTCAGCAGCATTCTTCCCTTGTTGGAACTCGTGGAGAATACAGTGTCGAATATGCAGTTTTGGTGGCTCATCTTGTTTGAATTATTTTGTGAGGTTAAGTTTACCATTAAATCTTAACTTACGGCTTTTCACAAACTATAAACCCAACACTACAAAAACGCAAAATAGCGGGAATTTATTTAGCTTTAAATAATTCTACTAAAGCGCTGAAATAAACGACTAAAACTTCTGCAACCACCTAATACTACAATTAGACACCTAAAAACTATTTAAGAGCAAATAATCTTCAGAGTGGAATTATAAAAATACCTAAAATACTATTTTCATAAATTCTGGAATTACCATTGGAAAACTTTGTTTTATTGTAAATTTTTGTCAACTTATCATTTTTTAATACAAGCAGTTCTCCTGTAAGTAGTGATAGGATAACATCTGATGTGTTAATACTTTCTAAATGGTATTAAAATATAAAGAATATTCAATTTCTCATTCCATTCATGGTGAACCTTCACCAAGAATTCTTTTACGTACTTTCTAATAATGTTGTTAACATTTTACACTTTTGTTTTAGAGTTGGTTATGGTATTAATTTTTAAAACAAGTAGTTAAAATGATTATAAGTAGCAAATCGTCTAAATATCTTTCGTCTCTATTTTAAAAAATCATTGTCAATCTTTTCATGTACTTGATAGTAATTTTAAATTACAAACAGAAAAGTGGAATGTATGCAATCTATAAATTAAAAATTCTAACATTCGACTAAATTTATTTAATTATCATAAATATAAAATAAGAACGAGCTTTGTACATATGAGTGCTTAACGAAGTAATTATTGAACAAGAAGTTCTAGATTTAAAAAAAAATTATTATGTTTCAGCTATTTGACTGAATTATTCTACAATAATATGGAATGTTTTCGCATATACTACTATATTTAGCCATTTTATATTTCCGAGTTATTATATCCGTGCAGCCTTACATTGAAAGAGAAAAATGTTCACTACCAAGGTTGTATACAATCATCGGAGCAATAATGGAAAGATCTGAGAAAGCATTTGCAGTACCAGAAGTCAATTTCCGGCATCTGTCATGATTAGTCAGAATAACCACATCAGGTAGAACTTCTTTGGTGCTTTTCGAGAAAAGTTTCAAAATTGGCGCTAAACATTATTGTCCCATTCCTAGTTAGCGCACCAGTTGCCTAATTTAAGATCAGTATAGTTAATATAGGGTAAAGGGCTCGGTCTATTATCCTCTTGAAAGTCTCTTTGTTGGAGAAATTACGAATAACAACTTTACCAATAGCGATGAGTGAAAATAAGGATAAGGTGGGTAACAGAAATGAGACGGAAGGGCACTGAGTAGAGAAAAGAATATCGGATTAACTTGGAAAGGTTCAGAGCTTCTTTTATATGATATCGCGTCTAACTAATTTTAACAGGGATCTTAGCTGTTAAGTCCACTGAGTTGCGCTCTTGCATTAATGGCTACTATTTCAAGAAAACACTACATCGTCTATGCTTTGTATGACAACCACCAAGGAGAAATTCTAGTGAAATTAGTGTCTTCTTGGGCCTCAAAACATTTCGGATCACAAAATTGAACACTAGAGGGACTGGGCTCCCGCTTATGAAGTTAAAACTATCATTGAGCAGAGCAGTTCCTCGACTTTTAGGTCAAGAAAGTTTGACTATCAAAATCACTTGACCCAGAGTCTTTTCTTACATAGAACATAATTTAGAATAGATTGGCAAAACATACATAATAAAATGTCGACACAATTACAATACTACTCATAAATTAAAACATTTTATGGATATTAGTGCTCTATTTTGCTTTTTTAGTTCCAGATTCATATTAGTTCGACGTTAATATATTGAAAAGGTGGTTTGTTGAGTTCAATTATTATAAGAAAGAATACTTTTCTTCTTTGTCCTGACATCTCAAAATACTCGATACACATCTCTCAGGAGACAAATGTAATTCTTTTTTAATAATGTGGTGTGTTATACTTTTGCTTTTCCTTTAAAAAAATATTAAATTTCGTTTAAGAAGTAAATTTAGTGTGCATTAAATAATTTCCTTCTATTAGCTTCCTATTAAAGACAATGAGGATTAATCTTTAAATGTGAGTTGATAACGGTATCCCCATTATCATATCTCATTCCGACTCAGCTAAAATATCTAATTTGTAGCACTTGCTCAATTAACCATCTTCCATAACCCAATGATACTGGCAATCTTATCTAAAATAACCAATATTGCTAAGACAGGTGGTGCTTTTTTTGTTATAATGGTGCATATTTTAGTCTCACGGATAGATTCTTATCAATAGATGATAACGTTTGAGTGAAGGGAACTGTCAGATCAGAAAATATTACTCGAAAGTTGTCCTCTACATATTTGTAGGAATTATAAAGCTTTAGTCACAAATAAACCTGGAAAACGCAATAGAGCACTTCTTTCATAAATAATTCATAGTAACTTAAAATGTTAAATTAAGTCTTATATGTATTAAGTTTCTAAATATCTATTTTAATGCAAGTTTTGTGTGTTGGTACTAATAGATAATATATTGAAATGATATAACATACTTATCGTTCCTCATCCTTATTAGAACTATTTTCCCTCGAACTATTTACATTAAATTGTTAGCTGGATAATGTAAATATAAACCACCTAAATCTTAATAAAAATTTGTACTGGTTTTTATGAAATAGTTATCTAAGTCTAAATTATTAAAGGTTTCAAGCACCGTCTTTGAATTAGGTGATATACCACCGATTATCATCACTGTAATAATGGGCGGGTGTATATCACACTTTTCGACACTCTCATTTTACGCCTCAAGATAACGCACCACACTTTGGCCAGCGCGGCATTTGAATGTTGTTCATATACTGATTTTTGGTAAACGTTTTTGAGTTGTTTAAAGGTCGTATTTCTCTTTAACCTTACCTTTTAAGCTGTGATTAAATGATATTTTCAAAATCTACATATTAATAAAAAAACACCTGTATTTTGTCCTCTACTAGGATTGTTATTATCATACATTTTAAATTATTTTTTAAACTATTACTTATATAAAACAGTTGATATGATAACTAAAATTTTGCCCCTTTTTAATCAAATAGTTCGTCATTAGTAAGCTAGAGTAAAAGCTATTTATCTGCCAGGCATCACTTTTGACGTAGTGGTCCATGTTTAGGATTTTAGCTGTTTATATTTATTAAATACAATACTAACTAAAAAAAGGTCGGTAATCACTATATATGATATTGTTATTATCTGTAGAATGGTCGTACAAATTTCAGACGGGTTTATTTTTTGAAGAGGACAATTTCATGAAATGTTGGATCCCGTCACGCTTGGCATACTTTTAGCCGTACTCGCTGTTATAGTGGCTATAATATTTTATTTATTTAGTGGAGGAGATGAAAGAGATTTTGAGAAGGTACGTTGGAATAATTTTTCCGCGCTTTCATTTATGTTATCTATTTTTCATTAATGTCATGGTATTATTTTCAATTTGTATATATCTGGTTCTTAACAGTATTCATTATAATGAATCTAGGCTTTCGATGAAAACGCACGAAAATTGTTAAACCAAGATAAGGAGAGACAGAAGCCAAAGACGAAGTTGCCTAAAAAAAAGGAGAGTAAGGACAAGAAGAGCGATTTGAGTTTTGAATACATTAGTATCCACTTTTATTTAGAGAAACTAATATGTCAAAACTGCCCAGTATATAAAAAATAAAATGTAGTAATTTTTTTAGAAAGTTGAACAGGACGAAAAAGAATTGACGACGAAGGAGAACCATGAAGTAGTTTTGACTTTACCCAAAGAGGAATCTACGAAAATGTTTTCATCTGAATTGAAAGCTAGGAAGAACATTAAGAAGGAAAAGGTTCGAAAGTCTCCTCATTATATTTGTTAAAACTTAAGGACGAGAAATATAATTAACGATTCGTTAATTATATTAGTGAAATAACATGATGTTTTTCATAAGGGAAATACAACTCCTGCTGATATAAACACTGATAAGGAGAACGTTGTACAAAAAGCTGTTGAGGAAAATTTTGGAAGTTCTGTTCCGCCTATAAAGCAAAGTAAATCAACATCTCCAAAAAAGGAGATTCCAGTTCCACTAGACTATAATAAAGAAAACAATGAGGCCAGTATTGGAGGTATAATTTAAACATCTTAAATTAGTGAAAATAGAAACAGTTATTCTAAATACCTATTTAGATTTAGAATCTGGTGGCCTATTGGTTTCTGCAAAAAGGAAAAAGAGACACACAACTAAGAAGGATGAAGAAGTGGCTGTAGAAATGTCGTTAGAGGTATACCCTTTATATACTTCGTAACTACTTATGATTTTAAATTTTATCTGTTATAGTAATTTTATATTTGAAGGCTAAACCCTTGGATTTATCACAGCCTGTTAAGACTGAGGAAAAGAAAAAGCCAAAGAAAAAAGGTAAACCAGATCTTGCATTTTCTTGTTTTATTGATTTTTCATATAGTAGTGCTATACAACATCTGTTTATTACGGATGAATTACGGTAAAAATAGAAAAGGAAAGTGGATTTTCAGAGGATTAGGAATTTAAGCAATAAGTTTCGATAGATAAATAAATAAATGTATGTATACAACTCTTATATTTCATAACGTGGAAGTTGTTATGAAAGTTTTTGGTTTATAGTGCAATATTGATTAAGTTATTTGCATAGTCAAGGAAATCAACCAGGTTATATATCCTTACTTGTACATATCATCATAGCGTTAATGCTTAAGATTTTACACCATTTACTTGGTACAATTATATTCGTGTCTTTTATTCTCTAATGAACTGATTACAGTGTCCGTAATAGATGTTTCTGATTTGGATTCGAACAAAGTTTTGACTCGTCTAGCTTCTCTTGAGGAGATCGAACCAGAGTATATTGGTTATTTGGCCACATATTTTCACGATAGCAATGCTAAGGTAAATCATATTTTTAACCTAATTATTTGCTCTTACTATTGTATTGTAAATAATACTTTTGATAGGCAATTTCTCTGCATGAAACTATTGATGCACTGAAATTATCGGAGAATGAACTAAAGAAAAAGAATGAAAATTGCCAACATGCACGTTTTATGGCAGAAAAGCAATTGCATGATCAACAGTAAGTTTTCTAATATATTTATGTAATCTCTTTTTATTTTTAATGGAAGTCTGTTATATTGTTTACATATCTATTTGATTCAATGTTGTTTCAGACGTTCTCTGTCAGAATTAACAATGAAGATACAGGCTTTGTCAACTGTGGAATCGTCGAATAAGCAGCAGATGACTCAATTGGCCAATGTATGTTTAGTTCATCATAATTAATTTGCTTTGGAAAATGCTCTAGGGAACATGTTAAATTTAAATGTTTAACTTTATATGTTACGAGGTTTCTGCGTTATTTAATCAATTTTTATTCGGGAATATATTCTCATATTAAATTTATAGGTATTTAGAAACTTCTATTGGTTAACATAGATAATATTGGCTAATATTTATTGGAATGGTATAGGGATTTTTGGAAACTAATTATTGAACGCATCATTATAAGATGTATAATAAATGAATATGATTCTAGATTATATAGAAATAATAATGAAACTTATTGGCGTAGTATTTGAGAATGGGAACGAGTAAAATCTATATGCAAGATGTATTTTAGATTCGCTTGGAGAATGAAACTTTAAAATCGGCTTTAACGAAGAGCTCAGCTGATGCTGCAGATGCTTCTAAGATGCGTTCTGAGTTAGAAGCCATCAAGGGTGTTAGTAATAGTATTTAAACCACTTTTAAATTAACACTAAATAGGTTCACTCACAGTTAACCATGAAACATTATTTTATTGTTAAATATAGTTTTATTCTAGGAACAAAACGAGTACCGTTCTTGCATTACCAAACTGGAAACTGAGCTAAAACAGCAAATAGAAATCAATGCTAAATTACAAAACCAAGTGAGAAATTATAAACCTGTCTATGCATTTATGTGCCATAGTTAAAAGAATAACATCATTTATTGTAGCAAGCTGTTGAATTTGAATCACTGCGTGCTGAATTCGCTCTTCTGGAAAGTTCTGCACATCAAATGAAGAGTGATCTAGATGAAAAATCAAGACTACTAAATCAATCAATGGAAAACAATGTTAATATCGAGAACTTAAAACACGTAGAAGCAGAGAGAGATGAGATTACTAAGGAACTTACAAAAGCCAAAAATGAGTGGAGGGAGGTATGTCACTCATATTCATTGGTAAATATATTTTAGTAAGAAATGTAATAATCCAGAATGCTTATTTTTATGATTAGTATGAGTAAATCTAGTACATACAACTTGTTTTTCTATTTATTTTTGCGCTCTATTGCGAATTGTAATGTGACACAAGATTAGCGCACATGAGCGTTGAGAATCAATATATAGAGACCAAGCTACTCGTAACTGCTTTCACCTTGTTTTTTGCTCCCTATATTTCCCATGGATTTTGTTATGTCGAGGTGCAATTGTTTTTCATTCATAAATTCTGTAAATTTATCCCACTTAATTTCTTGTATTTCTGATTATTGGCCTATATTAGATATTAGTGTTAAGTTTATTTGAAGTGCTACTACTCTTAAATTGTAAATGATAAAATTACAAGCGTCTTAATCACATTTAATTTTTAATATTACAGAAAGAAGAAAGCTTAATGGCGGAGTATACCTCACTTAAAAAGCTAGTTGAGGATCTAAACAAAGAGGTTGCTAACTTCGAAATTTTGTAAGTGTACATTTATGTTATGGACATTTATTGTAGTAATTATTTACAGTAGAGGTTTAGAGTCTTATAATATATATCTTGTTTCAAGCAAGAAAGAGCAGGATGACCTTGAGAGAAAATTGCTAGCTAAAGAGGCGGAATTGGCAGAAAAAAGCGCACGTCTAGATGCTGCAGAAACGGAGAAGAAAGCTTTAATTGGAAGGAACAGTGATAGAAGGCAAACAATTATTTATAATGTTTACATATATGTCATTGTTAATTGTATTATTTTCAGCAGTCAACTGGAGATTGAGAATACTGAGTTGAAACGATGTGTAGAGGAGCTCAAAAAACAGTTAGAAATGGTCGTGGATAATTACAAAAAAGAGTGGGTTTTATGTGCTTTGCACGTATTTATCACCGTACTTTACGTTATATATGTGAAGTTTTGTCCAGGTCCAGATGCATTATTACAAAAGTGCATTTATACATACTAAACAATGAATACTTGAGGTTCTTATAATCGGAAAAGCATGATTTATTAGCTCATATATATTCGTCATTGTAATGTAATATAATTGCTTGAGTGTATCACGCTTTATAGCTTTTGTGCCTATATAACTCCTACGTGCATTCATGAACTACTCCAAATACAGAAAAGCTGAGTCGAAAGTAGTTTTGCTTTGCTTTGCTTCGCTGTGCTAATTTTCATTATCAATTTGACTTATAACAAGATTATACCTGTTTTTGGTACTACGTGATGATCCTTTAGTTTTACTCTTCCGTCACGACCACGAGAAATGTTCGAGATGGATCGAAACGCGATTTTGAATGAGGAAGGCCGAACAGGAACATGTTTTACCTGGAAAGTTGATCCAGATGACAACCCTGTAGTGGAGTTCGCCTGCAATATTCTGAACTGGGAGCGCCTATCTATGCATAGAACTCCTGACCGTAGGATATTTTACTGTCGTCTTCATATAATTCCTGCGATGGTCAATGGAGTTCATATGCCTGTCATGTTCAAATTTGTTTACAATGGTGAATGGGTATGCAACCCTGAATACAGTATAGTTATCGATTGGGCAGGTAATAACAATAATCAAATTTTCGTATCATAATTAGATATGGATGGATTCTTAATATGCACATATTCCTTGAGTTTGGACTAGATGGCAAAATGTTGGTTATATGTCACTTAATTGAAATAAATTTATTGCCTTACTGCCGTTCACTTTAATATGGCTTCGCTGTTGCTACCAGTTAATCTTTAAGTATTAATTCTACAAGTATGAATGATACTTATTTGCTCATTGAAAAAAATTTATTTTCAGGTACGCGGAATTGGAAGCTAGTAAACAGGTTACAGAAAATGAGGTAATATTTTAAGATCAATCCTAACTTGATAAAAAGAACATGTCTATTTAGATTTTAATGCTCAAAAAAGCGGCCAATTCTAATACAACATCATATCGAACGAGTGATGAAGTTGAGCGTCTCCAGGAAGAAAACATACGATTGCAACAAAAAAACGAGGTTATTAGTATTTTTATTACCATGAATGTACTTAGCAGATGTCAAGTTTTCATTCCTATGGGCTACAACGCTTCGTTTTCAGGACGAGTAATTCCTGTTTAATGCGCTTAACTATTGGTAGATGTTTAGGAGCTTCGTAAACGCAATTTCAAGATACTCGATGATGTAACAAATTTGGAAAAACAGTTGACGAAAGAAACTGCAGTTGTGTCTAATAAGGTATAACTTTTATGTTTGTATAAGTTAATTAATACTGGTTTTTTAAATAACCAAATAGCTATATGGTTTTAACTTTATTTAATTCTTGACTAATAATGTTTAGCAGAATAACTGTGGTAATGGCATCCAACAAATAATCAAAGAGAGACAGCTTGTCGCAAGTACGATTGGCTCTATTGTTCAGGCTCCATCGATAGATTCTAGTTCAGACACCTCCGTAAGTTTTGTTTATGTAGCAAAATTTTTACCAGTTATTGTTTAGGCAAGAATTACCCATTCGTTTAGATTTATTCCGTTTGGCTTAAAGACGTAGCTTATTCATTGAAAAAGAATATTGGAAGTGGCCAAAGGGAGCATAGAAGCAAAATGAATGCTCAGGTATAACCAGTTTTTCTATCTCTGTTTCGAATTTTATCTGTAGACTTCTTGTTAACTTTAGGCGGAACAATGCTCTGAAGATTTGCGGGGCCAAATCGAGGGATACAAAATTGCTCTGTCTAATCTCGTTAGTTAATACACTACTTGCATCAAATTACTATATTTTAGAAATAAGACTTTCAAATGTGAAATTTAGTGGTAATTTTAGTTGGGTGCACTATCACGGATTGAGTCCATTTCCAACGAACGCGAAAGTGCACATATTGCCAAAATTGAGCATCTACAACATCAATTATCAAAGGCTGTTAGTTCTTAATCTTATAATAATATTGTTCAAATAGTAGAAATCTCATTCTGTTTGAGAGTGCTGTCATAATTTTTGCCTTCATGAATATTCACATTGTGGTATCGAGGTGTTTTATTGGTATCAGTTTTAACCTTTATATGGATGGTGGTAAATGAATGTACGTTCAATGTTAAGACGACGAAGTCTTTAAAAAATTCACAAATTTGCTTTGTTGGGGCGCTAAATCTGTTTATAATCGATCGGTTCTCTGCATGGCTTAAAAAACTTCGTCAGCACACTTGTTTTCTGTTCACTAACCCATGTGTGTTTAGAACAATGTAATTATGTCTGCTAATCGTCTGAAGTTTGAACTCAAGGAATGTAAGCTTCTTAAAAAGGTTTGTTCCCGTGCCTGACTCAATAGAGTCAACAATGTCCACTGCTTGCTTGCATGTTACTACAGAAAACGCTTTAGTATTTTGTTATATTATTCCTGTGAAGCTTTATTTTTCAACATTCAACCCTTCCGTTAGCTATGCTATTTTAGCAAATTAGCTCTCTGCACGCCACTGTCACGAAGAATAGCGTCATATCTTCTACCCAGTTCAAGATGAGTGCTACTAAAAGCGATGAGTCAGACTGGGAAGTGGTCAACTGATATTTGGTATGTGACAGTAGGAATCTCTTTCGGATTTGCTTTTATCCACCGGCATGTTGCTCTGCACATCATCCGTATGGAGAACTGATCGTGGCTTGATTATCGATCGATGAGTTGATACGTTATAACTTAAGTTTAAACCATTTATATGTTGGAGAGGCTGTTGTAGAGCGTTCTGTGCTTCAGTACGTGAATTTTTAAAATATAAATATGAAAACCTTTGGTTATGCGATAAAGTGGAGAGAAGGTCATGGATAAATATTAAAACGTGGGAGGTTTGCGTTTTATCGAATTATTTTTTTTCAGTGATATATGAAGCTTTTGTTCGAATGATGATGCTTCCAACCATTTGCTGGACGCCTTAAATGTTTCCGTTTATCCGTATTATTGGTTTGTTCACCGACGAGTCAGGTCTTATATAAGTTTAGTAGGTTAGCACGTATGTGAATGTTCTGTGATTAAGAGAGCTTGTTGCCGCTGCGACAAATACTCTTGCCTCCTGATGTTACCACTTAGGTATAAATGAGATTTTAAATAATAATTTATTCCTTATAATGCTCAGCGAGCCTATTTAGTGTAAGATAGGTTTGATTTGTTTTAATTTTCGCCTCTCCCTATCCGGTCGATCTGTCGCTTTCGTGTGAATGTTCTGGTCCGGCAATAATGTCCTTTCGCTTTTTTTTATAGTATTGGGATAAATGGTTTATTTCAAAGATTGGTTTATGTGAATTTTTTTATAGTTGGGAATATTATTATGCACCAAGGACAATAACTCGTAATTATAAGTATACACACTTTCATAGTTGTAATTCACAAGGTTGTTCTGTATTCACTTGAATGTTATCGATAGCCAACCATTTGAACTTCCGCCACTGGATAGCTTTTAGGTAGATCTGCAAGTTTTTCTTTAAATTCTGAGAAATGAGCGGTTTACTAAATCTGATTATTCTCAACCCTTACGAATTTTTGGCATTTTGTTATGGTGAGAATCTTACTTTTTTTGTATCCGAAGGTAAGGTGAACTTTTCTCCTTGTTTCCAGTTTACTCCTTTCTCAAAAGGAGACACCGAATATGGACAGTAAAAGGGTGATCCAAGGCAAATCTAAATGTGCTGAAGTCAAATTTATCAGCATTTAAGTGCTAAAAGTGGTATTAAATATATTAGTTGGTATTGAAGAAAAAGAAGTGAATGAACCTGGAGTGTGATGTCTCGAGATCTCCTATAGACATCAATGGTTAATTTTGCGTCGCTAGCAAGAGTAAATGATGGAGATTCAAGAATGTACGTTGTCATACCCAAAGAAGAACTGTCTGTGCCCACATAAAGGAACCCTGTGAGTGAAATTCAGGATCTACTAGGTAGTGGCATTGATGTCTAGATTTAATATTGTTGTTTTTTTACCGTCTGTGTCATCCCTTATTCCTGTGTGGGCGTTTCCTACTCGCTCGTTACCCAGACGCCATTCAGCTAGACTGAATAGTGCTATGAAATATTTTTTCTCTACTTAATGTGCTTTCCAATCTATTATCCTCCATTTGTTTATTCTATTTCTGCCTGACCTCATACTATTATTTTTATAGTTCTTATATCCACAAAAATTGCTTGTGAATGTACAGTTGAGTAGATCACATGCGTTTAGCTTCCTAATTGGCAATGACGTCTTTTTTCCGGGGTACATTGCGGGTGGTCCTGGTATGTTTATGAATTAAGTTTTTATTAAAATTAACTTCTGATCATTCTATATTTTTTAACCGCATTAAGTTAAATGGCTAGCCATTCTTGTTTTGCACTCACCAGCAATATTTCGTAAGGGGATTGTTGTAAGAAGCGAACTCAAATGATCAATGGGACCTGAAATTCTTTATAGATTAAAATCTTGATATCTATGGATGATAGATATGTTTAAAATCTAGTGGCTCTTATAAAGGTTACGCTATTTAACGATATAAAATTACTAATCATTAAAATATGCATAATCATTGTATCGTTAATATGAAAACTATAAATCACCAACAATGTAATTTATAACTAGGCTTGATATATGCAAAATGTTTAAATAACTCTTGAATGTGTAAAATTAGAATGCTATTTTTGAAGTGTATTTTTTATCTTTGAGTCGCCATTTATACTTTTGCTATTCTATATGCTAAATTTCGCTAAATTATTACGAAGTTTCACTTGCAAAGAATAGTGGAATTTAACGTTCCATACAATTTGATTGCTATGGATGACGTAGATGTTGAAATACATTCGTAGCTACGTATGTAGTAGTGAAGAAGTGAGTTATGCGACATAATTAGTTAATCGTTTGAATATTTGTAATGCCACATATGTTCATCCGAAGTATTCCTTTAATTGCATAGCTAGAGTATTTAGCTCCTCACTAAAAGTGGCAAAAACGCATATACTCAAAAGTGTTATTGTGTAACGTTAGAATATTTTACTGCAATAGTAAATTATATCAATAACTGCATACTATCATGAACGTCTTATGGGAAACAAGAATAAAGTTATGTTATTTCAATATAGTTTAAAGACATTCAATCTGTTTAGATAAGGGTGCTTCATTATTTACCCACCTGTAGTTTCTTCAGCACTATTAATGTTTGGTCGGAAGGGAACTCCGTTCATTTTTACAGGATTAATGGTGTTATCTATGGATACTGGTTTCTCTTCAAAAAATGATTCGATAGGGTTGTGAAGTGGAAAAATTATTCGCTGTAAAATTGTTTATTGAAAGTGCAAATATAAAAATATAAGTTATAAGTATTCTTAAAAAGTGA
This sequence comes from Heterorhabditis bacteriophora, assembly GCA_964036235.1. Lineage (NCBI taxonomy): Eukaryota > Metazoa > Nematoda > Chromadorea > Rhabditida > Heterorhabditidae > Heterorhabditis > Heterorhabditis bacteriophora. The sequence goes on along the minus strand of OZ038426.1, from coordinate 4,701,568 downwards.
ATTAATTATATTTTAAGCTTTATATTAATCTACCATGTCTGTATTTTCTTGCACATAATTAAAATATACAGCCCACCTCTTCTTTTTTTTTATCACACATGTCAGCTTTGTAATCTATATTATCAATGACGAATAGAACTGGCGCTACCAAATTAGCTACCACTATCTCAATATTAAAAACAGTTGCATTGGGATGAACAACCTCTACTGCCACTGATGGAGAGCCAATATATTTAATAGACTGTAAAATAACTAATTTTCCTGGAAAATATGATTTATTTTCTACAATGTAAAAAAATTTAACGAAATAAGTCACATTTTAACATTGTATTTTTTGTTTAAGTAAAATTAACTGTACCTGCGTGCATGATTTGTATTGATGGTCTTGTGTGCAAACTCTGACTGCAATTTCCGCATTACTAATAATCCAATAGCTAAAATCAGTATGACAATATAAAATAGTTATAGTTATTTTATTAATTAAATGAATACAAGCATAACTATATCTTAAGTAAGAACATACTCAAATTTTAAAATGCCGTTTCCTTCTTGGCATGTGATTGGAGTTGTGATGGCAACTTCTTCATCACTTGGCAAGGCCTGAAATATTGTTTTTATAGAATCCCATCTTATAATTATAGAATCTAAATATAATTAAAAATCGGATAAACGTTTTTATGAAGTTATTAGTAATAAATACGTAGTGAATAAATGTACTAATTAAATAATTTTGTTATTTGAGTTATTGTTAGATTGAAATCACGAGTTTATTTTGAAGGTGAGCTCACCTCTGCTAAATATCTTAAGGGAAAATCCACCGAAAATGGGTTTATTCATAAATTCGATAACTATACCTTTCAGAAACGTTTTAAACAGTAACACTATTAAGTTTAAAAACAGTTCAAATACTTTTAAAATTTGTATTTTTGGTTCACGCTGTATATTAAAGTATTTCATACCATGTTTTGCATCATGAATAAAAAATCTCCTTCAGGCTGGAACATTGGAGGACGTTTTGCTAAGCGAGTTAATGAAACATACTGCGAAGACGAAGGAAGTCGACCGATTTGGAACATCGGTGATGCTGGTTGAAACCTAAGTAGTTATAGGAAGCGTTTGTTCTATAAATCCGAGTAATGTAGTTGCAATAGAAATTGAACAAAATAGAAGCATAATCTTAGATAATGGTTTACGAAAGCATCATTATAATATATAGGTCACCTGCACGCAGATCCTTCTTCAAAATCGCAATACATTGCTTTTTCATGTTCTGCAAGAGAAGGTAGTATACGGACGCAGTTCATTAAATCCTTTAGTGATCGAGCTTCAGTATTGCAAACTGATCTTATTACTGAAATTGTCCACTTTAATTAAATTATAATCTGAGCTTAACTTTTAAACAATATACTTATAAACTAGCCATTTCTATCCATAAGTTCAAACCTTCGTCATTATTATTTCCTGGTGGTCCCACTGGTTCATCTAATGATACTCTTTGAAGGGAAGATATGTCCTGTGTTGGATGACGAGAAGGAGAATGCTACAGAAAAACAATATATATAAAGGATTTTTTTCTATAAATCAAATTTTCTTCATTAAAATGCTAGCCTGTTGATTTAAAGAGCGTATAAAGTTTGGCATAATAGGCAACTTAAGATTAAACATAAACACTAGGAAATTACGAAGAGCAAATTAGTACCTCATCAATATTTTGAATCAGGGTAGGGAATTCTGGTGGTGGCGGAATATATCCTGGATACGGTGTGATCGTCTGTTCGTCACTTTGTTCCAGTACAGTCAATGCCTGACCAGAAATCGCTGGAGGAGCGATAGGATCCGTCGGATGAGAAGATTGATGTGATTGCACTCCAGACACTGGTTCAGAATAGGAACTTTACATATATATTATTTTTAATTTGGAGAATCAAATAATTAGTTTACTTTCATCTACTCTAAATATGAATGTAGATCAATTTAATTGATAACATTTTGTTGTATCTGTTTATAATTTCTATAATCATGATTATGTTATGACTAAAATATTATTTTTTAACTAACCCAAATTATTCCCAGGAATGGAAAATTGTGGTGATGCTGGAACGACTACAGGAGGTAACTGCTGTTGAAAAGACGCTATTGGAGGCTGACAAGATGATACTAAATGCAAGTATTATAAGAAAAATACGGATGACAGATTTACAATTAATACTTTACGATACCTAATAATTATTTGCCTTTACCCAACCTTCTTTCCAGATTATCAGCGAATATATGAGAGCATACATCCGAAAGGTCATTTTCAGTAGACGTTTACAAAATATCCTGTAGCAAGTTTTGATTAATATCACTTGAATATATAATTAAATCAGTCGAAAAAGCTTTAAAACTAATAAACCACACATGAAACAAAAGTAGCATTGACCGAAAATAATTGAAATAAATTCTTTTAATACACCTTGAATAAATAAATCAGTTTACTAAATAATAGATCACTATTTCTAAGATAAAAAATGAAAATATTTGTACTTCCTCCATATATAGACGTGGGGAACTTTATATCCAAATTTGGCACCATCTGATCAATCTTCTCTTATTTATTTATATACACGATTTATGTAGATAACTGTTTTTCACGATTTAGGACTTTAGTAACGTAATTTTCATGTTTACAATCATATACACATCTCGATTTCATGAACCACTTCAAACTGCAATTTGTCCTCTTTTTATTGATTACACAAATGCAATATTTCTGAGACTATTAATGATAGTTAAAAATGTTGCTTTTAATGGAACTTGTGGCAATTATAAATTACATAATTTCAGAAATAACTAAGGAAATAATTTTGCGATCTTGTGATTACAAACAGCTCTTTGAACATTAGGGAAATATTGAATAAAGCATCAAATATATATTATATGTAGTTTAAATTTTTTGATATATTAAATTATTTTTATTACTTGAATAACATGTTCTAGAGCTATTTGTTTAAACTGAAAATTATAACGTGGTTCTAAGATGAACATGTAAGGTAGGTGTATTGTAGATGTACTAAGAAGGCAGAAAATACATCAACTAGAGAAGAATGAAATAGTATAACTGATAGTGAAGGGGGTAACGAGGGCGAGCAAACAGCACAGGGCATGGATCTTCATACCTGGATGGTTTCTGTCGGAGACGACACGCCTCTAAGTGGGACAAACGCCGCGGATTAGGCAATGAGCCGTCAAATGGCATCCAAGAGAACTACCGCGATGACTTAGGGCTACCAATATCTACTATATATATTTTTGGAATCTTCTTTCCTTTTTCATTTTACACTGTACAACGCCTTTACTCTCATATATATTTAGAATACTATCTATATTAGTTAATCTATTAGTCGTTGCAGATCAAGTAAGGGTTCATCAAGGTGCAGGTTTTTTGGACGTCCCAAACGTTGTACATATCGCTTTAGATGATTATAGGGAAATTATTTGAATAAATCGTCGCTACAGACATCGTTGCCTTCTTCAGTTTCGACAGTAATATGATCAATGGCAAGATACAAGTTTGCAGCCATTCCCTTGGCAACAAAATACACCTGAAAGAAGCAAGATTAAACTAAGAATTAGAATATACTCCTATTATTATGGTTTCTTTCTCTTTCAGTCCATATCTTCTGTTGAGTAATGTACATGGAGTGTAACCTACTTTTCGAACTCCAGGTTGCAAAAAAACTTTTTCTCTGACGTTCCAAAAGATTCGTTTAGAGACTAATGGCGATAAATAGGGGCAATAGTCAAATGAATCAATGCATACCTAAAACACTAACTTGTCTATTGTCAACAGAAACAACATTTAATCATTTAGTCAATGTTTTTGTTCCACTAAGTTTGATTGTTAACGTATGAAATCAAAAGTGATATCTCATCAATAGCAGAACTTATTTCAAATAAATGAAGCAAAGCTGATATCAAGAGTATTCAGCTATTGCAGAAATGATGGTTTTAGTTTAAAAACCATTGCACCATGGCCTTTTATTCACGATATGAATAGAGACTTTCACAAATCCGACGGGAAGCCGTCCAACCAGACATAAGCTTGATCCACTGATGTGGTCAACTCAGTATAAAGGGGCATAACTATTCCAGAATTATATGGCCATAATTTAAAATTTGGAAGTAAAAATAATGGCACCTGTAGTTGAGGTCCTTGAGAACGTATGTATAAATCAAAAATAAGATAAACGTTGCGATTGAGATGAAACTTGGGAGACTCCATTACAAATATTTCTTCTATTTGGCTGATATGTTCCATGCCCACATAAGCAAAGCCCACTGAAGGAAACGAGCAAATTTATTATAGTAACAGCAGCTTATTTTTCAATTATTTTAATCAACATTATTTATCTATTAACTTTGTTCTATTCACTTAACACTAAATTTTTAATCGAAATATTAACCTTCTTTACTGTCTTCTAGATTGATTTTTTGTATACCAGTGTGTCTATTTCCAATAAGTTTACTTCCGATTAACCATGGAGCCCTAAAAAAATTCAGCAAAAATGTAATTATTGTAGATAGTGAAAAATTTGTTTACATACGTGCTACCTATCCCACTGACACCGTAGAAACATGGGTGCTGACTATTGAAATCACAAGATAGTGCCTCACAGACTGACAATTCACTAGTTTGTTGTGGAGTTGTTAAAACCTAAAATATTTTCACTAAATTTAATGATATTGAAAAAACTACGGTCCACATTAATATATCTGTACCTTATTAATTTGCGAATAATGTAAGTATTTCTTTATATATGAATATGTTTAACGGTTCAAGAAATTCCAATCGTGTTTTTTAATGATTTTTCAATTATAGATGAAGGTCTCTGTGAGTTTCTTTTCCATTTACGAGAATTTATTTCTTGCTTTGAAATCTTGTAGTTCAGCGTGCCAAGATAAACAATGTCATGGCCTCTGAGGAGATAGGAATGCGGTCATTTATAATGCCCCACGACAATCAAACTTCCGAGGGTCAGAGCGCAAAAAGACATGGATAGGATAAAATCTGTTTAATTTCTTCATAAATAGTTAATAAATAGTGTATAGAAGCTTTAAATCTTGATAACAGAAGAAGAAAATAGTTGTAACTATCAAAGTTGTTTAAAGTGCGTTCAACTTATAAATTAAGAGCAAACTGAATTTTCATAGGTGGGTTAATTATACGATGACAAAATTTGCATTTAATATAGTTGTCGTGAAATCTAAATTTTTCATTTTTCAGCTATAAAAAGCTGAAGATAAAATTGACTAAAAAGATAGTTGAATGATAATAGTATCTGTTCAATAAAAAAGGTAACCAGTTATTCTCGTGCTATACCTCTATTGTATCATCTTCATCTGTAGATCCATCGATAGATACGACTTTCAGAACACCTAAATGGTTCTTGGATAGTACTGTTGCTGTCGAACTCTTTTCTTCTGTGAGAAATTCTTCTAAACCAGAAGCTTTAAAAGTTGGTGACGATCGCTGATTAGTGGGAATTACAGAGTAAGTACTTTCATTGTCATCAACCTGAAAGGAATTAATTAAATTAGTTCTAAAAGAAGATATGTATATGCTTATAGTACTCTTGATACAGTATTTATAAAGTACCGCATTTTAAAATTATTCATAATATGTGTATGGAATCACTAATCACCCTAGAAAAATTGTCATTACAAAACCGAAGTAATATTTCCATACAAGTTCCTGTTCAAAAATGCTTAAAGATACCTAAGTATTTAGTAACTAAAAGTTATTTCAAAATCAAGACTGACAAGCTCACAGATACGTCCTTCATAATATAGGTTGTCGATGAGAACAATATCCTGCGATCTAACGTTGATTACTTCAATCCTTACCCGGAAGGGATCAGCTGAGTGGGGAATTGAGAAGTTGACCGGGTTTGGCATAGGAAGAATATCCTGAATTATAAAAGAATTATACTAGTATTTTATCTCTCATAAAATTACAATCGATGATAGATTAAACTATTATGAAAAATAGTATCTAGATTATTTATTATTACCTTTACATTTAAGTCCTATGAAGCAGTGTTTTGAACTTTAATTATAAAAATTGCTTTAAAGAAAGAAAAACTAACTTGGCATTCCAAGTCACCATTTTGCTTTATAATACACTGCCGCAGGATTGGGCCATTCGAGTTTGTCCAAAAGCTGAACAACTATATGCCATATCTGATGCTCACTGATTCTTCACTTTAACTGATTGATAACACTTATATAAAATAACACAAATGATTAAATAGATGAAGAACAGAATATGAGATCAAACATTACAAAACACTTAAAATTAAAAGGTTGTATTGTGTGGCTGTGCTGATTACTTATGACTTACTCAAATTTCATTGTTGCATTATCCAGCTGGCACTCAATTTTGCTTTCAATAGCAACAGTGTGTTGCCCAACTGTAGGCTCACCACCGGCTAGCAGAAAATATTCATCTGATATATCCAATAAAATAATCAATACATTTTGGATATTTTCTTTCAAATACACATACCAAATTGGAAACTTCTGCTATTGGTGCAATCCATTCGATCCATATCGAAATAACTGTTGTAGTGAGCTTTCCAAAACCTAAGCAAAAATTTTTAAATATTACTATATATCTCTGGGAATCTTATTGTTATGTAATGCACCATAATCATGTTCTCAATATGTACAAAATAAAACATTAGAATACATATGCTAGAATTATATTAAGAGATGTAAGCCACAACTACTATATATCTTAGGTGTACCACTAAAACATTGTATTAGTTCCTACCGCATTAATGATCCTTGTACAGAATGCCAACTACAAAACTCCTCCTCGTTATCAAACGAGCATGTCAGCCTGCCACCTTCCTCAACAGTTAAACTCGCCTCGTCAGGAAACGGATAAACTGTAGCCATGGAACGAATTTCTGAACAATGCTTTAACATTACTTACACCTAAGTTGAATTCTTATTTTAATGATGTACAGGAATACATGTAATAAAGGTTAACTACATCAATAGAGCTGACATTCATACAAATATAATATTAGAATTTTCTACGGTTCAATTCTTTGAGATAGGAGTTCTTAAAAACGAAAAATAAAGCATTAAAATCATCATTAATTCTTTATCCAGTGTATATCATTACTTTCATTGTAAGATGAAAAATTGTTCAGAAAAATAAAAACTATTATCGATTCTCAAAAAAGGGTTATATACAAATATAAAAACTTGCATTTTATGTTGAGATTAATCATGACATCAAAAAAAGTGGTACTCACTAAGTTTTAGAGTAAACAAAGATTGAGCCACACTGAATCCCTAACTATAGAACACCGCAAGTATGTATATAATATATTAGTTAAAATTATCCTAAGAAGTGAGACATATTAAAGCTTAGAAATGGAAATTTTTAGTACTTTGACAAGATTCCAATCCCAGAAGCCTTTAATAATATAGTATGACGATTTAAAGACGTAAGTTATATGTAAAAACTATTAATAGGTAATGAATTGCTTCACCTTGAGCAGAATAAGCCATATATTTGTTAATACACTTTGTTTCTAGTTGATCGTATTCTGCTAAAATTGGTGTTCCACTAACATGAGATCGAACTCGATGCATTTTAGCTTGTTGCATGGCGTAGTTAGAGTTGAAGTTCTGACATGCAGTGGCACCTAGGAAACAATTTTTTAGCAAGGAAAAATTGAATATACATAAATCAGTTGCACAGTTAAAAATAAAACTTAAATGAAATTTATTACTGGAAAGGAAATACATTAAAAAATATATAAAATTCATAAGTAAACCCACATAAGAATAAATTTAAAACCCAGATCGCTACAGATTTCATTTCATCATACTGAGCACTAAATGATGTAGCATATTACCTTGGATTAGCCGTCTCGAATTTTGAATCCAGTTATCTCAGGCGGAAATAGGTCGGCTGTCCTCATGCTAGAAGTGAGTCAAGGTGAACCCAATATAATAGGCATTCTACGGGTAATATAGTACCAAATTACCCCGAAGTCCAAGAATTTTCGTTTGCAGATAAAACTTTCATATAAAAGTTGTTTTATTGAAAATTTTACTATTTGCATAGTCCTATCAACAACAGAGAAAATTGTTTAGTAAGCCTCAAACAATAATATTAGAGTTAAACGGCATGAGTACTACAATATTCTAAGACCTTGGAAATCACTAATAGGAAACAAAAGAGTACTAGCAATAGTACTCCATTTATTTGAATTATATATTCATTTATTTCAGATAACCTCAAACCTTTCACAATACAATGACGAACTCACTGTATAAAAAGATGATTTAAATGAGTAATTTGATCTTAGATCATCATAAAGGGAGAAGTATGTCGTATTTTTTAAACAAAATAATAGAGGACACGAAGGTTTTACAAACCTGGGATACTATCTTATTGTATTTCTGCAAAAAATGAAATGCTTTTAGTTTGTCAGCAATTTGCTAATAAAATGCTTATACAGCGTGTCTTTGATAAGAATACTTTTCTAAAAGTTTTACAATTTACTTCAGATTCGGCTAAAATCGTCGTTTAAGAACGTTTTTGAAAGCTTGAATGCCTGGCTTGTCGATCGTATTAACTTCATTAGTATATTTCTCACGTTAAAAGTACAATTGTCAATTTTTCGAAAACGTTAATTTTCGTGCTTCTTCACACGTATCCGGTCTCATTTATCTCGGATTTCCACTACCCTAGTAATTGAAGATAAATTTTTTTGTGTAGGACCTAGCCATTATTTTAAAAAAACCATAGTATTCATGGATTCGGTGCTCCTAACCATTTGTTTGAAAAACACCGGAATTGGCTGTCGCACAAGTTACGAATCGAATAACCTAGTAGAATCCAGAACGTTGTTGCTGCGAAAGAAGGAAAGCTACAATTGCAATATAATAAAATTTGAATTTGCAACTATACACTATTATGCAGTTCTCTATTAAGACACAGCAAGAACCATTTTCGGCTCCTAGAGTAGTGGACATCCAAAATAAAGAAGGTCAAATACGTGTGGAAAACAGGAAAATGGGTGCCTTCCTAAAATCAATAACTGTACCTTAACGTGATAAATATGCTAATGAGGTGAATACGGTCAAAAGCCAGATATTTAAGCTTCCAGAAGAGCTTTTAAACGACAATATTAGCTGACTTTTAAGAAAATAAAACAATATTTAAAATTGCCTTTTTTATAACGGACATCCATTATATAAAACAAAAATAAGCTTAATATATCTTAGCACAAATAATAGCAGCTATATTTAAAAAAATCGAATCTAAGTGATAATATACTAACAAGAGTGGTAGCAATTATGCTATAAACACAACAAGTAAAAACAATAATAAGCAAACACAGACTAACCGCCGAACATCTCAATAGTACAGGAAGCACTTTTCCACCAAGAAAAAGTTTCCAGTAAATAATACATCCCATATTAATAACTGCCATTTGATACTTATTAACCCAAACTGTCTTACAATATTTCTTCTAAACTACCTAACAACTTTAACTAATTAACTAATATTTCAATATTCACGACGAAATATATACTTTTAAGACACGTATCCTTTAATAAAACTTCAACTTTAGTATACACTTATTTATCATAGACTTGGTTTTGACAACAAATAAAAAAGAAATCTACAAATAAGAACACAGCATAACTCTTCCTTAATTTTTTAATAGTAATTTTAAATATAAAATTTCAATAGATGAATTTTCAGTCAAAAACAACAATTATATGATACTATAGAAAAAAATTGTTCGCAAAAGAGATATTTTCCTGTTTGCCTCCAGACCATATCCAGCCATGAGGGCTTGAAAAGCTGCTATTTTCAAAATAACTATTGTGCTAAACGATTAAGCATCATAATATGAATACAATAAATAGATAGATTCGTAAGCTCACAACCTCCTCTAGAGTACGAACTTCGTTAATATAAAATCATTAAAGATTATTTTTACTCTCTAATAAATATAATTTATTATAGTTCAAAGAAAAATATGCACAACCACAGAGAATTTTTCATAATTCTTCATGGTTTCGTGAAGAAAATAACTACAATTTTTGTTTAATAACAAGATATAAAGAAGTAAAAAAAATACACTTTTACTGTAAAACGCAAAACAAATTATCTTAAGATATAACATAAATTATAATATTAAAAAAAACGTTAATAGTCAAGTATATAACAATAGAATGGACATCTCAGCACTAACACAAAAAAAATTTAAAAAAAAAGCATTTACTAAAATACAGCAATAATTATAAATTAAGAATTTTCCTAATAAGTATTTTCGATAACTAAATCTACATTAAACAAAGAAATGAATACATTTTTATTTCAAACCACAACTCCCTTAAGTGAATCCCTTACTGCTACCAGCGGAAAATACGGCGCACCAATAAAACTGAAAAAATTGAGAGCTAAAAACGTGAGCTTTGCGCAGTGGCGATAACGTGACCAATGAAGCTTTGCCGAGGTGCGTTTATTGCTGGTTGAAAACTTTTCCCAATTGCCCGCGATGGCCTCTGAAATATGGGTGTCATACGCAATTTTTGAACGCCCCTAGGGGGCAGATCTGGTGGATGATTAGCAGTATTGCGGACGAGTGGGTAAACTGCGTTAGAAGCCAGTCCGATGGATAATGACGACTTATCCATCCAGCAATCGAAACTATTCGACACAGTGGAACGTCGCCAACAAGAGGTGGTGGTGGTGGTGGTGGATAAAATGGAGTAGTCGCGTCGAACGCTGCTAGACTAGATCTCTATAGAGGTAATGGAGCTGGGAGATTTATGAACGCCACAGCAAAGCAGTTTCGCCCATTATGTAGTTATCGTCTACAGGCTTAGAGTGTCGTGCTAATCTAGAAACTCTCTTGAGAACAACGATCGGCGCTACCCGCTTAAACTACGGCGCGGGCGTGCGCCCGTCTCGTGAGCGATTTACGTCAGGCAGCTTTGCGCAGTGGCGATAACGTGACCAATGAGGCTTTGCCGAGGTGCGTTTATTGCTGGTTGAAAACTTTTCCCAATTGCCCGCGATGGCCTCTGAAATATGGGTGTCATACGCAATTTTTGAACGCCCCTAGGGGGCAGATCTGGTGGATGATTAGCAGTATTGCGGACGAGTGGGTAAACTGCGTTAGAAGCCAGTCCGATGGATAATGACGACTTATCCATCCAGCAATCGAAACTATTCGACACAGTGGAACGTCGCCAACAAGAGGTGGTGGTGGTGGTGGTGGATAAAATGGAGTAGTCGCGTCGAACGCTGCTAGACTAGATCTCTATAGAGGTAATGGAGCTGGGAGATTTATGAACGCCACAGCAAAGCAGTTTCGCCCATTATGTAGTTATCGTCTACAGGCTTAGAGTGTCGTGCTAATCTAGAAACTCTCTTGAGAACAACGATCGGCGCTACCCGCTTAAACTACGGCGCGGGCGTGCGCCCGTCTCGTGAGCGATTTACGTCAGGCAGCTTTGCGCAGTGGCGATAACGTGACCAATGAGGCTTTGCCGAGGTGCGTTTATTGCTGGTTGAAAACTTTTCCCAATTGCCCGCGATGGCCTCTGAAATATGGGTGTCATACGCAATTTTTGAACGCCCCTAGGGGGCAGATCTGGTGGATGATTAGCAGTATTGCGGACGAGTGGGTAAACTGCGTTAGAAGCCAGTCCGATGGATAATGACGACTTATCCATCCAGCAATCGAAACTATTCGACACAGTGGAACGTCGCCAACAAGAGGTGGTGGTGGTGGTGGTGGATAAAATGGAGTAGTCGCGTCGAACGCTGCTAGACTAGATCTCTATAGAGGTAATGGAGCTGGGAGATTTATGAACGCCACAGCAAAGCAGTTTCGCCCATTATGTAGTTATCGTCTACAGGCTTAGAGTGTCGTGCTAATCTAGAAACTCTCTTGAGAACAACGATCGGCGCTACCCGCTTAAACTACGGCGCGGGCGTGCGCCCGTCTCGTGAGCGATTTACGTCAGGCAGCTTTGCGCAGTGGCGATAACGTGACCAATGAGGCTTTGCCGAGGTGCGTTTATTGCTGGTTGAAAACTTTTCCCAATTGCCCGCGATGGCCTCTGAAATATGGGTGTCATACGCAATTTTTGAACGCCCCTAGGGGGCAGATCTGGTGGATGATTAGCAGTATTGCGGACGAGTGGGTAAACTGCGTTAGAAGCCAGTCCGATGGATAATGACGACTTATCCATCCAGCAATCGAAACTATTCGACACAGTGGAACGTCGCCAACAAGAGGTGGTGGTGGTGGTGGTGGATAAAATGGAGTAGTCGCGTCGAACGCTGCTAGACTAGATCTCTATAGAGGTAATGGAGCTGGGAGATTTATGAACGCCACAGCAAAGCAGTTTCGCCCATTATGTAGTTATCGTCTACAGGCTTAGAGTGTCGTGCTAATCTAGAAACTCTCTTGAGAACAACGATCGGCGCTACCCGCTTAAACTACGGCGCGGGCGTGCGCCCGTCTCGTGAGCGATTTACGTCAGGCAGCTTTGCGCAGTGGCGATAACGTGACCAATGAGGCTTTGCCGAGGTGCGTTTATTGCTGGTTGAAAACTTTTCCCAATTGCCCGCGATGGCCTCTGAAATATGGGTGTCATACGCAATTTTTGAACGCCCCTAGGGGGCAGATCTGGTGGATGATTAGCAGTATTGCGGACGAGTGGGTAAACTGCGTTAGAAGCCAGTCCGATGGATAATGACGACTTATCCATCCAGCAATCGAAACTATTCGACACAGTGGAACGTCGCCAACAAGAGGTGGTGGTGGTGGTGGTGGATAAAATGGAGTAGTCGCGTCGAACGCTGCTAGACTAGATCTCTATAGAGGTAATGGAGCTGGGAGATTTATGAACGCCACAGCAAAGCAGTTTCGCCCATTATGTAGTTATCGTCTACAGGCTTAGAGTGTCGTGCTAATCTAGAAACTCTCTTGAGAACAACGATCGGCGCTACCCGCTTAAACTACGGCGCGGGCGTGCGCCCGTCTCGTGAGCGATTTACGTCAGGCAGCTTTGCGCAGTGGCGATAACGTGACCAATGAGGCTTTGCCGAGGTGCGTTTATTGCTGGTTGAAAACTTTTCCCAATTGCCCGCGATGGCCTCTGAAATATGGGTGTCATACGCAATTTTTGAACGCCCCTAGGGGGCAGATCTGGTGGATGATTAGCAGTATTGCGGACGAGTGGGTAAACTGCGTTAGAAGCCAGTCCGATGGATAATGACGACTTATCCATCCAGCAATCGAAACTATTCGACACAGTGGAACGTCGCCAACAAGAGGTGGTGGTGGTGGTGGTGGATAAAATGGAGTAGTCGCGTCGAACGCTGCTAGACTAGATCTCTATAGAGGTAATGGAGCTGGGAGATTTATGAACGCCACAGCAAAGCAGTTTCGCCCATTATGTAGTTATCGTCTACAGGCTTAGAGTGTCGTGCTAATCTAGAAACTCTCTTGAGAACAACGATCGGCGCTACCCGCTTAAACTACGGCGCGGGCGTGCGCCCGTCTCGTGAGCGATTTACGTCAGGCAGCTTTGCGCAGTGGCGATAACGTGACCAATGAGGCTTTGCCGAGGTGCGTTTATTGCTGGTTGAAAACTTTTCCCAATTGCCCGCGATGGCCTCTGAAATATGGGTGTCATACGCAATTTTTGAACGCCCCTAGGGGGCAGATCTGGTGGATGATTAGCAGTATTGCGGACGAGTGGGTAAACTGCGTTAGAAGCCAGTCCGATGGATAATGACGACTTATCCATCCAGCAATCGAAACTATTCGACACAGTGGAACGTCGCCAACAAGAGGTGGTGGTGGTGGTGGTGGATAAAATGGAGTAGTCGCGTCGAACGCTGCTAGACTAGATCTCTATAGAGGTAATGGAGCTGGGAGATTTATGAACGCCACAGCAAAGCAGTTTCGCCCATTATGTAGTTATCGTCTACAGGCTTAGAGTGTCGTGCTAATCTAGAAACTCTCTTGAGAACAACGATCGGCGCTACCCGCTTAAACTACGGCGCGGGCGTGCGCCCGTCTCGTGAGCGATTTACGTCAGGCAGCTTTGCGCAGTGGCGATAACGTGACCAATGAGGCTTTGCCGAGGTGCGTTTATTGCTGGTTGAAAACTTTTCCCAATTGCCCGCGATGGCCTCTGAAATATGGGTGTCATACGCAATTTTTGAACGCCCCTAGGGGGCAGATCTGGTGGATGATTAGCAGTATTGCGGACGAGTGGGTAAACTGCGTTAGAAGCCAGTCCGATGGATAATGACGACTTATCCATCCAGCAATCGAAACTATTCGACACAGTGGAACGTTGCCAACAAGAGGTGGTGGTGGTGGTGGTGGTGGATAAAATGGAGTAGTCGCGTCGAACGCTGCTAGACTAGATCTCTATAGAGGTAATGGAGCTGGGAGATTTATGAACGCCACAGCAAAGCAGTTTCGCCCATTATGTAGTTATCGTCTACAGGCTTAGAGTGTCGTGCTAATCTAGAAACTCTCTTGAGAACAACGATCGGCGCTACCCGCTTAAACTACGGCGCGGGCGTGCGCCCGTCTCGTGAGCGATTTACGTCAGGCAGCTTTGCGCAGTGGCGATAACGTGACCAATGAGGCTTTGCCGAGGTGCGTTTATTGCTGGTTGAAAACTTTTCCCAATTGCCCGCGATGGCCTCTGAAATATGGGTGTCATACGCAATTTTTGAACGCCCCTAGGGGGCAGATCTGGTGGATGATTAGCAGTATTGCGGACGAGTGGGTAAACTGCGTTAGAAGCCAGTCCGATGGATAATGACGACTTATCCATCCAGCAATCGAAACTATTCGACACAGTGGAACGTCGCCAACAAGAGGTGGTGGTGGTGGTGGTGGATAAAATGGAGTAGTCGCGTCGAACGCTGCTAGACTAGATCTCTATAGAGGTAATGGAGCTGGGAGATTTATGAACGCCACAGCAAAGCAGTTTCGCCCATTATGTAGTTATCGTCTACAGGCTTAGAGTGTCGTGCTAATCTAGAAACTCTCTTGAGAACAACGATCGGCGCTACCCGCTTAAACTACGGCGCGGGCGTGCGCCCGTCTCGTGAGCGATTTACGTCAGGCAGCTTTGCGCAGTGGCGATAACGTGACCAATGAGGCTTTGCCGAGGTGCGTTTATTGCTGGTTGAAAACTTTTCCCAATTGCCCGCGATGGCCTCTGAAATATGGGTGTCATACGCAATTTTTGAACGCCCCTAGGGGGCAGATCTGGTGGATGATTAGCAGTATTGCGGACGAGTGGGTAAACTGCGTTAGAAGCCAGTCCGATGGATAATGACGACTTATCCATCCAGCAATCGAAACTATTCGACACAGTGGAACGTCGCCAACAAGAGGTGGTGGTGGTGGTGGTGGATAAAATGGAGTAGTCGCGTCGAACGCTGCTAGACTAGATCTCTATAGAGGTAATGGAGCTGGGAGATTTATGAACGCCACAGCAAAGCAGTTTCGCCCATTATGTAGTTATCGTCTACAGGCTTAGAGTGTCGTGCTAATCTAGAAACTCTCTTGAGAACAACGATCGGCGCTACCCGCTTAAACTACGGCGCGGGCGTGCGCCCGTCTCGTGAGCGATTTACGTCAGGCAGCTTTGCGCAGTGGCGATAACGTGACCAATGAGGCTTTGCCGAGGTGCGTTTATTGCTGGTTGAAAACTTTTCCCAATTGCCCGCGATGGCCTCTGAAATATGGGTGTCATACGCAATTTTTGAACGCCCCTAGGGGGCAGATCTGGTGGATGATTAGCAGTATTGCGGACGAGTGGGTAAACTGCGTTAGAAGCCAGTCCGATGGATAATGACGACTTATCCATCCAGCAATCGAAACTATTCGACACAGTGGAACGTCGCCAACAAGAGGTGGTGGTGGTGGTGGTGGATAAAATGGAGTAGTCGCGTCGAACGCTGCTAGACTAGATCTCTATAGAGGTAATGGAGCTGGGAGATTTATGAACGCCACAGCAAAGCAGTTTCGCCCATTATGTAGTTATCGTCTACAGGCTTAGAGTGTCGTGCTAATCTAGAAACTCTCTTGAGAACAACGATCGGCGCTACCCGCTTAAACTACGGCGCGGGCGTGCGCCCGTCTCGTGAGCGATTTACGTCAGGCAGCTTTGCGCAGTGGCGATAACGTGACCAATGAGGCTTTGCCGAGGTGCGTTTATTGCTGGTTGAAAACTTTTCCCAATTGCCCGCGATGGCCTCTGAAATATGGGTGTCATACGCAATTTTTGAACGCCCCTAGGGGGCAGATCTGGTGGATGATTAGCAGTATTGCGGACGAGTGGGTAAACTGCGTTAGAAGCCAGTCCGATGGATAATGACGACTTATCCATCCAGCAATCGAAACTATTCGACACAGTGGAACGTCGCCAACAAGAGGTGGTGGTGGTGGTGGTGGATAAAATGGAGTAGTCGCGTCGAACGCTGCTAGACTAGATCTCTATAGAGGTAATGGAGCTGGGAGATTTATGAACGCCACAGCAAAGCAGTTTCGCCCATTATGTAGTTATCGTCTACAGGCTTAGAGTGTCGTGCTAATCTAGAAACTCTCTTGAGAACAACGATCGGCGCTACCCGCTTAAACTACGGCGCGGGCGTGCGCCCGTCTCGTGAGCGATTTACGTCAGGCAGCTTTGCGCAGTGGCGATAACGTGACCAATGAGGCTTTGCCGAGGTGCGTTTATTGCTGGTTGAAAACTTTTCCCAATTGCCCGCGATGGCCTCTGAAATATGGGTGTCATACGCAATTTTTGAACGCCCCTAGGGGGCAGATCTGGTGGATGATTAGCAGTATTGCGGACGAGTGGGTAAACTGCGTTAGAAGCCAGTCCGATGGATAATGACGACTTATCCATCCAGCAATCGAAACTATTCGACACAGTGGAACGTCGCCAACAAGAGGTGGTGGTGGTGGTGGTGGATAAAATGGAGTAGTCGCGTCGAACGCTGCTAGACTAGATCTCTATAGAGGTAATGGAGCTGGGAGATTTATGAACGCCACAGCAAAGCAGTTTCGCCCATTATGTAGTTATCGTCTACAGGCTTAGAGTGTCGTGCTAATCTAGAAACTCTCTTGAGAACAACGATCGGCGCTACCCGCTTAAACTACGGCGCGGGCGTGCGCCCGTCTCGTGAGCGATTTACGTCAGGCAGCTTTGCGCAGTGGCGATAACGTGACCAATGAGGCTTTGCCGAGGTGCGTTTATTGCTGGTTGAAAACTTTTCCCAATTGCCCGCGATGGCCTCTGAAATATGGGTGTCATACGCAATTTTTGAACGCCCCTAGGGGGCAGATCTGGTGGATGATTAGCAGTATTGCGGACGAGTGGGTAAACTGCGTTAGAAGCCAGTCCGATGGATAATGACGACTTATCCATCCAGCAATCGAAACTATTCGACACAGTGGAACGTCGCCAACAAGAGGTGGTGGTGGTGGTGGTGGATAAAATGGAGTAGTCGCGTCGAACGCTGCTAGACTAGATCTCTATAGAGGTAATGGAGCTGGGAGATTTATGAACGCCACAGCAAAGCAGTTTCGCCCATTATGTAGTTATCGTCTACAGGCTTAGAGTGTCGTGCTAATCTAGAAACTCTCTTGAGAACAACGATCGGCGCTACCCGCTTAAACTACGGCGCGGGCGTGCGCCCGTCTCGTGAGCGATTTACGTCAGGCAGCTTTGCGCAGTGGCGATAACGTGACCAATGAGGCTTTGCCGAGGTGCGTTTATTGCTGGTTGAAAACTTTTCCCAATTGCCCGCGATGGCCTCTGAAATATGGGTGTCATACGCAATTTTTGAACGCCCCTAGGGGGCAGATCTGGTGGATGATTAGCAGTATTGCGGACGAGTGGGTAAACTGCGTTAGAAGCCAGTCCGATGGATAATGACGACTTATCCATCCAGCAATCGAAACTATTCGACACAGTGGAACGTCGCCAACAAGAGGTGGTGGTGGTGGTGGTGGATAAAATGGAGTAGTCGCGTCGAACGCTGCTAGACTAGATCTCTATAGAGGTAATGGAGCTGGGAGATTTATGAACGCCACAGCAAAGCAGTTTCGCCCATTATGTAGTTATCGTCTACAGGCTTAGAGTGTCGTGCTAATCTAGAAACTCTCTTGAGAACAACGATCGGCGCTACCCGCTTAAACTACGGCGCGGGCGTGCGCCCGTCTCGTGAGCGATTTACGTCAGGCAGCTTTGCGCAGTGGCGATAACGTGACCAATGAGGCTTTGCCGAGGTGCGTTTATTGCTGGTTGAAAACTTTTCCCAATTGCCCGCGATGGCCTCTGAAATATGGGTGTCATACGCAATTTTTGAACGCCCCTAGGGGGCAGATCTGGTGGATGATTAGCAGTATTGCGGACGAGTGGGTAAACTGCGTTAGAAGCCAGTCCGATGGATAATGACGACTTATCCATCCAGCAATCGAAACTATTCGACACAGTGGAACGTCGCCAACAAGAGGTGGTGGTGGTGGTGGTGGATAAAATGGAGTAGTCGCGTCGAACGCTGCTAGACTAGATCTCTATAGAGGTAATGGAGCTGGGAGATTTATGAACGCCACAGCAAAGCAGTTTCGCCCATTATGTAGTTATCGTCTACAGGCTTAGAGTGTCGTGCTAATCTAGAAACTCTCTTGAGAACAACGATCGGCGCTACCCGCTTAAACTACGGCGCGGGCGTGCGCCCGTCTCGTGAGCGATTTACGTCAGGCAGCTTTGCGCAGTGGCGATAACGTGACCAATGAGGCTTTGCCGAGGTGCGTTTATTGCTGGTTGAAAACTTTTCCCAATTGCCCGCGATGGCCTCTGAAATATGGGTGTCATACGCAATTTTTGAACGCCCCTAGGGGGCAGATCTGGTGGATGATTAGCAGTATTGCGGACGAGTGGGTAAACTGCGTTAGAAGCCAGTCCGATGGATAATGACGACTTATCCATCCAGCAATCGAAACTATTCGACACAGTGGAACGTCGCCAACAAGAGGTGGTGGTGGTGGTGGTGGATAAAATGGAGTAGTCGCGTCGAACGCTGCTAGACTAGATCTCTATAGAGGTAATGGAGCTGGGAGATTTATGAACGCCACAGCAAAGCAGTTTCGCCCATTATGTAGTTATCGTCTACAGGCTTAGAGTGTCGTGCTAATCTAGAAACTCTCTTGAGAACAACGATCGGCGCTACCCGCTTAAACTACGGCGCGGGCGTGCGCCCGTCTCGTGAGCGATTTACGTCAGGCAGCTTTGCGCAGTGGCGATAACGTGACCAATGAGGCTTTGCCGAGGTGCGTTTATTGCTGGTTGAAAACTTTTCCCAATTGCCCGCGATGGCCTCTGAAATATGGGTGTCATACGCAATTTTTGAACGCCCCTAGGGGGCAGATCTGGTGGATGATTAGCAGTATTGCGGACGAGTGGGTAAACTGCGTTAGAAGCCAGTCCGATGGATAATGACGACTTATCCATCCAGCAATCGAAACTATTCGACACAGTGGAACGTCGCCAACAAGAGGTGGTGGTGGTGGTGGTGGATAAAATGGAGTAGTCGCGTCGAACGCTGCTAGACTAGATCTCTATAGAGGTAATGGAGCTGGGAGATTTATGAACGCCACAGCAAAGCAGTTTCGCCCATTATGTAGTTATCGTCTACAGGCTTAGAGTGTCGTGCTAATCTAGAAACTCTCTTGAGAACAACGATCGGCGCTACCCGCTTAAACTACGGCGCGGGCGTGCGCCCGTCTCGTGAGCGATTTACGTCAGGCAGCTTTGCGCAGTGGCGATAACGTGACCAATGAGGCTTTGCCGAGGTGCGTTTATTGCTGGTTGAAAACTTTTCCCAATTGCCCGCGATGGCCTCTGAAATATGGGTGTCATACGCAATTTTTGAACGCCCCTAGGGGGCAGATCTGGTGGATGATTAGCAGTATTGCGGACGAGTGGGTAAACTGCGTTAGAAGCCAGTCCGATGGATAATGACGACTTATCCATCCAGCAATCGAAACTATTCGACACAGTGGAACGTCGCCAACAAGAGGTGGTGGTGGTGGTGGTGGATAAAATGGAGTAGTCGCGTCGAACGCTGCTAGACTAGATCTCTATAGAGGTAATGGAGCTGGGAGATTTATGAACGCCACAGCAAAGCAGTTTCGCCCATTATGTAGTTATCGTCTACAGGCTTAGAGTGTCGTGCTAATCTAGAAACTCTCTTGAGAACAACGATCGGCGCTACCCGCTTAAACTACGGCGCGGGCGTGCGCCCGTCTCGTGAGCGATTTACGTCAGGCAGCTTTGCGCAGTGGCGATAACGTGACCAATGAGGCTTTGCCGAGGTGCGTTTATTGCTGGTTGAAAACTTTTCCCAATTGCCCGCGATGGCCTCTGAAATATGGGTGTCATACGCAATTTTTGAACGCCCCTAGGGGGCAGATCTGGTGGATGATTAGCAGTATTGCGGACGAGTGGGTAAACTGCGTTAGAAGCCAGTCCGATGGATAATGACGACTTATCCATCCAGCAATCGAAACTATTCGACACAGTGGAACGTCGCCAACAAGAGGTGGTGGTGGTGGTGGTGGATAAAATGGAGTAGTCGCGTCGAACGCTGCTAGACTAGATCTCTATAGAGGTAATGGAGCTGGGAGATTTATGAACGCCACAGCAAAGCAGTTTCGCCCATTATGTAGTTATCGTCTACAGGCTTAGAGTGTCGTGCTAATCTAGAAACTCTCTTGAGAACAACGATCGGCGCTACCCGCTTAAACTACGGCGCGGGCGTGCGCCCGTCTCGTGAGCGATTTACGTCAGGCAGCTTTGCGCAGTGGCGATAACGTGACCAATGAGGCTTTGCCGAGGTGCGTTTATTGCTGGTTGAAAACTTTTCCCAATTGCCCGCGATGGCCTCTGAAATATGGGTGTCATACGCAATTTTTGAACGCCCCTAGGGGGCAGATCTGGTGGATGATTAGCAGTATTGCGGACGAGTGGGTAAACTGCGTTAGAAGCCAGTCCGATGGATAATGACGACTTATCCATCCAGCAATCGAAACTATTCGACACAGTGGAACGTCGCCAACAAGAGGTGGTGGTGGTGGTGGTGGATAAAATGGAGTAGTCGCGTCGAACGCTGCTAGACTAGATCTCTATAGAGGTAATGGAGCTGGGAGATTTATGAACGCCACAGCAAAGCAGTTTCGCCCATTATGTAGTTATCGTCTACAGGCTTAGAGTGTCGTGCTAATCTAGAAACTCTCTTGAGAACAACGATCGGCGCTACCCGCTTAAACTACGGCGCGGGCGTGCGCCCGTCTCGTGAGCGATTTACGTCAGGCAGCTTTGCGCAGTGGCGATAACGTGACCAATGAGGCTTTGCCGAGGTGCGTTTATTGCTGGTTGAAAACTTTTCCCAATTGCCCGCGATGGCCTCTGAAATATGGGTGTCATACGCAATTTTTGAACGCCCCTAGGGGGCAGATCTGGTGGATGATTAGCAGTATTGCGGACGAGTGGGTAAACTGCGTTAGAAGCCAGTCCGATGGATAATGACGACTTATCCATCCAGCAATCGAAACTATTCGACACAGTGGAACGTCGCCAACAAGAGGTGGTGGTGGTGGTGGTGGATAAAATGGAGTAGTCGCGTCGAACGCTGCTAGACTAGATCTCTATAGAGGTAATGGAGCTGGGAGATTTATGAACGCCACAGCAAAGCAGTTTCGCCCATTATGTAGTTATCGTCTACAGGCTTAGAGTGTCGTGCTAATCTAGAAACTCTCTTGAGAACAACGATCGGCGCTACCCGCTTAAACTACGGCGCGGGCGTGCGCCCGTCTCGTGAGCGATTTACGTCAGGCAGCTTTGCGCAGTGGCGATAACGTGACCAATGAGGCTTTGCCGAGGTGCGTTTATTGCTGGTTGAAAACTTTTCCCAATTGCCCGCGATGGCCTCTGAAATATGGGTGTCATACGCAATTTTTGAACGCCCCTAGGGGGCAGATCTGGTGGATGATTAGCAGTATTGCGGACGAGTGGGTAAACTGCGTTAGAAGCCAGTCCGATGGATAATGACGACTTATCCATCCAGCAATCGAAACTATTCGACACAGTGGAACGTCGCCAACAAGAGGTGGTGGTGGTGGTGGTGGATAAAATGGAGTAGTCGCGTCGAACGCTGCTAGACTAGATCTCTATAGAGGTAATGGAGCTGGGAGATTTATGAACGCCACAGCAAAGCAGTTTCGCCCATTATGTAGTTATCGTCTACAGGCTTAGAGTGTCGTGCTAATCTAGAAACTCTCTTGAGAACAACGATCGGCGCTACCCGCTTAAACTACGGCGCGGGCGTGCGCCCGTCTCGTGAGCGATTTACGTCAGGCAGCTTTGCGCAGTGGCGATAACGTGACCAATGAGGCTTTGCCGAGGTGCGTTTATTGCTGGTTGAAAACTTTTCCCAATTGCCCGCGATGGCCTCTGAAATATGGGTGTCATACGCAATTTTTGAACGCCCCTAGGGGGCAGATCTGGTGGATGATTAGCAGTATTGCGGACGAGTGGGTAAACTGCGTTAGAAGCCAGTCCGATGGATAATGACGACTTATCCATCCAGCAATCGAAACTATTCGACACAGTGGAACGTCGCCAACAAGAGGTGGTGGTGGTGGTGGTGGATAAAATGGAGTAGTCGCGTCGAACGCTGCTAGACTAGATCTCTATAGAGGTAATGGAGCTGGGAGATTTATGAACGCCACAGCAAAGCAGTTTCGCCCATTATGTAGTTATCGTCTACAGGCTTAGAGTGTCGTGCTAATCTAGAAACTCTCTTGAGAACAACGATCGGCGCTACCCGCTTAAACTACGGCGCGGGCGTGCGCCCGTCTCGTGAGCGATTTACGTCAGGCAGCTTTGCGCAGTGGCGATAACGTGACCAATGAGGCTTTGCCGAGGTGCGTTTATTGCTGGTTGAAAACTTTTCCCAATTGCCCGCGATGGCCTCTGAAATATGGGTGTCATACGCAATTTTTGAACGCCCCTAGGGGGCAGATCTGGTGGATGATTAGCAGTATTGCGGACGAGTGGGTAAACTGCGTTAGAAGCCAGTCCGATGGATAATGACGACTTATCCATCCAGCAATCGAAACTATTCGACACAGTGGAACGTCGCCAACAAGAGGTGGTGGTGGTGGTGGTGGATAAAATGGAGTAGTCGCGTCGAACGCTGCTAGACTAGATCTCTATAGAGGTAATGGAGCTGGGAGATTTATGAACGCCACAGCAAAGCAGTTTCGCCCATTATGTAGTTATCGTCTACAGGCTTAGAGTGTCGTGCTAATCTAGAAACTCTCTTGAGAACAACGATCGGCGCTACCCGCTTAAACTACGGCGCGGGCGTGCGCCCGTCTCGTGAGCGATTTACGTCAGGCAGCTTTGCGCAGTGGCGATAACGTGACCAATGAGGCTTTGCCGAGGTGCGTTTATTGCTGGTTGAAAACTTTTCCCAATTGCCCGCGATGGCCTCTGAAATATGGGTGTCATACGCAATTTTTGAACGCCCCTAGGGGGCAGATCTGGTGGATGATTAGCAGTATTGCGGACGAGTGGGTAAACTGCGTTAGAAGCCAGTCCGATGGATAATGACGACTTATCCATCCAGCAATCGAAACTATTCGACACAGTGGAACGTCGCCAACAAGAGGTGGTGGTGGTGGTGGTGGATAAAATGGAGTAGTCGCGTCGAACGCTGCTAGACTAGATCTCTATAGAGGTAATGGAGCTGGGAGATTTATGAACGCCACAGCAAAGCAGTTTCGCCCATTATGTAGTTATCGTCTACAGGCTTAGAGTGTCGTGCTAATCTAGAAACTCTCTTGAGAACAACGATCGGCGCTACCCGCTTAAACTACGGCGCGGGCGTGCGCCCGTCTCGTGAGCGATTTACGTCAGGCAGCTTTGCGCAGTGGCGATAACGTGACCAATGAGGCTTTGCCGAGGTGCGTTTATTGCTGGTTGAAAACTTTTCCCAATTGCCCGCGATGGCCTCTGAAATATGGGTGTCATACGCAATTTTTGAACGCCCCTAGGGGGCAGATCTGGTGGATGATTAGCAGTATTGCGGACGAGTGGGTAAACTGCGTTAGAAGCCAGTCCGATGGATAATGACGACTTATCCATCCAGCAATCGAAACTATTCGACACAGTGGAACGTCGCCAACAAGAGGTGGTGGTGGTGGTGGTGGATAAAATGGAGTAGTCGCGTCGAACGCTGCTAGACTAGATCTCTATAGAGGTAATGGAGCTGGGAGATTTATGAACGCCACAGCAAAGCAGTTTCGCCCATTATGTAGTTATCGTCTACAGGCTTAGAGTGTCGTGCTAATCTAGAAACTCTCTTGAGAACAACGATCGGCGCTACCCGCTTAAACTACGGCGCGGGCGTGCGCCCGTCTCGTGAGCGATTTACGTCAGGCAGCTTTGCGCAGTGGCGATAACGTGACCAATGAGGCTTTGCCGAGGTGCGTTTATTGCTGGTTGAAAACTTTTCCCAATTGCCCGCGATGGCCTCTGAAATATGGGTGTCATACGCAATTTTTGAACGCCCCTAGGGGGCAGATCTGGTGGATGATTAGCAGTATTGCGGACGAGTGGGTAAACTGCGTTAGAAGCCAGTCCGATGGATAATGACGACTTATCCATCCAGCAATCGAAACTATTCGACACAGTGGAACGTCGCCAACAAGAGGTGGTGGTGGTGGTGGTGGATAAAATGGAGTAGTCGCGTCGAACGCTGCTAGACTAGATCTCTATAGAGGTAATGGAGCTGGGAGATTTATGAACGCCACAGCAAAGCAGTTTCGCCCATTATGTAGTTATCGTCTACAGGCTTAGAGTGTCGTGCTAATCTAGAAACTCTCTTGAGAACAACGATCGGCGCTACCCGCTTAAACTACGGCGCGGGCGTGCGCCCGTCTCGTGAGCGATTTACGTCAGGCAGCTTTGCGCAGTGGCGATAACGTGACCAATGAGGCTTTGCCGAGGTGCGTTTATTGCTGGTTGAAAACTTTTCCCAATTGCCCGCGATGGCCTCTGAAATATGGGTGTCATACGCAATTTTTGAACGCCCCTAGGGGGCAGATCTGGTGGATGATTAGCAGTATTGCGGACGAGTGGGTAAACTGCGTTAGAAGCCAGTCCGATGGATAATGACGACTTATCCATCCAGCAATCGAAACTATTCGACACAGTGGAACGTCGCCAACAAGAGGTGGTGGTGGTGGTGGTGGATAAAATGGAGTAGTCGCGTCGAACGCTGCTAGACTAGATCTCTATAGAGGTAATGGAGCTGGGAGATTTATGAACGCCACAGCAAAGCAGTTTCGCCCATTATGTAGTTATCGTCTACAGGCTTAGAGTGTCGTGCTAATCTAGAAACTCTCTTGAGAACAACGATCGGCGCTACCCGCTTAAACTACGGCGCGGGCGTGCGCCCGTCTCGTGAGCGATTTACGTCAGGCAGCTTTGCGCAGTGGCGATAACGTGACCAATGAGGCTTTGCCGAGGTGCGTTTATTGCTGGTTGAAAACTTTTCCCAATTGCCCGCGATGGCCTCTGAAATATGGGTGTCATACGCAATTTTTGAACGCCCCTAGGGGGCAGATCTGGTGGATGATTAGCAGTATTGCGGACGAGTGGGTAAACTGCGTTAGAAGCCAGTCCGATGGATAATGACGACTTATCCATCCAGCAATCGAAACTATTCGACACAGTGGAACGTCGCCAACAAGAGGTGGTGGTGGTGGTGGTGGATAAAATGGAGTAGTCGCGTCGAACGCTGCTAGACTAGATCTCTATAGAGGTAATGGAGCTGGGAGATTTATGAACGCCACAGCAAAGCAGTTTCGCCCATTATGTAGTTATCGTCTACAGGCTTAGAGTGTCGTGCTAATCTAGAAACTCTCTTGAGAACAACGATCGGCGCTACCCGCTTAAACTACGGCGCGGGCGTGCGCCCGTCTCGTGAGCGATTTACGTCAGGCAGCTTTGCGCAGTGGCGATAACGTGACCAATGAGGCTTTGCCGAGGTGCGTTTATTGCTGGTTGAAAACTTTTCCCAATTGCCCGCGATGGCCTCTGAAATATGGGTGTCATACGCAATTTTTGAACGCCCCTAGGGGGCAGATCTGGTGGATGATTAGCAGTATTGCGGACGAGTGGGTAAACTGCGTTAGAAGCCAGTCCGATGGATAATGACGACTTATCCATCCAGCAATCGAAACTATTCGACACAGTGGAACGTCGCCAACAAGAGGTGGTGGTGGTGGTGGTGGATAAAATGGAGTAGTCGCGTCGAACGCTGCTAGACTAGATCTCTATAGAGGTAATGGAGCTGGGAGATTTATGAACGCCACAGCAAAGCAGTTTCGCCCATTATGTAGTTATCGTCTACAGGCTTAGAGTGTCGTGCTAATCTAGAAACTCTCTTGAGAACAACGATCGGCGCTACCCGCTTAAACTACGGCGCGGGCGTGCGCCCGTCTCGTGAGCGATTTACGTCAGGCAGCTTTGCGCAGTGGCGATAACGTGACCAATGAGGCTTTGCCGAGGTGCGTTTATTGCTGGTTGAAAACTTTTCCCAATTGCCCGCGATGGCCTCTGAAATATGGGTGTCATACGCAATTTTTGAACGCCCCTAGGGGGCAGATCTGGTGGATGATTAGCAGTATTGCGGACGAGTGGGTAAACTGCGTTAGAAGCCAGTCCGATGGATAATGACGACTTATCCATCCAGCAATCGAAACTATTCGACACAGTGGAACGTCGCCAACAAGAGGTGGTGGTGGTGGTGGTGGATAAAATGGAGTAGTCGCGTCGAACGCTGCTAGACTAGATCTCTATAGAGGTAATGGAGCTGGGAGATTTATGAACGCCACAGCAAAGCAGTTTCGCCCATTATGTAGTTATCGTCTACAGGCTTAGAGTGTCGTGCTAATCTAGAAACTCTCTTGAGAACAACGATCGGCGCTACCCGCTTAAACTACGGCGCGGGCGTGCGCCCGTCTCGTGAGCGATTTACGTCAGGCAGCTTTGCGCAGTGGCGATAACGTGACCAATGAGGCTTTGCCGAGGTGCGTTTATTGCTGGTTGAAAACTTTTCCCAATTGCCCGCGATGGCCTCTGAAATATGGGTGTCATACGCAATTTTTGAACGCCCCTAGGGGGCAGATCTGGTGGATGATTAGCAGTATTGCGGACGAGTGGGTAAACTGCGTTAGAAGCCAGTCCGATGGATAATGACGACTTATCCATCCAGCAATCGAAAACTATTCGACACAGTGGAACGTCGCCAACAAGAGGTGGTGGTGGTGGTGGTGGATAAAATGGAGTAGTCGCGTCGAACGCTGCTAGACTAGATCTCTATAGAGGTAATGGAGCTGGGAGATTTATGAACGCCACAGCAAAGCAGTTTCGCCCATTATGTAGTTATCGTCTACAGGCTTAGAGTGTCGTGCTAATCTAGAAACTCTCTTGAGAACAACGATCGGCGCTACCCGCTTAAACTACGGCGCGGGCGTGCGCCCGTCTCGTGAGCGATTTACGTCAGGCAGCTTTGCGCAGTGGCGATAACGTGACCAATGAGGCTTTGCCGAGGTGCGTTTATTGCTGGTTGAAAACTTTTCCCAATTGCCCGCGATGGCCTCTGAAATATTGG